>CM062813.1:268316440-269635190 GCA_031772625.1 Pinus tabuliformis
CCCTTGCTATGTCTACTAGCATGTTTATTCCTCCCATGCCTCCCAGACTAGTTTATGAAGTCCAGATGAAATACAGACCATCCTTGCCTGATAATGTCCAACACTGGAAAGTTTTTGAGGATGATGATGAAGTGAATAGGTTTCTTCAAGTCATTGATGAATTCTCTGAAATGCAAATTGACAAAGAAAATGAAGCCTCTGAAGAAAATCCCCAATCTCAGCTTAGAAACAAAATTGGAAAAGATAGCATTGTCCAACTGCCTAGCAATCATATACCTAAGGTCTGGTTCCATTAGAAAAGTTGTTTGACCAAAATGATGTGCCTTATAAAGCTGCCCAAAAAGAAGACCAATCTGCAGTCTATAAGCATAATATACGGAGTTCAGATCAGTCTAGATACATAAATCTGTCCACTCATCTGTCTACTACCCATGGTGTTGAATACTAAATCTGTCCACTCATCTGTCTACTGCCCATGGTGTTGAATACTGCAATTTAATGAAGCAATTTGCTGATGTCTTTGTCTGGGAATATAGTGACCTGAAAACATATGACAAAAAGATCATCCAGCATAAAATCCCTTTAGAGAAAGACACCATCCCTTTCAAGCAGAAGTTGAGACCCATAAATCCTTTGCTCCTTCCTTTGATTAAAAAAGAAATAAAGAAGTTACTAGCTGCTAAAATCATAGTTCCTCTCAGATATTCCAAATGGGTAGCCAATTTAGTAGTGGTAAGGAAGAAAAGTGGAGAAATCAGGCTCTGCGTTGATTTCAGAAATTTAAACAAATGCTCCAAGAAAGACAACTATCCTCTGCCCAACATGAGGCATTTGCTGCAGAAGGTCTCAGGGGCCAAAGTGATGTCTTTCCTGGATGGATTTTCAAGCTATAATCAGGTTGGTGTACATCCATAAGACCAAGAAAAGACTGCATTCACCACTCCTTGGGGCACTTTTATGTATTCTAAGATGCCTTTTGGACTGATGAATGCTGGAGCCACCTTTTAGAGAGCTATGGATATAGCTTTTGTGGGAGAGAAGGATAAATTTTTCCTTGTCTACCTTGACGATATAACAGTATACTCCAGCAGCCATCATGACCATTTGCAGCATTGGAAAAGGGTGTTCCTAAAGTGCAGAAGGTTTGGAATTTCAGTCAATCCTAAAAAGTCAAAATTTGCTTTAGAAGAGGGCAGGCTGTTAGGACATGTTGTTTCGGCTGTAGGTGTCAAAATTGACCCAGAAAGAGTAAGAGCAATAAAAACCTTGTCTGTTCCAAGATCAAAGAAAGATATTCAATCCTTTCTGGGCAAGATAAATTTTGTAAGGAGGTTTATCCCAAATTTTGCAGAGCCTGTAAAGCATATTACCTCCATGTTGAGAAAGGGGTCGGAGATAAAATGGACTGATTCAGCAAGAAAATCCTTTGAGTCCATTAAGAAAGCTATTACGGAAGCTCCCACTTTAAGAAGTCTAGATTATAGCCAGGAGTTCCACATATTTTCATTTGCCTCTGTCAAGCTAGGCAGTAACTCCATAGGGCAGAAATAAATTTGACTGTTTTATTCCATCAAGTAGGTCCTCATTATATACATGAGGGAGAGACTGTTCAGTTCGTCTCCTGATGACTGTTCATATTTCCTATCTATCTATTTACAATAATTCACCCAATCACAAGGATTAGGTGTCAAAATTCCCCCCCTTAATCTGAAGGGACGTTGGTGAGTCCAAGCATCATTCTAAATCGTTCAATCTTTTCCCTTCCAAGCACTTTGGTGAAGATGTCTGCAATTTGCTCATTTTGTGGAACAATGACGGAGATGGATTGTTTTGGCCTCAACATGATGTCGAATTAGATGATATTTAGTATTGATGTGCTTCGTTTGATCATGGAACTTTGGGTTCTTGGCCAACTTTATTGCATAGGTATTGTCAATCATGAGTGGAGTTGATTGTACTTGTTTTACCTGCAAATATTCAAGAATTTTCCTGAGCCGCACAATTTCTTTTGTTGCTTCAGCTGCTGCCACATATTCTGCTTTTGTTGTGGAATCTGCTGGAACTAATTGTTTGCGTGATCTCCAGGAGACAGCTCTTGATCCAAGACTCATAGCATATTCTGAAGTAGATACCCCAGTTTCTTTGTCTCCATCGAAGTCTAAATCAGAGTATCCAATCAAGCTGAAGTCATCCACCTGTGTATACTTGATTCCAAAGTCTTGAGTTCCCTTCAAGTACCTTAGAACTTATGTTGCAACAGACCAATGTCCCTCACAAGGCTTTTTCATAAATCTGGAGAGGATTCCAACAGCAAATGTAATGTCTGGTCTGGTAGTAGTTAGGTAGTTGAGACTTCCTACAAGCTGTCTATACTTTGTTGCATCCTCAAATTCCTTTCCTTCAATAGATGTGAGCTTTAAGTTTTGTTCCATTGGAGCAGTAAGAGCATTGCAATCTGTCATGCCAAACCTGTTCAATAGATCTCCAATGTATTTCTTTTGAGAAAGAAATATGGACTTTGGATGTTGGGTTACTTCAATGCCAAGATAGTAGTGAACATAGCCCAAATCAGTCATTTCAAAACTATTCCCCAATTCCTTCTTTATGGATGCAATGTAGCTTTCATTGTTCCCTGTCATCAGAAGATCATCTACATATACCACAAGATACACAACTGTTTTGCCAACTTTCTTGACAAATAAAGTTGCATCATCAAGATCAAAATGTTTGAAATTGAGTTTCAGAAGATGCTCAGTTAGTTTTTCATACCAGGCTCGCGGTGCTTGTTTGAGACCATACAAGGACTTCACAAGTTGCATACTTTATGTTCATGTCCTTTCACAGCAAAACCTTCAGACTGGGACATAAAAACATTCTCTTTTAGATCTCCATTCAAGAAAGCAGTTTTTACATCCATTTGATGGACTTTCCAACCGTTCTGAGCTGCTAGTGCAAAGAGTGTCCAGATGGTAGCCCATTTTGTTGTGGGGGAAAAAGTCTCCTCATAATCGACTCCTTCCTTCTTTGCAAAACCTTTTGCCACAAGCCTAGCTTTGTGCTTGTCAAGTGAGCCATCAGCTTTATACTTGTTCTTGTATACCCAATTGCAGCCAATTGGTTTGGTTCCAAATGGAGGATCAACCAACTTCCAAGTGTCGTTCTTTATGAGGGCATCATACTCCTTTTGCATTGCTTCTTTCCATTCATCATGAGAAGCAGCTTCTTTGAAGGAAGTTGGTTCAAAATCTATAGACAAGTTCAATTCACAATCATAAGAAACATCCATATCTACAGGTGAATTAGAGTCATCTACATCACCTCCATTTTTTCGGTTTGAATTTTTGGTTCCTGTCTTTCCAACTTCATCAGGATGAACACTTTCAAGTGTCTTTGTCAACGACTTTGGGGGACCTTTCTCAGATGTTCCAGGCTACTCCGTTGATTGAGTTGGGACTGAGTCAAGATTGAGTCTCCCAATTCTATCAATTACATCACTTAAAGCATCATCCGTTGTTGGAGTTTCATGCGGGGGAGAGTGTTCTTCAGAAGAAGATTCCACATGTTGATCTAGTATAGGAATCCCCCCTTCAAGATGTGGAATCTGATTATCAAATTCTTGAAATGATTTTGCTTTTGCGAATCTATCCAAGCGATCAAGTTGCCACTCAAAAACATTGTCAGTTTTGGATGATTCAAGGAAAATTACATCTCTAGATACAACAAACTTCTTATTTACTTCATCATAGAGGCGGTATGCTTTGGAGGTGTTTGAATACCCCAGGAAGATACACTTACGACTTCTAGCACCAAGTTTATTTCTATGTACCTTTGGTATCAAAGCATAACAGGTGGAACCAAAGACCCTGAGATGTTTTACCGAAGGAACATGTCCATACCACATTTCATATGGAGTCTTGTTTCTTATAGCATTAGATGGACATCTATTCTTTATATATGCAACACATAGAACAGCATCAACCCAAAACATTATCTTTACATTTTTGAAGAAGAGCATGGATCGTACCATATTTAAGATTGTCCTATTCATTCTTTCAGCTACACCATTCTGTTGGGGATTATAAGGCACAGTTGTTTGATGTTTGATCCCATGTTGGCGAAGATAATTTTCAAATTCATTTGATGTGTATTCTTTTCCATTATCAGTGCAAATAGACCCAATATGAGATTGTGCATCATTTTCAATCCATTTATGAAAATTCTTGAATGTTTGAAAAGCATCAGATTTGTTCTTCAATAAATAAACCCAACACATTCTGGTGTAGTCATCAATAAATGTCATGATATATTTATTTCCATTTGCAGAAGGAACATGCATTGGACCACATAAATTTGAATGAATTAGTTCAAGTTTTCTATGTGCTCTTGAATGTGAATCATGAAAAGATTGTTTGCTATGCTTTCCTAGAATGCAAGCATCACATTGCTTAAGTTTCCTAAGAATTGTAGGCAAACCAGCAACACCATTTTTCTTCAACAACGGAGACTGTCATAGTTCAAATGTCCAAATCTACCATGCCATAATAAACTTGATGGAAGTATACCTTCTTCATGATGAAAATTGTATGAGAAATGTTGTGCATGAGCAGAGGTTCCTTGCAGCTTGAGAAGCCTTTCTTCTTCTATTCCCCTCGTGACAGGTGAGTGGTCAGATGCTTTTCTTACCTCAAGCTTGTCATCAAACATATGAATGGAGTGACATTGTTGGCAGATGTGGACCAGGGACAGCAAGTTTCTCTTCAATTGTGGGAGATATAGAACATGATGCAGAAGAAAGTCTGGAAGACCAGGTAGTTTAAGCCTGATTGTGCCAAGCCCTGATGGCTAGATTTTTGATTGATCTGCAAAGTATACTGCTCCATCAACATTGTCCATGAAATCTTCAAAAAAATCTTTTCTATGAGTCATGTGACAGGTTGCTCCTGAATCAAGCAACCAATCATTTTTCCAAGAAGAAAGTGAAGCATTAAACAAATCTTCATTTACTCCAATGTTACATTGTGCCTCAACACAGTGAGCGGATTCAGATGCTTTACCTTTGTCTGTATCATCAGTTTTACCTTTCTGTTGGTTTCTTTTCTGCTCAATTTTGTCCCATGGTAGCTTGCATGTAGAGGCGTCATGTGATCCATTCTTTTGCAACGAATACAGTGCAAATCTGCCTTTTCTCCTTGAGAATGTCTGCCCCCCCTGCCTCCGAAATATCTTCCTCTTCCTCTTCGTCCACCTCTCCCTCTTGTAGAATCTTGAGCAGGATGATTTTCTTTATGAGCAAGGCACACAGCCTCTTCAAAAGATTCAGGGGCTGTCTTCTTTCCAAAAGCTTTATGTCTTTCAACAAACTTTTTCACAAGAGAGTCAAAGGTTATATCTTTGAGACTTCCATTTGCTTGCAATGACTCAAGATAATTGGAGTAAGTAGGGTAAAGTGCCTTGAGAAAAGCAATAAGAGGAATATCCAATTCAACCTTAGTGGATTTGATATCATGCATTATAGACTTTACTTCAGATGCAAGAGCAAGAGGATCATTATTTTGCAGTTCAAGAGTGACGAGTTTAATCATGAGTTGGACAACTTCAAGTGCAGAATGTGAGTCATATAGTTCTTTCAGCTTTTGTAAGGCTTCAAAGGCAGTTGAATATGACGAAATATGGCGACTCACCTCTTCATTTACAGATGCTGCGATTAATGCATAAGCTTTGTTGTTCTTGTTTTCCCAAATGACGAGCTCTTTGTCTTAGGTAGGTTGTACTAGGTCATTGTCTCCTTCTCCGACACACACTCCTTTCCACAACTCATTGAAAATGAGGGTGTGTTTTATCATCCGAGACCATTCAGGATAGTTCTCCTTGCCAGTGATAACTATTCCCACCATAGATATGATTGAATGCATTGTAAATGGAACAGGAAAGGAAGGGAGGCGGAGAGAGGATGGAGCGCTCTGCGATAGACCGTCAGGGTTTTGGCTAACCCCCTTACTGCAACTTGTTACCTCTTTTCCCGCGAACCTGCTGCTGCCTGTTAGTTGTTAACCGGCCCATTTTTTCAGGTCCATCTGTCACTTTCAAGATGTCTACAGCTATAATGGGTGAATCAATGGAAACAGAGGAGGAGGTTGATTACTCAGAAGATCCGCATCCTGAACAGGTCATATTTGGGTGCCCTAATTTTTCAACTGCAGAAGCCGGCCCTAGTCGTCCATCGAACCCATCGTTGCCTCTTCCCTCTCTGATGGTAACATTGTCGGATCATCGCTCTGCTCAACAATCTGCTGGAAATTTCCCCCGGGCTTCCCCTGCTTTGGATCTTCCCCCTCTATCCCCCGGGACCCTTCGCTTTCTGTCGTCTGTTATCCCTCCGTCGCCCTCTTTTGATCCACATCCGTGCAATACTACCTTCTTCGCCACGACATCTTCGGGCCCTCCTCTTTCGACTGTCGCTACCCCTTCTGCTTCCCTTCACTCGCCCTCGGGCTATTTCGAGACTCCGGCTGTTAGGGTTAGACCTGCAAAACCTATCCATTTGGAAGGCTCCCCGGATCCATTAGTGGACCACCCATCTGCTCCGCGTACTGGAAAGAAAAGAACTAAGTGTGTTAAAGCGACATCAAAGGATATCTCGATTCGTTTTGGAGATACCTCTGCTATCGGGGAAGCAGCTATCATGGCGAGCACCATACTTGTTGGACATGTCCATGGGAGGGCGTATTCGGCGACTCGGCTCACCCTATGGGTAAAGGAAATCTGGGGAGGGGTCCTCAAGGAATTACCTGAGGTTCAAGTGTTATCACGAGGCTGGTTTGCCCTACACTTTGCAAAGGAGAACTATACAGATTTGGTGCTTACTAGATATTGGCACATTGAGATGGCGTCGGTTCTGTTAAAAAGATGGAGCCCTCTCTTTGATCCGGAGAGAGAACAAATTGGGGCTAGTCCGCTGTGGGTTCGTCTGTTGGGGCTCCCTCTTCAGTGTTGGAGTGAGGAGGTTTTCATGCACATTGGGAATGCTCTGGGATCATGTCTGGACCATGATCGAACCTTCGTAGAGTCAAGAAACAGAAACCTGGCGCACATCTTGGTATACTTGGATACCCGCGAAGGATTGGAGGAGAAGATTACCCTGCACTGGGGGAAACATACAAGGGTACAGATATTGGACTACGAAGGGGTTCCATTTAGATGTTGTCGCCGCCACAAGGTAGGGCATTTATTCAAGGACTGACCCCTCAACAAGAAACCAGAAGATACCCCTGTGCCATCCAATGTACCTTCGAGGACTATCTCGCCGGCCAACTTGCATACATCGGCGACAGGACCTCCCATCATCAACACTCAAAATATATCAGGTGCCACTCACAGAACTCTATCGCCGCTGGTTACCAGATCTCGGGCTGCTGCTGAAGCTGCCATTGCTTTGGGTACATCTCTCTCTCCTCCTTTATCTTGTACTTCTCCTTGCTCCTCTTTGCATATTCCATCTATGTCTGTTGCATATTGCACATTACCCACTTCCCCTTTCTACTCTCCATCGACTCCCTCCTTGCATACTCACCCCTCAACCTCCTCCTCTCCATCATCATCTCGGGGGACAAAGCATCATTATAATCTCCGCCCTCACATTCATTCCCATGGATCCCATCTTAAAATTGTTGGTTTGGGTCTTGTAACTACTGGGTCGACTCCCTTGACTGTCCGGGGAAGAAAATCATTCATGTCTAAAGCTATCAGGCGTGGTGGGGCGGAGGTGGCCTTTGGCTGCCAATCCACTATTGACGAGGTTCTTAGAGCAGTGAATACCCCTGTCCATCTCCCTCCATGAAGTGCCTTTCCTTTAATTGCATAGGCTTGGCTAGTGCCTCCAAGAAACTAGTTATGCGCTGACTTTTTGAGATTGTTTCTGTCGACATCATTCTCCTCCAAGAAACTCTGGGCCCAGCTGATCCTGTCTCTGTTGTTTTATCCTCTATTATCCCGAGATGGAAGTTTCTGGCTATGGATTCTACTGGTAGATCGAGGGGCCTTGCGATAGGCTACAACCCATCAACCATCAAAGCACAAGCTGCCTGGGGAGGACAGGCGTTTATGGGCATAGACCTCTTTTCGGCCGACCTAGGGTACGGCCTTAGGATTGTTAACATCTACAGCCCCTGTCAACAAAGGGAGAACTTTTGGCATCATTTTCTGGGGCTATCCATCTTCTCTGCTGACAATATCATTATTGGGGGTGACTTAAATTTCTCCCTAGGATATGGCGAATCATGGGGATCCGTGGCTCAAGTAGACTCGATCACAGGATATATGTCAGATCTTCTGGAGAGACATAACCTGATTGATGTCCCAATGCACAAACCACTCCCTACTTGGAGGAACAGAAGAATTGGAGAGGCTGCACTTTCCCGCAGACTAGACAGATTTATCATGAAAGGGGCCCTTATTCAACAGCTGCATTTCTACAAACAATGGGTGGGAACTGGAGGCATTTCGGATCACTGCCCTATATACCTGGAAATCATGGGACCTCACAAAAAGCCAAAAGCCCCATTCAAGTTCAATCATGGCTGGCTTCAGGATCCTTCAGATATCAATATGGTCAAGGAATTTTGGACTTCTAATCCGATTGATAGGTCAGAATCCTTAGAAAAAGGTTTCTGCTCTAACCTATCTCAGCTCAAGCATCTCTCAATTAAATGGGCCAGAGAAAAACATCAACAGGAAAACTCAGCACTTCTGCTTATAGAATCAGAACTCTCCACTTTATTGGATGAACGAGGCTTAGAGTTTTCCACTGCAGAGGACAAATCCCACCTGGTGGATTTGGAAAACCAGAAGACAAAGATTTTAAAAGACAGAGAGGAATCTGTCCATCTTCGTAGCAAAGCCATTTGGTTAAAAGCAGGTGATGACAACACACGTTTCTTCCATAATTATGCAAAAGGTAGAAAGGTTCAAAACACCATCTGGAATATCCCATTGCCAGAGGGGGGGGTGGTTGACTACTTCAACAAGCTCTCACACCTAGGATATTCTCACTTCAGGAACCTCTACAAACAACCTCCAGGCTCGACTATTGCTGATATTATCAACTTTGCTGGACACTTCCCCAGGTTTGTAAATGAGGATGAGGCAGAGGAAAAATATGATCCAGTGACACCTGGGGAACTTAAGGGCACTTTAAAATGGTTCAAAAAGGAAAAAAGTCAGGGGCCAGATGGTTGGACCATTGAGTTCTACATTACTTTCTATTATCTTCTCAGCCATGATTTACTAAGGGTTGTAGAGGAATGCAAGGTATCTGGGGTACTTTACAATGCCATCAATTCGACATTCATAGCCCTTATTCCCAAATCGGACTCCCCTTCCCCCTTTGATGATTACCGCCCCATTTCTCTATGCAATGTGCTCTATAAGATCATTTCCAAGATCATTGCAAATCGCCTCTGTCCTATCCTGTCCCGTCATATTTCCCCTCAACAATTTGCTTTCCTTGAACATCGTCAGATCCATGAAGCCATCAGTTCAGCACAAGAAGCCTTTTCCATTTGGACCAGACACCATAAGGCCATTATCCTAAAGATTGATTTGGCCAAGGCTTTTGATCGTGTTAGCTGGCTCTACATCAAGATTCTCCTCATCCATCTAGGCTTCCCCATTATTTTCATCACCTGGATCATGGCTTGCATCACCACCCCCACCTTCAGTGTTTTGATCAATGGGTCGGCATCTCAGTTTTTTCACTCTGAGCGAGGCCTCAGACAGGGCTGCCCACTGTCTCCTCTACTTTTCTTGATAGTCATGGATGGTCTGAGCCGATTGATTGCTTCAACTAAAAGAAATGGGGATCTTTGTGGACTCAAAATATCTGATGACTGCTTTCTCACCCATCTTATTTTTGTGGATGATGTCATGATATTCCTTGATGGCAGCATCAGGGACTCTCATACATTTTCGAAAATCCTCACCCTTTTTTCCTCTGCCACTGGGATGCTTGCAAATCATACAAAATCATCTATCATTCTTACCAGAACATCTATCCATGAGTCTCAATTTGCTCGGCAACTCTTTCCATTTTGCATTAGTCCCTTAGATCACGGTATTAAGTATTTAGGCTTCTGGATCAAGCCTGTTAGCCAAAAGATAGTTGATTGGATCTTACTTGTCTCAAAACTAGAAAAACGGCTTAATATATGGAGTTACCGATACCTGTCCAGAGCAGGTAGACTCATATTGGTTAAGTCTATACTGGAGGCAACACCGGTTTTTTGGATGGCTCTTGCATGGATCCCAACAAACATCTTGGCAAGGTTACACCAATTATGCAACAGATATCTTTGGAATGGGAACCGGGACAAACGGATATTTTCATGGGTGGGATGGAAGAAGATAGTGTTGCCCAAAAAATGGGGAGGCTGGGGACTAAAAGATCTGCCCACATTTGCACAGGCCCTTGCAGCAAAAATGGGGTGGACATTACTCACGGGTCATAATCTCTGGACTAGCATCACATATCACAAATATATTTCGCCTTTGCAAATAATGGATTGGATTCGGCTTCCAAATTGGCCCAATTCCAGCATCTCATCTGTATGGAAAGCACTTCTAAAATCCATGCCACTCATCAAGGAAAACCTAGTTTGGAAAATTAATAACGGATCTTTGGCTCGTATCAGCACAGACCCATGGAATGGGTGTGGACGTAGACATCTATTATCCGAGGCTCTCATACAGCACCTAAATTCACTCGAGATCAAAGTTCTAGCTGACATTGCGGATCCACTCAATACATCAATTTTTGAACAGCGCTGGAAATCCGCACCTCAGATCAATCTTCCACCCCACTGGCACCAGGAATGGACCGACTATATAAATGCGTTGTCAGAATCTCACATCAGAATCAAACAGGGTCCGGATGAACTAATTTGGCATCAATCTGAGAATGGAATATATACACCAAAGATGGGCTATTTAACGCTGATATCTCATAAGGTACCGGATCAGATCTCATTTTGGTGGAAGGCAATATGGAAGCTCACTACGCCTCCACAGACAAAACTCTTTTTCTAGTGTATCCTAAAAGGTATAGTTCCCACAGGTGAAAACCTTATGCACAGAGCTATCTATGGGCCTACCTGGTGCACTCTATGTAAAAGCGCAACAGAATCGATTCTTCACCTGTTCCTGAATTTTACAGCTTTGACAAATCTCTGGCACACCATATCCACATCTATACACTTTTCGGGCTCTTGGGAAGGCGATGATATTAATAGAGCTTGGGAATCATGGTATAACAGTCACAAAGGATCAAAACAACAGAGCCTTCCCATCATTATCAGCTAGTAACTTTGGTTGGCTCGGAATCGGTCTATATTTGATGATAAACCGGTGAGCTGGCTGCATCTATCTGCTCTTATTATATCGGCTTATAATGAGATGCCTGAGCCTCCCCAACCGCGCCCCCGAAGACCCCGCGACCCTCCGCATATTGATAAACGTACCCCTTGGGCCTTTTTTGATGGTGCTACCCAGCAGCAGGGATGTGGGGGTGGTTTTATCTTATACATCAGCGAGCAACATTTCTATAAAGTCCAGATGGGTTTGGGGACTGGCTCAAACAACTTTGCTGAACTCATCACTCTTCGTCATCTCATGCATTTCTCATTGGGACATAATTGCATGAACATTCATATTTTTGGAGATTCGAAGATCATCATAGATTGGTTCAACAATATTACTGTCTACCACACACATACACTCAGTAACATATTGGATGAAATAAATATATTGAAGGCTCATTTTATTGATATCACTTGCAATCATATCTACAGGGAACACAACAGCAATGCCGACCAACTTTCCAAGGAGGCCACGACACTACCCCGAGGAGAGTGGATGATCCAGGAGTAGCACGGGTCAAATGCATACCAATACTATCATCGACCTTATATAGACCCGCATTGCCATAGGGCGTATAGCCCATGAGCTGCAATATCTAACAAAATTTTTTGATAACTTTGCACAGTTTTTTGTATATAATGGACAGAACCTTTTCTACAGAGCCTTGTACATATAAATAGAACAACTGTAAACGAACATCATGCGTGATGTTTCTGGTTATATATTGATATTAAAGATCATATACTGAACCCGCAGAAGGCTGACTGACTTTATAGCATATGCACAGTGCATCTACAACATGTAATTTTTCAAGTTAATGAAAGATTACAATTTTTCCAGTGGAAAAAAAAAAAAAAAAAAAAAAAATTGAATGCATTGTAAAATCTGAAAGCTGTAAAAATACTTCTGCTGGCAAAAAATGTGCTTTTGTGGAGAAATAAAAAACTTCTACTGCTAAAAAAAAATTGATTCTGATATCAAAATGTATTCGGGCCCCAAACAATATATTAAACACAGTCAAATGCAGGAGCGTTAACTATGTTAGTCACTTTGAAAATGGCTTTATGAAAACAACATTATGGTAGCCCAACAGCGTGGTATATATGAGATATAGTCTATATGAAAATAGTAGCCACATCAAACATTATATACCAGCATATGTATGAAAGCAACAGTGTATTAAAACCATCCAAAATTTAGCTACGCCATTCATATACCATTGACTATTGAAAGGAATGCTACCACTGTCAAAAAAAAACTTCACCACATATAACAATGTGTTTGCCGTGTGCTCTCTCCACTTCTACACGCTTCAACACAGATGCTTCTATTCTTGCTATCAGAAACAGACAGAAAGTAGGTTAAGTGGAAATGCGAACAACCCAACACCTCAACTTTAGTTATTGCAGCCTCAAATTTTGGCAAACGGATAATGCCTCGTGCAGAAAACCGAAATCCAGTCAAAGTCTTGCACTGCGTTCCAGACGCAAGAAGAACCAACTGACTCTCATGTGTGTACACATATCAGCTGAACATTTTATATAAGATCAACTCCCAACAGTCGTGTGTAGTACAATCGTTCGAAACTATGTTGCAAAGTGCTTTGACTAGTTTTTATATTCCTGGTCACAAACATTCACAACAACTGACATTGAATCGTCTTGTCTCCACAAACTTGAGACTATTTAACTAAACTTGCAATGAATATAGATCAAGTCCACTCGTCTTTACGAGTACTATATCACATGTTTGGCAGTCCGTCCAAAAGAAGCCCAGTATACACTCAGATTCAACCTTGCACCGTAGATTGAATACTTTGGATGTTTCTCGATTGATAAATTCATTTGTTGAATATATCGGCAAAGAACTCTAAAGAGGTGGAAGCACTGGTTAAAAGGCCGATGGTTTGAACGCAAGACCTCTGCGCAGTTTTGAACAGTCAAGGAGACACACAACACATGGAAGTCTGTTGCAGCAGGGTCGAGGTGGACATAGCAGCGTATGGGAGCCAAACGCAGAGTAACGTAGCAGTCAATGGTGTAACGTAGCAGCGTATGGGAGCCAATCGCAGTAGAGTAACATAGCAGCAGTCAATGGTGTAGGTAGGCTTGACAGAAAATGTCAAGCAACTGACACCAACGAATATATGGGCAGCATATTGTATGGAGCAGGGTGCAGGTAATGGAATATGGAGCAGAGCGCAGGTAATGGAATATGGCAGACAGAATGCAGGCAGTATAGGCACTCAGCCAGACAAGGGAGTTACAAGGCACAAGAGCTAAAAAAGGAGCTGGCTCTGATACCATTTCAGGCTAGGCAGTAACTCCATAGGGCAGAAATAAATTCGATTGTTTTATTCCATCAGGTAGGTCCTCATTATATACATGAGGGAGAGACTGTTCAGTTCGTCTCCCAATGACTATTCATATTTCCTATCTATCTATTTACAATAATTCACCCAATCATAAGGATTAGGTGTCAACAGCCTCTGAAGACATCCTTGCAGCAGTTTTATTACAAGCAGATGAAGAAGGCTCAGAGCATCCAGTGGCATTCTTCAACAAAATATTAAGGGATGATGAGCTGAAGTATGATATCATTGAAAAACAGGCATATGCTCTTATCAAATCTTTGAAGGCTTTCAAAATTTACATTCTGCATTTCAAGATAATTGCATATGTACCCTCTGCTTCAATAAAAGATGTTCTAATGCAGCCTGATGCTGATGGAAGAAGGTCTAAATGGATTGCAAAGCTGATTGAATTTAACATAGAATTGAAGCCCACCAATCTTGTCAGAGGTTAGGGCCTTGCCAAGTTATTGGCTGAAGAAAATTGCAGAACGTTGGACATAAATCTCATAAGCACAGATGAAGAAAGGGATCAAACAGAAGAAGAAACAGCTGAACCAGGAAAAAACCAGTCATTGGCAGAAAATTTAGCTTCTTGTGATTGGTACTCTGCAATAGCTCAATTTTTGCTGAAGTTAGAAATTCCTCCAGGCCTTAGTTCAAGACAAGCTAGAACTGTTAAGCTCAGGGCAGCAAAATATTTCATTCGTGAAAATCTGCTCTACTGGAGGGATCCCTCTGGAATCCTGCTAAGGTGTCTGGACAAAGGACAATCCATTGAGGTCATGCAGCAGTTCCATTCCAGCATATGTGGAGGACATCATTATTGGAAAACTATAGCCCACAAAATCCTTAGAGCTAGGTATTATTGGCCCACCTTGTTTGTTGATGTCTTCTCATTTGTTAAATCATGTGACAGGTGCCAAATATTTGAAGGGAAACAACAATTGAAGTCCCTGCCCCTAAAACCAATACATGCAAATGGCCCTTTTCAGCAATGGGGCTTGGATTTCATTGGAGAAATCAATCCACATTCTAGTGGCCAGCACAGATGGATCTTAGTTGCCATTGATTACTTCACTAAATGGATTGAAGCAATCCCATCCAGAAAGGCTGATCATCATGTGGTCATGAGGTTCTTGACTGAGAATATCTTTACCAGATTTGGTTGTCCACATAAAATAATTACAGACAACGCAACATCCTTCAGGGAAAAATAATTGGTGGACATGTGTGACTCAATGGGCATTAAGCTGGTCCATTCCACCTCACATTACCCTCAAGGAAATGGTCTAGCAGAATCTTCCAACAAAAGCCTGATAAGGATAATTAAAAAGCTGTTGGAAGACAATAAAAAGAACTGGGATTTTGAGCTCAAGTATGCACTATGGGCTGACAGAGTGACCACCAAGAAATCCACCGGGAACTCTCCTTTTAAGCTGGTATATGGCACTGAGGTTTTGTTTCCAATTCAGTTAACCCTCCCTGTGGCACAGTTCTTACAAGAAGAGCATAACGAGGAAGAAGATATGGCCAAAAGGATCAATGATCTAGCATAGGTACATCAAATTAGAGAGCAACTTGTTGAAAAGTTTGCAGCACATCAAAAGAAGATCAAGGATGCTTTTGATAGAAGGGCCAAAATAGATAATTTTTAGGTTTGAGGCTCGGTTCTTAAGTGGGATGTACTGAAAGAGAAAAAAGGAAACCATGGGAAGTTTGATGCTTTTTGGACAGGGCCTTTTATTATTTCTCAGATCCAGGGGAACAATACTTTCATACTGCAAAGTATGGGAGGAGAAGCAGTTTTTGATGGCCCAGTTAATGGGCATTTTTTGAAAATTTATGTTGCTTAAGGTCTTTGGACCTTAAGATTGTAAATATGTTATCAGTTTTTAGTATAGGCTTAGTTAGACTCCATGCCCAATGGAACACTAGGAAATTTTGCTATTTTGTTTTCACAGGAAAGGCAGTGGTCTACAAGTTCTTGAGACCTCACAGGGAGGATCTCATCCCCAGAAGGAGCCAGTGTTAGCTCTGCTACATGTTGTTGATGTTCAAGGAGCAGGAGTGAGCTCAGTCCTTGGTTTTGCTAAAAGGAGGCCTCTGCCGGTCATTCTCACCTTCTTCATTCCCTCTTGCCTTCTCCCTTCATCTCCATATCCTACGCCCTTTTGATTAAAAACAAACATGTAAAACTCCACTTTCTTAGGCCATGGGCGCTTGAACCCCATAAAACCGCTTCCACACGACCCCGTGCTTCTGTTACCCATTGTCATCCTTTGATTGCAGCCGTTGATTGTCCCGATCCAACGGTCCCCCGCCGCAAATAGCCTAACCGTTTGTTTCCCGCCGTCTAATCACTTCCGCCACGATTGGACGGTGGTCGCTCCTCCTGTGCCTTCGAGCCGCCTGCGCGATAACTCGCAATCAAAGTGGTTTTCGCTCGTCCCTGTCACCACGCGTCATGCGTTGACTCGTATCACTCGCCCTTGTACGATTACCACCTTGTGCCCCAAGGTGGTGCGATAAATACCGCTCACCGTCAAAACCGTCCTCCCCGCTCATTAACCCTCGTGCATCTGCGACGCCCGATGACCGTTGGATCTGTCCACCCGAAGATCCAACGGCCTCCGTCCACCCTACTTCCATACGTCCCGGTACTCCTTGCCAAGCACTGTCCACCGTCCATTTGCGCGATCTAACAGCCGATATTCCTCCTCCATTCGTCCCAACTGTCCACGTCCTTAACCATTCCATACTACAGAAAGGACGAAGATGGACAGCATCCAGTACTCAGCGCAGTAGCTCCTCAACAACCACATTTAACAGGAAGGATGGCCAAGAAGGAAAAGGACCAGCCTCGAGCAGATAAACACATTCAGCAGTTAAGGAATTTTATCCTTTACGACACTCCAGCCACCTGAAAGTACAGTAGAGCGCCTGAGAAGATCGGATTTGTTCACTGAAGCAAGCAAATTGCACCAGAAGCTCTGCCAGACAGTTAAAGCGGTTGGTGGTCAATTATGACCCCTCCACGCCCAGAATAGTAGAACATCTTTGTAATGAAACTCTATATATACCCAGAAGCAAAATGTAATGGGGGTTGATGGTTGTGGTTTTGATGTAAGGTTCAACTTCTGGAGACTGTAACTACTTTGAAACTTGTAACGTCTCGTCTTCATTTTCAGCTAATACAAGCTTCTTTTGCTATTAATTTCTCACTTTCCATTTCTATTCTGTTCTAGGCTGTGCTTGATATGTAGTTTTCTTGAACTCTTGATGTTTAGCATTAGAGGAGATGTCATCCTACCTCTGTGTTATAATCTTGTATGTATCAGTGAATGTGTTAATCAGGTTTCTTTTCTCTTAGTGACAGAGAGTTGTCATCCTATCTGTGTTTTATGGAATTAGATTTGCAGACCTCTTTACTGGTTGCAGTCGGCCATCACAGGGCCTTGTGCATCTGCTAGTGTGGTCAGTATTCTCCATATTCACCTGATCCTTAAACTGTGAGTAATTAATGGTCTAAAGCCTTGTAGTCTGGGGGTGTTCATGCATGTCTGGATTCAAGCAAAGTAGGAGTGGTTATCTAGCTTGAACAAGTATTGTTCCTTCCATTCATCCATTTCTAACATTAAGTTGAGTTTGTAATGTTCCCGAGCATCTTTGAGCTACAACCTATGAGAGTTTCTTGTGGTGATAACAGATGCCACCCTCTGAATATCCATCTTCTTCCTCATGTTTGTTAACCCGAGAGATAACCAACATCTCATGGTTCAAGCAAGCACTGAGAAATCGTTTAAAACCCTTCACAACTTCCAAACGGACAAGAGATTAGGTCTAGATAGGTTACCCATAAAGTTTTTAATCACTTGTTATGACTTCATTGAGGTGGATTTATGAAGGGTAGGGTTGTCCTCTCTCCCCTCTGATCTTCCTCCTAGGTGCAAAATGATTAAGCAATGATGTCAAAACAACTACAACAAGTGATTCCTTTCAAATTCATTATCACTAGAAATTTTTCTTATGTTTCACACTTGCGTTTATGGTGGCATCTTAATAATTTGTGATGGTTCGAAAAATATGGTAGATGAACTCGAATAAATTTTAGTCCTTTCTACAAAGTCACGAGTATGGTGAGTAAATACCTCCAAGTATTTAGTGATTCACTGGGGCACCTCTAAGCATGAAAAGCAATACTTAATTAAAGTTTTCCCTTTCATAACTGCAAAAAATTAAGAAAAATATTAACTAACAATAACAACAAAAACATAAATTAGCAATTACACCGAAGGAATAGAATATTTGGGAACATCATCTTGAAAAATAAATCACTAAATAAAAAAAGACTTATTTCTAATAGAAGAAATATTATATAAGTATTATTTGAGAAAACACTATTTTGTTTTTTATTTTTTATATTTTAAATACGTAATTTTTTTTAATATGTAGTTTAACTAGTCCGCTTAGGGTAGCTCAATTGGAAATGGTCGTGGAAATGAAGTTTCACCGAACCGGAAGCCTTGGGTTCAAATCTTGTGCTACGCCCCCGCCCGATCGGGGTGAGAAGACGGACATGATGAAGATGCAGTATTACCAAGCTTACAAAAAAAATATGTAGTTTAAATATTTGTGTTTTTGTTTTCTTATTAATTAAATATATATTTTTTTAATTTAAATTTTAAAAGAATACATGTCAATTCCATGTTGAGTACACAAAAATTACACATTTCCTTAAAACTTGGTTGTAGATTGAAACAAAATTTACAATTTAATTTAATTAATAATTTTATATAAACAACAAAATCCAACATTAAAAAGTTAGATAAAATAGCACTTTATAATAAACATATAAGCTAATAACTTAAATTAATGAGTATTTATATCCCAATAATCCAATAGTATAAATTAGCTAGAGATCTAGCATTTGTAAAATGAAAACCAATTAAATATACAGAAAATTACATTAGGTATAGGAATAAAAATTTACAATGCATGCTTTATAATTTAAATTGTTTTAACAATGGAGAATTGAAATAAAAAATTACAAAAAGAAATAAATAATTATAATATATAAATTAATTATAGTATAAAAAAGATTATTATTAAAGGGGTTAGATGCATGTTGTTAAAGACATGCTAGTTTTTCCTATGTAAAGTTGTTTAAGCTTTTGATTTTTTCAATTGCATAATCAATGATCTTTCATTCACGCTTCATTGTAAAACTCTCCCAGAGTGGTTCATTTCCGCATCAATAAGATAACTAAGTTATCATCAAGATACAATAATTTCAAAGGAGTTTTCACCAATTTGACAACAAATTATTATTGTTTGAAAATTGCTACACACATAATACATAATACATTACACAAGGAAGTTCCAGATCCCTTACTATGAGTGATTCAAATTGGATCATTATATTGTTTTTCATCCATATCGATGCATTTGGAGTGGAAAAACTGGAGGAATCAGCTCACGGAACCATTTTAATTGGGAAGCCCAGTTTGGCGAAACAGGGTCTGTAACCTTCTGGAAGTGTTTTGAGGCATCAAAAGATGTTTTTTTGGAGGTAAAACTTCATCACTAAAGTGCAACACCTTTTCATGTTATTCTACACACAGAAATCTTTCCAACGGCGCAAGAATCGCATCAATCAGAGTTTGTATGCAAATGTTATGCCACTCAGAAGTTGACCTTCTTGTTTTCACACCTATAGTTCAAGAGGATGATGTGTCAGTGCCCATTATTCATGGAAAAGGGGCTAGCCACGTGTTTGTGATGTAAACGACTTTATAAGAGCCTATTTTGTAACTCTAGCTAAAAGTTGATGTAGTCAAACTTAACCACTAATAGGCTATCGGGTTGTGTTATAATCGGGCCACTAGGAGAAGGAAGCATCCATTCTTTCGAGAGCATTTTGTCCATAGTTGATCAAATATAGCCATGAGAGATAGGAGGTAGAGCACACAGAGAGGATCTGTGCAGTGTAGTAGCCAACGGTCCATAGACATTACTTCTTTGTATCTGCAGCCATATTTCTAGATAGAGAAAGTGAGCGAAGTAGGCTCACCTTCCAACTGGGTTTTCTCCCAAAAGGGTTTCTCAAAGAGCATATCTTGTGTATTATGTGTGTGAGAGATTATTTTGTTGTTCTCTACTTTTCTACTTGATTTACTTTTACATGCATGCACTAATTTCAGTTAATTTTATAGATCTAGAAATTAAATGAAACTGTAATAGTGTAGAATATCATATTTTTAATACAAGATTATCAGATCTTTTGTGACGAACTGTCCAGTGGAATATCCATGGCAGTTTACGGATCAATGAGGGGACAAAAAAAAATGGGATCTGATTGCAAAGCAAGATCTACAATTCTCGCTTTCTTCCTATAACCTCTAAAATTGGCCTAGACATAACAAACAATCCGAAAAAAAACCCATGTACAATTTCGTCACATCTCTGCTTCATAACAAAACAAAAACCAACAATTCTTCCAAAAGCAAGAAAAATGTAAACCATCAATTGTTCTGATAGCAGAGACTATCAAGTAAATACAACCATGAAAGATCTCAAACGTAACAAATTTAGCCGTAACATCATTACAATTACTCGAAATAATATTTGAAAAGCAGAAAGGACATCTGCATTGAAATCCAAGAATTCGGCAATAACAACATATATATATATATATATATATATATATATATATATATATATATATATATATATATATTCAAGTAGTGAAAGGGTTTCCATCCATGTTTCATATCAACATTTCCTACAAAGAAAGAAAATGTGTGTGCTTTACTTTTCTCAATTTTGGGTTGTCCAAATGACTCAATGCTTATAAGACACCCACACTCTCACAATGGTCGTGGGGCTTGGAGGTGCACACTGGCCATTCCTTTTGCATTTTCAATTACAGTGGACATACATTTCAACACCCTTCAAAGAACAAGAAACCCTCTTCTTCTCCCTCCCTCTGAAGATTGACCTATTGACTAACAATTTTCCTCTTCTCTTCCATATTGTGAATGTTTGTACTTTTAGGTATTTGATGCCTTTGAATTGTGAAAATTCAACTTCAATTCAGAAAATATTTTCATGCACTGTTTTTTTTTTTTATTTACATAGAGTAACAGTGGCAACCTTCTCCCACCTCACATTGGTGTCTTTAGGGAAGGCCTTCAAAGCATTCATAAGTGTTATATCTTCTACAGAGCTCCACCCTAACTTCTTCTCTGTCCTCCTCATCATCTGCTAAATCTTTGCCCTTCGCCAAATTTATCTCTATTTTGTCTGAAATTTTCCTCTGCATGAGAAACTTAGCATATAAATAACTTAGTATACGAATCATTTTCCCCTAGATTCGTTTTCGTGAGCTATTTGGCCTTCTTAACAACGGAATCCATGTTGCGTGCCCCTCTAAAAGCTTCGGTAATGGCCTTGTAGCACGAAGGCTTACCAAGAGGGTTTTTTTCCAGTTATTTCTTTATCAATTCAACATCTTCAGTTGCTCCCTCCTCTGGCAAAGTAAATGAGTTGTGAACCCTATACCTGCGAAGGGAATGGCGATCGTGCAAAATATTTCCACCTGTCACTTTTTTAGTTGACGAAGGACGACAAAAATGCAGTGCAGGGATTGGCTAGGCTGAACAGTGTTTTCCTAGCCCAACCTTGCAAAGAAAACACCTTTAGTGTAATAATGCACATGATTTTCCTTGGAAAACCCCAATTAGGAAAAACAAGCATCAATAAATCTATTAACATCCTTGTCCAAACCTGGGGAAGTGAGCCTTTTTCTCAACTTTGGCCCATTACAATAGAGTATCCCCAAGTTTTTTGAGGGTTCATCACATGTAATCCATGGCCTCAAATACCACAAGCTTCTAGAACCATGTGCGTAAAACCACAATTGTTGACCTACAACTTTGTTTCTTTTAATGAGTCAAGTTTAACCTAACATTACCCCTTTTAAACTTGACTTCAAGATTCTTTGACCAAACCTAACCAAACCAGCCAAGCGAGATATCATTGCTCATTCCCAAACCCTTATCACCTATTTCTACATTTAGACTTTACTGATAATTTACTAAGGTTATGCATGCCTTACTAGGGCTTACAATTGTATGCCCATTTACATGCAATTAAAATTTTTGATCATTATAATATATATAATTTTAATTATCCATTATTATTATCACAACTTCTATCTTCTCATGTCTCAATAAAATCCAATGCACATGTTTCACAAGTGAAAACCACCATCTCATGCATATGGCTCCCATGACCCAAAGTTGAAAAGCAAGATGTTACACAAGTGATTATATTGTCCTCCGCCAAGGACTATATAGAATCTCTAGCAGGTTTAATGAATGATAGGTTCATTCACATCTTCAATCATACATTGTATCCATATCAACTATTCTTTAACACCTTAGGTTGATGGCTTGGAATCTAACATTCTCTTTTAACACCTTAAGTTGATGGCCTGGAATCTAACATTCTCTTTTAACACCTTAAGTTGATGGCCTGGAATATAACATTCAGAGAAAGGTCAACCAATTGATTTCTCTAAAATTTTGAAATATTCCCCAAATCTACAATCGACATAAATTCAACATCATCTAATTATTGCACCAACTATCCTTTAACGCTTCCTTGCACAAGGTGGCTCGTGCACCAAAGCTCTCCGGCTATCGTCCTCTAGGTGTAAACAAATGACTTTCTAACATCTTCCCATAGCATTGGCACCCAAGCATATTAGAAGACCTTGCATTGGTCCCCTTGATGCCACTCCTAGCATCAAAAACCAAGCTCCCAGCTTCATGCTGAACAGATCTGTAATGCGCTCATCTATCCTCCACAATCTGTTATGCCCATACACCGGTACAACACAATCATTTACTGTGCTCGTCTTTGATCGACCAGACCTTTTAGGTCTGTTGGTTTCCATCACTTCACATTAGATAGTTCTTCTTCGCCTTGATCTCCCCATGGGCTCTTTGCACCACTGCGATTTTTCTTTCTGGCCCATAGCCAACGCTAGTCACATATCCATATTTACCAATTAGATCTATGCATTCAGACTGTGGCTACCAGAATCTAAGTAATTATACCCCGAATCGCATGTGGGTACCCTCGATTTCACCAACAGTGTGGTGTTCTTCAAAATTGATGCTAGAAATGTTTAACCACACAGACTTAATGCCGCCGAGAATTCGTTCACCCTTGAGGAATTAAATGGAAGATTGACCGTCTCCATGCTGGAGATGCCTCCAACATTATCTAGAATTTTTTCTAGCCATGGCTCTCACGACATCCCTACGGGCTCACTGGTCCTCGATCTCTTTTAATTTTCAAAATGCTAGTCCACTGCTTGATAAACATTTGATGCACATGTCTCTAGGCTTGATCCTACTTTCCAGCTGTGGAGCTCACACGGTGCCCCACATGGGGCTAGACCAACCACGTTATCTTGTTTGGAGACTAAAACCTGGTCAATGTTGGAGTGAATGGTCACACTCGCAAGGGATTCATCCATGCTTGACAGCATCACCCATGGGAATACTCATATTTCCATCAACAAACGACATACTTGGGCCATTGATTCCTTATATTTTGAAGAAAGTTGAAATCCTTCCCTACAAAACCTCAAGACATCATTGACCTAAACTCAATGCACTCATTTAGATACTTACTACACCATTTGTAATTTGAGGCTCAACATCTATGTATTTTTCAGGCCATTCTCATTAAAGATGAGCTTGACCCATTGATTCCTTATATTCCGAAGCAAGTCGAAATCTACTTCCCTACAAAACCTTAAGACATCATTGACCTGAACTCAATGCACTCATTTAGATATTTGCTACACCATTTGTAATATGAGGCTCAACATCTTGTTCAAACCATTCTCATTAAAAAAATTAGTTTAGTTAGGCTCTTATACCATCTAAAAAGTTTAGAGAAATATTAACCAACAATAACAACAAAAACATAAATAATGCACATGACTTTTCCTATAAAAAAAAAAATCGGGAAAAACCAACATCAATAGGTCTATTAATGTCCTTAGCCAAACCCATCCAAGCCAGCCAAGTGAACCCTCTACTCAACTTTGGCTTCCCCAAGTGTTTTAAGGCCTTCGTCACATGTAATCGATGGGCTCAAATACCATGGGCCATCAAAACCATGTGCTAGAAACCACCACTATTGACCTACTAGCTTTAACTCTTTCACCAAGTAAAATTTAATGTAACAATAATATTATCCTTTGAGGCTAGCTTCAAGTTTTGGATTTCCATTTTAAGGATAACCAACACCTAAAGGGAGACTCGCAATGGCAATGGCTCATAACCAAGATTGAAAGGAAATTATACACTTGATGTAATAGATGACTATCTTTTGGTGGTCGTCTACTTCTTGTTAAATATGTCCTTGAGGACATTCCAATTTATTGCATGTCTCTAGCTTGGATCCCAGAATGGATCTTGGACAAAGTTCCTCGGATTTGTTACTAATTTATATGGACAAGAAACCAAGAGAAGAAGAGAATGGCACTAGCCTCTTGGAGAAACCTAGCCAATCTAAAAGTGGAGGATGGGGTTTTAAAAGTTTATTTATCTTCTCCAAATCCCTGGTGACTAAGATCATTTGGAGGCTTATTCAGGGAAAGGACTACTAAGAACAAGTCATAAAGGATAAGTACCTTGAACCTCTTTCTATCAAAGATTGGATTCAATCCCAAACCAAAAATTATAGCCCTCTTCCACCATCTGAAAAGCCACCATCAAGACCTTCTCTCTAATTGGAAATTGGTTAATGTGGAGGGTTGGGAAAGGAGAGAAGGTCCAGCTTGGTCTCAAACCTTTGGTTGGAAGCAATGATCATCATAAAATTCCCATTCCTTATTGAAGTTTCTAAGTTTACTTAGTTAGAAACCCTCCATGCACTTTATCTGATTTATTCCTACCTACTTGTTATTTTCCTTAACAAGTTATTTACTGTTGGGTTGTGTTATATTCTTTCCACATAGTTAATAGGGGGTTTGAAGGGCACCCATAACCCCACTTTATGGGGTCCGGGGCAGCGCCCCAGAAAATTTTGGTTTTGGACCATATGTTAGGTTGCGCGGACCCACCTATGGTTTTGTGCATGTTTTTCGCACATGTTTTTTGGACGCGATGGTTTTTCGGTCCATGGTATTAGACGCAATGGATTTCGGTCCATGGTATTGGATGCTTCGGCATGTATAAATATGTATTGTAACATTGAAAGGAACATAATGAAAAATCAAGCTGGTAGTCCCGGTTTTGGGATCCAGGGAAAAATCTCTGTGCATATGTGTTTTATGGGTTATGCTCTCGCATTGTTTATTTTCTTTGTTTAAGAATTCGTATGTAGGTAATTTCTGTACAGGGTTAAAACCTACATTTGGTATCAGAGTTGTTTTGGCTTCAAGGGGATGCCTTTGTTGCTGAGGGGTTTCGCTTGGGCCTGTGGTAGACCCTGTTCAGTGAGAGATCTGCGAGATCGATTCTGGTGGTAAAAGAAGATGGCGAGCAGTGGAAAGATAGAGATTGAGAAGTTCAATGGTCAGAATTTTGAGTTGTGGAAACTCAAGATGGAGGATCTGTTGGTGGATAAATATCAGTGGATCGCGGTAGATCCGGGTACTAAACCATCGGGAGTGACCGATGAAGAATGGAAGAAGTTGGATCGGAAGGCAAAGAGCACAATACGATTGTGTGTCTCGGATTCAGTATTGCTGAATGTATCAGGGGAAGCTACGGCAAAGGCTTTGTGGGTCAAGTTAGGGAATTTGTACCAATCTAAGTCTCTGGTGAATAAACTGATCCTGCGGAAAAAGTTGTATAACCTGAGGATGAAAGATGGAGACTCGGTGACAGAGCATCTGAATGCGTTTAATACTGTGGTAAGTCAGTTATTATCTGTTGATATCAAAATTTCAGATGAAGATAAGTGCATCAGTCTGTTGTGTTCTCTACCAGATTCGTGGGATAGTCTGGTTATTGCAATAGGTAGCAATGCAACTGCTTTGCAGTTTGATGAAATAGTCTCAGCCTTACTGACGGAGGAGATGAGACGGAAAAATATGGACAACCAGAATGGTGATGCCTTGTCTGTACGAGGATGGTCCAGAACAGAAACAAAAATAAGTCATCGAGTGGGAGATCTAAATCTAGAGGGAGATCTAAATCTCCAGGAAAACCTACAAAGGTGGTGTGCTGGAAATGCGGAAAGGAAGGGCACTTCAGAAGGGATTGTAAATCTAAAGCTCCTGATAAAGGAAAGGGATCTGATGATGCTCCTTCTGCACAGGCGAAAACCACCTCAGATGAAGGTGGGGATGTGTACTTGGCTTCTTCAAGTACACATGTAGATCATGAGGCATCGTTGATTGACTCAGGTGCATCCTTTCACTTCACTCCCCATAGAGAGTGGTTCTGCGAGTATGAGAAATACGATGGTGGTGATGTCTTCTTAGGAGATGATAGGAAGGCTAGAATCATTGGTCGGGGAAAAGTAAAGTTGAAGTTGCAAGGTGGAAGGGTTAGAACACTTCCGGGTGTTCTACATATTCTTGCATTGGCCAGAAATCTGATTTCTGTAAGCAAGTTGGATGATGCAGGTGTAAATACGGTGTTCGAGAAAGATACCTGCAAGATGGTTCGAGGAGCACTGATATTAATGCGGGGAGTTCGGATTGGAACTCTGTACAAGCTGCAAGGTAGCACTGTTGTTGATGGGTGCAATAGTTCTATGGTTCCTGAAAATGGAGTAGAGAATCTAGTGGTCTCTGGAGAGAAGACCATGTTGTGGCATCAAAGGCTTGGACATATTGGAGAGAGGGGCCTTCGAATACTTCATGGTAAAGGTATGGTAGAAGGTATGAATAATAGCTCTCTGGATTTTGATTTCTGTGAAAATTGTGTATATGGGAAGCAGAATCGGGTGAGTTTCCCCTCTGGTGGTAAGAGGAAGAAACAGATATTAGAGCTTGTGCACAGTGATGTGTTTGGACCTGTGAAGGTTCCATCACTGGGTAAGTCTGTGTACTATGTATCATTCATAGATGACTTCTCAAGGAATACATGGATATATTTTCTTAAGAAGAAATCTGAAGTCTTTGACAAGTTTAAAGAATTTAAGGCTCTGGTGGAAAATCAGACAGAGAAGAAGATAAAGGTGCTGAGGACAGATAATGGTGGAGAATTTTGCAGCAAGGAATTTGAAGAATTTTGTAAGAAGTGTGGTATAGCACGACAGAAGACTACTCCATATACACCTCAGCAAAATGGAGTCGCAGAAAGAATGAACAAGACGTTGATGGAAAGGGCAAGGAGCATGCTCAGTGGTGTCGGGTTAGGACAGGAATTCTGGGCAGAGGCGGTGGATACTGCATGTTACCTGATCAACAGATCACCTTCATCAGCGTTGGAGGATAAGACTCCACAAGAAGTATGGACTGGTAAGAAACCCTCTCTTTCACATCTAAGGGTATTTGGATGTGATGCATATGTACATGTTCCAAAGGAGAAACGAACCAAGTTGGATAGTAAATCTGAAAAGTGCATCTTTATTGGGTATAAGGATGGTTTAAAGGGTTATAAGCTTTGGAACCCAGTCACATGGAAGGTTGTGTACAGCTGAGATGTGTTGTTCAGAGAGGTAAAAGATGTTATTCAACATGAAGTCCAACCAAAGGAACCTGAGAAGATAGAGTTTGAGCCAAAGGAGGAAGAATCAGACTTTGCAGCAGAGGAGGAATCAGAAGATGAAGAGCCACAAACTCTGGCTATGAGAAGATCAGTTCGAGAAAGAAGGCAACCAGAAAGGTATAGTCCATCTGCTTTCTGTTCAAATTTTGCTTTGTCTGTTACTGATAATGATCCCAGAACTGTGAAGGAAGCAGTGGATTCAGAGGATGGAAAACTCTGGAAAGAGGCCATGGTCGATGAAATGGCATCTTTGCACAAAAATGAGGCTTGGGATCTGGTGGAGTTGCCGGCTGGAAGGAAACCCATTGGCAGCAAATGGGTGTTCAAGAAGAAGACAAATGCATAAGGAAAGGTGGAGAAAGACAAAGCTCGGTTGGTAGCAAAAGGTTATTCCCAGGTGCCGGGAATTGATTTTGGTGATATTTTTTCTCCTGTTGCCAAGGTAACTTCTATTAGATTACTTTTATCTGTTGCTGCTGCTTTTGATTTTGAGGTAGAACAGATGGATGTGAAGACAGCATTTCTTCATGGGGATTTGGAAGAGGAAATCTACATGAAGCAACCTGAAGGCTTTGCGGTGAAGGGTAAGAAAGAACTGGTATGCAAGTTAAAGAAGTCTATGTATGGGTTAAAACAGTCACCAAGGATGTGGTATCAGAAATTTGATACATTTATACGGGCACTTGGCTTCACCAGAAGAAAAGCAGATCATTGTGTGTATTTTAAATTAATTGGTGACCGTATTATTTATCTGGTCTTGTATGTGGATGATATGTTGCTGGTTGGAAATGACAAAGAAATTATCCAGGATTTGAAGACCCAGTTGTCCTCCAAATTCGACAAGAAATATCTTGGTGCTGCAAACTATATTTTGGGCATGGAAATTAAAAGAGATTGGTCAAAGAGGAAGCTCTGGTTAAACCAGAGGAAGTATGTCGAGACAATACTCCAGAGGTTTAATATGCAGGATAGTAAACCGGTGAAGGTTCCTATTCCTGTAGGTGTGAGGTTATCTGCTGAACAGTGTCCCAAGACACAAGAAGAGGAAGAGGACATGTCCCGTGTTCCATATGCAAGTGCAGTGGGTAGCCTGATGTATGCAATGTCTATACTAGACCAGACATTGCACATACAGTGGGAGTATTGAGCAGGTTTATGTCAAAACCTAGGAAGGAGCACTGGACAGCAGTGAAGCGGGTTTTCAGGTATTTGCGTGGCACTAGTGATTATGGTTTGTGCTACCAAGGAAGACCAGGATTGGACAGAGTGTTGGATATTCATGGCTTTGTTGATGTAGACTGGGCTGGAGATCTGGATCAGAGAAGATCTACAAGTGGGTATGTGTTTAACCTATTTGGAGGTGCAGTCAGTTGGATGAGTAAGAAACAATCTGTAGTGGCACTATCAACTACAGAGGCAGAATACATGGCAGCCACTCATGCAAGCAAGGAAGCAGTTTGGTTGCAGAGATTGTGTTCAAGTATGGGGTTAGTACAGGGAGCTATAAGAATAGACTGTGACAGCCAAAGTGCAATTTTCTTGGCAAAGAACCCTACTTATCATTCAAAGACAAAGCACATTGATGTTCAGTATCACTTTGTGAGGGATATGATAGAAGACAGAAAGGTCTTGCTGGTAAAGGTGGACACTTTGAAGAATACTGCAGATGCATTGACAAAATCTGTGAGCTCTGAGAATTTCTCTTGGTGTAGAGAAGCAATGGGAATCTCAGGGCTGAAAAAATGACTAAGCTCTCCTGTGGCCCCCTGTGGAAAGAAAACAACAAGTGGGAGATTGTTGGGTTGTGTTATATTCTTTCCACGTAGTTAATAGGGGGTTTGAAGGGCACCCGTAACCCCACTTTATGGGGTCCGGGGCAGCTCCCCAGAAAATTTTGGTTTTGGACCATATGTTAGGTTGGGCGGACCCACCTATGGTTTTGTGCATGTTTTTCGCACATGTTTTTTGGACGCAATGGTTTTTCGGTCCATGGTATTGGATGCTTCGGCATGTATAAATATGTATTGTAACATTGAAAGGAACATAATGAAAAATCAAGCTGGTAGTCCCGGTTTTGGGATCCAGGGAAAAATCTCTGTGCATATGTGTTTTATGGGTTATGCTCTCGCATTGTTTATTTTCTTTGTTTAAGAATTCGTATGCAGGTAATTTCTATACAGGGTTAAAACCTACATTTACAATGTAAATATTGAAAATAAACACTAGTGCATGCTCAAAATATTACAGATCAGCAACTAAAAGAAACAGAAACAAACACGCCATACGACATCATTATTTTTTACTAATCTCCCCGAAAAAACCCAATGTGGGAAAACCGGTGCAGCTTTCTGAGGGTTTTCTTATTAAGCAATATCATAGTACAATCTGGGTGCCGAAACTGGCCTACCCAACAGAGAATTTCCTTAGCAGTAATACCTCTCATTTTCTGACAAATCTTCTGGCTGAAACCCTTGATAATCCTTCCGGCAGCTACTCAGCACAAATCTGCCCCAGAAACCCCAGCATTAGCCTCTCTCTAGACTGCATCAACCCCTCTCTGCCTCACGTTGGCTCTGTGTCACCTCGAATGGGTCTGTGTCAGCCCTGGGAGGCCCTGCATCAGCCCTCTGGCCCTCTGCGTCAGCAACGTTGGCCTCTCTAAGGCTCTTTGCAGCTCCTAGATGCCTCTGCATGAGCCCTGGCTGGCTCTGCATCACTCTCCTTGGCTACTGCGTTGCTCTCTCGACACTATCTCTACCTCTCTGTCTCTCCGTACTCAAATTCCCCTCAACTGCATCTCCCGATCACTAATTATATCTCTCTTAGCAAACCCCGCTCTAGAGAACAAAATCACTGATCACTCTGGTGTGTTCTCCAAGTGACCCTCAAGTCTCCTCTTATACTTTTCCTTTTGACATATCAACTGCCGAGATTAAGTCCCTAATCAATGGATAGGATTAGATCAGGATTCATCCATGCCTTTTGGACCATTCTAACACAGATTCATATTAATACACATTAATATTTTATTTTCCCTAAGTTTAGACTTAGGGACTCCATTAAAAATATTAATTATTTTAATATCTCCTGATTTGTTTAAAATCTGCCAAACCCTTTCTGGGTATTGGAGATCTCATGTGCCCCAACCTCTCCACCAAATTTAGAGCACATCTGATGCTACCCCAAATCAACACTCCCTATTAGCTAGGACTATGCTCTAGCAATACTCCTCACTAAGTATTACTGTGATCATCTGGCATCGGTACCTGTGCTGATGCTAAGCCTTGTTGCCCAACATCCTCTGCACTGCTGCCTCCTCGACTGCTGCCCATGGATCTGCCACGGCCACTGCTGCATCTATACGATAGCTCCCTTTGCATCCGTGTTGTTGTTGGTCCTTTCTCCCAGCATTGCATCTGCACTGCACCTCCTCTCATCATGTTGCATCGTGCTTCCCACTGTTGCACTGCAACTTAGTTACTGAAAAGTAAGTAACTAATCTCCCAACTAGCTTCCTTGTTGGGCTAGAGACACCCACTTACGATGAAGCTCCCTCTGTCGCTGACAAGTGCTCCCTCTCTCTGACCTCTACGCTGCTGCAACAACTCCCTACATCTCGCACCGTTGCACACCTCGTTGTGCCTTCCTGCACTGGTGCAAAAAACCTATGCCTCTCGCATTGCTGCAACTTGCTAGCTCTGCGCTGTCTCTGGACTCCTGCACTGTAGCTCTCTCTATCGCTCCATCCGCATCTGTGTCTACCCGACTTAGCCAGTCCTGCTACTCCTCATCGGGGCTCCCGTAGCAAGGTTTAATCCAAGAGGTTGGGTACCTCGAGGATCCTAACCCTCATCGCCTGTAGTCTGCTTGACTATAGCTCAATGTCTCCCCACTTCTTCTCAAGTGGTGCGTGTGCACTCATGGCACAGTCATCGCCTGTCAAAACTTCCTTCTCTGCCCGTGTTGGCGCTACCTTAGTCTCAGAAGACTCTCCCTTACTCTTCTTCCTTGGACACTGGGTCGCACAATGACCCAGCTCCCCAGAGTGGAAGCACTTGATCTTGGAGAGATCCTTCTTCTTCCGCTTTTCCTGCTTTCCCTCGAACGCTAGGGCCACGTCTTCCTCCTCCTACTTGACTTTGATCCCCTTGCTACTGCTACCCGGCTTCGATTGTCATCTGATCTATTCCTCGTGAATAGCTGCCCACATCTCGTCCCAAGGTGGAAGTGTCCCTCTTCCCAGTATACTCTAGACAAATACTTCCCAATCTTTTGAGACAACTTTCAAGGTTGTCCTCAGCATCAGCTCCTGATTCAGTGTTGCCCCTATAGCAGTCAACTGTTCTCGGATCTCATTCAGTCCTCCGAGGAATGTCAATTGATTCTCCCTTCTTCATCCGATACGACCTCAACTGATTCTCGAGCAACATTCTTCTTTACACAGAAGTATGCTCATACAGCTTCTTTAGAGCCTCCCACATCTCAAATGATGTTTCCTTCTCGGCTATATGTGGTACTACATGATCCTTTACCCCGTCAAGGACAATGCTCTTGGCCCTCACCATCGCCTCCTCGTACCTGTCATTATCATTGTGGTCGACTGGGATAGCTATTACCTTCAAGGAAAAGTTCTTGACATGATTCCTATCAAGTACAGATAAGATTCTGGCCTTCCAAACTATGAAGTTTGATGCTCCGTCCAGTCTATCCTAGTCTCTTACTCCGTGTAGTGCCATGATGCTCCTCTACTTCCCTCCTGGAAGTTCTTTGTTCGACTCCTCTGAGTCTCTACTTCATGTCTGGAAGTTCTCTTTTGAACTCCCTCTGAGTCTTGATTTCCCTCCTGGAAATCCTTCTGTCACTGTCGAGATGCCCCCTACTCTGATCGTCTTGTGCAACTGCACCACTGATTTGGGTTCCTCAGCTAGAAACCCTCGATAGCAACTTCTCTAGCCTTGCTCTGTCAGATACTGTTCTAACTACAGTACCTCAACAACTCTACTCTGCAATATTCCCGCAGCCTTCTAAACCCCAACAACCTGAAGGTGAGAGCTCCTAAGCTCTACGTAATCCCGACACCAGCAACCCAGCCTCCTCAGCTAACTGTGTCAACCCTCCCAGCTACTGTGTGGCTTTGCGTGAGGTTTCTTTTGCCTTCCTTAGCCTCTGCACTACCTCTTCCCAGCTCACCCTTGATGATGCAGGCACTGCATCACCCTTCCTTGTTGCTGCTATGCTAGAAACAACTTTTGTCACCTCGGGACAACTATTTTCTGCTGCTATTGCTCCGCTCAGTTGATGTCCTTTAGTCCTCCTGTGATCTGCAATCATGCTCTGATACCATGTTGAAGTTTCTAAGTTTAATTAGTTAGAAACCCTCCATGCACTTTATCTGATTTATTCCTACCTACTTGTTATTTTCCTTAACAAGTTATTTACAATGTAAATACTGAAAATAAACACTAGTGCATGCTCAACATATTACAGATCAATAACTAAAAGAAACAGAAACAAACACGCCATATGACACCATTATTTTTGGACTAATTTCCCCGGAAAAACCCAATGTGGGAAAATCGATGCAACTATTTGAGGGTTTTCTTATTAAGCAATATCAGAGTACAATCTGGGTGCTGAAACTGGTCTACCCAATAGAGAATTTCCTTGGCAGTAATACCTCTCAGTTTCTGACAAATATTTTGGTTGAAACCCGAATAATCCTTCCGGCAGCGACTCAGCACAAATCTGCCCCAGAAACCCCAGCATCAGCCTCTCTCTGGACTGCATCAGCCCCTCTCTGCCTCACACTGGGAGGCCCTACGTTAGCCCTGGGAGGCCCTACGTCAGCCCTCTGGCCCTCTACGTCAGCAACGTTGGCCTCTCTGAGGCTCTACATAGCTCCCAGATGCCTTTGCGTGGCCCTGCGTGAGCCCTGGCTAGCTTTGCGTCACTCTCCTTGGCTACTGCATTGCTCTCTCGGAACTATCTCTACCTCTCTGTGTCTCTATACTCAAATGCCCGTCAGCTGCATCTCCCGATCACTAATTCTATCTCTCTTAGCAAACCCCGCTCTAGAGAACAGAATCATTGATCACTCTGGTGTGTTCTCTAAGTGACCCTCAAGCTTCCTCTTATACTTTTCCTGTTGACATATCAATGGCCAAGATTAAGTCCCTAATCAACGGATAAGATTAGATCTGGCTTGATCCATGCCTTTTGGACCATTCTAACATAGATTCATATTAATACACATTAATATTTTATTTTCCCTGAGTTTAGACTTAGGGACTCCATTAAAAATATTAATTATTTTAATATCCCCTTATCTATTTAGAATCTGCCCAAACCCTTTCTGGGTATTGGAGATCTCATGTGCCCCAACCTCTCCACCAAATTTTGTGGCTAGAGCACATCCGATGCTACCCCAAATCAACATTCCTCTCATCATTGATCTTAAATCAAATGGTTTTTGTATTCTACATCAAATTGCAATAGAGCAAGCATTGAACCCTAAACAAAAACAACATATTACCAAGAGAGACCTAGGATTCAATGAGTAATTTATTGTAATCTCGACATCTTGCACATATTGTCTTAGGAAATCTAATGTTTCATTAATGAAGAATAGGATGAACTCTTCTCGTCAGCAAATCCCTTAGGTGGATATAAACCCTGACTTGGTTACAACTCTTTGGACATTGAAGGCTTTGAAAGTCCCCTGTGTTGGTGGTGGAAAGTGCTTTGGAAATAGAAATTCCTTGCTAGAAATATATTATTTATGTGGCTTTTACTTGATAATAGATCTCCAACCTGAGATTTAATTAAAAATATAAGCTATGAGGGCCCTAGAAGATGTAGCTTATGCAAATTACATCTATAAACAAATGCACATCTCATCCTTAATTGTCCCTTCACTAAGCAGGTTTGTATTGAAATTGAAGTACTTACAAGGATGAAATCAAAATGGCAAAGAGAATTAATTGAAGTTGCCTTAAGGAACTAGCATAAGGACAGAGAAACAAAAGTGTTCAAAGCCTTGGCCCTCAACGAAGCATGGAGTGTTTCGATTTCAAGAAACACAAAAATGTTTTAAAACAAGGACACTTTTCCTTTCAAATGTGCATCCCATAGTTTAAATATCATAAGTGCATTCATAAGTGAATATGATTTTTGACACTTAAAGCCCTTGGTGTTTTTTCGATGGAACATCCTAAGGAGCTCCACCTAGAGGAAGATCAAGGAGAGTTATTGTCGTTTCTCAAAATCATAGCCTTAGCTTCAAAGTTGGCACTATCAATCATCAAACTATCTAAATGAGCTTACAACTCTTAAACTAGTCTTACTACTTGCTATTGAAAAAAAAATATTCATCTTCAAGTCCCGAGAGATTCCCTCCTTCCAATCCAATCAATGATAAAAATATCAAATTAAGAAATTTCTTGTTACAACCCCTCTTTCAAGACATAAAACATATGCAATCTTACTTTACACACAACACTTTTGCACGTCTATAACAAGGAGGTTGATAGGCTATCCAAAGATGACCTCAAACTATGAAAAGGCATCAGAGAGTCCCACAAGGGACACATTTCTATTTTTTTCGAGACTTTAGGATTCTATCTCCCTTAGACGAATTTATGACAAGCTCTTTTATAATAATAATTCGTGAATTTTTTGAGTAATGTTAAAGGGCGACTCCTTTTTGACTCAAGAATGGCGGGCTGCTCTGGCGATCGACTGCGCGTGACCTAGATCCCTGACTTCGTTTCTGCGCCTCTGCGCCTGGCAGCGCTGCTGCTAGGCCCGCGCTCCTCATCTGCTGGCCTCCCCTCCTCCGCTCCCGGGCCTCCTGCCCTCCCCCAGCACCGGGGCCTCCCCCGGTTGTCCCCTTGAGGTTTTCCCTGAGATCTGATTCTTCAATGGCAGCAATGGATCCCCCGCCTCAGGATCCAGAAGACTTCGAGAAAATGTTTGCCTCTCTCATTCCCGAGAGCGCAGCAGGAAAAATACGTCCTACAGCCTCCAAGTTCATCAAGAAACTAGATGAAATTCCAGAAGTCTCTCTACCTCCTTCCCTTCCGCGGAGAGCAGCAATCTCCTTAGCAGAAAGAGGCCTGGTCGGCCAGTTCACGGGTCTGTGGCCCTCCCCAAGATCAGTTCAGAGATGGGTCGAGAGAAACTGGAACGCGATGGTGCAAGGGAAAATAGCAATCAGGTTCTGTGGCAGAGGATTTTACACCTTTCTATTCGAATCAATGGAGGACAGGAATCTCATCTTTAGAAACGGACCCTATTTCATGGACTCCCGGGGTCTCTACTTAAACAGATGGACTCCAGACTTTGACCCAGAAATGGATGTCCCCAACGCTGTCCCCGTCTGGGTTCGTCTGCCCCACTTGCCGCTTCATTGCTGGGGGGATGAGTCAGTAAAAGCCATAGGGAACGCAGTGGGCAAATACATTGATAGATCTGAACCGAAGGAGAACATGCATGCATGCGCGAGGATCTGTGTTGAAGTAGATCTGGGGAAAGGACTGCCGGAAGCAATCAAACTCAAAGTCGATCAGTGGACGCACATCCAGCAAGTGGACTACGAGCAGCTACCCTTCAAATGCAAGGTATGTCACGAATATGGGCATTTCGCTAATAGATGTAGCAAATCTAAAACAAATGTTCCTGAAGACAATATTGAAACCCCTGAGGGAGTCTGGGAGCATGTCAAAAAGAAAAAATCAAACCCCCCTCCAGGCCCAAGCTCAAAGGCTCCCCCTGAAAACCCCTCCCTCCCTTCTCATCCCTCTGGCTCTGCCCCTTCCTTCCCCTCCTCCTCCAACCCCTTTGAATCCCTGTCCGCAGAGGACCCCCCATCCCCCCCCCTCCCCTCGAGCCGCCATCGTCACCCCCTCCCCCAGCCCCCTCCCCCAGTCTCCTCCCCCAACAGTGGAAAGAATCTTAACCAGAAACAAATCAAAGGAAAACAACTTCTCCACAGATCCCCCCAGAAAAGTTGGAAGAAAGTCTAACAAAGAAATAAGAGATGAAAACGCTGCAAAAGAAATGGCCACCGGAATGCAGCAACCAATGGACACATTTCTAGATAAATCAAAAGGAAGCGGAGAAAAAATGAAAGAGAAAAGCGGGGCAAATACCAAACAAGGTAAATGATGATATTGGTCTCCTGGAATTGTAGGGGGATGGGCTCCTCCCTAAAAACAAATGCAGTCCGAGATCTCCTCAAATCTGAACATCCAGACCTCCTCCTACTACAGGAGACCAAAATCACGGAACAAGAATTCCAAAGCCACATAAAAAGAAGCAAAAGTTATTCAGGCGTAGCAACAAGTGCAGATGGCGCCTCAGGAGGCATAGGAACACTATGGGACAAAAGCAAATGGGAACTCAAAGAGCAAAAGTCCTACAGCTGGTGGATAAGAACAGACATGCAGAACAAAGCCTCAAAAGAGGAATACTCTATATACAACATATACGCCCCTAACCACTATAGGGACAAAGCTTCATGCTGGGAGTCAATAACATCAGACCTCATGACAGTACAGGGAAGGAACATTTTCCTTGGAGGTGACTTAAACCTTATAAGGAATGCTGATGAGAAATTGGGAGGAAACTACTATGCTGACCCCTCAAGAGACTCATTAGAAGCAATAATCCAAATCCATAATCTAGTGGACATTCCTCCGCACAACGGGAGATTCACCTGGAGCAATAAAAGAACCGGCAGCAACAATATAAAAGAGAGATTAGATCGAATCCTCGCTCAAGAAAGAACAGTAGCAAGATTCTCAAATATCCAAAGCAAAATCATCCATGGTTACATTTCAGATCATAAACCGGTGGCTCTGACCCTAGACAAAGGTAAGAAAATGGGGCCTCTCCCCTTCAAATACAACAAGGCATGGGACAGCAAAGAAGAATTCCGAAACTTGATCAAGGAGCAGTGGGCAAAAGAAATTATTGGCTCGCCTCACTATATTTGGGAAACTAAGCTCAAATCCCTCAGGACCGTTATCAAGCAATGGGCAAGAATACACGCTGTAGAGGAAAGTAAAAAAAGAGCTGATCTCCAATCACAGCTGGAACAATGGAGTCAAGAAAAGGAGCGAATCCAGTATACAGAGGAAGACCAGGCCAAGGAGAATGAAATGTACAAAGAACTGTATAAGCAGAACAGGATGGAAGAAGAAGAACAGAGACAAAAGTCTCGCTGCCTTTGGCTCAAAGCCGGAGACAAAAACACTTCCTTTTTTCACAATAGCCTAAAACTCAGGCGGGCAGGGAACCATATAGAGAGAATCATGGTTGAAGGAAGAGAGCTCAGAGAACAAGAAGAAATAAAAGAGGCTGCGTCCAGACACTTCTGCGCCCTTCTATCCGCCGACATTCAGCCCAACGATAATGAGGAATTCCTAAGCCTAATCGAAAACAAAATCTCAGCAGACCAAAACAACGAGCTGGACCAAGAGGTCACGACAGAGGAAATTGAGGGGTCGATCTTCAGCATGGCGCAGGACAAGGCACCGGGCCCAGACGGGTTCACAGTGGCATTCTACAGAAATCACTGGGAAACCATCAAGAAAGACTTCATCAGAATGGTAAAGAACTTCTTCTCAAAGTGCAAAATGGGGAACAACATTAAATCTTCTCACTTAGCCCTTATCCCCAAGGATCCCAACCCCCAATCCTTCGACCGATTCCGCCCAATCTCCCTGTGCAATGTTTCCTATAAAATCATCACCAAAATTCTAGCCAACAGGCTAAAAAAGCTCCTCCCCTCCCTCATCTCTGAGAATCAAGGAGGCTTCGTCCCTAGAAGACAAATCACGGATAACGTTATCCTTATCCAAGAGGCAATCCACAGCAGCATAAATAGAAAGGAAAAGGGTATGATTATTAAACTAGACATGGCAAACGCCTTTGATAGAGTTAACCATCAATTTCTTAAGGCAGCTCTTGGGAAATTTGGGATATCCAGCACCTTCATCAGCAGGATCATGGAGTGTATTTCATTCCCATGGACAGCCCCTCTGATCAATGGCAGGCCAAGCAACTTCTTCAGAAGCTCAAGGGGTCTGAGACAAGGTTGCCCGCTCTCCCCATTTCTATACATCATCATGGCCGAAACGCTAAGTATTCACCTGGAAAATCTTCGTAGGCAAAAAGAAATCACAGGTATCAGTATAGTGCGTGGAACCAAGGGGATAAACCACTCACTCTTCGCTGATGATACCCTCCTAATTGGAGGAGCTTCCAGTCTCATGGCAAGAAGGTTCAAGAAAACGTTAGAGCTCTTTCTACAAGTGTCCGGAGGAAAGCTCAATAACAATAAGTGCATGATATATACCTGGAACGTCCCCAGGCAGATTATTCAGAGAATCTCCTCAATCTTGGACATCCCTGCTCAAAGGAACTGGAGCCATTTCATGTACCTGGGATTGCCATTAGCAAAGGAATCGGTCAAAACTGAAATTTGGGTGAAACTAATTGAGAAGCTGAGAGGGAAACTTCAGAGTTGGGGTGTGTCATGGCTCAACCTGGCTGGAAGGACAATTCTCATAAAAGCCATCCTATCTGCTCTCCCCATATATCAGTTCGCAACCACTCTCGCCCCGGCCAGCATTCATAAGCACATGGAATTAATTATTAGGAGCTTCTTGTGGCAGGGAGGAAGGCAGGACTCCAAAAAGTTCAGTCTTGTTAAATGGGACCAGGTTATTTTACCTTTCGAAAAAGGAGGGCTAGGAATAAGAATCCCAAGGTTTGCCAACATGGCCATGGGTTTCAAGCTAATATGGAGAATTCTCAATGGAAAAGGAGCCTGGTGGACAGAAGTGATCAAAAGAAAATACCTGAACGACCCCAACTCCAACATCCTATCGGAATCTATCGTTGACAGGCAGTGCACCCCAGTCTGGAAACTTATAAAAAAAACTCTCCCTCAGTTCAAAGATCATATCTCAAGAGCTCCGGGCAGTGGAAGAGATATAAACATCTGGACTGATCGCATAATGGGCTCAGAAGCAAGAGAAACTCTTCCAAATCTCAGACCCCTGCATTTGTGGATGGAAGGGAAAAATCTTAAGTCCCTATATGATATTTCTTCTTGGGACCAAAACAGGTGGCTGGGCTGGAAGCACCTCATCCTCCCAAATAACCTAAGGGATCAGTGGGCCGACCTCAAGCTATCTCTCTCAGGGTCAGCCCCCCTAAACAGTATGTCCGAGGATAAGTATGTCTGGGACCCCAATGGCGGAATCTACACAGTCAGAGAAGGATACAAAACCCTCCAAAATGCCACACCCTCCAATAACTGGCCTCTTTATAAAGCGGCCTGGAATCCGGAATGCCTCCCAAAGATAAAATTCTTTAATTGGACCCTCCTTAAAAGCAAAATCCTCACAGCGGAAAATCTAAGGAAGAAAGGCATCCTCGGTCCCTCGATATGCTGCCTGTGCAGAGCAGCGGAAGAAAGCAGCAATCACCTTTTCCTAGATTGCTCCTTTGCTCGAAATTGCTGGAAGCTCATCACCAGCCCATTAAGGATAGGTGAATTGCCCAATCAGATCACCCTCCTCCAAAAAAATTGGGGGAACAGCTATCCCTACCCCAAGAAAAACAAAACCCTTGCCAAAAGACTGTGGAATAGCATCCCCCCAACCCTCTGTTGGCAAATCTGGAACACCCGAAATAAAAGCATTTTTAACGATAAGAAGCCCAGCATCTCCAGCACCCTTGCAAAAACAATTGCCCTCATCTCTGAGACCATCAGCGCCAATGGAATAGTCCAATCAGAGCAAGATTCGGGGGATCCAAGGGAAACTGAGTGGATGAGCAAATTCAGTTATGAAGCAAGGAATCAAAAAGCAGTAAGCACAGGACAGAGAAAGGTCGATTGGAAGCTAAGAGGTTCCACTGGGGAAATCAGAGATTGGATTCAAAACCAAAAGAGGCCCTCCCTTCTGTTCGATGGGGCATCTAAAAACAATCCGGGTCAGGCAGGTGCAGGAGGAGTCATCAAAGATCATCAAGGTAAAATTTTAGTGACTTACGAGTGGGGATTGGGCATAATGTCCAACAATAGGGCCGAGGCTTATAGTCTTCTCCTGGGAACCTCCATTCTGAAGAGACTTGGTCTCCAAAATCCCCTCATAATAGGTGACTCAGCTATAATTATAGCTGCTATGGTTTCGGGGAGGGATTTCAAGCAAACTGCCCTGAACAATGTGAAAACCAGGATCACCGACAACTTAAGAGACTTAAATGGAGCCACTCTCAAGCATGTGCTAAGGAGCAGCAACAAAGAGGCGGATGATCAGGCCAACAAGGCAGCCAGTAGACCCGTAGGCCAAGTCAGAGAAAACGATTCTATATATGATAAAGCAATCCCTTAAAAAAACCCACCCCTCTCTCTCTACTCAGATTCTGAGCCACCTCAGACTCCATCCTTCTCGAAGTTTGCTCATCCCCGAATCTCCACATTCCCTGCCAAATCTCCTCGACTGCGCCACTTCGTCCCTCCTCTCTCAGATCCTCCCCCCTGCGATCGCTTTTGTCACCTCTTACTGCCCCGATTTTACGTTTTATTTGTCCTTCGCCGTCAATCTCAGGTCTTGCTCAGATGGTCACCATACCAAAATCCCCACCGCACGCAGCAAAATCTCTCCCTGGCCTCACAGTCACCTCAGGGATCGAATCGACCAGCAAGGGACTCCTCATTCGAGCTACCTCTCCCCCTCTATTTATAGCAGCTCGTCTCTCCCTCTATTTTCATCCTCCACTGCTACGAAGGCCCTGGCTCGCGCCTCCTCTCAGCACAGTCTCTCTCACGAAGCCGAGCGAAGTTATCTGGAGCTTGGTTCAAGTCCCTCGACAGCGGTAATCTCAGGCAATCTTAATTTCAGAGTTTTATTTCCTTCTAACCGGTTGTATGTTTGGCTGTTACAGCGCTCCCTCTTTCCCTCTGTTGCTCCTCCGCCATCCTGTCCCTCCTTGCGCAAAGCCCCGCTCTTCCCCTTTCTGTCCTTCCCCTATTGCGCCCTCACCCCCAGAATCCGCCCCTTTCTGCATCATCAGCTCTCTGGTTCTCTTTTCCACCCAGGAGATATGGCGGATCCACAGGAACAGCAGGAAGCTCAGGCGCCCGCCATCAACCCCTTAGAAAATGTCATCACGAACAGCGAGTGCACTCTCTGCAAAGCGCACACCTTCATGATCGGCAGATTCATCAAGCGATTCAACGACCTCAAAGACGATTACCAGGCGGACAGCAGATCAAAAAGGAAGAAGCTAGAAAAACAAAAGGCTGAGATCGAGGCTTTGAAGGACAGATGCTCCCACATAGAGGAAGCTATAGCTCATATCAGGACTCTTACTCAAAGTATGCAAGCAGAAGCTTCAACCAGAGCCAGCGCAGGGAAGGAACCTCTCCCGGATGACTCAGTTAACCAGAAATACCCCTAGGACTCATGAACTGTAAATTTTGTTGGCTAGCAGGCTCTTTCATCCGGCAATATAGCCGTTACCTCTTTCATTTTAGTTACCGTTTATGTAGCAATAAGGATCAAGGGTCTGCGAACCCGTTTTGGATCCTTAATGCCTTGGTATATCATATCCATGTAATAGGACTCAGTCCTTTGAAGTTTTTATAATATATCAGTACCCGATTTTGTCAAAAAAAAAAATAATTCGTGAATTTTTTGAAATGCTTCACTAAGAAAATAAAAGGTTATAAAGTTTCTTTATTGTTGGCTACTACTTTATGTAAACCCCTAATATGTAATCACCTCAAGAATTTTATGTAGATTTTGGTCCATTGCTCATATTATTTTTGAGCAATCCACTCTATCTTTTTCTTTCTTGATAAAAAGATTAATTTCAATAAACATGGATTAATTTTATTTTATTTCAAAAGAAAAACTTCTTTATTACAATTTTAATCACTTCATTATTTATATTGATTTTATTATATATATATATATATATGGTTTTATATATATTTCATTATTATTTTTTTGTAAGGTTGGCAACACTACATCTTCAACATGTCCAATATATCACCCCAATCAGGGTGGGGAATTTAACCAGTGACTTCACATCAAGGAGTGCCTTGATAGAGCGCCCGATCATCGTCTATCCAAGACCCTGTGAATGTTTTATATTTCATTAATATTAATATTTTGAAATTTATTAAAATTATAATATTTTATATATCTAATTTTTGTTCCAATATAAAATATTTTTTCATGAGAAAAAGATATATATATATATATATATATATGAGAATATGTACAGAGCTATGTAGTAAGTCACAAAGTAGCTTGTTAATAGGGGTATCATCTTTCCACCTATGAGCTACAAATAAAATAACTAGCCTCTACATCAGGATTTCAGCTAATACAAAAAAAAATGGGGCATGGACAAAATTATGTAAAAGAAATACACTCTTATGGCATTAATTTTGGGGTGAATGTAGAACTCACGGAGGCCAATGGAATCAAGGGGGAGCTCTAATGCTTCTTTTTTATAGTGCAATAACTTCCACATTTCATTCTCTTATAATGTGGTTGAAGTGACCCATTCAAAAGTGGAGACAAGTTGTTGAATGTCTTGTAATATATGACTACCCAAATTCTGGACAGTGGCTCTATCATTGGCCCAATAGATAGCTAGTTTAGAATCTCCAAGGACTTGCATCCTAGAAATGTTTTTTTGACTTTGCTAATTCCATGAGGATATAAAGTCCTACAATTTTTTCTTTGTTGTTGGAGCCTTCGCCTCGAGTGTGCCTTCCATATATGAAGTGGGATTGATTGAGGTATATGACTACACCAACTCCACATCGATGGGGTGTCATTGATTAACTATGTTGAAAAAACTCCATAAGAGATCATAATCTAGTTTTGGTATCCAGGGGATGCGTTGTGGAAAAGCTTTTTGTTCAATTTTGTGTTCTTTGACTAGAGAAATTATTTTAAAGGCACATATCTCCTAGGTGACCTCCTTGTTTTGGAAAAGGGAGGAATTGTGTGGGTGCCAGATGTTGCCTATTAAAACACAAAGGGCAAGCCACTTGATTTTGGAAAAAAAAAAAAAAAAGAAGAAGAAGAGACAATGAATTCAAACAAATAACTACATAAAGAATAGTTACCTAAATCTTACTATCCTTTGTTGGAAAGTACTTACCAAGTGAAAAATTACAATATAAAATTTATTTAGTTTAATAAATAAAAAATTCTCTTAAACAAATAAAACTATTTAAAAAAAATAAAAAATAAACGCAATATCCAAAACAAAACAAAACAAAACCTTAATAATACACTAATCACATTTATTAATTAAAATAACATATAAATTTAAATCATTTTTAAATTATATATATATATATATATATAAATTATAAATTTTATATATATAACTCTTCTCTACAAACTAAATCAAAATCAAATCCTTGTTTGCCCATTAAACATTTAAAAATATAAGACACATGGAAATAAGATTTTCCCAAATATATATTTTACCCACCAACCAAAATAGAACAATACAATCACAATGCATTTTTATCACCACTGTGAATTTTGAAAATATTCCAGAAACCTGATTTACGTTGATAGGATTCTAAAAATATTCCCAAAATGATAAGTTCAGGGCATAACCACGTTAAGATTAAATATCATTCAACACATGTGGAGCCGAGCCATATTCACGGTAAAAATATCAAATCAGATGCACTCATGAACTCGTCCTCTTTCAGCAGAGTATCAAACAAGAAAAATAGTGAAAAGAAAGGTGCAAAACACTTTATGTCAAGTCGTAGGCAATAAGGGGAATCTGCAAACCCACGTTCACGTCCCCTCTGTCTACCCACCAAGCTTTGTCCCTCGTCGCCTGTGGCTCTGTGAGAAGTAAGAGACATACAGAAATCGACAGAGCATTTAACTTTTAATTAAATGGCATCTAATTATTCATATTCATATTCAGAACTAAAGATCTAATCAGCTGTTGCAACATGTATATATATGGGGTGTGCAATATTATTAAACTAAGAAAGCATCCAGGTGTGAATGTTATTTATGGCCTCAGAAGAAAGGCACTCTCTGGTTTCTGCTGCTGAATCCCCTTCCTCAAACCCCAAAGAAGAAACAGAAGCCCATAATATTCCCCCCTGCTTTTCTGTTAATTCTTCTGTTGCAGAATTTTCATGGCGTACCAAGTGGGTCATAAAGTCCTCACAAATTATCACTTTCCCATTGCATTTAGCTTACAGAAAGATCAGCCCTCTTCATAGTGCAGGGGGGCGGTTAAGCAATTGGAAGCCAATGCAGTTTCTTCATGGTTTTACAGGTAAGAATGATTATGATCAGATCATTGGTAATGGCAAGAGACAGCTCAATATGCTGCAGCATGATTTACAGTTGTTAGGGATCCTTCGGCTCCCATGCATGATATTTGCTCCTGTTCCAAGTTTTTCATATACTGAGAAGCTCCCGGCTGCAACAAGTTTTCTGGATTTCTGCTACCTATGCAAACGAAGCATAAAGCAAGGGAGTGATATTTTCATTTACAGGTAAGGGAATTATACTCTTGATTTATGGAGCGTTCTTCTTCTTCAATTGCTGTAAATAATTAATTGTGATGAGGTTTGATGTGTTTTTTTTTTTTTTTTTTTATTATAGAAAAGAGGAAAGATAGAGTTATTTTATAAATGTTATAAATTAATGAGATATAATTATTTTATAAAAAATATAAATTGTTTATGAGGTTTTGGATAGATTAGATATTTTGTTAAGGTATTTTTCGATGTGAAGTTATGGTTTTTTATTTGAGAGGTATTCTTTAATGTGAAGTTAAGGATTTCTGATTAGAAAAATATTCTTTCATGTGAAGTGACAGAGATTTTTTATTTGAAAAACATTTATTAATGTGAAATCATTGGAATCTCTGATTTGAAAAGCATTCTTTGATATAAAGTCACGGGTCCCATTTGAATATTAAAAACAAATTGTTCACCAAACTATTTCAGTTAAAATCCTTTAATGACAGTTATAAACAATAACCCTGATTATAAATATAATGATATGAGTGCAGGGGTGATAGAGCTTTCTGCAGCCTGGAATGTCGTTATGATCACATTGTTGTGGAGGAGCTCATGATGTCTGATATCACATCTTCATCACCACGTACTTCTCCATTTTTCACTTCTCTAAGCTGTGATGATATTTATTGCGAGAAGTCTTATTCGTGTCTTCCTCGCAGCACCAGCACCACCTGCATGTAATCAGCTGCCATGATCATAGAAAGCAGAGGGATTGTTTGAAGGCAAAGTATGAAGCAACTTGTCCTGTCCATTTCAGGACAGTGGATCCTGTTTATAGATTGTGATCTTTATCATTACACTGTTGTTGGAGTTTGTATTTGGAATTGCTTTCCTGCTTGCCTGAATGATTGCATGGTGGCCAAGCTTGAGCACTAACTTAACAAGTACGATCTGTATACATGAGAATGCCAATGCCATGTCTTTGCTTTTTTCTTTTCTTTTTTAATCTATGGAAAACATTTTTTTTTATTTTGTTATCATGAAAATTGCCAATGGTTTGGTTTCATCCCTAGAAATATGAATTGCTCAAATTTAATAAGGAGATTGGAAATTATTACAACAAAATTTGTTATATCGTTGCTCAAATTTAATGAGATTGGAAATTATTACAACAAAAATTGTTATATCATTTATGGAAATTGAATTTTGGTTTTTTATTTCTGTTTGTGGGAATATTTTGTATATTTTCTTGTACTGGTATGTTATTGACATTATGGTATATGCATTAAGGCAGAGTTCTCTTAAACCATTTAGTGTTATTTATTTATCTTTTGGTAATTGCAAACAAGATTCAAGATTATTATAATAACAAAATTTATCATATACAAGATTCAAGATTATTATAATAACAAAATTTATCATATATCATTTATAGGAATTGAATTTTGACAGTTTATTTTGGTATGTATGAATATTTTGTATATTTTACCATGTATAATTTATGGAATTGAATTTCAGGTGTTTATTTTGGTATATATGAATATTTTTTATATTTTTTTTTGTAATAATATGTTATTGACAATATAGTATATGTATGGGTTTTATTAAACTTGGTAATTGCAGATATAAAATTGATTACTAGGTAGGTTTCATACTCTTGTGATAATGTTCACATAATTGTAATCTAACTTATCCAAATGTTTATGGAAGTTGTGAAATTATTTCAAACTATAATCCGGTTTTCTTTTGACTTGTAGTAAACATTTTTTTGGTACGTGGGGATATTTTGTATATTTTCCTGCAATGATATATTATTGGCAATATGGTATATGAACCAAAACAAGAGTTTCTTTGTTTCTTTAAATGATTATGCAATCAATTAAACCACTTAGTATTATTTATTTATTTTTGGGTAATTGTAGACACTATGCATTTTTTTTTTACTAAAAGAATTTGGTTAAATCACATAATATTATGTATGTTTGGGTAATTGCACACTATGTATATTAATGATTTTATTTACTATAGAAATTTGGTAACTAGGTCAATCTTGGTTAACAAAATTACTATATAGCTTATCCAAATGTTTATATGGGCCAAGAAAGGTGGGACACTCATAGAGTTTCAAAAGGTTGATCCTTACTTAAAGAGTGCATTAACAATGCATGGATTTTAAGTTTCATGGACTCATATAAAATATAATTTATTTACATTATGAATTATAAATTATCATTTTTTAAAATCATCATAAAATAAATAAACAACATTGAGATATTAGATTAAATTAGATGATAAACCAAAGGAAAATTTAAAATTTTAGGTATTAGATCAAAATAAACTAGTTTAGTTGTTGAATGTATTGCCATTGATGTCAAGTGTTGTTGCTTCAAGAAATTGATGGGTCAGAGCCAAATTTTAGATTCAAAATGTCTTATAAAGCACCTCTTGAATCATGGGTAGAGCCTCCTAAAGTCACATAGCAACTGAATCAGCAGTGGGGGGCCACTATCAGAGCCCGGAGGTATGTTGAAGGGTTTAACAGTGCAAGAACCACTTATCAAATCCCTACCAGGAACGCACAACAAGGCAGAAGAGTGGTTTTTATGCAAGCGCGCAATTTCAGTTCAAGTTCGGGCATCTTCCAGGCGGATCATCATCCATCTCCGTACGGACGCCCCCGGGGGGGGCGTAACCCGCTCGGGTGTTCAATAAGTGCACCCATGCCCCCTTGGCAGAATGGATCCGCAGATCTGGATCACACGGTCAATATTCATTCCGAGGGGAACGCAGGGTCCGCCCTCCCACTATCCGACCCATTGGAGGATGGCTAGAGTGGGGACACCTGCCACCTGGACCAATCCATGGATGGCATTGCAAGCAAGTGTGATTTTGAAAAACAGTAACTCTATTCTACCCCACTCCTATCCACCTGTCCTCACCATCACCTAATCACTTCTTGCCACATTTTCCTTCCATGACGTCACCCCACATCACCCGACCGTTGCCCCCGCGCCAACTATAAAAACCTTCCCACCTCTCCATTTTTAAACTTGTTTTCAGTGTTGCGTCGCTCTCTCGCCAGTCACCCATCCATAACATTGTTCAAGGTTTGCAAACAGAGTACCTCCACCCCAACGTCGTTTTTTTCTCTCTTTGAGACAATCAGGTAATCCCAATCCCTCTGGTACACCTGTTATTTCATTCAGGGGATTTATAAGATGAAGAAAGCGACCCCCCAGACCCCAAAGGCTCAAGAGGCCAAAACCTCTACCAGCGTGGAACCTCTCATGGACATAGAGGCCTAAATAGTTGACCCGAATTGTTCCTCTTACCTGGTTCACCTCCGCTTTGACTTATATGGCAACCACATCAGGGGGGAGGACCCATTCCGGGTAGTGGACTTCGATCTATATTATCAAATTGCACCCATTGTGCACCATTTCCCAAAGTTTGTTTCTTGGTTAGCCGCAACTTACATTGATGAAAATAATTGCTTTGTCTCCTCCTCTGGAGCAAAAATCCTTGAAGTAACCCCAGAGTTAATCCAAAGGGCCCTGGTTTACCCCAGTTCTCCAGAACCCCAACAATTCACTAATGTCACCCTAGTGTATCACTACTCAACCCTCCCAGTTGATGAAAGGAAGTATTTCCTACAGATGGTCTTGGCCCCTGGCCTACAAGCCTTGCCTATACCTGAAAGCTTCCCCATCACCATATTTGTTGAACCTATCCAACCCATCCTGTCTCTAATTTCCCATATGTTGGGGGATGATGATGCCAGCATAGCCAACAAAGCCACCTTGGGGTTTTTAAGACAGATGATGCAACTTGGCCACTTATTTGACATTCCAGCCTACCTAGCTGAAGCCATAAGGTTTCAGCTACACCATTTTGCCACTACATCCTATTTCAGGTATTATTCCCTGTTGTTCTACCTATTTGTCTATACCCATGTGGATGAGTTTGAGTGTCAGGCTTCAGCTTGGTGAATGGAAACAAGCAAAGGAAGTCTATTTTTTACTAGGATATTTTTGTTAGAAAGAGGCCAGATGTTGATGGCTACTCCCAATTCATATCCACCTATATGGCCATCTCATACAAGATTATTCATGGTTATGCTCCCCCCAGAGTGCTTCCCCAGCAAAGAGAGCTTCTTCAGCTCACCAAAGATACCAGGGTAGGGGACTGGTACCTTTTTTAGGATCATACTGAGATCAGGGTTTATGGTTGTGAGCTTCCACCCTACCATCTACCTGTGTTCATGCCTATGAGGATATTTTCCTTAGAATTTATTAGGCAAAGTCTCAACTCGGACCAACTCCACTTTTTCCTTGCAAAGAAGGGACATATGTTCAAATTAGGAAAGCCTATGGGGCCTTTTTTTTGTCAACACCAAGCAGGCCTTCAAGGCAACTGAATCATTATTGAAGAAAATGAATTTTGAGCTAGGAGATGTCTGGCACTATGACCCTCATGGTGTCATTGCTCAAAGGAGGGAGAATATCAAAGCTTCAACCTATGAACATGAGTATAGGCCTGAAATTGAATGGAAATCTAACCTTGATTCATGGCCTATGGATACATAAATGGAGACCGAGCCTTCAATGGTCAAGGACAAAGCCCAAAAGAGGACCATTGACCAAGCTAGAGATATAGAGATGGAAGATGTACATGCAGCAAAGAAGGCAAAGACCCAAGAGGCAGAAGAAGAAGAACTTGAAACTAGGCTAGTGGAGACAATGCCAGATCAGCCAGGTTTCCAAGTGACCTTGGAGGAACCATCACAGGTTGTTGCCTCATCCTCTTCTAAGGTAGTTGTTCTAGGTGCACAAGGAAGTGCAACTGCTACTGGATCAAGTTGGCCTACTGGAAAGGCCATTGAGGAAAGAAATAAGAAGGTGAGAGAGGAGATGCAACAACAAATGGCCTCTCACTCGGTTCCATACCAGACTAGACTGCTAGATGTTATGGATCTAGAAAGGAACCAGATGAAGTTTTCACTTCAACATCCATTGGCACAATCTTTGCCTTCAGGTTCCTAGTTTAAAGCCTTGGATGTTTCATTAGACCTAACAAGTGTTCCCCTGCCAGACAAGATAAACTTCCACAGGAAGGTTGGAGAGATGTTGTACAACGAGCTCAACAGAAATGCCATGACCATTAGTAAGGTTGATAAATTGATGGAGAAGGCCACAACCAGGTTGAAGCAAGAGAGAGCCAACTCAAGGGCTCTCCACATGCAGAACAAGAGCTTCAAGGAGCTAGTTGTGAAGTTAGGAGTGAACCCTAAAGATAAATCTTCTTTTGAAGCTCTCCTCCAAAGCTCCCAAACAGAAATCTAGGAGTTGAGGCATAAGCTGAAGATGTCAGGTAGTGAGCATGTTCAATCCAAGGAGCTGGCACAGGTAGAAGAAGAGAAGGAGATATTGGCCAAAGAGCTCATCGACAGAAACAATGAAATAGTGGCCCTGAAGCAACAAGTAGCAGAGCTGCAAAACAAGATAGATTCACATATATGTGCAATGATAATGCTTGAAGACCCTTAAAATTAAACTGAGCAACTCACTAAGACCCTCACTGAGCTCCAACTTTCAGAGGGGGAGCTTAAAAAGGTGCAGAATGATCTAGATGTTGCCCAGAAAATCCTAACACAAAAAGAGAAGCAGCTAGAGACTACCAGGACAAATGAAAAAATCATTGGCAAGAATATACAGGCAGCAAACCAGGAGATCACTGAGCTCAAGGCAAAGCTGAAAGGAAACATGTCCCTGTTACAAGCCAAGCAACTAGTCTGGGATGAGATCATTGAAGAAATGAAGAACCATTGGGAGTACATCACCTTGATGGATGAGCAGAGGATCATTATCAAGGATTATGAAGGCTTTATCCTGTCAGCCAAAGAAGAGGGAGAAAATAACTCCCATATTTCCAAAAGATTCATTCAGTTTTTGAATGAGAGGCCACTTAGTGAGCTGAGGCCCATAGATGTGGTGGACAGAGTAACAACTATCATGGAGATCTCCAAGGTTGTCTAGAAGGAGGAAGCCAGGGTAAAATTTGAGGAGTACCTAGAGGTGGTAGCAAATAATGTGAATGCCTTCAACGATGAGTTTGACAGGATTGTGAGAGCAAGTTTTCCTAGCTGCTGGGACTTTGGGGGAGTGTTGATCCAGTGGGGACAATACAGTCAGAGACTGGTGGAGGCCAAAAGCAAAGCAGACTCTTCTCATGAGAAGACTGCTACTCTAAAGGGAAAGACTGTGGTTAACTATTTGAAGAGGGACTTTCAGCTGTTGGGGATGGTCAAAACCTTGTTTCACCCCAGAATGAACTACATAGGCATAACTAACCTCAATATTTAATATCAGCGATTCTTTCGAGCTCCTTTGCCAGCGCCAACATTGTGGCAAAGATGTGAGTAGTTTGTCAACCCTCCTGTGCTCCAGATCATTGAACCTTCCATGCAACCGCCACAGCCTCCTCATTGTGATCACTGATACTACATATTGTGTCGATTATGACACTTTTTATTTCCTGTTATGTAGATATTTTATTCCCAGTCAGTCAGTTAGGGTTTCAGTTAGTACAGTTGTGCCACAGAGCACGCTAAAGTTTTGTTATGATTGATCATTGTAATGAAATCAAGAAGGAATATTTTTGTAACGGGTTCTCCCTCTAAGGCCCTATAAAAAATAGTTTTATGAGACTGAACAAGGGTTCAGAATTTTGTGTTGTCCAAGAGAGAAGCTCTGTTATTTTCAAATGCAATGTATGCTCTATGGAAGATTAATACAAGTTTTTGGTGATTCTGACTCATCTGAATTTGTAGTATGTGCTCCCTTCTGTGTTTGTTCCATATGTCTTCATTATTCTTCTCAAATTACATGTAATAGTAGCTGCTGGAAGTGTTTTCATGGATTTATAGATTCATCTTAGTCTAATGTTGATGAAAGATGTCTGTATTGATGTGAGAACTAATCCTTAAAATGTGCTCCATGTGTCTTGGCATCCCATTTAATTCTTTATTCCATCCATTTCACTTTGAAATTTGATGCATCAGATTCTTAAGAATTAAGCCCTATGTATTGATTTCCCTTCATGTTGTTGTCTTCTATCAAAATACTATAATGACTAAAGAACCACAATTTCATGTGATGTTGGCCACTACAGATCTAAGATTAATGCTTCTTTGAGTAATAATTTACATCAGGCATTGTACTCCTCCTCTTAAGGATGATTCTGGACCGATTTTCCTTCTAAAAGATTAAACACTGAGTGTGATGTTAATTTCAACAAATCTCTAAGACACTCATCAAGATGTCCTAGGCACTGGTCTCTCCTCAGCCCAAGGGTTGTATCTTAGAGCTACAACATCAAGTTCAAGGGAGAAGAATACAAATAATAATATCTCAAGCAACCACAACAATTGATAGACAAATTGTTCGTCTTTATCTTGGATGGATGGATGCACATGCATGGTACTAGTGCACTGCTCTTTTGAGTAGATCTTATTATTTGTGTTCTTCTCATGTTTTGAGGACGTAACATGCTTTAAGGTGAGTAAAATGTAGTATACCTAGGGGTGGATAATATGGGGTATATAGGGGGTACTCTAGGGCATAAGGTGATGTAAAAATTGGACCACGATTAGTTAGTAGTTAATAAATCCCCTAAGTGGTTACCTACATTAATGGTTAGTTAGTTTAGTTAAGGATGATGAATAAACATGACATAGTTAATAAATAAATTGGTTAACCTGCATTATGTAAGGGACCACAAGTGGTTAGGAAATAATGTGATGTAAATGAAATAAGCCCATGGTATTAGATGTATGGTATATAGGGCCCAAGGTATTACCCGTGGTATTGTATGTATAAAGCCTATATAGAGGCTAGAGACTCTCCATTGAAGGATGTCAAGTATTTTTTGGTAGTGACAAGCATATTGTTTGTGGAGTGTTATCCTTCTTTAAGGAGTGGTTGTATGGTGTCGTCGTACCTCAAGGATTTTGATTAATAAAGAGAAACATTATATCTTATTCTTGCATTGGCTTTTGGATTTGTTTTATCGTAAGGATTTTGATTAATAAAGAGAAACATTCTATCTTATTCTTGTATTCGTTATGATACCACTTATCATAAGCCTATAGATATAATAAAATATCTCACAAAAATAAATCCAAAAGCTAATATAAGAATAAGATGGAATGCTTCTCTTTATAAATCAAAACCCTTGAGGTAGGGTAACACCATACAATCACACCTTAAAGAAGGAGAACACTACACAAGCCATATGATTATCACTAACAAACAATACTCGACATCCTCCAATGGAGAGTCTCTAGCCTTTATATAGGCTCTATACATACAACCACATGGGTAATACCATGGGCTCTCAATACCATACATCTAATAACATGGGCTTATTTCATTTACATCACACTATTTCCTAACTACTTGTGGTCCCTTACATAATGCAGGTTAACCACTTTATTTATTAACTATGGCCCATTTATTCATCATCCTTAACTAAACTAATTAATCATTAATGTGGGTAAACATCTACGAGATTTATTAACTACTAACTAATTGTGGTTCCCTTTTTACATCACCTTATGTCCTAGGGTACCCCCCTATGTACCCCATATTATCCACCCCTAGGTATACTACAGAGGAGGAGGTCGCATCAGCTAGTGCGAGTAGCTAGTTTTCCCAGTGCTAGTTGCCAGAGAGTCCACGTTTCAGTTTTCAGTGGCTGGATCTATTTTTCCGAGGCAGAGTGAGTGGGTCTAGGAGGCAGAGGGAGGCAATATGAAATGTTGGGAAGTGCTCCCTATTGCTGAGCAAATTTTCAGAGCCAGTAGTGCGCATTTATGGGCAAGAGTGCAAGTGTCGGGAAGGTTGAGGAGGCCATATTATTTTGATAGTGGAGATCAATATTTTCAAGAGGTTTTCCATTCTGCAACAACCAGTTGTAATTTCTCAAATTGTTGAATAATAATCAAACCCTTAGTTGTTGTGATAGTTTTCCCTTCGAGGTTTTTTAGGGACATTTGTCCAAAAATAAAGGTGTCAAATTTTTTGTGTGTGTTCGTATTTCTCATTTCCAGTGTTTTATATTCTGCAACACTTTTATTTTTGAAGATTGTAATAGTGCTTTAATTGTTATTTGTCGAATTAATAATCCATAATATAAATAATCTCCAGTAGATAGAAGATTAAATTCGAGTTTTTTGCAATTGTGGAAATTTCACATTGGTCACAAAGGGCCAATAGGCTAGTGCCCATGGGTTGAGATCCTATTGGGTCAGTGGGCCATCGCGCCATTGACCCAATTTAATAAGAAGTCAACCATTCTAATACTTTGAAACCCAAGACATGTGGCAGATCCCACCAAGCATCGAACCATTGGGCCCTAGGCTTATTCTATAGTTTTAAATCAGAGTGAAAAAATGAGAATTGACACACGTTGCAAGATAAGTGGCACCTCTGCATAGATGAAACAATGGAGTACATGTGGCAAAGTGATGATGTGGAAACATGTGAGGGTGACATGTGGAAGATAATGGGGCAAGACACGTGGTAGTAATGATGACATGGATGTTATAATGGAAATGACATGGTTCGAAAGGTCCCACATCACAGCATGAGGGTATCGGGCATCGAAAACATGAGTTGCATGCCTCCTCCTAGATTGCCTAACATCCAACATGGCATGGCGATGAGCAACATGGTGGATGAGTTGGGAAAGACACCATGTGGCCATTTTGGATTGGTCCACGTTGGCATGACATGACATGCCTTAGGATATGAGCCAATACCTTACCCTAATTAATTCTTTTGTGTGTTAATCATTTGGTGGATTCAGCATTGGGAGCCCCAAAGAAAGGTGGAGTCATATCAACCTAAGGAATTTTATGCAAAAAGGTAAGGCGATTCCCATGTCGGGACTTCAGTCTTAGCCCAACTCTATGATGGGATTGGAAAATCTCTTATGCCTCCTAACACCCAACACTCGATATGCATTAAAGTATCCAATATGATGTGGCAGATGGGGTCGTATCGGCCTAAGGCTTATCAAGTTGCATGGCATAAAAGTGGAGAAGTGAAGTGAGTTTCAAGCCAAAGATAAGCAGTGCACCTCAGGTTGAAGTCGGATCAAGTGGGTCCCTTGTTGGGACAATGGGTTGTGGCTTATGGATGTGAGTTGAGAACGATCTGGTCTAACCGATCTAGTATGATGATAAATTGGCCAACAATTGTAGATGGTTTGAGAAATTGTTGTTAAGTGAAGTATTGGGGCACTGAGATATCGAGGTATTAGAGTGCAACTTGTGATGAAAAGTAGCCTGGTGATCATCTATCTAGTGTGTTAAGGGCATAGTCACAACCGAGGTTGTAAGGTGCTAAAGGTTAGACACAGGGCGCTAGGCCATATTAGGCCATTGGCCACCAAACCAGAATACTAATGTGTAGAGAAAAATCACAATTTGTTGATTTGTCAATCCTCCTAAGAGTTTAAGCCTATGGTTATAGCGCTTAGGTCATATGTGTTGAACAAATGTAGAGCCCAAGCATTGAGGCCTGAATATTTGGCGTTTTAGGCGCCAAATTCAGTTAAAATCTAAAATAAAATAAAAAGTTTGACTTGGACAAATTAGTGAGATATCTACACATATAAAGGTGAAGAAAGATGACATGAATTGAAGTTATTGTTCCAATGCAAATCATTGTGTGATACTATTATGGACGCATAGAAGAACAAAGTTAATGAGGAATAGTGAGAGAGAGTTGCATTACTACAAATTAAATTGAGCTACGTGCCAGATCTAAGTGATCTAAGTTAGAGTAGGTAGAGGGGTGCAGTGCAAAGTGTGAAAGTGAAGTTTAGTTTAGTTTTGGAGGTGCTGCATAAATGAGAAAACACTGATATGAAGAATTGATGAGCCAGTTGTTACAGATCTGTGATAAATATTGTTGAAGTGTACTGAAAATAGGTTGAAAGTAAAAATATCAGAGACTTGAAGTTGTTGTGAATTGGTGAAAAAAATAGTTGAATCAAAAAATCAAAAAAAGAGAGGTTGTTACTGAGAAATTAGATCTCATGAAAAATATTGTTGTAAGAGTGATGTTTTAATTAGGGTGCCATAGATTTGATATGAATGAAAGAGGGATCTAAGTGGATGAAGCAAGTTGGTGCTGGTAGATTATGGGATTGGAGTCTCCTTCAAGTTGGTGCTGGTAGTTATGGGATTAGATTTCTTTCACACCTCAATGTTCTTACTAGCAATATGTTTTTGCTTGCTCTAAAAGGAAATGTAGTAGGCACTAGATTTATTTTGCCTTGTCATATTATTGCTAGCAATGTACTAGTGTTTGTGTTAGAAGGAAATCTAACATGCACTAGATTAATTTTGCAATGCAGTGTTATAGTTAGAAATTTTCTTGTGTATGTGCTAGAAGCAAATCTAGCATGCACTAGATTTATTTTGCCTTGCAATGTTGTTCTTTCCCATATGTTTGTGTTTGTGTCGAAAGAAAACCCAACATGCAATGGATTTCTCTAGAAAAATAATATTGTTATTAGAAATATGCTTGTGTTTGAGCTAGAAGGAATTATAGCATGCGCTAGATTTCCTTCATCCTACGATATTATTGTTGGCAATGTGCTTGTGATTGTCCTAGAAGGAAATCTAACATTGCACTAGATTTGTTTCACAATTCAATGTTGTTATGGGCAATGTGCTTGTGTTAATGTTAGAAAGAAATATACATGTTGTAGATTTCATTCACCCTGCAATGTTGTTATTGGCAATGTTCTTGTGTTTATGCTAGAAGGAATTATAGCCTACACTATATTTCTTTCATCCTGCAACGTTGTTGGCAATGTGCTTGTGTCTGTGCTAGAAAGAATTCTAGCATGTGCTAGATTTATTCTTCCTTACAATATTGTTGTTGGAAATGTGCTTGTGTTTGTGCTAGAAGGAAATCTAGTATGTGCTATATTTATTTTTCCTTGTAATGTTTTTGTGCGAAATAATTTTGTGTTTGTGCTAGAAAGAAATATAACATGCACTAGATTTCTTTCGTAGTGCAATTTCTTTGTTGGAAATGTGTTTGTGTTTGTGTTAGAAGCATATCTACCATGCACTAGATTTCTTCCACCCTACAATGTTGTTGTTGACAATGTGTTTATGTTTGTGCTAGAAACAAATTTGGCATGCGCTAGATTCTTTTGCAATGTAATGTTGTTGTGGGAAATGTGTTTATGTTTATGTTAGAAGCAAATCTAACATGTGTTATATTTTTTTCACCCTGCAATGTTGTTATTGGCAATGTGCTTGTGTTTATGCTAGAAGGAAATATCGCATGTGCTAGATTTATTTATTCTTGAAATGTTATTCTCAATATGTTTGTGTTTTGTTGTAAGAAAATCTACCACACATCAAGTTTCTTTCGCCCTACAATGTTGTTGTTGGTAATGCGCTTGTGTTTATGCTAGAAGGAAATGTAGTATACACTACTTTTGTTTGTCCCAAAAGGTTATCTATCATGCACTATATTTATTTTTCCTTCCATGTTATTGTTGGCGATATGTTTGATTTTATGATGGAATGAAACCTAACATTCACTAAATTTCTTTCACAATGCAAACTTGTTGTTGGAAATGTGTTTATTTTTGCTAGAAGGAAATTCAAGATGCACTAGATTTCCTCTTTCTTATGTTGTTTTTGGAAATGTGCTTGTGTTTGTCCTAGAAGGAAATCTATCATGCAATATTTTTCTTTTGCAATGTAATATTGTTTTTGGCATTGTGCTTGTTTTTAGGATAGAAGGAAATCTAACACACACTAGATTTCTTTCACCTTGAATTGTTGTTATTGACAATGTGCTTGCGTTTGTGACAAAGGAAATCTAGCATATGCTAGGTTTATTGCACCCTGCAATATTGTTGGTAATATGCTTGTTTTTTTGTTGGAAGAAAATCTAGAATGTACTAGGTTTAATTTGCCATACAATATTTTTGGTAATATGCATGTGTTTGTGCAAGAAGGAAATCTAGTATATGCTACTTTCTTTCATAATGCAATACTTTATTTTAACTGGAATGAGAACATTTATGTTACTAAAAATATACATTGTGGACACAACAATTACATCAAAGGAGGGGTTGTTTCCATTTGTTGATTCACAATCATGTCTATCTTTGGAATGCCCACTATGTCAAAAATTATGATTTCCTTTAAATCAAAGCTATTATTCCTATATTCATATAAGTGTCGAAAGACATGATAAATTTGACAACACCTATATACTAGCATACTAATTATTTAAAATAGGGGTATCATCACCAGGTCTGTATCCCCTTTTCTGATGAGACATTGTTACATTTAGAACATGTAAATTTTGAGCAACAATACTAATGTCATTGCTTGAGGAGGATTATGAGCTTCGCCTGTCAAGGGAAGTTTGCAGGTTTTCAATTTGTTGACAAATACTAGAGAGCTCATCCTTAATTATGCATATCCATTCAATGTTCTACTAGCAACTCCATAGCAGTGGTCATACTGGGGACCAGTTGATTATGCCACAATTGTAGAGAAACAATTTCTTACTAAATTTGATTAAATTACGATTTCCATTATCTACTTGAATTCCTCATTAGGGATTCTTAACATCATCTTATCTAGTCTAAACCCACTGGCCCAAAATGGAACTAATTGGCTTATCTTAGCAAAGAAGAACATCCCCATGAATTTTTGGATATTGACTTGAGCTAGTTTGAACTGTTGTTCTACATAACATTATATCCCACATAACATTGTTTTCGAGGCTTGATAAGTACAAAAGCAAAATATTTCCAAACAAAAAGAGGTGGAGTGATGTCTCTTACCTAACCATCTCTAAGTTTCATTGTTATTTTGGAGAATGCAACCTACTTGAACTTGAATTTTGCTCCTAAATTCCTTACTAGCATTAGCCAGGTGACTTCCATAGTATACCTCTTGCTCCTCTATCTCAAGTCATCTTTGGCTCCAAACAATCATTGTGTCACACCTTTTATATTAATTCCCGTATTGTGAACCAGGTTCGAATTAAATTTCCTTGTACATCATTTCAGCCTGATCCCATGCTGACCTCTAGCAGCACAAAGCATATGATATCTAACATGCCTAATTCCTTCATATACGAGTGTGCAGACTTATAACACCTTTCAAACCGCAAGGAGTTGTAACCTTTACACTCTCCTACACATGATACCAAATGTTGGAGCTATTGTATCCAACTTCCCTTGTCTATATAATTTTAATCATGTGTGTCTTCTAATCCTTTTGGATGTCAAGGAAGAAACTATTTGACTATGTTGTCTCAAGACATGGTGTAATTCATATGACTTGAATTTCATTAGAAGCCCCAAAAAAATTTCACAATAGCTTTCACGTGAAAAAAATGGGAGTGTTTTCTCAATCAAGCTTTGAATAATTATCCTATAATCCCTAATGATTAAAATGCTTGATATCTTCCACATTTTGGTTAGAATTAACCCTTGTAGTAGAGCATAAGCTTCAACTTGGTTATTGAATCTCTTTCCTAAGCCCCACAAAATTGTTAATTCTATTGATTCATTGAGGTGAAGAATAGCTCTCCCACCCTCCCCTTGGCTCTTGCCACCCCATTTTCGCAACGCAATGTTGTTGTTGGAAATGTGCTTGTGTTTGTTCTAGAAGGATGTTAGGTCCCTATACTACTAGTGTAACCCCTTATTGTTATTAGTACAACCCCTTATTATATTTTTGTGCCCATGTAGTCCCCATATTGTTATTATTGTGCCCCATAGAATCCCACTATTGTTATTATTGTGACCTTACATTATTATTGTTATGTCGGCTCTGATTATATTATTACCCCTTAGACTCCTATATATAGAAAGGAGGTCTTGTCATTTGTATCAACCAAGAATTGTTCATTTGTGTAATGTAAAGGAGGGTTCTCCCTCGAAGAGGGTGAATTATAAGGCGTTGATATATATTTTCTATCTTTTTGTGAGCTAGTTTCCTAACATTTGGTATCAGAGCTTTGGATTCTAGGGTTTCACTGCTCTAAACAGGACATCGTGGAATTTTTGCTATAATTTTTTTCTGCGACGTTTCAGAAGCTAAAAACAAAACCCATTTGAGACGAGATCGCGCTAAACCTTGGGTCTGAATTTCAGATCTTGTTTAGCTATATTTTCGGAGATATGATCTGAGGAAGTTAGGGTTTTTGCAAGCTCCATAATTTCCTATAAAACATGTCATCATGGATTTTTCGCTATAACTCTTTCGCTACGAAGTTTTAGAAGCTAAAAAAAAAAATTGAGAAGAAATTGGTCTGAACCTCGGATCCAAATTTTAGATCTTGTCTCACTATATTTTCGGATATATGATCTGAGGAAGTTAGGGTTTTTGTAGACTCCCGAATTACATCCTAAACAGGTGACCTTGGGAAAATCGTCATAACTTTCTCTCTGAGCATCAGATTGAAATTTCGTAAGAAGTTATAGAAAGAGGACGAACTGTATTTTGTTTAGGTATAATTTTCAGAACCTAAGGTTGAAACAATGACACGTGGCACGTCGTACAAGTTCACTCTACTAAACTAGTCTATAATTAGGTCATCGCGGGAGATTGGGAATAAATCTTTCTTCGGGAATCCAATTGTGATCAGACTTGCGGAGTTAGAAAGAGGACTCAGAGGGATATTACAGACCAGAATTTCAGAACTCAAAGGTCCGAAATTACAGAGTTACAGTCGTTTCAAGATCGAGCTCCTAAAATCAAGAAAATGCGATATGAGGAAGTTTGATGGCAAGGATCCCGTAAATTGGATACTACAAATGGAGAAATATTTTGATATACATGGTGTACCATTGTTACAAAAGGGATTTATTGCATCTTCATATTTAGAACCGGATCAATTTTTATGGTATAAAGGGCTTTGTTCTCGTAAATCACCTGTTACATGGTCAATTTTCACGGAGGAAATGATAGCACATTATGAGGATACAAAGAGCAACACCTTTTTTAGCCAATTGATAAATCTCAAACAAAAGTGGTCAATGGCAGAGCACATTGAGGGCTTTCAAAAATTGAATATAAGGGAAAATGATATTCTAGAGAAGCAGAGGATTGATGTCTCCATAGGGACTTTAAAGGACAACATTCAACATGAGGTTCATCTTTGGGAACTTGATTCATTGGAGAAGGCATTCAGGGTGGAAATAAAAGTGGAAAGAAAAATTATGGCAACAAGGATGTCTACCCCTCACAACTATAAAGATGTAAGTGTTGTTTCTCCTAGCCTTCTACAACCTACAAGGTTAACACCACAACAATTGGAAGAAAAAGGAGCAAAAGGGATTTGTTACAATTGTGATAACAAATATATTAAAGGTCATAAGTGTGCTGAGAAGAAATTATTTTACATTGATTATGAAGAGGAGGAAGAAAAGGATCCAGAAACGTCAAAAGAAGAGGATATACACCAGGAACCAACCCGAGAGAAAGAAGAAATGAATCTGACCATATCTTGTAAAGCATTGGCAAGAATTACCACTCCTCAAAATCTCAAGATAGAAGGACATATCAAGAAGAAAAAGGTTCAAGAAGCGAAAGATCACATCAAGCATCAAGAAATCAATCCGACAATATCTTGTAATGCATTGCCAGAATTAGCACTCCTCAAACTATCAAGATAGAAGGACATATCAAGAAGAAAAAGGTAATAGTGTTGATTGATTTTGGCAGTACCCATAATTTTATTCATTGTAAGATAGCCAAGGAATTGAATTGTTGCCTATATCCAGCACCAGAGTGTCAAGTGATAGTTGTAAGTGGAGGAACCATAAATTGCTCTGGAAAGTGCCATAATATCAAGCTATCCATGGGAGAATATGTATTGAATAGCCCAATGCTTTCCGTTCCAATGGGTGGTACTGATGTTGTACTATGAGTCCAATGGCTACAATCCTTGGGTACAATAACTTTTAATTTTCAAGAACTTTTCATGAAATTTTCATAAGAAGGAAAGGAAGTTGAATTAAGGGGTATCATAGGGAAACCAGGAAAGATAATCAGCTCTAACGGAATGACAAAGCTTCTAAAGAAAGAACAACGAGGCGTAATTGCACAATTATGTTCGCTAATGGTTCCCACATCGAAATCATCTATTTCTCCATATCTCCAAAAAGTCATGGACAATAATTCCAAGGTATGGGAGACTCCCAAAGGTCTCCCACATATTCATGATCATGATCATGCTATTCATTTGATTCCAGGAAATGTTCCTCCAAACATCAGGCCTTATGGATATCCATATGCCCAAAACAGTGAAATTGAACATATGATTGCAGAAATGGTAGAGGTTGGTATAAGTATCCAACCAAATTTGATAAACAAAGCAAGGGATCAATGGAAGAATGATGAAGCAAGATGGGAACTCATTCAAAAGTTGCCGAAGATCCCAGTTCCAAGGAAGGAAAAATGGGAACTTGACAAGGAAGGAAAAATCATATTGGAACCTGAAGCATTCATAGAACCGAGAAGTCGACAACTACGAAATCGATCAATTTCAGAGTATCTCATCAAGTGGAAGAACTTACTGGTTGAAGATTCCACATGGAAGGATGAGAATTTTATACAAAGGCATCAAGAACTACTCAAGTGTTGAGGACAACACTTTTTGAAGGAGAGGCGCATGTTAAGCCCCTATACTACTAGTGTAACCCCTTATTGTTATTTGTACAACCCCCTTATTATATTGTTGTGCCCATGTAGTCCCCATATTGTTATTATTGTGCCCCATAGAAGCCCACTATTGTTATTATTGGGCCCTTAAATTATTATTGTTATGTCGGCTCTGATTATATTATTACCCCTTAGACTCCTATATATAGAAAGGAGGTCTTGTCATTTGTATCATCCAAGAATTGTTCATTTGTGTAATGTAAAGGAGGGTGCCCCCTCGAAGAGGTTGAATTCTAAGGCATTGATCTATGTTTTCTATCTTTTTGTGAGCTGGTTTCATAACAAAGGAAGTCTAACATGTGTTACATTTTTTTTTACTTGCAATCCTATTTTTGGAAATATGTCTGTGTTTGTGCTAGAAGAAAATCTAATATGCACTAAATTTATTTTGCCCTTATTAGCATTATACTTGTGTTTGTGCTGGAAGAAAATCTAGCATGCGCTAGATTTATTCCCCCCTACAGTTTTGTTGTTAGCAGTGTTCTTGTGTCTATGCTAAAAGAAAATCTAGCATGCATTATATTTCTTTTGTAATGCCATGTTTTTGTTGGAAATGTGCTTGTGTTTATGCTAGAATGAAATCTAGAACACACTAAATTTCTTTCACCTTATAATGTCATTATTGGAAATGTGCTTGTCTGTGCGAGAAGAAAATCTAACATGTGTTATATTTATTCACCATGCAATGTGGTTAGCAATATGATTGTGTTTTTGTTAGAAGGAAATCTAGTGTGTGTTATGTTTCTTCCACCCTACAATGATGCCAGTGATAAGCTTGTGTTTAGGCTAGAAGGAAATATAGCATGCACTATAATTTTTTCGCCTTGCAATGTTGTTGTGGGAAATATGTTTCTGTTTGTGTTGGAAAAAAATCTAGCATGCACTAAATTTCTTTCATAGTGCAATGTTGGTGTCAACAACGTGATTGTGTTTAGGATTGAAAGGAATCTAGCATGCGTTAGATTTATTTTGCAATGTAATGTTGTCATTGGCAATGAGCTTGTGTTTATGCTAGGAGGACATTTAGCATGCACCAGGTTTCTTTTGCAATGCAATGTTTGTTGGCAATGTCCTTAAGTTTGTGCTAGAAAGAAATCTAGCATATTGTAGATTTCATTCACCTTGTAATGTTGTTGTTATTAATATTCTTATGGTTGTGATAAAAGGAACGTTGGGATGTGCTGGATTTATTTCCCTGCACTATTGTTGTTTACAATGTGTTTGTGTTCTCACTAGAAGGAAATTTAGCATGCACTAGATTTTTTTTCACTCTACAATGTGTGTGTTGGTTATGTGCTTGTGTTTGTACTAGAAGGAAATATAGAATTTAATATCCCTTGTTTTACCCTTGCTCTTTTTAATAGTAGTTGTGACTATAGCACCAGCGTGGAGAACAATGACTGGCTCGAACTATGAATATTTAAAATTATTCTTCTTATTATTAAAATTAATTAACACAACTGAAGAAGGGACAACCTTACATATCCTTGGTCTAAGGTAAGCTTGTTTGCTAACTATTTTTGCCTAAAGTTCCTTTAATGCTTGAATTTGTTTCCTTGCCCATTTGGTTTGAGCAACTATGACCCATACTAGTTGAATTAAATGTCGTAGTTGCTTGCGGTAAAGAGAAGTCATTGTCTAACAAGTTTAATGTGATGCGATTGGGATTGAACTAAGATGGTAGAGCCATTAACAACCATTACGTGACTAAACTGAGGCAATGGAATGGAAAGTGGTGCCCACTCCTTCTTCCTTCTCATAGATTGAGGAGACAATCATCCAAAAGACGGTGCCAAAGAGCCAAGATATGCTCTAGAGAAACATGTAGAGAGAAAAAAGGCAATGCTCCCTTTCCCTTTCTAGAACTCACGAACAGATGCTGAGAAGGATATATACACCCTTGCAGTGGAGGACACAAGAGATCTCACACTAGATCTCGCTCTCGTTGGCTCAATCGGGCTTTCATATTCTTTTAGAAGGCTTCTTGACCAATTCTCGACAAAGTGGAAGCTATAGAGGATATCACAAATTATTAATAAACAGTGGAGTTCAATCTGAGCTTGTGCCCGAAAATCTTGAGCTGGTGCTCTCTGGCTTTTGGTATTTATCTCAGTGATTGTGTTTGACACCACTGAAATCCTTGTGTAAGCTTTTATTTCATATGTAAAGTTCACTGATTAAATTCAGTTACTTAGTGCTTGTTGTTTAGCCAATGAACCACTAAGTGCCTGTTAAAGGGTTGATTAAACCACTAGGTTCTTATAGTTAGACTGATGAACCACTTAGTGCAAGTTAAGTACTTGCTAATTGGTTGATGAACCAACCTCATAGTGGAGTCAATTTGTGGGTTAAACCATTGGGTGCTTGCAATTAGACTAATGAACTAGTTAGTGTCTGCGAAGTGCTTGCTAACTGGATGATGAGCCACCCTCATAGTGGAATTAATCCTTGGGTTAAACTATAGGGTGCTTGCAGTTAGACTGATAAACCACTTAGTGTCTCCTAAGTGCTTTCTAACTATTTGATGAACCACCCCCATAGTGGAATCAATCCCTAGGTTAAACCTCTAAGTGCTTGTAATTAGACTAATGAACCACTTATTGTTTGCTAACTGCTTGCTAACTGGTTGATGAACCACCTAGATAGTAGACTCTTTCTCTTAAGCTTTAGACCAAACCATTGGTGTGAATTCTACATGTTCAAGAATTTCCTCAGATTCTGGATCTGACTCAGGGGTGGTCAATTGCAGGAGAGATTCCGATGTAGTTGGCCTATGGTTGGGTAGAGAGTGGAAGTTCATCCTTCAGTTGTTAGTTAATCTAACTCAGATAAGTATATGGTTTATGGATTATGACATATGTTACTGATTGATGTAAGGTTTTGTATGGAGCATGAAAGGTTGCTTAAAATTACTACATACTCATGGTTGGCAAGTCATCTTATATATATCTATGGTGATATTGAATTGTTGGAACTGTAGGATTGTTTCCACCTTCATGACATGCGGGATCACTTACATGATTGTGATTGATTGTATGGAGTTCACTCTGTTAATTTGTTATCTTATAAGCTCTCATTTATCTTATATGTTTATGAATTGGGAAGCTCACTACACCCATGACTTTGGGTTATCTTACATATTACAAGCTTAATTTATATGTCGTGTGTTAAGTGAGTATCTAGTTAGAGATTAATGATCAATATATGAAAGATGTGATGATTTTGTGGGTTTAGGCACACTTATATATATTTTTGTAACATTATGAGATTCACTGTTCAAAACAAGGTTTGTATCCCCCTTGTGTAAACATGTAAACATGCATGCCTCCTTGCTAATAAGTGAAGAAAAATTAATTCTTTGAAGAAGTTAATGGAACTACAATAGATCTCATAGAGGATCTGCCTTTCATATTTCATCTATAACAATGTTGAATATGGGAAATTGGCCTTTGGCACCTTTCCCTTCTTTTGCTCTAGATTTTATGCATTTTAGGCCTTGATAGTACCCTCTTTATTCACTCTTGACGAGGCTTAGTTTTGTTGAGAATCTACGCTCGTGCCTTGAACATTTCTTTTATAAAATTGGTGTTCTAAGCAAATTCCCTTGTCCTAAGTAATCATTGTAACTTTCCCTAAAAAAAAAAATTAAAAGATTTTGCTAGAATTTAGACATCCAGGGTCTAGGGTTGGCAAGGAATATTTTCTTTGTTTGCGACATGGAATTCATCCAGGGCAATATTGGCTTTTCAATTTCCCTTTATATTTGGGTTGGTGTTGAACCCTTAAATTGTTCCTTTTCATGTTATCCCTTTTCCTAAATCTGAGACTACCTTAACTACTCTATTTTATCCCTTTTTGTGACAATGTCCTATTCATTATAATGTTTTAAATAAGAAACGGTAGTGCTTATAATACCATGTTATTCAAGTGATAAAATAGATTTTTAAGTTGTCTCTACCTAGTTTTGGGTTTCTTATGTGTTGGTCTAGAAAGATATGTTTAATTGGCTACAAATTCTCGAATAGTGCATGCCATTTTGGTATGATGTTACTTTGACGTTGTTACTTTTAAGATCGTGACATATTGCTTCTATTACGTTGTTGGAGCTTGAGCATCTGGTCTTTGACCAATGCTCAAGTGGAAAAGCAATAAAGGTCAACCTAACAATAGATGGGATCTGAAGGCGCTATGATAATTAGAGCATATTGTAACAAAGTTCTCTCTTTTGAACCATCAATGTAACAACATAAGATATTTGTAACAAATTGTTCTCTTAATGTGTACCAATTCGTTTTGATTCTTGGTTGGGTTGTTACTCATCCGACTTGAATAAAATTAGACACCTTTGAGGTTTTTTATGCTAATTACTGTGCAAAATTGTAATTTGTCACAATTTTGCACAGTAATTAACATCAAAGAATTCAGTTTAGGGTTTAGGCTATCCTCTCCAAAATTATATCATGCAAGACCTTTGAGGTTGTTGTAGCTATTAAATATTTTTCTAGAGTAGGGGACTGTATTAGAGACTGTTGTACTATTTCGATATAATATATTATGCAATATGTTCCTTCCTGAATTTTTAGCTGTGTGAATACTTTTCTCAGCCCTGATTGGTGAAGGAAGGGCCCCCTTCATTGTTCAAGTGTTGTACCTTTATTGATAGTTAGATTAATGGAAGTGTATTAGAATTATGTTTGTGCCTTGATTATATAACATTTGTCATTTACAAAAAATGGTATATATGCTTGTTATTTGGAAGCGATTGTGGATTCTTTGAAACAATGTGATTCAGAGCTAATAGTTGGGTTTATTTCTTATTCCTCTTAATGATGTTTCTCATTGATGATTTGTTTTTCCTTCTATATCGCTTATTCACTCTTATTACTCATAGAGTGTTTTGATGATGGTTAAGGTTGGAGTTGTTACTTACAAAAGATTGGTTTGATAAGATTAGGGTTGGATTCTTGTGTGGTGATTTTGTTGTTATTTTTTAGCATGAAGCTTGTGATTGATTTAGATGCATATACCGGTCATTTCAAGTTCCTATCTTTGATCACTCTAGTGTGATTGAATATGTATGTGTTAATTTCTCAACTACACAACTATTCAACAACCAACATTAGAAAGTGTCTCTCGTATGCATATATTTTGCACACAACCTTGAAATAACAAGAAGATCCATGGTTTGATAAAGTAAATGTGAGATGTTATATTTTCCTCAAGCAAACAATTTTAGCAGTTATATTTTCCAGGGAGGTTGCAAGGGTGTGAAGAAGTATGTAGTGTTGGATAACTGCATTGTTTTTGTACTATTGGGGCCTAAGCTTTAAATACTGGAGGGCAATCAACCTACGCAACTGACCATCTATCTCCCTGCACGAGAAAAAAATGCGGTAGCCTCTCGTCCCACTAGTACATGAATAACTAGATTGCATGAGTGAAGCATATAGGAGTGTATGCCTAGAGGTAAGAAAAACCGGCAGAAAAATAATAACTCTAAAAGTAATAAACGACATAAACAACCAGACTTGGGGAGGAAGACATATATACAGGATATCATTTCAAAAACGAAAGTAGAGCCCCATTACAATGTAGGACCCAGTCGTGCATCCATCTTATGCAGTCATTCTACCGAAACAGTCGAAGTTATACCTAAGAGGAAACTAAGGTATCAACAAATACCCTCTGAGGTGGAAAAATAAAAAGAACTCACTGAGAGATAGGCTAGAGAACATACATTTGGGCCTAGGCATCAACACCTAGTTGAAGGACAAGGGGAAACAAGGGATTCTATATCAAATTCTTGTAGTCCAATTCAATGGATGTCCCCTGAGATCCTTTATCTCAACCAAGGGAGTTTTGTCAAACCTATGGAACCAGAGGTGTCTCTCGCATTTCATTTCAACAAATTCCTCCTGATTTTGGAATTTTATAAGATTATTGGAAGATCTTGGAAGACATGGCCAACACCACCTCCATCATTGAGTTTACTATTGCTAATACTCAGGGAAATGCACCTACGAAACCTATATCTTTGGAAACCCTTCCCAATTTTCATGGAATTACCACTGAAGATCTAGATGCCTTCTTATTTGAATTTGACATGTTATGTCAAAGCTACAACTATACAGATGATTTGCAGAAGCTAAAATTGTTTCCAACAATTTCAAGGGAGCATCTTTGAGGTGTTTTATGGGCGTAAGTGGTAATATTGTAAATACATGGGATGAGATGAAGAAGGAATTTCTTGAAAAGTATCAAGAATATTGCAAAACTCAGGAACTTAAGGAGGACTTCTTTAAAATAGCCACAAAAAAAATTGGAGGACTTCGTGAATCGGTTTTAGTACAATGTGCAAATGTCCCCATATGCTTCATTGGGAGGAGATATTTTCAAAATGATTTTCATTAAGGGAATATGGGATGAGTGGTTGGATTTATTGAATGTAATGGGAAAAGGGGATATCTCCTAGTAAACCTATGATAATATTTGTAATTTATATAGAAGTTATTCACAAGGATCAACCAAGAGAAAAGCAGGAATTAGGGACCTTTCTAAGGTCACACAATCTTCCCCTAGAGGGGTGACTTGTGTAGAGATCAAAAATTCACTTGAAGATTTGAAGACCAAAATCCTTCGAACATTGACCTCTCAGTTAGATGTGTTTCAAACCAAAAAAAAAACAATTAGAAGTTAAGAAGGCACTTGATATATTCTGCCCAGACTGTGTTGGGTTGTGTTATATTCTTTCCATGTAGTTAATAGGGGGTTTGAGGGGCACCCGTAACCCCACTTTATGGGGTCCAGGGCAGCGCCCCGGAAAATTTTGGTTTTGGACCCTATGTTAGGTTGGGCGGACCCACCTACGCTTTTGTGCATGATTTTCACACATGTTTTTTGGACGCGATGGTTTTCGGTCCATGGTATTGGATGCTTCGGCATGTATAAATATGTATTGTAACATTGAAAGGAACATAATGAAAAATCAAGCTGGTAGCCCGGTTTTGGGATCCAGGGAAAAATCTCTGTGTATATGTGTTTTATGTGTTATGCTCTCGCGCTGTTTATTTTATGTGTTTTAGAATTCGTATGCAGGTAATTTCTGTACGGGGTTAAAACCTACATTTGGTATCGGAGCTATTTTGGCTTCAAGGGGATGCCTTTGTTGCTGAGGGATTTCGCTTGGGCCTGTGGTAGACCCTGCTCAGTGGGAGATCTGCAAGATCAATTCTAGTGGTGAAAGAAGATGACGAGCAGTGGAAAGATAGAGATCGAGAAATTTAATGGTCAGAGTTTTGAGTTGTGGAAACTCAATATGGAGGATCTTTTGGTGGATAAAGACCAGTGGATCGCGGTAGATCCGAGTACTAAACCAACGGGAGTGTCTGATGAAGAATGGAAGAAGTTGGATCGGAAGGCAAAGAGCACAATATGATTTTGTGTCTCAGATTTAGTATTGTTGAATGTATCAGGGGAAGCTACGGCGAAGGCTTTGTGGGACAAGTTAGGGACTTTGTACCAATCTAAGTCTCTGGTGAATAAACTGTTCCTGCGGAAAAAGCTGTATAACCTGAGGATGAAAGATGGAGACTCGGTGACAGAGCATCTGAATGCATTTAATACTATGGTAAGTCAGTTAGCATCTATTGATATTAAAATTTTAGATGAAGATAAGTGCATCAGTTTGTTGTGTTCTCTACCAGATTCGTGGGATAGTCTAGTTAATGCAATAGAAAGCAATGCAACTACCTTGCATTTTGATAAAATAGTCTCATCCTTGCTGACGGAGGAGATGAGATGGAAAAATATGGAGATCCAAAATGGTGATGCCTTGTCTATACGAGGGTGGACCTAGAGCAGAAACAAAAATAAGTCATCGAGTAGGAGATCTAAATCTCCAAGAAAACCTATAAAGGTGGTGTGCTGGAAATGTGGAAAGGAAGAGCACTACAAAAGGGACTATAAATCTAAAGTTCCTAATAAAGGAGATGGATCTGATGATGCTCCTTTTGCAGAGGCAAAAACCACTTCAGATGAAGGTGGGGATGTGTACTTGGCTTCTTCAAGTACACATGTAGATCACGAGGCATGGTTGATTGACTCAGGTGCATCCTTTCACTTCACTCCCCATAGAGAGTGGTTTTGCGAGTATGAGAAATATGATGGTGGTGATGTCTTCTTGGGGGATTACTGGAAGGCTAGAATCTTTGGTCGTGGAAAAGTAAAGTTGAAGTTGCAAGGTGGAAGGGTTAGAACACTTACAAGTGTTTTGCATATTCCTGCATTAGCCAGAAATATGATTTTTGTTAGAAAGCTGGATGATGCAGGTGTAAAAACAGTGTTCTATAAGGATACCTCCAAGATGGTTCGGGGAGCACTGGTATTGATGCCGGGAGTTCAGATTGTAACTCTGTACAAGCTGCAAGGTAGCACTGTTATTGATGGGTGCAATAGTTCTGTGGTTCCTGAAAGTGGAGAAGAAAATCTAGTGGTCTATGGAGAGAAGACCATGTTGTGGCATCAAAGGCTTGGACATATTGGAGAAAAGGGCCTTTGGATACTTCAAGGTAAAGGTATGAGTAATAGCTCTCTGTATTTTGATTTCTGTGAAAATTGTGTATATGGGAAGCAGAATCGGGTGAGTTTCCCCTCTGGTAGTAAGAGGGCGAAACAGATATTAGAGCTTGTGCACAGTGATGTGTTTGGACCTGTGAAGGTTCCATCACTGGGTAAGTTTGTGTACTATGTATCATTTATAGATGACTTCTCAAGGAATACATGGATATATTTCCTTAAGAAGAAATCTGAAGTCTTTGACAGGTTTAAAGAATTTAAGGCTCTGGTGGAAAACCAGACAGAGAAGAAGATAAAGGTGCTGAGGACAGATAATGGTGGAGAGTTTTGCAGTAAGGAATTTGAAGAATTCTGTAAGAAGTGTGGTATAGCACGGTAGAAGACTACTCCATATACACCTCAGCAAAATGGAGTTGCAGAAAGAATGAATAAGACGTTGATGGAAAGGGCAAGAAGCATGCTCAATGGTACCGGGTTAGGACAGGAATTCTGGGCAGAGGCGGTGGATACTACATGTGACCTGGTCAATAGGTCACCTTCATCAACGTTGGAGGATAAGACTCCTCAAGAGGTATGGATTAGTAAGAAACCCTCTCTTTCACATCTGAGGGTATTTGGATGTGATGCACGAACCAAGTTGGATAGTAAATCTGAAAAGTGCATCTTTATTGGGTATAAGGATGGTTTAAAGGGTTATAAGCTTTGGAACCGAGTCACATTGAAGGTTGTGTACAGCTGAGATGTGGTGTTCAAAGAGGTAAAAGATGTTATTAAACATGAAGTCCAACCAAAGGAACCTGAGAAGATAGAGTTTGAGTTAAAGGAGGAAAAATCAAACTCTATGGCAGAGGAGGAATCAGAAGTTGAAGAGCCACAAACTACGGTTGTGAGAAGATCAGTTTGAGAAAGAAGGCAGCCAGAAAGGTATAGTCCATCTGCTTTCTGTTCAAATTTTTCTTTGTCTGTTACTGATGATGATCCCAGAACTGTGAAGGAAGCAGTGGATTCAGAGGATGGAAAACTCTGGAAAGAGGCCATGGTTGATGAAATGGCATCTTTGCACAAAAATGAGGATTGGGATCTGGTGGAGTTGCCGGCTAGAAGGAAACCCATTGGCAGCAAATGGGTGTTCAAAAAGAAGACAAATGCAGAAGGAAAAGTGGAGAAATACAAAGCTCGGTTGGTAGCAAAAGGTTATTCCCAGGTGCTGGGAATTGATTTTGGTGATATTTTCTCTCTTGTTGCCAAGGTAACTTCTATTAGATTACTTTTATCTATTGTTGTTGCTTTTGATTTTTAGGTAGAACAGATGGATGTGAAGACAACATTTCTTCGTGGGGATATGGAAGAGGAGATATACATGAAGCAACCTGAAGGCTTTGTGGTGAAGGGTAACAAAGAACTGGTGTGTAAGTTAAAGAAGTCTCTATATGGGTTAAAACAGTCACCAAGGATGTGATATTAGAAATTTGATACATTTATACGGGGACTTGGCTTCACCAGAAGCAAAGCAGATCATTGTGTGTATTTTAAATTAATTGGTGACCGTGTTATTTATCTGGTCTTGTATGTGGATGATATGTTGCTAGTTGGAAATGACAAAGAAATTATCCAGGATTTGAAGACCCAATTGTCCTCCAAATTCGACATGAAAGATCTTGGTGCTGCAAACTATATTTTGGGCATGGAAATTAAAAGAGATCGGGAAAAGAGGAAGCTCTGGTTAAACCAGAGGAAGTATGTCGAGACAATACTGCGGAGGTTTAATATGCAGGATAGTAAACCGGTGAAGGCTCCTATTCCTGTAGGTGTGAGGTTATCTACTGAACAATGTCCCAAGACACAAGAAGAGGAAGAGGACATGTCCCGTGTTCCATATGCAAGTGTAGTCGGTAGCTTGATGTATGCAATGGTCTGTACTAGACCAGACATTGCACATGCAGTGCGAGTATTGAGTAGGTTTATGTCAAAACCAGGAAAGGAGCATTGGACAGCAGTGAAGCGGGTTTTCAGGTATTTGCATGGCACTAATGATTATGGTTTGTGCTACCAAGGAAGACCATGATTGGACAAAGTGTTGGATATTCATGGCTTTGTTGATGCAAACTAGGCTGGAGATCTGGATCAAAGAAGATCTACAAGTGGGTATGTGTTTAACCTATTTGGAAGTGTAGTCAGTTGGATGAGTAAGAAATAATCTGTAGTGGCACTATCAACTACAGAGGCAGAATACATGGCATCCACTCATGCAAGCAAGGAATCAGTTTGGTTGCAGAGATTATGTTCAAGTATGGGGTTAGTACAGGGAGCTATAAGAATAGACTGTGACAACCAAAGTGCAATTTTCTTGGCAAAGAATCCCACATATCATTCAAAGACAAAGCACATTGATGTTCAGTGTCACTTTGTGAGGGATATGATAGAAGACAAAAAGGTGTTGCTGGTAAAGGTGGACACTTTGAAGAATATTGCAGATGCATTGACAAAATATGTGAGCTCTGAGAAGTTCTCTTGGTGTAGAGAGACAATGGGCATTTCCGGGCTGTAAAAATGACTAAGCTCTGTTGTGGCCCCCTATGGAAAGAAAACAACGAGTGGGAGAATGTTGGGTTGTGTTATATTCTTTCCACGTAGTTAACAGGGGGTTTGAGGGGCACCCGTAACCCCACTTTATGGAAACAACAAGTGGGAGAATGTTGGGTTGTGTTATATTCTTTCCACGTAGTTAACAAGGGGTTTGAGGGGCACCCGTAACCCCACTTTATGGGGTCCGGGGCAGCGCCCCGAAAAATTTTGGTTTTGGACCCTATGTTAGGTTGGCCAGACCCACCTATGGTTTTGTGCATGATTTTCACACATGTTTTTTGGACGCGATGGTTTTCGGTCCATGGTATTCAATGCGATGATTTTCGGTCCATGGTATTGGATGCGATGGTTTTTCGATCCATGGTATTGGATGCTTCGGCATGTATAAATATGTATTGTAACATTGAAAGGAACATAATGAAAATCAAGCTGGTAGTCCCGGTTTTGGGATCTAGGGGAAAATCTTTGTGTATATGTGTTTTATCTGTTATGATCTCGCATTGTTTATTTTATGTGTTTTAGAATTCGTATGCAGGTAATTTTTGTACGGGGTTAAAACCTACAGACTGTAGAACAAAGCATTCTTCTAGAGAATTCCTGGTGAAGGTCATAGAAATGTGCGGGATATGTGACGTGGAAGATTCTATAAAAACATGTCCATCTTTGCCTGAATTTAAATTAGTTTATTAGGGTGCCAATGAGGAGGTTGAATCGACATGCTTCGTGGGATCAAAGAAACCATGGAAATTGTGACCCCGAAGTGCGAATCATGACCCCTATACATTTGTCAACACTTGGGCTAACCAATATAGTCTTCCACAGACTCAACCATTTTCCCCTCAGTGGCAGGATCCCCAACAGTTTCAATATCCCTCACCATGGGTACAATGGCTAGTCCAACCAGTGAAAAATCAATCATAGTTGTTGAATTTGAGAATTTCTCCTTTCCACGCATAATAGTTTCCAACACCCCAACCACAATTACCTTCATTTCTTCCCCCATAAGCTCAATTATAGTATCTTGTGAGTCCTCTAGTTAATGCTCCAACAAGTGGTCTTGTTGTTCGACCTTAACTACCTATTCAAGCTACACCAAACCCAAATAATAAAATGGTGCAACAGGTTGAAACAACCAACTCCCCCACCTATAGTATCAACCTTGTTGCATGACATGACATATAACTTAGGTCTTGTAAGTCTCTTCACTCACAAAACTCACCAATTGTTATAGAACAAGTGGAGGATGAACTTCCACATCAGGAAACAAGAAAGGGGTCATGATGAAAGGGAAAACCATCAATATATAGAAGACCTGAGAGTAACGGAAAAAAGCAAAAACTCAAGTGGTTGTTTCTAATCCAGTTGATACTTCAGTTGTTACTCCCCCATATCTTGAACAACTAACAATACTCAAAACAACCCTGCAACCTAAATTCGATCTGTTAGACAATTGCAAAATATGTATGCTAAGGCTCCATTGCTTCAAGCAAAAAGAGACATGCCCATTTACGCTAATACTGTTCGATACCTGTGCCTCAAGAGACCTAGAAGAAAACATAAGGATCCACCCATGGTTCATGTTATAGGGAAATTATCCAGTGTCATTTTAGGAGAAAATACACCTTTTAAGTATGATGACCCTGGAACTCTAGTTGTTATGGTTCAAATTCAAATGAGAATGTTTCCAAATGCATCAATGGACCTAGATGCGACTATTAACAATATGATTAAGGAAGCTTTGGAAATGCTAGGAGATCCACCTCTTAGGCCCACACCCACTGTCCTTGAACTAGCTGATCGGTCCACCATCCAACCCTAGGGGTTTTTGGAAGATGTGGTTATCTAGGTGGATTCTCGGGCCTACCTAGCAGATTTCATTATCCTCTAAACAAAATCTAGTCTTGGTGGTCAACCTTTGATTTTAAGGAGGCCATGGTTGGCTATGGTCGATGCCTATATTCGATGCAAAATAATGAATATGGCAATCTCCTATGGGGATTTTACGAAGAATCTAACTCTTTATCCCCTAGAAAAACCTACCCTAGTTTGTGAAGATCCTATATGGGTGATCTTGAACCTGAAGGTGATCTTACTCGGTCAGTCTTATCCATTGAAATAACCTTAGCATTCAAAACTAAAACAAAGGTTGATATTATTAATACTTTCATTAGTAACCCTTCTGTGTGTTTCACGACCTATTCATCAACTAATAGAAACAACCATGGAAGAGAATGCAATAGATGATTTTGATTCAGAGAAAGGAGAGGAGGAAATACCATCCATAATAGTGTCCATGTTAAGATTGAACAAGGGAAAACATAGAGTATCAATCAAAACCTAAACCCTGATCAAGTAGATAAGTTGTTACAAGTTTTAAAAGGAAAAAGGAAGCCTTCGCTTGGGACTACAAAGATATGAAGGGTATACACCCCGATCTTTGTACACATCATATATATATCAAGAAGGACTGCACTCCCATTTGATAGCCACAAGAAGAATGAATCTCATTCTTAGGGAAGTTGTTAAACAAGAACTTCAAAAGTTGTTGGATGTGAATGATATCTATCCCATATCAGAGAATGAGTGGGTTTACCCTCTTGTGATTGGCTAAAAGAAGAATGGTAAGTTGTGAATCTGTGTAAATTATCATGAACTAAACAAAGCAACACATAAATACCATTTTTCCTTTGCCAATGATTGATTAGGTCCTAGATACGCTATTAGGGAAAAGGTTATTCTCTTTCCTTGATGGTTTTAGTGAATATAATCAAATGCAGATCTTCATAGAAGACCAGGACAATAAAACCTTCACCTACCCATGGGGAACTTTTGCATATCATGTTCTTTCTTTTGGTCTCTGAAATTCACCTACCACCTTTCAACAAGCCATATTAGGCATATTTTCTAACTAGATTAATTATTTCCTTTAAATCTACATGGACGATTTTATACCGTATGGAACTGAGTTTGATTAGGCATTTTTTAATCTAGAAAAAACACTATGATCATGCATAATGGCTAATCTTGCATTAAGTATAGAAAAGTGTCATATGATGATGATAGAAGGCATTGTGTCGAGACATCTTTCTGTTGCTAGCATTCAAGTTGATCCAACTGAAATTCAGGTAATTTTGAGTTTACTCCCTCTTAAAACATAAAAAGAGCTAAGCATATTTTTGGGTAAAACTGGGTATTATCATCGCTTCATTTACTCTAAAATTTCTTCTCCTTTGTAAGCACTACTAATGAAAGATGCAACATTTGTGTGGACTAATGATTGTCAAGTTTCTTTTGAAAGATTAAAAAATCTTATGTCTATAACTCCTGTATTGCACAGATCCAAATGGAAATTTCCATTCCATATCGCCTCAAACGCCTCTGATACTGTTGCAGGAGTTGTGCTTGGACAAGAAGAAGATAAGAAGCCATACGCCATCTATTATGCCAACAAAAACTTGTCACCAGCAGAATTGAATTATATGGTAACAGAGAAAGAATTTCTTGTTGTCATTTTTGCAATTAACAAATTTAGGAATTATATAACTAGTTACCCCACTTTTGTGCACACAGGCCATTTAACTATCATGTATTTATCCAATAAACTCGTTAGCGTATCATTTATTAGGTGGTTGTTACTTATGAAATAATTTAACATTACAATTATTGATAAACATGGTAGAGATAATGTAGTTGTGGATCTCTTATCTAGATTGGTTATAAATGCTAATAATTATCATGTAGAAGACAATTTTCTAGACGAATACTTATTTGTAGTAACTATTCATACACCCTGGTATGCAGACATTGCAAACTGCCTTGCTACAAGAAATTTGCCAAATCGTGTGTCTCCACTAGAATGAACAAGGATTATTCAACAAAGTACCAGGTTTTCATGAATAGACGGCTATCTTTCTACACAAGAGTTGATCAGATAATGCAAAGACGCATCAGGGAAGATGAAATTCAACATCCTTAAAGCTTGTCACGATAGCCCCTGTGGTGGTAATTTTGTAGAATAACGGACCATCCATAAATTGTTGTGTATGGGTTACTATTGGCCCATTATATTTCAAGATGCTAAGAAATATGTTAGGGGATGTAATAGCTACCAGAGGACGGGCTAACCCATCCAATCCAATGAGATGCCATTAAAGACACAATTAGTGATTGATTCATTTGAGAAATGGGCCCTCGATTTCGTCAACCCAATCAACCCTCCATCACATCAAAAATCCTACATCTTGGTCTGCACTCACTATGTGACCAAATGGCCCGAGGCAAGAGCTTTTTCATGTGCCACAGAACAAGTTGTCATTGATTTTTTTTATGAAGAATTTTTTGTCTAATATGGGATACCGAGAGAAATAGTCACAGATGATGAAGCTCAGTTCACAAGTAATAAGGTTAAAGCACTTCTGGAAAAGTATAAAGTTCAAGCAGGTTGAGAGCACCAATAAAATGCTGGAAAAAATTCTTACTAAGACAATAGCTAGTCATCTTCAAGATTGGGTCGATTGACTGCCTAAATCCTTATGGCTTATAGAAAAACATGGAGAAATAAAACAAGGTTTTTGCCATTTGAGCTAGTGTATGGGAAGAATCCCATATTTCCAATAGAGCTTGAAACCAATACCCTTAGGAATGCAATGGAAGTTGGCTTGGATTTATCAGTAGCATAGAAGCATCGACTATAACAACGTCATGAGCTGGATGAAATCCGTTTGGCTGCATTGAAGCATACATATATTTTTCGGCAACAAAGATCCAAATGGAATGACCAGTTAATCAAAAAGAAGTTGTTCAGACCCGATGATTATGTACTATTATATGATTCCTAATTCAAATAGTTTAAAGAGAAATTACGTAGTAGATGGTTGGGATTGTATGAAGTAGATACAATTTTTTACAACGGAACAATCAAGCTAGTGACTATCGATGCACAACGAACCCCTTTATTCACTAATGGGCATCGACTTCATTTGTATCACTGTCCAACTTCGAAGGGCTCCTTTATCAAACAAGTTGTTGCTAGTATTCAAGTGGAAATTGTGTCTAAGGATGAGAAGTCCTCCACATCTCCACTTTCGTCTCCACCATGATCTTAACCTTCCTGGAATATATATATATATATATATATATATATATATATATATATATACATATATACATATATATATATATATTCCAACTGTCAAAACTCTTAGGAACATAGCTGGGGCAGTTGATTGGTGAAAAATAGCTCGCTAACACTTGACAACTGATTTAAAAAAAAAACATAATATTCCCCTTTATACATACATATGTTTGTGTGTTCTTATAGAGACGCAATAATGTGATTTTTCATGTTTAAATAAATTGTTGTTACTCATCATTTTTTTCTTGCAGATAAATATGTTGTTACTTGCCATAGTAATATCTTATTGATACTTCTTTAGTAACAATCTACTGATATTTCCTTAGTAACAACTCGTGCATATTTTTAAGCAACAACCTACTACTCTTCCAACATTAATTTTACTTCAAAATGGTTCATTGTTCTTGTTATTTCCCTGCCACTTTATCAAGTCTCATGTTGTCTTTTCCGACTGATTTGGAAGCACTGCCCATGTGTGATCATCATTATGGATTGTTGTCTCATCAAAAATCAATCATTCGCTTTCTGCCTCTAACATAGTAAGATCAAATTAGGTATGAGTTGCTTAACATATATTTATTATTTTGAATTAATGTGGATTAATATGGGTCACCACCTGTCTCTTCCATGGATGAGATCATTCAAGAATTTAAGTTAGGGGGGTTGTCGCCACCCTCGACAACTGAACCTCACATGTCTCGTTATCATACCCAATCACATTGAACCATACTTACTCATACCCAATTGTGTTAAACCATACTCGCCCAAATTTAATGGGAAACTTACCAAATTGAGAATATCTATAACATCATCCCCCTACCCTCTACATATAGAGCTAAGAGCAATGTCAAGCTTCACTTGTTGGGAATTAGAGAATGGGACGCTCTGTAATCTACGATGTTCTTGAGGATGTGGGATAGTTTCACAAGAAACAAGTTGTTTATTAGGTGTTCCCAAGCACGGGATGGATATCATATTTTGAAAAACTATATGGTTTCAACGAGGAGGTCACAGTGGAGTTTGCTTAGAATATGGAAAATGAAAATATTGTGGTTAAAGGAATGAAAATCGTGGTAATAGAAGAAATGATAGCAAAAGCCACAAGGCTTCCTCAGCAGAGGGATGTTGGTTTGTGAGAATAACATCATTGGTTGAAGCAGAAAAAGAATTTGTCAAGAGGAAGGAATGTCTCCAGCAATGTGAAAAGGGTTATGTGTGTGACTATTTACTGAGCCTATGGAAGGATGTAGCCCTCTCTATACAGAATTATATGAATTGTGAAGGAAGATATAAGGGTAATTTTGATTACAATTTGAAGTTGTTATCACATCTATGCCATAATAAATTGATAATCATTCCATACTTTTTGTTGAAAACATCACAACACATGGCTCATGTTGCGAAGGGTGCAAAGAACCTCGCAAAAACAATAACAAACCATGGGCTAGTGAAACTCATGGTCCTTGAAACTCTTAAGAACGCACATAAAACTTGGAAATAGTTCTTGGGATTTCCAGTGAATCAACGATAATAGAACAAAATGAAGGGGAAACTGGGGAAGCCAGTGAGCCTGTGAAAAATGACAAGGCATTTTGTGATTAGGACGATGACCCAGAGGAGGTTGAAGATGGAGAGAAGTCTGACATGCGTATTCACCATCCTTGGAGGAGGTTGAGGGAAAAAATCCAAGTAACCCTCCTGAGGAGAAATGTTGAACATCTATAATTAAAAAATCACTAGTAGAGTCGACAAGTCCTTTTAGGAAAAGGAAGAGATTTGTCAAGGATTATGTAGCCTTACTACCAAGGAGAAGAACAAGATTGATGGGATTTGATACAACACCTTCAATTACACCACCAATATTGAGAAGACTTGATGTTGAACGTGTGACACAAGAACCAAGGATCAATAGAATTGAGGAGATTGATGGAAAAAATATTGATGTGATCATCGAATTAAAGAATGGAACTATGGCTTCCCCGCTAGAACCAACCATAAAAAGACCAGTTGGCTAGGAAGATGTCTGGGGTGTGAAAAAAGAAAATTAGGTTGAGCCTCCAACTCATACACAAGAACCAACTGCATAGGAATAAATAAAAGGAGTATCATTCACACAAGAACCTGACACAATTATAGAATGTGAGTTTGCAACTAAAACACAAGAACCAGCTACAGAAGAAGAAACAAAAGGACTGTCAGCCACACAAAAACCTTATATAAATGAAGAAATTTACATCGCAATTGATACACAAGAACTAGTTGTGGTTGAGGAAAAATAAGTGTCAGCCACGCAAGAACCTAGCACAAAGGGAATGAAAAAAATGATATTGAGGCTATCCTAACAGAAGTAGCCATGGTTGAAACATCTGAACTTAATATAATTGAGGATATTGGTACTATGCTTAATACACATGAAACAATCTCAGGGGAAGATGATGTGCCAATAGTCCAGGACCTTGATGAAAGTGAGGAAGTTGAAATTGTGGTTATAATAATGGGGCCAACCATAGAAAAAGCAGTGGGTGTTGAGGATGTTTTGAGCAATGAGGAGGAGAAGCCTAATGTGAATAATGTCATAAGAAGTGGAAAGAAAAAAAATTCCCCAAACAGACAAGTAGCAAGATTGAATAAAGAGAATCAGAGGCTAAGACAATTAACTAGGGTGCTAAGAAGTCAAGTGATATCAAGTACCCATGGCAAGAAACTAAAGATAAAGAAGAAACCCCATTTTGCAGGAAGGAAGCCAAAAGTTGTATTGTACAAAGAAATCTATATATAAACAGAAGGAATAGAAACTTCTGTCTCTCATTCTCATTCCTTTGTAATGTTACGAGCATAATTTGACAAATGGAGAACTCTTGCTATGTCAAATCTCAAGGAAGATACCATTTCTTTGAGAAAATCAACAAATTATCAGAGGATCTAAAGAAAGGAAAGCATATGCTTTTACCTTTTATAGGATGAAAAAAGGACATTGGGAGGAAGACAAGGTAAAGTTGCAAAGTGCATAAGAGCAGGTAGAAAATTTGAAAGAATAAAAACGAAATATAAGAGCACTCATTCAAGAATCGTTGGGATGTCAACCACTATCACTAATGTATACTTTATTCCTACAAGAAAATTTTATTTCCCTTAAAATTACAGTCATCAATGAAGACATACCTTATTAATATCCATATGTAAGGCCCTTTTGGAAGGCATTTTATGAAGTCGATACTACCACTTAACACTTCCCATGTGAATTCTACTTACATGATTTTATCTTGCCCTATGAGAGGAAATTTAATCTTACACCTTACATAGGAGACTTTCAACTACGAGCCTTTATATCTCATCTTGTAGATCAACTCAAATGGAAGGTAGTCGAGGAAAACGTAGAACGTGCCCAGGATGCTTGTGAGCTCAAAACTGGGGCAGAGCCATCCAACATAGTTGAATGTATTAAAACCTAGACTATTATTGCCATGAGACCTGAGGTTTCAAATATAGTTGTGAGACTCCAGGCAAATATAATTGAAAAATGTGTGAAGGTTATCGATGATGTAGTCATTGATGCTCTACAAGGCTCTAACAATAGATGGGAATTGTCCACATAGCTTATAAGGATTAGAGGGCCTTTTGGATAACCAAAACTTCTTAGATCCATGGGGTGTTTGAACAAGTATCTGCAATGTATAGAGTGTAATGTTCCAAACTAGAATAAATAGTGATATGCAAGCAAAATCGATTTACAACACATAAAATTTAAATAATTAGCAAATGCTCACAAAAACTACAGAAGTGAGAACAAGTTGAGCTATTTTATTAATCAATGGAGCAAGTACAATAGTATGGAGGAATGCACTTGGGCTGGCCTTAATGGCAAGCATGACAGAATATAGGTGATAAGACAATGATCTCAAATCTGGAAATGACTGCTCCTCTAATGCTCTAACCTACCCAAAAAACTACACTGTTGGTTGGAAGGAACTACAAGAAACCTCATCTCTGGTGCTTAGAAAATGTTGCAACTTTAATCCAAATCTCCTTGACCAAAACCAATAAAAACCAAGAAAGGGTTTGGTATAGTTCCAACCTCCCAAAATTAACCTCAAAGAGGCCCTACGCCCTCCTAAACTGTTGAATCTCATGGCCAGTAAAGATGTCAACCAAATCTTCCTCCAAGGCTCTAGAAAAGTATAAGTTTCCTCCACAAGTGTTTTCCCAACTCTCTCGACAAAGGCAAGCTTCAATCACTGAAGCTCCACCTCCCACGTGTGCACAATATTTTGTCTTTGTGCTGGCCCAGGAAGTGCAAAAGTCACACTAGATGGGAGCTCTCTCCTCCAGCTCCAAAAATCACCAAAATGGTAGCCCAACACCTATTCCTTCCTTCCAAAATATCTCTCGGCCAAACCTCCTCCGAAATATGCCACAATAACAACTCGGCTTCCCTTCACTACGTCCTCCAGAAATACGCACCACCAGATATTATGGATGAAACTACTAGAAATCATAACGAAACCTCCTCTGAAAATTGAAGATGAACCTCTCTAGGGTGGCACTCGAATTCCTGTGAATAAAGGGTGAGATCCTCGCTTGAGGAACACTTGCTAAACAACAAGTGACTCGGTTAAGTAGCTCTAGCAACCAAAGAGAAATTTGATATACCAAAGTTGATGAAATGAGGAGAGATACCTTCCTTATATAGATTTCATGGAGCACTTTTCCCTCCATTTTCCCCTTCATCGTGGGTCCCTCCCTTAACCATCAACTTCCCCTCCATGCAAGTCAAATTAGGGAATGTATATTCTCCTAGTGTGGGTGGCCACCACGTATAACTTAACTACATCAGCTTAACCACATCAAAATATCTTCGACTAAGTCAACCTCCTAATAAAATTGAATGGGCCCCATCACCTCCAAATTTGGCCCAAAAATGTAATAAATAATTATGTTCCAAATTAATTTAGGAAGGGACATTACAATCCTCCCCTCCCAAATGTTTCTTGTCCCCAAGCAACTTCAATGTTGGATGCTCAAGTATGTGCTCACCTTCCCAAGTAGCATCATCATCTAGTAAGCTCTTCCAACGCACCAAATATTCTATGATAATCCTACTTCTAAGATTCCTTTCCTTAGTCTCCAAGATGGCCTCCAATTCTAAAATTAGGTGCCCCAAATCATCAAGTGGAGGCAACTCCACAACCGATGTAACCTCTTGCCCCAACACCCTCTTGAGGCGTGAAACATGAAAAATATTATGGATCTTTCTCCCTGGTGGTAGCTCCAACTCGTAAGCCACCTCTCCAACTCTCTTGATCACCATGTATGGCCAAAAAAATCTCGGTTGCAGCTTCTCATCCCCCTTTTGCTTCAGCCTAGACTATCAGTATGGTTGCAATTGAAGGTACACCAAGTCCTCCGCCTCGAAATGCCCCTCCACCTGATGCCTGTCAGCATACATCTTCTGTTGATTTTGGGTTGTCTATAAATTATCCTCAAAAGCCTAGAGGATATATTAGCTCTCTAAGGTCTAATCCTTGGCCTTTACGGCCCAGTTGTCTCTGAAAACAATGTCACCAAAAGACAAAGCATCATAACCATAAAGAGCATGGAAAAGATTCATACCAATGGACATATGATGTGTCATGTTGTAACAATACTCTCCCAAATGAAGTCATCAAATCCAAGCCCTCTGCTACCTTGTCACATAGTTCTTGAGATAACCCTCTAGCCACTGGTTCACCCTCTCTGTCTAGTCGTCGGTCTATGGATGATAACTAGTGCTCGAGGTGAGCTCAGTGCCAACTAGCCTAAAAAGCTCCTGCCAAAATCCCACCATGAATCGGCTATCTCGGTCACTGACTATAGTCTTAGGGAGTCCATGCAGGCGAAAGACCTCCCTAAAGAACAACTTTGCCACCTATGAAGTTGAATATCATGTCAGGATGGCAAAGAAATGTGCAAACTTAATCAGTCGGTCAACCACCACAAAACTACAATCCTTCCCTTGTACCAAGGGAAGTCCGTTGATGAAGTCCAAAGAGATACTCTCCTATTTCCCCTCAGGGATAGGAAGAGGTTGCACTAGTCTTGCTGGATGGGTTAACTCCCCTTTGTTCCTCTTATAAGCCTCGCACTCTTGCACATGCCTTAACATGTCTCCCTTGAGGCCCTTCCATGCGAAGCCCTCTCTCACTACCATATAGGTCTTCCTAAACCCCTAGTGTCCAGACAAAGGAGAATCATGAGTTGCCTTAAGGACGAAATCCCTCAATTGGGACCCCCAAAGCAAAGAATATGCACCCTTTGTAGTATATAACCTCATCCATCACCCTGTAGCACTCATCTACATAGCTTCCCTCCAATATCTCGCATGACCGACAATAGTTGTGCCTTCCAATCATAGAAAATGCTCGTGAGTGAAAGTATTTTGGGTCTCCAGGATAGTGCATCTGCCACCACATTATGATTTCCACACACATACTCAATATTGAAATCATAGGCCTGCACCTTGCTGACCCATCTATGTTGCCTATCATTGAGTCCCTATTGCCCCATCAAGTGGCAAACACTGTTGTGATTTGTCTTCACCCAAAATTCGTTCCCCGCCAAGTACTGTCTAACCTTGGCCAATGCATGCATTATGGCCAACATCTCCTTTTCATATATGGAATATGACATCTCATGTGGTAGGAGCTTCTGGCTCTCAAAATCAATGGGGTGCCCTCCTTGGGACAAGACTACCCCTATCCCCACACTCGATGCATCGCACTCCAATGTAAAAGGCTATGTAAAATATGGAAGTGGGCAATAACTCGTCACCTCCTTAACGTGATCAAATGTTTCCTGAGCCCCATCTTTCCATGCAAAATCCCCCATCTTAGTCATATCAGTAAGGGGTGATTCCAACTTTGAGAAGCCCTTCACGAACTTCCAGTAATAAGTACAAATGCCCAAAACTCATCTCAGCATTGTCACATCTCTAGCCTCTGTTCAATCCCAAATGGACCGAATCTTCTCCTCGTGCACCTAGACCCCATCTACGCCTATGATGTGCCCCAAGTAAAGCATCTCTGTCAGCCCAAACTCACACTTCTACATCTTGGCGTAGAACTGTTGCTTCTCCAAGCAATATTATCTCTAGGTGTTATAGGTGCTCCTCCCATGTCCTATTGTAGATCAAGATGTCATCAAAGAATACTAGTACAAACCTCCTCAGCTGGCCTCTGAACACATGGTTCATGCACGAATGGAAAGTAGCCGGTGCATTGGTCAACCCAAAAGGCATGACCAGGAACTCGAAATGCCCATAATGACATCTAAAGGTCGTCTTCAGAATGTCCTCCTCCCTCACCCAAATCTAATGATACCCATACTGAAAATTTATGGCTCCTCTAAGTCAAAAATTTGGCACAGTACCTATGATCCTCATGGTCAAAAATTTGGAAATCACGCACAAAGAAGCTAGTATTCCCCTAGTTGGTGCAAAAGATGCTACTCCATGTGGTGGTGGTGGTGGTGGTCCCCTCTCTGCTGGATCCTCACTCTCTCCCCCACCAAGATCCAACTCTGCCTCATCCTCCTTATCGTTGTTTGAGAAGACCTTGATGTAATGGGTATTGCCCGATGTGCACCAATGGCCTAGTGCCCAAGGCTCTCGACATATAAAAAACAACTTCCTCCTCTTGAGGTCTCTCCTCGTCTCATCATCCAACTATCCTCGCCCTTAGGCTACTCTTTTCATTACGGTCGCTCTACTGTCACCTCCCTTTTGAGGGTAGGGAGTGTGTGGAGGAAATGGTGCATGGGTCTTGGGGTCTTGGGGATCCCCCCTTGCAAATCTCTCATACAAGTCACTCCCTCCAAAAGTGTAGATGGTTTGCGTGACTTCACTAGTCCTCATAGTGGCTTTTTAAACCCCTCCAAAAATGTGTATATTGTCCTATCATCTAGAAAATCAATTACCATGACTGAGACCCTCAAGAACACCAAAATATAATGCTTTGGATGTCCTGTCTACCTAAGCTGAGTCAATTCCCTGAAGTGAGCCTCCGGATCCCTTCAATCAAAGCGCTCCACTACTCTCTCTGTGAAGTCCTCATAGGAGGTCACACTGGCATGCCCCATAGTGGTCAAGCCATGAAACCACCAATTGTGTGCCTCCCCATCCAAATTCAATGTGGCCATCTTGATGGCCTCTACTTCTGTCATCCTGTTGAGATGGAAGTATGTGTCCAGCTTCTCCACCCAAGCACATGTTGTGCACTTGGTAGTGCCATCATAGGTATGGAAATACATATTCCTAATGGAACAATGCAACTCATAGTTATGTATACCATGGCCTCCATAGCCCTTCCCCCTCTCGTTCTATTTGTGATAGCAAAAATCTTTGAAAGATAGAGCCTCTTTGAAATTTGCTCCCGTGGATTTCCATTCCCTGAAATGTTCTCCCATCAGTGATGGATCCTCTCGTCGCCTTGTTTCACCTTGTGCCAAAGGTAGAAAAGAAGGTAAAGTGGCTCGAGTTGGCTCACTCGAGGATGGCCGCTACGCAGTAGGTGAAAGATGATTGAGTTGTTGAGAGGTCCCTGGAGTCTCTTCAAACACAAACTCTTGAGGAGTGCTCCACTCCCAGTTTTGCATCTTAATCTCATCCAACATGCCCTTCTGCCCCTTTTCCAAATCGCTCAAGGCCTTCAAGGGACTATCAAAGGAAATTTCTTCCCTACGCTTGGGCTCCCCCATATCTTCTGCTACAATTTCCTTCCCACCATCTGCTATGTCTCGAGTAATATCCAAGTCCCTCTCCCTGCTCCAGTACCTTTTCCTCCTGTAAGTAATATTTTTCGATCCTCCTCACTCATAGGAAAGTTCCACCACAACTGAGCCAGAATCTAAGCTCTGGTACCACTGTAATGTTCCAAACTATAATAAATAGTGATATGCAAGCAAAATCGATTTACAACATAGAAAATTTAAACAATCAACAAATGCTCATAAAATCTCCAGAAGTGAGAACCAACTGAGCCATTTTATTAATCAATGGAGAAAATACAATAGTATGGAGGAATGCACCTGGGCTTGCCTTAATGACAAGCATGACAGAAGCCAGGTGATTAGATAATGATCTCAAATGCTGGAAATGATTGCTCCTCTAATGCTCTGCACTACCCAGAAAACTACACTATTGGCTGGAAAGGAACTGCAATAAACCTCGTCTTCGGTGCTCGAAATATGCTGAAACTTTAATCCCAAGCTCTTCGACCAAAACCCACAAAAACCCATAAAGGGTTTGGTCTAGTTCCAACCTCCCAAAATCAACCTCAAAGAGGCCCTATGCCCTCCTAGACTGTTGAAGCTCATGGTCTGCAGATATGTCAATCAAATCCTCCTCCAAGGCTTTGGAAAAGTAGCAATGTCCTCCACAAGTGTTTCCCCAACTCTCTTGGGAAAGACAAGTTTCAATCACTGAAGCTCCACCTCCCATGTGTGCACAATATTTTGCCTCTACGCTAGCCCAAGAAGTGCGAAAGTCACACTAGATGGGAGCTCTCTCCTCCAACTCCAAAACTCACCAAAATGGCATCCCAACACTTGTGCCTCCCTTCTAGAATTTATTGCATCCAAACCTCCTCCGAAATGTGCCACAATAACAACTCGGCCTCCCTTCACTGCATCCTCCAGAAATATGTGCCACTAGAGATGATGGATGCAACTACTAGAAACCACAACAAAACCTCCTCTGAAAACAAAATATGAACCTCTATAGTGTGGCACCCGAAGTCCCCCGAAGAAAGGGTGAGATCCTCCCTTGAGGAACTCTTGCTAAACAACAAGTGACTCGGCTAAGCAACTCGAGAAACCAAAGAGAAATTTGAAATACCAAAGATGATGAAATGAGGACATTTGCCTTCCTTATATAGATTTCGAGGAGCACTTTTCCCTCCATTTTCCCCTCCATCGTGGGTCCCTCACTTAACCATCGACTTCCCCTCCATGCAAATCGAACTAGAGAATGTGTATTCTCCTAGTGTGGGTGGCCCCCACGTATAACTTAACTACATCAACTTAACCACATCAAAATTACTTCGTCTAAGTCTAACCACCTAATAAAATCGAATGGGCCCCATCAGCTCCAAAATTGGCCCCAAAATGTAATAATTAATTATGTTCCAAATTAATTTAGGAAGGGACATTACAGTCCTCCCTTCCCTAATGTTGTTTGTCCGCAAGCAACTTCAACACTTGATGCTCAAGTATGTTCCCACCTTCCCAAGTAGCACCCTCATATGGTAAGCTCTTCCAACGCACCAAATATTCTCTCATAATCCTGCTTTTGAGCTTCCTTTCCCTAGTCTCTAAGATGGTCAGGTGCCCCTCATCATCAAGTAGAGGCAACTCCACAGTTGTTGTAACATGTGTTCCCAACACCCTGTTGAGGCATGAAACTTGAAAAATATTATGGATCCTACTCCCTGGTGGTAGCTCCAACTTGTAAGCCACCTCTCCAACTCTCCTGATCACCCTGTATGGCCCAAAAATTCTTGGTTGCAGCTTCTCGGCCCCTTTCTACCTTGGTATGGCTGCAATCGAAGGTACCCCAAGCCCCCCTCATCGAAATCTATCTCCACCCGATGCTTGTCAGCATACATCTTTTGTTGATTCTAGGCTATATGCAAATTATCCTTAAGAGCCTTGAGGATATCTTATCTCTCTTAGATCCAATCCTTTGCCTTTGGGGCTCGGCTGTCTCCAAAAACAATGTCATCAAAAGATAAGGCATCATAACCATAAATAGAACGAAAAGGAATCATACCAATGGATATATGATGTGTCGTGTTGTAACAATACTCTCCCAAATGTAGCCATCAAATGTAAGCCCTATGTTTCCCTGTCACATAGTTCATGAGATAACCCTCTAACCACTAGTTCAAGCTCTTTGTCTAGTCGTCGGTCTGTGGATAATAATTGGTGCTTGGGGTGAGCTTGGTGCCAACTGGCCTAAAAAGCTCTTGCCAAAATCCCACCATGAATCGACTATCTCAGTCACTGACTATCGTCTTAGAGAGTCCATTCAGGGGAAAGACCTCCAAGAAGAACAACTTTTCCACCTGTGAAGTTGAATATCGTGTTCGAATGGCAAATAAATGTGCAAACTTGGCTAACCAGTCAACCACCACAAAAACACAATCCTTCCCTTGTACCGAGGGAATTATGGTGATGAAGTCCATAGAGATACTCTCCCATTTCCCCTCAAGGATGGGAAGAGGTTGCAATAGTCCTACTGGATGGGTCAACTCCCCTTTATTCCTTTGAGAAGCCTCACACTCTTGCAGATGCCTCAAAATGTCCCCTGTTACACAACATTTTGTCACTATCCCTGTACTCCCCGTCCACGATCCTGGAGGACCTCTACAGTGTACCCGACATGCTTTCCTATCATGAAGAAACTCCCATTGTATCCCTCTTCATGAGCAGAACAATTCCCTTTTGCATCATTTCCCAAAAATATTTTGTTTATCCCAGTTTACAAGACTGGCGCTAATGACTCGTGTCCTCCTCGCGCCGATATGCAGGGTTTACAATTATCCCTAGCGCCGATCGGATTGACTGAGCCCTTTCTCAATCGTGCTGATCCTCTTTTGGAAAGTTTTTTTTAAATATGGAGCTGAAGCTTCCAGCTCTAGAAGCTTCGTAACGGAAGTCTGGTAAATGGTTAGGCCGGATGGAGTCGAAGAGATCAGTTTGGGCTCCTTTCCCCTATTAGGATGGAACTAATCCAAGAGATAAGGCCTTCTCCCATGAGAAGAGGAACCATCTCCCCTCCATCCCAGCTATATAAACCTCTCTTTCTCCCAAGAAAAAGCTAGTTGATAGCTTTTAATCCTAATTAAGTTCTGGTTGAGGTTTTGATTTTGGAGTAGTCAGCAAGATACCCATAGTTTGTAGCTTTCTAGTTTGTGTTTAAGGGAGAATTGTGAGTTTGGTTTGGTGTGAAGACTAGAGGGAAGAGCCTTGAGACTACCATTGTTGAGGTTGTCGCTCCAATGATCTTTCGTTTCCTTCCTTTGCACACCTGAAACAAGCAAACAACAGCAAACAACAAACGTAATAGCATACAATATTGTATTCAGCCTACTTAACAGGTCAAGAAACATTAAGCCATAAATATGTGAGAAGACATTTCATGTAAGAAATCAATAGATAGTTGCATCTATATTAGTTCAAGAAGAGATTACAACCGATGTCTTGACGTTGATGTTCTCCTTCGACATATCTGGGTTTCCACACTTCTGCTAGCACCTCATGGACAACCTCAACAATGGTAGTCTCAAGGCTCTTCCCTCTAGTATTCACACCAAACCTAACTATCAATTCTCCCTTAAACACAAACTAGAAAGCTACAAACTATGGGTAGCTTGCAGACTACTCCAAAATCAAAACCTCAACCAAAACTTAATTAGGAATAAAAGCTATCAACTAGCTTTTGCTTGGGAGAAAGAGAGGTTTATATAGCTGGGATGGAGGGGAGATGGTTCCTCTTCTCATGGGATAAGGCCTTATCTCTTGGATTAGTTCCATCCTAATAGGGAAAAGGAGCCCAAATTGATCTCTTTGACTCCATCCAGCCTAACCATTTATGAGACTTTCGTTATGAAGATTCTAGAGCTAGAAGCTTCAGATCCATATTTTAAAATCTTTCCAAAAGAGGATTGGCATGACTGAGAAAGGGCTCCGTCGATCCAATCGGTGCTAGGGACAGTTGTAAACCCTGCATATCGGCGTGAGGATGACATGGGTCATTAGCGCTAGTCTTGTAAACTGGGATAAACAGAAGATTTTTGGGAAATGATGCAAAAGGGAATTGCTCTGCTCATGAAGAGGGATACAATGGGAGTTTCTTCATGATAGGAAAGCATGTCGGGTACATTGTAGAGGTTCTCCAGGATCGTGGATGGGGAGTACAGGGACATTGACAAAATTTTGTGTAACAGATGCCCCCTAAAGCATGAAGGTTGAACCAGAGTGAGGAGTGAAATTTTTTACAAGTGTGTGTGGGGAACCAAAGTCTGTCGTCGAAGAACCTACAAGGAAGCATAGATACATATACATCACTAAGAAACTCTGAATAATACATGAATCGTGGTATGGACGTAGCCATCCAAAGAATGATAATGTAAATGGATCCAAGGCATGGGCCATCCATCCAGCAAGGGTCCGATGATGTAGCAGCAGGGTCTGATGATGCAGCAGCAGGGACCATTGCAACAGTCGCAGGGGCACCCTTGCAGCAGTTGTAGCAAACCATGCAGCCGCAAATGTAGTATGTTCAACAAACCTCCCAACCTATGTCTTTGCAAGGCCAACCTCTGCAGCCGTAGGGACAGCTTTTGCAGCCGCAAGGTCAGCCCTCACAGTAGCAAGGCCAACCCGGGCAGTAGCAACCCTTGTATACATATCAACAGGGTCAACCTTTGCAAGGACAAGGTCAAGGTCAAGTCCTGCAGTAGCAAGCCCCAAATCCTCATGTCCAAGGGCAACAGGTTCAAAATCCTCTTGCCCAAGGATAGCAAGTCCAAAATCCTTATGTCCAGGGCCAACAGGTTCAAAACCCGTATGCCCATGGGCAACAGGTGCAAAACCATACGTCCAGGGTCAACAAGCTCAACAGCCTTTTAACCCGTATGTTGCTCACCAACAACTTATGGCTGGACAATTTCAAGGGTTTCAAGGTCAAAATCCTCCCTACGGGCAAGGTAACCTATAGTGGGGGAAAAATCAAATGCCCTATGGATAAAACCCTCCACTATGGGGACAAAATCCTTACCAGCAAGGATGGCCTCCTCTAGTTGGATCCGCTTATCGACCTCCAATGCCTTTCAATACTCAATTGTTGTTCTTAGCTACACTAGAGTTGCCAGATGTGTCTCAACTCATGAATGATCCAATTCTTCATTCGCCCTACTGGCCTCTGGTCCCATCCAAAATCCCAAGCAATTGTCCAAATTTCGATGGGAAAGCAAAGGAAGATCTTCAAGCCCATGTGATGACATAAAACCTCTGGTGCTCTTCGAATTATTACGTTGATGATTCTATTCATCTCCGTCTTTTCCAACAAACTCTCACATGCGTTGCAGCCAAGTGGTACATTAAGCTCCCTCGAAGTACTTATTATGACTTCAACTCTTTAGCCTACATCGCTATGAAACCAGCGCCTATTTACTTACATCGCTCAAGCAAAATATTGCGACCCACATCTCTGATCACATCCATGAATGGAGATGTAGGCGTCGCCTGATCAAATTCGAGATTGTTGATCAGTTACTGACCGAATGGTTTACCAAATCATTCGTTGCTCCAATTGCTCACAATATCGCTATGGGTGGGTGCGTCACGGAGGAGCAAGCCATTGCTCGTGCCCAATACTTAGATCTTGTTTACTCTTAGTCTGGCACTTTGTATGAGTTATTACTTGATGCTCTGAGGCCATCATCCGATCCAACGACATCGAAGTCATAGGCTACACCTCCTGTTGATATAGTAATTGGTTCAATGTCCCAGGCCCTCGCCAAATCTTCTTCCAAACAGAAGTCCGCCTCAAACACTGCTTCTAACAGTCCCTCTCAGAATCCACCTGGCCCTAGTAAAACCTTAGAGGTCCACGCTGTTCAGTCTACCGCAGCGGACAAATCCTCGAAAGGTAAGAAGAAAGGCAAAGGAAAAGCTAAAGCCGATGCCCCAAAATAGGGTCCTCCTAAGTCGTCTACTGGTGATGCTTCCCAACGGAAGCCTAAGTATCCATGCCTCATTTGTGAGGAGGATCACTATACTAAGGATTGTCCCAGACGATCTGAAGTTAATTGTTTGCTCAAAGGGACCCCAACTATCCTAAAAGAGCCATTTCTGTCCCAGCAGACCCAAATGGTAGACCAACCTCAATCATCTGCTTCCTCAGGTTCACAAGTGTTTATGATGAGTACGCCCATTAATGTGGCTACTAGATCAAAAGATTATCAAACTGCCTCGATAACAGGGAAAGAAAAAGAAGTTTCCCCTTCTTCTTCTGCCCCGTCAAGTTCTGGTCCTCTTCATATAGAGCAACCTAACCCTGATTCTGTCATTCGACCACCTTCTCGAGGTGTGCTGCGAAAGTCCTCGTACAATCCCAATGCTCACACCGCTCAGCACTATAATATTGTTGAGGATTTGGCTCAAGCGCCATTGGCTATGTCTGCCCTCGAGGTACTTCAAAGTTTTCCGTCTCAACAGAAATCATTATTGTCGGCTATTGGCGGTATTGATCCTGCTAATTCCAGTCTTATATGTTTTGATCTAGAAAACCACATTCCACGTCTTCCTCATCAGATTTCCTTTCTCATTCAGGTCATCATTAATGAGAAAACCATTCACCGAACTGTCATTGATGAAGGTGCTTCCACCTGCATCATGTATGTTTCTTGTTGGAAGGCAATTGGTTCTCCTACTTTGAACCAGTCCCCTAACACTTTGGAAGCTTTTGACAGGCGCGATTCGCGACCATTCGATGTCTTACCCAACCTTGCCATTACTTTGGAGGGCAAGACAGTGCACGTCGAGGTAGATATTGTTGATGCTAATCTCAATTATAATCTTCTACTCGGACAGAGTTGGACCCATGCCATGCATGTTGTAGCCTCCTCCTTGTTCCGCGTGATTCATTTCCCCATCAAGGGAAAATAGTCACAGTTGACCAACTGTCCTTCTTTGCCTCTTCCTCCTCGGATAGCAATGTTACCTATGTCAAGCACATCGGTGCTCCTTATGATAGTGTGGGGTCAGGACTCTTTAAATATCTTGCTCTGATGGGTATCTTTCCACTCCCACCTCCTCATGTTGCCTCTATTAACATGATTTCAGTCAAGTTTGATCCTTGGGTCATTCCCTCCCCAGATCTTGTTGACACATGGGGCGAGGTAATGCTGTTAAGTCCTGCCAAAATTAATTACGTGGAAATTGTTTCGGCTTCACCTTTAGTATCCTCTACTCATCCTATTTCAAGTTCATCTCTCGACATGTTGTCTCAATCCTCGTGGCTTCGTTCTAGCCTGACGGTCATGTCTATGTGTCTTGAGACGTTCTCTTCTCCGTTGCCTATTGACATATCAATTCTGCCTACCATTGTCATGATCTTTCAACTGAGGGCACCTTTATCCCTTTATGGATTCAATTTTTTTCTCCCTCCACGAGTATTTCCCCATTGCCCATTCTTGAAATGGGGTTGTCATCTGACTTGTAACCCTCCCTCACCCAGGGATCATGAGGGCAAAGCCTTATATAAGTTCTACTCTATTATTTGGTCAAGTCGATGCTTACTCGTCATGTCAACGATAAAACTCTGGCGTTCATCTGTTTTGATTGATTACCCGAGTTCGAGCATGGACTCTCTCATAAAGTACTATGCTTAGATGGTACTCGAGTCACCTTTAAGCTCTTTCTGGCTCATAAAAGATGAAAATATCGTCGAGTATTTTCCCTTTTGAATCGTTAAAGAAAATAAAATGGGAGGTCTGCTTTCAACTCTTTTCTAACCTTTTAAACACGAAAATATTGTTGAGCTCTTGTCGTTTTGAACTCGTTAATGGATGTGAAACATTGTTTACCCAGTATACGTTTACCTCTTTTTCGGGTTGGGATAAACTATTTACGAAAAAGGTACTTCTTGACTGAAATGGTCAAGCGGTTCTCTCAAGTATTGTTTTCTACCTTTTTGGGCTCGAGATGTACGAAAAGGGACCATGTGGAGTTTCCTTTTTCATGTATTTTTCAAACTCTCTAAACATGAAAAAGACACTGAGTTACCCCTTTGTCGAACTCGTTAAAACATTAAACGACATTGGATTCGTCACCATGACGAACATGAGCTTCTCCTTCCTAGGGCTCATTAAACTTACTAGGTTGGATTCATCTGAAGGATGAACTTATAGTGCAAGCATATGTTATTCCCTTCAAGCTTGTGATAAAAAATAATTGGGGTACCTGCTAGAAATGGTGGGGGGAAATTTGGAAATTCAATCAGTCGTGTCGACAGCTCACTCTTGAACATGACACTATTTGTTTCGTGTTGGGTTGGGATATCCTCCTTTTCATCATTAACCTTCTTGGGTTGGGCTGCTCATTTTTTGCCTTCCATTTGATCTCTGCCATGTCATCATGACCATCGATCCTATAGATCCCAAAGCTTCCAAACTCCGGAATCGTGTCACTGATATGTTCAAGAGTTAGTCCCTCTGCAGTTACACTTACTCTTGATTCTATGTATCATCTGAAATCATTTGCATCCCTTTGTCTCGTGTTGATGATGTGGGATACATCATGGCCCTCCTTTAACATGGTCGCTTCCTATCGACTTCAGCTCATTATCCAGGAAGCTGGCTGAGAGACTCCCTTCCAGTACCTTAGAGCTTGCATGCCCTAATGGCAAGTTCTTCACACTCGACGACAAGTTCACATCATTGGCTTTCGATCGGGTGATTTCATGGGTGTTTGACATCAGTTCCTTTATTCACATTCCGTGAACTGTGCTGCCAGTACCTTAAGAGCCATTGTCATTATTGGTGGTTTCTCTCGCGCTTGTTAACAGTTCACATCATTGACCGGTAATCAAGCGACTTCCTAGCATGTTCGACTTCAACACATTCATTCGCATGTTAGGATTTGTACTTTGATCGGGTCGTTTGGAGCACAAAACCCTGGGCTAAGATTACATTAAGTCTAGGTTGCAAGGCGATATGACATGATCATGTTGATATACATGTCTCTTTCAAATGGATGGTTGTGACCATACCATGAGTTGTTATATGTGATCCTTCTCATTATTGGATGGTTGCGACCATACCTTGGTTTTGTTATGATCCTTTCTGTTGGATGGCTACGCCCATGCCTTGGATCCATTTACATGATCATTCTCTGGATGGCTACATCCATACCACGATTCATGTATTATTCAGATTTTTTCAATGATTTATATGTATCTATGCTTCCTTGCAGGTTCTCCGACGATAGACTCTAGTTCCCCACACGCACTTGTAAACCATTTCACTCCTCACTCTGGTTCGGCCTTCATGCTTTAGGGGGCATCTATTACACAACATTTTGTCATTGTCCCTATACTCCCCGTCCACGATCCTGGAGGACCTCTATAGTGTACCTAACATGCTTTCCTATCATGAAGAAACTCCCATTGTATCCCTCTTCATGAGCAGAACAATTCCCTTTTGCATCATTTCCCAAAAATATTTTGTTTATCCCAGTTTACAACACTAGTTCTAATGACCTATGTCCTCCTCGCGTCGATATGTAGGGTTTACAACTGTCCCTAGTGCCGATCAGATTGATTGAGCCCTTTCTTAGACGTGACAATCCTCTTTTGGAAAGTTTTTTAAATATGGAGCTGAAGCTTCCAGCTCTAGAAGCTTCATAACGGAAGTTTGGTAAATGGTTAGGCCGGATAGAGTCGAAGAGATCAGTTTGGGCTCCTTTCCCCTATTAGGATGGAACTAATCCAATAGATAAGGTCTTCTCCCATGAGAAGAGGAACCATCTCCCCTCCATCCCAGCTATATAAACCTCTCTTTCTCCCAAGAAAAAGCTAGTTGATAGCTTTTAGTCCTAATTAAGTTCTGGCTGAGGTTTTGATTTTGGAGTAGTCAGCAAGCTACCCATAGTTTGTAGCTTTCTAGTTTGTGTTTAAGGGAGAATTGTGAGTTTGGTTTGGTGTGAAGACTAGAGGGAAGAGCCTTGAGACTACCATTGTTGAGGTTGTCCATGAGGTGCTAGTAGAAGTGTGGGAACCCGGATATGTCGGAGGAGAACAACAACGTCAAGACATCGGTTGTAATCTCTTCTTGAACTAATATAGATGCAACTATCGATTGATTTCCTACATGAAATTTCATCTCACATATTTATGGCTTAATGTTTCTTGACCTGTTAAGTAGGTTGAATACAATATTGTATGCTATTACGTTTTTTGTTTGTTGTTGTTTGCTTGTTTTAGGTGTGTGAAGGAAGGAAACGAAAGATAGCTGGAGCGAGGAAGAAAAATCATCACCAAGCGGAATAACGTTCTAAGAGGTAGGCCCTCTTAATTGATTATAGCCTAAGGAAATCTTCCATAGATTGTCTGTTTGTCACTAGACCCGCTCTCTCAGGCTAGAGGAATTGTTTGTGTCCACAATTAGAATTTACCTGTGTCACACCCCCTTGAGGCCATTCCAGGTGAAGCACTCTCTCACTGCCATATAGGTATTCCTAAACACCTGGTGTCCAGACAAAAGAGAATCATGAGTTACATGAAGGGTGCGCTCCCTCAATTGGGACCCTGAAACAAAGAATATGTGCCCTTTGTAGTATATAACCTCATCCATCACCCTGTAGCATTCATCTGCATAGATTCCCTCCAAGATCTCGCATGCTCGACGATCCTTGGAGTAATATACTAATCATGGCAAATTCTCATGAGTGAAAATCATGTGGTTCTCCTGGATAATGCATCTTCCACCACATTGTGCTTTCCCTGCACATACTCAATATCAAAATAATATGCCTGCACCTTGCTGACCCATATTTGTTGTGTATCATTGAGGCCATGTTGCCCCATGAAGTGGCGAATATTGTTGTGATCCGTCTTCACCCAAAATCGGTTCCCCACCGAGTATTGCCTGGTGGCAAAGATTGTTGTGATCCGTCTTCACCAAAAATTGGTTCCCCACCAAGTACTGTCTAAACTTGGCTAATGCATACATTATGGCCAACATCTCATTTTTGTATATGGAATATGACATCTCATGTGGTAGGAGCTTCCGGCTATCAAAAGCAATGGGGTGCTCTCCTTGGGACAAGACTGCCCCTATCCCCACACCTTATGCATCGCACTCTAATGTAAAAGTCTGTGTAAAATCTGGAAGTGTCAATACTAAACAACAACTCATCACCTCCTTCAGCCAATAAAATGTTGTCTGGGCCCCAATTTTCAATGCAAAAGCCCCCATTCTTAGTCAGATCAGTAAGGGATGTTTTCAACTTTGAGAATCCCTTCACAAACTTCTGGTAATAAGGACAAATGCCCACAAATCCTCTTAGCATTGTCACATCTCTTGGATTTGTCCAATCTAGAATGGCCCAAATCTTTTCCTCATGCACCTTGACCCCATCTGCACTACGATGTGCCACAAGTAGGGCATCTCTGTTAGCCCAAACTCACACTTGGACATCTTGGCATAGAACTGCTACTCCTACAAGATACACAAACCTATCTCTAGATGTTGTAGGTTCTCCTCCCACATCCTATCATAGATCAAGATGTCATCAAAGAATATTATTACAAACCTCCTCAACTAGCCTCTGAACACATGGTTCATGCATGACTCGAAAGTAGCCAGTGCATTGGTCAACCCAAAAGGCATGACTAGGAACTTGAAATGCCCATAAGGACATCTGAAGGTCATCTTCGGAATGTCCCCCTCCCACATCTGAATCTAATGATACCCATACCACAAACCTATCTTACAGAGGTACTTGGATCCCCTAACGTCATCCATCAACTCATCAATACGTGTAATGGGATACTTGCTCTTCAGTGCCTTCTTGTTGAGGGCCCTGTAGTCAATGCACATGCAGAGAGTCATGTCCTTCTTCTTCACCAACACAATTGAAGAAGCAAATAGACAAAAACTCGGTTTGATGTGACCTAATTCCAAAACCTCCCTAATGACCCTCTCAATATCATCCTTATAGGATTTGGGATGCCTATAGGATGTAGTAATGACTGCCTGCTCACCAGTCTCCAGCTCTATAGTGTGCTTGAACCCCTTGTTAGGTGGTTGGCCCGACGGTATGTCTCCAAAAACTACCGGATATCAATCCAGTATCGCCTGTATGTCTGGATGTGGTGGCTTGGCCTTCCTCCCAGCCTCTAAAATCCTCATCTCAACCACCTATGGTATGTTTCCATGCCTCAAATCGACCTCCATCCTGTGGGTCGAAACTGTTTGTGGAGGATACGAATGCATGCCTCGAAGAACCACTAGCTTACCATCTGGCCCAGTAAACTCTATCACTAGCTGTTTTCAATCGGTGGTAACTCACCCAATGGAATACAACCATTGGACACCCATCACCACGTTGGTGTCTGGTACATCCACCACGAAGAAGTGATTTATCATCGAATAGTTCCCCATGGTCACTATCAAAGCAAGAACATATTGAGTGCACTGCATAGTCCTATCTCCTGGTACTAGGACTGAAAACCCCTCAAACTCTGCAGTGGTGATGCCCCTCCTCTAGACCATTTGAGCATCAATAAAATTATGGGTGGCCCCACTATCAACTAACACTAAGACACGTTGCCCCTACACCATACCTCTGATCCTTATGGTAAAAAAATTGGGAATCCCACACAAAGAAGATAGGACTCCCCCAGCTGATGAAAAATATGCTCCTCCATGTGGTCGTCATGGTGGTGGTCCCCTCTTTGTTGGATCCTCATTGTCTCCCCCAAAATCTCTAACTCCACCTCATCCTCTGGATCGATGTCTGAGAATACCTCGATGTAATGGGCCTTGCCCACTGTGCATCGATGGCCTGGTGCCTAAGGCTCTCGACATGTAAAACATAACTTCCTCCTCCTGAGATCTCTCTCGGTCTCATCATCCAACTGTCCCAACCCTTGGGTTGCTTTCTGTGCTACGGGTGGTCTAGTGTCACCTCCCTTTGGAGGGTAGGGAGTGCGTGGAGGAAATGGTGTCTGAATCTTGGGGATGGCCCCTTGCAAATCTCTCGTACAAGTCACTGCCTCCATAAGAGTATATGGTCTGTGTGACTTCACCAGTCCTCGAAGTGGCTCTGTCAACCCCTCCATAAATGTGTATACTCTCCTAGCATCTTACAAATCATGTACCATGACTGAGACCCTCAATAAATTTGAAATATAATGCTCTAGATGTCCTGTCTACCTAAGCTGAGTCAATTCCTTGAATTGAGCCTCCAAATCCCTCTTATCAAAGCGCTCCACTACTCTTTGTGTGAAGTCCTCATAGGAGGCCACGTTGGCATGCCCTGGAGTATATAATCCATGAAACCACCAATCGTGTGCCTCCCCCTCCATATTCAATGTGGCCATCTTGTTGGCCTCCACTTCCGTCATCCTGTTGAGTTGGAAGTATGTGTCCAACTTTTCCACCCAAACACGTGTTGTGCAGTTGGTAGTGCCATCATTGGTAGGGAAATACATCTTCCCAATGGAATGATGCAACTTATAGTTCTGTGTATCATGGCCTCCATAGCCCTTACCCCTATCGTTCTATTTGAGCTGGAAAAAATCTCTTAAAGATAGAGCCTCTCTGAAATCTACTCCCATGAATTTCCATTCCCTGAAATGCTCTCCCATTAGTGATGGATCCTCTCCTCCATTCGTTCCACCGCGCGCCAAAGGTAGAAAAGAAGGTAGAGTGGCTCGAGTTGGCTGACTCAAGGATGGCTGATGTGCAGTAGGTTAAAGATGATCGAATTGTTGAGAAGCCCTTGAAGTCTCTCGAAATACAAACTCTCGATGAGTGCTCCAATCTCGGTTCTGCATCTTAATCTCATCCAACATCTCCTTCTGCCCCTTTTCTAGATCGCTCAAGGCATTCAAGAGACTATCGAAGGAAATTTCCTCCCTAGTCTTGGGCTCCCCCATATCTTCTACTTCAAATGCCTTCCCACGATCCTTTGTGTCTGGAGTAAACTCCAACTCCCTCTCCGTGCTCTCGTACTTTTGCCTCCTGTAAGTAATATTTTTTTTCAGTCCTCCTCACTCATACGAAAGTTCCCCCATGGTTGAGCCATAATCTGAGCTCTGATACCAGTATAATGTTCCAAACTAGAATAAACAATGATATGCAAGTAAAATCAATTCACAAAACATGAAAATTTAAACAATGAGCAAATGCTCATAAAAACTTTAGAAGTGAGAACTAATTAAGCCATTTTATTAATCAATGGAGTAATTACACTAGTACAGAGGAATGCACCCGGGCTTGCCTGAATGGCAAGCATGATAAAACCCAGGTTATAAGACAATGATCTCAAATTATAGAAATGATTGCTCCTCTAATGCTTTGTGTTTCCTAAAAAACTACATTTTTGGCAGGAAAGGAACTGCAAAAAACCTTGTCTTCGTTGCTCGGAAAATGATGCAACTTTAATCCCAAGCTCCTTGAGAAAAACCCACAAAAACCTAGAAAGGGTTTGGTCTAGTTCCAACCTCCCAAAATCGACCTCCAAGAGGCCCTATGCCCTCCTAGACTGTTGAAGCTCACAACCTGAAGAGATGTCAACCAAATCCTCCTCCAAGGCTCCAAAAAAGTAGCAATGTCCTCCACAAGTGTTTCCCCAACTCTCCCGGCAAAGACAATCTTCGATCACTAAAGCTCCAACTCCCAGGTGTGCACAATATTCTTCCTTTTGTTGGCCCAGGAAGTGTGAAAGTCACACTGGATGGGAGCTCTCTCCTCTAGCTCCAAAACTCACCAAAATGGCAGCCCAACACCTATGCCTCCTTCCAGAATTTCTCCCAGCCTAACCTCCTCCAAAAGATGCCACAATAACAATTTGGCCTCCCTTCACTGCGTCCTCCAGAAATACACACCACTAGAGATGCTGGATGGAATTGCTGGAAATCAAAATGAAACCTCCTCTGAAAACTGGAGATGAACCTCTCTAGGGTGGCACTCAAAGTCCCCCAAAGAAAGTGTGAGCTCCTCGCTTGAGGAACTCTTGATAAACAACAAGTGACTTGGCTAAGCAGCTCGAGTAACCAGAGAGAAATTCGATATACCAAAGATGATGAAATGAGGAGAGATACCTTCCTTATATAGATTTCATGGAGCACTTTTCCCTTCATTTTCCCCTCCATCGTGGGTCCCTCACTTAACCATCAACTTCCCCTCCATGCAAATCGAACTAGGGAATTCATATTCTCCTAGTGTGGGTGGCCCCCACATATAACTTAACTACATCAACTTAACCACATCAAAATAACTTTTACTAAGTCTAGCCTCCTAATAAAATCGAATGGGTTGCATCACCTCCAAAATTGGCCCCAAAATGTAATAATTAATTATGTTCCAAATTAATTTAGGAAGGGACGTTACATAGGGCAAAGGTGAGCTCAATGGATGGGTTTGAAATTTCATTTCCCTATGATCTGGTTACCCTTGGATAGGTATAATCGAGTGTATGAACTAACAAAAATAGGACAATTTTGGGCAGCCAAGTCAGAGTGGCAGCCGAGTTCAGGGCAACTGGAGAAGAGACAGAGGAAGGTTATCAACTTAGCACACTTCATGCGACATATTCATGGGAAAACAAGGACCTCAATTGAATATTTATTGCATCGCGACATTCAATAGTGTAAGTTGGGAGGAGATGTTGAGCCCTTAAATTGTTCCTTTTGTTATCCCTTTTCCCAAATATGAGATTACCTTAACTACTCTATGTTATCCCTTTTTCTAACAATGTCCTATTTGTTATCATGTTTTGATTAAGAAATTGCAGTGCTTATAAAACCATGATATTCAAGTGATAATTTAGATTGCTAAGTAGTCTCTACCTAGTTTTGGGTTACTTATGTGTTGGTTTAGAAAGGTATGTTTTATTGGCTGCATATTCTTGAAGAGCATGTGACTTTTTGGTATGTTGTTACTTCAATGTTGTTTCTTGTATCACGACATATTGCTTATATTACACTATTGGAGCTTGAGCATCTGGGCTTTGAGCGATGCTCAAGCAGAAGAGCGACAAAGGATAACCTAACAATAGATGGGATATGAAGTCGCTATGATAATTGGAGCATATTGTAACAAATTTCTCTCTTTTAAACCATGAATGTAACAACATAAGATATATGTAACACACTATTGTCTTAATATGTATCAATTATTTTGTTTCTCAGTTGGGTTGTTACTCATCTGGCTTGTATAAACTTAAACACCTTTGAGGTTGTTGTAACTATTGAATATTTTTCTAGAGGAGGGGACCGTACCAGAGACTATTGTACTATTTCGATATAATATATTATGTAATCCTTTCCTTCCTGAAGTTCTAGCTGTGTGAATACTTTTCTCGACCCTAATTGGTGTTGTAACTTTGTTAATAATTAGATTAATTGAAGTTTATGAGAATTATCATAATTATGTTTGTGCCTTTATTATATAACAATTTCTATTTACAATAGCTGGTACATGTGCTTGCTATTTGGAAGAGATTGTTGATTCTTCGTAACGGTGTGATTTAGAGTTGATAGCTAGGTTTATTTCTTATTCCTCTTAATGTTGTTTCTCATTGATGATTTGTTTCTTGTCCTGCATCGCTTATTTACTCCTATTACACATAGAGTGGTTTGATGATGGTTATGGTTGGATTTGTAACTTACAGAAGATTGATTTGATAAAATAGGGCTTGGATTCCTGTATAGTGATTTTGTTGTTCTTTTTTTTGTGTGAATCTTGTGAATGATTTAGATGCATGTGCCAGTCATTTCATGTTCCTGTCTTTGATATCTCTAGTGGGATTGAATTTGTATGTGTTAATTTCTCAACTACACAACTATTCAACAACCAACATTAGAAAGCATATCTTGTTTGCATATATTTTGCACAAAACCTTGAAATAATGTGACAATCCCTCGTTTGATAAAGTAAATGTGAGGTGTTATAGTTTCCTCAAGCATATATTTGTAGCAGTCAACAGCGAGATACCCCTTCCAACTGCAGATTATATCTGAGCATCCGAGGCTAGATAACCTTGAAGTGCAGTTGGATATCTAGGGATTTGGAAATCTTGGTTTAGATAAGGTGCACACATATTCGAAGTCTTAGATTTGCCAAGGCCCACATACCAGGTGATGGGATAGATATTAATTCGGGCCAAATTTTCCTAACAAGGAATAGTCGCATTCGAATCTGGGAATCTGGAGGTGGTCGACGTTATGAGTATGCGGGCAAGTCTTAATGAGGCCAAGACTAGATAACATTATGTGAAAACAAGAATCCAAAGATTTAGGATTTTGGGGTGGAAAGTAATGCACACCTCTGTGGACTCCCATATATCCATTAAGTTAGATCTCCCCAAGAGCAACAAGTGAATTCCAAGATATGGATGCCTCGAGTGTGTTAACTGTTGACATGCATTGCAACACTTGATGTAGAGGAAGTTAGATATAATGTAAAAAAAATTGTAAAACATGAAGGAGAAGGCCTGGTGGGGCCTCGTGCTAATTTTGGCATGGAAAGCACAACAAGGTCCTTGTAGTGGACAAATGAATGTCATGTAGAGACACTTGGTGAGGTGGAACCGCTTTGTGATGACATGGAAGAGCTACATGGACTGCACATGAGTACCACATGGCAATACTGTGATGATGTGGACCCCACATTATGTTGACATGGCAATGCCATGTGAGCCAAACAGGAGCCATGGATGCCAAATGGAAATTCATTGTTAATGTGGCTCTACATGATTGGTCAAATTTCAAATAGGCATAATTTTCAATCTGAGATTTCGATTGAGATAAGATTTATATAGCTGGAAATCTCTCAATGAGCTGAACACGATGGTGCCATTTTTTTTGTAGTTTTGATGATGTTGTAAAAATATGATTTTTGTAACCCCATCTTCATAACAAACAATGGAGGTTGGGTTAAAGTCAACAAGTAACATCTCCCACAACCAGAGAAAGTACAAGGGAGTGAGAGGGAGTGTTAAAGAGTGGTATAAGAACCTTGGTACAAACGTTGATCTTGGAGGACCAAAAATATACCATGTCAAGCAAAGGTTCAACATAGGACCTTTAGGGATAAAGATAAAGGATTTGATACAAAGTAGGAGCTTGGGTAAGAATATGTGTTCTCAGGCTGACCCCTTGAACATCTTCGTAAGTTGATGATAATGGAAGCTGATTCTGTCAGTTTCTCAGCTTACTGCCACTTCCTAACTAGGAAATCATAGTGGGTCATAAACATCCTTGAGCCATGACAGTCTTGTGAGTAGAAGTTCCACCCAACACGAGGTTCCCCCCACGAGGTTCGAAGGAATTAGATTGGTTTCCCAGGGGGTGCCATAGTGGTAATCGAGAATAGGAGAGGAGGCCTCACAATAAACTAGGGTCTTCCACATACTCTAGTGGTTTTCGGGGTGGTTTCCTACATGCCCCCACCGCGCTCAAGTGTTAAACATCGACGGGAATAGAGGCCCCACGAGCCATCAATTTTGAGAATCCTGTGATCATGTTATCCAACATGATTTCTTGTGGTTCATGATAGTATATTTGAGAAATATTTTTGATGGAAACAAGAACCACCTCGTAATAAATGCCAGGTCATAGCACCAAGTCATGTGGAGTATAGAGCTTAGCACTTGCTACTAAGGAATTTGGGGCTCAGTCTACGTGACCTTACTCATACAATGGGAGTTAGAGAGACAACAAGAATTTCATCATGTCACTCGACCGCCATCATAGTGGTATTATCAAAGCTTAGGTTTAGCACAGGACTTGAAGAGGCCCACGTGCAAATTTAATACAATAACCTAATTATTGCATATGCTAATTTTCCTTGAATTTACAACTAATAAGATTGCTAACCTTGATAGAATGCTTGCATGTTTTGTTTATTTATGTACTAACATGAGTTTTACATGTATGCAAAATATCAAGTCAACATGCCTTAGATCAACATGCTTAGTGTTTTTCTCAACAAATTTGGAAGCGAACTATGTGGGGGATTAATTATTTCCAACGTTTCAAATGGACACTCCACCCATCACCAGAGATAAAAAAAATCTAAGGATGTTAGGAGTGATTGCTTAGCGTTGGCATGACAAGGTAACAAGTTAATATTCTTATGCTTGATGCAACTAACAACTATGTGTGTGTGACAACACATAAGAAGGCATAATTGCAACAAGAAATAGAGGAATGGATGATAGTATGGTACAACACGATATGGACCAAATCCATCATGTAATGACCCAACTTGAGTTATAGGGAACATAGAAATATTAGCATGCATATGATAGCTACATATGCATGTATCGCATGTACTACACTAGTATATGTACTAATCAATTATGAAAATCCCAAGTATAGGGTAATGAGTAAACTATTGAAGTACTAAGTAAATACCTAAGTCACCAGAATATAATGAATGTATTGTGAGGTAAAAGTTACACATACCACTATCATAATATAACTAGTATATTGTTCAAAGGAAAGTAAAAGAATTGGCTTATGCAAATAAAAGAGAATTATATTATACATATTATTTACCATATTCACTGAGAGAAATTATATATATTAGCTAAAAGAAATATTAACTAAAAGAAGAAGATTGATTAATTAACTATTAATTGTTTTAGAAAATATATATATATATATATATATATATATAATAAATTTACTATATATAAAGTAACAAACTTTAATCAAGATATAAGTCAATAAAGGGAATTGAAGTAGAACATATGAAACTCTTAAGACTCCATTGCCTCATAAACTCACGATTGTTCCATATGACATCATTTCAAGGTGACCGCCTCTTGAAAACTTTTCGAGAGGCCAGATAACCAACTAAAGGAAGAAAACCTTATTATAATTGGAGGGCGGTGAAATTTTGGGGTTATAAGAAGGGAAAGGGGGCCTGGATAGGGGGTACCAGTTCAGAGGGAAGTGAAGATGCATTCAAGAATTTTGAGAGAACCACAATTGAGAGATTTGAGTTATTGTTCTTCGAATTTTGGGCACGGGGGCAAGAAGACCTCCATTTTGAAGGCTTCTGGGTCTGGGAACCGTATAGGTTGATCCCAAACAGGCTGGGAGGAAAATATGGTCGGTTTGGTAAGAAGAGCGAGAGAAACAATAGGCAGAAACACCATCAAGCGAAAGTTCCAGGTAAGTACCTGCAATTGTATTGTTAAATTCCGGCTAAAATTCACTGTCTGGTTAAATTGGGTATAAGTCTTAAATTTAAATTCTATTAATTATTGAACTTAGGGCATTATACATCCTGAGCAAGAAGAGGAAGGTTGCCCCTAATGGAATACATACCCTTAGGAGTTTGAGAACTGAGTTGAAGAGCTGCAAGGCAAAGAATAAAATAATTATTAGAGAAAAAAAACACACACACAAAGTTAAACACAATGTTGCTACAAAATTGTAGAAATGTGTTGCCTTTGATGGCAAAGGTGATAAAGATGGAGGCAACAACAGAGAAGAATGCAAGAAGAGTGAAGAACAACTCAAAGAATGGTAAAGGGAAAGTTGGTGATGATGCAAAGACTCTGAATCCATTTGTAGCCCATAAGATCTCTTCCAACACAGTTGCGACCAACTTAGATGGATAGAGCTCTCTAAAAGAGCTTTCTAGTGGTATATGGAAGTTCAAAAATGACCTCCTGGATTGAAAGTTAGATCTAGTCAAAGAAGGGACCCTGAAAGTCAAATATTGCAAAGGTAAAGTGTTGGAGGACCTATTAAAGAAAGTTATGAATGGTGGCACTTCCAAACACCCTGGAGTTTTAGCAGAGTGGACCAAGAGGACAGGCCCTAGAAGAAACAAAAGTAGCGCACAGAGGTTTAAGCCAGGCATTCAAAATTAGGGGAGTTAGGAAGCCAAGAGTCAAGGACCTAGGATAATAGGAGTCAGGGAGATGGAAAATGGTTGCAAACCAAGGCTCAAGAACTTTTCTCTCTCCTCTCTGATAGGGTGTCGTGGTAGTATTTGATTAATTGGCGATGTTGTTAGCATGATATATATGGTGGACACGTGGAAACCAATTTCAATTTTTTTGGGTACCCTATTGGGCCAAATATGAGCGACATGTGTCACCACTCAGATGGTGACACGTAGCATTGTTGATGTCAACATGACATAAATCAGAAGAAATAGTATCTACACATGGTAGTTAGAGATGGGGAAACTGGGGAGCTGGGATTTAGGGTAGTTGCATAAGTAATAAAAGAGGCAAGCCTGGAAGAAAAATCTCGAACTACATAGAAGGAATAATATGGAAGTAAAATGCAATAGTATCCCGGAAGGAAAGCCCAGGAGAAGGCAAAAAAAACTAAAAAGAAATAAAACCTTGAAGGCTCTACCCTAGAGGAGAAACAAAGGTGCAAAAAAGATATCATTTGGGGTAATAGGCCCGGGAAAGAGGAAATTTACTTACAATTGATATTATGTCAAGTAACAGAAAGTGCGCCAAGACACGTTTTGTTGAGGTTATATGTGTTGTTGTGACCAAAGGCACGGGTGAGTTTGGTATTGTTCAAAGCGCTTTGGTTCTTATTGCAGAACAAATATGTAGTCATTATTTAAGTGCTTTAGGCCTATGTTGAAGGCTTAACGATGGATAAGTTAGCATCTATTTTTGGCATTATCTGCTTATCTAGATGGATGAGTTGACAACTAATTTGGTGTTATACCATATTTGGTAACTGCAGATCCACAATCTTGATTTTACAGCTTTTAATTTGGTGCATATGCCAAAATAAAGCACTATGACATAGGCATGAACGAGTTGGAAATGATCTAGCAGAACAAACAATTAAGTGACAGATTTGGTAGTCCAACCAAAGTTGGAACTCGCTAAAATATAAGAACCTATGCTAAATCCTATAACTTTCCAAAATTCAGGAAAACAATAGTTTAACTCATTTTTTCTCAAAGAAATGACATAGCAGTATTTGAAGACTTAGAGAACAAGTTCATAAGACATATTTGAAGCAACACAAAGACAAAAATAACAAATCCATGCAGATAAAGACCTGAAGATAACAAAGTTTCAATTCCAAAAATATTAGTCCAAATTTATTTATAAGCATAGTCAAACAGAGGTGCAGAATTGCAGATGAAGGTGAATTGTTGAGATTGTTGAAGGTGTTTGTAGTTTTTGTGAGATAAATTGATTTATGTTGAAAAGCGAATGGCTTCATGATTTGAGTATGAAAATTGTATAAAAGATGAATCATTGAGTTGATTCAAGTTGTGGCTTGCAACTCAGGGGTTGTAGCTCCTTCCACTAGTTGTTGTTAAATATTTAGGGGTTGGAGCTTGTTTCCATAGTAGTTGATAAACTTAGGGGTTGTATCTCCTTTTAGTCGTAGTTGATAAATCATAGAGTAGTTGTTTCATACTGGTTGTAGCTAGAGAACTTTGTAACAACAAATTGTAGCTTCCCCTGTGAAGAAATTGAAAGAAAGATTTTAAGTGTTCCTATTGTGATACATATGTTATTTATTTCCATGCTCATATAAACTAATTGTTGGACACTTTATTGGTGTTCTAGTATCATTACAAGTGAAAGAAAGTTTGAAACTTCCTACAATACTGATTCACCCCCACTAGTATTGTCTTGGTTTATAACAATTGTTATCATAGCAAACCAGGTTGATTCATATTAGTTTAACAAATGGAAGAAAGATCAAGGAGCATGGAAAACTAGGAAGGAGGATTCACCAATAGGGAACCTATGTTCAATGGAAAAAACTATGTGTTTTGGAAAATAAGGATGACGACCTACATTCCATCACTTGGAGAAGATGTTTAGGATGTTGTAGAAGAAGAATATCAAAAGCCTACAACAATGGTTACAAAAGACCAAAATATGGAGTTCACATGTAATGCTAAATCCATGAAGGCATTTCTAGTTGGCCTACCTAAATCAGAACCATTTAAAGTTATGGACCTCACAACAAGAAAAGTTATTCGGGAATAGATGAGTAGCTACTATGACGGTGACAACAAGGTAAATCAAGCCAAATTCAAAGGTTTCATAATGCAATTTGAGTCTTTAAATATGCATGATGATGAAGATATTGCAAAGTATTTATTGAGAGTTAATGAGGTTGTGAACATTATACGAGGCCTTTATGATAAATTAGAAGAACCAATAGTAGTTAAAAAGGTGTTAAGATCTCTCCCTGAGAAATTTAATCCTAAGGTATCATCCATTAAGGAGATGACAGAGTTGAAGACTCTCGCTTTGGACCAATTACTTGGTACACTCACTACCTATGAGATGATAATTTCTAATGGCAAGCCCACAGCAAAGGAGACAACCTTCGAAGTAGATCAGAAGCCCAAGGAAGAACATGATGATTCTTGTTGTGAATTAGATGAAGAAGAAGCCAAATTCGCGAGAAAGCTCAAGAGAGGCTCAGGAAAGTACAAAGGTAAGCTACCTTTTAAGTGCTTTAATTGTGGAAAAGTTAGTCACTATGCTTCCAACTGTTCTGAAAAGAAGAAGAAGGAATATAATCCTAGAGAGAAGTTAACGAAAGTCCAAAAGTATAGGAAGAAGGCAAAAAAGAAAAGTCTTTATACCCATGAAGCCAACTCATATAAAAGTGAAGGCAGTCAATCCTCTCATGAGGTTTGAGATGATGAAAGCACAAAAGAGTTCATGCTTATGGCTATAGACAATTTGGAAGTTGAAGCCATTAATTTTGATGGTGAAGAGGCCGAGGTAGACTTAGAAGGAGAGTTGGTCAGTGCACTTGAAGATATTGAAAGGATGAGAAAGAAAAATAAATCTCAAAAGGAGTTGTTGATCAAAGAAAAAGTTGAAGTTATTGAACCATTACTCATGCAAATCGAAGATGGTAAGAGGATACAAGAGACTTTAAACCATCAGCTCGGTGAAAAGAGTCAAGCATGTTAGAGGCTGGAAAGCAAGGTTGTCTTACCAAGAAAAGAGTTGGAAAAGGTTAAGACCTAGTTGAGCTTCATTCAGAAGTTTGGAAAAGGGACTGGTAATTTGAATGAGCTTCTGGAAGCAAAGGAGTCTCCACAAATCGATCTGGTCTTGAATTTGAGGCTAAATCTAGCTCAACAGCAGATTCAAAGGGAAAGACGTAGATTACCTTTGTGCAAGCAACCCAAAATGGTGATAATGCATCAGTAAAAGAAGGGTCAATGCAATAACAAAAAGACAAATCTAGTACACAACTCGATAGCCAACAACATATATTATATAACAAGAATGTTTTTTACCAACAAAAGAATAGCGTTGGAGAGGTAAACACTATTTCACAGAGGCCAAGCCAACAAAGCTTCAAAAATTTATTTGTATCTAGGTATGTAGACATATTTCTAGGTTATTGCTTTACTTGTACCAACTATGGGTACAAGGCAATGAACTGCATGGTGAATTTACAATATAGATAGCTCATGTCAAGACGAAAATATCAACAAGTTAGACAGAGGATGAGAAGACCCAAGCATTACAATTCCTTTACTCCTTTGAAGAATTTAATTCAATGCTATAAATACCAAAATTTTAGGCATAGAGCAACTGAGTGCAGATTCAAGAATAAATTTTTTGATCCAGTTATTGAGAAAACTAGTCAAGATCCCAAAGTCTAGAGAGAAAAAGAGAATTCAAAACAGTGCAATATTGTCTTATATGCACATAACGAAGGTAATCATTAGTATGTGGACAATGGTTGTTCCAGACACATGTCAAGAGAAGTAAGTTTTTGACATGGAAGCCTGTTGAGAAAGGTAATGTGACCTTTGGTAAAAAATGCACTCGGTAAGATTGTTGGAAAATGAATTGTCAGTCTATCAAATGGAAGAGGTAAAGGCAAGCACGTATTATTTGTTGATGGGATAAAGCACAATCTACTCAGTGTGTCTCAGATGTGTGATCAATTCTACGATGTGGTTTTCAAGGCTAAGAATTGTCAAATCAAGTTTCTAGGCACTGGTGAAGTAGTAGTTGAAGTTGTGAGAACATATAGCTATGTATACGTTTTGAAAGAGAATATAGAGAGGTGTTGCTTATCAAAGATTGATGAGAGTTGGTTTTGGCATAGGAGACTTGGACATCTGAATTTAAATCAAATAGTTAGATTGGGCAAAAAGAATGCAGTCAAGGATCTGCCAAAGCTATCAAAGCCTAAGAATACTACTTGCAAGTCTTGTCAGTTGGGTAAGCAAGCTTGAGTACCATTCAAGTCCAAGGAGAGCTCATCAACTAAGCCATTGCAACTAGTTCATATGGCTTTTGTGGACCATCAAGAACACAGTCACCCATAGGTAAACTGTATTTCATGCTTATCATTGATGATTTCAGCATAATGATGTGGGTTGCATTTCTCAAAGAGAAGTCAGAAGCTTTTGAGAAGTTCAAGGACTTTAAATCCATGGTTGACAACAAGTTTGGTTGTAAATAATGGAGGAGAGTTTACTTCAAAAGAATCTGATGACTTTTGCAAGAAGCATGACATCAAAAGGAAGTTCATAATATCTAAGACTGCACAGTTGAATGGTGTAGCAGAAAGAGCCAATAGATCAATTAAGTAGTTAGCCACAACTATGATGGATGAAAGAAATGTTCAACATATATTTTGGGCTGAAGCTATTCACACAGTAGTAGTGATTCTCAACAAGGCTAACTTTAGACAAAACAATGATAAGACTCCTTATGAGCTTTGGTATGGGAGACCTGCAACAGTCAAGCATTTCAAAGTTTTTGGTTACAAGTGTTATATCAAGAGGAACGATGAAAACCTTGGGAAGTTTGATGCAAGGGCTGATGAAGTTATTTTTCTTGGATATTCTCATAATATCAAATGATATAGATGCTACAATAAGAATACAAAGAAGATTGTTGATTGCATTGATATAAAACTAGATGAATATGTTGAATTTGAAGTCAATCTTCCAGTAAATACTATCTCCCTTAATCCAATCAACAATGATGATAAGAGCAAAGAGACACTTTCGAATCAATAAATTTAAGATCCCACCAATCCTCAAGACAAATATCCCTCAAGATATGTGCAAAAACACCACCCAGCTAATGAAACTATTGGTGATTTAAACACATGAGTACACACAAGAAGGAAGTTGTTAAATCCCCCTACTCAAGTGCATGTAGCTCTATTATCCTTGGAGGAATCGAAGGATGTTGTGCAAGTAAGCCATGATGAAAATTGGTTGAAATCCATGCATGAAGAACTGAACCAGATAGAGAAAAATCAGACTTGGGAGCTTGTTCCTAGACCAACAAATAGGAATGTCATTGGCATGAAGTGGGTTTTCAGGACAAAGTTGAATGAGCATGGACAAGTGGTTAGAAACAAGGCAAGATTAGTGTGCAAAATCTATGCTCAAATTGAAGGTCTAGATTTTGATGAAACTTTTTCTCATGTTGCTCGATTAGAAGCTATTAAAATGTTTTTGGCATTTTCTTGTTTTAAGAAGTTCAAGATATATCAGATGGATGTCAAATTTTCCTTTCAATATGGAGAAATATAGGAAGAAGTTTACATAGAACAACAAGATATTTTTCAGCTGACACATTAGCTAAATTATGTTTTCAAGTTAAAGAAGGCCTTGTATGGTCTCAAGAAAGCCCCACGGGCTTGGTATTCCAAGTTGGACTGTTACTTTCTCAAGTGTGGTTTCAAGAGAGGTGCAACTGATAACAATCTGTATGTTAAAGCCAATGATGGAAAGTTACTAGTGGTGGTTATCTACATTAATGATATTATATTTTTTAGTGATTCAAGCCAATTAACATGCTCGTTTGCAGCTGATATGAAAGCTGAGTTTGAGATGTCTACGCTTTAAGAGCTTTCGTAGTTCCTTGGATTGCAGATTGCACATACTTCCAAAGGAATTTTTATCTCACAAAGCAAGTATCTCAATGAAGTATTGAAGAATTTTGATATGGAGGAGTGTTCTTTAGTGCACACACCAATGGTTACAGGTTGCAAGCTTTGCAAGATTGAACAAACATTGACTAGAATCTATGCAAGTTTATTATTGGTAGTCTCCTATATTTGAAACCTTCAAGATCAGACATTATGTAGGCAGTTGGTATTGTTGGGAGATTTCAAACAGCCCCCAGACAAATCCATCTTCTAGTAGCCAAAAGGATTCTCAGATTTCTCAAAGCCACGATAGACTATGGACTTTAGTACCTAAGAGGTAAATATTTTTCACTAACTATTTATACTGATGTTGATTGAGCAGGTGATGTAGATGATCGGAATAGCACTAGTGGTGGTGCTTTCTTTCTTAGAGAATATCTAGTTTCATGATTGAGCAAGAAGCAGGCTTCCATATCACTATCTACCACTGAAGCATAATATATAGCAACAACTTCTTGTTGCACTCAACTCTTATGGATGAAGCAAACTCTACAAGATGTACAAGTGTTTTATGATAAACATATTCCTATTATTTGTGACAATACAAGTCCCATCAACATGTCAAAGAATCCTATCTTTCACTCAAAGAAAAAGCATATTCCAATCAAGTACCACTTCTTGAGAGAGCAAGTTGCAAATTAGACAGTCAAGTTGGCATAAGTATCCACAAAAGAATAGGTAGTTGATTTTTTCACCAAACCTCTCCCAAGGGATCAGTTTGAACATTTAAGACAGAGACTCGAAGTAGTTCCTCTTGCCTCCTTCCACTAGATATTCATTATAGAGAAAGAAAGGAAAGCAACAAGCATCCATTCATATAAATATGGAGCTTACAGGTCCATAAGATCCACATGACATGGGGAGCATATTGGTGTCTTTGCCATTAATGTCAAAGTGGAATAGTATTGGTAATTAAACAAAAGGGGGATTAGTATTGGTGATCAAACAAAAGATGGAGAAGAATTGCAGACTAAGGGAGATGTATTGGTGAATAGAAAGGCAAGACAAAGCGCTCCACAATAGGTTAGAAGTGAAATACATATGGAGTCACAGTCAAAGGAGTCTGAAGGAGGACTCTAGTTATGATTCTGTATGATATAGTTGTTTGATCAAGGTGTTGTCATAAATGCCAAAGGGGCAAAATACTAGAAATGTGTTTTCATTGAATGCAAAGGTGATTAAGATGAAGGCAACAACAAAAGACAATGTAAGAAGAATGAAGAACAGCTCAAAGAATGGAAAAGGAAAAGTTGGTGATGGTGCAGAGAATTTGAATCCATTTCTATCTCACGAGATCTCTTTAAACACAGTTGGGACCCACTCAAATGCATAGATCTCTAAAAGAGATTTCCAGTGGTATATGGAAGTTCAAAAATGGCCTCCTAGATTGAAAGTTAGAGCAAGCCAAAGAAGGGACCCTAAAAGCCAAATATTGTAGAGCTAAAGTGTTGGATGATCTATTGGAGAAATCTATGAATGGTGGCATTGCCAAACACAATGGAGTTTTAGCGGAGAAGCCCAGGAGGACAAACCCTGGAAGAAACAAAAGTATCCCAGGAAGGTTTAAGTCGGGCATCTGAGGTCCGGGTAGCTGGAAGCCAAGAGCTGGGAACCCGAGATAATAAGAGTCAAGGAGTGGGTGGAGCCATTGGCATACAACCCTGGCAGAAACTTCCCTAGAAGAAACAAGAAGTGCATGCGGGTGATTAGATCTGGGGATCCAGGGATCCAAGTAACATAGTTTAAAACAATTTGAATCTGGTAGTCTTTGAGTTAAAATTTTAATAAAGGAAAACGGTCGCAAACCAAGGCTCAAGACCCTTTCCCTCTCCTCTCTGATAGGATGCGTGCCAACATCTGATTGATTGGTGATGATGTCAACAGGACATATATGGTGGACACGTGGTATATAGTTTTGGTGTTTTTGGGTACCCTAGTGGGCCAAATCTGAGTGACATGTGTCACCACTAAGATGGCGCCATGTAGCATTGGTGACATCAACATGACATAAATAAGAAGATAAAGTAGGTGCGCGCGGTAGTTAAAACCGAGGAGTCGTGGCAGTCACAGAAGTAATAAAAGAGATAAGCTTGAAAAAAAAAAAAAACAAAAAAACAAAAAAAAAAAAAACAAAACAAAAAAAACCCAAAAAAAAAAATAAAATTAGTCGACCTAGAAGAAATAACTAGGAAGTCTAATCTAGTAGTAGTATTATGGAAGGAAAGCTTGAGAGGAGAAAAACCTATAAATAAATAAAACCCGAAAGGTTCGAGCTCCGAGGAAAAATAAAGGCGCAAAAGGATATCATTAGGGGTAATGGGGTCCAGAAACAGGAAATTTAGCAACAATTGATGTTTTGTCAAGTAATAGAAAGGGTGCCAAGACACGTTTTTCTAAGGTTCTATATGTTGTTGTGAACAAAGGTGCAAGTGAGTTTGGTATTGTTCAAAGTGATTTAGGACTTATGTAACAACCTCGAGTTAAAAAGTTTGTAATACCCTCCTCCCAAATCTACCTTAGTAACCGACCAACCGGGGTAAACATGCAACAAGAGGTCACTATGATATGATTTGACCTCCTAAGTCACATTAAGGAAGTGGAACCGATAGAAACACACCATACAGACCTTCAACATCAGCATTAGGACATACCAACCTTTCTACCAATCATACCCTAGGTCCCACTGAGATTTTAGACCACTTGACCCCTGGGCACTCCCATTCTATAGGCTTGCCATCATCTAGGAGGCTCTGGATGCTCTCATAACAAGGCATGCCAGCATCCAGGGACTAAATTACACAGTGTTGTGCCAACCTCCCCAGGATTTGAGCCACTTTTTCAGGCCCAGAGCCCAGGTCACGACCCAAAATTGAATAAAACTCTTCGAAGAGAAAGATAACAGGGAAATGATAGTAAAAACGCAATCACTTGAATAATATCTTGACTAGACCCCTACTATCCATGGCAGGGAATTTCATCAAACATATCACAAATATGTAATCTACAGGTGTAAATAACATATCTAAGCATATGGGTCTCATACTTAGCTGAGAATCACTAAGAAGCATTGACACCTCAACATATTAATTGTCATTTCATCCATTAGATCATAAATACATTGTTCATTCATTTACAATTAGAAACATGATGAGATCCATACATAGCCACTGTCATAAAACATATATATAACCAACATAATAGCAATAGAAATACCAAGGAATCACAACCATATAATCCACATATAAACTAGTATAATACTCATAGAAATACAAGGAGAAATAACCTCATATTGATGATGCAAAATCCAAACCCGAGATGGGACTTCCACGTTCCAATAGACCATAGAATGGCTGAGCCAAATCTCTCTTCAACTATTCACCCCCGTGCCATATTCAAAGCATGAATGTGGGATCTCATCTAACACATCAATCCAAAACCATCACGGGCTTCCAGAGACCATCCACCTCACCTATCAAACAGTGATCCCACCTGGCAGTTGGACATCACTAAACCATCATCATATTGGTCTCTATCTAAGCCTTCGAGGGCTCCAAAGCATTTGTCCAACCAAGGCTTGCAGGACTAGTAACTCAACCCACATCTTATTCCAGGCTTCGAGAGTGTTTTTCCAACTAGGGCTTCTAGAGTGTTTGTCCAACCAAGGCTTCCAGGACAAGTAACTCAACCCAAGTTGTTACAGGGCTTCCAAAGCATTTGTCCAACCAGGGCTTCCAGGACTAGTAACTCAACCCAAGCTAAGGAAACATGAGAACCAACCAAAATAAAACAAGGAAATAAATCCACAATCACCATGGCTAGCCAGGAAATGGAAAGGTTATGCAAATCCACTACAGTCCCGACCATCCTCCATGCCAATGACAGTTCACGAGCAATAAACCACATGCATATGCCATGCATGCAAAAACTAGCAAGGAAAACATACTTGCAACTCGGTACCTACAAGAAAAACCCGTTGTAGCTATTGATCTTGATGTCTTCTTGCACTTTCCTACTCTTCCTTTGTCTTCTTGCTCCAAAAATCCAAGTGTGCCACACCCTCCAAGAGTGCTCCAAGAAAACTCTAAGTATCCAAGAGTATGAGAGAGAGAGAGAATAATGAGAGAGCTCCAAAACTAAACCGAAAAAAGTATGTGTATTGATCCTCATAAGCATTTTTATGAATGAGGCCTCTATTTTCTTCATTTTCCATTATTTTCCTTCATTTTCCTCCTCACATGCAACCTATGACCTTTCACCTCCCTTTTCTCTTAATTTCCATTATTTTAAAAAACAAATGTGCCAAAAATGCCATTTTGCCTTTTCAAAGCCTTAGCCATTGCCTTTGCCAATTTCCTTAGCCATTACTAACCAAATGAACACCCACACTAGGATGTCTTGCCCAACATTCAGCTTGGAACCGTGGTTATTATTTTTCCTTTATTAACTTTTATTACATGGAATTTTCACCAGGGATGTTACAGAACCCTCGCCCTTGGGGGAACACCATCCTCGATGTTCAACAACACCTATAACCACAAGACTGCTGTAAGAAAAACATACTACTGATGGAGCTTTATAACTTAGCTCGTTGCAGTATTTACAATGATCAACTTGCTGAGAAGCAAACCAACATGAAAACATAACAAACATAACATCATAATGACATGACACCCATACCGCTTATTGGAGCTTTATAACATAGCTCATGGAGGTATTTACATCCATATACATATGTACATATGTGAAACATCACCAAAACATGTACCAAAACATATACCAAGACATATACCAAAATTGCTTTGCCTCAACCGGTAAACAAAGAAGGATACATAGCCCACATCTGATCTTCCATCTCCCATATAGTTTCATCGGGCCCAAAGTGCTTCCATTGCACTTTAACCTGCTCAATTTCTCGGTTCTGCAACATGAGCACCTTTTTCTATAATATACACTGAGGCTCCGGTGAGAATTCTCCATCTGGCTCCACCTGCAATATAGACCAGTCATTCACATGATCAACATCTTTAACATACTTCTTAAGCAATGGCACATGGAAAACATCATGGACTTTCACTGTCAAAGGCAGTGGAAGTCAATAGGCTATTGGCCCAATCCTCTGAATAATACTGAAGGGTCCACAAAACTGGGGTGCCATCTTGGCACATGATCCAATCCGTAAGGATCTCTTCTTCGGTTTGATGCGCAAGTACACATGTTCCCCAACCTGGAACTCCTTGAATAACTTGTTCCGATCTGCATAGCTCTTCTGCCTATCCTGTGTTGCCTTTAGATTTTTCTTGATTACCTACATTTCTTGTTCCATGTCTATCAACATGTCCAGTCCAATCAACACCCCTTTAATTGGATCACTCCAACTAATAGGAGTATTGCAACTTCGCCCATACAATGCCTCAAACAGACTCATCCTCAAAGATTACTGAAACCTGTTGTTGTAAGAGAACTCTACCAGTGGAATATACTCTGCTCACTTTCGTTGTTGATGCATCACATACATCCTCAACATGCCCTCCAATATCCTGTTGACCCTCTCTGTCTGCCCATTTGTCTGCGGATGATAAGTTGTACTAAAGGCAAACTCTATGCCCAAAATGCAAACAACTTCTTCCAAAACTTGGAAGTGAAATTTGCATCCCTATCTGACATAATCTTTTTTGGAACACCATGTAGTCTGACCACATCTCTGATGAATACCTGTGCTACATCGCTAGCTGAGAATGTAGACTTCACTGGAATGAAGTGCACAACCTTTGTCAACCTGTCCACAATAACCATGATGGAATCATGTTGTCTCATTGTCCTCGACAAACCTGTGATAAAGTCCATGGAAATGACTTCCCATTTCCATTCTGGAATCGCAATCGGCTGTAGCAGTCCACCTAGATGCTTACACTCTACCTTCACATGCTGAAAATCAAAACACCTAGCCACAAACTCTGCTACATCCTTCTTCAGATTTAGCCAATAATAAAATATCTTCACTATGATCAATGTCTTCTGATAGCCTGGGTGACCTGAATATGGTTTCACATGAAACTCTCTCAAGATTGCCTTCTCGAGCTCACTGTTATTTGGCACATATATCATGTCTCTGAATCGAACCAATCCCTCTATTGTAAGGCTATAGTCCACATCCTGTGCACTTGCACCCGTACCCGTACATATACCTTTACCACTACATGTACATATACTTGTACCTGTACATGTACTACTACTTGTACCGCCACATGTACCTATGCTCTTCTGCAACCTGTGCATAATTTCCATAAACCTACCATACTCCTGACCTTCTTGCAAGATCATATCCTGTAATTTTGTCCCATAGGAGCTCATAGCTTCTGAGTGATTTTCCTATATCCTTTTGCTAAGAGCATCTGCCACCCTATTCTCTTTACCTTTGATATATCTGATCTCGAAATCGAACTCACTAATCATGGTCAACCATCGAGCCTGCCTACCATTCAGGTTCGATTGGTAAAATAGATATTGTAACCCATTGTGATCACTCATCAACACAAATCTACTGCCCATAATGTAGTGTGTCCACATATTCAATGCATGTATGATCGCTGCCAACTCAAGATCATGTGTGGGGTAGTTCTTCTCGTTCTCATTTAGTTTTTGTGACTCATAGCATATCACCTGTCCATCCTGCATATGGACTCCACCAAGTCCTTTCTTGCAAGCATTTGTGCATACTACAAACTCTTTGTCCGAATTTGCAATATTTAACAATAGTGCATGTGTCAACAACTGCTTAAGCTGCTCAAAACTGGCCTCACACTCCTCTGTCCATTCAAACTTCTTACCTTTCTTCTGCAATGATGTAATAGGATAAGCGATCTATGAGAAGTTCCTAATGAACCTCTTGTACAAACCTTCCAACCCCTCAAAGACCTCACCTCATCTACATTCCTGGGAGCTACATGCTCCTTGGTGACCCTTGGCTTTTATGGATCTACTACAATGCCCTCCTTGGAGACAACATGCCCCAAGTAATGTACCTAAGTATGAAAGAAACTACATTTGTTGAGCTTAGCATACAATTGACGCTCTCTCAACAACCTCAACACTACTGCTAAATTCTCAGCATGCTCTTCCTCATTTTTAGAATATACCAATATGTCATTAATGAACACAATAACAAACTTATCCAATTACGAATGAAACACACCGTTCATCAAGCACATAAATGTAGTTGGAGCATTAGTCAAACTAAATGGAACTACAACAAACTCATAATTCCCATACCTAGTCCAAAAAGTTGTCTTGTAAATGTCCTCCTCTTGATGTGTACCTGGTGATATCCGAATCTCAAATCAATCTTCGAGAACACTGTTGCTCCCTTCAACAGATCAAACAAGTCATCAATCCTCGACAACAGATACCTGTTCTTGATGGTCACTTTGTTCAACTACCTATAGTCAATGCATAATCTGAGAGTACCATCTTTCTTCTTCACAAACAACACTGGTATGCCCCATGGTGATACACTTGGCCTAATGCATCCCTTTTCCAACATTTCCTTCAATTGCAACTCCAACTCTACCAACTCAAGTGTGCTCATCCCGTAAGGTGCCTTTGATGTCGGAGTTGCCCCTGGCACCACTTCAATAGAAAAGTCTAGCTCCATGTGAGGTGGAAACTCTGAAATGTCCCGGGAAATACATCCTGGAACTACTGTAGAACTAGGTACCTTCTCAAAACATTTGCCTCCTCAACTTCCTTATCTTTGTCACTATAAATGTGCATTGCAAATAACACACACCCTTTCCTGCGACTACACTTTGCTTGCATAGTTGTCACCATCCTAACCGATGTGGATTTCTTCTTTCCCTGTAAGACTCTTGTTTCCTCATTGTCATCCAAGCACTCGATGCCCTTGTCATAACAATCCACCCTAGTTCTATGAAGGTACAACTAAATCCATGCCCAACAACATACTGTATGATCCCAACGGTAATACATTCAAATGTGCTACGGTAGGAATACCATTCAAATAAAATGCACAAGCTCTTACCCAATGGTGAACTCACTTCTTTGTACCTGTAGCCATCTACACTAACCAATATTATGCATGCAATTACTTACTCAAACCACACTTATCCACCAAGTCAGGATTAACATAGCTATAATTAGATCCAGGGTAAATCAAAGAGACATAACTTGATCACAAAGCTTACCGTCCATCTCAATGATAGATACTTGATGGTCTACCTGTTTGTTATCCAATGTTGCATAAATACGAGGAGCTCTCTGACCAACATCCCCAACAGTCTGTGCCTCTTGCGCGCTATATATCTGAGGCCTACCACCCTGATTTTGCGAACAATCTCTCCTGCGATGATCTTTGCCACAAGTCCAACACTCTATAGGCTTCCAGCCTGCATCCTTATTCTGTTCTTCTGATCAAAATCCCTGTCCTCTGTCAGATGCATTGAACTTATTTGATGGCGCTGCATTCTCTTTATTACCTATGCCCTGAGGTCTTACTCGCTTCTTGTCCCATTTTCCTTTGTTCTTTGCATTACCTTTCCAATCTGTTTTAGTCTCAGATCTGCGCTTCGATTGTTCATAGCAATGCTTTAGCTTTCATATGGCCTCCTCCAATGATCTAGGCTCATCAAACTCAATTATGTCTTTGAATGCCATCGGTAACCCACTAGTGAATCTTTGAATCTTGGCCTTCTCCTCCTTGAGGTAAGGCACATACCTCAGTAGCTCCAAGAACTTGCTAGTGTACTCATCATCTGTCATACATCCCATCTTTAGCTCATAGAATTATTTTTCCCTATCATCAAAGTATCTCTCTGATAGATACTTCTTCTTGAATAACTGCTCAAACTCACTCCATGTCAAGTCTTCCTCATGTATATCTCTGACATTCTTCACATCTTCCCACCAAACGTTTGGTTTACCTTTGAGACTGAATGTAGCTACTTTGGCTTTCATGTTCTCTGAATAGTCATGCAACCTGAATAACTTCCTCATACCAAGCAACCATGCCTCTGCATACTGCGATTTCTTCACCTCTCCATCAAATGTAGGTGGCTTTGCTTTCTTAAACACATTCAACAAATACCCCTTATTGCTCCTCCTGTAAGGATGATAACGATATCGATCATCATATTTGTCAGAACCAGAACTAGAATGGTACCTGTGTCTATATCCTCTCCTATCCAAAGTGTCCAACAATCTGCCATCTCTGACCGTGTCATCTCTATTTAACCTGTGACCACCATGCGACCTACTGCCATATGCCCCATTAGTTTTTTCCTCTTGCTCATGGTTGATCCGCAGTGGTCTCTATCACTGTAAATCTGACAAAATCCGAAGTATCACTACATTTACCTCTGCTAGCTTCTCCTATGCATGTATGATTATGTCATTATCAGCCTTACAACTCCTTATTTCTTCCTTTAAGCTCCTCAGTGTATCTACGAAAATGAAAGAATTCCCAACACCATACTGCTCATCTGATCCATAAGAAGAGTCTTTGTATTCTACCATCTTGCTAGCCATTTGATATTTCTTCCTACAAGGTATATCATGTCAACTAAACCAAGTCACAATAAACCAACGTACCTTAGTATAGTTCGGGGACGATACCCCATCTGCAAGATCAACAAATCAGCATGCTACATGTATAACATAATCATGACATCATATAGAAACATAACACATAAGCATATAACCATGCAACCATCATTCGCTGATGCATGACCATGTCAACCGCACATACTATGACCTCATGCATGATGACATCAACCGTACCAATGTATGTGGACAATGCACAACCATAAATGTAGACGATACACTAGCATACATGTGGGCAACACACAAACATAACCATGGTCCACACACATGCATAAACACATATAATCAAGCATAAACAAACAATACTTGTAACAACAGGTAGCAACATGTAACCAAGCATACAAGGACGATACATGTAAGCGACATATAACAACATGTAACCAATCATACACTCATAACGATGCATTCCACAACAACACCATCAACTTCCACATGGCGACATCACTACAACCATGATCAACACCATGTAAATGCAACAAGCACATGGAATACAAGCATAAGAGACACACATGCAACCAACATGAATGCATGAACAACACACCCAACCCATCCAGTTCGAGGGGTGAATCATGCTCTGATACCACTCTATAACACCCTCCTCCCACATCTACCCAAGTAACCGACCAACCGGGGTAAACATGCGACGAGAGGCCACTATGATATGATTCTTCCTCCTAAGTCATTTTAAGGAAGTGGAACCGACATAAACACACCATATAGACCTTAAACATCAACATTAGGACACTCAGGGACCATCCCAACCTTTCTCCCAATTAGCACCCGGGCCCCAGTGAGATTTTAGACCACTTGATCCTCGGACACTCCCATGCTATAGGCCTGCAACATCTAGGAGGCTTTGGATGCTCTCATGAAAAGGCATGCCAATGTCCAAGGACTAATTTGCATTGTGTTGTGCTAGTGTCCCCGAGATTTGAGCCACTTTTTTAGGCCCAGAGCTAAGGTCACTTCCCAGAATTGAATGAAACTATAAAAACAAAAAGATAACAAGGAAATGACAATACAAATGCAATCACTTGAATAAGACCTTGACTGGACCCCTACTAGCCATGACAGGCATTTCATCAAACATATCATGAATATGTAATCTACAGGTGTAAATAATATATCTAAGCATAGGGGTCTCATACTTAGTTGAGAATCACTAAGAAGCATTCATGCCTCAACACATTAACTATCATTTCATCGATTAGACCATAGATACATTATTCATTCATTTACAATTAGAAACATGATGAGAGACATACATAGCTACTGTCATAAAACATATACATAACCAACATAATAGCAACAAAAATACCAAGGAAATCACAACCATATAATCCACATATAAACTAGTATAATACTCGTAGAAATACAAAGAAAAATAACCTCATATTGATGATGCAAAATCCAAACTCGGGATGGGACTTCCATGTTCCACCCTACCATAGAATGGTTGAGCCAAATCTCTCTTCAGCCATTCACCCCCGTGCCATATTCCAAGCATGAATGTGGGATCCCATAGAACACATCAATCCAAAACCATCCAGGGCTTCTAGAGTTCATCCACCTCACCCATCAAACAGTGATTCCACCTCACAGTTGGACATCACTAAACCATCAAGCCTTCCAGGGCTCCAGAGCGTTTGTCCAACCAAGGCTTCAGGACTAGTAACTCAACCCACAACTTATTCCGGGCTTCCAGAGCATTTGTCTGACCAGGGCTTCCAATACTAGTAACTCAACCCACCAAGAGCTTCCAGAGCGTTTGTCCAACCAAGGCTTTCAGGACTAGTAACTCAACCCAAGTTGTTATAGGGCTTTCAGAGCGTTTGTCCAACTAGGGCTTCCAGGACTAGTAACTCATCCCAAGCTAAGGAAACATGAGAACTAACAAAAATAAAACAAGGAAATAAATCCACAATCATCATGGCTATCCAGGAAATGGCAAGGCTAGGCAAATCCACTATCAATCCCAACCATCCTCCATGCCAATGACATATCATGACTATAAACCACATGCATATGCCATGTATGCCAAAACTAGTGAGGAAAACATACATGCAACTCGATACCTGCATACAAAACCTGTTGTAGATGTTGATCGCGATGTCCTCTTGCGCTTTCCTGCTCTTCCTTTGCCTTCTTGCTCCAAAAATCCAAGTGTGCCACACCCTCCAAGAGTGCTGAAAGAAAACTCTAAGTATCCAAGAGTATGAGAGAGAGAGAATAATAAGAGAGCTCCAAAATTGATCTGACAATAGTCAGTGCACTGATCCTCAAAATCCTTTTTATGAATGAGGCCTCCATTTTCCATTATTTTCCTTCATTTTCCTCCTCACATGCAACCTGTGACCTTTCACCGCCCTTTTCTCCTAATTTCCATTATTTTCATAGATAAATGAGCCAAAAATGCCATTTTTCCTTTATAAAACCTTAGCCATTGCATTTGCCAATTTCCTTAGCCATTAATAACCAAATGAACACCCACACTAGGATGTCTTGCCCAACATTCAACTTGAAATAAGTGTCCCATCAACCGTGGTTATTATTTTGCCTTTATTAACTTTTATTACATGGAGTTTTCACCAGGCTATTACAAAGTTCATGTAATAAAGTTAATAAAGAAAAATAAGACCAAGGTCACGGGACACGTATTCCAAGATGAATGTTGGGCAAAACATCCTAGTGGGTGTTCATTTTAGTTATTGTGGCTAAGTGGAAATTGACAATTAATTGGCATTTTATTTATGAAAATAAAGGAAAGTAGGAGAAACATGAGGTGAATGGTCACAAATTTGCATGAGAAGGAAATTGAAGGAAAATAGAAGCCTCAATAATAAAAAGGCTTCTGAGGATTAGTTCACAACTTTTGACAGTTCTATAGTGGAGCTCTCTCTCTATTCTCTCTATTTTCTCATACTATTGCACACTTAGAGCATTCTTGGAGCTCTCTAGCATTGGAGAAGGGAAGGCAAATGAAGGACAAGGAAGCAAAGGAAAGTAAGGGACAAGCAAGGAAAAGTTGGATCAACCAACTTCAACAGGAATGCTTGCAGATAATAGGTTGCATGTGTGATTTCCTATCTAGTTGGTGAATGCAGGGTACCTGCATGTATGCATTTGGTTATTTTTCTGTCATTGACATGGGTTTTTCCACGTGTGACAGTGGTTTCAATCTTGCCTTGCCATTTCTGGATAGCCATGGTGTGGTGGGGTTTTATTATCTGTTTGAGCTTTGGATGTTGAATGGTTTTGGGACCAGATGAGGTGGTCTTAGGAAAATTCCCAAGGGCCTAGGAATCCCTTTATCGATTTTGGGGGGATTGCAGTAAATCCCGAGGGTGGAGACAAGCAAATTCCCCAAGTTACTGGTGAACAAATTCAGAGACATCCAAGCTTGTTTAGGACCTAGTGATCTCTTGACCGATATTAATGGGATTGTGGTAAAGCCTGGTTGTTTATGTGTTTGTTTTAGGCCCAATGATCCCTTGATTGATTTTGAAGGGATTGCGGTAAATCCTGGTTGTTTATGTACTTACTTAGGCCTATGAATCCCTTGACAGGTTTTAGCGAGATTGAGGTAAAGCCTGAGGGTGGAGGTTGTTTAATCTCCAGGAAGCCCTGGTTGTTTTGGTCTCGAGTCCCACTTTCATGCTTGAAATATGGCATAAGAGTGATTGACTGGAATAAAGATTTGGCTCAGCCCAATCTATGATCGGGTTGTACGTGGAAGTTGCTGACTTGGTTAGCTTTTGCATATGTTAATAAGAGCTCTTTTCCGCTTGTATGGTTGTTCTATCATGGTTATTATTTTGGTTATAAGCATGGTTTCATAATAGGTTCCAGTTATGACTCTTTGTATGTTTAATTTGTTGATGGATGGTTAATGAATGCATTAGCCAACAAATGTTATTGCAACTATTATGAGAGGGCATTAGACCTTCTTGATGATTCTTAGATAAGTATCAAACCCCTATGTTCAAATATGCATTCATGGCTAGTAGATTACATGTTCTCAATATGTTTGACGAAATGACAATCATGCTTAGGCCTAGTTAGGTCAAGTCTTTGACTCAAGTTTGAATGTTTAGCCTTGTTGTTATGTCATTTATGCATCTAAGAAGTTACAGGAAGTTCTAGGCAGTGGTCTGGAGGTTGACTTGGAATTTAAGCTTAGAATCAAGGAGCGCATGCTCCTAACTGGAAAGTTTGGGTTGCAACCACATGGATGTAGTCTTGTGCATGTGGTTAGAGGCTTCCAACTGCATGGAGGCCTTGCTGTGGGTGCGGTTGAAGGTCCAGGGAAAATAAGGAGGGGTCTAGTTTAGGGTTTGGTCACCTGGGATGGTTTCTCAGCCCTTCAGTGTCCTGTAGTACCTGTAGGATGTTGCGAAAGGTCAGTTTGTCACCAAAAGTTGGCCCCACTTCCTTAATGGGACCTAGGAGGTCGGGCTCTTCGTCTCATGTTTACCCTGACAGGCCAGTGAAAGTGGGTAAATGTGGGAGGGGTGGTTACACATACCACATTAAAATATATAACATATAAGTAGTATTTATAAGTTAAAACTATAAGTTAAGAAATATATAAGTAGTAGCTATAAGTTAAGACCCATTTACGTTATAAATTAAAATAATGATTCTCTAACCATATTTAAATTTAATTAATAAGCACATAATTTAGTATTTACAATAAACTTACAATATAACAATATTTTTAACCATGAATATTCACAACCACTTTACCATAGATATTAATAACTTGTAAATAAGTTTTGTCACAATACCATGAGCCAATAACATGGCTCATCAATATCACATACTTAAAAACCATTTTTCATTTTACAATCACAATATTTTATATTTTTTTTTTGCCGGTAAAAAATATTCATTAGATTTTCAATAAAACACAACTTACAAAGATCATCATGGCAACCTTCACTCTCTCATTCCGACTAGACTTTTTGAGAGTGGGGGCTGGGACATACCAAAAAGGAAAACTAACATACATTATTTCCGGAGGGCGTTCAAGCCTAAACATAACTGACATAAACAAAAAGAAAACCATAACTGATAGCTGCATATCAGGGTGGCAGGTGAGGAGGAAGTACAGGAGGAGCAACAAATAAACCGACACGATCATGGATATGGAAGTCAATATGCTCCACTCTCGTTCCCAGATAGTGAAGGTGGTCATCCATACGACAATGCTAACACTGAAGATTTTCAAGCTGCTCTAATATCTCATTCTGGCTATACTGGATGTCCTAGAAATAGGCCATAGTCTCATTCTTGTCTTCATACTTGTGATCTTAGAGGATATCCATATTGATTTGGATTTGACGAAGTTGCGCTGCAAGAGATTCCAGAGTGACCAGAGCTACCACTTGGCCATGTGAACGAACTGGAGATACTGTCTCTGTTTCCTCAGTGTCCCGACTACCAAAATTGGCTGAGGATGCACTATGTCCAGGCTTAGGACACCTCTTCAGCTGCTGTTGCCCACTCCCATGGCGGGGCCGACTCCGTTGACGGGGCATTGAGAGAAGAGGCAAATTAACCAGAGAGAAGGGGAAGGCTCCTTGAAAGGAATGACACATGCAATAACAATAACTGATACTTGGGTTGTTGAACCACCCCCGAGGAGACTGCTACACCGGACTGGTCACTACCCTCTTGCATGGTCGGGATAAATAAGCTGCTAACCACACCGGGTGGCCTGCACCCCCACCGCCGCAACCACCCCAAACACACTTCAACCCGTAAAGGCAAACAATATGTGCCCCAGCCACACCGAGGTTGGCTTTACACCACATAATTCCAGAGGATAGGCACACAAATCCCATAAATTCACACCCGAGCACCACCAGATGGGCAAGGTTATGAGCAAACCACCCTATAGAACTAGGAGGCTCAAACTCCTTAACCCACACACTGCTCACCACCCTTTGACAAGAACAAGACAAACAAGCCGCGGTCCACACCAGATGGCCTTCACCTCTTCTGCCGTAGACACCCCAGGCGCAATTCAATCCATAGTTGCACATAGTAGACACACCAATCACCCCGAGGGCAACCTTACACCAAACAATTCTAGAGAGCGACCACTCAGAACCCACTAATTATCGCCTCAGCACCACCAGATGAGCGGATTTCTAGACTAACCACCATACAGAGAGACGAAGAGACTCACACTCCTTATCCCACATGTAGGCAAGAAGGCCTGACGAGACAAATTCCTTATTCTCGAACCAACGATAGGCCAGAGCTTGGTGGTGGCTCAGCTCCGTGCCTGTTCGCGTCCCCGAGTCCTAAGGGCAAAGCAAGCAATGAACCCTAGACCACACCATAGGGCCTTGATTCCCCACAACACCTCTTAGCCAAGGTCGAAACCACGGGGAGCTATCATGGATACAGAACCACACTCCTTGCTTACCAAACTCATTTCCCAGGTTTCCATACTAAACTTTCTCGGCGACCAGCCTACATTTATAATCATGATAGGAGCCTCCCATGTACCTGTGTATTGAATGCACTAAGTTTGTATGAGTGTGAAGTTATGAAGCGTGTGGAGCTGAAGTAGGTCCCGAGGGCCGCTCTAGTGCCACTTGTACAACTATCCAATCACCCCCATTGGGGGATTTTATAAATATTTCATTTGAATTTTATTTTATAACATTTTTAATTAAATCTAAAAAAATTATAATTACTTTTGAGATATATCTAAACCCTCTATCACATTAACATATAAATTAAGATCCATTTTACCATATAAATTAAAATAATAATTTTGTAACCATATTTAAATTTGATTAAAAAGCACATAAAAACTTAACGCTTTCAATATACCAAGATTTTTAACTATGAATATTTACTCCAACTTTACCATGGATATTAATAACTTGTAAGTAAGCTTTCTTACTATATCATGGCTCATCAATACCACATGCTCAAAAATCATGTTTCATTTCACAATCAAAATATTAATAATCTTTTATTTTTTTATGGAAAAGATGTTGTAATGTCCTACTACATTATGTTATCTAAACATTTTTACTGGTCAAATTACATAAAAATTAAAAGAAGTAAAATTATTAATTAAAACATTTTGACTCAATCATACATAAAAATAAAATTAATAATTATAAATAATTAAACCAACTTAAATCCATATTAACATGGGAATTGTTAAAATTATCAAACTTCTTAAAAAATCAAATTTTTAAAAGTGCGAACTTTTCTTCAAATTTTATGCTAATTTTTTTTCCGTTACTCAAATATATAATCTCTTTGAACCCGAATTAAAATAAATCTAAGCGGATAGAAACAATCTTATTAAATACATTAAAAATATGTAAACATAATACTGATTAGCTATAATATGTAAGTACCCGCGATGTGTCCCGGGTGGTTGGGACGGAGCAATATTGCCCTCCCCACCTGGGTTCGACTCGCACGTACATGCAATGCGCGGCTCGCATCATATGTTTGCCTATGTTGATTGTATCACATGTTTGACTATCTTGATTGCTGTCAGCGTGACACAATATTTGTAAAGAATTTCAATATACAGATTGTAAATAATGTCAACATATAACTTCTTCAGCGGGCCCGCCCTTCCTGAAAAAATATGTAAAGGTTATAATAGCATGATCCGATTTAAAAAATGAAATATTAGCATGGCAAAACGAAAACTATAACATCGTGAAAATGGAATTTTGATTGTTTGACGGACATAGTATAGAAAAGTGTAGAAGTATCCTCTAAGTGGCATGACATGCGAATATCCATATGGGGACTATGAATATCTTAAACGAAATGAAGTCGGTATTATTGATGGAAGATGGCAACGCTCTACATTTTGCTGTTGCTACTATGCAATATGTCGTTGCTCGCGTCAATTCAAACTTCCGAAGCTTTGGATTGCTCTGCAAAAGGTTGGTCACACCTATACTGCCTTCTTTTGAATGGAATTCCTGGTGTTCTACGATTCAAGTATCCTAAACTGCATTTATGTTCTGAGATGTTGATTGAATTTTATGCTAGTTTGGGCTACTTTGCACATATCCCTCTCTCCGAATAGATGACCGCGAGGGGCTATTTCAACAGGAGGAAAATTTATTGATTTCTTTTATCAGGTTTAATTTGACTTGGGGCCACTTTGCAGAGGCAGATGAAATTTCCCGCGCTAGACCAATGATTAATTTACTTTTCTTTTGGTTATTTAATTTAATTTCATGCGAAAATTGCACTAATCTTTCATCGGAGATGTTACACCAGCTGCTTGATGGCAAATGGCAAAGCGACCAGCAAAGAAGAAAATTTTATCTAAATTTAACGAATTTGAGGAAGTAGCCCTTTGATAAACCAGTTACATCTTACCCCAGCTAATTGACGGCAAAATGCAACGCAACAAGTAAATAAGACAAATTTTATCTCAATTTAATGAGTCTGACGAAGTAGCCCATTGTTAAACCAATTAGATTTTTGCTGCCAAATAAAATTTAGTTTTATTAGGGCTACCAGTAAAGGTTTGGTTTCATTGAGTTTGAAATACAAAAAGGTCCTATTGCTGGCTAACATCAGTAAATTGGGGGACATATCCGCTTCATTGTAATATCCCATGGTGGAAGGTAGCCCTTGCAAGTGTTGTCTGGAAGCACCTATAAAATAGATTGAGTTACATATGATGAAATGGTTTCTTATTGACATGGAAATCCCTTTAGCTAGCCTATGTGAACGACGGAGCATTTTGAATTGCAAGCTTGCTCAGTGAAATTGGGAAAACTTGAACAATATCATAAACGCAACTACTTTACTTGAAACTTGGTTGCTTTTGCTTGCCACTTGATGAAATAGAAGGCTCTTCAGCTAAAATGCATTTTGAACTGTAGGCATGCAATGCTCAGTCAAATTGCAGAAATGGTGGACAGCATCATCCACGCCTGTGTAGAATCGATAAGGTTCATTTATATCGCACAAAAAGAGAAGATGGAAAGGAAATATGAAGGTTATCAATGTTTTATCACCTTTGAGGCTGGTCTTTTCATAGAAATGAAACTCTGCTAGGGTTTGTATTTTCTGATGTCATAGGTTTTTAGCGTGCCCTATTTGCTGTTAAGGCCGATTATTTTGGCTGTCTCCTCGTGTCTACTGAGTTTAGATAGCACAGCCATCATGTTGGTGGAACTAGCAATTCTCCTAGTCTGGCATAAGGCATGTGGTGGGCGTAGGGGAGTGTTAAGGTGGGGAGGGGGGCACATTATGATGGCTGCTCCATGGTCTGATGCCATTTTGGTTATCTCTCAAGGAGAGATAGTGTGCAAGAAACTATTATCGTGCATGATGCTTCCAAAGGCTCCATGAAAGTTCATCTTGGAAGGGCATGTGGTGGGGGTGTTAAGGTGGGGAAGGGGGCACATTATGATGGCTGCTTCATATTCTGATATTTCCATTTTGGTTATCTCACAAGGAGAGATAGGGTACAAGAAACTATTATCATGCATGATGCTGCCAAAGGCTCCATGAGAATTTATATTGGAAGGTTGTCCATGAGTTAATGAAATCCCACCTAATGAATTACCTATTGATAATTTGATATTGCAGATTATGAATATGCTGTTGTTTGTGATAATTTGAAGCAGTATACCATGTTAGTGTATTTTGTTGACTATATCACACCCGAGGCTGTGATTAAGACTTGTATTAAGGATGTCTTGGAAACCTATGGCTAGATTTGCATAGCCATCCTTAGACTGACCAAAGTTTTTTTCAGTTTTCATTTAATGACTAAAGTCATTGCCAAGAAGTGTTTCCTTGGGGCCCATGGATGTGTTGGAATTCCCTGGTTGTCATTGCTAAATGGCATGAAAAGTTGTGTGTATGAAGCTGCCTAGTTGTACATGGTAAATACTAGGTAGAGTTGCCAAGGTTACCCATGAAGTTTTGGGATTTCCTAGAATGCATTTTTGCAACAACTAGAAAATTTATAGTATATACGCCACAATCCTATGACAAACTTCAATTCATAGCTTTAGAAGAGATTTTACTAGAGAGTCAATTTGTTTAAATACATAAAGGATTTTGTGTACTTTTTTTCTTGGCAGGGAGGGGAGGAGAGGTGTGCATAGTTATTCTCCAACCAATCGTATATATTGACATCTAGCCTATACCACAAAACTAAGTACTGGCCTCTAAGGGCCAAGATGGAAAATCCAGGAACTCAAGCGACTAAGAATGTGCAATGTCAAGGTTTAACAACCTCACCCTTGATAGGCAATGAAGGTTCGGTGAGGGTTGTAAAAAATGGAAAAAAGCTTAATTAGCTTTGGCATCTAGCGTTGGTCGACTCCAAATAAACCTACTAGCCCAATTACGGGCAAAGACCTTGTTTGGGCCTCTAAGTCCATCTCTTCTCTAGGGGGTGGGACATGATCTCTGGTCCTACACTTTACTCTAATTTTGCTCTCAATGCGGCAGACTCTTAAAAATTGAAAACCAAAACCCGAAATGATTGTTTCTCTCCCCAGTTATAGAATGTGACCTCTCCAAATGCCTTTAGCACCCTTGGGTGTTGGGGAGATGAGGAGACAATGGGTTTCTATGTTGAAAGTTTGTAAAGGTAGTATTATGGATTTTTTGGGGCCTTAAAGACACCGATAACAAATCCATGTTTTAGAGTATGTGAAATTGTTTATAAATTGGATATTTGGTGTTAGGAAGGAGTTAAAATGGTTGGTTTAATGTTGAAAATGGCCCTTTGAGTGTTTTTTGTCGCAAATCTATGGTCTAGAGTGCCTGAAATTGTTCATCAATATGATATTTTGTGTTTACAAGAAGTTAAAATAGTTGCTTTTATCCTAAAAACAAGCTTTCCAGTAATTTGGGTGAATACTATTGCTTTTTTTACTAACCATGTTGAAGGTAAAAGAGAGGGGCTGCCACCCTATTATCCCCGAAGCTAGTTCCTCTTGTCATTGGTCATGCTACTAATCCAACAAATTGCTTGGGATGCTATTTGATTTATATGCCCAAGTACTTGGGCTAGCCAACAAGTCATTATGTATCACTAGCTCTATCTATTAAAAGGATTTGATTGAGAGATGTTATTTTTTTGTCTTAAGCACTTAAAGGAGAAAGAAGGGTCATACATAAATGCTCTCTCCTACTCAATACTATGAGTCATATCACTTTGGTCATGTGACTATGTACTTGTCCCTCTCCCTTTGGTCAAGTGCACCTTTTACCTTTCTATTTATCTTCAATAACACTTCTTTTGTTCGTTGCACGCCTTATGGAACATGGACTTGAGCTTCATAGAACACCAAAAACAAAATGTATTGATCTTGCTAGTGTTCTACATTTGCCTCAAGTGATGTAGATAAGAGCAACCTTGTGGAATTGATTGGCCATTGAGTTCATAGAAGCCGCATGGCCATTGTGTGGTGATAAGTTAAGATAGATATGATAATTTTATTAATTTTCAAAACATGACCACAAAAGTAGGTCAATGGTTTGAGGAAAAAAAGAAAGTAGGTTATTGGGCCTAAAAGAATATAGTTGGTGTAATATAAAGTGTGAGTGTACAAGCAACTCTTTTAACTATGCTAAAACAAGGGAAAAAGATATAACAACATATTTGAAGTATCATCCCAAAGGATCGAAGAAATGGGAAAAAAATAATGAAAACATATTGAAAAACTTATCAAGAAATGTCAAAGGATGTTGGAACTAGAACTAGAACTAGGATTGAGGTCAAAAGAGGAGAGAGAAAAAAGGAAGTCTCTTGTTTCAGATATTCAGTCACCATGAAGGGTTGATACATTGTTTGAGAAGGTCCTATAGGGGTCTAATCGTGTGATTCTAGGGGGATCCTAAAGGGAGCCCTAGATCGAGGAGGCCCATCACTCTTAACAATTGAGGTCAGTCAAGTAAGGGTAGATCGAGTGGTTAAGATGGGTCGTTAACTCCCTCTCCACTTGAGTTCAATTCCTTGAAAATGACATGTTAAGCCTATTGTGATGAGGCTAGAGGAATAGGCGGCACCAGGGAGTCACTATGTTCGTAGTCAATACAAGATGTCTTGGTTCTTGCTAAGTCATATATTCCTGGTATATTTGTCTTATAGGCAGATCAGATATACTCTTGGTGGTATAGTGGCAGCCGAAAGGTTTGATCCTGGGCTAAGCCCAGATCACTCCAACGAGTTACCAATCCACCATGGTTAAAAAAAACAATTGAGGTCAAGTGGAAGAAACTCTAAATGGATGACTTGTTGCTCGATGGAGCTTGGAAAGCAATACTCTATGCCAAGGGACTCTATCTTTGGCTCCAATTCCTTCTAGAACTGCTATATCTACTGGTCTAATCAAGTCTATCTTGAGGTTTGGGATGGGATCTTGTTAGAGATCTCATAGGAGTTGGTCGATCAGTTTGCAGAGGGGTTATCAAGAACATATCTAAGGTTTCATTGATATGATATTTGAAGAGGGTTGAACCTTTGTCTCTCTCTCATTTCCTCGAGTTGTCGAACAATAGGGAAGAAAGAGGTGATCCTCTTGGAAGGCTCCAAAGGGGATGATGATGTAGGTTTTGCAATCTATACTCAATAACCTCCCTTAGATGAAGAGCTAATAATCTATGATCTAGATAATGGAAAAAAAGTAGAAAGGGGGCCACCTGAGTCTTAATAAAGTTAGCAAAATCACAATTGATCTCATAATAAGTAGCACATTTGAAGATGAGGTGATCCTTTGACTCAATCTTTTGTAAGTAATGTTACCACGCACCTGGCATTGGGCCCACATGACCCATTTTTAACGTGTGTGATAAGTTCACCTAGTCAAAGAAAGGAGGGAATGAAGCCCTCACACCTGGAATGTTGTATAAGGTTTATTCCAGCCCTAGTGGGGGCATAACTATTACCCACCAAAAGTGGGTGACTCTTAGGAGGAAAACTTTCTCCCCTTTGGTTAGCCAACCAACTAGCAACCCTATGATAATCCACAGATAGCTTTACTTCAGAGATCTCCACCGCTTCGATCAGTGCTCTCTCCTAGCTAACATACTTCTTGAAGGAAGGTGGGTCATGTATCAAAATGTACACTAACCATTTATGTAATCATGTGCTTTCATTTAATGTTAAGGGCATACTAAGATGGATCACAAGTTAAACTGGATGATTGATTGCTCTTAATTGTATCCTTGTACCTACACTTCACCTAGAAGGTTATCCCTTTGCCCCTAGTCTAGTGTGACCTCCACAAATGTTTTTTCTTCCCACTATTTAGGAGGAGCACGAATAAGAGGCACTAATTGATATAATGTGCCTAAGGTAATCCATATTTTCCATTTTACATCTATCCCTGGTATTCATTTCCATTCTTTGGGTTAACTGTCATTTTTCATTGGAACTAGCACCCCTTATCCACATTTATGAGTCAGTGCTCGAAAATGTTTCCCTAAGAGGTTGATGCAACTGAAAGAAAGATAAAAGCATATGAAGCGACAAATGAAAGAAAATGAAAAATGTAAAAGATGGTCGGGACAAATAATAAGCATGTGGGCAAAATCTTAGCATGACCTCTCCCCCTCTCATTAGCTATTACACAGTTCCTAAGCATTTCATGCTTTATCCAAATAAAGGAACTTATGGGTGTCCCAATGTCGATGAGTGATAAAACATTGCATCTTTAAAGGGTATTGAAAAAAGCATAAAGCAAGCTGGTCACCCAAGCCATGCAAGAAAGAAAAGACAATCATTGAAGTAAAAGGCACATTAGAGGGGTGGAAAAAACAGACTGAGGAAATGGGTAACTCATGTCTCCATGATTGCTCTCTCTTATCATCATTACGCTCAAGATGTTTGACCTCCTTCAATTGGTACCATGGCTGTGGCATCTTCCTTGAAGTCTTTCCCACTCCATGACCACATTTATCACATGCATATATGGATTGATGGGCCTGCCTAGTAACTATCTCTCCCCCTTGGGGCTGGAAACACCCAATGGGGCTAATTCCATAATTATCCCCAACACAAGTGTGGTAACTTACTTACAAATCATTAGCTAGAAAGACATTTGAATGCATGGTTTGTGTGAAATATTTTTGTGCCCCTAATATTGAATATGGTACACTATGATACTTTAATGTTTTCCGTCCCTAATGATGTCGATCTCACTTGATCTTGAGGGTGTGTTTCAGGTGGTTTGTCACAAGTACATTAGATGTCCCTTGAGGGTTGGCTTAACACCTTTCCCACTCAGTGTAGAGGACATCTATTCCAACTTTGAGAGCATATGACATTACAACTCCAACATTGCTCCTCTAAAGAGAGCATTGGGCCTTGTGGATCCTCCACATGGTTGTATGGCCCCTTCTCCACCTCTAGATGCTAATATTGTGAGCCAAGAATCCATGACATTAACTTGATTGATGATGTGCCTAGAGGACCCAGGATGCCTCTAGGTTGACCTTATACCTACTTGTTTGGTGTTTCCTTTGTCCAAAGCCCAAATGAGGATGGCGATCACTTGAGATTCTTTGGGAAGGCTGACACATTCTCTTTTGAGGATAGTGTTTTGTCTTAGGGTTGCCACGTCACCCATGCATGCCCTAGGAATGTGACGCTAGCCTTCTTGATGATGACATCTTGGTTGAGGAGATGTTACTTGGAGATGCACCCAAGTGCTTTGATTATGTCCATTAGAGTGAGGAGCACTCTTGGACCCACTTTATCACTTTGCTTGATGGAGATGCCCACTTAATAATGATGATGTCTTGTTGGAGAGCTAATTTTTCCACACGTGGAGAATTCATGTCACTTTATATGATTTATCACTTTGTAAAGCTATCTTTAGGTTGGCTTGTGACCTATTAGCCTTGTTGAGCACTATAAGCAAAGTTTTAGGGCTTTTTGTTGTAAGTTAAGGAAAAGTGACTTGATTGCCCCCATATAAATAGAAGGGAGTCATTTTCCTTTGGATCATTATCACACACACTCATCTCTCTTATCTTGGATGAGTGCGCAATGGTGTTTCTTCTTGTTCTGTTGAACACAATGGTTAAATAGATTGTGAATTGTCTTGGGGAGGATATTTATTGCATGGAGAGACTTTCTTATGGATTGATAAAATGATTCTTGCTTCAATAGTGTAAGTTTAATGCTATTTTCTTCCATTTTGCATGTAATTTTCGAAATTAGGGTTTATCTTGTGCCATATTAAAAAGTGCAATATCTTTTATGAATTCTTCTTTCTGTATGCTTATGCAAAATTTGTCATTCAAGAATCCATCAAAGGAACTTGTTTCATGCATTCTTTGACCTTAAATCTCATGAAAGAAAGTTGCTAGGGTTTCAAGTGAAGCGAATTGTATTCCACCCTTCTTCATCCAAGGTCCTTCTATCTTGACCTTGCCCTAATTGACTCCATTGCCCAATTGAATGAAGACGCTAGTCTTATTTTGTAGATCGCTTTGAATTTTCTTCTTTTCATGGTAGCTAGGGCTAGGGTTTGGTCTAAATCTGCATTTAAGAGCATTTTTGCACCTATATGTTGTTGTCCTTCATTTAGGATTTGCATTCATTAATTTTTAAAATGCAAATCTATCATTTATTGCATATTTTCCCATAAAATTTATGGCTAACCTCTAGGTTAATGCTGATGTTTTGGTCATTTTTAGCCATTAAAAAACTACTTGTTGACCTATCCCTTGCTCACCTCTTTGATAGCCTTCAAGCCTTTGTTGATCTTATCCTTTATAGGTTATTTCCTTGCTGTAATATGGTTTTGCATGACGTAAATCTGCTTATCATTGAGACCTTAACTTATAATATCCCTTTCTTAATTTATTGGGGTTGGTAGATACTAGAAAGTGTATTTGAACATTTGCAAATCTTATCTTAGCTTCCATGGTTTTGTTGGTACCTTCTTCCATAACCATTAAACTCTTATCATACCTCTTCCTTTCTTGAATATCTTTCTAGGTTATGATGTTTGCAAGACCCTTAGAGAATTATTTTCCTCATAAACCGTAGCTCATCTAGCCTCTAAGCCTTGCTAGGGAATCCTCCCTTGTGGGGATAATGTTGGACCAAAAACAATAGGAGGGAGGCCAATGAGTTGACAGTGGTGGCTGACCTCTTTGTTGCCCTAAGTCCTAGGTTGTATAGTGAGGCTTTGCATTAGGCTGCTAGATTTTGTGGTTACATTTTTGGCGTCATTGTTGGGGAGGAGTTGAGCCCTTCTCCTCGTGATCCAAAATCTTTGCTTCAATCCTTTTTGATGAGACCATTCCAAAACCAAAGTTGAAATTTCTCATCTGGTTACTCCTAAGTCTTATTCTAGTATAGGAGCTTCTAGTAGCAGGCCTAGCATAGTAGTCATTCCTCCTAAAAGGAAGAATGTCCTAAATATTTCTATTACTCAAGGCTCTCCCATAGCAAAATCCCTCTTCAAAAGCTTTTCTACCTTAGTCACAATGGCAAAGCCATGGCTTGCTAGTGTCTACAAGCCCCTTGACATGAGTGCCATTCAATGATACCCACACAAATTGCTTGATAAGTATGAAGAATGGTTGCCCAATTTCATTGGAAATGATGTAGTCACAACTCACAACTAAGCAACATATCAATCTGTTTCAATAGTGTTTAGGTGGAAGAGATACCCAAGATGAGGATGTAGTCATGAGACTCTTTTCCCTCTCTTTAGAAGATAATGCTAGAACTTGGTACTTAGATTTGCCTTAAGGAGGAATCAAAACCTAGGACCAATTTCATAGTGCCTTTTGTAATATCCAGATTTAATATTTCTTCAAAATATTCGGGATTTTCTTTAGGAAATTATGCCGTAACTTGTATAAATAATTATTTTTGTATTTAAAAGTGTCAAAATACCTTCCAAGACCAAGTCGGCCTGGCAGCTAAGAAGTCAACCTATTTTGAGGAGCCACGTCCACCTTAGAAGCCTATATAAAGGAAGGAACTTGACCTCCTTTGGATACATTCACACATCTCATCATCCAAGCAAAGGTGAAGCACAAGAAGGCTAGTGAAGAACGAAAAGGACGAAGAAAGATAGTTTATGGGCTAATTCTCTCTCACATGTGTGAAGAAGAAAAGCTAGGGTTTACTGCTTCAAGGTCAAAATTCTCTAATTGTTGGAAGAGGATCAAAATTTCTAGAATAAGGGCCTAATAGGTCACCTACTAGCCCTAGACAAGGAAGCAAGTCAAGCGAAGTTGCTGGGAAGCCTTGTAAGGCTTAATTTTGCTCACACTTGTGGATGTGACAGAGGTTGCAGGGGCCGAAAATTTCAGACCTGTAGTAGAGGCCGAAATTCTGTAGCTGGGGTCAAAGTTGTGTTGCTAGAAGAGGTTTGACTGAGTTTGACTTGGACAAAAGGAAGTACATCATCAGGAAATGTTAGACTTGGTCTTGGAAGGGTATTGGTCTTGGTTTAGAGGTCTTGGAATTCATCAATTGAAGAATCTACAAGCAGAGAAGAGATTTACGGGATTTCCTCTCAAGTGGAGATGTTTTGGCTCTGGCCTGCAGCCTACATTCAATGTTCTTGTGTATTATTGTTCTTCTTTTGGTAGCTATTTGATGATAAGAACAAACATAATAATAAGAGAAGAAGCTAATAAGTAAGAAAAGTAAAAATATATCACAAGCAGTTATCAAGAAAAGAGAAATCATCCTAACTACTGCCCCATAGATTGGGCAAGGTTGGCTAAGGGCATAATGAAGATCGGAGCTAAGGTTGGCTAAGGGCATACTGGAGATCTCTTCTACATTGAAGAAGTTCCTAAAGAAGTGTACAATTGTGACAAGTCATCTCAAGAAGGGCATCAAAGAAGTATGGGATCTCTTATTTTCTTTTAAGAAGGAAGTAACCAAGAGATCTACAAAGGACGAAGGACTATTCTCAGCACTCATTGGCACATTTCAAGATGAGAATATTTGGGTAATCGATAGTGGAGAATTGAGACATATGATTGGTCAACACAAGCAAGTAAAAACATTATCAAAAGGAAAGTCCTCTTCCTCGGTAGAGCTTGTTGACAATAAGAGCTACCTTGTGAGAGGAATTGGATCAACCTTGCTAGAGCTGGAGAATGGAGGAAATATTCATTTCAACAATATCCTGTTTGTTCTAGGTTTGCATAAGAATTTACTTTCCATTTCATGTCTAGAAGATAAGGGTGATAGAATTGCTTTCATAGATGGAAAGGTTGTAGTATGGGATAAAAACTCAAGCATAGAAGATGCAAGGATGATTGGGATCCGTGAAGGAAGACTTTACAGATTGTTAACTCGCCTCGCTCAAGCTTTGGTTCACATTGAATTTAGCCCATGTGAACTTTGGCATAGAAGATTTGGTCATCTTCACTACAAAATCTTACCAACCCTAAATTCAATGGTGAATGGCATCCCTGAACTAAAAGAAGATCATGAAGGAGTATGCAAGGGATGTGCATTGGGTAAAAACACGAAGAGACCATTTGGAAGTAGTGCTTCAAGCTCAAAAGAAATTTTGGATCTCATTCATTCTGATGTCTGTGGTCCTATGACCCCAAAATATCTTGGAGGTCATCTATACTATGTAACATTCATTGATGACCATTCAAGAAAAACTTGGGTTTATTTAATGAAATCCAAGGATGAAGTATTCATCAAATTTCAAGAATTCAAAGCTGAAGTAGAGAACCTTACAGAAAGGAGAATCAAGATTTTAAGGTCTGATAATGGAGGAGAATACACATCAAAGGAAATTATAGCCTTCTGTAAGGAGTCTGGGATTAAGAGGGAGTTGATAGTCCCATATAATCCCGAACAAAATGGAGTTGTAGAACGAAAGAATCGATCCATTGAAGAAAGTGTAAAAGCCATGTTACATGATCAAGATTTGTCGAAATTTCTGTGGGGTGAAGCTACTAAGACAACTGTATACATACAAAATCAAAGTCCCCATAGGTCACTAGATAACATGACTCCCGAAGAAGCATTCACTGGGAAGAAACCAAGTGTGGACCATCTCCGAATTTTTGGTTGTCCTGTCTATATTCATATATCGAAAGACAAGAGAAAGAAATTGGATCCTTTAGGCATGAAAGGAACATTTGTTGGCTACAATAATACTTCAAAGGCATATAGGATCTACATAAAAGAAGGACACCGAATAGAAGTTAGTCGAGATGTGATATTTGATGAAAGTATTGCATTCAAGAAATCAAAGGAACTCTCGATGGACTCTGATGAAGAACTTCCTATATTTGAAGAGGAAGGTACAAGGGAGGAAGAAGAATCAAATCATGAAGATGAAGGTCCCAGTGAACCAATGCAACCGGTGGTCATCCCCGAAACTAGAAAGAGACCTAACTGGTTGAAGTCTACTCTACTAGATGCAAAAGGTCATGGAGCAGTCAAAGGCACATTCAGGGAAAGTAAGAAGCCCAAAATATATTTTGGATATGCAACCTATATGACGAAACTAATAGAAGTAGAGCCATCCACCTTTGAAGAAGTTGTCACACACCAAGAATGGAAGGATGCCATGAATGAAGAGTATCAATTGATAATGAAAAATGGAGTTTGGGAGATCGTGCCTAGGCCTGAAGACAAATCTGTGGTAACTTCCAAATGGCTCAATAAGATTAAACATGCAACAGATGGAAGTATTGATAAATATAAGGCAAGAGTTGTGGCTAGAGGCTTCTCTCAACAAGAATGCATCGACTATGAAGAGCCATTTGCACCTACAACAAGGTATACCACTATACGTTCGTTGGTCTCTTTGGCAACATCAATGGGATGGAACATCCACCAAGTGGATGTCAAGGCTGCATTTCTGAATGGCACCATTGATGAATTATATATAGAGCAACCCTTGGGATTTGAAGTCAAAGAGAGAGAGGCTTATGTTTGCAGGTTAATAAGGCATTAGATGGCCTTAAGCAAGCACCAAGGGCATGGTATGCTCGAATGGATGCATACCTACAAATATTGGGCTTCACAAAGAGTTCTGCTGATCCGAATCTCTATATCAAGGTTGTGAAGAATGAGCCTTTTATCATTCTTCTATATGTGGATGATCTTCTCGTAACGAGTGTGGAAGGGCTAATCCAAGAGTGCAAGAAGCAACTAGGAGTAGAATTCGACATGAAGGATCTAGGGATGATGCACTACTATTTGGGACTAGAAGTTTGGCAAGGACTTGATGAGATTTATCTAGGTCAAGGAAAGTATGTGATCGAGATGCTAAAGAGGTTTGACATGATGGATTCCAAACCTATGACAACTCCCATGATCACAAACTTGAAGAGACTAAGAAGTTCCAAATCGAGCCTTGTGGATTCGACCAAGTATAGACAATTGATTGGCTCACTGATGTACTTGGTGAATACTCGACTAGACATATGTTTTGCAGTGAATGTTCTTAGTCAGTTCCAAGTTGAGCCGAAGCATGATCATTGGATAGCAACCAAGCATATATTGAGATATCTGCAAGGAACAATCCACTATTGCTTGAAGTATGATAGGAGGAATGATGTCCACTTGATTGGATATACATATTCTGATTGGGGAGGCAGTGAGTAGGATGGAAGAAGCACTACTGGAGGATGTTTCAGTTTGGGATCCTCCATGATCTCTTGGATGAGTAGAAAGCAAGAATCAATTGATTTGAGTAGTGCTGAGGCTGAATATATTGTAGCCTATGAAGTAAGCAAAGAAGTTGTCTGGTTGAGGAAGCTGTTGTCCAACTTGTTTGAAGGACCAATGGACCCTACAGTGATACATTGTGACAACACCAGCTGTATAAGGTTGTCTGATGACCTAGTGTTTCATGGAAAGACAAATCATATGAACAACAAGTATCACTACATTCGAAAGCTGGTACAATATGGTGTGTTGCAGCACGATATATCTCCATTGATGAACATGTAGCTAACATCTTGACAAAATCTCTTCCTAATAAGAAGCTTGTATATTTGAGAGACAAGCTTGGATTGGTTGATATATCCTCCCTAGTTGAGAGGGAGAGATAGACACATCATTCTTGTGTGCATAGTTTCTGGGCTAATTCTCTCTCACATGTGCGAAGAAGGAAAGCTAGGGTTTGTTGCTTCAAGGTCAAAATTCTCTAATTGTTGCAAGAGGATCAAAATTTTTGGAAGAAGGGCCTAATAGGTCACCTACTAGCCCTAGACAAGGATGCAAGTCAAGCCAAGTTGCTGGGAAGCCTTGGAAGGCTAAATTTTGCTCACACATGTGGATGCAGTAGAAGCTGCAGGGGGTCGATAATTTCAGACTTGTAGTAGAGGCCGAAATGCTGTAGCTAGGGTCGAAGTTGTGCTGCTGGAAGAGATTTGACTGGGTTTGACTTGGACAAAAGGAAGCACATCATCAAGAAAGGACAAACTTGGTCTTGGAAAGGTATTGGTCTTGGTCTAGAAGTCTTGGAATTCATCAATTGAAGAGTCTATAAGAAGAGAAGAAATTTACAGGTTTTCCTCTCAAGTGGAGAGGTTTTGGCCTTGGCTTGCAACCTACATTTTGTGTTCTTGTGTACTACTGTTCTTCTTGTTTTGGTATCTGTTTGATGATAAGAACAAACATAATAATAAGAGAAGAAGCTAATAAGTAAGGAAAGTAAAAAGATATCACAAGCAATTATCAATAAAAGAGAAATCATCCTAACTACTGCCCTATAGATTTCTCAACAAACCAAGCCCCCTCGATGGTAATGTTTGGGAACTCGAGGTTTTCCCGGAGGCACATGTTGCTTGCTTGTAGGGGATCCAGGGAAGAAAGGGGTAAAGGAAGTCCCCTGATCTTTAAGTTTAATTCTCTAGCTCTCCTAGTGCACTCTTCCCTCAACCTGGCTTGGACCATTTCCTCAACCTGGCTTGGACCATTTCCTCAACCTTTGCAAGAGGGAGGGGGGTCTTGTCCTTCCCTTTAACCACTTGTGCCCATGTTTTGATATGAGTCTATTTTTCTTGTTTAAGAGTGGTCTATTGATTTTGGATTTCTTCGTGTTTATTTTTGAGATCAAGGATCTATGCATGTATGACATTGTTGGGTGGCTGTAGAGTGTCCTAAAATTGATTTTCTTGGAGCATTTTCTTGAGAGATAAGTTATTTGATTCCACTTATAAGACTCTAAAGGATAGGAACTTCACTTCTTCTTGTAACTATTGAAATTTGGGGTAGTTATGGGATGAATTTCCCCATGGGAATCCATCTACCCCAAAAGAAGCCCACCTTTCCCCAAGGAAGAATTCTAAGTGGTTAAAGGGAAATATTACTATTTGTGGATGTGTTTGACACTCCTCTTATTTTGGTGTGATAACTTTACTTGGGCAAGCCATCATCAAAGCAATTTGGTAAAAAACATTTAAAAGAGTTTTATTAATTTATATTGGGCTAAGTAAGGAAAAAGGTCAAGTCGGCTTGATTAATGAATGCCCTAGAAAGGGCTAGTCGTTATATCTTAACATTGTATAAATAAGAGACCCATTTATTGATCAACATACAACACATCTCTCTCATCTTGTTTTGAATTTTTTGGTGAAGAAAGAGGCTGACATTTTCATGTGGCTCGCACTTCTTTCTCTGGCTTGCTTTGTTATCTCCATAACTCGCATTTATTTGTGGATCACAACGGTTTCTCTGTGGCTCAGAGAGTATACCTGAGGCTCATTGGCAACATGATAAACACACATCTTTGGTCTGAGGTTTTGGTTGTAAAAAGGACAACTCGTATTACATATCTCTGTGATGGTTCGTTGATATATCCAAGTGGTTGCTGGCTCACCTATGATCCCTGTGGCCTGCACTTTGTTTCGGAGGCTCACATAATCCTTTCTGTGGCTCACTAATCTCAAAAGCCTGCATTTACAATGACTCATTCTTGGTGGCTCACAAAACTAATCTCTGTGTAGCTCACTCTTCATTATAGTGGCTCGCTTTTGCTATAGCTCGCATTATATTCTTCTATGGCTTGTATATAATTTCAATGGCTCACATTTCTTACCATTAGAGGAAATTTCAACTCAAAAATAGGCACCTAAGAAAAAAATAAGAAATTAATAAAATAATGCCATGTAGACAATTCTTTAATATATCATTTTTATTATTTTACTGTTATCAAAATTACCCAAATAAATGTCACATTTATCAAAATAATTGTATATATATTTTATATTTAAATTAATTTATTAGCATAATATTAAATAAAATTTAAATTAGAAAAGTAAATTTAAAATTTAAATTAGTTACACATAATTAAAAATAAATAACCGTATCTATATATATATATTAGAAGATTTAATAAAATTTAATAGAAGGATTTAAATTTAATTTAAATTATCCTAATAAATGCACTTTTATCAAAATAACCGTATATAATTAAAAATTTAAATTACCCTAATAAATGCACTTTTATCAAAATAACTGTATATATACGTTTTATATTTAAATTAATTTATTTACACAAGATTTAATAAAATTTAAATTAAAAAAGTAAATTTAAAGTTTAAATTAGTTACGCATCATTAAAAGCACACTCAACCCATTATTTACCTTTCCCTAAAAATATTCTCGATATTATAACTTTTATAGAATAAGATATTAATTTTATTTTTAATTATTAATGTAATTCTAGGTCACTTTAGCACCATTTGTGCTTTAGGTAGGTAAATTATATTATTAAAAAATTTGTCAGTGCCTAGTCACACACCTATCTCTTTTGAATTTTAAAGGATTTTGATTGGCTTACACATTATGTACATGGAAATTAAATGTTAACTTTTAAAAATTAAATTTCCTCTAATGTTACTGTAGATCACACTATTTATGTGGCTTGTCTTATGACTCACATTGTATTCTCTTCTCTTCACAAGTGGCTCACATCTATCTGACTTGGACTTGGAGGAATGACTATGATTTATATAACAGCGACTTGGAGGAATGACTATGATTTATATAACATTGACTTGGAGACATGACTAAGATCTACATGATAGTAATCTTGTATGGCATTGATCTTGGATGACAGTGACCTATGATACATGACGGTGATGTGTGATAGTCATACCCATGCTTATGAGTGGTAACAGTGATATTGATATGGTAATAACCTTGACATGACAATAACCTTGATATGACAATGATTACAATACTCTTTATGATAGTGTGATGTTTGGCAATAACCCTACATCAGTGACCTAGATCTATATGTTAGTGATCTTGATAGGGACCTTGATGCAGTGACCTTAAACATGGCAGTAACTTTTGGATGGCATTATTATGATAGTGATGTATGGTCTGTCGCTATGAGGATGATATGACAGTGATGGCAGAACCTCAATGACAACAACAATGACGTATGACTGTGGCAAAGATGTATACGGTGCTCTTGTGACAGTGTGATATGGATGCCTGTGCATGCCTCTCTAATATTTTTGTTTGCTGTTGGATTGGCCATAGGTGGCCTAGTGTTATTGATGATGAAGTACTTATGTCTCATGATATTGTACATTGTATCTCAATTGAACATTTGATGAATATCTAAGAAAAAGGATTTGGTTGGGTTTCCCCCTTGTGGGGTTTTGTCTTTGTCTTTTGACCTAAATCGTGATGTCTCTATTGTGCATACTTTTCTTCTATTGGTCCTTATTGTTCCGCTGCATTGTTGATGTTATTGTTCTCTCTACATAATTGCTAATGATGATATGATGTTATGGGGTGAATGTTTTTTAAAAATGTTCAATAAGTTTAAAGTTGCAATTATCTACAACAGAGAACAACTTAGCCCTAAAAATTAACATAGTTTTAGAGCTGGGTTGAAGAAAAGTCATTGAGATCACCCTCGTAAAGACACCTATGATGAAGTTCATGATCAAAGCAAATTGAAATGGATGAAGATGGCAAAGACCTAAAAGAATGCTAGGGTTTGAAGAAAACCCTAGGGAGCCCTTATTCTTACAATAAAGGTTAGGGTTTGAGAGAAACCCTATGAGGGACCTAGATATGGTAAAGGCCTGGGTTCTACAGTATTGGAACCCTAGTATGATGTGATCAGTAAGAAGCCATTAAGTTATTCAAGTACCTGTGACATATTTAGGGGAACCCTACATGGACTTGTCTCCTACCCATTGAAGAATCTAGAGCAATTAGGTGTAGAGTGATTCTTCGAGACTAGATAACAGTTTGTGATGTCTTTTTACTTTTCTTGTTAGCTTAATCTTCTTTTTTTCTTATTAATGTATGTGTGTGCTTCATCAAACCACTATCAAAACATAGAACAAGAACACAAGATGTTGGCTCTCTGCCAGGGCCAAAACCTCTCTCCTCTTGAGAGGAAAACCCTTTAGTAAGTTTCACTTATTGAAGCTTCTTATTGACCAATGCCAAACTCTAGACCCTTGATAAGAATATCCTCCAAGCACAAGTCAAGTCCTTTCAATATTACTTCTTCTTGCAGCACTTCGTCCTCCTCCTTCTAGCACTTAGTCTTTCTTCCTTCGACACTTCTTTCGACAACTGTAGAGACCTTTGATTGTATACTTTAGAGTGACCCTTGATCTTTTCTTCCCTTGCTAGTTATGGAGCCTTTCAAACTTAAGTAGATGATCTTGTTGCCTCCCAACCGAGCTTTCTTCTCTTTCACAAATATTGCAGACTTTAGAGCAGCAGTAATGCAGCCATAGTTCTTTGCACGTGTGAGGGAATACCCTCACAAGAATTATGTTAGACATCTCCTTCTAGCTTCGCTTGTATAGCCTTCTTCAAGGCTTGAGAGAGAGACCTTATAGGCCTAATGATCTAGCCCAACCAATGAAATTATATGACTGTTCTAGTGGTGCTGTTTTGACCGCAGGTAGAGCTTCCTTTCTTCACAAGTGTGACTGTAACAACCCTTTAAGATTTCGGTTTTTACTTTCTCCTTTCTTCACTGCCTTGGAGACCCTCTACTTGTCTTCTTATTACCCTTTACTTGCCTTCCACCTTCGCTGATTTAAGAGGTTATGAATGCCTTCTCTTTAGAGGAGTGGACAACCTCTATATATAGAGGAATGTCCATATCAAAGGGAATATCACTATCCCTGCTAAGGAACAAACTCAAGCCTTAGCTAAGTACAATAAGGATGAGATAAGAGCACAAAGGATTCTAATAGAATCAATCAAAGACTCTCTCATTCCTTATGTCTCCAAATTTGAAACATCAAAAGAAATTTATGATAAGCTAGTAGAGCTATTCTCGGTATCCACAACCAGAGAAGTAATATCTCTAAGGAATGAATTGTACAAGATGAAGATAACAAAGGAAGGAATAGCTCCCTACTTCATGAAAATCTTTGAAATGAGAGATCAACTTCAAGAGCTTGGGGAAGTCATGTCTGACAGAGAGATGACAACTGTAGTACTCAATGCTCTACCTGAGGATTGGGGCAACTTCACATCAAGCATATATGCCAAGAAGGAAGCAACCACACTCAGTGAAATGTGGTCTCTATGCAGGACAAAGGAAACCAGACTTAAAGCAAAGGAAGATGTGGGATCAAAGGAGCAAGCATTTGCTACCATGGCCAAGAGAAAGGGAAAATTTGGTCCACGAAGAACAAACAACAAAGACATGTCCAAAATCCAATGCTATGGATGTCAAGAATATGGACACTACAAAAGGAATTGTCCTAAGCTTAAGAAGGACAACAACAACAAAAGAAAGAGGGAAGAAGCTCACATGACTCAAGAGATGAAAGAAGAAGAAAAGAAGCAAAAGAAGGAAGATCCTCCGGATCTCTACTATGACAATGTCAAACTCTTTACTTCAAGCCTTCTTTCAAAGTTTTGAGTAGGATAGGAGCATTGCATGGCTAGAAACACCTTCTAGAATCTAGAAGCATGAAGTACATATAGTTCTAGATACTCATGAAGATATAGCATTTATAATGAGAATAAAAATGCATAGTTAGAAATATCTTCTAGAATATAGGAGCATGGTAGATATAGCTCAAGCTATTCATATAGAAGGAGCATACCTAGTAGAGGACCTCATCCAGGATAAAAGAAAATTGATCATGATTAAGAATCTTAGAAGACCTCCATCGTCAAAAGAAAAGAAACATTTGCAAGGGAAGGGTCTTAAGATCCTATAATGGAATCTTCAAAAGAAGGTTCATGAACCAAAGTAGATGTCTCATCAGGAATCCCATTCATGGGATTCAAGAAAAGGATGATATGCAGGCAAGCTAAGATGAAGCAAGAAGGGCCACACCAAGGACAACCAAATGAAGCTAAGATGATCAAAGGAGAATCAAGATGAGGTATGTATGCATCAAATTTTAGTCATGTTATCATTTGTATATTATTGAGTCATGGGAATAATTCTATAACATGATCAAGTATGAAAGAATCTCTTTCACCAAGAACATGCTCGAAGGCATGTACTACAATACAATGAAGGTCAACAAAAGAATATGCTCACATAAGGAGTATAAGATTGTTGACTACGAAGTAAGAAGAAATGTTGACTAGTCCAGGAAGCAAGCAATAAAGAAATGCTCTCACAAGAAGCATAAGATGGTTGACCTATCTATCTAAGAAGAAGCAAATGAAGAAAGAGATCAAGCATGTGAAGAACACCATGATCACCGAGAATCACTATCTGACAAGATACTCTGAAGATATCTCCCGAAAGAAGGCAGGACAACTCTGATAAAGGAAGGAAGGACCCTTGACACCTATGAAGGCCTTGGAGATATGAAAGATGTAGATAACTGATTCTACTCTACAAAGATGTCGTGATGAAGAAACCATCCAGCAAAAGAAAAAGAAATGTTGAAAGCAATATCAGGATGAAGTCATGATAGGCTACTAGGTCAAAGCATGTAAACAAGCAAGTACAACGAAGCATCCATGAGAAGAGTATTTCGAAGCATGGACAAATGACAAAGGAGTAACTAGATGACAAGAAAACTTGATGTATGGCAAGAAAGACACTTTCCACGAAGGAAGCAATGACATGACAAACCAGGAAGGAAAGTGATCAATGGATGGTGCCCTACCTAGAAGAAGTTCGAACAAAGACTTCATGACATCAAAGAAAGGAAGGAGAGCAAGTAGTTGAAGGACCCATGAAGGAGGAGTGGCTGATGAATGAAAGAGTCCCTAGTTAAGAGGGAGCTCTAATAGGTCCCTGATCAAGAGGGAGTTTTGGATCACCCCTGATTACAAAAGAATGACAATTGTGTTTTTCCATTTCATGGGTCATGGACTAGACCAGGACTAATAGCCGTAAGTCTATATGAAGGCCATGAATGGGAATGTAGACACAAGATAGACACAAGATTCTTGTCTTCACTTGGGAAGAAAGAATGAGAGGATTAGGTAATCATCTGGTATCCGATACTCTTTGAGGATGTGTAGGGCATCCAAGACAAGAGTAGGCAAGAGGACCGATATTCTTTGAGGGCTGGGAACCCAAGACAAGAATAGTACTCAGAGAACACCCAGGTGGGTATGTACCTTGAGAGACAATGATGAAGGTGTATATAAATCATTGGTCTTGCCAACATTGTAGCTCATGATCTCATCAAGAGATGGAGGTGTTAGTCAAGGCCTTGCACTATGACTGTTATGTAAAAAATTAGTTAATTTTAGGTTATTGTTTAATTTTAGGTTTAGTTAGATGAAAGGGCACGATCATAAGATCATGCCCTTTCCCAAAGGGTGCCCATGGCGGTATATAAGCCAGGCAACCCAGTGTAAATCATCATCATCTGTCTATTCATTTATTAATAAAATATTTTTATATATATTTCTGTTATCCAGAAGTTTTTACACTTCATTGGTATCAGAGCGGGTTTCACATCCTCCACACTACGCTGTTGCTCACTGGATCATTCAACTGACGCAATCACCGATTTACCTGTTTGCTGTATTTCTCTCATCGGTCATACTGCAACCACTGACGCAAGTCCCTCCCTGCGTTGTGCTTCCGTCCCATTCATCGTCTACAGTATTATTTCCCCTTCGTCTCTGCCGTCCCATGCCCTTTCCTCTCGTCCACAGTAATTTTCCCCGTCGTCCGTGTGTCCGCAGTCCTCTGCACACCGTCCATACCTGTTCCCGCTTGCTGGTTACGACTTCCGTTAAATCGACTGCCAACTCTGTGTTACGGTGGTAAGTCGATACAATTTTTTTTTAACTTCTGTTAAATCGACTGCTAGCTCTGTGTTACAGTGGTAAGTCGATACAAATTTTTTTAAAAAATCAAAAGGGTTGTTAAATCAACGTGCCTGCTGTGTACGGTAATATTCGATTTTTTGAATAGTCAAAAGGGTTTGTTAAATCGACGTGTGTTACGGTAATATTCGATTTCGATTTTTTTGAACGGTTCAAAAGTTAATATATATATATATAAAGACTGTTCAAGAGATCTGAAACGTTGAAACGTTATAACGTGATTTAGTTATATATATATATCATATTTTAATTATATATATTATATATATAATTTAATTAAAAGTTATATAATTTATAACTTTAAATTTTATATATATATATATAATAATTAATAATTATAAATTATAATTATTATAATTTATAATTAAAAAAAAATATATATTAATTAAATTAAATTTTTAAATTAATTTAAAATATATATATATATATAATAAGTAATTAAATTAAATTATTAAATTAATTTAATTTAATTATTTAAAAAAAAAAAAAAGGGAAGGAAAAATATTTTAGCTGGCAAATAAATACACGCCTCCGTAGACCCGCTCAATGTCGACAATAACAATGGCGGATTTCCAGAAAAGGTTGTTGGATGCAGAGCAAAAGATAAATAACAACCACGACGAGGTCAGTAAGAGATTAAATGACGTCGAGAGCAAGCTTGGGGAGCAAGCAGACAAAATCAAAAATCTTGAAGATACGACAAATCGAATAGAGATAAAGATGGAAAGTCAACATGTCCAAACAGGAGTAAACTTTAGAGAAGTCTTAACAATGCTGAAAAGTCTGTGTAAAAAGTCGAATTGTACACCCGAAGAGCTATTAAAAGAAGGTGAAGAGAATCAAGAACACATCTCGTCAGAGTCAACTAAGTCCACAGACTCTCATGACAAGGTTGAATCCCCAAAAAAATCAGCGACACACCACCAAGAAGCAAGTAACACTGCCTTTACAAACAAGCAACTTTGGGATACCCTTACTAATCAACACCCTCTTTTTGCTCAACCATTAGCCACATACCAGAAGAGGGTAAAGGTTGAGATGCCTAAATTCGATGGGAACGAAAAAAACAATGTGGCATGGATAAATAAAGCAGAAGAATACTTTGAGATATATGACATCACTGACGATGACGAAAAGCTCAGACATGCATCCATGAAAATGGAGGGAGAAGCATATAACTGGTATATGTGGTGGAAAAAGACAACACACGTCATTAGCTGGAGGAGATTTAAAGATGCATTCTTCAAAAGATTCCAAGGTGTGAAGGAAGAAGAGTTATTTTCAAAACTCATCAAATTACGACAAAAAGGAAGTGTGGATGAATACACTCAAGAATGGGAGACCTTAGTAACACGAGTACCTGGGTTATCAGAATCTCGTCTAATTCAGTCATACATCTCAGGACTCAAAACCCATTTACAAGCAGAACTTGAGATGCATGATATTACATCTATAGAAGAAGCAAGACGAAAAGCAAAAACAGCCGAAAAGAAATCCGAACCAATATTTTGGTCAACAGCGGAAAAAGCTTATGCAAGACGAAGGATACCCCAGTATGTGGACTCAAATAATACAAGATATGTTCCACCACATCGTCGTGAAGATGAAAAATCTAATGTGGAAATGCAAAGGATAAAAGAGGGTAAATGTAAACGCTGTGGTGAGAAGTGGGACCCCAAACATAGATGTGCTAAAAGAAAAGAACCAAAGAACCTATATAATTGTGAAGCAACCAATGATTCAAACAGTGAAGATTATGACGTAGAAGACACAGAAGATGCCCCAGAATTCTCAGAACTAGATGACGGAAGTACTCCGCAAGTGTCATTATCAGCCATGACAGGTATATCACAACCTCAGACCTTGAAGTTAAAAGGAGACATAAAGAAGAACAACGTAGTGGTTCTCATCGACTCTGGAAGCACACACAATTTTCTAGATACGAATGTGGCCAAGAAACTCAATATCTTTTCATTTCCCTTACCAAACATGAAAGTGATGATAGCTAATGGTAAGAAGATTGAAAAGGTAGGGAAATGCCATAAAGTTAATTTGCAGATTCAAGACTTTAAATTAGAGTCTCCGTTCTTCACGGTACCGTTAGGAGGAGTAGATGTAGTCTTAGGTATCCAATGGTTACGAACTTTAGGTACTTATGCCGCCAACCATCAAGTACAATTTATAAAATTCAAATGGGGAGGTCAGAAGTACAAGCTACACGGATTCCAAGCACCAGAAAATCAAGTTACATCATCATCCCAGATGATGAAGCTGAGTCGAAATGGAGCACCTGCTTATGTAGTACAATGTCACCAATTAGAGATGTTAGCTGCAAATATGACCAGAGAAGAATCACCAGAGATACAAGATTTGATTCGGAAGCATGAAAAAGTATTTCAAGACCTACCTATGAAGATGCCGCCTAATAGGGAAATTGAGCATACAATAGAAGTCAAGGCAAGATCAGACCCTGTTAACATCAAGCCATACCGATATCCACATCACCAAAAAACGAAACTTGAGAGATTAATCCAAGACCTTTTAAAATGTGCGACCTTGATCATCTTAGAATATCTGATCAAGTGGAAGGACTTACCCGAAGAAGACGCTTTCTGGGAGAATGAATCATTCTTCAACAACATCCGTCGTTACTTATGCTTTGAGGACAAAGCATTCTTTCGAGAGGAAGGCAATGTTATGTAAAAAATTAGTTAATTTTAGGTTATTGTTTAATTTTAGGTTTAGTTAGATGAAAGGGCACGATCATAAGATCATGCCCTTTCCCAAAGGGTGCCCATGGCGGTATATAAGCCAGGCAACCCAGTGTAAATCATCATCATCTGTCTATTCATTTATTAATAAAAATATTTTTATATATATTTCTGTTATCCAGAAGTTTTTACACTTCAATGACAATGCTGATCGATACGATGTTATAACAAATGGATTGCAAATCCGGTTTCTCTTATGTGAATTCTTCAAGATTAAAACATAACCAATCACCTTGCAATATTGTATGAATACCTCACTAGTTAAGAGGGAGTGTTGAAGGAAATGTAACTAGGTTCGGTCTTCATAGATGTACTTTTGATATTTGTACTTATTCAAGAAAGAAATATTATTTTTATAATATATATCAATGAGTTTCTTGCTCATTGAAATAGGTCTAGAACATGTTAAGTGCTATAAGTGAGTCAAATAGTCAAAAGGAAATGTTGAAGGCCTTAAGGGCATGTTACACCATGTATTAGGGTCAAGAGAATACCTCCAAGCAAAGTCAAGTCCCCTCCTATGCAAAGGCACCATCAAAGAAGATCCTTCAAGCATGTTACACCCACTAAAGAAGCCATCCGAAGCAAGCACAACAACTCGGCCTGCAAACTGTCCTCAAGTAGGCTTAAAAGGAGGGACAATCCTCTATATATAAAGGCTGTCCACTCCACCAAATCGCACTCACTCTCCTATGAAATTAGCGCAGAAAAGAGGCTAAGAAAAGGACGAAGAAGAGGTATTCTAGGGCAGGGAAAGAAGAGAGAAAGAAGTCGAGGTGGAAGGGACTGTTTTTCTAGGGTTAACATAGCCACACATGTGACAAAGGAAGCGTCTGCCTGCGGTCATAACAATAGAAACCCATAGTGACATATCTCTTTGTTTTGGGCTAGTAAACAAGGCCTATAAGGCCTCCCAATCAAGCGAAGAGGAAGGGCACTCAAGCGAAGAAGGAAAGAGGCCACAACAACAAGTAAACCACCACACATGCGAGAATTTAGGGTTGTAGGACAATCACATCAAGTCTGCACCTACACCTTGAATAAGTTGCTCATTTGGTCAAGATGAAGGAAGGGATCATCACAAGAAAAGGGGTTCTTCAAAAGGTGTCTCTTCTAGAGTAAGTGCAACAAGGTCTATCAACAGTTGTGTTGTCATTCACTGCTCACTCATTGCTTTGCAAATGATCAGTGGTCCAGGATGCATGAGAACAGTGAAGTTGAAGCCATTTCTTGAGCCACAAAAGTTATTAGAGCTTGATGAGATCCTCTCCATTGCATAATGCTCGGAAAAAGCTTTCCGGTGGTATATAGAAGTCCAAAAAAGGGTTCCCGGATCAAAAGTTAGAGCCTGTAGAAGATTGCCCCTGAAAAGCCCAGCTGATTGAGGAAAATGGCTAAGTATGGAGAAAAAATCGCAATCGGGACCCAGGAGGCTCATCACATATCGCATATTGGCGTTCAGACAGGTATGGAGCACTGACAGAACGAGAAACAACGATCCGCCGATCGCTGATATCACATATCAGCAGTTGGTGGGTCTAGGCGGAGCATTTATCGCAATCAGCCATTGGTAGAATCCTTGGGGCACACAACTAAGAATATAGGCCTATCGCAGTCCCGACCACCGATATCGCATCTCGCAGATCCAACAGTCCATCATTTAAGGCATTTTGCAAAACAAGCGGGGGGTCTGATTTGCGATATATTGTCGCACCACTGGGGGTGGGCGACCCCCTTCTCTCTCCTCCATGTGGCATAACCCCGCATCCCGCATCCTGCATCACAGCAGTCCCGTAATCTAAAAACTTCAAAGACCTTGCGGGGGTCGATTTGCGACTTTTTGTGTAACATCGCCGGGGGGCCAAGAAAACTGTTTACAAAGGAAAAGTGCAACAAAACAGGAGCGGGCCGCTCCCCTTCTCTCTTCTCCACGTGGCAGTATGACGGTATCGGTGTTCGATGATTGGTAGATTGGCGGTGTTCTGAACTCCAAAGATCGTGCGGGGGCCGATTTGCAATAGAGTGTTGTATCGCTGGGGAAGGACGAAATTCATTAACAAAGGAATGGCTTGCAAAACAGGGTTGGGTAGGCCTTTTTCTCTCTCTTCCAGGGGGCCACGTGGTGGCATGCGATTAGTCTTCAGAGCTGACAGGGCAGTTGACGTCAACAATGATGTGGCAGTACGGATGCTAACGTGGCGGGTGGACACGTGGCACTCATTTTTGGCATTTTCAGGGGTCTTATGGGGTCGTTTTTGGGTGCCACGTCTCACCACTCACAAAGTGATGCGTGGCAATGATGACATCACCCCAGGGTATCGGTGATCGGTGATTGCGCGAAATGAAAACTCTTTCCACCGCCAATACACCTCCCCGACTGCGATCAGGAAAGAGGCCCTAGATGCGATATGTTATGTCTTGCAATTTTTATGGATTTCGCGTCCGGGAAATCAGCCAATGTGGTGTAAGGGGCGATTGAAGGTATTTTCAAGTTATAAAGGAAGAGGCCCCCTGCGCAGCTATTGAGAGCCTTAGCACTGAAGCACAAAGCCCTTGGTCCCAGCCCCCGGTCATATGCGGAGCACTACAAAAGGGGTTGTAATAAAGCGGAGCTAAGGGGGAAACCCAAAGGTGCCCTTTCGCTTGTTCCAGAGGTAAAACGCCTGTGCCCTTTCACCTGTTCCAGAGGCCAGATCAGGGTGCTAATCATGCTCAGAAGGTTTTTATGGCGAAAATGACAGAGTCGGTCCCAGAGGCAGTTGTAGCAGTGAATCAGGAGAGGGAGCATTCAAAACCAAGTATGGGCACCCCCATAAATGGCTCTTTGTAACCCGTTCTCAAGGTCAGCGCCGAAGGTCTTAAAGATGGAATGACAAAAGATTTTGCATTAATGTCTCGCTTGTTCCGCAATTCTGTGATTTGCCTTTGTCCGTGAGGCCATTATTATTGTTCTTAATATTTTTGGATACAGAACCTCCTCTAGTCGAGAGAGCACGCTGACTTGACAGCTGAACTCGAGCCAGGATTTTATGTATTGAACCATGATTAAAAGCACCCCCTCTCCTTATAAATAGGGGGGTGCAGCACTGAAAAGGAGTTTCGAAATTTGAAAAGAAAGTCTGTTATTTTTGTGAAAACTGTATCACTTAGTCACATAGATCTTGCAAATATTACAGGATTGGTGGTGACTCCTCCTCTGAAGTATTACAGTGTGTTGTTTCCCTGTTTCATGCATCTTGCATGTTTTCCTCTTTTGAATTCATGCAATAATATATACTCTGATATTTCAGACTTGTCTACAGATTCATTTGCGTTAAAGTGTTAATGCATATGCCTGTGTGAGGGGTCGAAATCATATTTTCAAGCTGTATTGCGTGAAGCAGATCAATTAGCTTCTTTTCTTTCCATTAAATCTTCCTAACTCAGTAGTTATAGTAAATCTTATGGTTTCAGACTCTATATTATATACATAGAATGTTAGGATATTCCGGCACATAGGAAATAATTAAGCATAACTTGGTCTAGTGTAGAGTTAGGTAAAGTGTGTTTCTTTACTATGTACTTTTGTAGCTTACAATCCGATGGTCACGATATGTTCTAGACATGAAGTGATCCGACGGTTCATTCTCTTCTCGGTATTACCAACACTTGATCCATGGCTTAACACCCGATTGGTCCATGATCTCTATTTAAAGAGCATGGAGGGTCATTTGTAAGGTGACCGTTCATGAGAGAAGCTTATGTAAATTTTCTTTCTTTTACATTAATAAATTGCCTAAAGTGGCCATGTTGGCTCAGGCTGTGGACTGTTTCCCTCTTTGAGGGTTTTAACCACGTCAATAATACTGGTGTATTGATCTGTGATCTGTTTGTGAGCGATGTCCCTTGGTGTTCTATTTAAGGAACTTATCCTGTAAATTCCTACATGGTATTAGAGCTATTTGAGGGCCGATCCGTTGGTGATCCAAATTCGAAGCCGGTACAACTGCATCCGATTGTCGTTTCCTAGATCTACTGTTTTTGACCGCTTTCGGGCCGAGAGGACTGCTCTATTATGTTAGGAGCATATGTTCCAGTGAGGAACCCCTTTTGTTTCATGCGAAAAGGTTTCCGGTAACCCTAGCTACATCATTTTTAAGATCTGGAGGTATACCGTCTTTATTTGTAGTTTTATTTCTCTCTGTTTATTTCGGTTTATTTATCTTTCTGTTTTTTTATTATCGGATATATACCTTTCATTTCTGCGTATTCTCTTTGCCCCGCGACTTTGTGCGATCTGGGCAAACCAGAAACAAAAATGAAGGATTTTTCTCATGCGTATGCTCTTTTCTGCCGCGTCTTAGTGTGATCTCGGAAAATCAGAAACATTGAGGAAAATATTTAGTTTCCGGCGAAATCTAACTTTAAGCCGTAAGGTTTGGTTTTTTTTGCATGTCCGTTTTGGGTTGTGTGGTTTTTTGTTTTGTAGGCAAAAAGAGCTTTCTCAAGTAAGCATGCACTCCAAAGATTCAGTGACTAAAAACCAAAAAAAACCCCCTTCCTCTTTTCCAAAAATTTCTAACCTTTTAAACTAGCCCACTTGGTCCAAAGTTACTTTATGAGAATAGAGGTCTTGGGTTCAAGTCTTTTTTTTTGTTTAGTTACTTTTTCAAAAAGCACAGGTAACTTATGTTTTAAAGTTACTTTATGTAAAAGTGTTCTCACCCATTATAAAAAGTGAGTCACTTATAATTCTAAAGTCTCTTTGTCTTTTATTTAAGTTACAATTTAGTGGGTAGCTTATAAAGTACCATTGTAAAAGTGACTTTCACTTATTTATAAAAGTGGGTCACATAATTTTTTTTTTAAAGTGAGCTAATTAGATTAAGTTTGGAAAGAGGGGGGATTTAAAAAAATAATAACATTATCATTCATTTCCGCACATTCATGTACTTCGTCAGCATCTTCAACAACTTTTCTTCAAAAAGCCATAACTTTTTCATCCGGAAATTGTTTTCAGAGCCGTTTTTTTTTAATCGGCCTAATTTTTCGAGATCTTTTCATTGGAACACTTAGTTTCAGCATCTACAACTTCAGTTTCTGTTAAAATGGAAAGTTCATGCCAAGTTATTCTTGACAGCACCAACTACTTCCAATGGGTGTCCTACATGGAGGATTTACTTAGAAGTAAAGGTCTTTATAGAATAGCCTCAGGCCAAGAATCTAAACCTAAAGATGAAGATAAGACAGTCAAATGGGAAAATAAGAAAGATCAAGCACGTGGGTTGATAGGGATGTCTATTTATCCAGACCTTAGATTCCATATTGCAGAATTTGATACCTCTGATGAAGCAATGAAACAACTCAATAAAGTTTTTGGAATTAAAAATGAAATTAGAGCCCATCAACTCGAAAATGAGTTGCTTACGTTGGACCCCAATAATTTTTCTTCCATTGAAGATTTTTTGTCCAAGTTCAAGACCCTTAGACTTCTCTTGGAAGGTGTTAAGGTTAAGAAAGAAGATGGTAGCCTTATCTATTCCATTCTTACTAAGTTAGGATCAACCTACTTTGTGTTTGTTTCCACCTTCCATTCTACTAGAGAAGCCTTTATTTTTCAAGGACAAGCCTACAAGTCCCCCTCTTTTGATATCTTTTGTGATTCTTTAATAAGAGAAAAAGAAAAACTCTTACATCTTGGTCTTCTTAATACTGGAAACTCTTCTAAGAAAGCCTTAGCAGCCTAGCAACAACCAAATTCAAAGAATCCTAAAAAGCGGTATCCTAAAAAGAATGGTTCTAAACCAAACAAGGGTCTTAAGCACTTTCAGTCTCAACAAAATGAAAAATCAATTCAACAAAATGATAAGGCAAATAAAAACAAAGGGAAGAAGACTGATAGAAATTGCAACTTTTGTATTCGAGATGGCCACTTTGAATCCAAATGCTTTAAGAAGATGGAAGCCTTGGAAGCAACAATGAAGAAGTATAACATCTATTTGGAGCATTCTTCAAATTCTACTTCATCTTCAGGAATAACACTTTTTGCATGTGGTTGTCAAGCATCTTGGTCTGGTTATGCACTAAATGTATCTTTTCTTCTCATTCTCATGAGTGGCTCATTGATTCTGGAGCTTCTTATCACATGGCCAAAAACAAAGCCATGTTCTCTTCTTTAAATAATTGTAACACCAAAAATATATATGTTGGTGATGATAGATCTCTTAGTGTTGTAGGGACTAGAACTATTCAGCTAGACAATGGTAAATTTAATGATGTATTATGTGTTCCAACCTTATCCTGCAACCTTCTATCTGTATATCAGATAACTCATTCAGGTGAAGGTAAAATCGTTGAATTTTCACCTCACGATGTTGTAATTAAGGATCTAAGAGATCCTAGACAGATTTTAGCTACTGGAATTGCTGATGATTCTACAAGGCTGTAAAAGTTTAACAACTTTGGGTCATCAACTCTTCCCTCGGTATTTGTTGCTCATAATGATGAAGTGAGCAAACTTTGGCATGAGCGATTTGGTCACTTAAACTATCGCTCCCTTCAAAATCTATGTAAAGAAAATATGGTGACAGGTCTTCCTATGGTATCTTGCAGAGATGGTGTTTGTTCCAGATGTGTACTCGGAAAACATCATCGGGATAGTTTTGAAAAACGTGCCTCTTGGCATGCCTCAACCCCTTTATAGCTTGTGCATAGTGATTTATGTGGTCCATTTCCAGTTGTTTCATTCTCTGGCTACAAGTATTTCTTAACTTTCATTGATGATTTCTCTAGACGCACTTGGGTATACTTCTTAAAACTGAAGAGTGAAGTATTTAACAGGTTCTTTGCCTTTAAGGCCTTTGTTGAGAAACAATCTGGACATCAAATTCTTAAGCTAAGATCTGATAATGGTGTAGAATATGTTAACAACAAATTCATCAACTTTGGCACTGAGCATGGAATTCAAATGCAACATACAGTTCCATATACTCCACAACAAAATGGTGTAGCTGAAAGGAAGAATCGCACCTTAAAGGAAATGGCTAATTGTATGCTTCAATCTGAAGGACTTAGTCTTAATTTTTGGGCAGAAGCAATTAACTGTGCAAATTACATAGTAAATCGCACTCCTACTAATGTTTTAAAGAATATCACCCTAGAAGAAGCATGGAGCTCAATTTAACCAGATGTAAGTCACTTTCGTGTTTTTGGAAGTGAAGCATGGGCCCATATTCTAGATGAGAAACATAAAGCCTTAGAACTTAAGAGTGAAAAATGTATTTTTGTTGGATATTCTGAAGATGTCAAAGGATATAGACCAGTGTTTTTAAACCCGGCCGGCTTGGAACCGACTCGACCGAGTTGGTCCGAGTCGGCCAAAAAAATTTCAACTCAGTGGTTGAACCGGTTCGGCCGGCCGAGTTAATACCGAGCCGGCCGAGTCATTGCATGACTTGGCCGGCTCGGTATTAACTCGGTCGGCTCGGCCGAGTCCGTATCAACCCAGCCGGGTCAAGGAAAGCGGCCAGTGAACCCCCAAAAATGCAATTTTTTTGATTTTTTTTTTTATGTTTTTTTTGAGTGTGGGGGACTGCAAATGGTTTTATTAATTGGTTTTTTGGTCTTTGGGGTCCATTCCCCTCTCCTAGTATTGATATGCTATTCAAATTTCATGGTAATGTTAAATTCTTAAAGTAAAAGTGACATTCTCCTTAGTCTTCATTTTCATCCTTTTACTTAAATTTTTAACATTACCATGAAATGACTCAGGATGTTTGAGAGTGGTGTCGGCCTCATTGGATTTCATATGGAGAAAGTAGAATTTTAGATTTCATTCAAAATCCAGCAGACTTATAAGTTTTTTCAGGATTTCAGGGTTGGGGGATTGCAATGTTTCCATTGAATTTTGTCATGTATTAGGGTAAGGAACTCGTATTTAATCAAGAGCACCAATCCCTCTATGTACCTTGATGTTAGTGACATTGGTTGTCAAACTCCTCCGGGTTTCGCTTCCAAATCGGGAGCTTCTGAAAATGTCGCTCCCGCTCCCGTTTTCGCTCTCGCTCCCCGCTTTCGCTCCCGCTCCCAAGTAACACTGAGCCAGATGATGTTGGCAACTCTAGCAGTAGCCAATAGTACTGGTCACAAACTTTTGTTGTAGAGGCCATTTATAGCCTCCTTGGTTATGTGTTTTTGTTTTGATCTCTATATCATCATCGTGTATGTATTGGACAATGCACTGGGTGCCATTTTGATATAATGGATATATTCATGAGCCTACTTTGATCATATGTTGTCTTCTATCTATATTCTAATGCTGTGTGTTTGGAAACATGAATTAAAATCTTTAAAATTATGTGTTTTTATAAAAAATAAATATTTAATGTATTTTTTACAACGACCGAGTCACTGAAATCAAGTTGGCCGAGTCGATACGGAGTCGGAGTCGACCCTCGGCCGAGTTGGAGTCGGAGTCGACCCTCGGCCGAGTCGGAGTCGACCCTCGACCGAGTCAGAGTTTTAAAACATTGATATAGACTTCTTCCACCTAAATAAAAAAATGTTATCATTAGAAGAGATGTAAAGTTTGCTGAAAATATATCAACCTACGAGCCTAGTTCGGCGGATGTGTCACCTCTCTCTATCCCTTCTACTTCTGAAAATATTTCTTCTTCAGATGATGACAGCGAGGATGACAATCCTCCTCCACCTTCTCTGGATCATCTTTTAGCTCCTCAGCTTCCAAAATGGGTCTGTGCTACTCGAGATGTAGCAAGTGTTCTTGCAAGTGATCCTACAGATCAGCAACGTACGCGTTCTTAGTTTGATAGCGCCTCTTCTTTACTGGCTCAAGCTTCAACAAATTATGATCCTGAAACCTTTGCAGAAGCTTCAGGCCATCCAGATTGGGACGCAACTATGAATGAAGAATATTGTTCATTATTGGCAAATGATACATGGGATCTTGTTCCTCTTTCAAAGGGATGAAAACTTGTTAGATGCAAATGGGTTTACAGAACCAAGTTTGGACCAGATGGAAAAATTGATAAACATAAAGCTCGTCTTGTTGCTAAGGGTTTTTCACAAGTTGAAGGCATTGACTATACTGAAACCTTCTCCCTTGTTGCCAAAATGAACTCTATCCGCCTTGTTCTTTCCCTTGCTACCTTTTTCAAATGTGAAGTCCATAAGATGGATGTTAAATCTGCCTTCTTGCATGGGGACTTGCATGAAGAAATCTTTATGGAACAACATCCTGGCTTTATACAAACAGACTCCAACGTTGTATGTCGGCTTAAGAAATCCCTTTATGGTCTCAAGCAAGCCCCTCGGGCTTGGTATGCCAAAATGGATAGCTTTCTTTTAGATACTGGCTTTTCTAGGTGTCATTTTGACAATACTGTCTACACCAAGAAAGTGGGTAAGTCTCTTATCATTCTTGTTCTTTATGTTGATGATCTTATCCTTACTGGTAGTGATCCCAACCTTATAAACCATGTGAAGTCCAGCTTTAAAAATCAGTTTGAAATGATAGACTTAGGACACTTGCATTATTTTCTTGGTCTTCAAGTCTCGCAATCCAAGGAAGGTATTTCCCTATCCTAGTCCAAGTATGCCTGTGATCTTCTACGCCACTGTCACATGGAAGACTGTAAGCCAGCCCCTTCTCCCTTTCAGTCTGGAGCCAAACTTCAGTCACGAGCCAAACTTTTAGTCACTTGTACTTCCCCTAAAGTTGATGCTACCTTATACCGTCAGCTTGTAGGAAAACTTTTGTATCTGACCCATACCCGTACTGACCTTTCCTTTGCTGTTGGCCTTATTGCTTGGTTTATGCAAAACCCACATGAAAGTCATTGGAAAGCAGCTAAAAGAATACTTCGTTATGTTCGAGGTACAGTTCAGTTTAGGATTCATTACAGTGCAAAAGCATCTCCTCTATTGGTTGGTTTCACTGATTTTGATTGGGCTGGTGACCCTGATGATCAGAAGTCTACTATAGGTTATATGTTCACTCTTGGTTCTGGACCTATTACATGGGCTTGCAAGAAACAAAGTGCCATTTCTCTTTCTTTAGCAGAAGCAGAGTATCGTGGCACCGTAGAAGCTAGTAAGGAAGCCCTGTGGCTTCGTCAGATCCTGTCAGAGTTTGGCTTTTAGCAGCAACATCCGACTACACTTTGGTGTGATAATCAAAGTGCCATTCAACTATGCAAAGATCCAGTCCAACATCAACGCAACAAACACATTGAACTACACATGCACTTCATCAGAAAGCTCATTCATGACCATGTTCTTGAAGTGCAATATTGTTCAACCGATGATCAAGTTGCAGACATCTTTACAAAGGCTCTCACAGAGGCGAAGTTTACTAAACTTCAATTTATGGTTGGAGTTTAGGAAGTTGTCACTAAGGGGGGATAGGCTCTAATGCCTCCTTCCTTCTCCTATTGTGTCATATTTGTACATCCTTCAATCCTATCCCATGTTGTTCTTAAGGGGGGATGTTAGGATATTCCGACACATAGGAAATAGTTAAGTATAACTTGGTCTAGTGTAGAGTTAGGTAAAGTGTGTTTCTTTACTTTGTACTTTTGTAACTTACAATCCGACGGTCACGATATGTTCTAGACATGAAGTGATTCGATGGTTCATTCTCTCCTCGATATTACTGACACTTGATCCATGGCTTAACACCTCAATGGTCCATGATCTCTGTTTAAAGAGTATGGAGGGTCATTTGTAAGGTGACCGTTCATGAGAGAAGCTTATGTAAATTTTCTTTCTTTTACATTAATAAATTGCCTGAAGTGGCCGCGTTGGCTCAGGCCATGGATTGTTTCCCTCTTTGAGGGTTTTAACCACGTCAAGAATATTGGTGTACTGATCTGTGATCTGTTTGTGAGCGGTGTCCCTTGGTGTTCTATCTAAGGAACTTAACTTGTAAATTCCTACATAGAATTCTTGGTACTCTAAGCTCTATATTTTGAGTTGTCCTTTTTTTTTTACTTCTCTCATTTATCTTATAAAGCTTATTAAAACTGTAAATCTTTGAAGTGCTTGGCCTCCACTATTTCTGTTATATTTCTGGGAACTATGTGTGTGTAGAAATGCTGAAACATATGGCTTGTATCTTTGGATGAAAGAACCAACTCTTTGATATATATGTATAGAATACGGGTGATGTCTCCTCCTGCTTGAGAATCATTTGAGGCACACCGATTTAGATGTACCCAGGCACTGGTCTTGTAAGCAATCCAAGGCTGTCTCTGGGAGCGACAACAAGTTGAAAGAAGAACAAAGTGCCAGAAGAAGGAAGACAATGTGCCGAAAGGAGAAGGACAGTGTTGGGGAAATAAAGTGCTGGAAAGAGGAAGGACTTAACTTGTGCTTGGAGGATCTTCTTATCAAGGGTCTAGGGTTTGGTATTGATCAATAGAAGCTTCAATAGGAGAAATTCATGAAAGGGTTTTCCTCTCAAGAGAAGAGAGGTTTTGGTCATGGCAGAGAACCAACATCTTGTGTTCTTGTTCTTATGTTTTGGTAGTAGTTTGATGAAATACACACACATGCATTAATAATAATAATAAGAAGATTAAGCTAACAAGAAAAAGTAAAAAGACTCCACAAATTGTTATCAAGTAACGAATAATCACTCTACACCTAATTCACCCTAGATTCTTCAACAACCTTCTCCAAGTGGACTTGCTTGATGATGAGATTTTGCTTGGTAACTTGTAGATGATGTAGGTCCCTCTTTGATTTGCTCTTCTTTGTAGGTGCCTTTATGTAAGGCTCTTCTTCTTGCTATGTAGTCTTCCTTGATGAATGATAGATGGTAGGCCTTCTTTTCTTTGAGTAGATTTGGCTTGATGCTTCAACCTTGTAGATGCCTTTCCTTGATGAGTGTTCTTGAGTTGCCCTTTCCTTGATGTGTCACCTTAGCTCTGATACCATGTTGAAGAATCTAGGGCAATTAGGTGTAGAGTGATTCTTTGGGACTAGATAACAATTTGTGATGTCTTTTTACTTTTCTTGTTAGCTTTATCTTCTTCTTTTCTTATTAATGCATGTGTGTGTGCTTCATCAAACTGCTATCAAAACATAGAACAAGAACACAAGATGTTGGCTCTTTGCCAGGGCCAAAACCTCTCTTCTCTTTAGAGGAAAACCCTTTAGTAAGTTTCTCTTATTGAAGCTTCTTATTGACCAATGCCAAACCCTAGACCCTTGACAAGAATATCCTCCAAGCACAAGTCAAGTCCTTTCAAGATTACTTCTTCTTGCAACACTTCGTCCTCCTCCTTCTAGCACTTAGTCTTTCTTCCTTCGGCACTTCTTCTGGCAACTGTAGAGACCTTTGATTGTATACTTTAGAGTGACCCTTGATCTTTTCTTCCCTTGCTAGTGATGGAGCCTTTCAAACTTAAGGAGATGATCTTGTTGCCTCCCAACCGAGCCTTCTTCTCTTTCACAAATATTGCAGACTTTAGAGCAGCAGTAATGTAGCCCTAGTTCTTCGCATGTGTGAGGGAATACCCTCACAAGAATTATGTTAGACTTCTCCTTCTAGCTTCGCTTGTATAGCCTTCTTCCACGCTTGAGAGAGAGACCTTATAGGCATAATGATCCAACCCAACCAACAAAATTATATGACTGTTATAGTGGTGCTGTTTCGACCGCAGGTAGGGTTTCCTTTCTTCACATGTGTGACTGTAACAACCCTCTTAAGACTTCGGTTTTTACTTCCTCCTTTCTTCGTTGCCTTGGAGACCCTTTACGTGTCTTCTTATTACCCTTTGCTTGCCTTCCACCTTCACTGATTTTAGAGGTTATGAATGCCTTCTCTTTAAAGGAGTGGACAACCTCTATATATAGAGGACTGTCCCTCCTTTAGGCCGACTTGTAGGCTGACTTGCTGCTTTGAGGCCGACTTGTTTTCCTTTGCTGCGTTAGGTGCTTTTAATGGTTCCATTGCTTCTTTTGATGGTGTCTTTGCTAGGAGAAGACTTGCCTTTGCTTGGAGGTATTCTCTTGACCCTAATGCATAATCATACATGGTGTAACATGCCCTTAAGGCATTCAACATTTCCTTTCGACTATTTGACTCACCTATAGCACTTAATATGTGCTAGACCTATTTCAATGAGAAAGAAACTCATTGACATATATTGTAAAAATAATATTTCTTTTCTTGAATAAGTACAAATATCGAAAGTACATTTATTAAGACTGAGCCTAGTTACATTTCCTTCAACACTACCCAATAGGAGATAGTATGATACAAATCTAGTGATCATCTTGTACATTGATAAGTTGGGATTGGCTGCTAATGAAAGAGATCAAGGATACAGGTGGTGTTCAAGACGAAGCATTTTTTCTTCTGGAGAAGACATTGTGATATGGGTGATGGACAATGGTGATTCATGGAGGCAAGATCAAGAGGGGTTGACAGCTTCCTACAATCCTTATTGAAGATAAGTACTTTCAAGACTTAAGTTATTTCTTTATGACACTGTCCTTGTTTAGATTTATCATTTTAGACTATTGTTTATTCTTCCTGCATGAGTATTTGAATGCTTCTAACTTCTTGGTGAGGATGTGATCCATCTTGAGGATCATCAGGATGCAGATTGATGCAAGAAGAGTTAGCTAGTGCAGGATAATGAAGAAGACACTCTCATATCTAGAGAAGAAAGACAATCCTGCCTTAACATGAGGTACACTTTCATTATGTTTATTTATTTTTCTATTTTTGCTCTTGCTCTTGTTCTAGGGTCATCAGGTACATCGGATGGATGTAAGGACCTAGGCCTCAATATCGAGATTGAGAAGGGTGTTGAGCCATCCCATGATTAAGAGTGGTGCTTGAAAGTAGACAAGAGCGCAGACTTAGAAGGAAGAATCCTAGTCTCCCATGTTGATATCTATGATTGAAAATGTTTCCCATTCAGAGGGAGTAGACTATCATGTAACAGTCAAATGAGTTGTTCTGAGATAAGGAGATGCTGTGTGCAATATGTCCTTCATGCAAGGACCATTCTAGATCACAAAGATATAGCAGTGTCAATGAATTCAACAATGATATGGCATTGAAGACAATGATGAGATCCTAACTCTTGTTGCCAGATGCACTATTATCAGATGTATGTGAAGTTGGCCTCCTCCATGATACTTAAGGAAGAAGCATACTTGGAGTTACCTCAGGCTTTTGAGGTGTATGAATAAGAGACTCATGATTGCAGATTGAAGAAAGCCCCATATGGACTCTGGCAACTCCCCTCGACTTGGTATGCTAGGATTAATGGACATTTGATGCAGACCCCGACGTTTCTTCATGGTTGAAGGTATGTCTTTGATATTTGGTTTTATAAGCTAATAATTTATTTCTGACAAGACCAAATCATTTCCATATGCAGTGCCAGTGGGAGTTGACCTCTGAGCCCTAATGATCAACTACTTGAGATTAGAAGTGTAACTAAGAGATGATGACTTCCTTGTCAAGGGAAGTATGCTGTCAGAGACTTGGTGTGATAGATTATATTGAAACTGTAGAGAGAGACTCCTCGTCAGATTCAGGTTTGATGGATCCCATGATGAGCATGCAGTCAGATGGATCCTTGCACTCTGAGCCAGATAGAGCCTGGACATGTATATTGGGTTATTGCCAAACATGTGATGAGATATATACATGAAACTATTTATCATGAATTGAGATACACTCTCAGACTTCATGGATATACCGATGCCGACTAGGTTGGAAATGTTGTTGACAGGAAAAACACATATGGGTGCTATTTTTGGCTTGGGGTATGCCATAATTTCTTGGATGAGTCAGAAACAAAAATATGTTGCTTTGAGTACAGCAGAGGCAGAGTACATTGCTGCTAACATGGCTAGCTTTGAGGTAGTGTGGTTGAGAAAGCTCTTTGGTGAGTTGTTTGAGCATGTGGTGGACACGACTGTGATATATTACGACAATGCGAGCGGGATTTGACTTTCAGAGAATCCTGTGCTCCATGACAGGTCAAAGCATTTGAGATTAGATATCACTATATTCGGGATATGGTGCACAAAGGGAGTAATGAGGCTCCAACATAGAGGGAGCAGTGAGGCTCTGACGATGATTTGTTATGGAATTGAGGCAATGAGGCTTCAACTGATAAGAAACTTGCTGACGTTCTCTTCAAGCCATTCATATTCTTCAGAGAGTAGCTTGTACTGATGGATGTGACCCTTCTAGGAAGTATTCACTGCTGATCGAGAATCCTGAGCTATGCTTTTCCCCCCTTATTGAACTCCAGGGTGGGAATGGACCCGAAGAGCTCTTGGGGTTGAGGGAACTCATGGACAATAGGATGTGTCTGATCCTTATTTGTGGTAACTGGTATCTCCCCTACTGTTGAGTTACGAGTATACCCTAATGCATCCTATCCACAAGTTGGGCTTGTTGGGATTGCCACCCATCTGGCCAATGGGTGAGGAGACTTGGGATGTGTCTGGTCCTTACCTCTCATGGTAAGTGGTATCATGCCTATTGTCATTAGATATAGGGTGGTAGATTGATCTCCCCTATGATTTTTCTTCTTCTTTAGATCGAGACATCATTGTTCAACTGATGATCAGAGGAGACAAGTTGAGACGAGATGTGATGAGACGGTTGTCTTGTTAATGCAATTGAGATGAAGGTCATGAGACTAGTAGGGTTTGAAGGATATTTACCCTTGTGGTAAATCAATCTCCCTTACTATCGGTTGTGGATTATTCTTTTTTTATGAGACGAGATGAAATGAGACATGATGCAACAATGATGAGACATCCGAGATGAGACTTGTTGCACTCATTTTGTCAAAGTTATGAGGAAGCAGATGTACAATATTTTTCTTCAAAGGATCGAGATCATCAACCATCAACATTCAGTTATTGTAAAACCCATTCTGTAAAATTTTAATGTAAACGATGATAGTAAGACCATGAATGTATGTAACAACCTAGGTGAACCTATTATTTTGGCGATGATTTCATCCTAGGAGGCTTTTCGTTTCACTGACTCATCTGTGTTTCTAAACACGGATGGTCGGCAACGTTTTTCTTTCCAACCTCCACTCAAAGCTAGGGTGGAATTTGTCGTCGAAGTCTTAAGTGAGTCCTAGTGTTCTAGTCGAGTCTTATGTAAAAGTGATTTGGGAATAATTTAAGCTAATCGGCTAAATTATTTTATCACAAATCATTTGGTCTACTAGATCATATTGTGTCGCAGAATTTGGTATGTAATTTGAGGGTCTAAGCCGAACAGGGATTCCCCTTTGAGGGTTGAATTGTAAAAATCTTATATAAAAGATAATTTAGTGCATGGTCCTTTATACTTAGACACCATTGCTAAAATATTAGAGGGTGGAAAAAATAATTAATCCCCTCAAGTGTCAATTAATTAAATTTTCTGGCAAAATTAAATTAAAATCCTAAGCTAAAAATTTAATAAATTAGAGTCAAAATTAAAATGTCTAGAGAAATTAAATTCTTCAAATGAAAAATTTCGTGGGTATTAAAATAATTAATTTTTGGAGGTCCTCCACGAAGGGAATATTGGATATTTTAAGAAAAGTTGGACTCTTGGACCTTGGTGGTAATGTCAAAGTCAAAGTTTTGAGGAAATTAGCTTAAAATAATCAATTTTGAGCTAATAAAAATGGAATTAAATGAGAAATTCGAAAATTCCTCAAAAAAAAAAATTCAACAGCTAAGATTAAAAGATCATCGAGGATTTATCAATGACCAAGATTATTTTGACGAGGATCAAACCAACTAGCTGTTATTTTCCACTTGGAGGATTTATCTATATATGGAGAGTCATTTGTATGTCAAATCCATTTGATTTCTGGCTAAGAAATTGTTGCTGAAGCATTGATGTAACACTATTGTCCCACTGGGAACATTTATTTGAATCATAATAAAGACTTTGGGGTGTTCAGTGTTCGTTTATTTGTGGTATGTGCTGGGTACAGGGTTTCCTATATTGTGCTGGTAAATGCTAAAATTTGTTTTTTTCATTAGATGGGGATAAGTCATTCTATTGATAGATTTTGGGTTTATCTTAGATGATTTGATTCGCCATATTGTCTAAATTTTTTTCTTGAGAAATATATATAGTGTTTGCAGGTTCTCTAGTGCTTGGTCTCCAAGTTCACAAACTGTGGGCATGAACCGACTTTGTTTGGATTCCAAATATTTATGTGGTTGGTTTAAATTTCGCTAAGGCTGTAGTGTGCATTAATTTTATAAAGTGTTTTTAGCCATTGATCAAGGAAAAATCTCCATAAAAATTATTTTTCAAAATTTATTTCAAAACCCTTGTACATTTGTAAATTTTGTAAATAGATTTGTAAAATAATTTTGTATATTATTTTGCTAATTGGGGTTTTTGGATTTTAGATTTTTTGTATATATTGGGGTTTTGGGTATTTGTAAATCTATTTGTGTAGGTGAGATCAAGTGGAGAAAGCCATAATAGAGCTAGATCTAGGCCCTTGAGGGTAAGATCTAGCCTCTAGAAATTTTTGCAGGGGCAGTGACAAAAGATTTTTCACAAAATTGAAGAGCTGAAGCAAAAATAATTTTGGAGGCAAGGGTTTCAAGTTTTTAGGGCTCCTAGCCCTAGTTTTCTCCTCCACATCCTCAACGCCCCCCTTTGGCCCTCTACGTTACCCTTTTCAGCCTCCCTAAGGCTGGCAGTAAGCCCTAGGGCTCTCAGCCTTCCCTCTAGCCCTTGCTGCAGGCCCTAGAGGGCCTTCCCTTGCCCTCAACCTTCCTTTTCCTCCTCCACTACCCTTTCCTCCCCTCGCTCAGCCCTCCATCCTCCCTCTTCAGCCCTCTATCCTCCCTCAAAATTAATCTTTGTGTAGCTTGCTCATCATTACTGTGGCTCGCTTTTGCTGTAGCTCGCATTATATTTTTCTATGGCTCGTATATAATTTCAATCGCTCACATTTGTTATTTACCGTGGATTGCACTCTATTTCTGTGGCTCACTTATATTTCTCTGTGGCTTGTCTTATGGTTCGCATTGTATTCTCTTCTCTTCACAAGCGGCTTACATCTATCTGACTTGGACATGGAGGAATGACCACGATTTATATCACAGTGACTTGGACTTGGAGGAATGATCACGATTTATGTAATATTGACTTGGACTTGGAGGGATGATCACGATTTATATATAACAATGACTTGGACTTGGAGGAATGACTATGATTTATATAACAGTGACTTGGAGACATGACTAAGATCTATATGATAGTAATCTTTTATGGCATTGATCTTGGAAGATAGTGACCTATGATACATGATAGTGATGTGTGAAAGTCATACCTATGCTTATGAGCGGTAGCAGTTATATTGATATGGCGGTAACCTTGACATGACAATAACCTTGATTTGACAATGATTATAGTACTTTTGATGATACTGTGATGTTTGGCAATAACCCTACATCAGTGACCTAAATCTATATGACAATGATCTTGACAGGGACCTTGATGTAGTGACCTTAACATGGAAGTAAGCTTTGGATGGTAGTATTATAATAGTGATGTATGGTTTGTCGCTACAAGGATGATATGATAGTGGTGGCAGAACCTCTATGACAACAACAGTGATGTATGACAGTGACAAAGATGTATACTATGCTCTTGTGACAGTGTGATAAGGAGGCCTGTGCATGCCTCACTAATATTCTTGTTTGCTGCTGGATTGGTCATAGGTGGCCTAGTGTGATTGATGATGAAAGACTTACGTCTCATGGTATTGTACATTGTATCTCAGCTGAACATTTGATGAATATCTAAGAAGAAGAATCTAGTTGGGTTTTCCCCCTCGTGGGTTTTGATTTGGTCTCTGACCTAAATCATGGTGTCTCTATTGTGCATACTTTTTTTCTACTTTTCTTTATTGTTCCGTTGCATTGTTGATGTTATTGTTGTCTCTACATAATTGCTAATGATGATATGATGTTATGGGGTGAATGTTATATAAAAATGTTGAAAAAGTTTAAAATTGCAATTATTTACAACAGAGAAAAACCTAGCCCTAAATATTAACTGTAACTGCACAAACAATGTAACAAACTTGAAAAATTGGGCGATGACTATAGAAGAATTAGTCGACTGGGTGTTAACTGTGGGGGTAGATAATGCCAGACCTCTCTTGTTATTGCATTGCAAGTTACATTTCGGACTAGTATGCATGTTACTTTCAGTTCGTTGAGAAGGTGAATTGGAGGGGAGGGTGGAAGATGGAGTTGAGGGTGTGGAAGGAATGGAAGGACTAGGAGAAGGGGATTTTGAGAGGAGGGGGGTTTGGGGGAAATTGTGAGTAGAGGGGTGATGCATAGGGGGTGAGGGAAGGGAGAAGAAGAGAAAGGAGGAGTAGAAGAGAAATCCATCACTAGAGTTTCGTGTAGAGACCCATCGCAGAGAAAAGCGACGGTAGCTAGATCAAGTTTGAACTGGGTCGGGGATGAGTTGCAATAGCGATGACCGAGTTGGGATGGTAGCTGGTTGAGTTGGTTGGGATGGCGATTGGTCGAGTTGGTTGGGATGGTTGTTGATCCAGAGCAAAGTCGGGTAGCTAGTTGCAGGGTTTGGTTGGAGCGGGACAAGACAATGAGGTCCAACTCAGGGACGAGGCTTGGCGTGAGGGTGGTTGGTTGCGGGTTGATTCAAGGCTCGGTCGATGCGGGAGCTTGGCCAAGCTTGGACGAGATGTGTCTATGCCAATACTCCTCATGAGAAAAATAGACAATGTAGGGAGTGATGCAGGCTGACAGAGAGGGGACAACAAGCGCTGACCCAAGGAGAATGATGTGGATCGACGTAGGGAGAACAATGTGGGATGATGGCCGGAGGAGCTAGTTGGGATGTGGGATGGCAGTTGGTCGAGCTCAAAAAGGAGGCAACAACCTAGAACCTATTTGAGTTGGTGCATAAAATGAGCCTTTGGGTATAACAAAATTTGTTTGGTTTGCTGGTGTAATCTAACAACTATCCTCACATTAAAGTGCAACAATCTTAATTGGTCACTGTTATCCACCAAAAGTGGGTGATCCCTAGGAGAAACTTTTCTCATATTTATCTCTTCCAGTCGGTAGGCAACAACTCCTAAGAACCACTAGTAGCTGATGATGACATGCCATTCATATCTTTGCCACTTGCATCAGTCATATGTTTCCTTGCCCATTTTCCAAGAGCACATGTTGGAAGGTGGGCTTCTAATTAAAAGGTACTTTATTCATTTTTCAAGCGGGTGCTTATGCTTGTTTGTCAGGCATTTTGACATGGATTATGGGGTAACTTGGAAGAAAGAAGAGTCTTGGCCATGATCTTATTCCCTCACCTTAAATGGGGTGTTAATTTTCAATTCTAGTCTAGTGGGACCTCCCTTAATGGCCCAATGGGTGTGGGAGGGGCACTACTTGAGAAGCCATAATTGAGATAGTGTAGTTCCATCTCTCCCTATTCCATACTTACCACTTTCCATTTTACATTACACCCCTTTTCCACCTCCATTCTTAAGGTTCAACTGACCATTGGTTCATTGGGATTTGGTACCCACAAATCCTCATACATGGGTAGGGCGTGGAAATATACCTTGGGAGGTTGATGCAGCTAAAATAAACAGAAAATGCATAGGATGACCACAAGAAAAACATAAGAAAAATCAAAACGCAAAAGATGGCTAAGACATTCAAATTAGCATGTGGGCAAAAGCCAAGCATGTGCCCTTTCTCACTTGTTATGGCCATCACCTAGTTCCTAGGCTAATGTTGCCCTGTAATATTAATGAAAAGGAACCCTTGCACGTCCCAATCCCTGGTGGGAAATGAGTTGTGACATTCTAAAGGGGGTAAATAACTACTATACATCATATAAAGCAAGCTGTCATTCCTTGAGCTACGAGGAGTAATACAAAGAAGAATCAAGAAAAAGCAAAAGGCATAAGAGGGGTGGAAAAACAAAGACTGAGTTGGTATCTCATGCATCCATGATTGATCCCTTCTCACATCTATACACCTAGGATGAGGTATCCCATCATAACTGTTGGAAATACTGGGGGGGGGTGAATCAGTGTTCCTTAGCAATTAGCACTTTTAAATCAAAGCATTAGTTAATCTTCATTAATTATTAATGTTTATGCAGTAATAACAGTAAATAAAAGAACACAGTGGACATAAGAATTTTAGGTGGAAAACCCCCCTCCGGGTCAAAAACCACCGAACGCTTTCCTAATAAATTCTTTAATCTCCAGTGCCAACTGAAATGAAAGCCACAACTTCCTAGAATTCTAGAAAGACATTCTTCTCCAGCTCCCATTGGAAGGACGCCCCAACACGCTGGTTTCTTTAGTAGTCAACTGAATGGATGCCTCAATGTCCTAGACCAACCTACCACCCTAAAATGTTCACAGGTTCCAACCTGTAGGTGACTTCATGCACCAACCTAGCACCTTCTTGCCACCCTATAATGACTGAAATGAGACAAGAGCGTGGATTCCCGTACCAAGGACAATGATCCACGATACAATATGATTTACAATGATTTTGACCGAACACCCAATCACACTATGACTTGCAACCCAACCATGACATCATCCCAACAGAGACTCCTATACCTCCCAATAATGCCTTTTCGACTCTAGGTAGATTGACTCTTTTAAACTAATGACTCTTCCAATGATGACACTATTACAAATGACTCTTTTACAACTTTACAATGATGACTCTTGGCCTTGACACTTCTTCACAATATATGGATGGCTGTCATGTTTTCAAAGGATGTCCCGCTGCAATGCTTCCTTTGATTTGATACTTCTGCTTTTGAACTCTTGCTTGAAGTTGTACTTGAATCTTCTTCTACCTACATGCAATATTTGCCCCGCGAAACCAAGCCCATTACAAAACAAAATACCCTTCAACTTACCTCTGCCTGCAAAACACATGTAAGTGCATAATAATGAATAAATACAAATTAAAATTACAATGTGTACCTGAAGTGTGCTTGTCTCTTTTGTTGTTGACTTGTTGCAGCAGTAGACAAAGACTCCCACTCTTGATATAGGTTTGGACTCTATGCAAGACTATATCCAAAATTGACCTAAAGATATATACAATAAAAACTGATGACAGACCCTAGACTTGTGATGGACCAAGTTCTAAGTAAAACAACAGAGACCATTCTATCAACTACGACAAGACAAGTAACATGAACTAACAACATCATATAGATTTAGTAGACTTGTTGTAACATCAAGAATATGTAGCATCAAATGTGTAGTATCAAGAATAGGACATCCGAAATGTGGTATCAAAACTAACTGTGACACATAGAGACATAGAGATATAACTGAGATACTGTATGTACTTACGTTGTCCTGCAAAAACATATGTTAGAGATGATACTCATATTTCAAATGTAAACACTAATCATACATACCTTGCTGTAGGAGACTTACCCTTGACTGTTGATATGTGGTCCTTACTGTAGTGATCCTTGAATGCATGATTTTTCTTGCCTTCTAGGAGCTCAATATTGAATCTGTTATATCTATGTAATTTCGAATCTCTAGGGTCTGAAATTTCATCATGTAGTAGCCCTCTGAGTCCTCTTTCCAACCCCATAGGCTTGATCAAGATTGGATTCTTCAAGAAAGAGTTATGCCCAATCTCCCACGATGACCTGATTATAGACTGGTTCAGTAGAGCGAACTTGTATGAAGTGCCACGTGTCACTGTTGTGACCTTCGGCCCTGAAAATGCTACTCAACAAACTACAATCCATTCTCTTTCTGTGACTATTTACGAAATTTGAATCTAATGCTCAGAGAGAAAGTTATGACGATTTTCCCAACGTCACCTGTTTGACATGGAATTCAGGAGCCTGCAAAAACCCTAACTTCCTCAGATCATATCTCCGAAAATATAGCGAACCAAGATATGAAATTTGGTCACGAAGTTCATCAAAATTTTGGCTCAAATGGGATTTAATTTCAGCTTCCGAAGCTTCGCAGGAAAAAAGTTAGAGCGAAAATGCCATGATGACTGGTTTGAAGCCACAAAATCCATACTAGAGGAGGATATGAGGGTCATTATTTATATGAATGTCTTGAGTTGAGAGTGTCCTCAACAAGTGAACGTTGGAGGGATTTTAGGAGCAATTTTATTTATTTTTTATTTATTGAATATTGAATGACCACAACCAATTATGAGTGCCATGCCACAACCCCATAGGGTTTTAGCTCACTAACTGGGGTTATTAACTTCAAACATGAATATCTCTGAAACCGTGAAGAATTACTTGGCATGCCATATATCAACGGAAACATCTTGATGAGTAGAATCCATCTAGAAGATCCTTGACTTAGAATAGAGTAAGTTGTCAAGTCAAAATGCCCATGCAAGATCAGGGTAGTCCTCGGTGCTGCTTGGGTTGACATCAATGACAACCACTGATCAACAATCTCTCCCTTTGGCATTGATGGCAACACAAGTACTCCCCCTGCGATCATGACACCTCTTCCTACTGTCTTCTCTCCCCTTTTGTCATCAATGGAAAAGGGTAACTCCCCCTGACAAACAACCATCCTGTAGACCTGTACACACCCCCACTCCCCTTTCTACTCGAGTAGATAAGAGAGAGTTTAATGAAAACTTGGGAGAATCCCAAGCTTTTGGCGAAGATACTCAAATGCTTCACGAGGTAATGGTTTGGTAAAGGTGTCAGCAATTTGTTCCTTTGTGCCAACATATTCAAGCTTGGTATTCTTTTCAGCGACTTGCTCTCTAACAAAATGATATTTAATGGGAATGTGCTTCGTTCTGGAATGCATCATAGGATTCTTGGAGATACTGATGGCGCCGGTGTTATCGCAAAAGATGGAAATAGGCTCATCGAATTTGACTTGAAGATCTTGCAAAGTCTGCTTCATCCAAAGAACTTGAGTACAACAAGCTGCTGCAGCGACATATTCTTCTTCTGCTGTGGTTAACGAGGTTGAAGACTGCTTTTTACTTAACCATGAAACAAGACAACCACCTATTAGAAAGCTGCTCCACTGGTACTCTTACGATCATCAACACTTGCTGCCGAATTTGCATCTGTATAAGCTTGGATGACCAGATCATTTCCTTTGGGATACCATAGACCATATTCTGTTGTGCCCTTAAGATACTGAAGAATTCTTTTGACGACAATAATATGAGATTCTTTTGGTGCTACTTGGAATCTTGCTACTTGTCCAATTGCCTACATCACATCAGGCCGAGAGGCTGTCACACATGTTACCATGGGGGTACGGACTGGCTTGCAATCTTCCATCTAGAATTTCTTGAGCATTTCTTTGATGTACTTGGTTTGATATATGAATATTCCTTTATCCTGCTGAGAAATCTAAAGCCCTAAAAAGTATTTCAGTTCGCCAATCATAGACATTTCAAACTCACTTTGCATTTTTGTGGCAAAGTCTTTACTTAATCTGTCATCAATGCTTCCAAAGATTATATCATCCACATATACTTCGATAATTGTTAGGTTATCTCGATCCACTTTCACATAAAGATTGTTGTTAGCACTTCCTTTCTTGAATCCCTGTTGATGTAGACATCCATCAAGGCGAGCATACCATTTAGAAAAAGCTAACTTAACATCCATTTGGTAGACCTTTATTTTTCTCGAGCAAGCATAAGCGAGAAACATCCTGATAGCTTCCATTCTGGCAACGAGAGCAAATGTTTCTTCAAAATTGATTCCTTCAACCTGTGCATATCCTTTGTAGACTAATCTTCTCTTGTTCCTAGTAACCTATAATCCTTCAATTGTTTTGCTCCCCCTGAACTTGAAATGAAACTGCCATCTTGTTCAAACTACCTTCCTGTCAATCGTAGACTTGTGCCATATACTGTTGCATAGACTCCTCCTCGATAAACATTAAGGATTCAATAAGTCAGATTGTTCAAATTATTGAGTCACCTGATGGGCCATCTTGACTTGAGTCATTGTCTGAAGCAACTGCTAATTCTTCATGACATTTTGCTTTTACAAATCCTGAAAGCATAACTGTTGAAACCTTGTTATCTACTTTGTCTCCCTATACCTGTTTCCTTTTCCAGACCTTCTTATTCCTGTAATCTCGAGCCATGTGCCCATAGTTCACTTGAAGCATTCAATGTTGTCCATAGGTGATTCCATCTGATATTTGCAACTGCGAGCGCTATGGCCATAGTTATGGCATTTGAAACATTCAATGTTTGGCCCATCTAGCATGTATTCTCTTCTGACAAAATCATCGTGGAACCTATCTCGTGATCCTACAAACTTGCTTCTAGGGTTTGGCAGATAATGATTGTATTGTCAAAAACTTCACAATCCCTAGCCATATGTTCATAGTTAGCACATAAAAAGCAATAACTATTAAATAAATGTGCGTACCTGAATGGTTCATTTGGATGCGATGGTCCTTGATAGTTGTACCTGTCAATAACTTTACAATCCTTGGCCATATGTCCATAGTTAGCGCATGAAAAACAATAACCATTAAATAAACGAACATACCTGGAATATTTTTCATTCTTCTTTGGAGGCGGTGTTGTAGTTTGTTGTGGTCCTTTGTTCTTGTTCTTTGGAGTTGCAACATTCTTCTTTGGCTTTTCACTTTGATCAACTTCCTTCTTAGAATCATCTTGCGAAGATGTGGAGCTTGTACCTTCATCAACTGGAGCTTTACCATCTTTAATTGCCTTCATTTTTGCTTCTTCATCTGTCTTATCTTGTAAGTGTTCTTTTTGCGATCCCTTGAGTTTGTTGATCTCATCACGGGTTGCATCAAGTTCTTCTTGCTTTTGAGCAAGATCTTCTTGAAACCATCTTTTCAAGATCTTCCTTCTTTTTTCTGCCTCCTCAACCTGTAGCTTGAGAAGAGTGGTCTTCTCTACTTCTCTGTTGAGAACCTGTATCTGTTCCTTTTGCTTCTCATTTTCAATCCTAAGCCTGCTTATTTCTACTGAAGATGTTTCTAATTCCTTTTGCTTTTGGTCAACAATGGATATGTATCTTTGATCATATTCCTTCCTTTCAATTTCTGCTTCCTGCATCTGTTGTGTTATCCTGCCAATCTCTGCAAATGCTGTGTCGAGTTCTTGTTGCTTATGTTGGACTTCTCTGTTGAGGTCTCGTGTTGTTGTATTCTTGATTTCTTTCAATTGAGTTCTAAGACTACTAATCATCTTCTGAGACTCTTCATTTTCTTTGATGAGTTCTTTTGCTGTCTTCAATTTTGCTTCCAAAAGTCTTGTCTTTTCCTTTTGACTTTTGAGTTCCTTTATCACCTTGATCACTTGATTTTGAAACTCTGTTTTACTCATTTCTCCCATTTCTTCATCATAATCAGAAGGATCCGAATTTTCAATAACATCTTGACCTGATTGCTTTGTTGAATAGAAATTATGAAGCTTTTCCCAAAGAGCTTTAACTGTTGAACATTGACCAACTTTTGTTTTCATAGAATTTAGCAAAACATTCAAAATTACATTCATGGCCTTTGAATTGTACCTTTTAGCTTCGTTGGTAGATGTGTCTCCAGAAACAATTGATCCCATACTCCATGTCCCTGCAAATGTACTTCAATCCTGGATTCCCATATCCAGTAATTATCTGCATCAAAATCAGGGGTTGCTACACAATACTCACTTTCTTCATCCTTGTAACCTGCTTCTTTGACTTTCCCATCTCTATGCTCTGAAAACTGACTTTCAGCGGTTAAGCTGTTACTGAAGGAACCAAGCTTTGGAACGAATTGTTGCAAATACTGAGAGGGGGGGTGAATCAATATTCCTTAGCAATTAGAACTTTTAAATATTTTCAGAGCATTAGTTAATCTTCAATAATTATTAATGTTTATACATTAATAACAGTAAATAAAGGAACACAATAGACACAAGAATTTTAGGTGGAAAACCCCCTCCGGGTCAAAAACCACTGAACGCTTTTCTAATAAATTCTTTAATCTTCAGCCCCAATTGAAATGAAAGCAACAACTTCCCAGAATTCTAGAAAAACATTCTTCTCCAGCGCCCACTGGAAGGACGCCCCAATGCCCTGGTTTCTTTAGTAGTCAACTGAATGGATGCCCCAACATCCTAGACCAACCTACCACCTTGAAGTGTACACAAGCTCCAACTTGTAGGCGACTTCATTTACCAGCGGAACACCTCCCTGCCACACTATAATGACTGAAATGAGACAAGAGTGTGGATTCCCGTACTAGGGACAACGATCCATGATACAATATGATTTACAATGATTTTGACTAAACCCCCAATCACACTATGACCTGCAACCCAACCATGACATCATCCGAACAGAGACTCCTATACCTCCCAATAATGCCTTTTTGACTCTAGGAAAATTGACTCTTACAATAATGACTCTTCCAATGATGACACTTTGACAAATGACTCTTTTACAACTTTACAATGATGACTCTTGGCCTTGACACTTCTTCACAATATACAGATGGCTGTCATGTCTTCAAAGATGTCCCGTTGCAATGCTTCCTTTGATTTGATACTTCTTCTCTTGAACTCTTGCTTGAAGTTGTACTTGAATCTTCTTCTACCTGCATGCAAAATTTGCCCAACAAAACCAATCCCAAAACAAAACAAAATACCCTTCAACTTACCTCTGCCTGCAAAACACATGTAAGTGCATAACAATGAATATATACAAATTAAAATTACAATGTGTACCTGAAGTGTGCTTGTCACTTTTGTTGTTGACTTGTTGTAGCAGTAGACAAAGACTCCCACTCTTGATATAGGTCTGGACTCTATGCAAGACTATATCCAAAACTGACCTAAAGATATATACAATAAAAACTGATGACAGACCCTAGACTTGTGATGGACCAAGTTCTAAGTAAAACAACAAAGGCCATTCTATCAACTATGACAAGACAAATAACATGAACTTACAGCATCATATAGATTTAGCAGACTTGGTGTAGCATCAAGAATATGTAGCATCAAATGTGTAGTATCAAGAATAGGACATTCGAAATGTGGTATCAAAACTAACTGTTACATATAGAGACATAGAGATATAACCGAGACCCTGTATGTACTTACGTTGTCTTGCAAAAACATATGTAAGAGATGATACTCATATTTTAAATGTAAACACTAACCATACATACCTTGCTATAGGAGACTTACCCTTGACTGTTGATGTGTGGTCCTTACTGTAGTGATCCTTGAATGCATGCTTTTTCTTGCCTTCTAGGAGTTCGATATTGAATCTGTTGTATCTATGTAATTTCGGATCTCCAGGGTCTGAAATTTCATTCTGTGGTAGCCCTTTGAGTCCTCTTTCCAACCCCACAGGTCTGATCAAGATTGGATTCTTCAAGGAAGAGTTATGCCCAATCTCTCATGATGACCTAATTATAGACTGGTTCAGTAGAGCGAACTTGTACGAAGTGCCACGTGTCACTGTTGCGACTTTTGGCCCTGAAAACGCTACTCAACAAACTACAGTTCGTCTTCTTTTTGTGACTATTTACGAAATTTGAATTTGATGCTCAAAGAGAAAGTTATGACGATTTTCCCAACGTCACCTGTTTGACATGGAATTCGGGAGCCTGCAAAAACCCTAACTTCCTCAGATCATATCTCTGAAAATATAGCGAAACAAGATTTGAAATTTGGTCACGAGGTTCATCATGATTTTGGCTCAAATGGGTTTTAATTTCAGCTTTTGAAGCTTCACAGAAAAAAGTTAGAGCGAAAATGCCACAATGACCTGTTTAAAGCCACAAAATCCCTAGTAGAGGAGGATATGAGGGTCATTATTTACATGAATGTCTTGAGTTGTGATGAGCCCCAAAAATGGACAATTATTTGGGCTCATTCAACCTCCTAAGTTGACTTAATCCACCATTCTCATTGGTTTATTGCATGTTTTTGATTATTTTTATGTTAATAGAGTGAATTTGGTTAGTCATTATGCCAACAAGTCTAATGGGTGCTTTGTGTTGCCTTTTTGGTCCACTTGGAGACAAAATTGAAGGTCTTAATGAGCACTTGGCAGCCAAATTCGTGGGAGAACAAGCTAGAGGATTTGTAGGAAGGTGTCCCCCTCATTTATGGGCCCTTACCTCGAATTCTCCACCATCAACTCGGAGTTCAAAGGCCACCAAATCAATGAGCACAAGGGCAGCCAAGCAAGTCAAGTAGGACTGCTGTTAACTACAAGTCTTGGGCAGCCAAGTCCCTAAATTTTAGGAGGACTGTTGGGTCCTCAAATTGTATAAATAAGAAGGCTTAGGGCCTCATTTTGGTTAGCCAGTTAGTCAATTTGGTTAGCCAGTGTAGCCAGTGGATGTTAGCTAGTTAGCCAGTAGATAGTAGCTAGTAGTTAGTCATTTCATAGCCTTGTTGTAGTCATTTTGTAATTCGATTTGTATGCAATAGATTAGCTTTGCTTTCAGCTCATTCTCAAGCTCTCCTTGTGGACAGTTTTGATGTAACTCTTCATTCTTGATTAATAAAGATGAATCCAGCTTTGCACCAGCTCTAAATCTCTCTTGGGAGGCTGTAGCTCTTGGGGTTGGGCCCATCTCAAGCGCCCAGTACCTCCCTTGTTTATCTTTATGTGTGTTTGCTGCGTTCTTAAAATAAAATCTGCTCTTTAGATCTTTCTTTGTTATTTTGGTCGTTTTTGTTGGTTAAAGTAGCTTTTTATGTTTGGAATCGATTGGTAGGAGTTTGTCATGCATTTAGATCGTTCGGAATGTTCTTGCTCACGTGATGTACATGGTTCTCTTTCCGAACAAGGCTGCTGTTTATTCATTTCATTGACAGTTAGATCAAGTTAGCTAAGACTTAGTTTGTTTGCAAGAATTCATTGATTCGGTTGAATGTGCATTGTGCAGGGCATCCCTATCACTCACTCACATGGTCAAGCTTCATCAGAGCCACCTGATTCATCCCATATCTAGGCTTCTCGCTTCACACCCATCCTCTTGCCCACGTAACCCTACCTTCTTCTCCATTGTTGTCTCAATTACCTTAGAGCCAAATCAGCCTTCCACATATCATCTCACCACTCCATCCATCAGTTCCTGAGTCACTTCAGACCCCCATCCTACCTCCATAACCATCCATGCATCTTCCATCAATCACCCATCCTCAAAAATCCCATTTCGAAACATCCTGTAGAAGAATCACAGAACTTCCTGTAGAAACCCCTGCAGACTTCCTGTAGAAGTTCATAAACACGGTTGCATGTCATCCAGACTTTGTGAAACTCTCAGAGAGAATGTCAGGTATCCCTTAGACCCTCTCTGTACCATCCCAACCTTTCCCAAAGCATTTCATCCCTTGATCCATCCCTGCACAGTGAAAAGCTAGTTAGAAGCGCATGCATGATAATTCTAATAACTTAATCAAAAATACAAAAAGATGTTTTCTTCAGATAGTGATAACTTAGACACATGCATTTTACCTTCCTAGAAGTAATGGCATCTCTTCTCATAGTTTGCATTCTCATTTTTGCATCAGTAGGACTAGTTGGTAGAATTAGGGTTTGCTAGGGTTTGTGTTTCTTTTTGGCTTTCAGTTTCTTTTCGCAAGTAGATTAGCTTCCTTTGAGTTAGCTTTCATCCATCAGTTAAAAAGCTTCTTCTAAGAGCTCATAGAAGTTGGCTTGAGCCCCTAGCGGACTTGTGCCAGCTGACCAAGTGACAGCTGCGACAAGAGCTAGTACTTGTGCATACAGCACCGTCGCTTCCAAGTTTGTTACGAACTACCGGGTTGATAAAATTAGAGATAGGAAGCTCCAGGAGTTGTAGCATTATTGCTACAATACTGGAGCCCACCAAGTTGAGAGGGTCCTCAACTAGTGAACGTTGGAGGGATTTTAGGAGCATTTTATTATAATTATTATTAATTATTGACTATTTAGTGACCACAACCAATTATGAATGCCATGCCACAACCCCATAGGGTTTTAGCCCACTAACTAAGGTTACTAAATTCAAACATGAATATCTTTCAAACTGTGAAGAATTACTTTGCGTGCCATATATCAACGGAAACATCTCGACGAGTAGAATCCCTCTAGAAGATCCTTGAATCAGAATAGAGTAAGTTGTCAAGTCAAAATTCCCATGCAAGATCGGGGTAGCCCCTAGTGCTGCTTGGATTGACATCAATGACAACCACTGATCAACAATAGCCATCCCCTTTGACTATGGCACTAGGCCATGAAGTCTTTCCTCCTCCTTTCCATCTTATTCACATGGCACCTATCGATTGAAGGGTGGACCAAGGACATGTCACTTGCCCTTGGGGGTCGAGAACACCTAATAGAGTCGTCTATTAACCACCCATTGCTAGGGAGATAACACCGTTACGTGACTAAGACCACAATTTTGGAAAAGAAGCCTTGTATGAAGTGTTAATTTTCCCATTTCTTTCAAGCTTGGTTCACTTGGATGCAATAATGATTAAATGTACCTAATGGTGAAAGTTGTAGCATTGGATATTATTTGTAATTGACAGGTGGCTCCATTTACAGACCTAGCAACTTTATTGGGGTCCAGGTTCTCCAGAGGAATGTATTGACACCCATAGGTGAGGGGTTGAGAGTGATGGGTCTTTGGACAATTGTAGAGCATCACTCGTATCCATGGGCACCTTTAGCACCCACAACGCTCCTGGATTTTGCCCTATATCATTTACTTTTATGGGATGATCACCCAGACCAACATGCCCCAACTAACTTAGTAGTGATCACAGAGGTAGGCAGTTGATCTCGGGCCCAAATGAGGTTCTCTCATACCTTGAGACATGGTAGGCCTAGCACCATCTTCAGTGCCCTCAACTTTGGAACAAAGGCAGGGGTATTGACCACAGGGAGACCCTTGAGACCCATTTTGTGCCCCAAACCCAAAACTGGGGTCCACATGATGTTTATGACAGAGATCTAAGGGCCAACCCCTAGACCATGATTTTAGAGAGCCTCTACACTTGCTAAGGCATCTATTTCCCTCAATGCTTGCCCTAAGCAAGCCTACGCTAGCATGATGTCAACATTTCGGCTTGCACATATGGAGTTTCATTTAATTTGTCAAAGGCTGCTAGGTCGAATTGTGACCTAACACATTGTTTTTTATGTTTAGGGGGCCTTGTAGGCTAAATAGGCAATCGTATGCCTCATATAAGATTAGAAACTTGTCATTGTGATCTCTCATCACACCTCTTTGGATTTTCGGCCCAGTTTGCTGAATTTGGACTTGTACCCTTGTGGAGAATTTGGAAGTTGTGGATGCATTTGATATTTGGAGCTGATCCTGATTATCTTCGGAGCTATTCTTTGGTCTAATGGATGGAAATCTTGCATGTCATCTTGTGAGTTGTACCTAATTGTTGGATATTTATTTCTCTATGTCTGTTGTATGGAATAATTGATTTTAGGTTATGCTAAATTGAGCCCTAATTTGTTGAATATAAATTAAATGCTATCTATATACATGTTGCATGCATTACTCATACATAACATGTGATGAATTATCCTAGTGGTGAACTCCTAGTAGCTCTCCCATGACAATCCATTTCTCCATTGCATAGGTAAATGCTTGAAATCTTGTTGCTAGGGCATCAAATTTTGGCCTTCTTGGAAACTTACTGGCTAATCTATTTCATCCTAGTCTCCATTCTCCCAAGGGACAAGGGACTAGTCCAATTGGTTGGTGATCATTTACCTCTCTTATCCATTTTCTCTCTCCTTTGAATTTCAACTCCTTTAAGGCCAAGGTAGCAAACTAGGACTTGGTGCGAATCTCTAGGCAAGGTGATTTTTGGAGATTGGAGAGCCTAAACATCAAGAGGACAATATTTGCCACAAAATCTATCCTTTTGGTGGGCATCCACTTCAATTCCATCCATAAATTCTCTTGCCCTAGTTGTTTGCCCTGAGAGGGAAACCTTAGTTTTGTCTTCCTTCAACTTGGAGGCTTCTTGAAGGTTTCATCAACCTTGACCTTTGGTTACTCCAACACTCAACCCATCAATCAAACCCTAGGTCTTGTACCTCATCAAATAGGCCTCTACGAAGAAAGCGAATTGCCTCCGATTGGAGCCTTGAACCTAAGTTGAGCCTTTCTTGTAGAAAGCCCTATTGTTTCACCTTATATCTTAACCTTAAAATATCCATTAGGTGACCTTCTCATATATTGGGACTCCTCCGATCAGTGAAAATTTGTAAAGAGTCAGGGGTTTTGGCTATGGTGACAGTGGGTCATCACCCCATTGTTGTCTCTTGGTCTAGTTTATGCCTTGTAGGGTTTCCCTCTCCAAAGTCTGCTAGATTTTGTGGCAACAGTCACTTAACTAAACATTTGACAACATTGAATTTACATTTGTTAAGTTTAATATTTGATGATACTGATCCACATGCATTTGTTTTAATTTGCAATTTGATGGTGATATGGCACACTGAATTTTGAAGGGATAAATCTGTTTTAGATGTTCTAATTCCAATGTTTCTACATTCATAAATTCGCACTGTGTGTTTACTTTCTTTGAATTACGTCACGTAGCTATCTTTTGGGGCTCATGAGCATTTTTCGTGATCATATCCTAAACATATTGTGATAATTTTTGGTAAGCCTTCAAATGTTTATGAGTTTAATAGTCGAATAAACACTCATTGCCTAACACAGAACATCATATTAAAGTAATTTTTCTAGAAATCTATTTTCTGTGGGCTAATATGAGTGTGGCATGTTCAGAACTATTTCATAATTTTGTTGAGCATTGGGATAAGCATATGGTGTGAGATCAATATTATAAGTTGGATGGTAATCAATTATGCAACACTAATACACCTAATTTTGCCACTCGAATTTGTTATTTTCATTGAACATACTTTGATGGTCCCATTTCTAAATAATTACATTATTTGAGTTGGCAATTTGGTCATTTGATACATGATTATTGAGCCAAGTTCTAAAGATTATTTTCATGTTCAGTAAGCCTCATTGTCCTTTCATGATGATCAATGGTTCTATGGACTGTGTTGAATTTTAGAAGTATTAGTGGATGATGATCCTAATTATCATTGTGTAATTTCTCAAGCATCGACTTTTGATAAGCACCAACACTTAAACTGACATCATTTCAACATTATAAGAACTATTGGTTCTGGGCCACACCTTTGAATTTTTTTTTCTTCCCCGCAAGACTTAGGACTAGCACCCCTTAAGTGAGTTGGTTTAGTACACTAATCCTATGTTGCATTCCTCCCCTATACTGACAATAAACATAGGATTAGTTCAGGGATTGCTCCCTTGGTTTGGTTTACCTAGCCTAAAGAGTGGAGTGAATCACATAGGTGACAAGTGATGATTCGCTTGATAGTTTCCTTAGGCTTCCCCTTGAGTGAGGTTGGGCTTTACCCCTAGGGAGTGTCTGGGAGATAACGTTCTGGCACCGTTGTTGGGGATAAAGTAAATTCCCCAATTTATTCAAAGTTTTGCTTCAATAAAATTCACCGAGTGAGGTTTGAGGGTTTTTATAAGTTAACTCACCTAAGAACTCCATTGAAGGGAAGAAGCACAATTCCCTAGGAGATTTTATAGTTTGAACTTTGGATGCTTGTAAGGAGAAGCAAGCATCTATGTTGGCATTTCACTGTTCATGACTTCTTTTGGGTTGAAGTGGTAAGATATGACAACTTTGGGATTTTAGTGAACCTTTCCTTTGTTTTGATCTAGATGGAATTGATAGGATTTCCCCATAAGTATCCTCCAAAATGGGTAGACAACCTTCCAAAGTTTAATGGAATCAAATCTGATGCCATTTAACATATTGCTTCATTCTTGGAATATGTGCTAGACCTTGATGTATCTCATGAGGATGTCATTATCAAGCTCTTTGCATTTTCTTTAGAATGGAAGGATCAAACCAATCTAAAACATATTAGTGCTCCCAAGAGAATATCTTCCTATGATCAATTGCATAGAATCTTATTCAATGTTCAAATGTTGGGGTCATAGCCATCAAGATTTTGAGGATGTTTTTAAAGACTGTGGTGACCTTCCAAGGAGATGGAAAGAATAAAGTTGTTAAGACCTTTAAGGATCATGAAATTGAAGAAACACTCTACATTGCCATGGAAACTGAATAATTTGAAAGAAGTGGAAACAAAGAATTTTCTCGTGACCCCCTTGAAGAGCAAGGGTTGCCTTATCAACATATTGAAGGTCAAACTAATAAAGAAGATCATAGAAAAGATAGGGTTGGGCACTTGGATGATTGGATTGAGCTTTCCCATGACAGAAAAGGAGAAATGGATGGTCTGTTCCTTATTTTTCAGAGGAATCCTTCATTAGAGTTGGGAGCTGAAATAAGTAAAAAGATAGAATAAAGCAATGCCCTCTTGAAATTAATAGAAAAACAAAAATCTATGATTACAACTCATGAGGAAGATGTTTCCATCATTGAAAATCAAGAAGGGAATATGAATGAAGACTGGCATGGAATGTGTTAGCTCTGTGGTCTGCAATTGTGTTCATGGGTGGCTCATGCTGCACATTAAAATCTTATAAATCTGGTCTTATACCTGGAAAGTGATGAATGATGATTCTTAGCACTTAGGTTTGCTATATTTTGTACAGTTGCATCTGATAGAAGGTAACTGTCTCTTGTGATAAGTTCTCATGAACTAGTCTCAGTGCAGTTGGTGGAATCATCAAGATTTAAAATGATTTGGTATATAAATTGTTCTGTATCTTTTCTTTTCTTGAGAATGAGTCTGTTGTTATTTTCTTCTGGTGACTGCTATTGTTCTTATCAGATGTACCATTGGTCAGAAATTTGAGTGATATTAACAGATTTATAGGTTTACTACAGTAGGTTTCATTGTTTCATCTTTGTTGCTCCTCACAGACATACCACGTGTCAGGAATCTGAGTGATATTCCTCAAGATAGCTATGGAAGAGAAGGATTCATGCATATGACAGTTGCAGGTGCTGCATTACATGGAATGAAAGAGGTAAGAACTGGAAGTATTATCTGAAGCTTATAGTTTTTTGGAACTAGGGTTTTATAGATGACCTAAATTGGTAGCTTTTAAAATTTAAATCTACTATGCATGTTGAAATATTTCTGTTGAAGGAAGGATTTCTGTACTTACTGTTGTAGACCTTAATGTTGGCTATAATCCTACTGCTTATTGCCTTAATTCATGGTGAAGTCTTAAGATGAATTGCATCATATAAAATATGTGATCCGCTGTCAGGAGGCACGATGTATCTGGACTCTGGACTCTAGACTCTATTCTCTTTTGAGAACTAAAAAAAAGGTCATTTTTTTCTAATTTTTGGTGTGGAAATCTATTTTCTGGTGCTTTTGCAGGGTCCTTTTATTTGAGTGGCCACTTTATGAGTGTAATCATCTAATGATTACTCAGTGTATATTCATAGATTTTATGCTAAGGTATTGTTGCTGAAATGAATACCAGGTATAGGAAATGCCACTTTCTAAAGTCTAGGAAATGGGGAAACAACTGTGTGTGTGCATGTAAGGGTTCCTTGATTTGTCATTGGTTCACAATACATATTTCAGAAGAAACTATTTGCCTTTATTCATTATAATTCAAGAATAGAGAAGAAACTGATTAAAAAACTGCAGATTCAAGAAATCCTCTTAAATCTGCCCCCCAAATCTCCCTGCACTGCAGAGCTCAGAAGACACAAACCTTTGAAAATTTAAGAAAACGCTTCTTTTTGTGAATTCTTTTTACAGAATGGCTGACAACCCATGTAGATACACAATTTCTTCTCATCAACCAATTGCACAAAGATGCTATAGAAATAGTGCAGAAGGAGTGAGGAATTTGTATTGTATTTAGAGGCTGAATCAGTGTAGCGCGATTCTTATAAGACCCGCAAGTGACAGGTTTTTTAGTGAGACTGGTCACTTGCATAGAACCCGCGGTTTCTACCCATACCCGCCAAAACCTGCATAAAACTCGGCTACCCTCATTGAACCCGTGAAGAACCGCATATGACCCGCATAAGGCTCGTGGGGTGGAGACTCTCAAAATTTGATTTTTTTTTTTTATTTTTCTTTTTTGTGCATAAAATTTACCTTTTTTTTTTTTTTTTTTTTTTTTAATGGAGTCTTATACGGGTCGCCGAGTCAATAGCTAGACAAGTCTTACACGAGTACAAGTCGTGCAACATTGGGCTGAATATATATACATGTATTTTGTTTGATAAAAAGTTAAAAACAAATATCCGTTTTTGGGATTTTGATGCATTCTATTTTATTTATTTTGTTCATTTTTTTATGTTATTGGTGGGGCACATTTGGGACTTGTTACCTACCAGAAGTGGGTAATTAATAGGAGAATTCCTTTTTCCTCATTTGATAGCCAGCCAGCCAACAGCCCTATGATGGTCTTCAAATAGTTTTATGCTAGAGTTCTCTACCTATTGCTTTGGTCAGTGCTCTCTCCCATTTAGCATTCTTCTTGAAGGAAAGATGGGTCATCTATCAATAGGTACTTTAACCATTTTAGCACTTGTGATTTCATTTAATGTTTCAGGCATAATATGAATCATAGGGCAAACTGGATGAGTGACCACTCCTAATTGTATCCTTGTTCCCACACTTCACTTGGGAGGTTAGCCTTTGACTCTAGTCCAGTGGGATCTCCTCTAAGGCCTTATGGTTTAGGAAGGGCACTACTAGGGGAAATTGATTCATATAGTGTGGCTAGGATAATCCATACTTACTACTATCCAACATTCCTTGTTATTTATCCCCATTCATTGGGTTGATTGTCATTGGTCATTGGGATTGGTGTTGAAATATGTAACTAGGTTCTGCGTGCATAAATGTATTTGAGTCACAATGAAATGTACTTATCAAAAGAATGAAGAAAATGTTATTATTATTATTATGACTTATTAAAGCATGGGTTTCATGCTTGGGTCATCTTGTTTTCGGTCAAAGTCCCCATTGAGGATTTCTAGGATTTATTCTGAGTCATTAGAGTCATTATCCATTAAAAGAGACCCTTCTTGGGCTTTTGAATTATGTAAAAAGAATTATTTTTGAGTTAAAGATGAATTTAGTCTCCTCCACACCAAGTCGGCCTCAAGAAGGATAATTCAACCTCACTAGAAGGCTATATATACAAGGCAGTTCAAATTCATTTGGAGCAATTCACTCTCTCTCTTTCAGAGTTCGATATCCTGAAGCTGGAAGCTGGGAAATGCGAAGTTGAAGAAGAGTTGGAAAGGGGTTGTAAAAGAGTGCGAAATTTTGGAGGCAAGAAGAAGTCATCAAGATCGAAATTTTGGGCCATCGATCTCTCACTCAGGAGGAGTATATAGGGAATTTGAAGTTTTTCTTTGTCTAGTCGAAGCTACTGCTGCTCCTACTGCTACTGGTTGCTGGGTTGAAGCTGCTACTACAAGTTGACGCTGCTAGGTCAAAGTTTCTATTGAAGGGTTATCATCTGCAAGAAGGATTGAGGGCTAACTTGGCGTGGAGGAAGTCTTTGTCTAGGTCAAGAGTCTTGGATTATCTCAAGAAACTGTTAAAGGAAGAATTGTTGACTGGGTTTTCCCTTGGATAGGGGTTTTGCCTTGACAGAGTGCCTACATCTTGTGTCTTGTGTTTTTGTGATCTTCATGCACACATAATTTGGTAATTGCTTGATGAAAGTTAATATAACAAAGACGTAAAAGAAGCTAACATAATTCACAAGTAATTATCAAGAAAGAGAAATCTAACCGTAATTCTACTAACATTGATTTCTCAACATGGTATCAGAGCTAAGGTCAAAGAAGATTGAAGATCTCTTCGTTGGTTTGAAGGAAAAATGATTACTCCGTCTATGATAAGAATGGGATTCAATAATGCAGGAAGCTGTATCAAGAAGATCTTCTACTACTTATTCAACAAAGTCAAAAGTCAAGGGTTCTTGGCTGCACTTACAGGTTCACTTAATGATGATAATGCATGGATTATTGATAGTGAAGCATCTAGGCATATGACAGGGAAGAGTAAACAAATTCACACTCTATCAAATGAATCATCTTCTCATACAGTGGAATTGGGAGACAACAAAAGCTATGCTATTAAAGACCTGGGATCAACATCATTGAAGTTGGAGAATGGAGCTAAGATGAAGGAGGAGGAAAAAGACAGTTTAAGGATCTATTGAAAGGAATCTAAGGAACCTCAAGAAGTTGATTAAAGGATCATATAAGGAGACCTTATAAGGAAAGAAGCTTACTATCTTCAAGGACATTGTCTAACACAATAAAGGGAGAGAACAAATTAGGAGCATCTAATTACAATGCTTGGAAGAAGAGGATAGATCTCATCCTCAAAAAGAATAAATTCTTGGATCTAGTAAAAGGAAAAGTGAAGAAGTCTACAAAGAAATCAAGAAGTCTAAAGGGCCAAGAAAGAAGGGACATGAATCAAGCAAACTTTGCCAAAGAAGTTTCACCAAAGAAGAACATGATGGAAGGACCCGAAGTAAAATACCTATTTGCTAGGAACTCCATCCCTTGCATATCCTTCTACTCTAAGTATTCCTCAAGCTTGGAGGGAGCCCTTACCAACTTCCAAAGATAAGTATCTTATTACCTTTTTCATTTTTTAGTTTTCCTTACTTATCTAAGTTTGTTTGTATTAAATACTAATCACATTTCTATTCATATTTTCTTTAGGAAAAGCTTGCTGAATTGTTAAAATTGTCAACTAGGGCCAAACTCCATGTGGGTCATCTTATTTATGGCAGCTGATATTTTTCTTGGATCCCTCTCATCGAGAGGTGTATGATTGATCTAAAGATCATCCGATTCCGATAAGTATTCATAAAGATATGAATTTATTTGTGTTACAAGACAATTCATCAAGGTCAACCAACAACCTTATAACCCCCACATGTGCTCATTGTTTTAGTATAAAAAGAGATGACTTGAGAGTCATTTTACACACACTTCACTCTTGATTTCTCTCCACTTGCTTTGGGTTTTAGTGGAAGAGAAATCTAGGAGAGGAAGCCCTAAACGCAAAAGGTAAGGAGTCCTGGCATGAGACCTTGACGCAGTAAAAAGGAGAAGCCTCTACGCTGCTCTAATGGAGATCAAATCACAACTATGGTAGGAACCTATACGCTGACCTAAAGGAGCCCTTACCTCTAACGCAGTCATGGAAGAAGTTTTAACGCAACTATGGAGGAGGCCTTAACAAGATGGAGATATGACATGGTGAAGGAGGCCTACATGCCGCCTCATACGCAGGTCTATCCTGCCCTAGCGGCAGGCCTATGATGCCCTAGTCACAGGCCAGTTCTAGTGACCAGATTACTAAAGGAGGGCCGAGGAATTCTGCTACAGGAGGTCGAGTTCTAGGGCAAGCTGCTAGGCCGAGTAAAGGAGGAACAAAACGCTGGCTGTTTGGGCACATTTGGAGGAGGCCGAAATCTACAACAAACTGTTGCTAGGCCGCAGGCCATAGCAAACAGTTGGAGGTAGTCTAGGGCTGCGTTGAGGTGGACAGAACCTTTAGGGGACAGCAGTGGCAAGCATGGTGCAACAAGCACATGCAGCTGTGTGGCAACATGATGTAGCGAGCACATTGGGACAACAGTATGACAACATGGTACAAGACGCCACAAGGGACAACATTGGCAAGCATGGTGCAACAAGCACATGCAACAGTGTGGCAGCATGGTGCAACAAGCACATTGGGACAGCAGTATGGCAACATGGTACAACATGCCACATGGGACCACAGTGGTAAGCATGGTGCAACAAGCACATGCAGCAGTGTGGTAGCATGTTGCAACATGCCACATGGGACAACAGTGGCAAGCATGGTGCAGCAATGGCACATGGGACAACAGTGGCAAGCACGGTGCAACAATGGCACATGGGATAACAGTATGGCAACATGGTGCAGCAATGGCACATGGGACAACAATGGTACATGATGCAGTACAGTGATGGGTACGGTCATGATTAGTGAAGCATGATGAGATGCAACATAGTGTGATGGGTGCAACACGATGCAGCACAATGGGGTGCAACATGATGATGAGGAGCAACACAATGATAGGTGCAACAAGGCGATGGAGTCACCTTGGAGAATCAGTTGAAGCAGCGTGTCTTCAATTGAGTTCAGCTACCTCATGTATCATCTTCTTAGAGATGATCTATGCTGTTATTTAGATAAGTCAAAGTGTTGACTTCTGTTGCATATGTACTATCTCTCTCTCTCTCTGTGCTGAACTATTGAAGAACATGTAAGAAGAATTGATCAAGGGTTTCCCCACATTGGGGTTTGTCCTTGGCTAGCGCCACATCTTGTGTCCTCTTGTCTTGGCTTGTCTTCTGCGATTTATGTTTATGTTCTATTTGCAATTTACTATTATGCTGATGTGATTGCTAATCTGGAAAAAATATTGAGGAAACTGTTAAAATTGAAATAAATTGCTCTAAGCATAGAACTTACCTAAATTCAACATTAATACTCAAGGATTATGGGAGAAAACCTCACAAGACAAAGCATTAGAATTGCAAAGTTTGTTAAGAAACAAAAGGTATGCTTTACATTACAAGTTTTTCTCTCTTCATGATAAAGGTATATTCATTTCAACATTACTAACATTATTGTGTCTAACTCTCTTGAATCTTAAAGATTCTTGATTGGGTGATTCATCATTAGATAAATCTACCCTCATCTCCTTGATTATTCTTGTGGAACCCTAAAAAGGTTCTTTGTAAAACCCTAACTTAAGGGTATGTCGATGATAATGTATGAAACCCTAGCCTACTTAGGGTTATTGATGAAGTCTAAAGAAAATGTTTGATGCGTTGATGATGTCATGTTTGAGGTTTTTGGTATGGCTATGAAAACCTTAACTTTTTAGGGTTGTATGGTGATGTCTGAAATCCCAAAACTTTGAAGTATCGATAAATTAGGGTTCACTGTGTTATGTTTTGAAACCCTAGATCATTAGTATTTGGTAGGGTGTATAAGCAAGTCCTGTATAATATCTTAGGTATATGTGTGTTTGTCCGATTGAAACCCTAGTTTGATCAAGTTTGTTATATGTCTAACTTTAATATATTGATATTTGTGTTATTGGGTTTGACTAACACTTATTATGATATGCTTATGGAATCCTAGATATATGTGTTGACCTAATTGTTGATGGTCATAAGTCTTAGGGTTTGGAACAAAGCCCTAGTCGAAATTTGATTCTCTAGGATGATAGTGTTTGTGAATTCTAGGGTTTTGTAACTAAACCTTAGTAGAAGCTCAATTTTCTAATATGTGATGGCTAATGTGACAATCTGAGATTTATGAAAGATTGTTGAAATCTGAAATTGAGCTGCGATTGGTTTTGATTGTTGAAGCTTAATGACTCATGTTTGAAATCTAGGGTTTGCATAAAATCTTAGTAGGAAGTCTAACATATGAATTCTGAAAGTTATTAGATGATTTGTTAAAATTATACTTGTTTGAATTGATTCGAGGGTTTGTTATATGTTATAAAAGAGTTTGTCATATCTCTGAAAGAAATATTGAAGCCCTTCATATAATGAGATTGATATCTTGAGTTGTTGATGTGATTTAGGGTTTGTAACAAAACTTGGGCAAGAGGTTGAAGTATAGAAGTAAAGTTTCTTGCTGATTATATTTATAAAGTCTAATGCTTCCATTATTGTATGATTTTGATGAGGTTAACTTCATGCTTCTATAGATTTGGTTGTACTTGCTATCTAAGTTGTGCAGGTACATAATCTTCAAGATGGTGAAGATGTTCGTAAGTAAAGTTGATATGATAAGCATGATGAAGAAAGTTATATGGATGATGATGGTCATGATAACTCTGATAAGAAGGATGGAAGCCATGAAAGATTCTCCTATGTCGTAGAAAATAAGTTGATCTCCCTAGGTTAAGAGGGAGCTTGGGTATATTCCTTGTATAGGAATGATTAGATCCTCCCTGGTTAAGAGGGAGTGATGGATATGGTTCTCTACTTCATGTGTCATGCACTAGACCAGGACTAACAACCGTAAGTCTTAGTGAAGGTCATGAGTGAGAGAATGACACATCACTCGTCTTCATGGAAACAAGTCCCTAGTTAAGAGGGAGGGCATATTATAGTCATGATGGACACCTTGAAAGAAGAAAATTGGAGAATGCATTTTGAGGAGCTGTTGAGATAAGAAAAGCAGGATTTGTTTGTAGAATATGTTGCTGCATGTAAAGTAGGAAAGGAAGATGTATAATCAAGGAATCTTCTGCCAAGATTCGTTTAAAAGTCCTACTGTGATAAATTGAGAAGCAACATCTAGTTGCCTGAAAGACCCTGAAGGTTTGTGTTTACTTACTTACATTTGAAAGTTTACTACTAATTAGGATTGTGTTTGTACAGTTAAATCTCTTTGAGATTTGATAGCATGCAAGTTACACGAGAGAGATTTGTTATCGATTGGAATAATCGAGAGTGTTGAGGCTTTGTGTGTAAGACACATTGCTTGGGAGGACATCTGGCCGACACTTTGTGTTGATGTCTAGTTTCCGAAGTAGGGAGGGTGGCATTGGTCATGGAGCTTTGACCTCAGATACGCACCTAGATCCTTGGGTTGATGGTTAGTAAGTAAGCCTGATGGTACCTAGAGAAGTTGAAAGCTTTTTTCCATCTTAGTGCCACCTTGGATAGATTGCCCTGGTCAGGAATTTAGTCCATGGCATTGCAGTGCCTAAACTGTTAGAGGACCTTGGATAGATTGCCCTGGTCAGGAATCTAATCCATGGCATTGCGGTGCCTAAATTTTTCATGGTTCATGTGTTCTGAGATCTTTCTTATGAATACCTCCCTAGTTAAGAGGGAGTGTTGAAATATGTAACTAGGTTTGGTATTCATACATGTATTTGAGTTTCAATGAAATGTACTTATCAAAAGAATGAAGAAAATATTATTATTATTATTATTATGACTTATTAAAGCATGGGTTTCATGCATGGGTCATCTTGTTTTAGGTCAATGTCCCCATTGAGGACTTATGGCTTTATTCTGATTCATTAGAGTCATTGTCCATTAAAAGACACCCTTCTTGGGCTTTCGAATTAGGTAAAAAGAATTATTTTTAAGTAAAAAATGAATTTAGTCTCCTCCACACCAAGTCGGCCTCAAGAAGACCAAGTTGGCCTCAATAAGGATAATTCGATGTCATTGGAAGGCTACAAGGCAGTTCGAATTCATTTGGAGCAATTCACTCTCTCTCTCATAGTTTCGATATCCTGAAGCTGGAAGCTGAGAAATGCAAAGTTGAAGAAGAGTTGGAAAGGGGTTGTAAAAGAGGGCGGAATTTTGGAGTTAAGAAGAAGTCATCAAGATCGAAATTTTGGGCCATCTATCTCTCACTCAGGAGGAGTATCTAGGGAGATCAAAGTTTTTCGTTGTCTAGTTGAAGTTGTTGTTGTTGTTGCTGCTACCAGTTGCTAGGTCGAAGCTGCTGCTACAAGTTGATGCTGCTAGGTCGAAGTCACTATTGAAGGGTTATCATCTACAAGAAGGATTGAGGGCTAACTTGGTGTGGAGGAAATCTTTGTCTAGGTCAAGAGTCTTGGATTATCTCGAGAAACTATTGAAGGAAGAATTGTTGACTGGGTTTTCCCCTGGCAGAGTGCCTACATCTTGTGTCTTGTGTTTTCGTGATCTTCATGCACACATAATTTAGTAATTGCTTGATGAAAGCTAATATAACAAAGAAGTAAATGAAGCCAACATAATTCACAAGTAATTATCAAGAAAGAGAAATCTAACCCTAATTCTACTAGCATTGATTTCTCAACAATTGGCACCGTGTTGATTTTTCCTTGGCACTTCAGAATCAGGGCTATGTCTAAAACACGTTCACAAACACTAAAATGCCACAACACAAGCACTTTGCACAACGGAAAATGTATAGTAGTGAATCAACGTAGTACGTAAGAGAATTTTTCAACCCAAAACTTGTTATATCACAACTTTAATACAACAAACATAGGCTCCCGTACCAGGGATCATGGCTCTTGCAATTAGTCTTGATATAAGGAAAACTAGGGCTTGATGTCAACAAATTATGACAATAAATCTACCCTTGAACAAGACACAGTTGACTTACTTGTTGAAGGAACATTCACATGTGATATTCCCACTTAGCAATATTGCTATGGGAAGTATCAATCTTGCCCAATTTTGTCTTATTTAATCTTTTGCACTTAGGAGATGTGGGTTCAGAGGTCCCACATGAATTTTAGGATTAAGTGGGGACCCAAACATTAGGAAGGAAGGGAAATATTGCGGCTCTAGTGGAGCGTGGGGGCCACCCCATGGAGAATTATGACCCACATGTGGAAGACGCTCTCATTGGAGCGAAGTTGGTGGGGAAATTCGAGTTGGGCCCACATGGGCATCTTGGAGGCTCTTTGATAAATAGAGCAAGAGGCACTCATTTTGGTCATTCATTCATCTATTCAGAAATTGTGTCTTTGACATAGCACGCTTGAGCTGAAGCCAAGTCTGCAGTGCTGTTTAGCACACGAGTGTCTCCGAGCGGAGATCTCAACCCTTGCTTCGGTGGACTTCGAGTGCCAGCCCAAGGAGGGAGTCCTACCTATACCAGTTCATACTAGCAGTAAGGAGTGCAAGTTTGTGGAGAGGATTGGTAGCAACAACACAGGGACTGCACAGTTCTTGGAGGAGGCACGCTTGGAGGTTGAGGAGTGAAGGGAGTTAGGGGGCTGAAACTTGAGGTGGAGTTCGAAGAAGTGTTGTGTGGTCTTTTCTAGCATTTTGGCAGAGCAGCAAACACAACATTTGCTATAGGTTACATCTTCTACTTGTGGAGGAGGGCCAAGCGTTTGTGGGTCAATTTTGGAGCGTCAAAACTAGGACAAACCCTTTCTGGTTTTTTTGGGTTTATTGACGAGAGGCCAAGATTAATTTGGCAGAATTTCTGGGCAAATTTGAGGGGTCAAACAGGGGTCCCAACTTAGCTAGTAGCTAGGGGAAAATTGGGCCGAAATTCCAAGGTCAACATTTGGCCAATTCCTTGGTGGGTTTTTGTGGGTTATTGGTGGGGAGCTCGGGGTTAATTTCCCAAAATTTTCTGAGCACCTGAGGAGGCCCTAGCAACAGTTCTTTGCAACCAGCAACATATTTTTTGGGTAGTTTCAGCATAGAGCCAGGAGAGAGCAACAACAGATTTGAGAGGGATTTCTTATTGTTCATTTGGGCTTAGCTAGTTTGCCTTGAGCAAGCCCAGGTGCACTCTTTCCAACACCTCATTGTACCCTCTTCTTATTATAATGAAATGGCTCAGCAATGCAAAGTTTGGTGAAATTTCATTTTCTGACTCGTGTTTGATTTTCGTGGTTTTAAGCAATCTTGCACGAAGCGGGAGCGCGGAAGCGTCATTTTCCAAAAATCTAGGAAGCGAAGCGTCCGCGGAAGCGTCTGCTATATATATATATATTTTTATATTTTTTTGCATTTATACTCAAAACAAACATCCCAAATACCAAATTAATTGTAGAAGACATGAAAACATGCATATTTTTGCATAAATCAAGATAGATATGGCATCCATGATTCCATTGTAGTTACTAGTATGTACAACAATCATCTATATTCTAGCTATTACAAACATACATCAAATTTTTAAGCATATTATAAAACATAAAACATTTAAGCATATTATAAAACATAAAACATAGAGCATATTATGATTTATCTAGCAAGTGAGCAACTGTCAACATTTGTCATGTCCAAAATTCAAATAATAATGTTTACAAAATATGTCACTTGGTCACCGCCAAGCCAAAAAGGTTCAAAATTCAAATTCACAAGTCTACAAGTCTAATGAGTAATCTATGACAAAAAGAAGTAGATTGTGAATATATCTACTAATCTCTCCTCCTTCCACCACGAATAGAACGTGATGGCGGGCCTCCACGTGGTGGCAATGAAGAAGATGGTCTCTGTGTAAGTCGTGGCACTGAAACTGATGAAGAAGAACCCCCTGCTGTTGGTGTTGAACCATGGAACCTAGGAACCAAGGGACCAGATGGGGGTGGGGGTGGTGGCATATCAACACGGTCATCATCATCCTAGAATCGCTCAAAAAATTCATGCAAAAAAAAAAAACACTAGTTAACAAAAAAATTAAAAACATGAATTAGAGAAATGCTTTATAAGGGAAAATTGGAAAATTCATACCACAATGGACATACCTGGATAAGAGCATCCTCTAATTGCTCTAGTCGCAACACTCCATCCTCCAAATTGGGCTCCTTTGGATTCTTGTCCCAAATCAACAAGTCTTTATTAGACTTTGCATCTTCACAGTAATGGGACAACAATCGCAAGTTGTAATGAACATAAACCAAGCTCTCTGCCCGGTCTAAATTCAACCTGTTCCTTTTAACACTGTGGATGAAAGAATAAGAGCTCCAACACCTCTCTGCAGAAGAAGTGTTTACCACCTGTGATAGCACCCGCAATGCCAAACTCTGTAGAAGTGGAGTACCCCCTCCATGCATGTTCCACCACTCAAGAGCAGAAAAAGTCTCTCGATCTTGAATTGCATGCATGCTCCCAAATGGACCAGTGTTGAGCGTATAGTTGCTCACCTGTCTCCGTACCAATGCAGCCTCCTCATCATCAGGGATTAATCTACTCAATGCAGCCATATATTTTTCGTGAACCTCTCTATCTTGGTGTGGTTTTTTCCTGCTTCCCCCCCCAGGTGCTGGTGTTGAAAGCCATGATGGATGATAGTATTTAGGTGTCAAAACATATGCTAATGCATGCAATGGAATATTTAGCATTTCCCATCGGTTTTGCACCTCTACACGAATATAATTGTACAAGGTGGTATCTCTAGGCTCAACAATGTCTTTAATCTGCCCCAACATGCTATCCATTTGCTCATACACCTCCCCAATTACTGGTCGATCTGAATCTGCAAACTTGATCATGTAATAAATTGGTTTGGTGAATTGCAAAACATATCTAACCTGTGACCAAAAGTAACTGTCAAGAACAGTGTCCTTGACTACATTAGCACCATCTGTGTCAGTGTTAATTTCATCCCATGTTTCAGCACACACCAGATTAGTTAAAGCTTGTCTCACCCTCACTAGCCGCCTAAAGGTGAGGTAATAACTAGCAAATCTTGTCTTTGCAATTTTAAGCAATTGCAACTTGGAGTAAGTGCCATAGAAGTAGTTTACCCTTGTATGCCCTGTGATGAATTTAATGAGCTGCTTCCCTTTCCTGTAAACCTCAGCAATCCACCCACAATCTTTGTGTTTCACAATATCATGCATCAAAAGGTTCAATGTGTGAACCAGGCACCCAGACCAAAAGATGTGTGGATGAGTACGCTCAATAATTTTTCCTGCTGCCTTACAATTTGCTGCATTATCTGTGATCACTTGAACCACATTATTCGGACCAACATCTTTGATTGATTTCAATAGGAGATCTGCAATGTTTTGTGCAGTTGCACTGATGGAGGAGGAGTCATGACATGCAATAAATACTGCACCACTAGAAGAAACACCAAGAACATTTATCAAATGTTGGTTTCTAATATTTGTCCACCCATCTGATACAATGGATACCCCAGAATCCACCCACTCATGTGTAAAACGTGTCAAAGCTCTTTGAACCTTAGCTTTTTCTCTTTCTAATAACACTGTTCTAGCTTTCTCATAGTTGGGGGCCTTGTATCCTTTTGGGGCTTCATTGATGGCCTTTACCATGTCATGCCAATAGGGAGAGCGAAGCACATTGAATGGTACACCGCAAGCACAAAGAAAACGGACTATCTTTCCATCCACATCATCCCTCCCAGCAACATTAAGGAAATCCCCTATTGTTCTTCTACCTCCAGAGGTTGCAGAAGTACCATGAGGAGATGGGCAACTACCAAATTTAGAGGTTGCACTTGATTCAGAATGAGTTTTTTGTTTCTTGTTTTTTTGTTGTGCAGCCATCTCTATTTGGATGTATTTTCTTCTTTCTTCAGTTGAAATGTTTGGGCAAATTTGTACCCCCACAGAACCCTTTTTTTCATCACTGTCCAGCACCCCACAAAGATGCCTCCTCAGACGGGTATATGAACCACAATATGGTTTTCCTCCATGACAACCATGAGGGCACACAAATTTGTAAGATCCACCACCCTTTCCCCCATCAAGTTTGGTCACATAGTTCCACAAGGGTGTTGATGTACCTTTCCCATCTTGTGCTTCAGTGTCCCCTTCAAGTTCATCCCCTTCCTCTTCAAACCCTTCCTCCTCATCATACATTGGGTCACTACTATTAGGACCAAGTTCATCCCCTTCCTCTTCCCTTCTATTCCTCACCCTTGCCATCATTAAAACCAAGAGTGGAATGATACATAGAAGCCAAAAGAACACCATCTTGGAATATGGATATAGGTGGTGGACAACCTGTAAATAAAGGAGCAAGTAGAAACAATGGGAAAGAGTAGGAGAGGGAGGAGAAAAATACAATTTTTTTTTCAAAAAAACAAGGGAGTTTGGGGTTTGAACTTACCTCTTTAGCTCTTGTAGATGAAGTCCTCCAAGCTCTTGCTCCAAGCTCCTCCTCCTTCTCCTAGCTCCTTCTTCTTCACTCCTCCAAGCTCTCCTCTCTTCTCCTCTCCTTTCCTCTCTTCTCTTCTCCTCTCCTCTCTTCTCTTCTCCAACTCTCATAAACTCAAAGTGAGAAAATGAGGAATGAATGGGGGCTTTATTCTTTTCATTCCTCACCCTAAACTCACCCTAAACTCACCCTAACCCACCCCCTCACTCTTAAGTTAAGTTAACTTCAAAAAAAAATTAAAAAAAAGATGCGTATTTTCCAGCCCGCGCGGATTATGGAGGAAGCGCTCGGAAGCGCATCGTGAAGCGTACGCTTCCGGGCCCGAAGCGTGGCGCTTCGGAGGCCCGAAGCGCGCTTCGGGGCCCACGCTTCCGAAAAACCAGGAAGCGCAAAAAAAAACCGGAACCGCGCTTCGCCAAAATTGGAATCGCGCTTCGCCTGTCGCTTCCTGAACGCTTCCGTACGGGGCGCGATTCCGGCCTCGGATCCGGGGGGGGGGGGCGCTTCTTGCAACTCTGGTTTTAAGTCTATGTTTGCTTTGTTATTTACTGTAAAAATTCCCTAGGAATATTACATCACACCAACCCTTTTAGTCCACGTACCTTGAACTCCTGGCAGGTCCTTTGCCACCTATTTTACTGCTCAAAAGTACTTCTGCTGCTCCAGAATTGCTTGCATCTTTAGTTGACCAATCTGCCTCTATCAATGGCACTACTGCTCCAATGAAACTGAACTTAGGCTTAACAAAACTGCCCTCTAGCAACCCTCTTGCTACTCCAAGAATGCCTGCTCTTAGGGTCTTCAAAGTATTCTCTCTATTAGTCCTCTAGCTATGCCTTAGATGACTGAACTTAGGGCTCCAAAGAGCAATCCTCATAACAATAGTTTGCCACATCAAACTCACTATACTTGGGGCTTTACAAATCAGCTCACACAACCCCTTTACACCACTAAAGATGACTGATCTAGGGCACAAAAACAAACTCACTCAACATTGATTTGACACACCAAACCATAGTCCTTAAGGCTTACAAACATGCTGCCCAAACACGTTATTGGACAAACCTTTCCACGCTGACAATTCATTACACATAAGACTACAATCACACCTCTTTAGGAACTTGGCATAACTCCTCAAGCTCCTCTCTCTTGGGCATCAAGCTTGACAGAGATTCTCGGCCTAGATAACACTCCTCTGCGACCGCCTCAAACCCTACGACCACCTCGGACTAGTGGCCACTTCAGTCACTTAAAATTGTGATACTTCCCACACAGATCCATGAAACTACTACGCTGCCTCTCGAGTGAACTCGACCCTCACTAGGCCTTGTTTCCGGCACCAACAAGGGGTCTCGACCCTCCTTTAAGCATAGATATTAACTCGCCCCTGTCACAGTAGTTACCACAAAACATATAATATAATTACACCCGGAACTTACCACGAACAAACCTCCTCAAACTCGGCCAACTAGAACATAACACGAGAAACCAAAACTCGATCTTCTCTCCTTTCTAATTTGGCTCCTTCAAGTCTATGGTCTTCTTGTGAAGTCTACTCTTGATGAATTGCACTTGTGGATGTGCCAAATGAACTTGAATCCTCTTCTTCTTATAGTGATCTTAGGGGTGCACATTAAACCCCAAGGGTTATGTCTTGTAGGCCAAGCCGACATGAGCCTACACATAAAAACCCCACTATCTTAAGAAATAGATTCTGTTTCATTTGTTTTTCTCCACATCATTGAGTCCCTAGGTGCCCCTTAGCCCTTCAAGGATGCCCCTCATGCTTTTAATGATTAAACAACCATTTATCACCTTGGTATCACGCCCACAACTTTGGGTACAAAACCCATCACTTGGGTACACTTCCCACAAAGGTCCATTTTTGTGGGTAAACTCCTCACAAACCCAGTACCTTAGGGGCTGTGGGAGAACCTCCCAAGCTACACATTTCAACACTCCCTCTTAGTGAGGGAGGTACTTCCATTGCTTAGAAGTATCTCGTCAGCATCATTGACACCAACGGCTAGCCCAATCTCTGGCGTTCACCACTGCAACATACCTTGTAGAATGAATCACACTATCCTCGGTAGTGTCCTTGCTATTAGAAGCTTCCCGCTTCTTCTCCTGAAATGCCTTCAGGCCATTCTATGGTTCCTTCTTGCCAGTAGAAGTCTCCTTACTCCCTACCGATCTGGCGTTCTTCTTGGGTTGTGGATTCTCCCTTTGAACCTGCATACTCCCGCTTGGACTTGACTCCCTCCTAGTCTCAGGAACCGACTTCTTCCCTTCATCTATAGGCTTGCTTGTCAGCCGATATAGACCATGCTCCCTAACTCCAATGATAGCTCTAGTAGAGTTAGAGCCTCTAGGCTTGAGGTTTGCTTTCCCATCCTAGAAAATCACCTCAAACCCCTACGCTTCGATCACTGAGACAGATAACATGCTGTACTTGAGCTCTGGTATCCACAATTCATCTTGAACTCATAAAAGCCCACTTGACTCCATCCTGAATGGCACAACACCTGATTCTCTAACAACTTTCTGACTCTTGTTGCCAACCTCAATGTGCAACTTCGAGTCCCATTCAATTAGAGTCTCAAAAACTTGATGCGAGCCTATCATTTGCTTCGATGCTTCGCCATCCACGTACCATGCAGCCTTGTCGATGGCACCCTTAGAGAGATGAGAAACTAGAGCAAAGTCCTCCTCGAAACTCCTTGAGAAGTCATCCAACTCACCAGAAGATGTAGCACTCCCACCTACCTCCCTCACCTTTCTCTTCTCATTTTCTCCCTTCTTGTGCAGACACTTGCTCGCATAATGACCATATTCGCGACATGTATAACACTTCAGCTTGCTCAGTTCTCCTTTGCCTTGTTCTTCATCTTCCCTACAAGAGCCACATTATTATTAGAAGACTTCTTCTTCTAGTGAAGCTCCTCATCTTGTAGTTCTTCCTAGATGAAGTCATCCCATAACTTGTTCCAATCTGGCAGCTTTTCTCGAGCAACGATCCCTTTGATAAACGACTTCCATTCCTCGGTAAAGCCCTTCAAAGCAGTCCTCACCAGCTCAGACTCTGGAACATTTTCACCGATGGTAGCAAGCTCATCTCAAACTTGAGAAAGTCTCATCAGATACGGAGCCACACCTTCACCATCCAACATCTTGGTGTTCTTCAACTTCTCTCTCAATACCAACAACTGATTCTCATTCTTATTCTGGAACAAATCCTGAAGAGCTTTCCACATCGACAATATTCTTCCCAGTCAGATGAGGTATCAAGTGATCTTTGACGCCATTTAGGATGATAAGCTTAGCCTTCACATCCAAGTCTTCAAAAACTTCCAACTCCTTAGTGTATGTCGGTTTCTTAATCTCCTTGTTGGCAAACTCCCAAATCTTGTTCACCAACAAGACAAGCTTGATCCTTTCCTTCCAAGGACTATAGTTGGACAAGCCATCCAATCTATCTTCGTACCTCAGACTCGTGACCAACTTCGCCATGTTGCTAGTCCTTCAACAACAAGGAAACCAACTCCCTCTTATGCTGTACATTGTGCACACTTAGATTCAGTTGTCTCTTCAAAGTAGCTTTGATACCATGTTGATTTTTCCTTGGCACTTTAGAATCAGGTCTATGTCTAAAACATGATCACAAACACACTAAAATGCTGCAACACAAGCACTTTGCATAGCGAAAAATGTACAATAGTGAATCAATGTAGTACACAAGAGAATTTTTCAACCCAAAACTTGTTATATTACAACTTCAATACAACAAACATAGGGCTCCCATACCAGGGATCATGGCCCTTACAATTAGCCTTGATACAAGGAAAACTAGGGCTTGATGTCAACAAATTATGACAATCAATTTACTCTTGAACAAAACACACTTGACTTACTTGCCGAAGGAATGTTCACACCATCCCTTTCAATCCACGTTCCTTGAACACCTGGCAGGTCCTTTGCCACCTATACTGTTGCTCACAAGTACTTTTGCTGCTCCATAATTGCTTGCATATTCAATTGACCAATCTGCCTCTATTAATGGCACTGTTGCGCCAATGACATTGAACTTAGGTTGAACAAAACTGCCATCTAGCAACCCTCTTACTACTCCAAGAATTCTTGCTCTTACTGTCTTCAAAGTCTACCCTCTATTAGTCCTCTCGCTGCGCCTTAGATGATTGAACTTAGGGCTCCAAAGAGCATCCCTCACAACAATAGTTTGCCACACCAAACTCATTGTACCTAGGGCTTTAGAAATCAGACCACACAAAACCCATTTATACCACTAAATATCACTGATCTAGGGCACAACAACCAGCTCACTCAACACTGATTTGACACACCAAACCACAGTCCTTAAGGATTACAAACATGCTGCCCAAATACCCTATTGGACAGACCTTTCCACAACAACAATTCATCAAACATAAGATCACAACCATACCTCTTTAGGAACTCGGCATAGCTCCTAAAGCTCCTCGCTCCTGGGCATAAAACTTGACAGAGATTCTCGACCTAGATAGCACTCCTTTGCGGCCACCTCAAACCCTGCGGCCACCTCGGACTAGTGGCCACCTCAGTCACTTAAACTTGTGATACCTCCCACACAGACCCATGAAACTTCTATGCTACTTCTTGAGGGAACTCGCCCTCACTCGGCCTTGTTTCCAACACCAGCAAGGGGTCTCGACCCTCCTTTAAGCATAGATATTAACTCGCCCCTATCATAGTGGTTACCATAGAAAATATAATAGAATTATGCCTAGAACTTACAACGAACAAACCTCCTCAAACTCGGCCAGCCAGAATATAAGACAAGAAACCAAAACTTCGTCCTTCACTCCTTGCTAACTCAGTGCCTTCGAGTCTACGGTCTTCTTGTGAAATCTACTCTTGATGAATTGCACTTGTGGTTGTGCCAATTGAACTTGAATCCTCTTCTTCTTACAGTGATCTTAGGGGTGCACATTAAACCCCGATGATCATGTCTTATAGTACAACCCGACATGAGCCTACACATAAAAACCCCACTACACATTAAACCCCAATGGTCATGTTTTGTAGGCTAATTCGACAAGAAACTACACATAAAAACCCCACTACTTAAGAAATAAATTCATTTTCATTTTTTTTTCGCCACATCATTGATGCCCTATGTGCCCCTTAGCTGTTCAAGGATGCCCCTCATGCTTTCAATGATTAAACAACCATTTTTTCACCTTGGTCTTGTTGAAAAAATGTGTAACTAGGTTAGGTCTTCATAAATATGAAATGTACTTTTGATTCTTGAATATTGTAAAATGAAAGAAAAATTATTATTGCTATTTTGGAGCATGGGTTTCAAGCTCAAGTCTTTTATTTTAGAGGTCAAGCACCCATTGAGTGCTTCTAGGGTTTGTCGTAGTTCAAGAAGTCAAAAGAGTCATTGTCATAAGTTGAATACCCTATCAGGCACATTGTAATTTGTAAAAAGAATTATTTTTGTATTTTGAAAGTGTCAAAATACCCTCCAAGACCAAGTCGGCTTGGTAGCTAAGAAGTTAGCCTATTTTGAGGAGCCTCGTCCACCTTAGAATCCTATATAAAGGAGGGAACTCAACCTCCTCTGAACATACATTCACTTCTCATCATCTAAGCGAAGGAGAAGCAGAAGAGGGCTAGCAAAGGATGAGAAGGACGAAGGAAGAAGTGTTTTGGGTTATTTCTCTCTCTATATATCTCACGTGTGCGAAGAAGGAAGGCTAAGGTTCACTGCTTCAAGGTCGAAATTTTCAACTTGCTGGAATAGGAGCCTAATAGGTCACCTACTAGTCCTAGACAAGGAAGCAAGTTAAGCGAAGTTGTTGGGAGGCCTTGGAAGGCTAAATTTCTCTCACTTGTGGATGTAGTAGCAATTGTAGGGGTCGAAAATTTCAGACTTTCAATAGAGGCCAAAGTTTTGTAGCTGGGGTCGAAGTTGTGCTGCTAGAAGAGATTTGACTAGGTTTGACTTGGACAAAGGAAGCACATCATCAAGATGGTCAGACTTGGTCTTGGAAGGGTATTGGGCTTGGTTTAGAGGTCTTGGAATTCGTCAATTGAAGAATCTATAAGAAGAGAAGATATTTACATGTTTTCCTCTCAAGTGGAGAGGTTTTGGCCCAAGCGTGCAACTTATATCCTGTTTTCTTATGTACTATTGTTCTTCTTATTTTGTTAGTTGTTTGATGATAAGAACAAACATAATAATAAGAGAAGAAGCTAATAAGTAAGAAAAAGTAAAAATACATCATAAGCAGTTATCAAGAATAGAGAAATCACCCAATTTTAAGTTCTTGAAGACGTGTATAGGGGTAGCAAGTCATCTCAAGAAGGGCATCAAAGAGTTATGGGATCTCCTATTTTCTCTCAAGAAGGATATGACCAAGACATCTACAAAGGACAAAGGACTATTCTCAGCACTTACTGGCACATTTGAAGATGAAAATATTTGGGTGATTGATAGTGGAGCATCAAGACATATGACTGGTGAGCACAAGCAACTAAAAACATTGTCAAGAGGAAAATCTTCTTACTCTGTTGAGCTTGGTGACAAGAAGAGCTATCCTGTGAGAGGAATTGGATCAACCTCACTAGAGCTGGAGAATGGAGGAAATATTCATCTCAACAACATCCTATTTGTTCTAGGTTTGCATAAGAATCTACTTTCCATTTCATGTCTAGAAGATAAGGGAGATAGAATTGCTTTCATAGATGGAAAGGTTGTAATATGGGATAAAAACTCTAGCATCGAAAATGCAAAGATGATTGGGATTTGTGAAGGAAGAATCTACAGATTGCTAACTCCCCTCGCTCAAGCTTTGGTTCACATTGAAGTTAGCCCATGTGAACTTTGGCATGGAAGATTTGGTCACCTTCACTACAAAATCTTACCAACTCTAAATTCAATGGTAAATGGCATCCCCGAACTCATGGAGGATCATGAAGGAGTATGCAAGTAATTTGCATTGGGTAAAAATACCAAGAGACCATTTGGAAGCAATGCTTCAAGGTCAAAAGAAATTTTGGAGCTCATTCCTTCCAATGTCTGTGGCCTTATGTCTCCAAAGTCTCTTGGAGGTCATCTATATTATGTAACATTCATTGATGACCATTCAAGTAAAACATGGGTTTATTTGATGAAATCCAAGGATGAAGTATTTGCCAAATTTCAAGAATGCAACGCTGAAGTGGAGAATCTTACAGAAAGGAGAATCAAGATATTAAGGTTTGATAATGGAGGAGAATATACTTCAAAGGAAATCATAGCGTTCTGTAAGGAGTCTGGGATTAAGAGGGAGCTGATGATCCCATACAATCCTGGACAAAATGGAGTTTAGAATGAAAGAATCGATCCATTCAAAAAAGTGTAAAAGCCATGTTACATGATCAAGATTTACCAAAATTTATGTGGGGTAAAGCAACTAATACTACTGTATACATTCAAAATCAAGTCCCCATAGGTCACTAGAGAACATGACTCCTGAAGAAGCATTCACTGGGAAGAAACCAAGTGTGGACCATCTCCGAATTTTTGGCTGTCCTGTCTATATTCATATACAGAAGAACAAGAGAAATAAATTGGATCCTTCAGGCATGAAAGGAACATTTGTTGGCTACGATAATACTTCAAAGGCATATAGGATCTACATAAAAGAAGGACACCGAATATAAGTTAGTCGAGATTGTTAGTTTTTGTAGTATCGGATGTGTTCTAGCCTTGGAATTTTGTGGAGAGGCTAGAATACATGAGATCTCCAAACCCATAAATCGTTTCTGGAAATTCCGCCTAGAAATGACTTAATTAGATTATTAGCCAATTTTCAAATATTTCCCAAGTCTAAACTTAGAGAATATGATTAATTAATTAGTATTAATTAAGTCAAGGCGAGAATCATCTAGAAACTCACACAGATCGATCCAGAGATGATCCTAGCCATTGATTAAGTTTTAATCTTGGTCGTTGGTTCTCCAACAGAGGATTATAAGAGAAGGTCGATGTGGGGATGGAGAAGACACTTCAACAGTTCGATTTCTAAGCAAATCGATTTCCCAGAGTAGCAGCATTCAATTGTCGGAGAGAGAGCTAGAGATCGAAGTAGTGTGAGAGGGGCAGAGACAATGAGGCTGGAGGAGGCATTCCAGATCCAGCAAGTGAATTTGCAAAGAGGCGGAAGAGCCTCAGAGAGGCTAACACTAGGGCAGCGCAGCATCCTCTAGAGGCAAGATCGATTTGCTGAGAGGGAGAGACGTCTTTAGTTCTAGAGGCCGAGAAGGAGTCTTAGAGTTTCGAAAAAGCATCTTTCCAGTTAGCAGAAGGCAAAATGACTTTATCAGAGACCAGTCTGAGACTAGACGTCTAGCAGGCTGTGCAGAGCAGCGTAGAGGGTCAGAGGGACAAATTTCTGAAGGTAAGTCGTGCCAAGAGTTTGCCTGTGGGGTGAGGAAAATTCCTCACTAGATTTTTTCCAGTATTTTTCTCTATAGGATTGCTAGATTTCGACATCCAGTTGTACTCAAAATTTCTCACTGTTGCATAATAATAAAACTCTCAGCTGCTGCACTGGTTTTCTCAAGTTTGGTTTTTCTGGGGACTTTTGCCCAAAAATAATTGTGTTAATTTTATGTGTGCTAGCATTTCTTAGCTTCAAGTGTTTTATTTTCTTCTGCAGTATTTTATCTGTGAAGGTTGTAGTGTGATTTATTCAATATTTGCCATAGCAAACAACAAATAAATTGTTAAATAAAATTAACACTTTTGAAAATAATTTCCAGTTTCTGCAATAGGGTTCCAGTTTGGAATTTTCACATGGTATCAGAGCGCAGTTGATCAACAGGAGAGCTCAAAAGCGAAAATAAGGAATTTCGTTGCTTAGTGTGGGTAGCAGGCCTAAATTCCCAAGCGCAGCACAATTTTTTTGCCAGGAGGTCGAGTTACTTGTGGAGGTTTGATTTTTCTGAGTAAGGGGTAGAAAAATTCGATCTTACCAGATCGATTGATTCTAGAGGCAAAGAGAGCAGACCAAATCTTTCGTTGGGCAAATCTCTAGCTGGATGCAGTGGTTTTTGCAGCAGTTCGCTATAGTAGAGCCAACGTTGGGTTGGAAGAGAGAAGAGCACACATAAAGGGAAAATTTTCCTCAGGGAACTTCTAGTCTCAAGAAGTTCTATTTTTCCTTGTAGATCGACATTCGTTGTGAGTAGGTCTTCTCACTCCAGAAGGGAGTGCGAATAGCAGAGCAACAACTGAGCAGAAGGAAAGAGGAAGTTTTTGACAGTTCGTTGAGATGGCCATTGTTGGGCTTTGTGATCAGGACAGGTTGGATGGAGCTTCCAACTACATCATTTGGAAGGCAAGGATGTCCTTCCTTCTAGATGAATATGGCCTGAAAGCCTATATTGATGCAGTGGTAGCAGTTCCTCAGGATGCAGATCAACTGAAAGAGTACAGAAAGGAGATGGCACGGGCGAAGCGGTTGATCCTAGATGGAGTCTGGGATCATATAGTCTCGCATATAGCTGGGAAAGATATTGCCAAGAAGATGTGGGATGCTCTCGCCACGCTATATCAAGGTACTTCCGAGCAACGAAAGATGTACCTCGAGGAGAAGTTGAGGCTCATCCGAATGCAGAAGGGGGAAGGCATAGACTTCTTCCTCATTAGGATTCAGTAGGTTCAAGACCAATTGTCAGCTGTTGGGGTAGCGCCTCAACCCACAGAGCTAGTGAGATTGGCACTCAACAATGTCTCCAAGGATGACAGGTCTTTGTCCAAAGCATATTGGGCAGAGACAAGTTACCAGAGTGGGACAGGATGTGGGCTGACTTGCAGTAGGAGGAATTGAGGCGAGCTCTTCTAAAGAGCTCCATCAGTGGCAGTAGCAGCGGACAAAAGCAGGTGAAGGAGGAGGAGAATGTGGCCCTCGCATCTAAGGGTCCCAGTTAGGGGCAGGGGGAGCAGAGGAAGAAGAAGAAGGACCTATCAAAGGTCAAGTGCTTTAGGTGTGGTGAGCTCGGTCACTATAGTACCCAGTGTCCTCTCAGGAAGAAGGACAAGGAGGAGAAGCAGGACCAACAAGCAACTTCAACAGAGATCGATAGGCTTTCCTCCAGATTGGAGGAAGACTTCGCTATGTTCGCTGATATACCTCTAAGAGTGAGGTGGGGTGACTTGGTGCTGTAGCCCTTGAGCGCTACAGATGGGTAGGATCCTTGAGGAGTCCACCTCATGGATCATTCCCTGGCTATAGGGCCCACAATATTCAGTCGCAGGATGGATCAGTGACAATTGTTGCAGTTAGAGACCGAGTGACAATTGTAGAGACTAGTAGCAGTCAGATGATGGGGAGCGCAGTGCAGAGTCGACAACAGTGCAATTGGCACAGTGCAGTGTTAGTAGCAATAGAGATTCTTCAGTGACAGTGCAGACGTTAGTAACAGTCAGAGACTCGGGAGACAAATGCATCATACTGATCATAGTTGATTTAGTATTTTGGATGCTTTTTAGTTGTAGCAACAACAGATGAGAGGGAGTTGCAATGCAGATGCAGTGTTGGCAACAGTATGGCAGTGTCAGCAGCAACACAGATGCAACGTATATCAGAGTTGCACAATATGGCCAGACATCAGCAGCGTGACAGGAGATGATGGAGAGACAGGGTGTTGTGGCAGGTTGTGCAGCACTAGAACACATTCCTCGCTAAGAGGGAGTGTTAGTTTTTGTAGCATTGGATGTGTTCTAGCCTTGAAATTTTTTGGAGAGGCTAGAATACATGAGATCTCCAAACCCATAAATCGTTTCTGGAAATTCCGCCTATAAATGACTTAATTAGATTATTAACTAGTTTTTAAATATTTCCTAAGTCTAAACTTAGGGAATATGGTTAATTAATCAGTATTAATTAAGTCAAGGCGAGAATCATCAAGAAACTCACACAGATCGATCCAGAGATGATCATAGCCATTGATTAAGTTTTAATCTTAGCTGTTAGTGCTCCAACAGAGGATTATAAGAGAAGGTCGATGTGGGGATGGAGAAGACACTTTAGTAGTTCGATTTCTGAGCAGATCGATTTCCAGAGTAGCAACAGTGAGTTGCCGGAGAGAGAGCTAGAGATCAAAGTAGTGTGAGACAGTGGGGCTGGAGGAGGCATTCCAGATCCAGCGAGTGCATTTGCAGAGAGGCATAAGAGCCACAGAGAGGCTGATGCTGGGGCAACGCAACAACATGTAGAGGCAAGATCGATTTGCTGAGAGGGAGAGTCGTCTTTAGTTCCAGAGGCCGAGAAGGAGTCCTAGGGTGTCGAAGAAGAATCTTTCCAGTCAGCAAAAGGCATAATGACTGCATTAGAGACCATTATGAGGCTAGATGTCTAGCAGTGTAAAATTTAGGTATGTTCTATGCTTAGAGCAATTTATTTCAATTTTCACAGTTAGCTCAATATCTTTTCCAGATTAGCAATCACATTAGCATTAAAGTAAATTGCACATAAACATAGATCGCAGAAGATCAGCCAAGACAAGAGGACACAAGATGTGGTGCTAGCCAGGGGCAAACCCCAATGTGGGGAAACCCTTGATCTATTCTTCTTATATGTTCTTCAATAGTTCAGCACAGAGAGAGAGAGATAGTACATTTACAACAAAAGTCAACACTTTGACCTATCTAGATAAGAGCATAGATCATCTTTAAGAAGATGATACATGAGATCAGTTGAAGACATGTTGCGTCAATTGATTCTCCAAGGTGACTCCTTCACCTATCATTGTGCTGCATCTCGTCATCATGCTGCACCCCACCGTGCTGCACCATGCTGCACCCATCATCATAATGCTGGACCTCGTGACCATGTTGTACACATCATACTGTTGCACCTTATGCTGCACTGCTGTCCCATGTGTCATTGTTGAACCATGTTGTCATACAACATGTCTCATGTGCTTGCAACACCATGCTTGCCATTGCTATCCATGCTGTCCATGCTTGCTGTCCCATTGTGCCACTGCTGCACAATGTCATTGCTGTCCCATTGTGCCATTGCTACACAAAGTCATTGTTGTCCCTGTTGACCAGTACCGGTCAACTACCCATGCAGTACACCCTCTTTTCTTGGCAGAAAGGGGTAGCACCTGATCAGCGTGTCCGTGCCATCCTGCAGTCATCAGCAGCTTAATCATTTTGATTGTAAACCCAGTCTGCATGTATGAATTGTAAATAATCTTAGCAGACATGAGTCGTGTATGTGAATTGCCTAGGTGGACCTAACTTTCTAATGGTAATCTACGTCCCGGAAGGTTTTTCGTCTCACCGATCCATGGATCGGCAGAGTTTTCCTTCAAACCTGACCCCAAAGCCGGGATGGATTTTGTCATTGGAATTTTAGGAGAATCCTAGTGTGTTGATCTGCTAGATTATAGTTGTGTCGCAGAACTGGGTGATTTGTGAGGGTCTATGTTAAAGGGGTTTTCCCCCTTAAGATGTAAATTTGTAAAAGTCATCATGAAATGTGTCTTGAGGGTCGAAAAATGTTGTAAATCCCCTCATGAGTCCTAAGTCCTAGGTCCTAGGTGATGTTTCCAAAGGCTTAGTTCGGTGATCCATTTTAAAATGAATTAAGAAATTAAAAAAATGAATAAAAAAATAAAAAAATAATAAAAAATCATAAAATAGAGCAAAAACCCTAAAATAATAAAATAATAATATTTTAAGTGAATGCATGCAAAATATTATTTTTTAATAAATCGACGGATGAGATTAAGAGATGTCTTGATCTTCATCGACGGTCGAGATCATTTCGACATGGATCACTCGAACTAGTCGTTGGGATCATTTCCTTTAAATAGGGTGCTAGGGGTCAGTTCAGAGATATCTGATCTGTGAGTCTAAGACTGAAGAAGCTCTCTTGTAAATCTGTTTCTGGTTAATAAAAGAAGACTTTGGGGTCCATATCTTGCTGGTGTTACTCTCTTGAAATGCTGTGAGATTGTTTAATTTTCTGCATATGTTATTTTCAGCCGTTAATAATAGCTTTTTGTAGAGTATTGTGAGCACAGGTATCTTGTTCACTTGCTAGGGTTTGAGTGTTGTTAGGGGTTCTGAAGTAATGACAGGTATCTCCATTACTTTCTGAGATCTAGCAGAATTTTTGCCCTCTTTACTGATGGTTGTTCTGAGCTGTGCAGAAAACCCTTTCTGAAGGAAATTTGTGGGCGTTCGGGGAAGTTCTCGGCTGAACCAGCCAACTCCCGCAAGCATTTTTTGCTGAGCCCAGTTGGATTTGATCCTGGGTCTATCATTCGGTTTATTTTTCTAATTTACATGAGAGATTTTCTGAAGTTCTTCACAGTGAAAATCTGAAATCTTTATTTCTTTAAAATATTTCTGTTCTTATTGCTGAATCTGGCTGTGAAAGGGCCAAAAACCTGTACATTAATCAGCTGTTCTAGGGTTTCAAATTTTTTTATTAGGGTTTTGATTTCGGTTTTGTGTACAAATTTATTTTTGCAGTTTTCATTAGGGTTTCTTCTGAATATTTGATTAGGGCTTTCAGTGAGCTTGTTCTTTTCAGGTTGCCAAAAGATAATGACATGAACCTGTGAAAGCCTGCAGCACAGTGCAAAGGCCAGCCAACCGTCATACCACGGGTCAGGATCGATTTTTCCCTGGCCGCCATCAGCTATCTCTGGTCGAAGGTTTATGGGCGTGCTCTCATCGTTTACATCTGAGGCTGGTCACGTCGTTCCTTTTTTAAACACCATCCAACGCTGCTATCCATTGTACAGCATTACCATCGAACTGTATATCAGCATTCTGCCATTGAACTCGCGTGGTTGCAAGGAGGAAGTTACGTCACTATCCGGCTCAGGATTGTTCAGATCAGCAGGAAAATCACGCTCAGTTCAACTGCACATCAAAGAATCGATCCGAAAGCAGCTTTCCGCCGTCAAAGTGCAATTCGTGAATAACAAAAAGGAAATTCGAGTTTTATTCTGCCTGCATGAGTTCCCAACGGAACGTATATCCTGTGTGGAAATAACCAGAAGATCTCAGGTCGAAATCTGTCCACAGAGAACCGACTGCAAACCACCTGATATCGCACTGAGATTTTTACGTGTTCTTGCATCGAAGTCGATCCTGCTTAAACGCGCAGTGGTATAGTATGCGCAGTAAAAAAAATTTCGTTTTGGTATATTCATGAGTTTAAGGCGAAAGCATATCAAAGTATGCTTCAGTGCGTAGCAGATTGCTCTCCGCAGGTTAACTTTCGGTGATTCGATTCATCGTCTGGTCAAATCGTAAGCGGCTAGGGTTTCTCGGTATCGTTGGCTCTCATTCCCGATTTTGAATGCGTTTTGATTTCTTTTATTTTAACAGCATAATTTTATTTCTGTCTTCGATAGATTTAGATGTAAATTTCATATAGTTTGTTTTATATTTCAATTAATGTTTAGATTTAGCTTTATGTTTTAGATTTTTGTTTTAATTAGATTTTATTTTGTTTTAATTAATTTTTAATGTGTCAGCGTTAGTTTTATTTTATAGTTAGATTTTAGATTATAATGTTTTAACTAGATTTTGATTTATGTTTTAGTTTAGTTTAGATTTTTTTTAAACTTAAATTTTAGATTTAAGTTTTTTTTTTGTAATATGAAAAAAAAATAAAAATAAAAAAAAAAATATAAAAAAATATATAAAAGGATGTATTTATGAATTTTTAGTTGGACTGCGTTTTCATTTTTGTTTTAATTAGAGTTTCATAATTTTTAGACTTTTCATAATAAAAAAAAAAAAAAAAAAAAAAAAAAAAAAAAAAAAAAAAAAAATTGGAAAATTTTCTTTTTTCGGATCCAGTTTCAGTTGTCTATCATGTTATATCTTTCATGCTGAATTTTCAAGTCGAGATGTGAAATTGATATCTGGTTAATGGTTTATGATTCGTGGTGGTTTAAAGCATTCATCTTTTCAAAATTTTCAGTTGCTGGATATCGTTTTGGTCATTCTAAGAGCATTGTGATTTAGCTGATACCTTTTGATGACAAATGATTGGTGTTCACGGTTTATGTTTCTATATCATTTAACAAGTAATCATTGTAATAATAATCTTTTAAGGCACTGGTCTGCTAAATTAATTAAATCCTTTTAGTGCTTATCTTAATCATATCTCGTGTCTCCCAGCCAACTGGTCGACAGTTGGCCTCATCATCTCACAGGGACTACCCCCCTTAGCCGCGGGAGACAGGCTTAAACGGAGGGATCGGGGTTCAGAGTGACAGCCCCCGGTTTGAGCGTTGTCGTGTCAATCTGCGCGACAACATTTTTTGGCGCCGTTGCCGGGGACAGAGTTTTTCTGTTCCTGGAGTTTCATCGACATTCACCTTCTCATCTTTCTCATCTCTCATTTTGAGCTGGCAAATTCAACCTTTTGGGTTATCATTTGGATCTTTTATTGCTTTATTTTTTGCCATATCAGTAGCATCTCTTCGGTTTGTGTCTTGTTTGGGTGGCAACTCCACTTTCTCATTTTTCCCAGACAAGAAGCTTTCCTCATATCTGCTTGTGGTTACTTTTTGGATCCTAGAATCAGATTCATTGTTCAAGTGGCGACTCCACTTCTTTCATCTCTTAATTTTCTTGAGCAGAAATCTTTTTCTATCATCCATTTGATCCCTTATTGTTCATCATGGATTATTCATTTAAACCATGTCATTTTACTGATAATCTCCATGATCTTCCGAAAGAGGCCATTTCTAAATTATTTAAGTTCTCGGGTGGTGATTCGGTCGCTGTTAGAAGGCATTTAAACATGTTTACTTGTGTAATGATCTTATATTGTAGATTTCCTCAATATAATTATGAAGATTTCAAGATGCGTCTATTTGTCCATTCTTTAGAGGGTGATGCCTTGAATTGGTTTAATAATTTTCCTAATGATTTTTTCACTTCTTTACAAGACATTTTCAATGCTTTTAAAGATAGATATGATAGTTCAAACAGCTTGCCTTCTACCTCTAAAATTGTGCAAAAGAAAGAAAGTAATCTTATAAAAAATCCAGCTGTTGAAGAAAGTTTTCAAGATCAGAATGTGTCATCCACCGGAAATATCGCAGACCAAGTTCATGATAGTGAAAAATCAGGGACAGATGACAATGAAAGGGAAGAGCAAAAACAAATTTTACGAGATCTAATGATGCTGGTAAAAAATATGGAAATCAATCAAACTAATTATGTCAATGATGTGAAAACTTTATGCACCCACCTGGAAAAACGTAATAGGGAGATTGAGGTCACGCAAAATCAGCATGCTAAAGAAATTGAGGCCATGAAAACTAAATATGAAACAAAAATTGGAAACATGCATAGCAAGATGTCAGTCTTAGAGGAAAATATGGTGACCATGAAAGCTGATCATGATAAGGAAATTGACTCTACGCAAAACAAGTTATTAACTATGGATGAGGAAATGACTATCATGATGTTCAATCATAATAATCAGTTGGCTGACATGCAAGCGAATCATAAAGAAGAAATAAATTTCATGCAGCATTACTTGATGGACATAAAGGAAAAGAACAATAAAGTGATAAAAGACATGGAAGAACATCATGCCAGACAAATCGGTGATATAAAGGTTGAACACTCTAGACAGATGGATGCCATTAGAATACAGGTTCAAAGGTTTCAGCAATTGGAAGATGAGAGAAACCAGCAAACATCAACAGATCAGGAGCCTTCTCATTTGTTGCAACAAGTTCCATCTTATTATGAGGAGGTCATTGATTCGATTGAAAGATGGTTAATTGAGGGTGATCCGGATATATTTAAGAATGATAAAGATCAGATGCAAGATGAAGAAAGACATAGCACGCATATCTTACATACTTCATTTGATAGCTTTGAAACAGAAAGTTCTATGTCATCAGTCATACAACCAGCCAGAAAGAAAAAGCGTAAGAGAAAGAAAATAAGAAGAAGATTTGACGCATCAGATGGTCGCGAGCAGCTTGATTTTCGGATAGGAAAAAGTCCTACCATATGCAAAATTGGACATGGCACATCCGACAAGCAGCCAACAGATTTGCCTAAAAGCAGGCAAATGCTCAGTATGCACTTTATTGAACACATCTGATGCCATGGGGCATCTTTTGTATCGTATTTCTAACCCTACTCCTTGTTTTTCCGCATTTTCATTTCTGCTTTAGATAGTTAATAAATGAAGAGCTTTTTTCTTTCCTGTGCTTAATGTATATGCTGATTTTTGGATGGACGCTACTTATTTTTGTGTTGTATGGATGCAGATTCTGGATTCTCACATTCCTGCAAGCAGCAAAGTGTCCCCAAGTAGAGCGAGATGTTGACTAGTACCGGTCAACTACCCATGCAGTACACCCTCTTTTCTTGGCAGAAAGGGGTAGCACCTGATCAGCGTGTCCGTGCCATCCTGCAGTCATCAGCAGCTTAATCATTTTGATTGTAAACCCAGTTACTGCATGTATGAATTGTAAATAATCTTAGCAGACATGAGTCGTGTATGTGAATTGCCTAGGTGGACCTAACTTTCTAATGGTAATCTACGTCCCGGAAGGTTTTTCGTCTCACTGATCCATGGATCGGCAGAGTTTTCCTTCAAACCTGACCCCAAAGCCGGGATGGATTTTGTCATTGGAATTTTAGGAGAATCCTAGTGTGTTGATCTGCTAGATTATAGTTGTGTCGCAGAACTGGGTGATTTGTGAGGGTCCATGTTAAAGGGGTTTTCCCCCTTAAGATGTAAATTTGTAAAAGTCATCATGAAATGTGTCTTGAGGGTTGAAAAATGTTGTAAATCCCCTCATGAGTCCTAAGTCCTAGGTCCTAGGTGATGTTTCCAAAGGCTTAGTTCGGTGATCCATTTTAAAATGAATTAAGAAATTAAAAAAATGAATAAAAAAATAATAAAATAATAAAAAATCATAAAATAGGGCAAAAACCCTAAAGTAATAATATTTTAAGTGAATGCATGCAAAATATTATTTTTTAATAAATCGACGGATGAGATTAAGAGATGTCTTGATCTTCATCGACGGTCGAGATCATTTCGACATGGATCACTCGAACTAGCCGTTGGGATCATTTCCTTTAAATAGGGTGCTAGGGGTCAGTTCAGAGATATCTGATCTGTGAGTCTAAGACTGAAGAAGCTCTCTTGTAAATCTGTTTCTGGTTAATAAAAGAAGACTTTGGGGTCCATATCTTGCTGGTGTTACTCTCTTGAAATGCTGTGAGATTGTTTAATTTTCTGCATATGTTATTTTCAGCCGTTAATAATAGCTTTTTGTAGAGTATTGTGAGCACAGGTATCTTGTTCACTTGCTAGGGTTTGAGTGTTGTTAGGGTTTCTGAAGTAATGGCAGGTATCTCCATTACTTTCTGAGATCTAGCAGCATTTTTGCCCTCTTTACTGATGGTTGTTCTGAGCTGTGCAGAAAACCCTTTCTGAAGGAAATTTGTGGGCGTTCGGGGAAGTTCTTGGCTGAACCAGCCAACTCCCGCAAGCATTTTTTGCTGAGCCCAGTTGGATTTGATCCTGGGTCTATCATTCGGTTTATTTTTCTAATTTACATGAGAGATTTTCTGAAGTTCTTCACAGTGAAAATCTGAAATCTTTATTTCTTTAAAATATTTCTGTTCTTATTGCTGAATCTGGCTGTGAAAGGGCCAAAAACCTGTACATTAATCAGCTGTTCTAGGGTTTCAAATTTTTTTATTAGGGTTTTGATTTCGGTTTTGTGTACAAATTTATTTTTGCAGTTTTCATTGGGGTTTCTTCTGAATATTTGATTAGGGCTTTTAGTGAGCTTGTTCTTTTCAGGTTGCCAAAAGATAATGACATGAACCTCTGAAAGCCTGCAGCACAGTGCAAAGGCTAGCCAACCGTCATACCACGGGTCAGGATCGATTTTTCCCTGGCCGCCATCAGCTATCTCTGGTCGAAGGTTTATGGGCGTGCTCTCATCATTTACATCTGAGGCTGGTCACGTCATTCCTTTTTTAAACACCATCCAATGCTGCTATCCATTATACAGCATTACCATCGAGCTGTATATCAGCATTCTGCCATTGAACTCGCTTGGTTGCAAGGAGGAAGTTACGTCACTATCCGGCTCAGGATTGTTCAGATCAACAGAAAAATCACGCTCAGTTCAACTGCACATCAAAGAATCGATCCGAAAGCAGCTTTCCGACGTCAAAGTGCAATTCGTGAATAACAAAAGGAAATTCGAGTTTTATTCTGCCTGCATGAGTTCCCAACGGAACGAATATCCTGTGTGGAAATAACCAGAAGATCTCAGGTCGAAATCTGTCCACAGAGAACCGACTGCAAACCACCTGATATCGCACTGAGATTTTTACGTGTTCTTGCATCGAAGTCGATCCTGCTTAAACGCGCAGTGGTATAGTATGCGCAGTAAAAAAAATTTCGTTTTGGTATATTCATGAGTTTAAGGCGAAAGCATATCAAAGTATGCTTTAGTGCGTAGCAGATTGCTCTCCGCAGGTTAACTTTCGGTGATTCGATTCATCGTCTGGTCAAATCGTAAGCGGCTAGGGTTTCTTGGTATCGTTGGCTCTCATTCCCGATTTTGAATGCGTTTTGATTTCTTTTATTTTAACAGCGTAGTTTTATTTCTGTCTTCGATAGATTTAGATGTAAATTTCATATAGTTTGTTTTATATTTCAATTAATGTTTAGATTTAGCTTTATGTTTTAGATTTTTGTTTTAATTAGATTTTATTTTGTTTTATTTAGTTTTGTTTTAATTAATTTTTAATGTGTCAGCGTTAGTTTTATTTTATAGTTAGATTTTAGATTATAATGTTTTAACTAGATTTTGATTTATGTTTTAGTTTAGTTTAGATTTTTTTTAAACTTAAATTTTAGATTTAAGTTTTTTTTTTGTAATATGAAAAATAAAATAAAAATAAACAAAAAAAATATAAAAAAATATAAAGAAGGATTTATTTATGAATTTTTAGTTGGACTGCGTTTTCATTTTTGTTTTAATTAGAGTTTCATAATTTTTAGATTTTTCATAAAAAAAAAAAAAAAAAAATTGGAAAATTTTCTATTTTCGGATCCAGTTTCAGTTGTCTATCATGTTATATCTTTCATGCTGAATTTTCAAGTCGAGATGGGAAATTGATATCTGGTTAATGGTTTATGATTCGTGGTGGTTTAAAGCATTCATCTTTTCAAAATTTTCAGTTGCTGGATATCGTTTTGGTCATTCTAAGAGCATTGTGATTTAGCTGATACCTTTTGATGACAAATGATTGCTGTTCACGGTTTATGTTTCTATATCATTTAACAAGTAATCATTGTAATAATAATCTTTTAAGGCACTGGTCTGCTAAATTAATTAAATCTTTTTAGTGCTTATCTTAATCGTATCTCGTGTCTCCCAGCCAACTGGTCGACAGTTGGCCTCATCATCTCACAGGGACTACCCCCCTTAGCCGCGGGAGACAGGCTTAAACGGAGGGATCGGGATTCAGAGTGACAGCCCCCGGTCTGAGCGTTGTCGTGTCAATCTGCGCGACAACAGTCCCATCATTGTTTAGTCTCATCATGCTGTTGTCCCATTGAACATTGCTATACAATATCATTGTTGTCCCATCTTTGTGCTGTCCCAACATCTTAGCAGCACCATGTAGCCAAGTTGTCCTATTTACTTTGCTGCACTAGTTGGCAGCACCATGTAGCCCAACTGTCATATTTACTAGCACTGCTGTACTAGTCGCCTTGCATCTATCTATCAGTCCACAAACAACCCTCAATTCTGTTGCATGCTACTGCTGATTTCTCCCTAGGGTTCTGTGCATGTAACAATTTGGTTAGGGCACACCAACAAGCCTAACGTATAGGGAGAATACCCTTGTTTTGACTAGCTATCCTTAGAGATGACTGCGGCCTGGTTAGGAGGTCCTTTCTAGGCCTCTCGGCCACCTAAACTTCATCTCCCAACTGTTGCTGTAGCAGTCCCTCACTGCGGCCCTATAAACAGAGATATATGCCCCAAAATCATGCACAAAACAATCATGAAACTCACCTATAGTCTGCGGCCTGATTTGCAAGGTAAGACTGCCCTCAAATTAGTCCTATGACTGAGGCTCTTCCGGCAAGGGAACTCGGCTCTCCTTCACCCTGAAACAGGCCTTAAACCAACTGCGTTTAGCCCTTAAACTTACCTTAGAGATACGCTGTCCATACAACCCTTCCACGTTGTCTAGGGTAGCCTTCTAATGTTGTGGCTATGGCATGCTATTATCTTCCTTGACTGCGTCTATGTATGGATCAGCGTGTAGAGCTATTTCTTGACGAGCGTATAGGTTAGGGCTCCTTCTTTGATAGCGTTAGGGTTGCCTCCTTTGATAGCGTTAGGGCTGCCTTCTTACCTACGGCTAGGGCAACCTCTTTTCCTCTAACATCTAGGGCTTCCACTCCTAGATCTCTCTTCCACTAAAACCCATGACAAGTGGAGAGAAATCAAGATAGAAGTGTGTGTGTGAAATGACTCTCAAGTCATCTCCTTTTATACTAAAATGTTGAGCACATGTGGGGTTTATTTGATTGCTGGACGACGTTGACGAATTGTCTTATAACACAAATAAATTCATAACTCTATGAATACTTATCGGAATTGGATGATATTTAGATCAATCCTACACCTCTCGATGAGAGGGATCCAAGAAAAACATCAACTGCCAAAAATAAGATGACCCACATGGAGTTTGGCCCTAGTTGCCAATTTTAACACTCCCTCTCAACTAGGGAGAACTCCGCTCGCTGATCCATTTGTCCGATTGAACTATCTCTGCCACTAGTGCCTTGCACTGCTTTGCTCTTCTCTGCTCTATTGAGCTCTGTTCTGCTGAACCATGAAGAAGAAGAATTGGTTGAGAATGTCTCATACCATTCTCTACTGACCCGAAGCCAGTTCCATATGAAGAGAGTGTATCATACCACTCTTACTGACCCGAAGTCAGTTTCATTGATCCCTGATCAATATCACAAGAGAGTCTCTCAAACCACTCATACTGATCCCAGATCGATGGAGGTCATCCTAGCATAGGGAGTACGGTAGATACAACGATGCGTCCATTGATAGTACTACTATGGTCCCTAACTCCATTTCCCTGCTCATTGGCCAGATGAGAGGTACTTCCTATGAGTCCCAGACTGCATGGGTAGGATGCCTCGACAGGAGAACCACTCATCCTATCCCTAAGTCGCCACGGGGTACCACACGGGAATGCTGAGCCATTCACCCTATACACAACGCACCATTAGGGGAGGGTGAGTCGCCCTATGGTCACTTGTTGCTCCAAGAAGTACCCCAAGCCCCTCGGAGCTCCCAGAGCTCAATGCATGCATCATGCAGGAGTCAAGACCCTCATAAGAGGGTCTCTTAGCGACTGCAAGTCGTTTAGGAAGTCACAAATTTGACCTTTCCCTGGGGCTTCGACAGAATGTCTGCGACTTGTACATCAGTCTCAATGCGATGGAGCCTCCTCGCTCATCAACGTACGATATCCCAAATAAGGTAGTATCTAATGTCTATATGCTGGATCAATCATAGAATACGAGATTCCTCAACAATCAAATCCCCCCTGGTTGACACAGAAGATCACGGTGGTATCCATCATGTGTACAAACAACTCACTGAAGAGCTTCCACAACCAGGCAGCTTCACACAAGATCATACTCGTAGCTATGTATTCGGTTTCAGCGGTGCTCAAAACAACCTTCTTCTGCTTCTCGCTCATCCAGGATGTCGAAGCAGAACCCAAAGAGAACCAGTACTCAGAAGTGCTCTTGCGATCCTCCACACTGTCTGCCCAGTCAACATTCAAATAATTATGCAGCTTCACATTTCCGACAGTGTATCTCAATCCATGAGAGATTGTGCCCCAAAGATATTTCAGAAGATTCTTGGCACCAATCCAGTGAGGCTCAACCAAATATGAACCCAACATGCTAACTACAAAGCATTTATCTGGACGAAAGTTCACCAAGAACGTCAAGGCGAATGAGTTTATGAAACTCAGAGGCATTTCCCAAATTTGGTACAGCATCACTATCACATAACTTCTGAAAGTTAAGCTCCATCGAGGTAGTCACGGGCTTGTAGTTTACCATTCCAAATCCGGAATCCAACTCCCTTACTTTTGCAAATGAGAGGGTCTGCACCTGTCAGAAAGAGGTCGTCCTCATAAGGTGCTAGTATGAGAGGTCTATCATCCACAACCTTCAAGCAATGGTTTGGATCGGCTTCACTCCTAGTGAATCTCAGCTTCATGAGACTGCTATCAATCCTCTCATACTAAGCTTGGGGTGTTTTGCCTCAAGCCATAGAGGGCTTTCTTCCACTTGCATACATGAGATTCCCGATCATGAATCTCAAACCCCTCGGGTTGTTCCAAACCAGTGGACCTGCTACATGAGGGGAATGGTCCCCTTGTAAGATTTTCCTCTGGTACATCTCAGACATGTACCTTCATGCTCTTCTTGAATTCAGGCATCCTTGTCACCATCTGAATCACATCGGGTAGGGTCCCATAAGTAGACCTCCGGTGTTATAGATGAGATATGTCAATTGACATGATCCCCAAGGGACCATCCTGCAACTTGATACAAATTGCCAACTTTGAACCCAAGAGAAAGAGCATCTTTGAAAATTCTATTTTCAAACACGTACCTTTCCATCGATGAATGCCACCCTGAAACCTTTGACTTCCATTGCCGAAATGGACACTAGGTACTTCTTGTGATCAGGTACATAAAAGAGATTTGGTAAATGAATCGAGTTACCCTCATTCAATTGAGGGGTAACATTCCCTACACCCTTTCCGGGATAGGTGGCATCGACTCCAAGTATAATCCCACGATTGTTTCCATCTCTACTAAATTAGAGAGATCACCCTTCTATCCGATGAAGTGCCTTGAAGCACTACAATCAATAGGCCAGATTCCCACATAATCTGAAGGAGAGGGCCAATACAAGATAACACATCTTTATCTTATCAGAAACAACATTTGATTCTTCATACCCGGGGTTCCTTTCTTTCTTTGAAGATTTGATTGTTTCCTTGATGTCCTGCATTACCTGTCATTCCTTCGATCATTGAAGATGTCCTTGGAATGATTGTTATCTTCATCAAGAGATGTGTCCCTGCCATTCAGACACTCCTTCGCATAATGGCTGAACTTATTACAAACAAGGCATCTGTCTTTCTTTCCACCCTTAGATCCGTACTTCCCATTGAAGTGATCTTTAGGTAGGCCATCAAAAGCTTCTGCTGCGCCATTCAGATAATGTTCCCTACTACGATTTCACCCTTGGTGAATTTGAAGAGGGATGAGGGACCCATTGAGCCTTTTGTCCTTTCCCAACTGTCTTTGGTGATTGCTCTTTCACTCTTGCTTGGGCTTTGTCTTCACCTCAGCTTCGATACCATGTAAAATTTAGGTATGTTCTATGCTTAGAGCAATTTATTTCAATTTTCACAGTTAGCTCAATATCTTTTCTAGATTAGCAATCACATCAGCATTAAAGTAAATTGCAGATAGAACATAAATATAGATCGCGAAAGACAAGCCAAGACAAGAGGACACAAGATGTGGCGCTAGCCAGGGACAAACCCCAATGTGGGGAAACCCTTGATCAATTCTTCTTAAATGTTCTTCAATAGTTCAGCAGAGAGAGAGAGAGAGATAGTACATTTACAACAGAAGTCAACACTTTGACTTATCTAGATAAGAGCATAGATCATCTCTAAGAAGATGATACATGAGATCAGTTGAAGACATGCTGCTTCAACTGATTCTCCAAGGTGGCTCCTTCACCTATCATTGTGCTGCATCTTGTCATCATGCTGCACCCCACCGTGCTGCACCATGCTGCACCCATCATCATAATGTTGGACCTCATGACCATGTTGTACACATCATACTGCTGCACCTTATGCTGCACTGTTGTCCCATGTGTCATTGTTGAACCATGTTGTCATACAACATGTCTCATGTGCTTGCAGCACCATGCTTGCCACTGCTATCCATGCTGTCCATGCTCGCTGTCCCATTGTGCCACTGTTGCACAATGTCATTGTTGTCCCATCATTGTTTTGTCTCATCATGCTGTTGTCCCGTTGAACATTGCTGTCCCATCTTTGTGCTATCCCAACATCTTAGCAGCACCATGTAGCCCAGCTGTCCTATTTACTTTGCTGCACTAGTTAGCAGCACCATGTAGCCCAATTGTCCTATTTACTAGCACTGGTGTACTAGTCGCCTTGCATCTATCTATCAGTCCACAAACAACCCTCAATTTTGTTGCATGCTATTGCTGATTTCTGCCTAGGGTTTTGTGCATGTAACAGTTTGGTTAGGGCACACCAACCAGCCTAACGTATAGGGAGAATACCCCTGTTTTGCCTCGCTGTCCTTAGAGATGACTGCGGCCTGGTTAGGAGGTCCTTTCTAGGCCTCTCGGCCACCTAAACTTCATCTCCCAATTGCTGCTGTAGCAATCCTTCACTGCGGCCCTATAAATAGAGATATACGCCCCAAAATCATGCACAAAACAATCATGAAACTCACCTATAGTTTGCGGCCTGATTTGCAAGGTAAGACTGCCCTCAAATTAGTCCTATGACCGTGGCTCTTCCGGCAAGGGAACTCGGCCCTCCTTCACCCTGAAATAGGCCTTAAACCAACTGCGTTTAGCCCTTAAACTTACCTAAGAGATACGCTGTCCATACAGCCCTTCCACGCTGTCTAGGGTAGGCTTCTAATGTTGCGGCTAGGGCATGCTATTATCTTCCTTGACTGCGTCTATGTATGGATCAACGTATAGGGCTATTTCTTGACGAGCGTATAGGTTAGGGCTCCTTCTTTGATAGAGTTAGGGATGCCTTCTTTGATAGCGTTAGGGCTGCCTTCTTAGCTGCGGCTAGGGCAACCTCTTTTCCTCCAACATCTAGGGCTTCCACTCCTAGATTTCTCTTCCACTAAAACACAAGGCAAGTGGAGAGAAATCAAGATAGAAGTGTGTGTGTGAAATGACTCTCAAGTCATCTCCTTTTATACTAAAACGTTGAGCACATGTGGGGTTTACTTGGTTGCTGGCCAACCTTGACGAAGCATCTTATAACACAAATAAATTCATAATTCCATGAATACTTATCAAATCGGATGATCTTTAGATCAATCCTACACCTCTCGATGAGAGGGATCCAAGAAAAATATCAGCTGCCATAAATAAGACGACCCACATGTAGTTTGACCCTAGTTGCCAATTTTAACAAGCAAGCTGTGCAGAGTAGCGTAGAGGGTCAGATGGTCGAATTTCTGAAGACAACTTGTGCCAGGAGTTTGTCTGTGGGGTGAGGAAAATTCCTCACTAGACTTTTGCCAGTATTTTTCTTTGTAGGATTGCCAGATTTCGACATCCAATTGTACTTAGAATTTCTCATTGTTGTATAATAATAAAACCCTCAGTTGTTGCACTGGTTTTCCCAAGTTGTGTTTTTTTCGGGGACTTTTGTCCAAAAATAATTGTGTTAATTTTATGTGTGTGTGCTAACATTTCTCAGCTTCCAGCGTTTTATTTTCTTTCACAATATTTTATTTGTGAAGGTTGCAATGTGATTTATTCAATATTTGTCGTAGTAAACAACAAATTAATTGTTAAATAAAGTTAACAATTAGGAGAATAATTTTGATTTGCTGCAATAAGGTTCCAGTTTGGATATTTCACAGAGATGTGATATTTGATGAAAGTATTGCATTCAAGAAATCAAAGGATCTCCCGATGGATTATGATGATGAAGAACTTCCTATATTTAAAGAGGTAGGTACTAGGGAGGAAGAAGAATCAAATCATGAAGATGAAGGTCCTAGTGAACTTGTGCAACCTGTGGTCATCCCTAAAACAAGAAAGAGACCTAACTGGTTGAAATCCACTCTATTAGATGTAGAGGGACATGGCGCAGCCAAGGCACATTCAGAGAAAGAAAGAAACCCAAAAGATATTCTGGGTAATGCAACCTATATGACAAAGCTAATAGAAGGAGAACTATCCACCTTTGAAGAGGCTATCAATCATCAAGAATGGAAAGATGCGATGAATGAAGAGTATCAATCAGTATTGAAGAATGGGGTTTGGGCGATCGTACCTAGGCCTGAAGACAAATCAATGGTAACTTCGAAATGGCTCTACAAGATTAAACTTGCAACAAATGGAAGTATTGATAAATATAAGGCAATATTTGTGGCTAGGGGCTTCTCTCAAAAATAAGGCATCGATTATGAAGAGACATTTGCTCCCACAACAAGGTATACAACTATACATTCATTGGTCTCTCTCGCAGCGTCGATGGATGGTACATTCATTAAATGGATGTCAAGATTGCATTTATGAGAAGTCAACCCTTGGGATTTGAAGTCAAAGATAGAGAGACTTATGTTTGCAGGTTGAAGAAGGCATTATATGGCCTTAAGCAAGCACCAAGGGCATGGTATGCAAGGATGGATGCATAACTACAAAGATTAGGCTTCACAAAGAGTTCTGCTGATCCGATTTCTATATCAAAGTTGTGAAGAATGAGTCTCTAATCATTCTTCTATATGGGGATTATCTTCTCATGACAGGTGTGGAAGGTCAAATTCAAGAACGCAAGAAGCAACTAGCAACGAAATTCGACATGAAGGATCTGGTGCTGATGCATTATTATTTGGGACTGAAAGTTTGGCAGGAACTTGATGAGATTTATCTAGGTCAAGGAAAGTATGTGATTGAGATGCTAAAGAGGTTTGACATGATGGATTGCAAACCTATGACAACCCCCATGATCACGAACTTGAAAAGGTTAAGAAGTTTTGAATCAAGCCCAATGGATCCTACTAGGTATAGATAATTGATTGGCTCGTTGATGTACTTGGTAAATACTCGACCAAACATATGTTTTGTAGTGAATATTCTCAGTCAGTTCCAAGTGGAGCCCAAGCATATATTGACATATTTTCAAGGAACAATCCACTACTGCTTGAGATATGATAAGAGGAATGATGTCCACTTGATTGGATATACAAATTCTAACTAGGGAAGCAGCGAGCAGGATAGAAGAAGCACTACAAGAGGATGTTTTAGTTTGGGATCCACCATGGTCTCATGGATGAGCAGAAAGCAAGAATCAATTGCTTTGAGTAGTGCTAAGGCCGAATATATTGCAGCTTGTGAAGTAAGCAGAGAAGCTATCTAGTTGAGGAAGCTGCTGTCCTACTTGTTTGAAGGACCAATGTACTGTAGAATGATACATTGTGATAACACCAATTGTATAAGCTTTTCTGAAGACCCAATGTTTCATGGAAAGAAAAAGCATATAAATAACAAGTATCACTACATTCAAAAGTTGGTGCAGGATGGTATGTTGCAGCTATGGTATATCTCCACTGATGAGCAGACAACTGATATATTGACAAAATCTCTTCCTAATAAGAAGCTTGTGTATTTGAGAGACAAGCTATGTTTGGTTGATATATCCTCCCTAGTTGAGAGGGAGAGATAGGCACATCATTCTTGTCTTTGCTTGGGAAGAAAGAATGGAGGATTGGGTAAGCATCTGGCATCCCATAGTCTTTGAGGATGAGGTAGGGCATCCAATATAAGAGTAGTCGTAGAGGACCAATATTCTTTGAGGATTGGCTATCCAAGATAAGAATAGTCCTAGAAGGACATACTCTATGAACAACCGGGTGGGGTATGTGCCTTGAGAGACAATGATTATGGTGTCTATAAATCATTGGTCTTGCCAGCATTGTGCTCTGATCTTGTGGAGAGATAGAGCTGTTAGTCAAGGCCTTGCTTTGTGACAATGCTGGTTGTTATGATGCTAAATAGATGGGTTACCAATTCGACTCTTCTTATGGGATCTCTTGAGATTGAGAATGTCCATTTACTATCTGTGAATACCTCCCTAGTTAAGAGGGAGTGTTGAAAAAATGTGTAACTAGGTTCGGTCTTCATAAATATGAAATGTACTTTTGATTTTTCAATATTGTAAAATGAAAGAAAAATTATTATTGCTATTTTGGAGCATGGGTTTCATACCCAAGGTATTTTATTTTAGAGGTCAAGCACCCATTCAGTGATTCTAGGGTTTGTCCTAGGTCAAGAAGTCAAAAGAGTCATTGTCATAAGTTGAAGACCCCATCGGGCACATTGTAATTTGTAAAAATAATTATTTTTGTATTTTAAAAGTGTCAAAATACCCTCCAAGACCAAGTCAGCGTGTTAAGAAGTTGGCCTATTTTGAGGAGCCTCGTCCACCTTAGAAGCCTATATAAAGGAGGGAACTCGACCTCCTTTGAACACACATTCACTTCTCATCATCTAAGCGAAGGAGAAGCAGAAGAAGGCTAGCGAAGGAGGAGAAGGACGAAGGAAGAAATGTTTTGGGCTATCTCTCTCTCTATCTATCTCACATGTGTGAAGAAGGAAGGCTAGGGTTTATTGCTTCAAGGTTGAAATTCTCAAGTTGCTGGAAGAGGAGCCTAATATGTAACCTACTAGCCCTAGACAAGGAAGCAAGCCAAGCGAAGTTGCTAGGAGGCCTTGGAAGGCTAAATTTCGCTGTAACGTGTGGATGTAGTACTAGTAGCAGTTGCAGGGGCTGAATAATTCAGACTGTTGAAATTTATAAGTCTGACATGTCAGAAATTCCTACTGCATTATCTGGTTTATTTCACCTACTTGTTTATTCCATTAACAAGTTATTTATACATAAAAATACTGAAAATAAACACAAATGCAACCTTAAATCATATACAGATCAACAGCTGAAATACTAGACAAACACACAAGGGACAACGTTATTTTTGGACAATCTTCCCTGGAAAAACCCAATGCGGGAAAACTGGTGCAACAGTTCTGAGGGTTTTATTATTATGCAAATTTCTTAAGTACAACTAGGGTGTCAAACTGGCTCACCCAACAGAGATTTTTACACGATAGTAATACCTCTTTTCGGAGACAGATATTCAACAAGTCTGCCCCACGGAAATCCTTCTGGCGCTTCTCCAAGGCTTTGCATCAGCCTTGTTAGCCTCAGCGAAGCTCTCAGACCTTGTGCATTAGCCTTTTGCCTCTCTATGCCAACTCTCTGGCCTTCTGCGTCACCCACGAAGGCCCCTCAACCACTGCGCATTCTATAGCTGCCTCTGCGTGGCTCTTGCTGCCTCTGCGTAGCCTCTTCAATCACTGCGCTGACCCTCTAACACTATCTTAGCCTCTTTGCTATGTACTCATTGCCCTTCGCTGCAACAGATCACTTGTTCGAGTTTTCTCAGCAAGCCCCGCTCTAAAAAATTGAACTGACTGGTCAATCTTGGTGTATCTCCAACTGACCCTCAAGCCTCCTCTTTTATTTTTCTTGTTGAGTCTTCAACGTCCGAGATTAAGTCTAATCAACGGGTGAGATTAGATTTGGCTTGATCCATGTCATTTAGAACCTTCTCACCCAGTTTTTTATTAATACCCATTAATATTTTAATTTTCCTAAGTTTAGACTTAGAAACCCCATTAAAAAATATTAATTATTTTAATATCTCTCTAATCGGGTGGAATTTTCCCAAACCATTTCTGGGTGTTGGAGATCTCATGTGCTTTAGCCTCTCCACCAATTTTCATGGCCAGAGCACATCCGATGCGAACACAAATAAACACTCCCTCTTAGCGAGGAATGTGCTCTATAAATTGTTCCACTACTGAACATCACACTGATCCTTCTGTACCGGTACCTGTGCTGAAGCTTGGCCTACTGCCCAACATCCACTGCACTGCTGCTTCCTATACTGCTGCCCATGGCTCCGCCATTGCCACTGCTACATCTGTACTGTAGCTCCCTCTCAACATGCTACCCATGCTGCCCATAACACTGCCACTGCTAACTGCTGCACTGCAACTCAGTTACCGAGAAGTAAGTAATTGATCTACCCAAGTCCTGACATCCTTGTCGGTCCGGAAGCCTCTTGATGTTGAAGCTACCTCTACTGCTATCCTGTGCTTCCTCTGCTGCCTCTGCGCTGCTCCAAACACCTCTGTGCCTCTCGCACTGTTGCAACCCGCATTGCGCTGCTACAGAACCCTGCACTCTAGCACTGCCTTGTCGCTCCATCGCATCTTGCTCCACCCAACATCCGTCATCTTGCTACTGTCGTTAAGGGCTCCCGTAGCCGGATATGATCCAAGAGTTTGGGCACCTCAAGGATCCTGCCCCTCATCTTCTGTAGTCCTCCTGACTACCACTCGATGTCTCCCCATCTCTTCTCTAGAGGTGCATGAGCACTCATGGCACAATCGTTATCAATCTTGACTTCTTTCTCCGCCTTAGCTGGAGCTGCCTTGGAGTCAGAAGCCTCTCCCTTATTCTTCTTCCTGGGACACTGGGTTGCATAATGACCTAGCTCCCCACAATGGAAGCACTTTACTTTGGAGATGTCCTTCTTCTTCCTCTTCCCCTACTGTCTCATAGATGCCAGAGCCGCATCCTCCTCCTCTTTCTTGATTCGACCTCCTTTGCTGCTACTCCCTGCCTTGGTCAACCGTCTGATCTCTTCTTGGCGAAGAGCTGCCCACATCTCTTCCCATTCTAGAAGAGTAGCTCTGCCCAAAATGCCTTGGAGAAATGTCTTCCACTCCTTGGAGACTCCATTCAGGGCGGTCCTCACCATGAACTCCTAATCCGGCGTGGCCCCTATGGAAGTAAGTTGGTCCCGAATCTCTTGCAATCTGAGGAGGTATAGATCTATCTGCTCCCCCTTCTGCATTTGATATGACCGCAACTAATTCTCTAATAGCATCTTCCTCTGCATGGAAGTGCCCGGATAAAAAGTCATCAAAGTATCACACATCTCCTTTGCTGTGTTCTTTTCGGCAATATGTGGTATGACATGATCCTTGGCCCCATCAAGGATTATGCACTTTGCCTTTGCCATTGCATCCTCATACTTCTCATTATCAAATGGGTCTACTGGGATAGCCACAGTTCTCAAGGCGAAGCCCTTGATGCAATGTCTATCCAGGACTGACAGGATCCTGGCCTTCCAGATGACAAAGTTGGAGGCCCCTTCCAACCTGTCCTGATCCTTTAGTCTGTTCATTGCCATCTTCGCTCCTCTTCTGGATTCCCTCTGAGATTCGACTTCCCTCCTGGAAATCTCTCTCTAAGTCCTGATTTCCCTGCTGGAATTCTTCCTGCCAACTGTTGAACCGCTCCTCTCCAATCCTCTTTGCAACTGCAACTCAGATCTGGATTTCTTATCTAGAAATCCGTCAAGGTAGCGACTCCCTCTACCTTGGTTCTGTCCCATTAGGTATTGTTCTGCTTCGATAGAAACAACACCCCACCAGCTTCCCAATCCACAATCTGCCCACAGCTCTCTAGGCCCCGACAACTGAAGAAACTAAGCCTTCCAGCTCTGCGCAATCCTGGTAAAAGCTAAATCACTCCTCTGGCCAACTGCGTCAAGCCTACCTAGCTGAGTAGGATGACGTGGCTCTTCGTGACCCTCTTCTACCTCTCTCTGGCTCTGCGATGGCCCTCTCTCTGGCTCGAAATGATGACACAGGTCCTCTGTGTCACTCCTCTGCTGCCTTCTGTTTAGGAGCAACTTTGTCTCTCCGGACAGCTGCTACTACTGCAAATTTCCGATATCTGCTAGTGCCGTCAGTCCTCCTATGATCTACAATGCTTTGATACCATGTTGAAATTTCTAAGTCTGACATGTCAGAAATTCCTACTGCATTATCTGGTTTATTTCACCTACTTGTTTATTCCATTAACAAGTTATTTATAGATATAATTACTGAAAATAAACAGAAATGCAGCCTTAACTTATATACAGATCAATAACTAAAATACTAGACAAACACACAAGGGACACCATTACTTTTGGACAATCGTCCTCGAAAAAACCCAATGCGGGAAAACCGGTGCAGCAGTTTTGAGGGTTTTATTATTATGCAGATTTCTTGAGTACGACTAGGGTGCCAAACTGGCTCACCCAACAAAGATTTTTACACGACAATAATCCCTGTTTTCGGAGACAGATATTCAACAAGTCTGCCCCACGAAAATCCTTCCGGCGCTTCTCCAAGGCTCTGCGTCAGCCCTGCTAGCCTAAGCGTAGCTCTAGAACCCTCTGCGTTAGCGTTCTGCCTCTCTACGTCAACTCTCTGGCCTTCCGCGTCACCCACACAGGCCCCTCAGCCTCTGTGAAGTCTCTAGCTGCCTTTGCGTGGCTCCTGCTGCCTCTGCGTAGCCTCTTCAATCATTTCGCTGACCCCCTGGCACTATCTTTGCCTCTCTATTATGTACGCACTGCCCGTTGCTGCAATAGATCACTTGTTCGAGTTTTCTTAGCAAGCCCCACTCCAGAAAATCGAACTGACTGATCAATCTTGGTGTATCTCCAACTGACCCTCAAGTCTCCTCTTATACTCTTCCTGTTGAGTCTTCAACATCCGAGATTAAGTCTCTAATCAACGGTTAAGATTAGATTTGGCTTGATCCATGTCATTTAGAACCTTTTCACCCAGTTTTATATTAATACCCATTAATATTTTAATTTTTCTAAGTTTAGACTTGGGAACCCCATTAAAAATATTAATTATTTTAATATCTCTCTAACCAGGTGGAATTTCCCCTAATCATTTATGGGTCTTGGAGATCTCATGTGCTTTAGCCTCTCCACCAATTTTCATGGCTAGAGCACATCCGATACTACCACAAATCAACACAGACCTGTAGTAGAGGCCGAAATTCTGTCGCTGGGGGTCGAAGTTGTGCTGCATGAAGAGATTTGACTGGGTTTGACTTGGACAAAGGAAGCACATCATCAAGATGGTCAAGCTTGGTCTTGGAAGGGTTTTGGTCATGGTCTAAATGTCTTGGAATTCGTCAATTGAAGAATCTATAAGAAGAGGAGATTTACAGGATTTCCTCTCTAGTGGAGAGGTTTTGGCCCTGGCGTGCAACCTATATCCTGTGTTCTTGTGTACTGTTGTTCTTCTTGTTTTGGTAGTTGTTTGATGATAAGAACAAACATAATAATAAGAGAAGAAGCTAATAAGTAAGTAAAAGTAAAATGACATCACAAGCAGTTATCAATAATAGAGAAATCTTCCTAACTATTGCCCTTTAGATTTCTCAATAGGTCTCGCTTCCACAACTTTGGATACAAAACTCATCAATTGGGTATTGTTGAAATTTCTAAGTATTACCCATTAGAAATTTTATCGGTATTCTTTGTTTTATTTCACCTACTTGTTTAATTACTAACAAGTTATTTAATCACATAAATACTGAAATAAACACAATATAGTCTCAACCATCTATAGATCAACAACTGAAAGAAATGAACAAACACACAAGTGACACCGTTATTTTTGGACAATCGTCCCCGGAAAAACCCAACTTGGGAAAACCGGTGCAACAATTCTGAGGGTTATATTATTATGCAGTCTTTTTGAGTACAATTGGGTGCCAAACTAGCTCACTTGACAGAGAAAATAATCCGACAATAATACCTCTCTATTCAGAAGCAGATATTCGGAAAGTCTGCCCCACGAAACCCTCTCCAGCACAATCTGAAGCTCAGCGTCAGCCCTCCTGGCCTTTGCGTCAGCTCGAAACCCTCTGCGTCAGCCCTCTGAGGCTCTGCGCAGCCTCTATGGCCCTCTGCGTCACTCCTGTAGCCTCTGCGTGGATGACACAGGCCCTTCTGGCTTCTGCACAGTCTCTTCTACCTCTGCGTGGCTCCCTCTGTCTCAGCGTCTGCTTTTCTGCCTCTGCGGTGGATTTCCGGCAGTATCTCTGCCTCTCTGCCTTGTACTCACCGTCCCTCGTTGCAACTCTGATCACTGATTCGATTTCTCTTAACAAACCCTGCTCTAGAAAATCGAATGATTGATCACTCTGGTGTATTCTCCAACTGACCTTCAAGTCTCCTCTTATACTTTTCTTGTTGGTCCTTCAACGGTCGAGATTACATCTCTAATCAATGGCTAAGATTAGATTTGGCTTGATCCATGTCATTTAGAACCTTCTAACCCAGTTTTATATTAATACCCATTAATATTTTATTTTTCCTAAGTTTAGACTTAGGAACTCCATTAAAAATATTAATTATTTTAATATCTCCTTAACCGGGTAGAATTTGCCCAAACCATTTCCGGGTCTTGGAGATCTCATGCGCTTTAGCCTCTCCACCAATTTTCATGGCTAGAGTACATCCGATGCTACTCCGAATCAACACTTCCTCTTAGCGAGGACTGTGCTCTAGTAATACTCCACACTGACCATCACCCTGATTATACGACATCGGTACCTGCGTTGATGCTAGGCCTCCATAACCAACATTCTCTGCATTGCTGCATCTTGTACTACTGCCCATGGCTCTGCCACTGCCACTGCTACATTCGTACGACAACTCCCTCTGCATCCGTGCTGCTACTGGTCCTTTCTCCCAACACTGCATCTGCACTGCAACCCCCTCTCATCATGCTGCATCGTGCTACTGCTTACTACTACTGCACAGCAACTCAGTTACTAAGAAGTAAGTAATTGATCCACCCAAGTACTGACATCCCTGTCAGGTTAGAAACACTCCCGATGTTGAAGCTCTCTCTACCGCTATCTATGCTCCCTCTACTGCGTCTGCGCTGTTGCAACAACTCTGTGCCTCTCGCACCGATGCAAATCTCTCTGTGCCATGCTCCACTGCTGCAATCTCCTATGTGCCTCTTGCACTGCTGCAACCCCCTCTGCGTTGCATGGGACTATCGCACTTCTAGTACTCTCTGCTGCTTCATCCACATTCGTTTCTACTGACATCTGTCATCTTGCTACTCTTACTTCAGGGCTCCCATAGCCAGGTTTAATCCAAGAGTTTGGGTTCCTCAAGGATTTTGCCCCTCATCGCTTGTAGTTTTCTTGACTATAGCTCGATGTCTCCCCACCTCTTCTTTAGAGGTACATGAGCACTCATGGAACAATCATCATCCTCCTCTACCTTTTTTTCCGCCTTTGTTGGTGTTGCCTTGGAGTCGGACACCTCTCCCTTATTCTTCTTCCTCGGGCACTGGTTCGCATAATGTCCCAGTTCCCCACAATTGAAGCATTCTACCTTGGAGAGGTCCTTTTTCTTCCTCTTCTCTTGCTTCCCCACAGATTCTAGAGCTGCATCTTCTTCCTCCTCTTTCTTGACCCGGACTTCTTTGCTGCTACATCTCGCCGTGGTCAGCCGTATGATCTCTTCTTGGCGAAGAGTTGCCCACAATTCTTCCCAATCTGGAAGATTCGCTCTGCCCAAAATGCTTTGGACGAATGTCTCCCACTCTTCAGAGACTGCATTTAGGGCGGTCCTCACCATCAACTCCTGATCCTGTGCAACCGCTATGGAAGTCAGTTTGTCCTGGATCTCCTTCAGTCTGCCGAGAAAGTGATATTTCTGCTCCCCCTTCTGCATCTGGTATGACCGTAGCTGATTCTCCAGTAACATCTTCCTCTGCATGGAAGTGTGCTGATACAATGTCTTCAAGGTGTCCCACATTTCCTTTGTCGTCTCCTTCTCGGCAATATGTTGGACCACATGATCCTTGACCCCATCAAGGATTATGCATTTCGCCTTGGCCATCGCATCCTCATACCTTTCATTTTCAACTGGGTCAACTGGGATAGCCACGGTTCTCAAGGCGAAGGCCTTGATGCGATGTCTATCTAGAATGGACAGGATCCTGGCCTTCTAGATGACAAAGTTGGACGCCCCGTCCAGCCTGTCCTGATCCCTCAATCCATTCATGGCCATCTCTCTGCTCTTCCTTTCGACTCCTCCGAGTCTATACTTCCCTCCTGGAAATTCTCTCTTCGGCTCCATCTGATTTTGGAATTTCTAAGTCTGACACGTTAGAAACCCTTCATGCACTTTACTAATTTATTCCTACCTACTTGTTCTGTTAATTAACAAGTATTTACCATGTAAATACTGGAAATAAATACAAATGCACGCTCAACACATTACAAATCATCAACTGAATGAAATAGAAACAAGCACACAAGTGACACCGTTGTTTTTGGACTAATGTCCTCGGAAAAACCTAATGCGGGAAAACCGGTGAAACTATCTGAGGGTTTGATTTATTAAGCAGTTTCAGAATATAATTTGGGTGCCAAATCCGGCTCACCCAACAGAGAAAAATCTTGGTAGTAGTACCTCTCTACTCGGAAGCAGATATTCCGGCTGAAATCCCGGATAAACACTCCGACAGCTCCATAGCTCCAATCTGCCCCAAGAAACCCTAGTGCCAGCCTCTAGGGACTGCGTTAGCCTCTCTCTGGCCCAGTGTTAGCCCAACGTCACTCTGGCTTGGCTTGCGTCAACCCTCTGGCCCTTTGCATCACCCACACTGGCCCTCTGAGGCACTGCGCAACCCCTGGCTGGCTCTGCGTGAACCCTTGGTTGCTTCTGCGCCCCTCTCTCCGGCTACTACGCTGATCCTCCTGGTGCTATCTTTGCCTCTTTGCTTCTGTATTCACTACCCCTCAGCTGCAACTCTGATCACTCTCTCAACTTTCTCAGCAAACCCAACCCCAAAAAGTTGAAATCTTGATCTCTTGGTGTGTTCTCCAAGTGACCCTCAAGCCTCCTCTTATACTTTTCTCGTTGACAAATCAACGGCTGAGATTAAGTACCTAATCAATGGCTAATATTAGATCTTGCTTGATCCATGACTTTTGGACCATTCTAACACAGTTTTATATTAATTCACATTAATATTTTATTTTCCCTAAGTTTAGACTTAGGGACTCCATTAAAAATATTAATTATTTTAATATCTCCCAAACTGTTTAGAATCTGCCCAAACCCTTTCTGGGTATTGGAGAGCTCATGTGCTTTAGCGTCTCCACCAATTTTCGTGGCTAGAGCACATCCGATGCTACCTCAAATCACATATGAGTCGCTACTTCTGTCCTGGAAGTTCTATGCTAGACTCCCTCTGAGTCTCGATTTCCCACCAAGAAACCCGCCTGCCAACCGTCGAGTCGCACCTCTCCGATCTCCTATGCACCTGCAACATTGATCCGGATTTCTTGGCTAGAAATCTGCCTAGGTAGCGAGTCCCTCTACCTTGGTTTTGCCCCGTTAGGTACTGTTCTATCTCGACAACAATAACACCCCACGAGCTTCACTCCCCGCAATCTGCTCACAGCTTCCTATGCCCCAGCAACTGAAGGACTGAGCCTCTAGGCTCTGCGCAATCTCGACATTGGTTGAATTGCTCCACTAGCCAATTGCGTCAACCCTCCTAGTCTCTGTGTGGCTCTTCATGAGCCTCTTCTGCCCTCCTCAGCCTCTGCGCTGACCTCCCTTTGGCTCGAACTGATGACGCAGTCCCTTTGCGTCAACCCTTCTCTGCTGCTTTCTGCTAGGAACAACTTCTGTCACTCGAGACCACTGTTTCTGCTGCAATTGCTCTGATTCAGCTGGTGCCTTCAACTCTCTTGTGATCTGCAACCCTTTGATACCATGTTGAAATTTCTATGTATTATTCGTTAGAAATTTTATCTGTATTCTCTGGTTTATTTCGCCTACTTGTTTAATTACTAACAAGTTATTTAATCACATAAATAATGAAATAAACACAATACAATCTTAACCATTTACAGATCAACAACTGAAAGAAATGAACAAACACACAAGTGACATCGTTATTTTTGGACAATCGTCCTCGGAAAAACCCAACTTGGGAAAACCAATGCAGCGATTCTGAGGGTTATATTATTATGCAGTCTTTCTGAGTACAACTGGGTGCCACACTGGCTCACCTGACAGAGAAAAGAACCTGACAGTAATACCTCTCTATTCGGAAGCAGATATTCAGAAAGTTTGCCCCACGAAACCCTCTCCAACACAATTTCAAGCTTAGCGTCAGCCCTCCTGGCCTCTACGTCAGCCCGAAACCCTCTACATCAACCCTATGAGGCTCTGCGCAACCTCTATGGCCCTCTGCGTGGATGACGCAGGCCCTTCTGGCCTTTGAGTAGTCTCTCTCGCCTCTGTGTGGCTCCCTCTGGCTCAACGTCTGCCTCTCTGCCTCTGCGTTGGACTTCCGACACTATCTCTGCCTCTCTGCCTCATAGTCACTGCCCCTCGCTGCAACTTTGATCACTGATTTGATTTCTCTTGGCAAACCCCGCTTTAGAAAATCGAATGACTGATCACTCTGGTGTATTCTCCAACTGACCCTTAAGCCTTCTCTTATACTTTTCCTGTTGGTCCTTCAACGACCGAGATTACATCTCAAATCAATGGCTAAGATTACATTTGGCTTGATCCATGTCATTTAGAACCTTCTAACCCAGTTTTATATTAATACCTATTAATATTTTATTTTGCCAAAGTTTAGACTTAGGAACTCCATTAAAAATATTAATTATTTTAATATCTCCTTAATCGGGTATAATCTGCCCAAATCATTTTTGGGTCTTGGAGATCTCATGTGCTTTAGCCTCTCCACCAATTTTCATGGCTACAACACATCCGATGTTACCCCAAATCAACAGGTACACTGTCCGCAAAGCTCAATTTTTGTGGGTCAACTCCTCACAAACCCAGTACCCCAGGGGTTGTGAGAGTACCTCCCAAGCTACACATTTCAACACTCCTTAGCAAGGGTGGTACTTCCATTGCTCGGAAGTGTCTCATCATCGTCAACAACACTAGCTCAATCCCTGCCATTCTGTTAATTTTAGGTATGTTCTATGCTAGAGCAATTTATTTCAATTTTCATAGTTAGTTCAATATCTTTTCCAGATTAGCAATCACATCAGCATTAAAGTAAGCTGCAGATAGAATATAAATATAAATCGCAGAAGACAAGCCAAGACAAGAGGACACAAAATGTGGCACTAGCCAGGGACAAACCCCAATGTGGGGAAACCCTTGATCAATTCTTCTTATATGTTCTTCAATAGTTCAGCGGAGAGAGAGAGAGAGATGGTACATTTACAACAGAAGTCAACATTTTGACTTATCTAGATAAGAGCATAGATCATCTCTAGGAAGATGATACGTGAGATCAATTGAAGACATGCTGCTTCAACTGATTCTCTAAGGTGACTCCTTCACCTTTTATTGTGCTACATCTCGTCATCATGTTGCACCTCACCGTGCTGCACCCATCATCAAAATGCTGGACCTCATGCTGTTGTTGTCCCAGTGTTTAGCATTGCTGTACCTAGTGCCACGATTGCACCATGCTGTCACCCATGTGCTTGCTGCACCATTGCTGCTTTGTGTCCTTGCTGCACCAAGTACTATACTGCTGTCCCAATGTACTTGCAGCACTGTGCTTGCTGCTGTCCATGCTTTACCATGCTGCTGCTGTCCATGCTTCACCATGCTTGCAGCTGTCCCAAGCTTCTTGCTGCTGTCCATGCTTCACCATGCTTGCAGCTGTCCCATGTTTCACTATGCTTGCAGCTGTCTCATGTGTCACCATGCTTGCAGCTGTCCCATGTATTAGCTTGTTGTCCCTTGCATTGCTTGCTGCTGTCCAACTGCTGCATCTAAACATGTTGTTCCATGCACCTTACTGCACCATGCTGCTGCAATATACCATACTGCTGCATCCATCACATCATGCTGCACTCCTTTGGGGTATTCAACACTCCATGTTAACCCAACACGTGGCTCCCACAGGCTGCTCTGAATCTGATCCAAATCTGGTCAATATCCTTGACCCAACGCACCTCTAACACTGCTCCAAATCTGCTTGTCACTTTGCTGTTCCTAACTGTTTTGGTTAGGGCACTTGGGCAGCCCTAAACTCCTCTCAACAGTCCTCGAACAACCCTCCAAATCTGCTTGTCACTTTGCTGTTCCTAACTGTTCTGGTTAGGGCACTTGGGCAGCCCTAAACTCCTCTCAACAATCCTCGAACAACCCTCCAAATCTGCCTGTCACTTTGCTGTTCCTAATTGTTCTGGTTAGGGCACTTGGGCAGCCCTAAACTCCTCTCAACAGTCCTCGAATAGCCCTCCAAATATGCTTGTCACTTTGCTGTTCCTAACTGTTTTGGTTAGGGCACTTGGGCAGCTCTTAACTCCTTTCAACAGTCCTCGAACAACCCTCCAAATGTGCTTGTCACTTTGCTGTTCCTAACTGTTCTGGTTAGGGCACTTGGGCAGCCCGAAACTCCTCTCAACAGTGCTCGAACAGCCCTCCAAATCTGCTTGTCACTTGGGCAGCTTCAACATAACTTTGTCTTAGGTAGCTTCACCATGACAACGTACTAGATCTAGGGCACATACAACTAGGGCATTATCTTCTAGGAGCTGCATAGATCCTTCTTCCCTATGGCAACATCTAGGGCAGCTCTTCTTAGGGCAGCATATCTCTTAGGATCTATCCTCCCACGAAAACCCAAAGACAATTGGAGAGGAAGAGATCACAAGAAGAGCGTACAAATGACTAGCAAGCCACCTCTTTTTATACTAAAACGTTGAGCACATGTGGGTGTTATTTAGTTGCTGGCCGACCTTGACGAATTATCTTATAACACAAATAAATTCGTAACTCCATGAATACTTATCGGAATTGGATGATCTTTAGATCAATCCTACACCTCTCGATGAGAGGGATCCAAGAAAAATATCAGCTGCCATAAATAAGATGACCCACATGGAGTTTGGCCCTAGTTGCCAATTTTAACACATTCACCACTGTAGCATACCCTGTAGAATGAACCACACTATCCTCGATAGTGCCCTTGCCAGTAGAAGCTTCCTGCTTGTTCTTCTCCTGAAATGACTTCAGGCCATTTCACATTTCCATTTGGCCAACAAAAGTCTCCTTACTCCCCACTGACCATGTGCTCCTCTTGGGTTGCAGATTCTCCCTCTGAACTTGCATACTTCCTCTTGAACTTGACTTCATCTGAGTCTTAGGAACCTGCTTCTTCCCTTGATCTATAGGCTTGCCTGTCAGCGAATATAGAAGCACATAATAGGTTGACTACTTACCCACCCCTACAATGGTAGGGAACATCTTTACAAGACTTGGTCTAGTTAGATATTTGAAGGTGATCCTTATTTGAAGTATTAACATGCGCTTAACACTTAAGTATGTTCCACTTAGTTGCATTTATGACCTTAGTGTCTAATGAGTGGTTGCGTTCACTTGGGTTTGAGTTGGTTTTTCTAGGTGGTCCAAACTAGTAGAGGCCTTAAGGGCACCCTATTCCAAATGATGCCTAGGCCATACATTACATTCCAGACAACATAATGACTTAGCAAATGTAGTGTTGGCCTTTTTGGCATAGTGTTGGGCATTTTGATGACTCGAGCAACTGATATACATCCCAGAGTACCCCTAGGAGCTTGAACACTGAGCTTCTTTTACTTAGCATGGAGGATTCATGATGATGTACCAGTGGGCACGGCATGCCCCCATGCTGGCCTTGTCACTATTTGATGAGCGTGCCATGATCTAGGGCCCAGATGAGGATGGTCATTCTTAGGATGATTGAGGAGGGCTTGTTGTCCCTGATGGTGCCCTAATGTTGGAGAGAGGCACCATGTTGCTTACTTGACAACCATGGAAATGACGTGGCATCTACAACTGGATTTGGGACATGTTGTCACACAGAATATCTAGGCACCGCGACAACGGCTCAAATTGGGGGTTGTGACTCTAATCCCCAGTCTCTTCGTTTAAGCTGTCTCCCTACAACAGGCTAAGGGGGGTAGACCCTACAGAAATGGAATGAAGGAGAACTAGTTGGGAACCAACCAGTTTGGGAGACACAGTGAAGTGACCAAGTACTTGATTAAGATTTAGCAAGACTTATAGGATTTGATTAGATTTAAACGATTGATACTAGTGCCTTATGGAGTCAACAATCTTGCTAGGAAATTTAGGACCAAGTAATTGATTTGCAACTGCTGCTTGGATGAGTGACTATCTTATATGAAATGTAGATCCTAAAACTAATGTGAGATGCAAAAATCTTGGTTAATTTTAGTTAAATGCCTATCTAAGTTTAAACCCTTCAATCCTTTCTATATTGAGCCTGATTTCGTAGTAATTGGTAGAGAGAAGATAAGGTGAAGCACACTAAGGTGTGATTAATGATACCTCTCTTGAAAATCTAACATACCCGGTGCTTTCGGTGCTGCAGAGAGCTGTGGCTCTGACGACTGCAAGGTCACCGTTTTAAGTACTATTAAAAGTAGGCTTCTCAAGCAAAGATGGATGGGTACCTATCTCTCTATCGACCAAGCTTATGCTTGGAAGTAAATTTTAATTATGCAGAACTAACTTAATATGCAAATGCACAAGATGATTAGAAGATGAGATGAAGCTAGATTCAAGGATTAGAAGCGTTTATGCTACAATCTATCAAAGCCTTTAATCACCAAAATGAAATGTTCACTTTACTAGACAAAGACTGAAAGATAAACCTCTTAAAATATCACAATTAAACCACAAGTTTACTTCAAATCTTTTTAATACAATTATAGCTCAAAGAGAGCAAAAGCTTCTTCACAATTTAATATCAAATTCCCAAAAAATACTAAGCTTATGAAACCAAAGATATGCAATTTATCCATGACAGAGTACTTCAATAATTACTTGAAAAATTCGCAAAATATTTAACATGCGATAAACATCAAGTAATTCAAGCAATGAAATCACGCTTAGAGCTATTTTAAATGACGAGCAATCTAAATAGATGTTCAAAAAATAAGAAAATGCTCAAAACCTTAGCATGCAAAATATTCTAGCAATTAAATTTCGAAAGATTTAAATACCATGAAGAACCATGAAATTCAAAAGCAATTCATAATTTCAGAATTAAAATGATTTTTCTTAAATGACCCAATTCTAGAAAAAACATGTCGCTTTTCTATAGTCAATCTCTAGAGATGAAAAAATAAATAAATTATTTAGACGCGTTTGACTATAGAGAAATTAAAAATTTTAATACCACAAAAGTTTCCCCTTAAATTTTAAAGTCCAAAAAATCCCTAACACAAATAAAAACCCAAGAAGGAACTTTAGATTAAAAATTTAATTATTCCTTAGGCAATATTTTTTAACGGAGTCAGTTACTGGGTTTCTATTCCAAAAAAAGAAAAGCGGAGGCAAGCCCCCATTACATCAATGCCATATGGAGAGGGACGACCCAGAAGAAAACTAGTGGGCAAGCATTCCCTATCTTCCAAGCCCTTCCATTTTTTATTCTAAAGTATCGATTGCACTATCCTTATAAATACCTACGAACTGATTCAATAGGATTATACATTTACATAACATAATAGACTATTGGAGGAAGAGCTTTGTAGATAGAAGAAGGACAAAAATGAGGAGACTAATTTTTGTTGACTAAAGATTCATAATGAGACGGAAGGCGATTCTTACTGCTTTGATAGTTAGAATTCTCTCCCATCTGGTTAACTAGTAAACTCTTCAAATAGTTGATCGTTTCTTCCATATGCTTGCATTTGTGCTTTAGTTCTGCAATTTCCTTCCTCTGCTCTTCCAACTGTCTCTTCAGGAAAGATTTCTCAGATTTTGCTTCAAATTTATAGTCCTTTATCGTTTCTCTTATCTGTTCGATCATGAATTTATTGGCTCTGCACACAACGCAACTCTCGCACTTAGAAACATTTTCCAGAGGATTCCATTCCATTTTTCCTGAGGGATGAAGGCGATCTTTCCAACAGGGAGAAGAATAGATGTTGATTTTCCCACAAGACAGGCCACCAATAATTCTAAACCAAGAGTCGAGACTAGAAATAAGCAACTCTAAGGGAAGAAGCACGAGCCACCAGGATAGCGCGAGGGGAGGCATAGGCCTCCAGAGCTGCGCGACGAGGAGAGGCAGATACCACCAGAGCTGCACGAAGGGGAGAAATGAAAACCACCAGATCAGTGCGAAGGGGAGGGGCAAGACTAAGATAGAGAGGAAAAACAAGACCAAAGGAGCGCAGAGACAGATACAGGGAGAAAGAGAGCTTCTTCTGTGATTAGGCGGGGAGATAAGGAGAGCAAAGACATATGAGCGCCCAGAGAGGTGAAGGCATCCGATCCAATAAGCCAAGAGCTGAAGCAGGGAAAGAAGCCACTAGAATTGCGCGAAGGGGAGAAGCACGAACCACCAGAGCTGTGCGAGGGGGAGAATAGGCAGAAACTGCAAGCTCAGCGTGGAGGGGAGAAACCTATACCACCAGAGATGCGTGAAAGGAAGGGGCCAGACTAAATCAGAGAGATAATCTCGATCACCCAAGGGGCGCAAAGACAGATGCAGGGAATTTGAAAGCTGCATCTGGGACTTGACGGGACTAAGCTCGGGAACAGGAGAAAGACAGAGAGAAAGCGCAGTGAAGAGATGGGAACAAGCACTGAGAGAGAAAGATTATATAGCTGCGCAGAGGGCCTCTGCATGATAGATAAATTGTTCATTTCACAGGGAGCCTGCGTGGATGAGACTCGCTTGATTGACAAAGTCTGACAATGCTGTCTGTACATTGTGATTTTCCTGATTCTATTAAGCTTTTGAGTTCTAGATTTTTGTATTGAGGCGACTGATGCCCACCTTGATGTCCTCGGCTTGAGTGCAGTTCTCTGCACTTGACAGCTTGAAGTCCTATGGGATGGATTTTTGAGCAGTTTCATTATCAATTCTGGATTCTCCCATAGGACGATTGACCGCCAAATTGGCCTGCGTATCATCTGTACCATTATTTTCTCTTAGGATATGATTGAAGGTGACTTCTCCAAGATACTGAAGATTTTTTTCCACCCTTTTGATTATTTGGCTCAAAATCCAGTTCTTGAGGCTTCTTCTCTCCACCATCGATTGAATAATTATTGCCGAATCCCCCATTATGACTGGGTTTTTCATACCTCGTTGCCTTAATATTCCGTTCCCAAGAGGAGGCTGTATGCTTTTGCCTTGTTGTTGGATAATTCTCCTAATCCCCATTCATAAGTGATGGGATTTATTCCTCCTGGATCGAAGATGAGACCTCCAGCTCCAGCCTTACCTGGATTAGACTTAGAAGCTCCATCAAACAATAAGCAGGGCCTATTTAATTTCTCCACCCATGCTTTAAAATCCTCTTTTTTAATTCTGATTTTCCAACTCTGAGTGCTAATAGCAGATCTACTGATGGTTGATTTGCTGGTGTTTGCTTTTTGCTACTTGCTCATCGTGAATTCTATCCAGATTCTTTCCTCATGCTGCATATGTTTGATATCTATAGTTTTAGCTCCTTTGGAATTTAGGAACTCGAATGTCATGCTCTAAGTTTTAGCTAGTACTATTCTGTTGCTTGTAATGCGATCTTTGAACATCCTCTGGTTTCTTGCTAACTAGATTTGCTAGCACATAAATGAGGGCAAGCTCAGTGAATATCTTTTGATTGTTTCTTTGCTTTTGAAAGTATAAGGATACTTTTTTTTCCAATTTGTTAGGAGCAATTGCAGAGGCAGCGAAAGCTGAATACTTACCCTCAGAGGTCTTACGAGCTCTTGCCAATTGTCTCGAGCAAAGGGACATCCCACGAAGAGGTGTTGGATGTTTTCTTCACTTTTCTGACACATTGCACAACATGAAGGGCCTTCATAGCCTTTCTTTTTAAGGTTGTCAACAGTAAGGATCTTGCCTTTGAGGAGTGTCCACATGAAGACTTTGATTTTTGGCAGGGATTCTATTTTCCATGCCTCCCTCCAGTGATCCCAATCACTATTTTCTTGTTGATGAAGGGAGGCATATTTAGATTTGACTGAAAAAACTCCCCCATCAGGATCCCAATGCAAAGAGTCCTTTGAGACTAGGCTTAATGGGGCAGCCCCTTTAAGATGCGAGATTAGAGATCTCCACTAAGGGGCAAGGCCTTGGGGGAGATTGTCGACTCTCCAGTCCTCCCAATCTCCATCTCTCCAAATAGAGATGTCTTCCAGTGTACTGATGCCTTTTGAATTCATCCACCTTCTTAGGTCTTGAAGATTTTCTTGGAAAGCTATAGGCTGATTTCCCATTATTCTGTCCTTCCAGATTTTGATGAGTCTACCATTCCCAGGGATCTTAGAGGAGTTTTCTTTGATTAGGGGAAGGGTCTTTTTAATCAAACTCCAGATCTGGGAACACGGCCTTATAGGGAAACCTTTTTCTAATAATAAGATTCTATTATGGTTCATATATTTTGCTTCCAAGATTTTCTTCCACCAACAATTCTCTCTAGTTATAAATCTCCAAGTGATTTTTTCCCCCAGTGCCAGATTCATTATCCCAGGAAGTCTTATTGCCAAGCCGCCTTTCTCATAGGGTTGCGTTACTTCATCCCATTTCACTAGATTGTGCTTCTTTGTTTCTACTTTACCTCCTTGCCATAGGAACCCCCTAATTACTAGCTCAATTTGTTTGTGTATGCTTGCCGGAGCTAGTATTGCTGTGTACTGATAAATTGGGAGCGCTGTGACTAATGCTTTGATTAAGACCACTCTTCCTGCTATGTTTAGCTAGTTCAGTCCCCAGTTTTGCACCTTTTTTTTATATTTTTTCTATGTACTTATTCCATATCTCAGTCTTCAGATTTTCTTTGGAGATAGGGAGGCCTAGATAATGAAAGTGGCTCCATTTTTCTTGTAAGGGAATTTCCAGAATTTCTGAGATTTTTTGTAGATCGCGCAGAGGAGAGTTCCATCCAAAGATTCTACATTTTTGATTATTTAGATGTTTGCCAGAGACATCCATAAAATTGTTCAACACCTTTTTGATTCTTCTTGCCATTATACAGGAGGCCCCTCCCATGACCAAGGTGTCATTTGCGAATAGAGAATGATTTATGCTTTTTACTACATGAGAGATTGAGAGACTTGTGATAGACCGCTCTTGTCTGCATTTCTCAAGGTTTCAGCTCAGAGAGTCCGCCATTATAAGATATAGGAAAGGAGATAGGGGCAGCCCTAATGAAGACCTCTTGAACTTTTGAAATATTCACTTGTTCTTCCATTGATCAATGGAGAAATCCAGGGGCCTACTATACAGGCCTTAATTATATCTATTGCCTTTTTTGAGAAACCAAATCGCTGAAGGACCACCACAAGGAAGTCCAGATTGACCCTATCAAAGGCATTTGCCATATCAAGCTTTATAATCATACCTTTTTCCTTTTTAAGAAGGCTAGAGTGCAGATCTTCTTGGACAATTAGGATATTGTCAAGAATTTGTCTTTTTGGAACGAATCCTCCTTGATTTTCTGAGATAATTTCTGGGAGCACTGCTTTTATTCTATTTGCTAGAATCTTTGTAATAATTTTGTAGGAGGAGTTACATAGGGAGATTGGCCTGAACCTGCTAAAAGTGTTTGCATTCGGTTCTTTTGGAATTAGAGCAATGAAGGAGGAATTTGTGAATCCTCCTATCTTGAATTTCCCAAAAACATTTCTCATCATTCTTATCAAGTCTTTTTTTATGGTACTCCAATTATTTTTATAGAAGGAGATAGGGAACCCATCCGGGCCTGGAGCCTTGTCTGGATGAAGATCCCATATAACAACAACCACTTATTTTTCTTCAAATTTTTTTGTTAATTCACTGTTTTCTCCATCGCTGATTTTTTTTGGGGTATGCTGTAGAAATTCTTCATACTCACTATTCGCTGTTGAGGATGATAACAAATTTTTGTAATATCTGAATGCCTCCTTTATTTCCTCTTGTTCTCTCACTTCTTGTCCCTCATTATCCATAATTCTGTCAATGTGGTTTTGCATTCTCTTGATCCTGGTAGTATTATGGAAGAAGGTTGTATTCTTATCACCTGCTTTAAGCCATAAGCTTCTGGACTTTAGTCTCCACTCTTCTTCTTCCACTTTGTTTTGCCTATACAATTCCCAATACGCTTGTTTTTCCTGACATAGACTCTCCTGCATTTCCACTTGCTTCTCTTTTTCGACTTGGATTCTCTCTATTTTTTCTGTTAATTCTTGCTTTCTTTTTTGTATTTCTATTTGTTTGCTCCTTGCCCACTGTTTCAGCTCTTTCCTCAATGATTTAAGTTTAGTTTCCCAGACATAATTAGGAGAGCCAATGATTTGATTTGCCCAAACATCTCCAATGATTTTTTTAACTTCTTCATCATCATTCCAAATGGAACTGAATCTGAAAGGAACAGGGCCAAAGTTCTCTAATAACCCAAGTGAGAGTGCCACCAGTTTGTGATCCGATGCTATGTTATGAATGATTTTGGACTTTATTTCACTGAAGGAGGTGGCTATTGTGTCTTGGATTAGGAATCTGTCCAACCTTTCCTTTATATTATTTTTACCAATTCTTTTGTTACTCCATGTATACTTCCCATTGCTAGGAGGCGTGTCCACTAATCTGCAGTTTTCCATGATAGATTCTAACATTTCCCTTGACGGATCAACATTATATTTCCCACCAAACTTCTCCTCTGGATTCAGAACCAAATTAAGATCCCCTCCTATTATTATGCCTTTGTTTTGGACCTGCAATAGATGATTTTTTAAGGTGTCCCAACAGACTTCCTTATCCCTGTAGTGATTTGGGGCATAAATGTTAACAATGCAGTATATCTCTTTTGTCTTTTGTTTTTCAGTTCTATTTTCATCCAATGCAGCTCTTTTTGTGTCTGAATCGGCTCCCACTTCTCTGTTTTCCATAATGTACAAATCCCTCCTGAAGCTCCTATTGCTGGGATTGATGTTCCTTGGTAGTTTTTCATTTTTTGAGTCATTCTTTCCATTTCCTTTTCATTTATCTTTGTCTCCTGGATCATAAAAATATCAGGCTTCTCTGACGCTATTAAGTCTTTCATTGCCTTGATTTTTGGCATACTTCCCATTCCTCTACAGTTCCAGGAGACTATATTCATTATCACTTGGAGTTGAGGGTAGAGGGACCTTTCCCTCTGATGGGTTGAGTGAGTTTCTCCTTGTTTTTTCCTAGAAAGGTGTCCAATGGTTGTTGGGTGCCCAGAGCCATATCCTTTGCCACTGCTTCATCTCTGATTTCTCGCTTGGATTTTTTGCCTGCCCGTTTAGGGTGGTCGAGGGAGGAAAGGAGATATTTGGAGATGGTTTGAGTGATTATTTGGTCGAAGGAGGAATGGGAAGGGCTATGGGAGAAGATGGGAGAGGTGGGGGAAGGATTGGAGGGGAAGGGGAGGAGAGGGGTGGAGGTGGGAGGAGAGGAGGGAATATCTGGGTCCCCAAGAGAGCTAAAGGGATTAGAAGCCAAAAGATCCGAAGAAGGGGGGTGATAGAAAAAGGGGGAAGAGATGAGGAGGGAGAGGATGGATCTTTATGAGAAGGCAAAGGTGCTGAGGAGGAGGGAGGGGGTTGCGGGAGGATCAAGGATGGAAGGGAGGAGACAGAAGAAGGATGGGATGAGGGTTTGGGTTTGGTTGCTGACTTTTTCTTCTTGACCTGCTCCCATTTTGGTTCCTGGTTTTCTATTTCTTCTGTTTCCTGATCTTTAGTACATCTATTTGGAAAAATGACCATATTGATGACATACCTTGCATTTGAACGGTATTTCTTCATAGTCTAGCTATTGAATGTGAACCCAACTATCCACTTTGATCTTGACTGCTTCTAGAAGTCCTTTCCCCAGATCTACTTCTACACATATTCTCGCACAGGCATGCATGTTTTCCTTTGGCTCACTTTTGTCGATATATTTCCCCACTGCATTTCCTATTGCTTTAACAGATTCATCTCCCTAGCAATGTAGAGGAAGATGGGGAAGCCTCACCCATACTGGCACTACATTTGGCACGTCCAACTTTGGATCGAAGTCCAGAGTCCATCTGTTGAGATAAATCCCTCTTGAATCCATGAAATATGGCCCGTTTCTGAAGATTAAATCTTTGTCCTCTTTCGTTTCAAAGTGGAAGGTAAAATAACCTCTTCCACAAAATCTGATGGAGATTTTCCCCATGATAGATGAGGCCCAATTTCTTTCTACCCATTTGAGGACCGAACGGGGAGAGGGCCAGAGACCAGTAAACTGACCCACCAAACCTCGTTCAGAGAGGGACAAAGCTGCACGGCGAGGAAGGGAGGGAGGAAGAATTATTTCAGGTATTTCATCGATCTTCTTAACAAACTTTGATATGGACAGTCTGGGATGAGATGGTCCTAGGGAGGAGAGTAGAGAGGCAAAGGCTTCCGCATTTTCTCCTAGCTGAGTTGAAGCTTCGACAGATGAGACAGGAATCGATGCACCCTCAGGAGGAAGCTATGCATGTTCCATCGCGTACCAGTGGAGGGCAGCTAGCCCCAGGAGCAGGAGGCCTCGGGGCTGAAGGAAAAAGTCCCGCTCAGAGATTGAATTTGTTAAGGCGGGAGCAGAGCACGTGCGGGGTTATCTCGGACCTGTTCAGTTTTAATGACTATTCCTTAGGCGATTTTTAATGTGCTAAACTTTATGAGAAAATTTTAATGTGGCAAATGATCAATTAAGTTTTTTAATGTGACAAAAAATAAAAAATCAAAAGGCTTTAATAAGTTAAATTTTTAATGGGCCAAAGGCCACAAAAAATTTAAATTTTAATGTGAAAGCACAAGTTCTCTTTTGATTTAATTTTCTAGAGAAGCCACATTAATAAAAATGGAAATAGAAATTTTTTTTGTCAAGTGAAAAAAAAACATAAAAAAAAATCAAACCAAAGAGGAAAAACAAAAATTAAAAAATGAAATTCGATTTCTAAATGAAAAAAAATTAAAATCAAAATTGTTTTTAGTCTTCTTTCTTTTTAATAAAATAAAATAAAAATTAAAATGAAAGCAACCTAAAAAAAATTGAATTATATAAAAGAATCTAACCCTAACTCATATCAAAACATAGAAAAAGAAACAAAACAAAGGAAGTCCAATGAAAAAAGAATAGAGAGCGTTTTGCAAGTTTGACGGTAGTGAGGGAGTAGGTCGACGACAAGAGGGAAGAGGGACGACAACAAGGGGAGAAAATGCAGGCGACGATGGTAGTGGAAGAGGGAGAGCTAGCGCAGCAAGGAGGACGCAAAGGAAGAGATTCGACGAGTGAGGGAGGAAATGAAAGAGATTGCGGGAGAGAGGCCCTTTCGCAGGTTGGAGATGATAGCGATTGACGACAAGGGATGACGAGGGAACTTGTTGCAGGTCGAAGCAGAGGGAGGAATAACAACAAATGGGCCGCAGATGAGGGAGCTCAAGCAGCCAACGGGGAGGATGTTGTATGAGCAGAGAAAGGGAATGGAAACCCAAAATGCAGGGAGAAAAAAAATCGAAAATTTTCTAGAAAGGAGAAAACGTAGCAACAAAAGAAGGAAACAAAAACAATTTCGGATTTTTCCAGAGAGGAGAAAAATGCAGCAGAAAAGAGAGGCAAAAATGCAGCAGAGAGGAGTGACTTTTTGAAGGGGTTCGAGGTAGCAAATGATAGCCAAAAAACCCTTTCAAATTTTTCTAGAAAATCCTAGTTTAAAATGATATATTTCTGCTTCAGATTTCCTCTCACAAAACTTATGAAAGCCTCAGAAAATTTGAAACCCTTCAGACTGTAATTGTTTTTTGAATAATGTCCCTGCAAAATGATATTGGGCCTAGATCTTTGTTAAAATTGGCAACTAGGGCCAAACTCCATGTGGGTCATATTATTAATAGCAGCTAATATTTTTCTTGGATGCCTCTCATCGAGATGTGTAGGATTGATCTAAAGATCATCCGATTATGATAAGTATTCATGGAGATATGAATTTATTTGTGTTATGGGACAATTCCTCAAGGTCGGCCAACAACCAAACAAACCCCACTTGTGCTCAACGTTTTAGTATAAATAAAGGTGGCCTTCAAGTCATTTCTACACACTCACTTGGGATCTCTTCCTCTCTGCTTGTCTTTGGGTTTTAGTAGGAGGAGAGATCCTAAGGGATAATGCTACCTTATGGAGAAAGGATCTACGCTGCCCTAATAGAGATCTACGCTACTCTAATAGAGATCTACGCTGCCTTAATGGAGATCTACGTTGCCCTAATGAAGAAGCCCTAGACGCAGAAAGGAAGGGAGATCTAGAATGGTGAAGGAAGCCTACATAACACAACAAGGAAAGATCTAATTGTTGGTCTAGAAAGAGACCTTATTCGCTGTACTAAAAAGCTCCTATACGCAGGCCTAAGGAGAGACCTATACACTGTTCAAAAGATCTAATTGTTGGTCTAGAAATAGACCCTATTTGCTGTACTAAAAAGCTCCTATACGCAGGCCTAAGGAGAGACCTATACACTGTTCAAAAGAGCCCTAGCCACAGTTATGTTCGTGCCCTAATCACAATCCATATATGCCCTAACTGTTGGCCTTATTTCGCACTAGATGTTGCCCTACATCGCAATTTAAGAAGACTCTTATATGCTAGAAATAGGAGGCCTTATCTCCCTAGGCGCAGTCCTCTAATACGTAATCTCAAGAGGCCTCTATGCTGCCCTAACCACAGTCCTCAAAGGTGATATAATCCACAGTCAATGAGGGTTCTATGCAGCAAGAGGAGGATTCCTATACGCTGGAAAGAGGAGCCCTTAACGCAGTCAAAAGAAGACTATTCAAGCATGCCCCAGCCGCAGCCATGGAGGAGTCTTACCACAACTATCACACCTCAGATTTGGATAGCAACAACGTCAAGCTTCAGGCAGATGAGGAAGGTCTGAAAGTGGTTTGTATGACATGGAGAAGAGTGCTGAAGGGTATACGTTGAAGTTTGTCCAGCAAGGCAACATATGTTAGGACTGTGTTGATAATAGTACAGTCACTTGGATGGAGAAAGGGGTGTGAACTTGATGAAGGTTATGAACAGTAAATTCTATGAGAGAAATCACTGTGTTGAAGACCTTGGTTGGAAACCTTTGGAGCAGCAGAGGGGACTGTTAGAGGGCAGGTTAATATAGGCCTATGTTCAGTGACATTGGTGGAACTTCGTCATTAATAGAAGGCAGATTGAAGAGCTGACCGTATGAAGGTACAAACTTCCTTGTGAGTAGCAGAGGAAGACAGTGTGTTAGGCCGCAGGCCATAACACCACTGTGAATATTTCGTATGAGTATTTGAGTGCTTAGGTCATTAGCATAATATATATGGAGCTGTCATGCCGTTGAAGCTATTAGAGGACTATTTGATGCTACTGTAATATAAGATGGACAGAGCTAGTGTCATGGGTTGGTTCAACTGACAAGGAGCAGCATGATGATGTAAAGGTCTCACCTTGAAGGACCTTATGCTGCAAATCAGTTGAAGATTGAAGGATGCTCTCTGAGCTACAGTCCTTAGTGTCAGGTGTATAACTGCAGTGTGTCATCTTCATGGTGAAGATCTCTGCTCTTATCAAGTCAAGTCAAAGTGTTGACTTCTGATGTATATGTACTATCTCTCTCTCTCTGCTGAACTATTGAAGAACATATAAAAAGAATTGATCAAGGGTTTCCCCACATTGGGGCTTGTTCCTGGCTAGCGCCACATCTTGTGTCCTCTTGTCTTCTGTGATTTATGTTTATGTTCTATCTGCAGTTTACTTTAATGCTGATGTGATTGCTAATCTAGAAAAGATATTGAGCTAACTGTGAAAATTGAAATAAATTGCTTTAAGCATAGAACATACCTAAAATTAACATGGAATCAGAGTTGAGGTGAAGATAATGGCCAAGCAAGAGTGAAAGAGCAATCACCGAAGACAGTTGGGAAAGGACAAAAGGATAAATGGATTCCTCATCCCTCTTCAAATTCACCAAGGGTGAAGTTGAAGCAGAGTATATTATTAGAATGGCGCAGCGGAAGCTTCTGATGGCCTACCTACAGATCACTTCAATGGGAAGTCCAGATCTCAGGGTGAAAGGAAAGGCAGATGCCTTGCTTGCAATAAGTTCGGCCATTATGCGAAGGAGTAAGGACACATCACTTGATGATGATAACAATCATTCCAGGGACATCTTCAATGATCAAAGGAATGACAGGTAATGCAGGCCATCAAGGAAACAACCGACTCTTCAGAGAAAGCAAGGAACCCTAGGTATGAAGAATCAAATGTTGTTTATGATAAGATAAAGAAGTGTTATCTTGTATTGGCCCTCTCATTCAAATTCTTTGGGAATTTGGCTTATTGATTGTAGTGCTTCAAGGCACTCCATCAGATAGAAGGGTGCTCTCTCTAATTTGATAGAGATGGAAACAATCGTGGGATTATACCTGGAGTCGATGCCACCTATCCCGGAAAGGGTGTAGGAAATGTTACCCCTCAATTGAATGAAGGTAAATCTCTTTTATGTACTTGATTGCAAGAAGAACCTAGTGTCCATTTCGGTAATGGAAGTCAAAGGTTACAGGGTGGCATTCATCGATGGAAAGGTATGTGTTTGAAAATGAAAATTTCAAAGATGCTTTTACTCATGGGTTCAGGGTTGGCAATTTGTATCAAGTTGCAAGATGGTCCATCGGGGACCATGTGAGTTGACACATCTCATCTATAGCACTAGAAGTCTACTTATTGTGGGGCCCTACCCGATGTGAGTCAGATGGTGACTGGTATGCCTGAATTCAAAAGAGCATGAAGGTACATGTCTGAGATGTACCAAAGGAAAATCTTACAAGGGGACCATTCCCCTCATGTAGCAGGTCCACAAGTTTGGAACAACCCGAGAGGTTTGAGATTCAACGAGAATCTCATGTATGTAGGTGGAAGAAAGCCCTCTATGGCTTGAAGCAAAACACCCCACGCATAGTATGAGAGGATTGATAGCTGTCAGATGAAGCTGAGATTCCCTAGGTGTGAAGCCAATCCAAACCATTGCTTGAAGGTTGCGGATGATAGACCTCTCATACTGGCACCTTCTGAGGATGACCTATTTCTAATAGGTGCAGACCCTTTCATTTGCAGAAGTAAGAGGGAGTTGGATTCCAAATGTGGAAGTTAAACTGCAAGCCCGCAACTACCTTGAGGATCTTAACTCTCAGAATTTATATGGTAGTGATGCCGGACTAGATTTGGGAAATGCCTCTGGTTTTCATAAACTCATTCGCGTTGATGTTCTTGGTGAACTTCCGTCCGGACATATGTTTTGTAGCTCATATATGGTTGAGCCTCACTGGATTGGTGCCAAGAATCTTCTGAGATATCTTCGGGGCACAATCTCTCATGAATTGAGATACATTGTCGGAAATATGAAGCTGCATGATTATTCTAATGCTGACTAGGCAGGTAGTGTGGAGGATCGCAAGTGCACTTATGAGTGTTGGTTCTCTTTGGGTTTTGCTGCGATATCTAGGATAAGCAGGAAGCAGAAGACGATTGTTTCGAGCACCGCTGAAACCGAATACATAGCTACGAGTATGATTTCGTGTGAAGCTCCCTGGTTGTGGAAGCTCTTCAACGAGCTGTTTCCTTTGTGACAACTAGGGGGGATTCGATTGTTGAGGAATCTCGTATTCAATGATTGCTCCAGCAGATAGACATCAGATACTACCTTATCTGGGATATGGTAAGTTGATGAGCGAGGAGGCTCCATCACATTGAGACTAATGTACAAGTCGCAGACATTTTGTCAAAGCCCCGGGGAAAGGTCAAACCTGTGACTTTCCCATACGACTTGGAGTCGTTGAGAAAAGGGTCCTGCATGTTGCATGCATTGAGCTCTGGGGGCTCTAGGGGGCTTGGGGTACTTACTGGAGCAACACACGACCATAGGGCGACTTACCCTCCTCTAATGGTGCAGTGTGTATAGGGTGAATGTCTTAGCCTTCCCCTGTGATACCCCATTGGCGACTTTGGAATAGGATGATTAGTTCTCCTGTGGGACAGGATGATTAGTTCTCTTGTCGAGGCATCCTACCCATGCAGTCTGGGACTCATGGAAAGTACCTCTCATCTGATCAATGAGCAGGGAAATGGGGTTAGGGACCATAGTAGTACTATCGATGGATGCATCGTTGTATCTACCGTACTCTCTATGCTAGGATGACTTCTATTGATTTGGGATCAGTATAAGTGGTTTGAGACACTCTTTTGTGATATTGATATGGGCTCAATGAAACTGACTTCGGGTCAGTAAGAGTGGTATGACACACTCTCCTCATATGAAAGTGACTTCAGGTCAGTAGAGAATGGTATGAGACATTCTCGATCAATTCTTCTTCTTCATGGTTCAACAGAGCAGAGCTCAGCAGAGCAGAGTAGAGCAGTGCAAGGCACTGATGGCAGAAATAGTACAATCAGACATATGGATCAGCGGATGGAGTTCTCCCTAGTTGAGAGGGAGTGTTAAAATTGGCAACTAGGGCCAAACTCCATGTGGGTGATCTTATTAATAGCAGCTAATATTTATCTTGGATGCCTTTCATCGAGAGGTGTAGGATTGATCTAAAGATCATCCGATTCCGATAAGTATTCATGGAGATATGAATTTATTTGTGTTATGAGACAATTCCTCAAGGTCAGCCAACAACCAAACAAATCCCACTTGTGCTCAATGTTTTAGTGTAAATAGAGGTGGCCTTCAAGTCATTTCTACACACTCACTTGGGATCTCTTCCTCTCTACTTGTCTTTGGGTTTTAGTAGGAGGAGAGATCCTAAGGGATAATGCTGCCCTGATGGAGAAAGGGTCTACATTGCCCTAATAGGGATCTACGTTGCCGTAATAGAGATCTACACTGCCCTAATGAAGAAGCCCTAGATGCAGAAAGGAAGGGAGATCTAGAATGGTGAAGGAAGCCTACATAACGCAACAAGGAAAGATCTAATTGTTGGTCTAGAAAGAGACCCTATCCGCTGTACTAAAAGGCTCCTATACGCAACCCTAAGGAGAGACCTATACGCTGTTCAAAAGAGCCCTAGCCGCAGTTCTGTTCGTGCCCTAATCACAGTCCATATACGCCCTAACTGCTGGCCTTATTCCGCACTAGATGTTGCCCTACATCCGCAATTTAAGAAGACTCTTATACGCTGGAAATAGGAGGCCTTATCTCCCTAGACGCAGTCCTCTAATACGCAATCTCAAGAGGCCTCTATGCTGCCCTAACCGCAGTCCTCAAAGGTGATATAATCCGCAGTCAATGAGGGTTCTATGCAGCAAGAGGAGGATTCCTATACGCTGGAAAGAGGAGCCCTTAATGCAGTCAAAAGAAGACTATTCAAGCATGCCCCAACTGCAACCATGGAGGAGTCTTAGCACAACTATCAGACTTCAAATTTGGACAGCAACAGCGTCAAGCTTCAGGCGGATGAGGAAGGGTTGAAAGTGGTTTGTATGACATGGAGAAGAGTGCTGAAGGGTATACGTTGAAGTCTATCTAGCAAGGCAACATATGTTAGGGCCGTGTTGATAATAGTATAGTCACTTGGATGGAGAAAGGGGTGTGAACTTGATGAAGGTTATGAACGGTAAATTCTATGAGAGAAATCACTTTGTTGAAGACCTTGGCTGGAAACCTTTGGAGCAGGAAAGGGGATTGTTAGAGGGCAGATTAATATAGGCCTATGTTCAGTGACATTGGTGGAATTTCGTCATTAATAGAAGGCAGATTGAAGAGCTGACCATATGAAGGTACAGACATCCTTGTGAGCGGCAGAGGAAGGCTGTGTGTTAGGCCATAGGTCATAACACCACAGTGAATATTTCGTATGAGCATTTGAGTGCTCAGATCATTAGCATAATATATATGGAGCTGTCATGCTGCTGAAGCTATTAGAGGACTGTTTGATGCTGCTGTAATATAAGATGGACAAAGCTAGTGTCATGGGTTGGTTCAACTGACAAGGAGGAGCATGATGATGTAAGGGTCTCATCTTGAAGGATCTTATGCTGCAAATCAATTGAAGATTGAACGCTGCTCTCCGAGCTGCAGTCCTTGGTGTCAGGTGTATAACTGCGTTGTGTCATCTTCATGGTGAAGATCTCTGCTCTTATCTAGTCAAGTCAAAGTGTTGACTTCTGATGTGTATGCACTATCTCTCTCTCTCTGCTGAACTATTGAAGAACATATAAGAAGAATTGATCAAGGGTTTCCCCACATTAGGGTTTGTCCCTGGCTAGCGCCACATCTTGTGTCCTCTTATCTTGGCTTGTCTTCTGCGATTTATGTTTATGTTCTATCTGCAGTTTACTTTAATGCTGATGTGATTGCTAATTTGGAAAAGATATTGAGTTAACTGTGAAAATTGAAATAAATTGCTCTAAGCATAGAACATACCTAAAATTAACAATCTTACCTTCTAGGGTCTAGATTTGGTTTCAAATAAAATTTTTCCTTCAGATCTGCACTTGCAAAAATGAAAACAAAACACCGAGAACTCAGATATACAAAAATAAATGAAACCCTAGAAATCCAAGTCAGAAAACTAAAAAAATTACAGATCTATGCACAAAGATGGTAAATCTATTAGATTTGAGGAGTATGAGTCCAACTCCGCTCCTAGATCTGATAATCTAAAGCTCTCAATAGCCAGATCTATCAATTTTCCACAAAATATTTAAAAATAAATTTTGAATAATTTTAGAGAGGTTCTAGCCCAAAAACACCTTGCAGAAGAAAGAAAAAATTTAATCTTAAGATAAGTCCCAGAGTTTAGATGAAGTAGGCTCTATATACACTAAGAGTTGGTTGGTCAAACCGAGAACTATCCCCAAACGCTCAACTAAATACCTGAAAGATCTCTTGCAGACACTAGATCAACCATCAAACCAAGTAGAGAAATATAACAATGATGAAATTATGAAGATAGAGAGAGGGCATAAGAAAGAGAAACATAGATATGAATATAGATATTATATAGTAATATATAACCAACCTAGATCCATCTTAACCCGGATCTATCAAGCTCCGAGAGAGATCAAATATCTCGAGGTGCAAACCTTTCCTCAAGTTTTGCACTCAAAAAAGAGGTTTTCACCTTGTGAGATTGGATCCCTCTCGACACTTGATAGATCCGGTTAAGATGGATCTAGGCTGGTTCTAAAAGAGCTATTGATTGATAGTTTTTACATAACATTAAGCAGAAATTAAAACAATGTTACCACAAATTCATGAAGAAGAACACCACAACACGTTGAAACCGCAAAGACTTTTGCATTGATTCAAAAAAAGTGTACAAGAGAGCTTGAGGGCTTAGTACACGATTCGAAGATTGGATGAAAAGACAGACTGACACTGACCTCTAATTTTTAGGTAAAATCTCCAAAGGCTAGTTGGCTTGATCCCTGTCAAATTAATCTCAACTGTTCATAAAGATTTAATTAATCTTTAATCATCACCATCGAAATTATTTAATTTTTGAAGAAAAATCGAATTTATCATTTAATTGATTTTTAATTAACTCAAAATTAATTATTTTGAGTTAATTTCCTCAAAAATTTGACTTTGACTTAACCACCAAGGCCCAAGGGTCCAAAATTTCTTGATTTCCTCAATATTCCCTTGGTCGGGGACCTCCAAAAATTAACTTCTTTAAAACCCACGAATTTCACCTTTGGAGAAATTAATTTTACCTAGGACACAAAATTAATTAAATTTTTGGCTTAGGATTAATTTTAATTTTGCTAGAAAATTTAATTAATTGACTGATGAAGGGATTAATAATACCCTATAATATTTAGCCATGGTGTCTAACTATGAGAGATCATGCACTAAATGTTTTTTACATGAAGATTTTACAATTTAATACATGACGGGGGAACATCCGTTTGTTATAGACTCTCAACATTTACCATTTCTGCCACACAAAATATGATTTAGTAGACTAAGTAATCTGTAATAAAATAATATAGCCAACTAGCTAGGATTATTCCCAAATTACTTTTACAAAGACTCAATAAACAACACTATGAATCACCTAATATCTTGTCGACAAAATCCACCCTAGCTTTGTGGTGAGGTTGGAGGGGAAAACTCTGCGGATCATTTGTGTCTAGAGACACAGATGAGTCAGTGAGATAAAAAACCTCCTAAGGTAGAAATCGTCATAAAAATACTATGCTTACCTAAGTTGTTACATACATAATGGTGTTACTAAGATCATTTACATTATAACCATGCAGAATGGGTTTACATCTTTAACAAAACTGTCGGCTGATGATGAAATCTGAAAGGTGCGAATATCCGAACATGATAGATCCTTTTTGCGAAAAAAAGGGTGTACTGCTATGGGGTCTTTGATACAGAGTGGTCAACATCTTGCTCTACTTGGGGACACTTTGCTTCATCAAAGGAATGCAAGAATCCAAAATCTGCATCCAAGCAACACACAAGATTACATAAGTAGCATCCATCCAAATATCATCATATAACATTAAGCACATGAAATAAAAGCTCATTAATAATTTTATTAACATGAAAAGTAAATCTAATCCTAAAACAAAAATGAAATGCTGAAATGACAAGGTGTAGGGTTAGAAATACAATACAAAGGATGCCCCATGGCATCAGATGTCATCTTTGAAGAATAGCTTGAGTATTTGGCCATTTGCAGGTAAGTCAAGTGGTTCGCCATCCAATCTGCTCAAGTGGAATGAATTTGGCCCAGCAATGTCTCGGATAATGTATGGTCCCAACCACAAACTGTCAAACTTCTGATGTTTTCTTGGTTTTTTATTCTTGCGATTCCAAAGAAGTACCATATCTCCAACCTACAAAGATCTAGATCGAGATGATTTATCAAAGCTTTTCTTAATGTTAGACTGACTTTTACACATATTATCAAAAGCTTTCCTACGAGTTTCATCCAACTCCACAATCTGATCAATTCTATTTTGAACATCTTTATCAGTAGAAAAACGCTGAAGGAGTTGATAAGCTGGCAATTTAAGGTGCACAGATAAAGTTACATTCAAGCCATAAACTAATTCAAGAGGACTTTTACCAGTAGCTTTCTTTTTAGTAATCCTATCTGCCCATAAAGCATTACTTGATTTCACTGTCCCGAGATTACTTATTATCTCTTACTAGCTTCTTGATAATGGTTATAAGATTTTTATTACTTGATTCAGCAAGGCCATTACCCTGAGGATAGTAATTAGATGAATGAGATAAGACAATGCCATACTTGAAACAAAAAGATGAAAACTCTGAAGAACTAAAAGCCTTGGCATTATCAGTAGTGATCTTGGTAGGGACACCAAATCTAGTAATGATATTATTTTCAATGAAGTCCATAATGACCTTTTCAGTGGCATTCTTAGCAGGGATGGCTTCTACCCATTTAGTGAAATAATCAGTTGCAGTTAAAATCCATGAGTAACCATTGCTAGAATTTTCATGAAACTTCCCAATGAAGTCCAGACCCCAATGCTGAAAAGGTGCCTCCACAACCACAGGTTGTAAGGGCAGGGCAACAAGCTTCTGTTTCCCAGTGAACAGTTGGCAGGCTTGACAACTTCTAACAAACTTATGCACATTAGAAAAAATGGAAGGCCAATAATAACCAACTCTCAGAATTTTGTGAGAAGTAGTTCTAGCAGCATAATGACCACCACAAAATTCCAAATGAAACTCAGAAATTAAGTTCTTGGACTCAATTTCATCAACACACTTAAGTACTATGTCGTCAAGGTTTCTCCATCCAAGGCCATTTTTCATGAGGCAATACTTAGTGTCTTTTAATCTAAGAGCCCTTCTCTTATGAGCAACTAAATGGTCAGGACATGTAAGATTGGACAAGTAATAAATAATATCCTTGTACCACTCATGCTCTCCTAATCTCCGCAGCTCAGGCGAAGATGAATCATTAAGACAATTCAAACCAAGAGCTTTCTCATTACCTTCGGTCATCATTTCAGCCAAGCCTTGACCCTTGACTAACTTGGTGGGTCTAATCTCTAAGTCATATTCTTGGATTTTAGTAACCCACCTAGCACGAGTCCCTAAGCAATCAGTTTGAGTTAATATATCTTTAACTGTAGAATGTGGGACAAAAGCAATGATTTCTGAAATGCTCAAGAGATTTAATTAAGGCAGAGGCTTGCTTTTCCATGGTAGTGTAATTTAATTCATAATTTTGAAGTGCTCTACTCATGAAAGCAATAGGGTTCTCATGACCATCCTTATTTTTCTGTAATAAGAGATCATCAATGGTATCTTTAGAAGCAAAAAAGAAAATCATGAAATCCTTCGAATAAGCAGGACTAACTAAAACAGGGGCTTTGACAATAAGACCCTTGATTTCTTGAAAAGCCTTTTTGTCATCTTTCCATAAAAAATTACATTCTTCTTTAGAAGACTTTGAATAGGCTTAGCTACTTCTGCGCAATTTGGAATAAATCTTCCAAGAAAATTTGTTTTTCCTAGAAAAAACTGAAGGGGTTTCAGATTATGACGGAGAGGAATCTTTTGGATTGCCTCAGCTCTTTCAGGATCAATCTTGATTCTATGTTTATAAATGATGTAACCAAGTAACTTTCGTTTAGTTACTCCACAAATAGACTTAGCCGGATTTAAAGAAATCCCATATTCTCTACATTTATAAAAAACTTGCCTAAGATGACCTATATGACTAATACCATCCTTAGAAAAAACAATAAGATCATCCTGATAAATTTTGATAATTTTTCCAATTAATCCCTTAAAGGCATAATCCATAGCCCCTTGAAAAGTAGCCCCAACATTGGTTAATCCAAACGACATTCTAATATATTCGAAAGTACCCCATGGTGTGGTGAATGTAGTTTTGTGATGATCCTCTTTCTTAACCCATACTTGATTATATCCAGAAAAACCATTTAGCAATGACATCATTCCAAAATCAGTTACTCTTTGCAACATAGTCTCCATGTTTGGCAAAGGGTAATTATCCTTCTTACATGCTAGATTAAGGTTTCTGAAATCGACACAAAGTCTAATTGTACCATTCCTTTTCCTAACAATCACCAGGTTGGAACACCATGTTGAATGCCTAGTTTGAGCAATAATTCCTGCTGCAAGCATCTTTGAAAGCTCTTTTTGAACTAAAGGGGCTAACTTAGGATTTATTTGCTTAAGCTTTTGACAAAAGGGTTTAGCATTTTCATCTTTCCAAGGGGTATTGTGCTCCATGACATCTTCCCTATAACATTTTAATACATCATAAGAAAATGCTAAAACATCTTGATATTCACGAAGTAAATTGGTTATCTTTTTCATTTCTTCGTCATTAGTACCCTTACCAATTTTGACAATCTTGGGATCACTAGAGGTACCAATGTTTACTTCGATGAATTCACCTGGATCCATTTTATTTTCCTCTTTCATCTTTGTGGCATCATTCCGATCAATGTGTTGCTCTAAAGCAACAACATTCCTAGGAGTAGGATTTATAATATCTTCATGATCATTAGATCCATTCTCCCTAGAATCTATCCGAAAATTTTCAAACTCATCCAAATTATCAAGAAAACGAATCACTTGTTTCTCATCATCAAAAATTTGCCAATGCTCTGAATTATCTGGAACAAAAGGTCTAAAAATAACTTCCATTTTTATCTTATCTTTGATCAACTCATCAGATAATTGCAAAGTAGAAGCAGCTACGGCAAGCTCATCCGCCAAACTATTCTGCTCTTTTGGGACACTTTCAAGGTCAAGGGCATCGAAGTATTCCATAGTATCCCATACAACATTTCGATAATCCCTTAACCTTTGATTTTTACATGTAAATTTATTTTTAATTTGCATGATAATTAAGTTAGAATCTCCCTTGATACTAAGCAACTTAACTCTTAAAGCCTTTGCCAACTCAAAACCCAACAACAAAGCTTCATATTCAGCAACATTATTGGTTGCTTCAAATTCCAATCTATAGGCAAATTTGGAAACATGACCTTGGAGAGACTTTAAAACTATTCCAACACCTTTACCATGCCTAGATGATGCACCATCAAAATACATGTACCATACTTTATACTTGAGATCCCCAATCTTTTCATCAACCTTATCATCGGGAATAACTATGGAATTAGACAAAATAGCATAATTCCCAAAGTCAAATTGTTCTTTAATTATCTCATTATGGTCTCTTAGGATCTCCAACATGGAATCTTCTCTCGGGCTCTCTATTAAGTCTTACAAACCCATCACCTCTAGGAGAAGGTATTGTAGCATATGACCAATTCATCTGAATACTTCCTCCTAGATCAGAGGCCCATTTTCTAGATAATAGCATACCCTAAGCATCAGGGACATCAACAACAACAATGTCCATAACAATCATAATGTCAGGGTAAACTAATAAATGAACTTGTAAATCCTTAATCAACCCATGAACTTCAATATTATTAGAATCCTTGGCACATGTATTGTAGTAAGGCCTAGAAACTCTTAAATTAAGCTGTTCCATGACCCTCTTGGTCATGACACAAGCTGATGCACCAGAATCCAACATACAATTATTTAATTTATATCCATTAGCCATCAAAGTAATGAAGAATAGCTGATGATCCTTATTATCTGAATCCAAACTTTGCAAATATATAGGGGCATCTTGATAGACAATCTCAAGCGCCTTCTGTTGAGAAACATTCACTTGAGGAGCTTCAATAACTTTTAATAACTTAGCTCTTTGGGAAGGAATCTTCAAAATCTCGGTGACAAGAACCCAAATTTTTGCATTATTAAACCAACTTCCCAAATCAACATCTAATCCAGAGTTTGAACCAGGGTTAAAACTTTGAGGGGGGATTTGATTTCCACTTTGATCCTTATCCCTTCTTTGATAAGTTAAACCCTTATCTTTAGCAATTTCTAAGACTTGCTCTGGAGAAGGCTTTTCACCAAATAATTTAATCATCACATCCTTTTCATGATCAAAATTATTTATACTAAAGGACGATGTGGAAGGCCTAACATCTTGACTATTTTCCTTAACCTCCATCCAATCTTCCATAGACAAAGAAAATTCTTTACCAACAACATTTATTTGATTACTTGCGCCAAACATTTCACTATGCATAATTTTTTTAACCGTGGGGTAAGTAGCCTCCTCAAGAAGTGCATCACAAGCCCTACAATAAGGCGGAGCTTCATCGACCAGATTAGTAGATTCAAGCGGATTAGGCGGTCTCTGCTCACTAGATTGGCCTTTTTTCTGCCAAGTATTATTACTTCGATTATTATTATTATTCCTAGGCTGGAAATTTTGCGTTTGAGCCCTTTCCATTTGAACCAACTTAGACTGCAAGTACTTATTTCCTTAGCATGATTAGAGATTAATTTCGCTTGGTTAAGCTCCATGCTTTCAATTTTTTGCATTAATTTTTGAATAGGGTTGTCATTAGATTCTTTAACCTCTTTTCCTTTAGTTTCTTTCAATTTTGTTGAAGCCCTATCAAAACTTGGGATTTCAGACTTCCCAGATTCCTTCTTATCTTTTTCAAGCTCCACTGCTAAAGTCTGAGCAACATTATAATCACGATTCTTAGCTCGTCTCAATTCATAAGATGTATTAGGATTAAAAGTATTGATGTAAAAATCCAAAAGAAATTTATCAGGAGGTTTATAATCTTGATGTAATTCCTTAATAATATCATTAAACCTCTTACTAAATTCTTCTACAGTCTCATTTTCTCTCTTTTTAATGACACTGATAGCGTTTACGAGATGCCTCTCTTCTCTCTTATCTCCATACTTTTCTTTAAAGGCATTAATAATCAATTGCAAAGAATCAAATGAATTATTAGGCTTTTCCGTAAACCAGTCCAAAGCATATCCCTCCAAGGTAAGAACAAAAGGCTCATTTTTACATCTTCATGATTATAATCAACAACACTCGCATACTTACCTATCCAAGGACCAAAAGACTTTAGATGAACATTAACACTAATTTCATTATTGCCCTGAAAAGAAGGCAATTTATCCATCCCATTGTATGGAAGATCATTGGGATAACCTTGAATGTTAGTAAAGTTACAAGGGGCGAACACGTCCATGATGTCGTGCTCAACCGGGTTAGGAAAAAACAAATGGATATCAAAGAGAGCTTCTTATCTGAGATTAACAAGAAGGGTACGAGAAGAGAGCTTGTGTAATCGTAGTCTGAGAGATCTTTCAGGATCAGGAGCAGGATTAAACAAGCTACTTGGATGTCTTCTAGTACACACTCTTGTAGAAGATGAAGGAAGTGGAGTCACCACTTAGACAAAAATCTAACTTCAAATAATCCAAATGCAAGGCAGAAAGTCAATAAAAGGAACCAAGGACAAGGAACTTATCCTGGCGAGAGATGAAAGGATGAGAAAAATGAATGAGATGAATGTCGAATGTCATAAAGCCAAAGTCCAATAAATTGGTCCCCGACAATGGGATTGGTATGCCCTCTAGTTTGCTCCCAATGACTCCACATCAGTTGCAATCATGTTTGGATTCCCAACTGTGGAATGAATCAACTTCTCCCTCTCCTCAATCATCATTTGTTACATCCTAATCACCTCATTTAAGGTTACCGCCATGATGTTTGATTCTAATCTTTCTCACAGGCTGAGCCAAGATTATGGCTCTGATACGACTGTAGTATCCGTAAGGAAAATTAACAGTAAATATGCAAAGCAAACATAGACAAAAACACCATAAACAGTGAACACACATTCAGACCATAAAATTGCACCAAAAACTGCGTTGCTGAGCTCTTTTTATTAATAAAGATGGGTGTACAATAAGGTGCTAGAAGGTGTTAAATTGGCAACTAGGGCCAAACATCATGTGGGTCATCTTATTCATGGCTAATTTTATTAGATTCCTCTCGTCAAGAGGTGTAGGATTGATCTAAAGATCATCCGATTCCGATAAGTATTTATGGAGATATGAATTTATTTTGATTATGGAATTATTATCAAGCTGACCTACAACTCATGTAGGCTCAGAAGCCCAACAGTCGCATCTATTCAAACATCAATGTTGTGTATAAATACAGGAGGACTTTTCCTCATTTGCACTCACTCATCTCATCACATCTCTCTCTCTCTCTTGCGCAGAAAAGAGGGTCTTCTCTACTGCGCAGAAAAGAGTCTCTCTCTCACACATGTGGAAGGAAGCTGTTGAAACTGAAGCTGCAACTGCAGATCCAAATTTTGACCAGCGTGGACCATCAAACCTCCTCTTCTGAACTGCGCTGTAGGTTCATCTGAACCTCCTCTGAAGGCTGCAACTTTTGGTGGTGGAATCAAGTCGATTTGACGGACGGTTTGCGAGATATCGACTGCCCTAGTTTGAAGGAAGCTGCTGAAACTGAAGTTGCAACTGCAGAAGTGAAGATTGACCTGCGTGGACCAGAAGATCTCCTCATCTGAACTGCGCTGTAGGTTCATCTGAACCTCCTTTGAAGGTTGCAACTTTTGGTAGTGGAATCAAGCCGATTTGATGGTCGGTTTGTGAGATATCAACTGCCTTAGTTTTGATGATGAAGCGCTAATGTTGATGCTGCTGATCTAGGGTTTGCTACTGCTGATATAAATCAGATTTATTGTACTTTTTCTTTCTGCTGAATTATTGAAGATAAAAGAATATTTGATCAAAGGGTTTCCCCACACATTGTGGGGTTTTTCCTTGGCTAGCCGCCACATCTTGTGTCTCTTGTCTTGGCTTGTTTTCTGTCAATCGTTTAATGTTCTATTTGCAATTTAATTTATGTACATGCGATTGCTAATGTGTGGAATATAATAAGAAAAAGAAGTAAATTGTTATAAGCATAGAACATACCATAACTTAACAGAAGGAAAGCACATGGGCTTGCTCAAGGCAAGCTAGCAAAGCTCCAAATGACAAATAAGACACCCTCCACCAAAATGCGGCAATGTTTCTCAAGCTCTGTGCTGAAGATGCTAGAAATACATTGCTGGCTGAATGGATCCGCTGCTAGGGCCTTTTTTGGTGCTGAGAAAATTTTGGGAAATTAATCTTGGCCTCTCCACCAAATACCCAGAATAACCCACGAAGGAATTGGCCAATGCTTGACTTCGGAAATTCGGCCCTATTTCCTCTAGCTCCTTTAGCTACTGGCTGAATTGGGACCCCTGTTGGACCCCTCAAACTCGCCCATAAAATTCTGCCAAATTATTTTTGGGGTCCTTGTCAAAAACCTAGAAAAACACAAAAAGGCTTTGTCCTAGTTTTGACGCTCCAAAATTGACCCCAAATGCTTGGCCCTCCTCCACAAGTAAAAGATGTAACCTGTAGTAGATGCTGTGTTTGCTCCTCTGCGAAAATGTTGGAAAATCCCCCACAACATTTCCCTGGACTCCACCTCACCCAAATTCTCTTCACTCCGCAACCCCCAAGTGTGTCTCCTCCAAGCACTGCGCAGTCCCTGCGCCACTGCTAGTGTCTCCTCCCCACAAAATCGCACTCCCACTACTAGAACAACTAGAACTGGATGAAACTCTCTCCTTGGGTTGACACTCAAAGTCCACCGAAGCAAGGGTTGAGATCTCCACTCGGAAACACTCGTGTGGTAGACAACACTTGCAGACTTGGCTTCAACTCATTCGTGCTATGTCAAAGACAATATTTCTGAATAGATGAATGAATGCCCAAAATGAGTGCCTCTTGCTTTATTTATAATTTGTGGCTCCTTCTCTCCTTGTGGTCCCCACTCTCTCTCTCTCTTCCTAATTCGCACTCCCTTCTCTTTCCTATCTCTTCCAAGAGTTCAAGTTCCCTCCTTGGGTCGAATTTATCTTTCTTCTGGTCCCCACTTTCCGCTAAAAAGAGCCGCAATATTCTCTTTTCCTCCTAAGTCCCGATGCTGGAATTGCGTCCTATCCCCAAACTCATCTTTAATGCTGAAAATCAAAATTGGGGATATTACATCTCTTGCCTCTGCATAGTCCCTGCATCAACCTACGCAGTTCTGTGTCACACAACTCGGACCAGCGTCTCTCTCGCTAACCGATCAACTGTTGTTTGGAAGATCGATTCTTTTGGCCTCCGGGCTCCCACTCCGGCTTCTGGCACTAAATCACTGCTTCCACCCAACAAAGTACTACTTCCCCTCTGAAGCACTGCGCTGCCTCTCCGCTCTGTGCTGCCTCTCTGTGGAACTCACTGTCTCTCTGCTATGCACTCACCGGACTGGAAAATCTCCCTCTGGCCTTACTATCCCTGCCCCTCTCTCACTGCTTCGATCTTACTGAATCACCTCCGACAACACACAACTGCTACTCTGGAATTCGATTTCCCAGCAAAATCGAATTTCTGGTGGCTCCAAGTGTGTTCTCCAACCCCCATCGAGTTTTTTCTTATAATCTTTTGTTGAGACATCAATGGCCAAGATTAAAACATAATCGATAGCTAAGATTAACTAGAACTCGATCCATGTTTTCTTCTAGAAGATTCTCACCATGACTTAATTAATACCCTTTAATTAATCAGTTTTCCTAAGTTTAGACTTAGGTACGATTAAAAAAATATTAATTATTTTAATTAAGCTGTCTCTAGGTGGAATTTCTAGAAACGATTTTTGGGTTTTGGAGAATTAATGTATTCTAGTCTTTCCAAATTCCACCAAATTTCGTGGCTAGAACATAACTGATGCTACAAAAACTAACAAAAAATCTGAAGAAGTTTATGATCAAAAAGAGAAGATGACAGATCAATGACAAGATCCTTTGACAGAAAGTTTAAGAGTTCTAATATCGTTGTATCAACAGTTGATTAGTTCGATCCAGGAACACATTGATTGAAAATACTGATGCTAATAGAGATACTATTGATGATTGGAAGGTGATATAATTTCTTGAAAAAGCGTGCTAGCAAAATTTTGTTACAAAGGAAGAAGATGTGAAGGCTGGCACAATTAGCTGTGAAGAAGTTTGGCTCCATAAGGTGTTTGAAGAACTACTTGATGACATGTTGAAGCTACGTGAGGATTGACAAAGATCCAAGAAGGTCAAAGCTCGTTATGATGTGATGCAGATAAGGAGCCCAACAACTACAATAGATCTCCACAGAAGAACATGTAGCCGATGCTTTGATGATTATTTTTGAGACAAGCTTAGGCTTGTGGTTGTTTCTCCTTGTTTGAGAGGGAGTGAGGATTACCTCCCTGGTTGAGAGGGAGTGATGGTGGACACCGTATTCTCCATGTGTCATGCACTATGGCCAAGACTAACAACCATAAGCCTAGTGAAGGCACTGGTAGGGAGAATGGAGGATTGGATAAGCATCTGGGACCGATACTCCTTGAGGAATGGTATCCAAGATAGGAGTAGTCTCGAGGACCGATACTCTTTGAGGATTGGGAATCCAAGATAAGAGTAGTCCCGAGGACCGATATTCTTTGAGGATGGGGTGATATCCAAGATAAGAATAGTCCTATAAGGACATACCTGGTGAACATTCAAATGGGGTATGTGCCTTGAGAGGCGGTGGTGGTGTCCAAATATATGCCTCCCAACATTATGCTTTGATCTAGTGGAGAGATAGAGCTTGTCAGTCAAGGCCTTGCTATTTTGTAATTGACAATGCTGGTTATGATGATGCTTATCAATCCGAACTCTTCTTATGAGAATATTTCAATTTGAGAGTATCCTAGTATCCTGTTGAGTCATTATGAATACCTCCCTAGTTAAGAGGGAGTGTTGAAAAATGTAACTAGGTTCGGTCTTCATACTTATTTTTGTACTTATATCAATATATATTTCATGTAAAAGCCAAAATAAGAAATTTTATTATTATTATTTTTATTAGTCAAAGCATGATCTTCATGCTTATATGGTTTATTGAGTATATTTGAGTCAAAGTCCCAATTGGACTATTTGTAAGAAAAAGAAAAATCATTTTTATGTGAGTCAAAAAGTCAATTTTGTCACCACAAGACCAAGTCGGTCAACCCATAAGTTGTGTCTCTTCATATGGTCGAACAACTATATATTGGCAATTGTGCTCTACATTTTGGCAATCACTTGATTTCAGTGAGAGAGAAAGAAGAAAAAATCAACGAAATCTAACTAGAATGACGGTGGTCAAAGGAGAAGAGAAAAATGAATTGATTTCTGCCCTAATTTCTGTTCACACGTTGGAGTTTCTTCTATGGCTTTCTGAGGTTGTTATATGGCCGAAATTTTAGGGCTCGAGATTTCAGGGAGGCCGAATTTTTAGGGATGGACCAGAATTCATAGAATTGACCAGTGTTGACTTTTGTTGACTTTGATTTGATGACGATAACTTGGAGGGTTGACTTGGGTCTTTGTGGTAGTTTTGGTTTTGGTCTTGGGTCTTGGATATCTCACTTTGATTTGATTCTATAAGGAGGATTTTCTTGGGTTTTCCCTTGTGTGGGGTTTTGCCTTGGCTTGGAGCCTATTTCTTTGTGTTCTTTGTTCCCTGTTATCTTCATATTTTGTTTATTTTGATAATTTCTTAATGAAGAGAACATAATAAAAGAATTAAAAGCCAACAAACATTCGCAAGTAATTATCAAGTTTAGAGTAATCACCCTAATCTACAACATATTGATTTTTCAACATGATTTCGGTCTCTTCTATAGATTATGTATCTTAGTCCTTCGGCCTTGTAGTATAGAGTAGATCACAAACCTTTTGATTCATTTTTGCATAAAGATATACAGAGGCTCAGTCCTTTATGTGACAGATAGGACTTGCTTTGCATCATTTGTACATTTATATGCCTCAGCGATGATCCACATGATTTTGGTTTCTTTTAACTTCAGATCACAACACACTTCTATCCTTCGTCTCTTAGGTATATAACCATAATGCCACATATTTGCATTGATTAAGGAGATAATGGTCTTGTTGGACGTAAAAAATGGATAGTCTCTCGAATGAGTCGAGCTCCCTTATATAGTCTTAGATATAGTTTGTCGTGTTGTCATTGATACCTTGAATCCTCCAAAATTTGTTGATACCTCATATAAGTGTCACATAACGTTTTTGTATTAATCGAAGAACAGTCCTTCAGAGATTCGCATTGCATGTCTTGCATCATTAAGTCTTGTGTATGATAGATGATGTATGCTCCAGAATTATGTTGATACTCGTTAGAAATTTTATGCCACAAACTTGAACTACTTTTCCAAATTTCTTTTGATCTTTGAATTTATAGGAGATATGATACAGTGGTTGTTAATCTTAGGCAACAATGATATGTTCTATTGTTAAAATTGGCAACTAGGGCCAAACTCCATGTGGGTCATCTTATTTATGGCAGCTGATATTTTTCTTGGATCCCTCTCATTGAGAGGTGTAGGATTGATCTAAAGATCATCCGATTCCGATAAGTATTCATGGAGATATGAATTTATTAGTGTTATGGGACAATTCGTCAAGGTCGACCAGCAACCAAATAAACCCCACTTGTGCTCAATGTTTTAGTATAAATAAAGGAGGACTTCAAGTCATTTAGACTCATCTCTTGTGATCTCACTCTCCACTTGTTTTGGGTTTTTGGTGGAAGAGGAGGTCTAGAGGAGATGCCTTCTACGCAGCCCAAAGAAGGGTCATCTAGGAGAGCCCTAGCCGCAGACTTGTAGGAGATCTGGCCGCAGATCTAAGAGGCCCTAATTCGCAACAAAGGGAAGGCCCTAATCCACAACTAGAGGAAGCCCTATGCTGCCCTACCTAAGGGTGGTATGAAGATGCCCTAGCCGCAACAAGAGAGGATCAAGAAGAGGACAGTTCGCTGGGTTGATTTGCGGACTGTCCTAGGACTGTTTGATGGTTTTCAAGACAAGTCCGAGTTGCTGTTCAAGGGCCGGGTTGCTGGGTAGTGAAGGCCGAAGAGCTATAGGGACAAAACGCTGAAGAAGAAGGTGTGTTTTGGCATGCGTAGGGACTGTCTCATGACAGTGCTAGGCCACAGGCCTTAGCACATAGAAAGAGCTGCGTAGAGGGCTGTTAAGGTGGACTAGCCCCTCAGAAGGCAGCGTGGACAAAGAGGAGGCTTCACTAGGAATGCTGCAAACCTTTGAGGGTTGGTTTGTGGACTGTCATAAGGGTTTAGGGCTGCAACACGTGCCCTAACTAGGGCTGTCACAAACGCAGACAAATATCAGTTCAACAGTGTTTTGCAAGGGTGTTGGATCCTAGTTTAGGATCAATACTACAGTTGGTTGCTGTCCTGAAAGGTCACCTAGTTGCTGCTGCTATAGGTGACAGCAGGGCCATGTTTGGGTATGATACGCTGGACATACTATGGGATAGAAGCAATATGTACAACAACATATATAGGTACAACTGTTGCAGTGGAAGCAGTATGTACAACAGCATGTATAGGTACAACTTTGGCATAGTGGAAGCAGTGTGTATAATAGCATGTATATGTACAACTGTAAAGCTTGCAGCATAGTGGAGGCAGTATGTATAACAACATGTATGGATTCCAAATATGGAATGGTAAACTGCAAGCCTGTGACTACCTCGAGGATCTTAACTTTTAGAAGTTATATGGTGGTGATGCCGGACCAGATTTGGGAAATGCCTCTGAGTTTCATAAACTCATTTGCATTGATGTTCTTGGTGAACTTCTGTCCATATATATGCTTTGCAGTTAGCATGGTGAGCTCATATTTGGTTGAGCCTCACTAGATTGGTGCCAAGAATCTTCTGAGATATCTTCAGGGCACAATCTCTCATGGATTGAGATACATTGCCGGAAATATGAAGCTGCATGATTATTCGAATGCTGACTGGGCAGGCAGTGTGGAGGATCGCTAGAGCACTTCTCAGTGTTGGTTCTCTCTGGATTCTGCTTCGATATCATGGATGAGCAGGAAGCAAAAGTCGGTTGCTATAAGCACCGCCGAGACCGAATACATAGCTACGAGTATGATCTTGTGTGAAGTTGCCTGGTTGTGGAAGCTCATCAGTGAGTTGTTTGTACACATGATGAATACCACTGTGATTCTTTGTGACAACTAGGGGGATTCAATTATTGAGGAATCCCGTATTCGATGATTGCTCCAGTAGATAGACATCAGATACTACCTTATATGGGATATGGTACGTCGATGACAGGTTCAACCTTTCCCTGTGATACCTCGTGGCAACTATGAAATAGGATGATTAGTTCTCCTGTGGGCCGGGATGATTAATTCTCCCGTGGCAACTATGGAACAAGATGATTAGTTCTCCTGTGCTGGGATGATTAGTTCTCCCGTGGCAACTATGGAACAGGATGATTAGTTCTCCTGTGGGCCGGGATGATGAATTCTCCCGTGGCGACTGTGGACAGGATTATTAGTTCTCTTGTCGAGGCATCCTACCCATGCACTCTAGGACTCATGGGAAGTACCTCTCATCTGATCAATGAGCAGGGAAATGGGGTTAGGGACCACAATAGTACTATCGATGGACGCATCGTTGTATCTACCGTACTCCCTATGCTAGGATGACCTCCATTGATCTGGGATCAACGAAACTGATCTGGGATCAGTATGAGTGGTTTGAGACACTCTCTTGTGATATTGATCTGGGATCAATAAAATTGACTTCGGGTCAGTAAGATGAAACTGACTTCGGGTCAGTAGAGAATGGTATGAGACATTCTCGATCAATTATTCTTCTTCATGGTTCAGCAGAGCAAAGCAGAACTGAGTAGAGCTCAGCAGAACAGAGCAGAACTAAGCAGAGCTCAGTAGTGCAGGGCATTGATGGCAGAGATAGTACAGTCGGACATATGGATCAACGGATGGAGTTCTCCCTAGTTGAGAGGGAGTGTTAAAATTGGCAACTAGGGCCAAACTCCATGTGGGTCATCTTATTTATGGTAGCTGATATTTTTCTTGGATCCCTCTCATCGAGAGGTGTAGGATTGATCTAAAGATCATCCGATTCCGATAAGTATTCATGGAGATATGAATTTATTAGTGTTATGGGACAATTCGTCAAGGTCGGCCAACAACCAAATAAACCCCACTTGTGCTCAACGTTTTAGTATAAATAAAAGAGGACTTCAAGTCATTTAGACTCATCTCTTGTGATCTCACTCTCCGCTTGTTTTGGGTTTTTGGTGGAAGAGGAGGTCTAGAGGATGTGCCTTCTATGTAACCCAAAGAAGGGTCATCTAGGAGAGCCCTAGCCGCAGACTTGTAGGAGATCTGGCCGCAGATCTAAGAGGCCCTAATCCGCAGCTAGAAGAGCCCTAATCTGCAGCTAAAGGGAGCCCTAATCCGCAGCAAAGGGAAGGCCCTAATCTGCAGCTAGAGGAAGCCCTATGCTGCCCTACCTAAGGGTGGTATGAAGATGCCCTAGCCGCAGCAAGAGAGGATCAAGAAGAGGACAATTTGCTGGGTTGATTTGCGGACTGTCCTAGGACTGTTTGAGGGCTATCAAGACAAGTCCGAGTTGCTGTTCAAGGGTCGAGTTGCTAGGTAGTGAAGGCCGAAGAGCTAGAGGGACAAAACGCTGAAGAAGAAGGTGTGTTTGGGCATGCGTAGGGACTGTCTCATGACAGTGCTAGGCCGCAGGCCTTAGCACACAGAAAGAGCTGCGTAGAGGGCTGTTAAGGTGTACTAGCTCCTCAGAAGGCAATGTGGACATAGAGGAGGCTTCACTAGGAATGCTGGGTTGGTTTGTGGGCTGTCATAAGGGTTTAGGGCTGCAACACGTGCCCTAACCAGGGCTGTCACAAACACAGACAAATATCAGTTCAACAGTGTTCAAGGGTTTCCCCACATTGGGGTTTGTCCCTGGCTAGCGCCACACCTTGTGTCCTCTTGTCTTCTGCAATTTATGTTTATGTTCTGTCTGCAGTTTACTTTAATGCTGATGTGATTGCTAATCTGGAAAAGATATTGAGCTAACTATAAAAATTGAAATAAATTGCTCTAAGCATAGAACATACCTAAACTTAACATCTATGCTTTAGAGCAATTTTACTTCAATTTCTTTGTTACCCCAGTATCATTATTTAGATTAGCAATCACATCAACATGATAGTAAAATGCAGATAAAACATAAACATAAACAGTGGAAGACAAGCCAAAGACAAGAGGACATGAGATGTGGCACCAATGAGGGACAAACCCCTTTGTGGGGAAACCCTTGATCAAATGTTCTTTTAGTCTTCAATTTTTCAGTAGAGAGAGATAGTAAAATTTAAAAATCTGATAATTTATAACAACAACAAAAGAGCCCTAACCAGAAAAGTCAACTTTGGTCAACAGGGCAGATTTGACCCTTAGCAAATCGGTCAACTTCAGTCAACTTTGGCCTCCAAATAACAAGATAAAACAACCTTCAAAATAGTCAAATTTAGCCCAGTCAAACTCTGGTCAAATAGCCCACCTGCGGTCAGCCCTAGCTGCAGTCAACGCTGGTCAATAATCAACGTTTAGCCTCGATTTTCTGTGCCCAGAAATGCGGCTTACCCAAACAGAGATAGCCCTCACAAAAACGCAGTCAAATGAGGTCAACGCATGCTGGTGAATGCTTGATCAAACTGTCCAGAAATTCAGTCTCCTGAAATTTCAACCTTCGGAAACTTCATTCTCTTGAAATTTGGGCCTCTTGAAATTTCGGACGTGTGGAGAGAGAGAGGCCCAGAAATCTGTACCCAATCAATGAGGAGAGAGAGAGAGAGAGAAGTGTGAAGATGAGTGTGTCCAAATGGGGCTAAGTCACCTTCTATTTATATGCAACGTTTAGGATGAATGGACGTGACTGTTAGGCTTCTGAGCCTACATAAGTCTGCCGACCTCGACAATTTGACAATACTCAAAATAAATTCATAAATTCATTTGTACATGTCAGAATAAGATGATCTTTAGATCAATCCTACACCTCTTGGAGAGAGGAATCCAAGAAAAATATCAGCTTTCATAAATAAGATGACCCATGTGGAGTTTGGCCCTAGTTGCCAATTTTAACAGCCCCTCTCAACTAGGGAGAACTCCATTGGCTAATCCATCTGCCAATCTGTACTATCTCTGCCATCAATGCACTGCTTTGCTCTGTTGAACTATGAAGAAGAAGAAGTGATTGAGAATGTACCATACAATTCTCTACTGACCCAAAGTAAGTCCCAATCAAAGGAGGGTGTCATACCACTCTTTGACTCGAAGTCAGTGCCAATCAAAAGAGAGTGTCTCATACCACTCTTACTGACCCGAAGTCAGTTCCAATTGATCCCAGATCAATATCGGTCATCCTAGCATAGGGAGTACGGTAGTACACGATGCATCCATCGGTAGTACTATGGTCCCTATCCTCATTTCCCTACTCATTGGCCAGATGAAAGGTACTTCCCATGAGTCCCAGACTGCATGGGTAGGATGTCTCAGCAGGAGAATGATGAACCACTCATCCTACCTACATGTCACCAAGGGGTATTGTAGGGGAAGGCTGAACCACTCACCCTATGGTTGCTCATCGCTCCAAGAGGTACCCCAAGCCCCTTGGAGCTTCCAGAGCTCAACATCCATCTCATACAGGACCCTCATAAGATCGTCTTTCCACGACTCCATGTCGTTCTTGGAAGGCCAAGAACTTGACCTTCCCCAGGGGCTTTGTCAGAATATCGACAACCTATTCATCAGTCCCAATGTGATGGAGTCTTATTGCTCCTCATTGTATCATATCTCGGATAAAGTGGTACCTGATATTTATATGCTTGGAGCGATCATGAAACACAAAATTCCCTGATAATCGTATCCCACTTTGGTTGTCGCAGAGGATCACAGTGGTATCCAACACATGTCCAACCAACTCACTGAAGAGCTTCCTCAATCAGACAACTTCACAGGAGGCCATACTAGTAGCTATGTATTCGGCCTCGGCGGTGTTCAAGGCAACTGATTTCTGCTTCCGGCGGATCCAGGATATCGAAGCAGAACTCAAAGAAAAACATCATCCAGAAGTGCTCTTGCGATCCACCACACTGCGAACCCAATCAACATTAGAATAACAATTGAAAAAATTGTAGCTTAAAGCAATCTATTCCATTTTACTTGTTTATTTTCCATTTAATGGTGCAAACACATATGAGCTTATTTACATTCTAGCATCTCAAGTTTTGCAAACTATTTTTCTTTGAAGCATTTGCATGTAGCATTAATTTAATTTGGGCAATTAACACAATTTGCACTTCATATAGGCACTTTAATATAGGAAGGCCCCAAACCTCATTAAAATTTTACCTCCAACATAAGCTAGTTGAAGTAGACATCTTAGAGATCCTTTACTCCTCGACTGACTCCTCACTGTGAGATCCATATATTTGGGCGAGGGTGATGTCTGAGGATTGAAGTGTTAAATTATAATCTTGTTGTAGATATAATTAATAAAATTAACCAAGAGCACTTTCCATTACATTTACTTGTCTATTGATAGTTTGAGTTTTCATATGCAAAGTCTATTCCAAAACCAAGTATTGTAATCCTTTCAAACAAGTGCTTTCTTTTCATGCTTCAGGTCTAACTGCATATTGATGCATTGATTTAACACTTACTTTCTTTTACATTTCCAAGTGAATTACTAATTTTTGGGATTTGGCAAGATATGTTTCACATGTTTCGAATCATAAAGTTGATTATCTCAAAAGCATTTTGTATCTTACATATCTTGTGCTAACAATTATTGTTGACATTTCAGGGTTGCTTTGCTTTCTCTTTTGAGAGCATTGTATTTTACTTTGAGCAAATATATCTTTAAATTGTTGAGCAAATTCCTTATAAGGCACTGGTTTTATGGTTTTTCTCATGTTAGTGATTGACATTGTTATTTCAAGTTGATCACATCATATTTGCTCATAAATCCTTAAATGTAATCCATTTTCAGTATAACACTCTCCTAGAAACTCACATCTTTTAACTTAACTTTTCATTAGGGACCACCCCTCTTAACCTAGGAGATAGCTCAAATGGAGAGTGTCGGGATTAGTTTGACAACCCCTTCTCTGAGTTCCCTGCCACCAACCACACCTTGTGGGGTTGAAGGCTTTTCTCACTAACTTGTAGGTAGGTGTAGGGAGCAGGTGATAACAAGACCCTCTTGGCCCTCTTTGCTGTCAATAAGCCCTCTTGACCCTCTTTGCCAACAACAGGTTCTCTTCATCAACAAGGTCTCTTATTCCTTTTGTTGTCAACATGCCCTCTCATCCCTCTTGCTGTCATCAGACCTTCTCGGTCCTCTTAGCTCTCAACAAGCCCTCTTGGCCCTCTTGGTTGTCAACAGACCATCTCTCTGCTCTTGCTGTTAATAGGCCCTCTCAGTGTTGATTTGTGGTAGCATCGGATGTGCTCTAGCCATGAAAATTGGTGGAGAGGCTAAAGCACATGAGATCTCCAAGACCCAAAAATGGTTTGAGGAAATTCCACCAAGTTGGAGAGATGTTAAAATAATTAATATTTTTGATAGGGTTCCCAAGCCTAAACTTAGGAAAATTAAAATATTAATGGGTATTAATATAAAACTTGGTGAGAATGTTCTAAATGACATGAATCAAGCCAAATCCAATCTTAGTTGTTGATTAGGGACTTAATCTCGGTCGTTGAAGACTCAACAGGAAAAGTATAAGAGGAGGCTTGAAGGTTAGTTGGAGATACACCAAGATTGATCAGTCAGTTCGATTTTTTGGAGCGGGGCTTGCTAAGAAAATTCGAACAAGTGATCTGTTGTAGCGAGGGGCAGTGAGTACATAGCAGAGAGGTAGAGATAGTGCCTGAGGGTTAGCGTAGTGACTAAAGAGGCTGACGCAGAGGCAGCAAAAGCCACACAGAGGCAGCGAAAGACTTTGCAGAGGCTGAGGAGCCTGTGTGGGTAATGCAGAAGGCCAAAGAACTGATGTAGAGGATTCAGGAGCTACGTTGAGGCTAGCAGGGCTGACGTAGAGCCTAGGGGAAGCGCCGAAAGGATCTTCGTGGGGCAGACTAGAGCTTGTTGATTTGGGGTAGCATTGGATGTGCTCTAGCCACGAAAATTGGTGGAGAGGCTAAGGCACATGAGATCTCCAATACCCAGAAAGGGTTTGGGCAGATTCTAAACAGTTTGGGAGATGTTAAAATAATTAATATTTTTAAAATAAAATATTAATGTGTATTAATATAAAACTGTGTTAGAATGGTCCAAAGTCAGATCAAATCTTAGCCATTGATTAGGGACTTAATCTTGGCCGTTGATTTGTCAACGAGAAAAGTATAAGAGGAGGCTTGAGGGTCACTTGGAGAATACACTGAGGGAGACCAGTGAGTTCAATTTCTGGAGCGGGGTTAGCTGAGAAATTGAACCAGTGGTCTAGAGAGCAGTCAGAAGGCAGCAAGTACGGAACAGAGAGACGAGAGATCAGCACAGAGGTAGGAAAGGGTAGACACAGGGCCAAAGGGAGCCACGCAGAAGCAGCAAAGACTGTGCAGAGCCAGCAGGGCCTGCGTCATCCACGCAGAGGCTGCAGGAGTGATGCAGAAGGCCAGAGAGGCTGCGCAGAGTCTCAACAGGCTGACACAGAGGGTTTCAGGTCATGCAGAGGTCAGTAGGGCTGACGCTGGGTTTAGAAGAAGTGCTGGAAAATTTGTCTATCTGTGGGTAAGCCAGTTTGGCACCCTATTGTACTAGAAAATCACTGAATAATAAAATCCTCCCTTGCTGCACTAGTTTTCCCACATTGGGTTTTTCTAGGGACATTAGTCCAAAATAACTGTGTCAATATGTTGATTCTTGTGCATATGTTTGTTTCTGTATTACAGTGTGATATCTGCAGCAATATTTATTTTAATGTTTATTGAAGTAATTTCATGAATAACTTATTGTAAAATAAGTAGGAAAAGTAAATCAGTTGTTGCAGTGATAGAATTTTCACATGGTATCAGAGCAAGTAATCATAGAGAGAAAAGGAAAATCAATTATGGGTCGAGAGCATGATGCACATGCATCCACCTCAGGGGACTCACACAGATTTTCAGAAGATTGCACAAGAGAGAGAGATTTCGATTTCTCTATGTTGGCTTCCAGGCTGGAAGAAGAAGTGGTGTGCATGGCTAGTGCTGCATCATCAAAAGTATGGTATATAGACAGTGGAGCCTTGTAGCATATGACGGCAATCAGGAAGTGTTTCTCAGAATATCGAGAAGAGAAGATGAACTTTCAGATCACCATGGGGAACAAGGCAAAGTGTACTCCAGAAGGGAAGGGAACCATAGTTTTTCAGACAGAATCGGGAGAGCGGTTCCGTGCCACAAATGTGCTGCATGTACCAGGATTTGGGATGAACTTACTTTCTGTTTCACAACTACAAGGCAAGGGCTATGACGTCTACTTCATCAAGGAAAAGGTATACATCAAACACCCGAGCTGGAAAAAGAAAGTGCAGATCGGGATCAAAAGTAATCGGTTGTATAGATTACAACTAGAATCACCAATGGCACTAATAGGCAGTCATGGGGACAAGGACTTGAACGAACTATGGCATAGAAGGATGGGTCACTTGCACCATGGAGCTCTGAGAATTCTCAGGAGCACTGTAACAGGAGTTCCGGATTTGAGTACGAAACAAGATGATGTATGCAGGGGATGCGCTCTAGGAAAGTATGCCAAGGCGACATTTCCTAGGAGCAAACACAGGGCCAAGAGTGTACTAGGATTGATACACTCAGATATCTGCGGACCTATGTCCGTCAAATCTCTCAGTGGTGCCGAGTATTTCCTTACCTTCATTGATGACCACTCGAGGAAAACTTGGATTTATTTTCTGAAAACCAAGGATGAGGTTTTCTGTTGATTCAAGGAGTTCAAGGCTCTGGTGGAGAATTTGATTGGGAAGAAAATAATTTTTTTGCTCTCAGATAATAGTGGAGAGTATGTCGATAAGGACTTCATTGATTATTGCGCTAAGGAGGGCATCAGAAGAGAGTGGACAACTCCCTACAATCCAGAGTAGAATGGGGTGGCAGAAAGCAAAAATAGGACTATTCTAGAAGCAGCTAGGGCCATGCTGTATGATCAGGATATGCCAAAATTCCTGTGGGCGGAAGCATGCAACACAACTGTCTACGTTCAGAACAGGACTCCTCATCAGGCATTGGGAAAGATTACTCAAGAGAATGTCTTCACTAGGAAGATGCTTGAAGTCAGTCATTTCAGGATATTTGAGAGTTTAGCATATTGCCGCATACTCGAAGAAAAGAGGAAGAAGCTAGATCAGACTGTAGAAAAGGGATATCTAGTGGGATATAGCGAGAACACTAAGGCATACAGAATCTATCTTCCAGGGAGCAGGAAGGTAGTAGTACGACGAGATGTAAAGTTCATGGAGGACAGAGCTTTTAGAAGATCTTGCGAAATGCCTTCTGAGGAGTAGTCGAAAGAGGATCCGTTGGTCATGCCTCTTCAACCAACAGAAGTGAATAATTCTTCCTCAGGTCAGGAAGATTCTCAGGATGAGGAGGAGGAGCGAATAGAAGCACCTGCTGGCAGAGGAAGAACTAGCAAGGAACTTCGTTAGATTCTGCGTGATGCAGAGAACTTCATCGGTGAGCCAAGGAACAGTAAGAGGGAGCGAAAACAGCTAGATAGATATTAGGCGTTAGTAGCTCAGGATGGAGAGCCTGCCAGTTTCAAGGAGGCAGCTCAGCATTAGGTCTGGCTAGATGTGATGGTAGAGGAGTATAACTCCATAATGGTGAACGATGTCTGGGAGGTGGTGTCAAGGCCTCAAGACAAATCTGTGGTAGGTTCAAGATGGATCTACAAGATCAAATATGCTGCGGACGACAGTGTTGAGAAATACAAGGCCAGGTTTGTGGCTAAGGGGTATGCTCAAAAGGAAGGGATTGACTATGAGGAAACCTTCGCCCCGGTAGCCAGGTATACATCTATTAGGACTGTGATATCTCTTGCAGCCCAGATGGGATGGGAGATCCATCAGATGGATGTCAAGATGACATTTCTGAACGGGGTAATAGAAGAAGAGGTATACATTGAACAACCAGAGGGCTTTGAAACTCATGAGAAGAAGTCTCATGTGTGCAGACTGAGGAAAGCCTTGTATGGGCTGAAGTAGGCATCGAGAGCATGGTATGGTCGAATAGATGGCTACTTGCAGAAGATGGGGTTTGTCAACAGTGACACGGATCCAAATCTCTACTATCTGGTCGTAGAGAACGAGCCACTTATCTTAGTATTATATGTGGATGATCTCTTTCTGACAGGATCATCCATACTCATTGAGGACTGCAAGAAGAATCTAGCCACAGAGTTCGATATGAAGGATCTGGGTCGAATGCACTACTTCTTAGGGTTGGAAGTTTGGCAGTAGAAAGGAGAAATCTTCCTTGGGCAAGGGAGGTATGCTACAGAAATCCCAAAAAGGTTCGGGATGGGAGATTGTAGACCTATGGCTACGCCAATGATCACCAGTTGGAAGAAGATTGATGCATCAGAAGACAAGGATGTCGATCCCACCCTATACCGGCAACTCATAGGGTCCTTGATGTATCTAGTCAATATTAGGCCAGATATTTGCTATGCTGTCAACACCCTCAGTCGGTACATGGTGGAACCAAAGAGGGCACACTGGGCAGCAGCCAAACACGTTCTCAGGTATTTACAGGGAACAATTGATTATGGGCTCTTATACACCAAGGGGAAGGATATCAGGTTGAGTGGATTTATTGATGTAGATTGGGTAGGAAGTTCAGTGGATTGGAAAGGTACCTCTAGGTACTGTTTCAACATTGGATTAGGAATGACCTCCTGGTGCAGTAGGAAATAGAAGTCTGTGGCTCTGAGCTCATCTGACGAAGAATATATGGTAACAAGAACAGCTTCGTGTGAGGCCATATGACTTAGAAAACTGCTGGTGAACCTATTCAGAAGAAATATGGAGGCTACTAGGATCATGTGTGATAATTAGAGTTGCATCAAAGTCTCTGAGAATCCAGTATTCATGATAAGTCGAAGCATATTGATATCTGGTGTCACTTTGTCAGAGACTGTGTCGAACGAGGAGTTGTACAGTTGAGCTACACTCCTACAAGAGAACAAGTGCCAAAAATCCTCACCAAGGCTCTTGGAAAGTCAAAATTTGACTACTTCAGGGAAAAGATGGGGATGGTAAAGAACCCCTTTCAGAAGTAGTGTGTTAATAGCACGAATGAAGAGGGAGTTGCAGTGCAGATGCAGTGTTGGGAGAACGGACCAGCATCAGCATAGATGCAGAGGGAGTTGCAGTGTTGGGAGAAAGGACCAGCAGCAGCATGGATGCAGAGGGAGTTATCGTAGAGATGCAGCAGTGGCAGTAGCAGAGTCATGGGCAGCAGTACAGGATGTAGCAGTGCAGAGGATGTTGGGCAGGGAGGCTCAGCATCAGTATAGGGACCAATGCCAGATGATCAGAGTGATACTCAGTGAGGAGTATTACTAGAGAACAATCCTCGCTAAGAGGGAGTGTTGATTTGGGGTAGCATCGGATGTGCTCTAGCCACGAAAATTGGCGAAGAGGCTAAGGCACATGAGATCTCCAATACCCAGAAAGGGTTTGCGCAGATTCTAAACAGTTTGGGAGATATTAAAATAATTAATATTTTTAATGGAGTTCCTAAGTCTAAACTTAGGGAAAATAAAATATTAATGTGTATTAATATAACATTGTGTTAGAATGGTCCAAAAGTCATGGATCAAGCCAGATCTAATTTTAGCCCTTGATTAGGGACTTAATCTCGGCCGTTGATTTGTCAACGAGAAAAGTATAAGAGGAGACTTGAGGGTCACTTGGAGAATACACTGAGGGAGACCAGTGAGTTCAATTTGTGGAGCGGGGTTAGTTCAGAAATTGAACCAGTGGTCTGGAGAGCAGTCAGGAGGTAGCAAGTATGGAACAGAGAGACAGGAGATCAACTCAGAGGCAGAAAAGGCAGACGCAGGGCCAGAGGGAGCCACGCAGAAGCAGTAGAGACTATGCAGAACCAGCAAGGCCTGCGTCATCCACGCAGAGGCTGCAGGAGTGACGCAGAAGGCCAGTGAGGCTGCGCAGAGTCTCAACAGGCTGACGCAGAGGGTTTCAGGTCACGTAGAGGTCAGTAGGGCTGACGCTGGATTCAAAAGAAGTAATGGAAAATTTCTCTATCAGTGGGTCAGCTAGTTTGGCACCCTGTTGTACTAGAAAGTTGCTGAATAATAAAATCCTCCCTTGCTGCACCGGTTTTCCCACATTGGGTTTTTCAGGGTACATTAGTCCAAAATAATTGTGTCAATGTGTTGATTCTTGTGCATATGTTTGTTTCTGTATTACATGTGATATCTGCAGCAATATTTATTTTAATGTTTATTGAAGTAATTTCATGAATAACTTATTGTAAAATAAGTAGGAAAAGTAAATCAGTTGCTGCAGTGATAGAATTTTCACAAAGCTGAGAGGCTGAATATTTGTCTCCGAGAAGAGGTATTACTGTCGTTTAACAATCTATGTTGGGTGAGCCATTTCGACACCCTAGTTGTACTTAAGAAATCTGCAGAATAATAAAATCCTCAGAATTGCTGCACTGATTTTCCCGCATTGGGTTTTTTCGTGGACGATTGTCCAAAAATAACGGTGTCCCTTGTGTGTTTGTCTAGTATTTCAGTCGCTGATCTGTATATGAGTTAAGGCTGCATTTGTGTTTATTTTCAGTATTTATATGTATAAATAACTTGTTAATGGATTAAACAAGTAGGTGAAATAAACCAAATAATGCAGTAGGGATTTCTAATGTGTCAGACTTGGAAATTTCAACATGGTATCAGAGCGTTGCAGATCATAGGAGGAACGAAGGCATCAGCGATATTGGAAATTTGCAACTGTCCCAAGAGACAGAGCTGCTCCTACGCAGAAGGCAGCAGAGAAGGAGTGATGCAGAGGGCTTGTGTCATCATTTCAAGCCAGAGAGAGGGCCAACGTAGAGGCAGAAGAGGCTCACGAAGATTCACGTCATCCTACTCAGCGAGGTTGGCTTGACGCAGTTGGCTAGAGGAGTGATTCAGCCTTGCCGGGATTGCACAGAGCCAGAAGGCTCATTTTCTTTAGTTGCAAGGGCCTAGGGAACTGTGGGCAGATTGTGGATTGAGACTTTGGTGGGGTTCTGTTTCTGTCGGTGTAGAACAGTACCTAACGGGACAAAACCGAGGTAGAGGGAGTCGCCACCTTGACGAATTTCTAGCCAAGAAATCCAGATCTGATTTGCAGTTGCAAAGAGGATTGGAGAGGAGCGGTTTGACAGTTGGCAGGAAGATTTTTAGCAGAGCAATCAGGACTTAGAGGGAGAATCCCAGGAGGGAAGTTGAAACTCAGAGGGAGTTCAGAAGAGGAGCGGAGATGGCAGTGAATAAACTGAGGGATCAGGATAGGTTGGATGGGGCTTCCAACTTTGTCATCTGGAAGGCCAAGATCCTGTCAGTCTTGGATAGACATCACATCAAGGGCTTCGCCTTGAGAACTGTGACTATCCCAGTAGACCCAGCTGATAATGAGAAGAATGAAGATGCAATGGAAAGGGCAAAGTGCATAATCCTTGATGGGGTCAAGGATCATGTCGTACACATATTGCGGAAAAGAACACGACAAAGGAGATGTGGGATACTTTGACGACTTTGTATAAGGGCACTTCTGTCCAGCGGAAGATGCTATTAGAGAATCAGTTGCGGTCGTATAAGATGCAGAAGGGGAAGCAGATAGATCTATACCTCCTCAGATTGCAGGAGATTCGGGACTAACTTACTTCCATAGGGGCCATGTTGGATCAGGAGTTCATGGTGAGGATTGCCCTAAATGCAGTCTTCGAGGAGTGGGAGACATTTGTCCAAGGCATTTTGGGCATAGCTACTCTTCCAGAATGGGAAGAGATGTGGGCAGCTCTTCGCCAAGAAGAGATCAGACAGTTGACCAAGGCGGGGAGTAGCAACAAAGGAGGTCGAATCAAGAAAGAGGAGGAGGATGCGGCTTTGGCATCTGCAGGATAGCAGGGGAAGAGGAAGAAGAAGGATATCTCCAAAGTGAAGTGCTTCCACTGTGGGGAGCTAGGTCATTATGCAACCCAGTGTCCCAGGAAGAAGAATAAGGGAGAGGCTTCTGACTCCAAGGCAACTCCGGCTAAGGCGGAGGAAGAAGTCAAGACTGATGCCGATTGTGCCATGAGTGCTTATGCACCTCTAGAGAAGAGGTGGGGAGACATTGAGCTATAGTCGGGAGGCCTATAGAAGATGATGGGCAGGATCCTTGAGGTGCCCAAACTCTTGGATCATGTCCAGCTACAGGAGCCCTGAATGATAGTAGCAGGATGACGCATGTTGGTAGAAGCAAGATGCGATGGAGCGACGAGGTAGTGCTAGAGTACAAAGGTTTGTAGCGACGCAGTGGGGGTTGCAGCAATGCAAGAAGCGCAAAGGTGTTTGTAGCAGTGCGAGAGGCACAGAGGGGTTGCAACAGTGCGAGATGTACAGAGGTGGTTGCAGCGACGCAGTGGCAACAGAGGGAGCACAGGATAACAACAGAGGTAGCTTCAGCATCAGGAGGCTTCTAGACTGACAAGGATGTTAGAATTGGGTAGGACAGTTACATCTCGGTAACTGAGTTGCAATGCGCAGTTAGTAGTGGCTGTGCTATGGGCAGCATGTTGAGAAGGAGCTGCAGTACAGATGTAGTAGTGGTAGTGTTAGAGCCATGGGCAACAGTACAGGAAGCAGTAGTGCAGTGGATGTTGGGCAACAGGCCAAGCATCAACATTGGTACCGGTGCGAAAGGATCAATGTTATGTTTAGTGGTGGAGCTTTACTAGAGCACAATCCTCGTTAAGAGGGAGTGTTGATTTATGGTAGCATCAGATGTGCTCTAGCCATGAAAATTGGTGGAGAGGCTAAAGCGCTTGAGATCTTCAAGACCCAGAAAGGGTTTGGGGAAATTCCACCCGGTTGGAGAGATATTAAAATAATAAATATTTTTAATGGGGTTCCCAAGTCTAAACTTAGGAAAATTAAAATATTAATGGGTATTAATATAAAACTGGGTGAAAATGTTCTAAATGACATGGATCAAGCCAAATCTAATCTTAGCTTTTGAATAGGGACTTAATCTCAGCTGTTGAAGACTCAACAGGAAAAGTATAAGAGGAGGCTTGAGGGTCAGTTGGAGATACACCAAGATTGATCAGTTAATTCGATTTTCTGGAGCGGGGCTTGCTGAGAAAATTCGAACAAGTGATTTATTATAGTGATGGGCAGTGAATACATAGCAGAGAGGCAGAGATAATGCCTGAGGGTTAAGGCAATCACTAAAGAGGCTGACGCAGAGGCAGCAGGAGCCACGTAGAGTCAGCCAAAGACTATGCAGAGGCTGAGGGGCTTGCGTGGTTGACGCAGAAGGCCAGAGAACTGACGCAAAGAGGTAGTAGACTGACGCAGAGGGTTTAGGTGCTACGCTGAGGCTAGCAGGGCTGACGCAGAGCCTAGGAGAAGCGCCAAAAGGATTTTCGTGGGGTAGACTAGAGCTGAGAGGCTGAATATCTATCTTCGAGAAGCGGTAGTACTACTGTGTAACAATCTCTATTGGGTGAGCCATTTTGGCACCCTAGTTGTACTCAAGAAATCTGCATAATGATAAAATCCTCAGAACTGCTTTACCAGTTTTCTCGCATTGGGTTTTTCCGGGAACGATTGTCAAAAAATAACGGTGTCCCTTGTGTGTTTGTCTAGAATTTAAGTTGATGATCTGTATATGACTTAAGGCTGCATTTGTGTTTATTTTCACTATTTATATGTATAAATAACTTGTTAATGGAATAAACAAGTAGGTGAAATAAACCAGATAATGCAGTACGGATTTCTGACGTGTCAGACTTAGAAATTTCAACACTCAGTGCTCTCAGTCTTTTTGGTTGTCAAGAAGCCCTCTTGGACCTCTTTGTTGTCATCAGACCCTCTCAGATCTCTTGGTTGTCGACAGGCCCTCTCAGCCCTCTTAGATGTCAATAGGCCTTCTTGGTCCTTTATGCCCTCTCGACTGTTAATAGGCCTTCTTGGCCCAACTTGGCCTTTTCAGCGTTCTCCTCTACAATATGCTCTCCTGTCGACCACCACAGGTCCTCTCGGTCCTTCTCAGGTCTGAGCCCTACTTGGATTTCTCCTCCACAAGATGCTCTCTTCCCAACCTCCATAGGCCCTCTCAACACTCCACAGGTCTGAGGCCTACTCGACCATCTCCTCCACAAGGTGCTCTCTTGCTGACTACCACAAGCCCTCTCGACCCTTCACAGGGTCTCTCGACCTTCCACAGATCTAAGACCTGTTCAACCTTTTCCTCCACAAGATGCTCTCTTGTCAACAACAAGAATGAATCACTCACTCTTGTACTTATACTTTAACAAAGTGTGCAATATCATGGGTCATCCGAATACCATGGGTCATCAAAATACCATGGGTCAATGGGTGTAAAGCCCAATCACTTAGCCCTTTTCCCCACGCATGAGAATACTCCTGTTGCTACCCAAAACATCAACACTGTTGGAGTTAATTGTCATTGATGCCAAAAGGTGGATGGGCCAACATTGGTTCGATGATTTGCGTGCACAAATTAGTAAATTCGGATGCAAGGGCCTCTAGATTGGTAGCCTTTGTCTTGCCATTTTGTTTGATAGGTGGCATGCCTTGTGGGTCCTCCTGGTTGAAGAGAGATTGATATTTGAAGTTTGATGCCCCCAAGGATGGGTTTAAACTTTAGCACTAACCCCTTTGCCCCAAATGTTTATGACCTTAACACTTCATGACAACCCCTAGAAGTAGGTAAAAATTATAATTTAAGTTAACCTATATGCATGAGTCCAGATTTGCCTTAAAAGAAGATATTATGAAGAAAAACAAATATTTTTAAAGTGGCCTAAGCCTCTTTGTTAAAGTCAGCCCATAAATTTGAATTCATGAATTCATTTGGTTGTGCATAAATTCAGGTTGGCTCCAGTAAAAGATTGGTCTGTTAAAGGATCAGGTCGACCCCGTAATAGGCCCCTTCAATGTGTATAAATATGTCCTAACCGTGGACATTCAAAGCAATCAATTCGTGAATCACAAAGGAAGATCTGAGGAGCAGAACCGAAGCAAATAGAAGGAAGAATTTAAGGACATGAAAAGCATAGACTAAGGTTAAAGGAACAAAGTTTTAAGTGTTTCTTTTCTGTGGATACAAGGCTTACTGATCATATTACTTAAGGGAATTTGGGCATATGTCTATCATAAAATAATCTCAGAATTCACTGAAGAAGTCTGCGGAGAAATGTTGTGATTTGAAGAGCACAGTTCATGGCTAAAGGATCGAATATTTTGTGTGGTCTTTTGAGAAAAATTTCGCTGTCCAGCATCAATTCTGAGGCATCTTCGTCTTGCTCTGAGGCCCGTCTTCTGAGATAAACTTCGGTCCTATCTGAGTTTGTCTGAGGTTAATTTCAACCTTCTGTTTGAGGCATTCTGGAGGCAGAAGTCTGAGTTTGCGTTTGAGACAATCTAACGGATAAAATCCAAAATTTATGAAGCAAAACTTGAAGCTCCACCTGAGGCAATTTTCGGTCTATCTAAGGCCTCTTCTTGAGATTAATCTCGACCTTCTCTGAGGACATTTCAGAAGTTGTTCAAACCCACATCTTGAAGTTGATCAACCTGGTTTGAGGTGGTGTTCTAAGATTGTAAGTGTACCTTTTGTGCTTTCTAAGATCTATTACAAGGAGAAAAGGTTCATTATCCAAAGACAAATTGAACCTTGTTTTGAGCTTGTTCAAGTTGCATTGGAAGGAAGTTTAAGGGAGGGCAAATCATATCCTTTGAGCAGATCTTGAATTAGTCTTTGTAGCATACCTTAATATAAGTTCTGTAGAAGGTTGGAGCAAAAATTGGTGCATGTCTTGATACTTGTAGAAGTCTTAAAGCAAAAACCTTGAAGCAACCCTTTGATGAAGTTGTGGAGCAGGCTTTGACAAAGTTTTGGAGCAAACCTTGAAGAATTTGTAAGGCAAAATCAAAGGCTGAGTAAGGGCACTTGTACTGATGATCTTAGGTATGAAGTTTATTGTTGAACTGTCTACAAATTGATATTGGGCATTGTTGCACACATTTTGTCAAAATTCGAAGGAAGCAGATGTACCAAATTTTTCAAAGAATCAAAGGTCATCAATGATCAATTTTTGAGTCATTGTGAATCCATTATGCAAAAATTGTAATGTAAATGATGCTAGTAAGACCGTGTATGTATGTAACAACTTAGCTAAGCCTATTATTTTGGCGATGAATTTCATTTTAGGAGGCTTTTTGTTTCACCAAGTCATCTGTGTTTCTAAACACGGATGGTCGAAAAAGTTTTTCCCTCTAGCCTCACCTCAAAGCTAGGATGGAATTTATCGTCAAAGTCTTAGGTGAGTCCTCATGTTTTAGTTGAGTCTTTTGTAAAAGTGATTTGGGAATAATTTAAGCTAACTGTCTAAATTATTTTATTACAAGTCACTTGATTTATTAGATCATATTGTGTCGCAGAATTGGGTAAATTATTTGAGGGTCTATAACGAATGGGTGTTCTCCCTTTGAGGGTTGATCTTGTAAAATCTTATGTATAAAATATTTTAGTGCATGGTCCCTCATACTTGGACACCATGGCTAAAATATTTAAGGGTGGAAAAAAATATTAATCCCCTTATGTGTCAATTAATTAATTTTTTTAGCAAAAATAAAATTAATTCTAAGCCAAAAAATTAATTAATTTGAATCAAAAAATTAAAATGTTAGAGAAATTAAATTCTCCAAGTGGAAAAATTCGTGGGTCTTAAAGAAATTAATTTTTGGATGCCCCCCACCAAGGGAATATTAGACATTTCAAGAAAAATTGGACCCTTGGGCCTTGTTGGTCAAGTCAAAGTCAATTTTTTGACGAAATTAGCTCAAAATAATTATTTTTGAGCTAATAAAAAATGGGTTTAATGAGAAATTCGAAAATTCCTCAAAAATATTTTTTTCAACGATAAGGATTAAAATATCATCAAAGATTTATCAACAACTGAGATTATTTTGACGGGGATCAAGCCAACTAGTTGTTATTTTCCACTTCGAAGATTTATCTATAAATTAGAGGTCATTTGTGTCTCAAACTATCTGATGTTTGGCTAATATAACTTTGTAACGTTGATGCAAAGCTATTGTTCTGCTGGGAACCTTTTGAATAATCATAATAAAAGACTTTGGGCTGCAGTTCATGGTGTCTTTGATCTACTAATTTGTGGTATGTGCTAGATACGCGCATTCCTATCTTGTGCTTTAAATTCTTATTAAGTTGTTGTTTCATTGTAGATGATAGGAGCATTCTATTGATAAGTTTTGGGCTTATCTTAGGTGATCCGATTCATTGTTGCTCTAATGGTTTATTCTTTAGAAATTATATAGTGTTTGCAGGTTCCCCAACCTTTGGGCTCCAAGTTCACAAACTGTGAGAACACGTTGACTATGTTTGGATCTTGAATATTTTTTATGGTTTTCTTACTTCACTAAAGCTGGTTTGGCATTATCTTTCGAAATACATCTAGCCATCATAAAAAAATCTACAAAAATTTATTTCTCAAAATTTGTCTAAGCATTGTACACTTGTATATTTTCTAAATATAATTTGTATAATATACTTGTAAATTATTTTATTTTCTAACCCTTGTTTTGCAATTGGGTTTTTTCTAGGGTTTTGAGAATTTTATTTTTTTGTATATATTGGGGTTTTGGGTTATTGTAAATTTATTTGTGTAGGTGAGATCATTGGAGAAGAGTTGGATTAGAGCTAGATCTAGGCCTGGTTACCGACCACCTATGGGTAGTGTATATAGGAGAATTTTTTTCTCCTAGATGGTCTTCAGCTGGTTGCTAGTAGCACCTTGTGACTCCCAGATAGCTCGATGTGCCATTTTCTCCGCCACTTGAGCCAACGATGTGGTCCCTCGCCCATCTATTATGAATGTATGTTTGAAGGTGGGCCTCTCGACTTGAATGGTATGAATTTTCATTGGTTTGGTTGAGTAATTTTGTTTACTTTTCATGGGCACTTTTGGGCATGGATTGGTGGGGGGATTGGACAACGAAAATTGCCTCAGGTGCAGCCTCAAGCTTTGCTTCAGGAATTTTGGATTTTATGCCTTAGATTGTCTCAAACTCAAACTCAGACTTTTGCCTCTAGAATGCCTCAAACAGAACGCTGAAATTAACCTTAGACAAACTCAGATAAGACAGAAGTTTATCTGAGAAGAGGGGCCTCAGAGCAAGCCGAAGATGCCTCAGATTAATCAAAATATGGACGAGAATGATCTAGAAGGCAGATCAAGTCATGTTTTAATCTTAGCCGTTGATTAGAGACTTAATCTTGGCCGTTGAAGACTCAACAGGAAAAGTATAAAATGGAGGCTTGGGGTTCATTTGGAAAGACATATAGAGAGATTGAGGAAATCAATTTTTTGAGGTTGGAATTTTTTGGAAGGAAAATCGATTGGGGAGATCTTGCAGCTGAGGGGCATAGAGAATCTGGGAGGAATTTCTGGAAAATACAGAATAGAGAGGCGGAGAGAGCTTGTAGAGAGGTAGCGCAGTAGCGGGGAGAGCTAACGCAAAAAAGATGCCTGTCACACAAAATCTAGAACTGTCGGAACAGTCGAGAGAGTTGACGCAGAGGCAGTGCAGTAGCCGAGAGCGCTGACGTAGAAAAGTTGCATGTCACGCAGAATCTAGCACTGCCATAACTGCCGAGAACTGTTGGAACTGCCAAGAACTGCTAGAACTGCCGAGAACTGTCGGAACAACTGAGAGAGTTGACGCAGAGGGCAGAGAAGGTGATGCAGGGCTAACGTAGAGCCAATGCAGAAATAACCGGGGTTAGCTAGTCTTGTGCTGGATCAACCAGAATTATGTCATGTGAAGTGAGGTAAAACTCACTCATATTTTCCGCCAGTATTTTCTCTGTAAAGGATTTCTAGATGAACATCCTAGAGTTGTATTCAGATACTTCTCCTGCATAATAATAAACCCTCAGAACTACTGCATTGGTTTTCCTGCATTGGGTTTTTCCGGGGACTATTGTGTCCAAAAATAAGTGTGTCCTATGTATCTTGTTCTTTGCTCTGTTTTTTGTTTCATGAGATCAAATATTTAATTAGTGTAGGCTGCAGAAGTAATTTGCTTCAGTATTCAGAAGAATAACTTGGTTAATGTATATTAAAAATCAAGTAGGTGAAGTAGATTCAGATTTGTTGCAGTATGGGTTCCTTCGAGTCTAGGAATTTCACATGGTATCGGAGGATTGATTTTGAAACAGGAAGAGCAGGTCCAGTGCTGAACAATGAGGCTGAAAGATGCACTTGGCAACAATTCGAATCCCCTTGAAGGGATTGCGCAGTCCTTGCCGAGAAGCAGATATGAGGAAATCTCTCTTTGAGTGAGACGATAGAGGTACGATTTCTAGTTTGTGAGTTTGCAGAGGCAGAGGGAGTGACGCAGAGCCTCAGCGCAGGGCTTGAAGGGTGCAGTTTCTGCCGGGGCAGAAATCTGCTGGAAAAGAGCGAAGACACGTAGAAAGGGAATTTTCTCCTTAGAGAACTTTCTGCCAAAAAGTTCGAATTTCTCACTCGCTGAACAGCTGAGCAGTGGTAAGCAGTCACTAGAGGAGTTAGTTTGACAGTTGGGTGAGATGGCATCACATGGGCTCATAGATCAGGATAGGTTAGAAGGAGCTTCCAACTATGTCATATGGAAGACCAAAATCTTAGCTGTTCTAGAGGAATATGATCTCGAGGCCTACGTCAATAGTGTTGTAGTTGTTCCTGCTAACAACGATCAAAAGAAGAAGTACAAGGCCGAGCAGGGGAAGGCAAAGAGGCTCATTCTTGATGGAGTTTGAGATCATGTGGTCTCACACTTGCAGGGCAAGGATACAGCCCGAGAGATGTGGGAATCCTTGTCTTCTCTGTATGAAGGCTCTTCCGAACAATGGAAGATGTATTTAGAGCAGAAGTTGCAACATACTTTGATGCAGAAAGGAGAAGGGGTCAACCTCTATCTTCAACGTCTTAAGGACTCTAGAGACCAACTTGCTACAGTAGGGTCCACTCCTCAGCGAACCGCGATGGTGAGGATAGCCTTGAATGGAGTCTCGGATGAATGGCAAGTTTTCGTCCAAAGCATGTTGGGCAGAGAAAAATTGCCTTCATGGGAGGAGATGTGGGTGGCTCTTCAACAGGAGGAGTTAAGGAGGGACCTAGTGAAGGTCAACCTCAGTGGCAGCAGTGGGAGTGGCACAAAGACGAAGGAGGAGGAGGAGAAAGCAGCGCTAGCATCAAAGGGATAGCAGAAGCCGAAGTGAAAGGAGGACATTTCGAAGGTGAAATGTTTCAGTTGTGGCGAGATGGGCCACTATGCATCCCAATGTCCTTTGAAGAAGAAGGATAAGGATGAGAAACATGATCCTAAGGCTGCTTCAACAAAGATTGACGAGGATGAGTTTGCCATGAGTGCCCATGTGTCTCCAGGAGGGAGATGTGGTGATATTGCGCTGTAGTGGGGAGGACTACATGTGGGCAGGATCATTGAGGAGTCCACCTGTTGGATCAATTCCTTGCCATGGGAGCCCAAGATTCAACAATAGCGAGATGGACTTATTGTCAGATAATGCAGTGGAATGTTTGGAGGACAGATTCAGTAGCTTGGGACCAGAGTCTGATCAGCGCAGAGCAAGGTTGGCAACAGTGCAGTTGGCACAGTGCAGGAGTCAGCAACAACGCAGAAGAGTGAGAGGGTCAGAATCAATAGCAGTTAGATTCCAACATTCATTGTATTATGCTGAACACAGTTAAGTTCAACTAATTTTTGGATGTTGTTTAGTTTCTTCTCTCAACAACTGAGTTGTAGTACGAATGCAGTGTTAGCAGTGGTAGTGCTAGTAGCATAGCAGATGCAGCGTTTGAGAGGGAACTATAATATAGATGCAGCAGTGGCAGTGTCATGGGCAGTAGTATAGTAGCAACAGTACAGTAGCAATAGTAGCATAGTGTTGGTGGCAACAATAGTGCAGAAAGGAGGTGCTTCAGAAACAAAGCAGCATGCAGGTGGACATTGTTGCTAGAGCACTTTCCTCGCTAAGAGGAAGTGTTAGTTTTTGGTAGCATCGGAAGTGCTCTAGCCTTGAAAATTGGTGGAGAGGCTAAGGCACATGAGATCTAAAGAACCCATAAACCATTTGGTGAAATTCCACCTAGATTGTATTTTATTAAATTTTTAAAATAATTATATTTTAATGGGGTTCCTAAGTCTAAACTTAGGAAAATTAAAATATTAATGGATATTAATCAAAATATGGGTGAGAATGATCTAGAAGGCGGATCAAGTCATTTTTTAATCTTAGCCGTTGATTATAGACCTAATCTCGATCGTTGAAGATTCGACAGGAAAAGTATAAAATGGAGGCTTGGGGTTCATTTGGAATACACATAGAGAGATTGATGAAATCGATGTTTTGAGGTGAGAAGTTCTCAAGAGGAAAATTGATTGGGGAGATCTTGTAGCTGAGGGGCAGAGAGAATCCGGGAGAAGGACTTCCGGAAAATACAAAACAGAGAGATAGAGAGAGCTTGCAGAGAGGTAGTGCATTAGCCGAGAGAGTTGACAAAGAAAAGCTTCCTGTCACGCAAAATCCAGAACTGCCGGAACCACTGAAATTGCCAGAATTGTCGGAACAGCCGGGAGAGCTGACGCAGAGGCAGCGCAATAGCCAAGAGAGTTGACGTAGAAAAGCTGCTTGTCACGCAGAATCCAGAACTGCCGAGAACTGCCGGAACAGCCGGGAGAGTTGATGCAGAGGGCAAAGAAGGTGATGCAGGGTTGACGTAGAGCCAACACAGAAATAGTCGGGGTTAGCTAGTCTTGTGCCTGATCAACTGGAATTCTGCTAGGTGAAGTGAGGTAAAACTCACTCAGATTTTCCGCCAATATTTTCTCTGTAAAGGATTGCTAGATGAGCATCCTAGAGTTGTATCTAGATATTTCTCCTACATAATAATAAACCCTCAGAACTGCTACACTAATTTTCCCACATTGGGTTTTTTCGGGCACCAAAAATAAGTGTGTTCTATGTATCTTGTTCTTTGCTCTGTTTTCTGTTTCATGAGATCAAATATTTAATTAGTGTAGGCTACAAAAGTAATTTGCTTAAGTATTCAAAAGAATAACTTGGTTAATGTACATTAAAAATCAAGTAGGTGAAGTAGATTCAGATTTGTTGCAGTAGGTGTTCCTTCGAGTCTAGGAATTTTCACAATTGATAGGAAAAATAACACAAATAAGGATGGAAAATCAAGATGTCTCTGAATTATCTTCCAAATTGGAAGAAGAATTCGCATGCTTGTCAAGTTCAGTGTCAGTATATGTTTGGTATATTGATAACATGGCTTCAACTCACATGATTGGAGTACGAGAATACTTCTTGAGCTATCAAGAAGAGCAAATGGACTTCCAGATCACTATGGGAAACAGAACAAAGTGTACTCCAGTAGGGAGAGGCACCACAACATTTCAGACGGAAGCAGGAACCAACATTCGAGCCACTAATGTTCTTCATGTGTTCGGTTTAGGAGTGAATTTGATTTCAGTGCCCCAGTTATAGGACATGGGATACAATGTATAGTTCATTGGAAGGAAAGTATACGTCAAACATCCAAGTTGGAAGAAGATGAGACAAATTGGAGCTTGAAGCAACAGACTATATAGATTGCAGCTCGAGTCTCCAATGGCACTGATAGGCAACAATCATAATGGTGAAAAGGAATTGAATGAACTGTGGCACAGGCGAATGGGACACTTACACGATGGAGCACTGTGGATGCTCAGAGAGACTGTTACAGGAGTTCCATTCTCAGTACTGAGCATGATGATGTATGCAGAGGATGCGTACTAGGGAAGTATGCTAAGGAAGCTTTTTCCAGAAGTAACAACAGAGCAAAAGGCATATTAGGATTGATACACTTAGATATTTGTGGCCCAATGTCCATGAGAGCTCTTAGTGGTGGCGAATATTTAGTCACTTTTATTGATGATCACTCTAGAAAAACCTGGATCTATTTCTTAAAGACCAAGGATGAGGTTTTTGATCAGTTCAGAGAGTTTAAGGCTCTCGTAGAGAACATGACTGGGAAAAAGATAAAGGTATTGCATTTAGATAATGGTGGAGAGTATATGGACAAAGACTTCACAAATTTTTGCACAAAGGAGGGCATTAAAAGAGAATGGACAACTCCATATAATCCATAGCAGAATGGAGTAACAGAGTGAAAGAATAGAACTATTGTTGAGGCGGAAAAGGCTATGTTGTATGACCAGGACTTGCCTAGATTCTTATGGGAAGAGTCATGCAACACAAAGTTGTATATTCAGAATAGAACTCCTCACAGAGCATTGGGGAAGAAAACGCCTGAAGCGTGGCATATTGTCACATTTCAGATGAGAAGCGTAGTAAACTAGATTAGATTGTAGAAAAGGGGTACCTCGTAGGATTTAGCCAGACCTTGAAGGCATACAAAATCTATATTCCTAGCAACAGGAAGATTGTAGTAAGACGGGATGCAAAGTTCATGGAGGATAGAGCCCTCATGAAATCTCGAGAGATGCCAACAAAAGATCAGTCAATGGATGTTCCATTAGTCCAACAATAGCAGGGGCAACAAGGAGGACAAGCAGGAGGACAGACACCAGGATCGAGCATGGTGACCATTACTAGTATTTCCTCAGGAGTAGGAGATCCTGGTAGTTCTCAATAGATGGAACAACAGGAGGAAGAATTGATTGAGCCTCCTACCACCAGTGGTAGAACCAATAGGGAAGTACGACAGACACTAAGGGATGCAGAGGAGTTTGTTGGAGCTCCCAGAACCGACAAAAGGCAGCGTAGACAGCCTGACAGATACCAAGCCTTGGTAGCACAGGTTGAAGAACCTTCCAGTTTTCAGGAAGCTATACAACACCAAGTATGGGTGGATGCCATGATAGAAGAATATAGTTCTATCATGACGAATGATGTCTGGGAAGTGGTAGCTAGACCAGTGGATAGATCCATTGTAGGATCAAGGTGGATCTACAAGATCAAGTACGCTGCAGATGACAATGTAGAGAAGTATAATGCTAGGTTCGTAGCAAAGGGGTACGCACAAAAGGAAGGAATAGACTATGAGGAGACATTTGCCCCTATAGTTAGATATACCTCTATCAGATTTGTTATATTCCTAGTAGCTCAGATTGGATGGGAGATTTGCCAGATGAATGTCAAGACATCATTCTTGAACGGGGTGATCGAAGAGAAGGTGTATATTGAATAGTCTGAAGGCTTCGAAACTCATAAAAAGAGAACTCATGTATGCAAGTTAAAGAAAGCCCTATATGAACTCAAGCATGCACCCAAAGCGTGGTATGGTCGGATTGGTAGTTACTTGCAGTAGTTGGGATTCATCAAGAGTGATGTTGACCCCAATCTCTACTATCTAATGGTGGAAAATGAGCCACTTATTCTGGTATTATATGTAGATGACTTATTTCTAATAGGGTCATCTAGGCTCATAAAGGATTGTAAGAAGAATCTTGAAGCAAAATTTGACATGAAGGATATGGGGTTGATGCATTATTTTCTAGGGTTGGAAGTTTGGCAGAAGAATGGGGAGATCTTCCTCGGGCAAGGAAGATATGCTACAGAGATTCTGAAGAGATTCAAAATGTAGGATTGTCGACCCATGGAAACATCTATGATCACCAAATGAAAGAAAATAGACGCATCAGGAGACAAGGAAGTGGACCCCACCTTGTACAGACCACTCACTGGGTCACTCATGTATCTGGTCAATACCAGGCTAGACATTTGTTTCGCTGTCAACACCCTTAGTCAGTTCATGGTGGAACCGAAAAGGGCACATTATGCAACAGTTAGGCACATTCTTAGATATTTGTGTGGGATAGTCGAATATGGGTTGAAATACCTGAGGAGATGACGTCAAATTGAGTGGATTCATAGATGTAGATTGGGTAGGTAGTTCAGTAGACCGGAAAAGTACTTCTGGGTATTGCTTTAGTGTTCGATTAGGAATGATCTTTTGGTGCAGCAGGAAGCAGAAGTCGGTAGCTCTAAGCTCAGTAGAAGCAGAATATATGGCGGCCAACACAACTATGTGCGAAGCCATATGGCTTAGAAAACTGCTTGTGAGTCTGTTCAGAAAGAGGATGGATGCGACCAGTGTCTACTACGATAATTAGAGTTGTATCAAACTCTCCGAGAATCCAGTATTTCATGATCGGTCGAAACACATTGATATCAGATGTCACTTTATCAGAGACTGTGTTCAGCATGGGGCAGTACAGCTGTAGTATGTCCCCACAGGAAATCAGGTAACAGGCATACTCACAAAATCTCTAGGAGGAGCTAAGTTCATCCAGTTTAGGGAGCAGATGGGTATGGTAGAGAACTATTTCAATAGCAGAAATAGATGGTTACTCAGTTGCAGTAGCAACAGATGAGAGGGAGTTGTAGTACAGATGCAGTTGGCAGCAGTATGCAGGGTCAACAACAGTTCAGATGCAACATTTTCATAGTAGTTGGTGGGTAGTGATCTCAGACATCAGTAGCGCAGAGGGAGATGTTACAGAGTTAGGGTGATGCTTCAGCAGGTTGCATTACTAGAGCACATTCCTTGCTAAGAGGGAGTGTTGATTTTTGGTAGCATAGGATGTGCTCTAAGCCTTAAAATTTGCAGGGATGTTAGGACACATGTATTCTAGAATACCTAGAAATCATTTTGGGAAATTCCACCTAGAGACAGTTTTATTAAAATAATTAATTATTTTTAATGGGTGCCTAAGTCTAAACTTAGGAAATTAAAATAATTAAAGGGTATTAATGAAACTAGGTGTGAATCTTCTAGAAGAAGACAAAGATCGAGTCAATATGATCTAAGCCATTGATTAGAATCTAATCTGGGTCGTTGATTACTCAACTAGAAGATTATAAGAAGGACTTCGATGGGCATTTGGAAAACAGACCAGGCAGATACTCAGTTGCCCAAGCAGATCGATTTTCTCACTGGCTGAAGTTCGGCAAGAGAAAATCGAATCAGAGGGAGAGTTGTAGGTTGGAGAGAGAGGGCATCAACAATAGTTGGGAGTGCAGGAAGTAGAGAGAAGAAGCAGAGCAGAGGAGGGACAACGCAGAGGCAGTGACGCTGGGACTGCGCAGTCACTGCGCAAAAGGTGACGTAGTGAGGGCAACAGGCCCTATCCAGAGTCAGAATTTCACTGTGAAGTGTGAGAAAATTGTCTGTAAAATTTCTCACAGAAATTCCTCTTCTATTCTACTGGTTGTATCTTGTACATGAGATTTTGCTGAAGAACAATATGTTGGAAATACTGAGAGGGGGGTGAATCAGTATTTCTTTTCAATTGTTATTTTTACCAGTTAGATTCTTCACAATTTAATCAGAGAAATGTATAATAATGATTTTATTAAGTATAGAAAAGATTGAATACAATAAATGATGAATGTTTTCCAAGCACCAACTTGGACTTGATGAGGCTCCGACCTCTAGGGCTTCGACCCTATCTTATCCAAGGCTCCAACCTTGCGTTTAGGAGCACCAACTCCAAGGACACCAATCCTGCTGTCTTGTCTTCTTTTAATTGAAGAATGCAAAATGTACTTACTTGACTGCCATCAATGAGATCACCTTACGGTGTTGTCAATTTCAATCTTCAATGTCAACTTCATTTGTCCACTTGCTTTACTTCACTTAATCCATCACTACTTGTGCCACTGCTTGCTGCTTATTGAGGTGGAGGAGTGATATTGTCCAAAGTTTATCCCAGAGATCAAGGTCTTGAATGCATGCCACAATGCTGGTCTTCAAAACATTTTATAGTTCGAACACACTGCCCAGTTCAAGAGGATATACCTGCACCCTCAGTTGAAGATACATTGCTTCTCAGTTCACAAAGGATGTAATAGACAACACTTTTCTGAGAACACCCCACAATCTGAAGTGTCACTGTAATGAGATACTGTTATAGGTATGAAGTTCTCTGCACAATCACAAGTCCGAAAAAAGAATTTTGTTGTTGCCTGCTGTGAGAGTCACTGTGGTTTAGTCTGAGCTTTTTGCAGAAGGTTCGAGCCATATAAAAAGTACACCTTGATCTGAGTTATGTGTTGTTGCGTGTGGCTGCTTGTATGCGCTGCTTCAGATATCAAGTAAACTCGTCTTTTTCTAAGCCAATCACAAATTTTCCTTAACTTCTGAGTCTCCTGTCCTTTATTCCTCCAAGTTCACGAGTTGTGAACTGTAGTTATCTTTCATTGTATTTTTTCACTGAATTCTTGATGAGAAAAATGATGTCCGAGCACCCATATATATAGTGATTTTGGTGCCAATGCGAAAAGACATGTCTCCTATAGGCAGGCCGACATGAGAGACTAAGTACAGGTCGGCTCCATAAATAAATAATTCTATTTTGTCTTTAAAAATCGATTTCTCTCTAACCACCAAGAGTTTGGAGGCGTGTGAGGGCTTGTTGGAAAGGGGAAACAATCCTCTTTCAGATGGTCTATAGTTCATTTTGAGAGGATGCCTTCAAGGTGTCCAGATTTAATTGTTTTGTTGACTGTGCATGAATTTTTGTGCAAACAGTCCTCATCATGACTCCAAGTTTTCCATGTGATCCTTGGTGACTTCCAACCATGACATCATATGTCATCAAATCAATGTCCATCAAGAGAGTTCATCAAATCAATGTCCATCAAGAGAGTTATATTTCATTAATGACAATTATTGACCAACAGTCTCCCCCTTTGTCATTGATGGAAATATTTGGACATCCTCTCCCCCTTTGACATCAATGGCAAATGGGGTGGCCAAGTAATCTCCCTATCAAACTGATTTCTTTGTCATGCTGCTCCCCCTGACATGCTGTCCTACTCTTGTGAAGATGATTATTTAATGTGATGCAAGAGCAATAACCCCCATCTTTTGGTGAAGGTGTTCAAATGCTTCTCGTGGAAGAGGCTTTGTGAAGATATCTGCAATTTGTTCTTTTGTATTGATGTACTCCAACTTGATGTTTTGTTCAACGACCTGTTCACGGAGAAAGTGATATTTGATTGGAATATGTTTGGTCTTTGAGTGCATGACTGGATTCTTTGAGAGACTGATGGCACTAGTGTTGTCACAATAGATGGTGATTGGTTGTTTAGTTTCTATGTTGACATCCTTCAAAGCTTCCTTCATCCATAGTATCTGTGTACAACAATTTGCAACAACTATATATTCGACTTCAACTGTGGAAAGAGATATAGATGATTTCTTTTTGCTGAGCCAAGATACTAGACAATCTCCCATGAAGAATGCATTTCTGCTGGTACTTTTTCGATCATCCACGCTTCCAGCCCAATCAACATCGGTGTAAGCTGTCACTGTAAGAGTTGTGCTTTTGGGATACCAAAGACCAAAGTCAGGAGTTCCTTTCAAGTATCTGAGAATTCTTTTCACAACCAACAAATGGGATTGTTTAGGAGCTGATTGAAATCTTCCCACCATTCCTATTGCTTGCATAATGTCGGGTCTTGTAGTAGTTAAGTATAGGAGAGCTCCAATTATTGACTTGTAAAGAGTTGCATCTATCGAGGGGGATTCATCATCTTTGCTCAATTTGCAATCTGTGGTCATCGGTGTGCTCATAGGTGCACAGTCTTCCATCCCATATCTTTTAAGCATGTCTTTAAGATATTTTTCTTGGGATATGAACATGCCTGCTGTGGTTTGAGATACTTGTAGTCTAAGGAAGTAAGATAACTCACCAATCATCGACATTTCGAACTCTTTTGACATATTTTGAGCAAACTCATGGCTCATCTCATCATCATTGCTAGCAAAAATCAGATCATCAACATAGACAAGAGTGACTAATAATTTATCCTCGTCCATCTTCATGTAGAGATTACTTCCTGCCACCCCCTTTTTGAAGCCTTGTTGTTGTAGATAGTGATCCAATCTTGCGTACCAAGCTCTAGGAGCTTGTTTCAACCCATATAATGCCTTTTTCAACTTACATACAAAGTCTTTTCCTTCTGCTAGATCAAACCCTTCTGGTTGCTCCATGTAGACTTCTTCCTTGAGTTCCCCATTCAGAAATGTTGATTTATGTCCATTTGATAGACTTTGAATCCTTTTGAGCAAGCAAATGCCAAGAACATCCTTATAGCTTCCATACAAGCTACCAGTGCAAAGGTTTCTTCAAAGTCGATTCCTTCAATTTGTGAATAACCTTTACAAACAAGCCTTGCCTTATTTCTGATGATTTGTCCATCTTCATTCATTTTGTTTTTGAACACCCACTTGGTTCCAATTATATTTTTATCCTTTGGATGAGGTACTAGCTCCCATGTCTCATTCTTCTCAATTTGAGACATTTCTTCTTCCATGGCTTCCACCCAATGAGGATCCTTACTTGCTTGAGTAAAAGTTTATGGTTCTATCATAGATAGGAGAGAAACATCATCTTTCCTTGGTGTACTTGTCATCCTTCTTCGGGTTTGTATTCCCTAATCTACATTGCCAATAAGCTGCTCTTCCGAATGATGTTTTTGGAGGAGTTTCACTTTTGAAGGAGTTTGAGATAGTTCTTTTTTCTTTTCTTGATCTTTTTCTTCTTTTGCTAACTCTTCTTCTTCGAATTCTTCAAGGATAGGATCTTCTTCATGGATTTCACTTTCTTTTTCTGGAAGGGCTTCGTCAATTTTTACATCAATGCTTTCTACTACTTTTCGTAGTCGATTATTGTAGCATTTGTAAGCTTTGCTTCTTGTAGAATATCCAAGAAGTATTCCTTCATCAACCCGAGAATCAAATTTTCCTAGTGAGTCATCATTGATCTTCATAAAACATTTGTTTCCAAAGATTCTAAAGTACTTTACCGAAGCAGGTTTCCCTTTCCATAGTTCGTACGGTGTCTTGTTGTTATTTGGTCTTAGTTGAGTTTGATTCAAGGTATAAACTGCTGTCCCGACTGCTTCTTTCCAAAACTTGGGTTGCAAATCAATTGCTAGCAGAATTGTTCTTGCCATCTCTTGTATAGTTCGGTTTCTTCTTTCTACTACTCCATTTTGTTTGGGAGTTCTAGCAACAGAGAGCTCTCTCTTGATTCCATGTACTTTACAAAATTCATCAAATTCTTTTGAAGTAAATTCTCCTCCTCTATCTGTTCTAAGGCATTTAATTTTTGATTCTTTCTCATTTTTTACTAGAGCTTTAAGATTTTTGAAACATTCAAAAGCTTCGGATTTGAATTTTATAAAGTATACCCACATCATTCTAGTATAGTCATCAAAAAATAAAGCAAAATACCTTTCGCCTTGTAGAGCTGCAGTTCTGGTTGGTCCACATAAATCTGCATGTATGATCTCCAAAGGTTTTGATGTAGAGAACTCCTTAGTCTTGAAACTGGTTCTTGTTTTATTTCCATGTTGACATGGTCCACAAACAACTTGTTCCGGATTGATAATTTTTGGAATGTCCCTCACTGCATTTGTTTTGCTGATATTGATCAAGTTATCAAAGCTTATATGTCCCAATCGTTTGTTCCATAGCCAACTTTCATCTGCTCGACTTACATAACATTTATCTTCTTGAATTTTGTTCAAAATGTATACATTATCTGGTGTTCTTATTCCTTTAGTTATAAGTTCACTTGAAGAGGAGCTCCTTATCTCACAATCTTTCGTACTAAAGATAACCTTGTGTCCTTTATCACAAAGTTCGCTCACACTCAAGATATTGTGTTTGCGTCCTTCCACCAACAATGCATTTTGGGCTTTTCCTTTACCATTGATGAGAGAAACAGTTCCTTTTCCAGCTATCTTGGCCGATCCACTTCCAAAAGACACATTTCCATCTTTCTTGATTAAGGAGGTAAATTTCTTTCGGTCACCTGACATGTGTCTTGAACATCCACTGTCTACGAACCATTGATTTTCATCACTATGAGCACATAGGGCTAGCCCACATTTATTGATAGTGGGTTCATCCTTTTGTAGATCTTCCTTTTTGAATGGACAATTTTGTTCATCATGACCATAATCATTACATAATGAGCAACTTGGATCATACTTAGCCAAAGGATCAAAATAGTTGTAAGTCTTGATTTGTCCTTGTTCTTTGAGGCCAAGTGGCTTGCTTTGTTGATTCTTATTTCTTGAAGCATTATCTTTACGAGCCTTGCAATGCTTGGCTTGATGACCAAAGTTTTTACAATAAAAACAATAACCAAGAAAGATTGTTTGGTACTTGTTAGAATAGCCTTGACTTGAGGTAGAATTCTTCCTTGGAGTTGTCCTTCCTTCATTCCTTGGATTGATAAAGGTGAACTTTTGTTCTTGATGAGATGACTTCTCTTCTTTTGGATGATTGGAAAGAATGTCAGCATAGCTTCTTTGGATTTCCTTATTCACATTCTCCTTTGTACTTGATGATTCTCCTTTGAAGCCAATCCCAGATTTGTCATATTGAGGTCTTTGAGCATTAAGGATGTTATCAAGTGTTTGAGAGCTTTGCCAACTCCTTTTAACTTGATCCAATTCTTTTCTTAGTGAAACAATTTCAGTTTCATGTTTTTTGCAAATCTCTTCTTTCTCTTTTAGTTTATTGTTCAAGAAATCTTCCCTCCTTTTTGCTTCCTCCTTTTCTACTTTGAGAGAAATAATATTCTTTCGTAATTTCTCATTTTCTTCAATGGCACTCATTAGTAACTCGTCCATATTTCCTTCGCCTTCTTGTTCGGAGTCATCATCATTTGTAAATGCCATGAATAATACTTCTTTTCTTCCAGCATAGTCATTTTCCTCATCTGACTCATCATCATTTCTTTTGTGAAAAGTGATATTTTTAGTTGATTTCTTCTTCGTGATCATGAATTCATCTTCATTAGAATCATCTTGTTTGGAGAAGAAATTCTTCTTGTTAAAACTTTTCTTTTTGAACACCCCCATTTTATATTCCTCCTCATTATCACTATCATATTTATGAGGACATTTTGCAGCATAGTGACCTATCCTTCCACATTTAAAACAAATGAGAGGATACTTACCTTTTAGCTTGGATCCTTTTCTTAGCTTTCATACAAACTGTGCAAGTTCAGATTCAGTATCGGAGTCATCACTGCTGGTATTCCAATTCTTCCCCTTCTTTTTTGATTTTGAATATTTGATTGCTATTTCCTTGGAATTTGGGATCCCTTTTCTCATTTCATAAGCAATGAGAATTCCATGAAGTTCATCCATTTTTAAAGTATCCAAATCCTTCATTTCTTCTATGGCACTTACCTTGGAGTCAAATCTATCTGGGAGAGATCTCAAGACCTTTTGAACAATTGTGCTTTCTTCAATATTTTCTTCTAAGCCTTTAAGTGAGTTGACAACTTCAGCTACTTGGAGAAAGAATGATGCAATATCTTCTTCGTCATCCATTTTAAGACTCTCAAATTGCCTTCTATGAGTTTGGAGGTTTGCCTTCTTAACTTTGGAGTCCCTGTCATATAAAGCAATGAGCTTGTCCCACATTTGTTTTGCAGAATCACAACCCATTACTTTTGTGAATTCAGAGTAAGTGATTCCACTAATTATGGAATTTAATGCTTTGGCATTTGCAATGTAAGTTTTCCTTCCATCTTGATCAGTCGGAAGAGTGGGAGGAGCTTTGTATTCATCCAAAATAGATTGCCATACTTCAGGTCCAAGGGACATTAAATAGTAGGACATCCTTTTCTTCCAAAAACCAAAGTTTGTACCATCAAACAGGGGAATCTTTCCTGTCATTTCCTGATTCTTCATTGTGACCTGTGAATCCTTCTTCCAACTGTTAGGTTGATAATGAAGAAGTTGGCTCTAATACCAATTGTTGGAAATACTGAGAGGGGGGTGAATCAATATTTCTTTTCAATTGTTATTTTTATTAGTTAGATTCTTCACAATTTAATAAGAGAAATGTATAATAATGATTTTATTAAGTATAGAAAAGATTGAAAACAATAAATGATGAATGTTTTCCAAGCACCAACTTGGACTTGATGAGGCTCCGACCTCTAGGGCTTCGACCCTATCTTATCCAAGGATCCAACCTTGCGTTTAGGAGCACCAGCTCCAGGGACACTAATCCTGCTGTCTTGCCTTCTTTTAATTGAAGAATGCAAAATGTACTTACTTGATTGCCATCAATGAGATCACCTTACAGTGTTGCCAATTTCAATCTTCAATGTCAACTTCATTTGTCCACTTGCTTTACTTCACTTAATCCATCACTACTTGTGCTACTGCTTGTTGCTTACTAAGGTGGAGGAGTTTGCTATTGTCCAAAGTTTATCCCAGAGATCAAGGTCTCGAATACATGCCACAGTTCCGGTCTTCAATGTTGAAGGTTCTAAGTCTACTAGCTAGAAACCCTCCATGCACTTTACTAATTTATTCCTACCTACTTGTTCCGTTACTTAACAAGTTATTTACAATGTAAACACTGAAAATAAACACTAGTGCATGCTCAACATATTACAGATCATCAACTGAAGGAAACAAATACAAGCACACAAAATGACACCGTTATTTTTGGACCAATGTCCCTGGAAAAACCCAATGTGGGAAAATCGATGCAACTATTTGAGGGTTTTCTTATTAATCAATTTCAGAGTACAATCTCGGTGCCAAATCTGGCTTGCCCAACAGAGAATGCCCTTGGCAGTAGTACCTTTCAGTCTGAGACAAATGTCTCGGCTGAAACCTCGGATAAACCCTCCGGCAACTCCTCAACTCCAATCTGCCCCAGAAACCCCAACGTCAGCCTCTCTGGACTACATTAGCCTCTCTCTGCCCAGCGCTGGCCCTGCGTCACCCTGAACAGGCCTGCATTAGCCTCAGGAGGCCTTGCGTCAACCTTCTGGCCCTCTGCGTCAGCTACATTGGCCTCTCTAAAGCACTGTGCAACTCCTGGATGCCTTTGCGTGGCCCTGCGTGAGCCCTGGCTGCTACTGCGTCACTCTCTCTAGCTCTTGTGCTGATCTCCTGACACTATCTTTGCCTCTCTATCTCTCTGTACTCACTGCCCCTCAGTTGCAACTCCGATCACTGATTCTATCTCTCTTAGCAAACCCTGCTCTAGAGAATAGAATGACTGATCATCTGGCGTACTCTCCTAGTGACCCTCAAGCCTCCTCTTATACGTTTCTCGTTGACATATCAACGGCCGAGATTAAGTCCCTAATCAACGGCTAAGATCAGATCTGGCTTGATCCATGTCTTTTGGACCATTCTAACACAATTTTATATTAATCCACATTAATATTTTAATTTCCCTAAGTTTAGACTTAGGGACTCCATTAAAAATATTAATTATTTTAATATTTCTCAAACTGTTTAGAATCTGCCCAAAACCTTTCTGGGTATTGGAGATCTCATGTGCCCCAACCTCTCCACCAAATTTCGTAGTTAGAGCACATCCGATGCTACCCCAAATCAACATTCGAAAGATTTTATAGTTTGAACACATTGCCTAGTTCAAGAGGATATACCTGCACCCTCGGTTGAAGATACAATGCTGCCCAGTTCACAAAGGATGTAATAGACAACACTTGTCTGAGAACACCCCACAGTCTGAAGTGTCACTATAATGAGATACTGTTACAAGTTTGAAGTTCTCTGCACAATCAAAGGTTCGAAAAAAGAATTTTGTTGCTGCCTGTGGTGAGAATTACTGTGGTTTAGTCCGAGCTTTTCGCAGAAGGTCTGAGCCATAAAAAACTGCACCTTGATCTGAGTTATGTGTTGCTGAGTGTGGCTGCCTGTACGAGCTGCTTCAGATATCAAGTAAACTCGTCTTTTTCTAACCCAATCACAAATTTTCCTTAACTTATGAGTCTCCTGGCCTTTATTCCTCTAAGTTCATGAGTTGTGAATTGTAGTTATCTTTCACTGTATTTTTTCACTGAATTCTTGATGAGAAAAATGATGTCTAAGCACCCATATATATATAGTGTTTTGGTGCCAATGCGAAAAGACATGTCTCCTATAGGCAGGCCGACATGAGAGACTAAGTACAGGTCGACTCCATAAATAAATAATTCAATTTTGTCTTTAAAAATCGATTTCTCTCTAACCACCAAGAGTTTGGAGGTGTGTGAGGGCGTGTTGGAAAGGGGAAACAATCCTCTTTCAGATGGTCTATGGCTCATTTTGAGAGGATGACTTTAAGATGTCCAAATTTAATTGTTTTGTTGACTGTGCATGAATTTTTTGTGCAAACAATCCTCATCATAGTGTGTCATGTCAACATGACTCCAAGTTTTCAATGTGATCCTTGGTGACTTCCAACCATGACATCATATGTCATAAAATCAATGTGCATCAAGAGAGTTATATTTCATTAATGACAATTATTGACCAACACAATAAAGAAACCTTCATCTTCTGCATTGGTTTTCCCACATTGGGTTTTTTCGAGGACAAGTGTCCAAAAATAACTATCATTGTGATTATACTTGTGTTAGTATTTTTCCTTGCATTTACTTTCCGCAGTAGAATTTATTTCATTATTTGCTGTAGAAACATTGTGAATAACTATTTTCTGAATTAATAAGTAGAAGGAATAATATCAGTCACCGCAGTTGGATTTCTATGCAGAAATTTTCACAACACATGGTCTTGTATTGCCTTCATATCTTAAGAGGCTTTGATAATTTTACTGTCTATCTTTAGCATCGGCATATCCAAGAATTATTGGTTATATTTTGGTAAATCATCCTATGTGAGGATCTCTTAATATTGGCATAAGATCATCATTGGCATTTACTTTGTTTAAATATCTTGAAGATTTTAAATTATCGCAAGTAATTGTCATCATTGGAGATGTGTTCTAAACTTGCTATCATTTATTGTTTAACATTGGCACATTCTTGGTAATAAGACTGTCTTTCCATTTATTGTTAAATAATCTGGTCATTGAAGATTAATCGTAACTAAAGTACTTGAATCACATAAGCAATCTCTACTCAAGACTCGCTCATACACCTTGCACAAGCATTCTAAGTCTAGTTCCACTAATAATTTGCCTCCGAGTATAAGTTTGGTTGATAAACATTTAGGGCCACCCTTTCTCAAATTAGCTTAAGGGATTCAACACCTTTCTAGTGGTTAACACAGTGACCTTGCAGTTGTCAGAGCCACGATCTCCGCAGTGCTGGAGGCATCGGGTGGTTCGAACACAGGGGGAGGTATCGTTAATCAAACCTTTGCTTACTTCCCGTTGGCTTCCACCCCACAACCTACTCTAAAGATTGGTTCCAAAACAGTTAAGAGGGATGTCATACTTAGAATAGGCATATAAATAAAAGTAACCAAGATTCTTGCATCACACCTAGGTCTTAAGATTTGCAGAGCATATAGGTTAGTGAAGCATCTAAGCAGCGATTGTCCATCCAGTTACTTGGTCTCTAATTGATAATCAGCGAGAAATTGACTCCATAAGGTACTGGTCTCACATTTGAGTTTAATCTAATCCTTAAATCTTGCTTAAATTAACCAAGTAGCTAAGCCACTCAATCGTGTTTCTCAGACTGTTAATTGCCAACTTGTCCTTCATTTTCACATTTCCATGGGACTACCCCCCATAGCCTACTGTTGGGAGACAGCTAGAACAGAGAGGTCGGGGATTAGAGTGACAGCCCCCGACTTGATTCGTTGTCGTATGCCAATACAATCTAAGCGACAACATTTTCTGGTGCTGTTGCCGGGGAGGAGTTTATCTCATTCTCGATGCTTCAACGACATTTTTCCTAATATTCATAATCTTCTAATCCATTCATCTTAGCTGGAAACACCACAACATTTTCTAGCTCCTTCCTTTCACCATTCTTCATTTTTTCATCACCTTATCCTTTTTGGTCTCACTAATCCTTTCATCTTGTTTATCCGCACCTTTAGCACCTATACATTTAGGTTGGTTTCTTGTTTGGGTGGTTACTCCACTTATTCATCCTTTCACAAGAGCTTACTCTAGAAGGAATCCTAGTAGCTTAGTTAACCCCGCTCTCGATCCTGAGAAGTTTCTAAGAGCTTGATTAAACAAATTACATTCTAGAGAGAATTTAATACGGATAGGAAGACCTCCTTGATATCCATTTTCTTTTTGTTAATTCTTTAAATAAAGACTTCATGGCTGATTATTACAGGCCTTGCAACTTTACTAATGTTCAAGGATATTCGCACAATCTTCTAGATGGATCTACTATGCACAAGCTTCCAACCTTCCAGGGGAATAATACCATCAATGCCGAAGCTCATTTAAAGAAGTTCAACACATTTGTTCAAAGATATGCTCATATCGCTGCTTATAACCATGAGGATGTTAGAATGAGATTGTTTATTTTGTCGTTGGAAGGTAATGCACTTGACTGGTTTCATGACAAAGCAAATAATGCCTTTGATTGTTTAAGAGCCCTCACTGATGCATTTAAAGGTAAATTTGGGGATAAAAGAGAAGGAAAGTACTTGGTCAAAGAGCTTAATACTATTAGGAAGAAGGAAAATGAAACGGTTGAGGAATTCAATCAAAGATTTAATTGTATTCTAAAGGATATGACTCAAGACTACAAGCCTCTTGATAAGAAGGCGTTAGAACATTATCTTGAAGCCTTCGATGGTGATACTCAATATGAGATTAGACGTGCCAAGCTTGCTACTTTAGCCGTTGCCTAGAGTACAACTGAAGAATTAGAAAAGGGCAAGAAAGCTTCAGGTAAGTTAGAGATCCCAGGTTTTGAAAGAGGTCTAGTCAAGTCTAATGGGAAAGAAATTAAGGAAGAAGAGCCTGAGTTAGTTAAAGAATTAACTCGAATAATCAAGGAAATGAATACTAAGCATGTTAGACAGATAAGTGATAATCAATCTAGGATGATGTAGATGCAAAATATGCAGCCCATATATAATAATAATAGCAATGGCAACAACAATCCATGGCCAAAAGGAAGTCCTCCTGATGAGCAGAGACCTCCAGATCCCTTGGAATCTGCCAATATATTGACCCACTCCTTTTTTCCACGATGAAGAGTCTTTTGCTATCACAAAGAACATCTTAAATACTAAGACTACCATTGCTACGAATCATATCAATATGTTCGGAAAAGAGTTTCATTTGCCTTTAGGGGATTGGATGGAAGTTGTGGAAAATAACCGTAGTGTTGAAACTCTTAACTTGAGAAATCTCAAGAATGAGAGTGAGGATTGGCTTGAAGATCAATCTGCGCAAGACATAGAAGAATTGGTTCATGATATTTCAACAAATAATTCAAATCTTGATCTAGGGGAATGGATCAACCATGCAAAAATATCGGTGCTTAACAGTGAGATGATCAAGAGTTTGAATCAGAAAGCTATGATCATAGAGGATGTCAAAACCCCTCAAGAAAAAGTTCCTAAGGTTGAGCACCAGGATGTTTCACCTTCTGTCCCATATAGTGATTGTGTCAAAAAAGAGGAAGTTTCAGAAAAGGTTCTCCTCCCAGGAACCCTATGGAAGAACCCATTGTAATGCAATCTAGCATTGGGAATTATGCTGTCCTTTCTGATCCTATGATTTTGCCAGATAGTAAAGAAGAATCTAAGGAGCAGATATGGCACATGAGTTTTGACGGTGCTTGCTCAAAACCGGGCAAATAAGCCGGAATTGTTTTAACCTCGCCTTCGGGGCATGTATTTAAGTTTGCTTTCCGGTTAGAGTTCGAGGCAACTAACATTATAGTTGGGTATGAAGCCTTGTTAAAGGGTCTTGAAATAGCCAGAGACCTCAAAATAAAGTCATTAAGTGTAAAAGGAGATTTTGATCTCATCATCAAGCAGGTCAAGGGTATATTCTCATGCAAAAGTGATAGACTTAAGAAGTATAGAAACATCGTATAGGATGCTATTGAATTATTTGATGCATTTGGTATGCATGTCATTCCTAGAGAAGAAAATGGTCAAGCTGATGAGCTTGTTATGGCTGCTTCTACCTTCTATATATTTGATAATTCAATAAAAGATAAGGCCAAGGTAGAAGTTGTTTTCAGACCTTCAGTCCCGGATAATGTTTAACATTGACAAGTATTTGATTATGAGAAACAAATTGTTCGCTTTCTTAATCACTTGGATGAGTTTGAAAATTTCCAAGCTTGCTTAAGGGAAGAAGGGTCTAATTCTAAAGGTAAAGATGTGATAAATCCCACTTTTGGAAATATGGTGGCCATGGAACAAATTTTTGATAGAAATGATGCCACCAAAAGCGCTGATGATCCTAGTGAATTCAGTGAAGTAAACATTGGTTTTTCCTGAGAACGCAAAGATGGTTAAAATTGGTAAAGGGAGTTTTGAGGAAGAGAAGGAAAATTTGATTGATTTGCTTATTGAGTATCGTGATGTCTTGGCCTTTTCCTATGATGAGCTCAAAGGTTACAAAAAATATGTCATTGAACATACAATTCCGTTGAAAGACGAAGATGCTAAACCATTTAAGCAAAAACTTATGCAAATAAATTCTAAGTTGGCCCCCCTTGTTCAAAAAGAATTACAGAAAATGCTTGCTGCTAGTATTATTAGACAAACTCGACATTCTTCCTAGTGTTCAAACTTGGTGATTGTTAGGAAGAAGAATGGTACTATCAGGCTATGTGTCGATTTTCGAAATCTTAACTTGACTTGTAAACAGGATAATTATCCTTTGCCTAACATGGAAAATATGTTGCAAAGAATAACCGGGTCTGGTATGATGTCATTATTAGATGTTTTTTCTGGTTATAATCAAGTTTGGGTTAAAGAAGAAGATCGTCATAAGACCACCTTCACCATGTCTTTGGGTACTTTTGAATATCTCATAATCTCTTTTGGGTTAACAAATGTAGGGGCTACTTTTCATAGGGATATGGACTATGCCTTCAAGGGTTTAATTGGCAAAATCATTGAGATTTACCAGGATGACCTCACGGTTTTCTCCAAAGATGGCAAGGCTCATATCAACCATCTTAGGAAGGTTTTTGACAAATGTCAAGAGTTCGGCATATCTTTGAATTTCGCTAAATATGTGTTTGGGGTTACCGAAGGAAAATTACTTGGGCACATTATTTCTAAAGATGGTATCAAAATTGACCGTGAAAGGGTTGAAGCTATTCAACAGATCCCTTTGCCACATAATCTTAAATCCCTTCAACCTTTCCTAGGAAAAACGAACTTTCTAAGGATATTCATTCCAAACTATGCAGAAATTGCTAAACCTATCCAGTGTTTGCTGAAAAAGGATGCAAACTTTGTTTGGAAAGATGAAGGTAAAAAGGGATTTTAGGATATTAAAAATGCTATAGCTATAGCTCTTGTCCTAGTCAGCTCGAATTATTCAAAGGACTTTATGGTTTTTTTATTTGCATCCGAAGATACTATCACAGGTGTCCTATTACAGAAAAACAATGAGGGTCATGAGCAACCAATAACTTTGATGAGCAAATCCTTGCAGAACTCAGAATTTAATTACAACATCATGGAAAAACAAGCTTATGCATTGATCAAGTCCCTTAAACATCTCATAACATATGTGGGTTATTCCAAGATTATTGCCTTTGTTCCGCATTCTTCCATTAAGGATATATTGACTCTAATCGACCGCTTAAGGACTCGTGCTAGATGGGTAACTAAAATTCAGGAATATGATCTTGAGATTAGACCAACCAAGCTTGTCAAAGGTCAAGGATTAGCTTAAGTGTTAACATAAAGTAATGAGAAAGCTTTAGAGATGGTTTGCTAGAATGAAATAGTTGAGCTTGCTATCTCCCACGAGCTTCAGAAATTGGAAAGGATCGAGTGGTATAAGGACATCATTTATTATTTGACAACTTTGACATGTCCCATTCACTTGGTAGCCCATAAGAGGGCTCTCAGATTAAAGGCATCTAAATATTGTATTTTGAAGGATGGCCTTCGATGGAGAAATCCGGATGGGATAATTCTCAGATGCATTGATGAGGATAAAGCTAAGAAACTTATCACTGAGTTCAATGCAGGATTTTGTGGGGGCCATTTTGCAACAAAGACCACGACCCACAAGATTTTGCATTCGGGATATTATTGGCCCACCATTTTCTCAGATGTGCATAAATTTGTCAGGAATGCCAATTTTTCACAGGAAAGCAAAAATTAGCGGCCTTGCTTCTTCAACTGACTGTAGTAGAAGCTGATTTTCAACAATGGGGGTTGGATTTCATTGGTAAATTTAGCCAAAATTCTAGTAATGGTTATTCATGGATTTTGACTACAACATATTACTTTTCGAAGTGGGTTGAAGCCATTCCAACAAAGCATGCCATTGAGAAGGTTGTCATAGACTTTCTTGAGAATCATATTATCACTAGATTTGGTGTTTCAGCGAAAATTACGACTGACAATGTCAAAGATTTCAACTCTTCCGAGTTTTTTTCTTTTTGCTTCAAGTATGGAATTATTCTATCTCATTCTCCAAATTATTATCCCCAAGGAAACGGTCTTGCTGAATCAAGTAACAAAAAATTGATCGCCATCATTAAGAAAATCGTGGGGGATAATAAGCGATTGTGGGACAGTAAGATCATGTATGCATTGTGGGCAGACAAGATCACAAAGAAAAGAGCTATTGGAAAACGCCATTTTGAGCTTGTTTATGGTTTGGAGGTGACCCTACATGTTCATCTCAAACTTCCAGCTTATTAGCTCCTCCAACATTTCATAGAGGACAAAGATGCGGTATAGAAAATAATTGATCAGATTATGGAACTTGATGAAGCCCGCAGGAATACTTTTGATAACATATGTCAGAGCCAGGCCAGGAACAAAGAAGGGTTCGACAAGTCATCACAGAACAAGTCTCTACAGATTGGCGATATGGTATTATTGTGGGATCACAGAAATGAGAAGCCTGACAATCATGGGAAGTTTGACAGCCTATGGCTTGGGCCAGATATCATCAGAGGAATTGCTGGAGCAAATTCTTTCTATCTGAATACTTTGGAAGGCGATCCTGTAGAGTTACTGACAAATGGGCAGATGCTCAAACTATACTACAAGGATGACATCTGATGCCATGGGGCATCTTTTGTATAGTATCTCTAACCCTGCTTCTTTTTATTAATGTCATTAGTTAGTTTTCTTTTACGCATTTGAGTTATATGTTTTTTCATTTCAAGTTGTTAGAGTAGATTTTTCTATTCCAGCAGATGTACTATATTTGCATGATGATTTCGATTTTGAATGGATCTCTTTGATGGAATTCTATTTTCTTGGATGCATGATTCTGGGATTCTCATGTTACTTCATGGAAGCAATTGTCCCCATATAGAGTCAAATGTTGCACACATTGTGTCCAAATTCTAAGGAAGTAGATGTACCAAAATTTTCAAAGAATCAAGGATCATCAACCATCGGTTTTTGAGTCATTGTGAACGCAATCTACAAAATTTGTAATGTAAATGATGCTAGTAAGACCGTGTATGTATGTAATAACCTAGGTAAGCCTATTATTTTGGCGATGAATTTCATCCTAGTAGGTTTTTTCACTGATTCATTTGGGTTTCTAAACAGGGATGATCGACAAAGATTTTCCCTTCAGCCTCACCCCAAAGCTTGGGTGGAATTTATTGTCAAAGTCTTAGGTGAGTCCTAGTGTTTTAGTCGAGTCTTCTGTAAAAGTAGTTTGGAAATAATTTAAGCTAATTGACTAAGTTATTTTATTACAAGTCATTTGGTCTATTAGATCATATTGTGTCGCAAAATTTGGCAAATTATTTCAGAGTCTATAATGAACGGATGTTCCCCCTTTGAGGGTTGATCTTGTAAAATCTTATGTATAAAATATTTTAGTGCATGGTCCCTCATATTTAGACACCATGGCTAAAATATTTGAGGGTGGAAAAAATAATTAATCCCCTCATATGCCAATTAATTAATTCGTCTGGCAAAAATAAAATTAATCCTAAGCCAAAAAATTAATTAATTTGAGTAAAAAAAATAAAATGCTAGAGAAATTAAATTCTCCAAATAGAAAAATTCGTGGTTCTTAAAGAAATTAATTTTTGGAGCTTCCCCACGAAGGGAATATTGGAAATTTCAAGTAAAATTGGATCCTTGGGCCTTGGTGGTCAAGTCAAAGTCAAATTTTTTACGAAATTAGCTCAAAATAATTATTTTTGAGCTAATAAAAAATGGATTTAATGAGAAATTTGACAATCTTTCAAAAGTAATTATTTCAACGATAAGGATTCAAAGATCATCAAAGATTTATCAACAACCGAGATTTTTTAACATGGATCAAGCCAACTAGCTGTTATTTTCCACTTGGAGGATTTATCTATAAATTAGAGGTCATTTGTGTTTGGAGCCATCTGATGTTTGGCCAATGTAACTCTGTAAAGTTGATGTAAAGTCACTGTCCCGTTGGGAACCTTTTGAATAATCATAATAAAAGACTTTGGGGTGTAGTTCATGGTGTCTTTGATCTATTGATTTGTGGTATGTGTTGGGTACGTGCATTCTTATATTGTGCTTTAAATTTTTATTAAATCGTTATTTCATTATAGATGATAGGAACATTCTATTGATAAGTTTTGGGCTTATCTTAGGTGATCCGATTCATTGTTGTTCTAACGGTTTATTCTTGAGAAATTATATAGTGTTTGCAAGTTCCCCAACCCTTGGGCTCCAAGTTCACAAACTGTGGGCACATGCTGACTATGTTTGGATCCTGAATATTTTTTATGGTTTTTTTAACTTCGCTAAGGTTTTTGTTTGGTATTTATCTTTCGAAATAGATCTAGCCATCGTAAAAAAATCTAGAATTTTTTTTTTTTTCAAAATTTCTCTAAGCATTGTACACTTGTATATTTTCTAAATATAATTTGTATAATATACTTGTAAATTATTTTATTTTCTAACCCTTGTTTTGCAGCTGGGGTTTTGAGATTTTTTGACTTTTTTGTATATATTGGGGTTTGGGGTTATTGTAAATTTATTTGTGTAGGTGAGATCAAAGAAAAAGAGCTGGATTAGAGCTAGATCTAGGCCCCTGAGGGTAATATCTAGGCTCTAAATTTTTTTGCAGGGCTAGCTACTGAATAATTTTGCAGAAATTGAAGAGTTGAAGCAAAATAAATTTATTGGAGCAAGGGTTTCAATTTTTTAGGGCTCCTAGGCCCGAAATTCTCCTCCAAGCACTCAACGTTAGCCTCTAAGCTCCATGCATTACCCTTTTCGGCCTTCCTTGGGCTGGCCCTAAGCCCTAAGGCTCTCAACCTTCCTCTAGGCCTTGCCACAAGCCTTAGAGGGCCTTCCCTTGCCCTCGACCCTCTCCATCCTCCTCGGCTCCGCGTCTCTCCCCCTCGCTCAACCCTCCGTCCTCCTCCTTATCCTTCCGCATTCCCTCCTTAGCCCTCATTCCCTCTTGACCCTCCCTTTTCTCCTCCCTTCTACCTTATTTCTGCTCCTTCCTCCAAGCTGCAGCCCCTAAGGGCTTGCGGCAGGCATTCGAGGCCTCTTCTCCCTAGGCAATAGCCCTTGTGGGGCCTACGACAACCCCTAGTGGGTCCTCCATTGCCTAATGACAGGCCTATTAGTCTTGCTATCCTAGCTGCTAGGCCTCTAAGGCCTTCCTCTCCTCAAGGCTAGCTCTCTAGGGCGTAGCGTTAGCCATTCTTGGCCCTAGTTTTTCTCTCCTCCATCCCTTGTTGGTCACGTAGTTTTCTGGACTGAATATTGGCGAGTTTTGCGAGAGAAATTGGCAAAAATCTTGTGATTTCAGGTGGTCCATCCATTGGAAAATTTTGGGAATTTGGGCAAGCAATCTTCAAGGCCTTGAGCCTAGGGTTTGATCTCTAAACCCTCATTCTCTATCGCTGTTTGCTACAGCTCTTTGAATACAATCATAACAGTGGTAAGAACATACTTAAGTGGCATAAAATCACATATAAATTGCTTAAATGCTCTAAGAAATTCATAGCAAAAATTTACTAGTCATTTGGTGATTTGGACATTGTTTCTTGGGCATAATTCTAACTGATTTCATGACTGATATCTGTGCATAAAAGTCTGATCAGGTCTGATATAATCTGAAGCTACATCACAAGAGGTGCTTGTTAACTCAAAATTTCAGTTTTGGCATCTAGAAATTGTTTGGTATTTGGGGTCACAAATTATTACGTTGATAGCTCACTAATCTCACACTTTTCTTACTGCTGTCATAAGTGCTTCTAGATCTTGTATAATACTGAATAATTCATCATAAGAAGGTTGGTTATCTCATATATTCGCTTGGCAAGTCATTAGGTGTTTCATTGCTCATATTTGGTTCTTACATGCTTGTTATTTATTGGATCTAGAGTGATTTACTTACTGCTGTCCTAAATCTATTTTAATAGTGAACTATAAGTTACATAAGTGGTTTTCATGGTTTCATGCTCTAATTAGTTCATTGTGGAGAATATTTATGCTATTGGAATCTAACATTTACTTGTCTTGTGTTAGCTCAAAGATCATTAACTTAGCACTAAAATCACTCAATAAGCACTTACACATCTTTCTTAAGTATATTGGCATCTAATTGGTATTACTGTATTGAGCATCTAATTGTCTAAGGGAACATTGCTAATCTCAAAAGGAATCATTGGATAATTGCTCTAATTGCTAAACACATAGTCTTGTCTTGCCATCATATCTTAAGAGGCTTTGATAATTTTATTGTCTACCTTTAGCACAGGCATATCCAAGAATTATTGGTTATATTTTGGTAAATCATCCTATGTGAGCATCTCTTAATATTGGCATAAGATCATCATTGGCATTCACTTTGTTTAAATATCTTGAAGATTTTAAATTATCACAAGTAATTGTCATCATTGGATACTTGTTCTAAACTTGCTAGCATCTATTGTTTAACATTGGCACTTGATAACTGGTACATTCTTGGTAATAAGATTGTCTTTCAATTTGTTTTTAAGTACTCTGGTCATTGAAGATTAATCGTAACTAAAGTACTTGAATCACGTCATTCATATACCTTGCACAAACATTCGAAGTCTAGTTACACTAATAATTTACCTCCAAGCATAAGCTTGGTTTATAGACATTTAGGGACACCCTTTCTCAAATTAGCTTGAGGGATTCAACACCTTTCTAGTGGTTAACACTGTGACCTTGCAGTCGTCAGAGCCACAGTCTCTGTAGCGCTAGAGGCATTGGGTGGTTGGAATTTAGGGTGAGGTATTGTTAATCAAGCCTTTGCTCGCTTCCCGTTGGTTTCCATTCCCCAACCTACTCTAAAGACTAGTTCCAAAATAGTTAAGAAGGAGGTCATACTGAGAATAGCCATATAACTAAAAGTAATCAAGATTCTTGCATCACACCTAGGTCTTAGGATTTGCAGAGCATATAGGTTAGTGAAGCATCTAAGCAGTGATTGTCCATTTGGTTACTTGGTCTCTAATTGATATTAGATAATAAGCAAGAAATTGACTCCATAATGCACTGGTCTCACATTTGAATTTAATCGAATCCTTAAATCTTGCTTAAATTAACCAAGTAGCTAGGCCACTCAATCATGTCTCCCAAACTTGTTAATTGCCAGCTTGTCCTTCATCTTCACATTTCCATAGGGACTACCCCCCATAGCCTGTTGTTGGGAGACAACTCGAACGAAGAGGTCGGGGATTAGAGTGACAACGCCCGACCAAAGTCATTGTTGCAGTGCTTGTACAATCTGAGCGACAACAGGGATGACAAAGGGGCAATACTGAAGTTGTTTGAATGTTATCGCAATGGGGCCATTTTCCCTAGCACGGGAGCCCAAGAGTTTTACTTTTGTCTTTTATTCTATAGGGTGGTAGGGTGGTGATAGGGAAGGAATTTGTAGCTTCCTTCAAGAGGTTGTCGCCTCCTTCCAGTGGGAGCTTGTAAACTTGGGGTTGTAGCCCTTCCAGTAGTAGTCAGTAGATCCAGAAGTTGTAGCTTCTCATGTAATATAAATAAGTTGTGTATATATATCTTGTGTTCTTTTATTAGATGTTTTTGGTCAATGCTTTTGATACTATATTTTAAGAAAAAAGTGAAATGTTGATTCACCCCCCTCTTAATGTTTCCAACAAACACTCCCTCTTAATGAGGGATCTATTGTCACAACACCACCTGGTAGTGGCTTTGCCTTCAAACCCGGAACACATTTTCAGCCTTGATCCACTACCACAACTGCTCCTTATGACATAGAACCAATTCTTATTGTATGAGAGGGATCCTTTTTCAAAGACAACTTGCTCCTAGAAGCATCTCGGTCCTAAGCATATTGCACAACCATCTTGTACCATGAATTCCTAAACTTGAAGCTCTTCTTCCTTTGATTTTCCGATTTCCTTTGAGCTTGCTCACTCCCTTTGAAGTTTGACTCCCTCTGACTCCAGATCACAGGCCTTCTCAGCTCCTCTCCTATCACATAAACATATATGGCCCTTACTTAGCTCCTCCAAGCTTGGATCTCTTCACAAGACCTTCACACCTAGAACATAATGAATCTCTCATTCTCTTGAGCTATCTCCTCTCAATATCCTGACACATTTGATGAATGGATATCTCATCCATTTCTCTATGTCTATGCACCAGGTTGCAATTGCCCACAACTCCTTGTGTAAATGATCTGCTCCATGTCTCACTAGCCTTACTGATCCTAGCCTTCGCGACCCATACAAGCAATTTTCCATACTTAGCCAACTATTTTGGCATGGTTTTTCAAAACAATGCTACGACCTGCAACAATTCCTACAACTCTCTCTCGGAGCTATCACCTGTGGAAATCTCAGATCCAACTACCTTTCTCAAAGACCATGCTCTAATAACTTGTTAGAATTTTGGGCACTAGATTCAGTGCACACACACACACGATCTGGTAACAACTTCCTAATAGCTATGTAAAGTAGCTAATGAACTGAAACACACATGTCTAATCGGAAACAAATTTTGCATAGCAGAACCTATAAAACTAGAAATCAGATCATGCACAGTAACATATTACACACAATTTTTTCCCAATCAACAGTTCTTCATTAAATTCTTCTTAGAACCTATTTAGGTCCCCTTATTGGTATAATGGCCCTGTAGTAAACTACATATACAAAAATTACCTTGGATCTTTGATCCAACTGATCAAGCCCTAGATCCATCCTTGATTTAGTTTATTTGGATCCCCTTTTGCTGTTTTGTGCTCCTTCCTCAGACTCGACACAACTAAGTATCTCACTTACAACAAACCTGCAATATTTCTCATGTAGATCTCTTGCTGACTTGAGAGAATATCTCTCCCAATGTCTTGTTGAGAGAATCTCTCTCCCAATGTCTTGTGTCTCTACACATCTCCCTCTCAACCCTCTTTGGGAACAGCATGCCCTCTCGACCCTCTTTGCTGTCAACAAGTCCTCTCAGCCCTCTTGCTGTCAGCAGACCCTCTTAGTCCTCTTGGTTGTCAGCAAGCCCTCTTGGCTATCAACAGGCCCTCTCGGCTCTCTTAGTCCATTTGGCCTTCTCAGTTGTTAGTAGGCCCTCATGGCCCTCTTGTTGTTAACATGCCCTCTTGATCCTCTTTGTCCTCTCGGAATTCTCAGTTGTCAATAGCCCTTCTTGGCCCTCTTTTCCCCCTCCACTGTCAACAGGCCTGCTCAGCCCAACTCGGCCCTATCGACCTTCTCCTCCACAGGATACTTTCTTGCCGATCACAGATGCTCTTATTCTTTCATTTTTTTAATTTTTTTCCTCCCCTTAAAGCCAAGGGAAAAAAGATTGTGCTAGATTGACTTCTCCTACCTCTTGGAGAAATTAGTGCATTCAGCCCCAAAAAGGATCTAAGTTTAGGACTACAATCGTTCTTGGCCTTCCATAGGTCTAAGGCCTACTTGGCCTTCTCCACAAGATTCTCTCTTGCTGACCTCCACAAGCCCTCTCGGCCCTCCACAGGTCTGAGGCCTATTTGGGCTTCTCCTACACAAGAAGCTTTCTTGTGGACCACTACAGGCCCTACAAGATGCTTTTTTTTGAACCACCACAGGCCTTCTCGGCCCTCCATAGGTCTAAGGCCTACTTGGCCTTCTCCTCCATAAGATGTGCTCTTTCCAACAACAAGAATGAATCACTCACCCTTGTACTTATACTTTTTCGAAGGGTACAATACCATGGGTCATCAGAATACTATGGGTCTATAGGTGCAAAGCCCCATCACTTAGGCCACTTGCCCCACACGTGAGAATACTCTTGATGCTACCCAAAACATCAACATCCCTTGTGTTCCTAGATTATTAAAAGGGATTATTAGTGATTTATGTCTGGGAAATGAGGCAAAGTATGGCTGCTTCTTGAGTGTAAGAGCTAGGAATGAATGCTGGGCTCAATGAGAGGTGTCGTCTCTCCTTGACATGGTAGTATAAGATATGACCTAGTTTTTACAGAAGAAATAACAGAATGCCATTGTATTGACATTCAACTGCAATATGTCAACCAAGTTGTCAAGTTACCAGTGTGCATGCTGATTACTCATTCTATACACCTTTGCCATCCAAGTAGTCGAATTACCATTGTGTGTATCGATTCTTTTGTTTATGATTTATTCCAAAAAAGAAAGGCTTGTTGAAGAGGGCCAGGGTTTATATGTTGTAGCTTTCATTCTGCTCTTGCTGTTCTACACTCCTAGTTTGAGAAAGTCATCTCTTTCTTCTTCGCTCCTTTTAGTATTTGCCGATTTCTTGACCATTGCTTTAATGGAGTTTGTTCAATTCTTCAATTTAACAGATTGTCTGTTGCAGGTAGAAATTTGGATTCAAACATTTGTGCCAGGATCTCGAACTCCAATACACAGACACTCATGCGAAGAGGTTTTCCTGGTGATGAAAGGGAGGGGAACACTTCTTTTGGCTGCAGATTCACACAAGAAATATCCTGGAGAGCCTCAAGAATTTGCAGTATTCACTAATAGTACATTCACTATCCCTGTGAATGCTGCACACCAGGTGATTTATTATGTATTCTAAGTGTTCTTTAAGTGTCTGACATAAATGTGATTTACTTCTGTAAATTTGTAGAAGTTTAAGTAACTAGGAGGCACATGAGTTATTGCAATTTATTTCCATCCAAAGGATCTTTAAGCAGAGTGCACATGTTCATCCATGATATAGTCTAAGGCAACAAACAACGGTGGAGAATGGTAAAAAGTTAAAACACTGTGTGCTAGATTCAAGTACATAAAAGTTTAAAACAAAACCAAAAATGTAGAGCATAAAACTTCTCTTCTCAAGTTGGTCAATATATAGAAGTAAGATGCTTTATGGGGGTAAGTCGAGACTTAATGTCTGGATATTATTTTTTCATGATTAGGAGTGACATGTTAGTTACTGTTATGATCCTAATGGGGGCTATATAAGTGGTAAAATGTAATGTAAATAGTAGATTGGCTTGACAAGGGTAGTGCGTTAGAATTAGTATATATAAGAAGAAGAATCGTAAGTGGACTATTAATGTAGAGTGAAATCCCAACACAGGGATTAACACTATAGAAAGATACCCTATAACATCACATAGGCTGTTAGGCTGTGGGTCCCTAGACAATCACAATGTTCGAGACTGCATTGATATGAGTTGTGAACCTTATCTATTGATGAGGTGTTCTCATTATCCAGTGATGAGTTTTTAATAAGATCTAGATGTAAAAGTTCATGTATTATAATTTGCATCATGAGAGTAGTACAATGTGTAGAGAATGGATTAAAGCTTTTTCCGCCAAGTTTTCTTATTTTGCTTGCTTTTGCTCTATCAGAGCCTTCGTGAGTGTTAAGGGGCCTGGTAGTTGCTTCATGGTAGCAATCCATGGAACATGAGGTGTGAGTAGAGATCTCTTGCTCTATCAGAGCCTTTGTGAGTGTTAAGGGGCCTGGTAGTTGCTTCATGGTAGCAATCCATGGAACATGAGGTGTGAGTAGAGATCTCTTGTTGGTTCACGATGAAAAGATTTGTCCCAAGCAAAAGGAATCTGCAATTAGATGAAGACAACACATGAAAAACAAGGTCATAGTTATCTTGATTCCATGCTGATTTAATTGGGCATTGTTTTAGTGTGTATCTTGGAACATAGTTCTGTAGATCTTGTGTGTGAAAGAGAGAATGAAGTGACAGATATGTAAAAATATTCATTTTGGATCTGGTTGGTTCAATTGGTCATGAGATCAAAAATTACATCTGCAATTTCTTTCTTTTTCATTTCTAGATTTGTAGAATGATCTGTTTTTAAAATCCCCCATGACAAGATCCAGAGGAAGAATGTTGTTTTTCTGTGTAAGATCTAGAGGAGAAATAGCTGCAGATTGCTTGTAATATGATGAACAATATGTGCATCTCGTTGGAAGCAGTTCAATCTTCCTCAACCTCCACCAGTGCCGTAGCAAAAACTCTTCAGCATTTCACTTTTTGTATCCATTTTACATACAAGGTGCCTTAGCAAACAATGATTTGAGAACCCAACAAAAGAAAAATATCGTTATAAATCACCAATCATTGCTTCAGATCAGCCTTCTTGATTATGACCAGGTTTTTTGGTGGCATGGAAATTTTGTCCTGCTGGCAATAATATTGATAGAAGAGGTCTACACACAACAATATTCCCCATCACAATTTTGCCACGGATCCAGATTTGCATAATTGTCTTCTTACAATGCAAAGGTTAGCATTATTAATTTCTCATGGATTGAAATCATTGGATACTTTTAAAGTTGTAATATTCATGGATATATGCAGATGATTCCTTAATGCATGTCATCTATGTGTTAGTTTCTGTAACATCAGATGTGTTCTAGTCACGAAACTTGGTGGAGAGGCTAGAATACATGATATCTTCATAACCCAGAAATCGTTTCTGGAAATTCCACCAAGAGATGACTTAATTAGATTATTAACCTATTTTTTAATGTTTCCCAAGTCTAAACTTAGCAAAACTGGTTAATTATTCAGAATTAATTAAGTCAAGGTGAAAATTCTCTAGAAACTCACATGGATTGACAGGAAATTAATCTGGGCCCTTGATTAAGTTCTAATCTTGGTTGTTGGTGCTCCAATAGAGGATTATAAGAAGTCGTCGATAGGTAGATGGAGAACACACTAGTGTAGATACTCAGTGATCTAAATAGTTCAATTTTCTAGTGCAACTGATTCGGCAGGAGAAATAGAGTCAGAGGTCAAGTTGCAGGTGGTAGAGGGACAAAGTAGCAGATTTCTGCAGTCCCCAGTTCCGAAAGAGTCAGAAGAGAAGGCTGAAAATATTCCTCAGGAGGCAGCGTTGGCACTGTGCAGTGCCTCAAGTTAGGTAGTTTGATTCAGCGAGAAGGAGGGTTGATTAAACTTCCAGAGGCTGGGAAAATTTCCAGGAGGCCGAAAGAATCACTTCTAGTGGCAGCAACAGTCTAGACGTCACATCAGAGGCAGTTTCAGACTTTCAGTGCAGTACGAGTAGGGCTTGCGCAAAATTAGCGTAGAAGGCTGACACAGAGGGTTCCAAAGCTAGTTTTGAGGCTCTATTGCTGGATTGCTTGAGGAGGAGGGTAAATTTCGTTAGATATTTTTGCTAGTATTTTTCTCAGATATAAACGCCAGTTTGGTGTCATTTTATTGTACTCAGAATTTCTGTAGCTGCATAAATAATAAAACCCTCAACTGCTACATCAGTTTTCTCACATTGGGTTTTTCTGGGGACAATTGTCCAAAAATAATGGTGTCACAATTCTTGTGTGTTTGTTAGAATTTCTCAGTTTTCAGTATTTTATTTTCCGCAATATTTTTTATGGTGAAAATTGCAGTTGTGATTCTATTCATTATTTGTCATAGCAAATAAACTGCAAAATTAAATTTACAGTTAGGAGAATATTTTCCAGTTACTGCAATACATGAAATTTTCACATGGTATCAGAGCTTAAGTGATCAGCTGAGAAGCTTAGAAGCGAAGGGGAGAATTTTGTTGTTTAGAGGGAGCAACATGGCGAAATTCTTAGAGGTTGCATAGTGCTCAGACAAGCAGTTCGAATTGCTGGGCAGGAGTTCGATTTTTCAATGTAGGTTGGCAGAAAAATTCGACTTTCCAGATTTAGTGATTCTAGCAGTTAGAGGGAGCAACAATAGCTCAGATTTTCGCTGAGCAGACTTCTGGTTGGACGCATAACGTTTTGCAGTGGAAAAATTAGCGTTGGGTAAAAGAGGAATAACACACAAATTGTCTTTTCTATGACCATGGACAGAATTGACATTTAGGAGGCTTCAAATTTGTCTTCCAGGTTGGAGGACAAATTTGCTTGCTTGTTAGAATCAACTTCACAGGGTGTCTGGTATATAGACAGTGGAGCATTGACTCATATGATAGGGGTTAGAGAATATTTCTCTAGCTATAAGGAGGAGCAGATGGACTTCCATATTAGGATGGGAAACAAAACGATGTGTACTCCAAGGTACCATTGATTTTCAAAAGGAGTCAGGAGCAAGCACCAATGCTACAGATAAACTTCCGTTATAAATCGGCTGGTTCATTGCCACATCGGTCGTGGACCCACCGGGAAGTTTTTTTGCGGCTTCTAAGGTGGTCTGGAGGGAAACTACGGGTTGTTTACCTCCAAAAACACCGCCTCCAAGCCAATAAAAGGCGGTGTCCCCTCATTTGTCTCAGATTGTTAAAATTGGCAACTAGGGCCAAATTCCACTTTGGACAACTCATTTGATGGAGATGATGATTGCATTGAATTTCTCTTTTCGAGAGGACCAAAATCGACTAGAGATCATAAAATTTGGACAAGGGAAAGTGTATTTTTGAATTATAAGCCCACATGTGCATATTTGATCAGGTCAACCCTAAAGCGAATTGGATACCCTTGGAAGGCTATAAATACAAGTGACCTCAACCTCATTTGAATAACAACATGAGACATTCTTCTATTCTCCTTTTTGTTTTTGGCTCGCATAGGTCTAAGGCAGATCCGTGGAGGAATGGGTTCCCACAAAGGTGAAATTGCAGGGTTCGAAGCTCACATCTCTGTTTTAGGGTTTTGGGCCTCAGTCGCAGGCCTAACACATAGAGATATCGACTGCAGTCGCTTGTTGGTAGGCTCATCCGTGCGATTGAAGCCTCTCAGTTGCATGCACAATTCATTCTCCATGCGACTGGAAACTAGGGTTCTGGATTACAGTCGCTGGCTTGGGAAAGGATTCTTTGGGTTGCAGTCGCTGGCTTACAAGCTCAAGGGAGTGGCTAAAACCTCTCAGTCACACACAAGACTCCTCATCCATGCGATTGGGACCTAAAGGTTGAAATTTCAGTTGTTCGAAGTTTCCACTCATTGACCGCAATGTTTGGCAGTTGACTGCAGACTGTGACAGTTCATTATAGGCTTCTGAATCAGGGTTTTTGAGTATGAGCATTGTTGGGTTCATAATCATTCAATGACAATCTAATAAGAAGAATTTGAAAGGGTTTTCCCCATAGTGTGTTTTGCCCTGGTCTCTGACCAATCCTGGTGTCCCTATGTGTGAATGATTTTCTTCTATTATTCCTTTATGTTCCACTGCAGTGATGATGATGATATTTTTCTTTCTACGTAGTTGCATATGTTGCTGAATAATGATGTAAATCTGAATAATGTTATGATGTTATGTGGTGAATTTAATGTGTAAATGAAGAAATGCAATTATCAAAGCAAAGAACAATATAGCCTTAAGAAAAATTAACATGGAATCAAAGTTGGGCTGAAGAAAAGTTATGAAGATCACCCCTATGATGACACCATTGATGGAAGCAAGAGAGGATGGAGGAGACCTAAAAGAATTCTAGGGTTTGAATGAAACCCCAGGCAATTTGGTTATTAGGGTTTGATGGATAGTATGAGGTTAGGGTTTGAGAGAAACCCGGGTTTATGGCAAAGATTTGAGATATGAAATCTAGAGACCCTAGCATGATCAATGGGAAGATGTTCAAGTACTTGTGCTAGATTTGATGAAGCCCTAGATGGGATGGTCTCTATTAGGCCTGGTTGTTGATCAAGTTGGTTGAAATATTGAAGGCAACATTGTTATATGGACAATGGACAGTGATGGCTCTTAAAGGCTGTTTCAAGAGGGAGATGATCACCTCTCATTGAAGATAAGTACTTTTCGATATATGGTGCTCCTTTATGTCTTTAATTTTGTTTTGACTTATGGATCTAATTATTGTTTTGATTATTACTTATACTTCTTGCATGAATATTTGAGTATTTGGATGCTTCTAACCTCCCGATGGGTTGTGATAAGTGGATCCTTTTGAGGATCATGGCTAGTGCAGGAAGAGAAGAACTAGCGTTGGAAAAGTGAAAGAGGCACTTTATGAAAAGTTGTCAAAATGATACAACTGCCTATGACAAATAAGAAGGTGCACAAGTATCTGAATATTACAAGGTATGTATGGTATATTGTTTCAATGTTATGTTTCAATTGTAATATTGGATGGCAAGGTAAGCCCTAAGGTATGATGAGAATGTCTCCTTCACAAATGGCTCATGTATGCATATGAAAGGAAGTTTGATTCATGATACCTATGATGAAATGATGCACTTGGTAGTGAACAAGTATCTTACCTTTTAGACATAATGAACTTCTTGATTCTATGAAGCTACTTAATATTGATCTTTGATATATTGATATACTTAATGTTTTCTATCATTTTGGATATCTTGATCCCATAAAGAAGGCTAGCTCCTTGATTCTAATAGATGGTAACTTGATACTATTGATAATGTTTGTGATAAGCATGGTAACCATGACGATAGAAGTATAACAATAAGATTGATATTTATGATCTTTTGTTGACCGTGGTTGAGTTTTGATGAGCTTGGTAATTATGGCATATGGTAAAATTGAATGACCTGACTTAATGTAAGTACTATTGTGTTCATGATCTTTGAAGTATGATGTTACACCTGTCTGCTGCCCTAATCATAAGACTCTAACTCTTGATGAAAGTTTGATGCCATGTTTATATATGATGATGAAGTAGCTGATGATAACATGTTATGACCATGATGGATAGGTTGGTGACTTGAATAATATTGGTTGAAGGGGTTACTCATTAAGAGGGAGAAAGTCTCCATAAGATCCCTACACCTACTATCATTTGCATTATATGTACAAAAGATTCTTTATTGTTGAAGTAAGATTTATGGACATGAATAGACAAATATCTGATATTGTTGGTCTGCAGCAAAGTTTTGGTCTAAGAAACAAAGTTTTCCTTACTCTAAGCCTCAACCGCATGAAAGCAAGCCTAAGGGTGCGACTGTAGCCTCTCAATAGCACGAAAGAAGGCCTGTGCGTGTGGTTATGCCTGTAGATCATAAAACTAAAGCCTTATACATAAAATCAGGAATGCACCAGGAGGATGACAATCCTATAGACATGGAGCAGACAACAAAAATTTCTATGAGTAGGGAAGTTTGAATGTGAATGTGTTGACTAAACTTGTGTTTGCAGGTGACCGGGATATGCATATCAATATGTCATGATTTGATCATTGATGCTTGTGTATGATAGTGTTTGATAGCAGTTGCAAGGGTTTGACTAGATTTGGCTAATTGATATAGATAAGCAGTGTTTGGAGTTTTGACATGATGCTTGATAATGATTTAGAACTTTGACTTGATGTTGAGATATGTTTTGGGCTATAGATCTCACTGTGATAGCAAATTTGGGTTTTGACCTGATGACTAATGATTTGATTTGACGACTGATGATTTTCCTTGATAACAATGCTATATGGGCATAGTGACTTTCAGTGACTTATATTGGTATTCAATAGATATTCTGTGTTGACATCATTATCTTTGACACATTGGTTGAAGTATAAACAATTGTGATTCAGTATGAAGTAATCTCACAATAAATGGATGGAACTTGCATGACTTATCCTTGGTGTATGCATTTGCATCTAGTGACAGAAATGATTTATATTATGATCATGAGGATGACTTGATGAAGTTTGGTTTGATATTGATTGGTATATGACAATTTGTTGGCACGATAATAGATGAAGTCATAACATGATATTTGGATATGAGCTCTAGCTGTCACCGGGTCTAAACAATTTGATATAGTGATATTGATGAGTTTGATATTAGTTTTTGATTTGGCATCTAAAGTTTTGATAAACTGACTTATTTGATTTGATTGCACATTATTGATTTATGTAAGGCTGAGCATATTGGTTTGGTAAAGTGTTATGTTTGCAGAAAGCATTGTATGAAGCAAGCTCCCTGAGCCTGATGTGTCTGCATTGACAGTTACTTGGTGAAGTCAAGAAGATGTGTCAATCCAAACCCCTACTTCAAAAATGGTAGAAGGTAGGATTTTGATTTTGGGTTTTACATGTTGATGGTCTACTCTTGATAGGTAATGAGCCTCTGATGATCAAAGTAAGAGGGAGTTGGCTTTTGAAGCCTAAAATGAAGAGTCATGGCATGATGAATTACTTTCTGAAGTTTGGAAAAGAAAATCTATATCGGGAAGTTGTTGAAGAATTTTTTGGAAATCGGAAATGCAAATCCTTGAACACACCAATTGAATTTCAAGAAATTATGAAGAGATAATGTTGAACTTGACTTGGCAACCGACAATTGATTGAAGCATTGATGTTCCGTTTGAACGCTCATTTGTATATATACATGTTGTGCATAGAACCTAAGTGAATTCATAATTGAGCCACTTCACACACATTGAGTTGCCATCGAGCACCCTTCGAAATATCTGCATGGGTGGATCATTTTTTGATATGAGATATTTATTCTATGATATGTGATTGCATGGATGTATTGATGATATTTGGGATCGTTATTGACAAACACATTTGGGCGCTTCCTCGTATGAGATCTGCCATGTTAATTTGGATGAAGAGTCCATAGCTTTAAGCACGACCGAGGTTGAGTACGATGTTTCTAGCATGGCTGGTTATGAGGTAGGATAAAGAAGCTCTTCGGAGAGATGTTTGAGCAGGTTCTATATATGACATGGATGGTCCGATTGGCAAAGAATCTCGTATATCGCTGGGACTGTGATACCTTCATATACTGAGACAATGTTGTTGTAAGAGACAAGCTTAGGCTTGTGGCGGGCACCTCCGTGAGAGGGAGGATGACTATGGTATCCTTTTTTGTGATATATATATATATATATTGTTCTAATATGATATTTGATTTGATGTCCTGTATGAACAGGGTACAACTGCTACTGAGACATGATGATTACCAGATACAAGCACGATGATATGTTGTTGATCTACAGAAAGCATCATTGATTGAGGACATTGAACCAACTCTTCCCCCCTATTTGAGCTCCCAGGGTGTGGAATTTAGATGGAGGGCTCTTGGGGTTGAGGAATCTCTGGACAATAAGATATCATCCTTATCTGTTACCCATAGGGTTGGAGATGTTGCTCCCTGTTAAAATTGTCAAATAGGTCCAAATTCCACCTTGGGACAACTCCTTTGATGGAGGTGATGATTGCATTAAATTCCTCTTTTCGAGAGGACCAAAATTGATATAAAGATCATCTCATTTGGACAAGTAGAAGTGTGATTTTGAATTTATGCCCACATATGTGAAAAAATTGTTCAAGTTGACCACATCATCATGTAGGCTCAAGAAGCCCAATGGACGTGTCTCTTCACCCACAATGAATTCTACAAATACAAGTGACCTCTCACCTCATTTGGCATCTTCACCATTCACACATTCTCTCTCCTCCTCTCATTGGTTCGTACTACGTTGGACATTCTTCTCTCTCACACGTGTGGATCAAGAAGGACGAATTTCAGAAGCTAAATTACAGGGCCGAAATTACAGAGTTGACTGCAGTTTGACCAGCGTTGACCAACACCTTCTGGGCATCATTTGATTTCGATCTTTTGGGGATATTTCTGTCTCAGCAAGCCACATCTTTTGGCATAGAAACCAAGGTTTTCTGAGAAATTTGACCGCAGACAAAATTGCAGGTTGGCCGCATAAAATTACAACAATTTTCTCTCCTTTGAATGAGTTTGATTGTAATGTTCCTAAATAGGAATACAAGTGATATAAAGCAAATAATCTGTGCATCAAAATATAAAAAAGATATACACATCTAACACCCATGGAAATGCTGCGAAAAAGGAACTGTTGAGCCATTCTATTACTTCTTTGAGGGAAAAATACAATGGATAATAGAATGGTGCATCTGGGCTTGTCTCAATGGACAAGCATGACCAAACCTAGGTGAGAAAATGGCTGATCCGATGACTGCTCCAACTGTTGCACCAATCTGCACTGCACTGCCCAAAAAACTGCCTTTCTGCTAGGTTCGAATGGCTGAAAAGTCCACTTCTTATGCCCAGAAAATTATAAGCTTTTAACCTCGGACTCCTTGGCCTAAACCCAGAAAAACCCACGAAGGAATTTGGCTGGTTTAGACTTCTGAAATTCAACCCCCTTGGAACCCGACTTCAGCTGCAACTACAAAACTCAGCCTACTGGAATCTGCCTGTAAATCCTCCCGGAAATGGTCCCAAAGTGCTAGGCAGACCCCTACTATCAATCCCCTGACTTCCTGGATGGGCTTCCGGCCTATGGCACCTGCTCCTATGCTTCCAAGAAAACGTTGGACTGGCCCTCTGCATTGTTCCGAAGCCCAGGAATTTGAACTGCTGGGATGTTGGCTCTGCTGGCTCCAAATCTCCCATGGAATGCTGGCCTATTGCTGCTATCCAAATCTCCTAACTCTCCTGACAAATGTCTGATCAATGATAGCTCCAACTCCTCATGCATATTCTCTAGCTAGCCAAAAATACACACTCCCTGTTTGTGGATGAATGGGATTGCTGTGACACATTCCCGGATCTCTTGAAATGATTATGGAACTGCCTCCCTAGGGCAGGCACGGAAGGTCCCCCGAAGGAAAGGTTGAATCTCTCGCCTGAGAGATTCATGGCTAAACAGTCGGTTGACTTAGCGAAACAACAGAGCGAACAATCAAGTAATTTCGATTGCAAGGTGTAAGAATGAAATCCAAATGAGAGCTTCTTCCTCCTTTTAACTCCTTGGGCCTTCCTTGCCTCATGTGGCCCCCTCTATCTAGCTATTCGACTTCCCTCCAAGCCATTTGAATGGCCCAGTCCGAATTCACATGTGGGTGGCCCCCACATTCCACTAGCAGCCAAATAAAGTCGAATTTCCTCCTAAGTCCCTAAGTCGAAAATGATGGGTTCTCTTCCTTAGCCAAAATTGTGCAAAATTGTGTAGCAACACCCTGTTACAAATGTATTTGAGAAGGGACATGACAATCCTCCCCTCCCAAATGTTGCTTGCCCTCAAGCAACCTCAAAGTTGGGTGCTCCAAAATATGCTCACCCTCCCAGGTGGCATCCTCATCTGGCAAGTTCTTCCAACGCACCAAGAACTCCCTGATGGTCCTGCTCCTCAGTTTCCTTTCCTTGCTCTCCAAGATGGCCTCAGGTTCCAAAACCAAGTGGCCCTCATCATCCAGTGGGGGTAAATCTGCTGCTGCTGTCACTTGTTGTCCCAACACCTTTTTAAGGCATGAGACATGAAATACATTGTGGATCCTGCTCCCCAGAGGCAGCTCTAGCTCATAGGCCACCTCCCCAACTCGTCTAATCACCCGGTAGGGCCCATAGAAGCGGGGCTGTAGCTTCTCGACCCCCTTCTGCTTCAGCGTGGACTGCCTGTAAGGCTATAGCTAGAGGTACACCAAGTCCCCCTCCTCGAAATGCCTCTCTGTCCTGTGCCGGTCTGCGTACACCTTCTGCTGATTTTGGGTTGTCACCAAGTTATCCTTGAGAGCCTTGAGGATGTCTTGGCTCTCTTGGACCCAATCTTTGGCCTTTGGGGCCCGACTGTCTCCAAAAACAATGTCAGCAAAAGATAATGCATCATATCCATATAAAGCACGAAAAGGAGTCATACCAATGGACATGTGGTGGGTGGTGTTGTAGCAGTACTCGCCCAGATGTAACCATCGAATCTAAGCTCTCTGCTGATCGGTCACGTAGTTCCTCAGGTATCCTCCAGCGACTGATTAACCCTCTTGGTCTGGCCATCTCTTTGAGGATGATAGCTGCTGCTAGGAGTGAGCTCGGTCCCAACCAATCTAAAAAGTTCCTGCCAAAAGCCTCCCATGAACTTGCTGTCCCTGTCACTCACAATGTTCTTGGGGAGCCCGTGCAACATGAAAATCTCCCGAAAGAACAATTTTGCAACCTGTGCAGCTGTGTATCTGGTGGGGATGGCAAAAAAGTGGGCTCTTTTGGTTAACCTATCAACCACTACGTAGATGCAGTCCTTCCCCTGCATTGTGGGTAGCCCTGTGATGAAATCCATAGAGATACTTTCCCATTTCCCCTTGGGGATGGGAAGTGGCTGTAGCAATCTTGCAGGGTGTATCAACTACCTCTTGTTCCTCTCACATGCCTCACACTCTTGTACATGCTTCAACACATCCCCCTTGAGGCCCTTCCATGTGAATCTCTCCCTAACTGTTATATATGTTTTCCGGAACCCTTGGTGCCTGGATAATGGTGAGTCATGTGTTGCCTGGAGCACCCTCTCTCTCAACTGCGAGTTGGTTACTAGGAAAATGCTCCCCTTGTAATAGATGATGTCATCCATCACTCAATAACGCTCATCTGCATGGGCACTCTCCAAGACCTCGCATGCCCTCTTGACCTTGGAGTACTCCACCAATAGCTGAGCCTTCTAATGATGGCAAATGCTCATGGGGGATAAACCAGCTGGTCTTCGAGATTGAGCATCGGCCACCACATTGTGCTTTCCCTGCACATACTCTATGTCAAAGTCATAATTCTGCACCTTGCTGACCCATCTTTGCTGCCTGTCATTGAGGCTCTGCCACCCAATGAAGTGATGAAGACTGTTGTGATCAGTCTTCACCCGAAACCTGTTGCCCACCAAGTACTGTTGAAATTTGGACAATGCATGCATGATGGCTAACATCTCTTTGTCATATATGGAATATGACAACTCATGTGGTAGGAGCTTTCGACTCTTGAAAGTAATGGGATGCCCATCCTCTGAAAAAGCTGCTCCAACTCCCACCCTGAATGCATCACACTCCACGGTGAAGGGCTAGGAAAAATTTGGAAGTGCCAAGATCAGGCAACTGCTCATCACCTCCTTGAAGCGATCGAAGGCAACCTCTGCTCCATCAGTCCATGTGAAAGCCCCTCTCTTGGTCAAATCGGTCAAGGGTGCTGCCAGCTGTGAGAACCCCTTGACAAACTTCTTGTAGTAGGTGCAAATGCCCAAGAAACCCCTCAGCGCAGTCACATCTCGGGGTATTGGCCAATCCTGGATGGCTCGTATCTTCTCCTCATGGACCTTCACCCCATCAACACCGATGATATGCCCTAGGTAGAGCATCTCTGTCAAGCCAAACTCGCACTTGGATAGCTTGGCATAAAACTGTTGCTCCTCCAGGATGCGTAGTACCTCCTCCAAGTGTTGGAGATGCTCCTCCCATGTCCGGTTGTAAATCAGAATGTCATCGAAGAAAACGAGCATGACCGTCCTCAACTGTCACCCGAAGAGATGGTTCGTGCATGAATGGAAAGTGGCCGGTGCGTTGGTCAACCTAAATGGCATGACCAGGAACTCGAAGTGCCCATAGTGGCACTAGAAAGCTGTGTTAGGGATATCCTAATCCCTAACCCTGATTTGGTGGTACCCTGGACGCAGATCAATCTTAGAGAAGTACTTGGCTCCTCTAAGCTCATCCATCAGCTCACCTATGCGGGGAATGGGGTACCGGTTCTTCAATGTCTTCAGGTTGAGGGCCCGATAGTCAATGCACATACGAAGGGTTCAATCCTTCTTCTTCCCTAGTACTATTGAAGAAGCGAAGGGACTGGAACTTGGCCTGATATGGCCCAATGTTAACAGCTCCTGAATGACCTTCTCTATCTCATCCTTATAGGCCTTGGGATGCCTATAAGGGGTGGTGATCACTGCCTGCACACCTGGCTCCAACTCAATAGTGTGCTTAAATCCCCTGTCTGGTGGTTGCCCTGGTGGAATGTCCCCAAACACAACTGCGTATCTGTCCAACAAAGCCTGTATGTCTGGTGGTGGTGGCTGAGCCTGTCCCCCAACCTCTGAAATCCTCAGCTCTACTGCCCATGCAATGTCCCCATGTCGCAGATCTGCCTCTGTCCTGTGGGCCGACACTGTCTGAGGTGGATAAGACTGCATGCCTCTCAGAACTACCAATTTGCCATCCGACCCATTAAATTCCATTTCTGGCTTCCTCCAATCTGTTGTGACTCGCCCAAGGGAATACAACCACTGGACACCCATCACCATGTTGGTGTCTGGCACATCGACCACAAAGAAATGGTCTGTCATTGAGTAGTTCCCCATAACTACTGTCAGGGCAGGAACATAACGAGTCCACTGTATGGTATGGTCTCCTGGTACTAGGACTGAAAAGCCCTCAAACTCAGCCGTGGTGAGGCCCCTCCTCTGAACCAACTGGGCATCTATGAAATTGTGGGTGGCCCCACTGTCAACTAGGACTGACACCCTCTGCCCTTGTACGATGCCTCTGATCCTCAATGTCAAAAATTTAGGAATCCCGTATAAGGAAGCAAGGACTCCCTCAGATGAGGCATGGAATGCCCTTCCCTTTGGAGGTGGTGGTGGTGGCCCTCTATTTGTCGGACTCTCACGCTCTCCCACACCACACTCCTGCTCCACCTCGTCCTCCTGGTCACTGTCAGAAAAACCTCAATATAGTGTGCTCTATCGGCAGTGCACCGATGGCCTAGTGCCCAGGGCTCCCTGCATGTGAAGCACAACTTCCTCCTCCTGAGTTCCTTTCGTATCTCGTCATCTAGCTTCCCTTGCCCCTGTGTGGTCCTCTAAGGTGGAGGTCTAGTCTCATGCCCCTTTTGTGGAAAAGGGGTCTGTGCAGGAAAAGATGCTCTAGTCTTGGGGATGGCCCCTTGTAGATCTCTGGTGCACAAAATTGCCTCCTGCAGCGTGGAGGGTTTGCGTGACTTCACCAGTCCATGCAGGGGCTCAAGTAAGCCCTCAATGAAGGTGTACACCCTCCTAGCCTTTGATAGATCCGGAACCATCACTGATACTCGCAGAAACTCTGAGATGTACTGCTCTGGGTTGCTTGTTTGGCACAGTTGGGTTAGCTCTCTAAAATGGGCCTCTAGATCTCTCTGGTCAAAATGCTCCACCACCGTCTTGGTGAAGTCCTCATAAGAAGTCACATGGGTATGCCCTAGGGTGGCCAAGCCATGAAACCACCAGTCATGGGATTGCCCTGCCCCTCCATGTGCAGCGTGCACATGTTGATGGCTTCCTGTTATGTCATCTGGTTGAGTTGGAAGTAGGTGTCCATCTTCTCAACCCAAGCCATAGCTGTGCAGTTGGCAGTGCCATCGAAAGTAGGGAAGTACATCCTCCCAATGGTCCTTTGCAGCTCAGTTATGGGTTCTGTGTCCTACATAACCCTTGTTCTTCTCACTCTACTTGAGCTTGCAAAAATCTCTGAAGGAGAGTGCTTTCCTAAAGTCTGCATCCATAGACTACCACTCTTTGAAATAGTCTCCCATCTGGATGGGGTCTGCACCCCTTGCATGTTCAATTTCTGCCACTGGTACAATAGAAGGTAGTGTGGCACAAGTTAGTCCACTAGCTGATGGGTGCTGCGCTGCTGGTGAGGGATGATCAAATGGTTGAGAGGCTCCAGAAGTTTCCCCAAACATAAACCCTCTAGGAATGGTCCTCTCTTAGTTCTGCAGTTTTATCTCTTCCAACATATCTTTCTGACCCTTGGCTAAGTCATTCAGGGTTCTCAGGAGGCTGTTGAAAGTCATCTCTTCCCTAGTCTTGGGTTACACCATGTCCTCCTCTTCTACCACTGCTTTCCCTCTGTCCTCCGTGTCTATAGTAATCTGCAGTTCTCTTTCTCTGCTCCGGTACCTCTGCCTTCAGTATGTGATGTTTTGTTGTTCCCCTTCTCTCATAGGTGACAAATCGCCACAGATGAGCCAAGAACTAGGCTCTGATACCACTGTAATGTTCCTAAATAGGAATACAAGTGATATAAAACAAATAATCTGTGCAGCAAAATATAAAAACGAAATACACATTAAACACCCATGGAAATGTTGCAAATAAAGAACTGTTGAGCCATTTTATTACTTCTTTGAGGGCAAAATACAATGGATAATAGAATGGTGCACCTGGGCTTGTCTCAATGGACAAGCATGACCAAACCCAGGTGAGAAAATGGTTGATTCGATGACTGCTCCAACTGCTGCACCAATCTGCACTGCGCTGCCTAGAAAACTACCTTTCTGTTAGATTCGAATCGCTGAAAAATCTAATTCATGTGCCCAAATTTTTTTAAGCTTATAACCCTAGACTCCTTTGCCTAAACCCAAAAAAACCCACAAAGGACTTTGGCTGGTTTAGAATTATGAAATTCAACCCCCTTGGAGCCTGACTTTAGCTGCAATTGCAAAACTCGGCCTGCTGGAATTTGCTTGTAAATCCTCCCAGAAATGGTCCCAAAGTGCTGTTGACCCCTACTATCAATCCCTTGACTTCTCGGATGGGCTTCCGGCCTATGGCACCTGCTCCTAAGCTCCATGAAAATGCTGGACTAGCCCTCTGCGCTGTCCCCAAGCCCAGTAATTCGAACTGCTGGGATACTGGCTCTGCTGGCTCCAAAACTCACAAGGAATGCTGGCCTATTGCTGCTCTCCCAATCCTCTAACTCTCTCGGCAAATGTCTAATCAATGATAGCTCCAACTCCTCCTGCATATTCTCCAGCTAGCCAGAAATACACTCCCTGTTTGTGGTTGAATGGTAGTGCTGTAACACACTCCCGGATCTCTTGAAATGATTATGGAACTGCCTCCCTAGGGCAGGGATGGAAGGTTCCCCGAAGGAAAAGGTTGAATCTCCCACTTGAGAGATTCGTGGCTAAACAACTGGTTGACTCAACTAAACAGCAAAGCGAACAATCAAGTAATTTTGATTGCAAGGTGTATGAATGAAATCCAAATGAGAGCTTCTTCCTCCTTTTAACTCCTTGTGCCTTCCTTGCCTCATGTGGGTGCCTCCATCCAGCTATTCGACTTCCCTCCAAGCCATTCGAATGGCCCATTCCGAATTCACATGTGGGTGGCCCCCACATTCCACTAGCAGCCAAATAAAGTCAAATTTCCTCCTATGTCCCTAAGTCGAAAATGCTGGTTTCTCTTCCTGTTACAAATGTATTTGAGAAGGGACATGACTTTGATTGGATTGTTTTGGGTTGAATTTGACCAATGTTTTACAACTCAGACTCGGACTCGGACTCGGCCGGCTCGATTTCAATGACTCGGTCGTTGTAAAAAATACATTAAATATTTTTTTTTTTTATAAAATAACATAATTTTAAATATTTTAAACATAATTTTAAAGATTTTCATTCAAGTTTCCAAACACACAACATTATAATATACATGGAAGACAACATATGATCAAAGTAGGCTCATGAACCAATCCATTATATCAAAATGGTACGGTGGTACCCAATGGCAATAGTAAATACATAGTCAACTGTAGTCTGTCATACATGATCAAAGACTCAAGAGTCAAAACAAAATACAAATAACCAAGGAGGCTAGTAGCTACTGCCAGAGGAGCCAAGATCATCTCGACCAATCTCTGGATCATCATCATCAGAGTCAGACAAGGGGCCCCATGGCTCCTCCTCATCATCATCGTCTCCAACTGCAACTGTAGAAGTGGTGCCAGTACCACTAGGCTGTGCAGCAGATGCAAGCTGAGATAGAGTACAAATGCGGCTGCGCTTCTGTCGTGGCTGAGCAGAGGAAGGCGAAGCACCTACAACTGGAGTCCTACTAGTTGGCTGTGAGACTGAGGCTGGTGGATCGGGATCTGCATTCAACTGAACAGGCTGCAGTGCATGTTCAACACCAAGTTGATCAATCTCAAGATCCTCATCAGGATCAAACTCTGGTAGACGACTCTCCACTACCCAATCTGATGTTGGATCAATGTCTTCCAACACAATGGGATCTGAATCAGGTCTTTTGTTCAGCAATTGGTTCCGTCTGAGCCGAAGGTTGTATTGGACAAAAACTAGATCATTCAACCGTTTTTGCTCCAAACGGTTTCTCTTCTTTGTGTGAATCCTCTCAAAGACAGACCAATTGCGCTCACACCCAGATGCACTGCAAGTTTGACTCAAAATACGAATTGCAAACCTTTGCAATTCAGGGCACTGGCCACCAAAGGCCTCCCACCATTGTGCTGCAAAAAACATAGGAGTGTAATGAATTATGAGTTAGATGAAGGCTGAAGCTCAACAAAATTACAAATTATATCTAACTTTCAAATTATAAATGATTTAACAAACTTTAATAAAAAAAGTAAAACCATTAAGAAATTGAAAATTGAAATTTTTGTTTACCTGGCTCATCTGCTTCTCTTGCAATCTTTGCTAGGTTCTTCCCAAAGGTACCTGTTGCATTGCTGAAGGATGTGACCTGCTGATGTATCAGCAGCTGATCAGACTCCGATGGGACCATGCGCTCAATGCAATCAACCAGTCCATCTCTGACCTCCCCCCTCAAAGCTCTTGACTCCTTAGCTTTATAATGATACCGTGGGTTCAAAAAATACCCAGCTGCATGTATAGGGCGATGGAGTTGATTGTTCCATCTTTCATCAATGATTGCCCAAATGGGCCCATACTTTGCCACTCTATCCTTGTATGCTGTCTTTATTTGCTCCTTTGCTTGATCCATAGCCTCATAAATGAAGCCCATAGCCAACCTTTCCCCATCCACCAACCGCAACACCTTAACTAGTGGCTCAGCAAGCTTCACAATCTCTGCTGCCTTTCTCCAAAAAGTTTCATCATGGACTTTCCTTTTCAATTCTCTGCCTTCTGGTTTGTTAGACCAACTGCTTTGATTCCAATCATCACTGGAAAACATCTTTTGCAAGTTTCTATGTTGGGAAAGCATAGATTGCAATGTCAAAAAATGTGTAGCAAATCTAGTGATGGCAGGCCTAATAATATCCTTGCCTCCAGTGTGTTTCCTCATGAGACTCAAAACCAGTGTATGATTGTAGATAAATTTTGTTATGCTTTTGGCATTATCTACAGTGTTTCTGACCCAATCTAATTTTCCAATATCCTCAAGCATGAGGTCTATGCAATGTGCAGCGCATGGGGTCCAAAAGATGGTCTTGTGTTTTTCCTCTAACAGTCTACCAGCAAGAACATAGTTAGAGGCATTGTCTGTGATGATTTGAACAACATTAGCCACCCCCACATCCAATAGCTGAAACAACAAGTGGCCATCTTTTACCTTATCAGATGCATCAACTGATTTTAAAAACATGGTTCCCTGTGGGCAGAAGACAAGAAAGTTTATGATGGTACGGTTTCTTTGATCAGTCCATCCATCTGACATGATGGTACACCCTGTTCTTGCCCATGATTCCTTGAAATCTTGCAAATACTCATTAATTGATTTAATTTCTTTCTGCAAACGAAACCCCCTTAGCTCTTGCATAGTAGGGCCTTTGAAGCCTTTTCCAGCAGCATGTATGGCCTCAAACATTGGCTCATAATATGGTGAACGAGCAGCATTAAAGGGGATATCAGCATCATACCACCATCTAGCTATGTAGTCACAAGCAGTGTCCCTCAATTCTTTCTTCCAATGGTCATCTAAAGTGGGCTGAGCAAGACCTTTACTAATACTAACTTCAGGACCATGTGCATCTGATGGAGAGGAGCCTGAGTGAGTGAAAAAACTTTTGATAGTCCCATCACCCTTCATTCTACCCTTTCCCTTATCTTGAACAGAAGCAAAAGAGGGAGGAACATAACGGAAAGGGTTTGATGCATCAGTTTGAGGGATAGAGGAAGAACCCTCAAACTCATAGTGGGGGTTGGCAGCCATCATTCTTTGTATCTCCCTCTTCCTCCCAATTTCAGCCTGTATCTCTTTTTGCCTAGTCTTTTCTTCTTTAAATTTTTCAAAGCTTTCCAACAAATTCTTTCTAATCTCCCCAATTTGATCAGAGGGACATGGAGTAATATTGCCTTTAATCCCTGCCAAGTGTTGTTTCAGCCTATGAATCCCCCCAGGACCTGACTTAATTTTCCTATGGCAAAACTTGCAACACATCTCACTATCAACCATTTCAACATATGCCCAAGCAGGATCTTTTGCTCTAGGTGCCATTTTTTGACTAGGAAAACAATCTGAAAATGAAAAAAAAAAAATAAAAATTGATTCAATGTTCATTTATTTGACTAAAAACACTCTCTAAGCTATCTTGATATGCACCTAAAATTTACTAAGTAAAAACAGATTTATAGAGGTGGAAAAAAATACCTCCAGGCACAAACTGCCTCCTCAAGCTTGCTCCAAGAATCAGCTCCTCAATGCTGCTCCAAATGGCTGCCCAAGAAGCTCCTCACTCCAGCTACAATGCTCCTCCAAGACTCCTCACTGCTGCTCCAAAACAAGCTCAAGAACTGCTCACTAACTCTCAAAGAAGACTCTCACTCAAATGCATAAGACTGCTGTGAGTGAAATGAGAGCATTTGGCTGTCTTAAATAGAGTTTGGGAGGGGGAAATGGACCCCAAAAGCATTTAACAATATTCCATTACCCTTTGGAATCCACAAACCCTACTTAACTTTACCAAATATCAGCAAAAAAATGAATTTTTTTTATAAAAACCGCTGCCCAGCCGTCCTTTCCATGACTCGGCCGAGTCAATACGGACCCGGCCGGGTTGACCGAGTCAACTATGACTCGGCCGAGTCATTGGATGACTCGGCCGAGTCATAGCTGACTCGGTCAGCCGAGCCGGGTCATGGGCCGGGTCATTGAGCTGGCTATTGAAACGGTCCGAAACGGCCGTTTCGGTTTCAACTCGGCCGTTTCGTAAAACAGTAAATTTGACCTTCTGATCAGGCCGAGTTTGACTAGGGAAGACCGAGCTATTTTGAAGACATTATATTGTTGCTTTGACCAGCATGGACTTTCTAGTTAGGGTTGTTGACTACTGCAAAAAGTCACAAATTTTGAGAGCGCTGTTTTGACTTGAATTTGGCAAGTCAATTTTGACTATTGTATTCTCTCTCTCTACTGAACATTTTGATATAATAATGAGAAGAGTTGATCAAGGAGTTTCCCCCGCATTGGGGTTTTTCCCTGGCATCTGCCAAATCTGGTGTCCTCTTGTCTTGGCTTGCCTTCTGTATTTTGTTTCATGTTCTATCCACTTTTACTGTCAATGTGATTAATGGTTAATGTGATTGCTACTGGAAATCTAAATTGGAAATTGGGCTGCTAAAGGAACATTGAAGTAATTGTGCCAAGCATAGAACATACCATTGTTAACTAAAATTAACGCTCCCCTATCTTGGTCTTTGCAGAGTATACCCTAGTTGGCATGATACCCACAAGCCAAGCTTGTTGGGATTGTCCCTCCCCGTCTAGCCAACAGGTTGAGGAGGCTTGGGGCATGTGATCCTTACCTTTTGGTAAGTCGGGTATCTAGCCCAACCTTGGATTATGATGCAGGTGTTCTACCACATGACTCTTAAGGGTCATTGTTGGTAAGATCGGTAGGCAATAGGATGGGTTGAGATGTGCTCCCGTATATCACCTATTGCTCGATATGGGGTTGTAGATGTTTAGCTCCCCCATGAGATTCCATGTTGAGATGTGCTCCGCGATGCGATTTTGAGATGTGCTTTCCGATGTTGATGTGGTTCATAGATTTTGCTGCTCGCTGAGGTTTCCTGGGTGGTAGCATTGGGCTCCCCGCTGGAAGTGATTCTGGGAGGTAGCATTGTCTCCCCGATGAGTAGAGAGTGATAACTTAGGCTCCCCTTCTGATGTCAAATTCTTCTTCTTTTAGATTCGAGAATGTTTAGCATATGAGCAGGGACAATCAAGAGATAAACAAGAATAAACAAGAGATGAATCGAGATGAACAATGACGATACGTGATGATGAGATACTTGAGATTGGATATGATTTGATGATAGGATACACATGACATGATGTAGGTGGAATTCTCCCTAGTTGAGAGGGAGTGTTAAAATTGGCAACTAGGGCCAAATTCCACTTTGAACAAATCATTTGATGGAGATGATGATTGCATTGAATTCCTCTTTTCGAGAGGACTAAAATCGACCTAAAGATCATCAAATTTGGACAAGGGAAAGTGTATTTTTGAATTATAAGCCCACATGTGCATATTTGATCAGGTCAACCCTAAAGCGAATTGGATACCCTTGGAAGGCTATAAATACAAGTGATCTCACCCTAATTTGAATAACAACATGAGACATTCTTCTATTCTCCTTCTTGTTTTTGGCTCACACAAGTCTGAGGTAGATTCGTAGAGGAATGAGTTCGTACGAAGGTGAAATTGCAGGGTCGAAAGCTCGCATCTCTATTTTGGGGTGTTGGGGCTCAGTTGCATGCATGACACAGAGATCTCGACTGCAGTCGCTCATTGGCAGGCTCATCCGTGCGACTGAAGCCTCTCAGTCGCACGCATAACTCATTCCCCATGGGACTGGAAACTAGGGTTCTGGATTACAGTTGCTGGCTTGACAAAGGATACTTTCGGCTGTAGTTGCAGGCTTATAGGCTCAAGGGAGCAACTAGAACCTCTTAGTCGCATGCATGACTCCTCCTCCATGTGATTGGGACCTGAAGGTTGAAATTCCAATTGTCTGAAGTTTTTGCTCGTTGACTGCAGTGTTCGTTAGTTGACCAAAAACAATGACATTTCATTATAGGTTCTGAATCAGGGTTTTGAGTATGAGCATGGTTGGGTTCATTTCATGGATGTTGTTTAGTTGATTTTTTATGGATAGTTCTATGGATGAAAATATGGATCACTGTACTTTCTTTTGTTGAATCTTTCAATGAAAATCTAATAAGAAGAATTTGAAAGGGTTTTCCCCATAGTGGGTTTTGCCCTGGTCTCCGACCAATCCTGGTGTCTCTATGTTTGAATGCTTTTCTTCTATTGTTCCTTTATGTTCCACTGCATTGATGATGATGATATTGTTCTTTCTACATAGTTGCATATGTTGCTGAATAATGTTATGACGTTATGGGGTGAATTTAATGTGTAAATGAAGAAATGCAATTATCAAAGCAAAGAACAATATAGTGTTGACTTTTGTAGCATCGTTTGGTTCTAGCCACGAAATTTGGTGGAGAGGCTAGAATACATGTATTCTCCAAAACCCAGAATTCGTTTTTTGAAATTCCACCTAGCGCAGACTTAATTAAAATACATATATATATATATATATATTTTTTTTAATGGTGCCGAAGTCTAAATGTAGGAAAACTAATTAATTAAGTCATGATGAAATCTTCTAGAAGAAGACATGGATCGAGTTCTAGTTAATCTTAGCCATCGATTATGTTTTAATCTTGGCCGTTGAAGCCTCAACGAGAGATTATAAGAAGAAATTCGATGGGGGTTGGAGAACACACTTGGAGCCACCAGGAATTCGATATTGCTGGGAAATCAAACTCCAGAGTAGCAGTTGTGTGTTGTCAGAGGTGATTTAGTAGTTTCGAAGCAGTGAGAGAGGGGCAGGGATAGTAAAGCCGGAAGGAAGTTTTTCCAGTTCAGTGAGTGCATAACAGAGAGACAACGTACTCCACAGAGAGGCTGACGTAGTGTAGAGAAGCAGCGCAAAGCTTCAAAGGGAGATCCATATTTCGCTGAGGAGAAGTCGAGATTCAGTGGTAGGAGCCGGAGTGGGAGCTTGGATGCCAAGAAGATCGAGTTTCCAGAGAAACAACTGATCAATAGAGTGAGAGAGACGCTGGTCCGAGCTGGGTGACGCAAATCTACGTAGGGTTACACAGAGGCAGCGGAAAGGTAGCAAGGAGTAGCTTATCTTGAGCTAAGGTCATTATCGAATCACCGGTGGAAGTGAGATTTTTCTCACTAGACTTCTATCAGTCATTTTTTCTGTATGGATTGCTAGATTTGAGCATCCATAGATTTGTACACAGATTTACTACTGTAGAATAATAAAACCCTCGGTTTTCCGGGGACGTTGGTCTAAAAATAACGGTGTTTTATTGTGTGTGTACATCTATTCTTCTAGTGTTTTTATTTCTTCCACAATATTTATTTTGTGAAGGCTGTAGTGTATATGTTTCGATATTTGCCGTAGGAAACTGCAAATGAATTGGTTGATTAATTTAACAAATAGAAGAAACATTATTAGTTGCTGCAGTAGGATTCAGGGTCACCAAATTTTCACATATAGCCCTAAGAAAAAACACAAACATCCCATTTGGAGTTTTTGTGAGTTTCATTGGGAGCTTGGAGAGTGTTGAGTTTTTGGTGGAGTAGTCATCTTGGAGGCTTAGAGTTGGACTTGGAGCTATTTTGGAGATAGTTTGGAGATGTTAGTGGACTTGGCATCTTCATGAGAAGGCTAAGGAAGCTAGTTTGCATTTCTAGGTAAGGATTTCCACTTGAAAAAATCCATATTTCACTGTTGTCCATGTGTTTTTTTTTTTTAATGTGTTCTATGCTACAATGTTATCAGAGCTCTAGTTCGTTGCTATCAAATTTTGTAAGCTAAATATGCCCCATTTTTCTCCCAAATTTATCTTAGGTTTTCCATTTTTCTTAGCTGCAATTTTTTTTTTTTTTTTTTTTTAATTAGCAGATTTCTTTGCAAATTTCAAATATTTCTAGCCACCATGCCTCCAAAAGGCAAGGACACTGCATGGGCTCATTGTGATGTGATTGATTGAAAAATGATATGCAAATTTTGCAATAAATCTATTGGAGGAGGGGGTATTCTCAGGTTGAAACAACACTTGGCGGGGATAAGAGGCCAAGTAAAGCCATATGATGCACCAAAGGAAGTGATAGGTCCTGTTAGGGCAGAATACCTTGCCAAGTTTGAGAAGTTTGAGGAGAATAAGGCTAGGGAGAAGGCTATCCATGAAAAAATTGCAAGGATGAAGGAAATTTTACAAGCCATGAAGGACTGTGGATATGATGATTTTGAGATTCAAGACTCCTCTTCTATCCCTTCCACTAATGACCCCTTTCACTATGTTTCTTCTACTCTTGGGTCTTATCATCAAGGCCAATAATCTAAAGGAACAAAGAGGCCGAACATCCAAAGTTATTTCTCATCCTCTACCACCACTGCCTCTGCTAATCCCACTTCCTCCTAGCCAAGTCATCAACCCACTTTGGATGAGCATTGGAAAAAACAATGCAAAGAATCTTCTTTTCAATATATTGGTAGATGGTGGTATGATGCAAATATCCTATTTAATGTTGCTCGCTCACCTTATTAAGGAAGTTGGGGAGCAGCATGCTGTGCAGGTCATTATTGATAATGCCTCAAACTATGTTCTTGCTGGAAAGATGCTTGAAACCAAATATAAGACCATATTTTGGACTCCATGTGCTGCACATTGCATAGACCTCATGCTTGAGGATATAGGCAAAGTGGAGTGGGTAAAAAACACTATAGAGCATGCCAAGTGCATTACAAAATACATTTACAACCACTCATGGGTATTGAGCCTAATGAGGAAACACACTGGGGGCAAAGAGTTTGTTAGGCCTGTAATTACGAGATTTGCAACTCCCTCACGTTGCAATGTCTCAATGGTCAACATAAAAACTTGTAGAAAATGTTTTCCTTTGAAGAATGGTCTGAATCTCCGTGGGCTCGTAGACCAGATGGAAAAGACACCAAAAAGAAAGTGTTAGACACTTATTTTTGGAAAAGGTCTCTAGAGCTTGTGAAAATTACCGAGCCCCTTGTTAAGGTGCTAAGGTTGGTGGATGGGGAAAGATTGGCCAGGGGCTACATTTATGAGGCTATGGATCAGGCAAAGGAGCAGATACGGGCAACTTACAAGGACAGGTTAGCTAAATATGGTCGTATATGGGAGATCATTGATAACAGATGGAACAATCAGCTCCATCATCCTCTACATGCAGCGGGGTATTTTTTGAACCCAAAGTATCACTATAAAAATCGGCTAGGAGATCTGCATGATGGGGAGGTCAGAGCTGGATTGATTGATTGCTTGGAGCGCATGGTCCCTAGCCATGCAGACCAGTTGGAAATACATAGACAGCTTACTGTTTTCAATATGGCAGGTGGTAGTTTTGGCAAAGATGGCAAGAGATGTGGACCAACCAGGTAAGCAATTCCAATTTCCAATTTGTTTTTCTTTTCAAGTTAAAATTGTTTACGTTCTTTACAATTCAAATTATAAACTAAGTTACTAATTAATGTCTTTTTCTTTGCAGCACATTGGTGGGAGTCATTTGGTGGCCAGTGTCCTCAATTGCAAAGGTTTTCAATTAGAGTCCTCAGTCAAACTTGCAGTGCTTCAGGTTGTGAGCGCAATTGGTCTGTTTTTGAGTGCATACACACGAAGAAGAGAAACCGTTTGGAACAAAAATGGTTAAATGATCTTGTTTTCGTGCAATACAACCTTCGACTGAGGAGGAACCAAATGATGAGCAAAACACCTGATCTAGATCCCATTGTGTTGGACGATATTGATCCAACATCAGAATGGGTGGAGGAGACTGAAGATCTTGTGTTTGAGGCTGATTTTGATATCGACATGGCTTTAGCGGGGGATGAAGCAGATTATGTGGCGGCATCAGAACCAGGATCAGTAGCGGCATCAAGGAAAGGCAAAGAACCAATGGAAGGCACTAGTTGTGCAGGTCGACAAACTCGTGCTTCCATCAGGTCCACTTCTATTGTCATTGGTGGCACTGATACTGAGGTTGCAGATCAGGCTGAGGCATCCTTAGACTCTGAACCAGATGATGTCTATGTAGCTCCTGATGATGATCCTGTGTCTAGTAGTGCTGATGAACTTGATGATTGATCATGTGTACACTGTAGACTTGTAGTAGACTGTAGGCCAATGGCCTCATAGCTTGCAGCATTGTTTTTGGACTTTATAGGCCATTTAGAGCCTCATTTCTTATGTATTTTGCTATTTTGTCGATGATATGTATTGCACTCGGTGCCATTTTGATATATTCACCTTTACATGGTATATAAATGGGCAAACTTTTCATATTTTGTCTCTATTGGCTTGGAATCATGGTTTTACATCTTAAAAAAAGTTTTGTTTCATTAAAAATTAATTATTTATTGTATTTTTTTAAAACCAGTTCGTTTAGACCAAATCAATCCCAGTTAGATCGGTTCCGGTCGGTAAACCAGTTCATTAGGTGGACCGGTTCGGTCATCGGTTCCGGTTTTAAAAACATTGATAGAAACAATAATTCCACAAATTTGCAACTATGCAAATGCAACAATTAGCCCTATTATAGCGAAAATCCCATTCAATGCATATGACAAAAGTAAAACAAGAATAGCATTAAAAGTGTTTACTTACATGTAATATAACATATCCAACCATCAACAATTTGATAATAAAGAAGCTCCAAGATAAAATACTCCAATCCAAACATCAAAATTGATCCTTGCTCCAATTCTTCATGCCAGAAAAGTGTGAAATTCTCTAAAGAGAAGTGAGATCCAATCCAAATTGATCAACAGAAAATGAACTCATCTCGCTTGTATTTATACACTAATTAGGAGTTCGAATTAGTCTCTTAGGCCTACATAAGCCCCAAAAATAAAATAATGTGCTAATAACATAATTTTTGGTGTCAAACCCACCAAACTAGGTGATAAATGAAATAATAAGCCTCTTAAGAGGTCAAATGATAAACAATACATGTCGTAGGGCCCTCCAAGAGGCCTGATGAGGTCCATAGGGGCCATAATGAAGCATATGAGCCTCAAAAGTGATGGACAAGGGGGTGGTCCCTTGTTCTCTAAACAATAAACCTGTGGTGCGCCTAGTGGGTGTGGGGACACAACAATAACCCCATGGGTCTCCAAATGAGTCGAAGATGCCTGTAGACCATCTCTAAGGGCTCCGATGATGGTGTGGGTGATGCCATATTATCCTACAAGTCTTGGGTTAGCTGCCTAGTGCATGGTTCATCTGTGGGGCTGGTTGAGCAAAGGTGAACTAGGTGCATCTTCCTCGTCTAGTAGATGGATCTCAAGCCAATATCTGAACATCGCTGGGGATCCATGGAGTGCTGTCTACTACTGTTAAGGCCCATGGCTCTCAACACACACCCTACATGTGCGAATGTATCCCTTTGGAGGGTTAGGACCCCGTATAGGGAGACCAAACCCAAGATGGAGACCACTTGCAATCCTGCATAAGATCTAATCTGTCCCCTAGCCTTCCAGTACAACAAGTCATCAAAGAAATCTAGTAAAAGAGCTTACAAACCATTGACCACAGGTGGGGACTTCATAATGGCCTGCCCTTCCATAATGGGCTTTGACATGTGCTAATGTCTCCAAACTCCAAATGGGGTTAACCAAGTATCCTATTAGGTGGTTTCTACTTCTAAAGGGGATAATATGTCCAAGGTACATTGTTTAAAGGTGGTGGTATGCGATAAAGAGGTGAATGGAGTAGGGGATGAGAAGGGGCAGCCTTGGGCCACATGCTAGGGTACAAGGGTAGCTAATAAAAGGAAAGCCCACACTTGGGTATATAATGTATAAGAGGGAGAAATTGTGGTACATGAGGTGCCCTGGACTTGATTTTTCCACCTTCCTTTATATGCCTTTTGTTTTTTTATGATTTTTATTTCATTAATTGTTCGTGGCTCAAGGGGTAAGAGCATGATGTGTGAGAGATAACAGTGGATACCTCCTTTAAGGTAGGGCGGTTCATTGCCCACTACGGTTTGGGATAATCATGGGTTCCTAAATGATAAAGGAGGCTCATCTAGGGCCTATAGGAACCAGTGTGATGGCCATGATGATGGGGTAGAGCTCATGTATTGGCTTTTGCCCATGTGCTAAATGTGTTTGTCCCGACCATCTTTTGCATTTTGTGGTACATTTTCTTGTTGAATGTGGCCAATTATGCTTTTGCTTTTCTTTTCAGCTGCATCAACCTCCGGGGCATCATTCTAGGTCTGACCCAAGATGTGGGCAAGGGGAAGGGGAAAACTAGCCCTATGTGGACCCAATGGAGGAATGTGGACCCAGGGGAGAGAAATGACGAGTGGAAAAGGGGGTAATATACACGGATGAGGGAGCAGGACCACGCAACCAAAATCAATGTTTCTCGTGAAATACCATCCCTAAAACCAAATAGTCAGTAAAAGAGATCCCACTGGACTAGAATCCAAGGTTAATATCTGAAAGGGGTCTAGGGGACAAGATCACAGACCTAACCCATTCTTTTCGCCGAATCCCCCCATTAATCCATGCCTAGAAGTGTCCATGATAAGCAAACTACAATACTCAATTACCAAATGACAAGGCATACCTTTAGGTTCGGGAGGCCCACCTTCAAACATACGATCATGGTAGATGGGTGAGGGACCACATGGCTGGCTCAGGTGGCGGAGAAATGGCACAATGAGCTAGTTGGTGGCTACAAGGGGCTATCGGTTGAGGACCATCTTGGAGAAAATAAATTCTCATAGGGATATCACCCACAAAATGGTGGGTAACATCTGGCTCCAACTGCGATGTGATCTCTTGAAGATGTGGATGAAGCTACTCGAACCAGAGGTCACAAGAACTCCAACAATCTCTTGGTTATCGTAGACCTGTTACCTGCACATATACTAGATGAAGAACATAGGGCAGCATAGTTTCGCAGTGTCTCTTGATTGCACATGCTTAATGTTAGGCCACAAAATCAATAGAAAAATAAAATATGCAAATTTTAATTTAGATGCTCCTACTCTACTATGAGAAATATCATATGATGTTAGTTCTAATGCAAAATCGACATGCAATGCATCCTACTCTACCATGCATATGATACAATATCAAGTCTCATTGAAAGGGGTGATACGACTTAATTTCACTGGCTCGGGCCAAAGTTCGTCGTTGAGTTTGGCAATGTAATAATAATCCTCCCCAACTTTTCCATGAATCTTGATATGTTAAAATTGGCAAATAGGGCCAAACACCATGTGGGTCATCTTATTTATGGCCGCTGATATTGGATCCCTCTCATCGAGAGGTGTAGGATTGATCTAAAGATCATCCGATTCCGATAAGTATTTATGAAGTTATGAATTTATTTATGTTATAAAATAAATTGTCAAGTCGGCCAACAACTTGAGTAGGCTCAGAAGCCCAATAGACATGTCTATTCATCATCTATGTTTAAGTGTAAATAGAAGAGGATTTGAAGTCATTTGTACACAACACTCTTCATGTGATCTCCTCTCCATGTCTTTGGGTTTTTGGAGAAGGAGAAACGCTGAGAGTATACGTTAGTGTATGATGCCCTAGCCGCAGTACAAACATGCCCTAGCCATAGGTCATAAAGACAGGACATACGCTAGTCTTTGAGACACTAATACGCATAGCAAGGAGCCTTAATTTGCTGTCAAAGTGATACCCTAACACGCTGTCTAAGAAGTCCTTACGCAGTCAAATATGGAGACATTCATATGCAGTCTTGTAGACTCCTTATACATAGTGAAAGTTAGCCGCAGTAATAAAGAGGCCGCAGTCAAGCCGCAATCATAATCCCGCAGGCATAGATGGTAGCCATGTAATAAAGAAAAGGCCGCAGTCAGCCACAATCATAAGAGGAAGAGCAGCCGCAGTAAGCCGCCGTCAATGGAGGTTAAGGAGCCGCAGATTAGTGGGCCGCAGAGAGCCAAGGTATATGAAGTTGCAGGGTATATGGAATTGCTGTAAAGACAAGTAGCCACAGTTATTTGCTATCATGAAGAGGAACCGAAGTTACACGCAGTCAATAAAGACATTCATACGTAGCCATGGAAACATTTATATGCTGGTCATACATTGTCATGAAGACACCTCATACACAGTCATGGAGATACGCTGTCATGAAGATATAACAGTCTCAGGCATACTTGTGAAGACAAGCGTCTAGTGATACTCTTTGTCTCGGCCTACTCACTAGATATAGTCATAGTCCTGTCATAATTATGATAAGGAAATTCCAGTGATCCCATAGAAACGCACTTTCATGACCTCGGCATAGTGATAACAAAGAATGACAAGAATGAACGGTCTCATATCATGATGCTACATAATCTACAACAGGTGCAGTTGCAAGGCTTGAAGAATATGTAGAGACCATCTCTGTAATGGGTAGCATGATGATGCATGAATGATGCACATTAGCAAGGGCAGCATGATGATGAATGAGACAGCGGGCATGATAAATAATGAGCAGCATGATGATGAGAGCAGGAGCAGCTCAGTCATCAAGGTTCAACACATGTGACAGTACAGCATGGTGTCACACAGTTATGTGCAGCAAATGGACGAAAGGCAACACTACGATAGGTGAAGCCGTCACCTTGGAGAATCAGTTCAAGCAGAATGTCTTCAACTGATCTCATTGTTATAGGAGATGATCTATGCTCAGATCTAGATAAGTCAAAGTGTTGACTTCTGTTGTAAATGTACTATCTCTCTCACTTTCTCTGCTGAATTTTGAAGAACATAAAAGAAGAATTGATCAAGGGTTTCCCCACATTGTGGGGTTTGTCCTTGGCTAGCACCACATCTTGTGTCCTCTTTGTCTTGGCTTGTCTTCTACGATTTATATTTATGTTCTATCTGCAGTTTACTTAAATGCTGATGTGATTGCTAACCTGGAAAAGATTTTGAGCTAACTGTGAAAATTGAAATAAATTGCTCTAGCATAGAACATACCTAAAATTAACATGGTATCGAGTTGAGGTGAAGACAATGCCCAAGCAAGAGTGAAAGAGCAATCACCGAAGACAGTTGGGACAGGACAAAAGGATCAATGGGTTCCTCATCCCTCTTCTAATTCACCAAGGGTGAAGTCGAAGCAGAAAATATTATCAGAATGGCGCAACGGAAGTTTCTGATGGCCTACCTAAAGATCACTTCATTGGGAAGTTCGGATCTAAGGGTGGAAGGAAAGGCGGATGCCTTGGTTGCAATAAGTTCGGCCATTATGCGAAGGAGTGTCCGAATGGAAGGGACACATCACTTGATAAAGATAACAATCACTCCAGGGATGGAATGATAGGTAATGCAGGTCATCAAGGAAATGGCCGACTCTTCAAAGGAAGCAAGGAACCCCAGGTATGAAGAATCTAATGTTGTTTCTGATAAGATAAAGTAGCATTATCTTGTATTGGCCCTCTCCTTCAGATTCTTTGGGAATCTGGCTTATTGATTGTAGTGCTTCAAGGCACTTCATCGGATAGTAGGGTGCACTCTCTAATTTGGTAGAGATAGAAACAATCGTGGGATTATACTTGGAGCCGATGCCACCTATCCCGGAAAGGGTGTAGGGAATGTTACCCCTCAATTGGATGAGGGTAACTCGATTCATTTACAAAATCTCTTTTATGTACTTGATCGCAAGAAGAACCTGGTTTCCATTTCAGCAATGGAAGTCGAAGGTTACAGGGTGGCACTCATCGATGGGCAGGTCCACAGGTGTGGAACAACCCAAGGGGTTTGAGATTGATAATTAGGAATCTCACGTATGTAGGTGGAAGAAATCCCTCTATGGCTTGAAGCAAAACACCCCGGGCGTAGTATGAGAGGATCAATAGCTGTCTGATGAAGCTGAGATTCACTAGGAGTGAAACCGATCCAAACAGTCCGAAGGTTGTGGATGATAGACCTCTCATACCAGCACGTTATGAGAACGACCTATTTCTGACAGGTGCAGACCCTCTCATTTGCAGAAGTAAGAGGGAGTTGGATTCCAGATGTGGAATAATAAATTGCAAGTCTGTGACTACCTCGGGAATCTTAACTTTCAGAAGTTATATGGTAGTGATGTCGGACCAGATTTGGGAAATGCCTCTGAGTTTCATAAACTCATTCGTGTTGATGTTCTTAGTGAACTTCCGTCTGGACATATGTTTTGTAGTTAGCATGGTGAGCTCATATTTGGTTGAGCCTCACTGGATTGGTGCCAAGAATCTTCTGAGATATCTTCGGGGCACAATCTCTCATGGATTGAGATACACTACCGGAAATATGAAACTGCATGATTATTCGAATGCTGAGTGGGCAGGCAGTGTGGAGGATCACTAGAGCAGTTCCCAGTGTGGGTTCTTTTTGGATTCTGCTTCGATATCATGGATGAGCAGGAAGCAGAAGTCAGTTGCTATAAGCACCACCGAGATCGAATACATAGCTATGAGTATGATCTCGTGTGAAGCTGCATGGCTGCTGAAGCTCTTAAGTGAGCTGTTTGTACACATGATGAATACCACTGTGATTCTCTGTGACAACCAGAGGTGGGATTCGATTATTAAGGAATCTCGTATTCGATGATTGCTCCAGCAGATAGACATCAGATACTGCCTTATTTGGGATATGGTAAGTCGATGAGCGAGGAGGCTCCATCGCATTGAGACTGATGTACAGGTCACAGACATTTTGTCAAAGCCCCGGGAAAAGGTCAAATCTGTGACTTTCTTGAATGACTTGGAGTTGTCGAGAGACCCTTGTAAAAGGGTCCTGCATGTTGTATACATTGAGCTCTAGGGGCTTGCGGTTCTTACTGGAGCAACATACGACCACAGGGTGACTCACCCTCCCCTGGTAGTGCACACTGGACAGGATGATTCGCTCTCCTGTGGACAAGATGATTTGCTCTCTTGTGTAGCAGGATGATTAGTTCTCCTGTGAGGTCTGGATGATGTGTTCTCCATGACGATTGTGTAGCAGGATGATTAGTTCTCCTGTGAGGCCTGGATGATGTGTTCTCCATGGTGATTGTGGAATAGGATGATTCGCTTTCCTGTGGGCCAGGATTATTAGTTCTCCGTGGCATCCAATGGACAGGACGGTTCGCTCTCCTGTGGACAGGATGACTGGTTCTCTTGTCGAGGCATCCTACCCATGTAGTTTGGGACTCATGGGAAGTACCTCTCATCTTATCAATGCGTAGGGAAACGAGGATAGGGACCATAGTAGTACCGATGGACGCATCGTTGTATCTACCATACTCCCTATGCTAGGATGACCTTCATTGATCTGGGATCAATGATACTAGTCTGGGACTAGTTGTAGGAGTTGTACCCACTATGACGCTGACTTCGGGTCGGTTGAGACTGGTTTGGGACCAGTGGTACATACTCTGAGACTGACTTCAGGTCAGTGGAGGACTGGTCTGGGACCAGTGAGAGTGGTACATACTATGACACTGACTTCGGGTCGGTTGAGACTAGTCTGGGACCAGTGGTACACTCTCTGAGACTGATGATACTGGTCTGGGACCAGTAGTAGGAGTGGTACCCACTATGACGCTGACTTTGGGTCAGTTGAGACTGGTCTGGGACCAGTGGTACGCACTCTGAGACTGACTTCGGGTCAGTGGAGAATGGTATGAGACATTCTCGATCAATTCTTCTTCTTCATGGTTCAGCAGAGCTGAGCAGAGCAGAGCATAGCTGAGCAAATCTAAGCAAAGCGGAGCTGAGCTAAGCTGAGCTGAGTAGAGGAGAGCTGAATAGCGCAGAGCTGAGCTGAGCAGAGCAGAGCAAAGCTGAACAGACCTGAGTTGAGCAAAGTAGAGCTATGCAGGGCTGAGCAGAGTAGAGTAGAGCTAGGCAGGGCTGAGCAGAGCAGAGTAGTGCAGGGCACTGATGGCAAAGATAGTACAGTCAGATATATGGATCAGTGGATGGAGTTCTCCCTAGTTGAGAGGGAGTGTTAAAACTGGCAACTAGGGCAAAACTCCATGTGGGTCATCTTATTTATGGTAGCTGATATTTTTATTGGATCCCTCTCATCGAGAGGTGTAGGATTGATCTAAAGATCATTTGATTCTAATAAGTATTTATGAAGTTATGAATTTATTTATGTTATAAAATAAATTGTCAAGTCGGCCAGCAACTTGAGTAGGCTCAGAAGCCCAATAGACATGTCTATTCATCATCTATGTTTTAGTATAAATAGAAGAGGATTTGAAGTCATTTGTACACAACACTCTTCATGTGATCTCCTCTTCATGTCTTTGGGTTTTTGGAGAAGGAGAAACGCTGAGAGTATACACTAGTGTATGATGCCCTAGCCACAGGTCATAAAGACAGGACACACGCTGGTCTTTGAGACACTAATACGCACGACAAGGAGCCTTAATCTGCTGTCAAAGTGATACCCTAACACGCTGTTTAAGAAGCCCTTACGCAGTCAAAGATGGAGACATTCATATGCAGTCTTGTAGACTCCTTATATACAGTGAAAGTCAGCCGCAGTAATAAAGAGGCCATAGTCAAGCTGCAGTCATAATCCCGCAGGCATAGATGGTAACCGCGTAATAAAGAAACGTCCGCAGTCAACCGTAGTAATAAGAGGAAGAGCAGTCGCAATAAGCCGCCGTCAATGGAGGTTAAGGAGCCGCAGATCAGTGGGCCGCAGTAGGGTTAAGGAGCCGCAGATCAGTGGGCCGCAGAGAGCCAAGGTATATGAAGCCGCAGGGTATATGGAACCGCTGTAAAGACAAGTAGCCACAGTTATCTGCTGTCATGAAGAGGAACCGAAGTTACACGCAGTCAATAAAGACATTCATACGCAACCATGGAAACATTTATATGCTGGTCATACATTGTCATGAAGACACCTCATACACAGTCATGGAGATACGTTGTCATGAAGACATAACAGTCTTAGGCATACTTGTGAAGACAAGTGTCTAGTGATACTCTTTATCTCGGCCTACTCACTAGATACAGTCATAGTCCCGTCATAATTATGATGAGAAGGATTCCAGTGATCCCACAGAAACGCACTTTCATGACCTCGACATAGTGATAAAGAATGACAAGAATGAACGGTCTCATATCATGATGCTACATAATCTATAGTAGGTGCAGTTGCAAGGCTTGAAGAATATGTAGAGACCATCTCTGTAATGGGTAGAATGATGATGCATGAATGATGCACATTAGCAAGGGTAGCATGATGATGAATGAGACAGCGGGCATGATAAATAATGAGCAGCGTGATGATGAGAGCAGGAGTAGCTCAGTCATCAAGGTTCAACACATGTGAAAATACAACATGGTGTCACACAGTTATGTGCAGCAAATGGACAAAAGGCAGCACTACGATAGGTGAAGCCGTCACCTTGGAGAATCGGTTGAAGCAGAATGTCTTCAACTGAGCTCATCGTTATAGGAGATGATCTATGCTCAGATCTAGATAAGTCAAAGTGTTGACTTCTGTTGTAAATGTACTATCTCTCTCAATTTCTTTGCTGAACTTTGAAGGACATAAAAGAAGAATTGATCAAGGGTTTCCCCACATTGTGGGGTTTGTCCTTGGCTAGCGCCACATCTTGTGTCCTCTTTGTCTTGGCTTGTCTTCTCTGATTTATATTTATGTTCTATCTGCAGTTTACTTAAATGCTGATGTGATTGCTAACTTGGAAAAGATTTTGAGCTAACTGTGAAAATTGAAATAAATTGCTCTAGCATAGAACATACCTAAAATTAACATGATAAGCATTGGGCCTCTATCAACCAAGACCAAGTCCCCGACCTTATATTACTTTTTAGGCTTCCAGTGTTTGCTTGATTTAGAGAATGGTTGCTTGAGGATATGAACTTCTTAAGCTAGGAGAATGGGAGAAGGTTTCTCAGTTTCATACTATGGTCCAGGCTTGATGACGTGAGATAGGTAGGTGGGTTCCATATAAAGGATAAAAGGGGTTCCATTAGATTGTGAAATGGTAGCATATGATAAGTCCATTTGAACATGACCCCAAACGGTAGGCCCCCATTTCCTAGATAATAGCATCCCCCACACATCAGGAATATCAATGACAACAACATCCATGAGGAGGGATATGTCGGGATTCCTAGCCAAAGAAACCTTAAGGTCCTTGATGAGACCTTCTACTTCCGTAGGCTTGGAGTTAAAACCACACACCTTCTTGTACTGTTGAGTGATGCTGAGACCCAATTGCTTCATAACTTTTAAGGGCATGATGTTTGCGGAAGCTCCTGAGTCTAACATACAATTGTGTAGGAAGAGGTGATTGATAGCCAAAGTGAGCATGAATGGTTCGTACCCAGGGTTTCGGTCGGGAATATGAATGTTTTGTAATTCTTCTTCCTAAATTCCTAGGGACTCCTTGATTTGTTGTTGTTGCTCTGGACGTTTAGCAATCTCTATTAAAGGAACAAGTATGGTCATTCTTCCTACGACAACTCCTATGTCAATGTCAAGTTTAACCTCTTTCCCTTTTCTTTCTTCTTAATGTTTTCCTTCCTCGAAGGATCATTTTATGGATTGGCTTTGGTTGGGATCCTTCTTGGGAGGAATTTCAGGGAGAGGTTCTTTGGGAGGAGCTTGCTTAGGCAATAAGTCTTCTTTAGATGGTTCCTTAGAGGTTGCAGGGTCTTTGTTATTTTACTTACGTGAATATTGGACCCCTTTGAGCCTTCCTTGCTTACAGAGTTAAGAATAGTTTCTTCCTTTTCCTCTTTAAGGGTGACCTCACTAATAGGAGGATGTGTATATGACCCTCCTAGCAAAATGTTGAAGATGTCAGATTCCACAAGGTTAGCCTGCTCATTAATTTGTTCATCCTCACTCTCTTCCTCTTAACTTTTCTCATCCTTAGACGATGGGTCTGGCTCAACAACATTGGTTGGAGCCAAAGTCTTTGGGAATTGAGAAGAGGTTGGCCTATCTTCTTCACTTTGCTTCTTGGGAAAGGGTTTTCGTTTTGGAATATAGTTAGATTTTTGGGCCCTTTCCAAAGCGGTGATTTTGTTCATGATAAATCATTCATGTGTGTTGGCTACTTCGGTGAACTTGTCTATTCTCTTGAGGATGGCAAGGAGAGTTTCTTCATGTTGATCTTTGGATTTCTCCTTTTTGATCTTAGCTCTAGCTCTAGGGTGGTAAGTTATATCTACATTTGAGATTCGTATGTTTTTTTCAACTTCCATTGCTATTGCTATCGCTTTTGCTTTATCCAAAGTGGAAAGTTTCTTATCCCTTAACACGTAGGTTAAGTGATCACCCATCGCTTTTATGAATTTATCAAGAATGTTGGCTTCTGATGGCTTCAAATGATCAGGTATATCTTTGACTACCCTATCAAATTTTTGAATGAATTCTCGTACATCCTCCCTTCCCTTGGTTATTTGGTAGAACTTTTCAATGTTAAAGGTCCCTTGGGAATTACATGACCACCTCTTCATGAATAGGTCTTCAAAGTCATCAAAGTCTTCTATGCATGTCGGGGGAAGGCTAAGGTACCAGTTTCTTGCTTGTCCCTCAAGTGATAGAGCAAAAAGCATCATGAGCCTATCTTCATCAAAGATCATTCTAGGGGACATTTGCCAATAGAATTCCTCAATAAAACCATGGGCAATCCAAGTAGCATCCCCTTTGAACTTGGGTAACCATCGGTTATATTTTTCAAGTAGTGGTTTGGGATCATCACTCAATTTCAAAGGGGCAAAGACACTAACCAAGTGTCTTTCACTCTTGGTCATCTTGGGTTGATCTTGTTTTGGGTCAGTGTTAGAACTAGATGGAATCTTTGGAGATGGATCACTGACTTTCTCAAATTCAGGGAAGACGACGATTCCAACAAGTGATGGAGTTCGCTCTCCCCTTTTTGCAGCAACCTTAGGTAAAGGAGGAATGTTGTTGCCTTCAAGTAAACTAGGGGTTTGGACAATGAGTGGAGTCACCAGAGGAATGCTTTATAGATGTCGTCAATGAATCAATTCCTCAATGATTCACTAGGGAGGTAGACCTTCTTCCTCCCTAGCAATGACGCAAAATTGTTACCGCTCAAACTAGCAAGGGGCATAAAAGGGACTCCTAAAGGGACAATTGCTAGATCAAAGGGTAAAGATGGAGGCTTAGCCCACTGTTACCTCATCTACGACTTCGTACTCTAAGGATTTTCACCGATGGGAGGATACCCGGTATATAGAAAGTCACTTGTAAAGGATGAATCAACCAATGGATATGAAGTGACCTTAATGATCCTTTTCCTAGAAGGGGGTTAAGAATAGAGCTTACTTGATTGTTCAGCAAGGTACAATGGTTTCTAGGATAAGGAGGTGAGGATTTAAGGGTTAGGTTAGAGGAATATGCTTTGTAAAGGAGTTTCCCAATCCTAAAATACTTATTGGACTTGACTTCTCGAGTTGTTCTTGAAGATTTGACTTTTCAAAAGTGTGGGATCGCACGAGACCAAGTGGACCCAGCCTAGGTTAAGGGGGGAGAATCTAGAAACTAGTGATGTTCTTAACCCAGACAAGGAAGGGGAAAGGGTCAAAGCAAAAATTTCTACTTAAAGGTGTCAAATTAATCCTATGAGGCACTAGTCTAGGTAACACCAGGGAAAAGTTTGATCTCGGAGCTAGGGCTTGGGTTATCTTACAACTCAACCGTCAGAATGGCTTCAAAATTGGAGGAGGCCTTGAGGACACACCAACACAGTAGAGGCTAGGAGATCGAACTTTTTCTTGGGCTATTTTGTCGAGAAAATGATGCCCTAGGTGGTCCAACTTGGCTAGACCTAGAAGAGAGAGGGAAAGGTGAAGAAAAGTATTCTTTGAGTGATCACCTATTGGAGGACCAGTGCCTTAATCCCCTGGGGAGAATGGAGTCTAGGAGAATAATGATAAAGGAACTTGTATTTCGGTTGAGGAGGCCTTAATGACTACTTCACATAGCCTTTAGGGCAAGAGGAAGAGACCTCAAAGGTTTTATATTTCGCTTGGCAAAAGAGATGGCTTATTAAGATAAATTCACCATGGAATTATCCTTAGGAGATTTCATTCACATACATGGCCCAAACATTGAGAGATGCTATATAGAAACAATAATTCCACAAATTTGCAATTATGCAATGCAACAATTAGCCCTATTATAGCGAAAATCCCATTCAATGCATATGACAAAAGTAAAACAAGAATAGCATTAAAAGAGTTTACTTACATGTAATAGAACATATCCAACCATCAACAATTTGACAATAAGGAAGCTCCAAGATAAAATACTCCAATCCAAACATCAAAATTCATCCATGCTCCAATTCTTCATGCCAGAAAAAGTGCGAAATTCTCTAAAGAGAAGAGAGATCCAATCCAATGTGATCAACAGAAAATGAACTCATCTCTCTTGTCTTTATACACTAATTAAGAGTTCGAATTAGTTTCTTAGGCCTACATAAGCCCCAAAAATAAAAAATGTGTTAATATCCTAACTTTTGGTGACAAGCCCACCAAACTAGTTCATAAATGAAATAATAAGCCTCTTAAGAGGTCAAATGATAAATAATACATGTCGTAGGGCCCTCCAAGAGGCTTGATGAGGTCCATAGGGGCCATAATGAAGAATAGGAGCCTCAAAAGTGATGGACAAGGGGGTGGCCCCTTGTTCTCCAAACAGTAAACGTGTGGTGTTCCCAGTGGGTGTGGGGGCACAATAATAACCTAATGGGTCTTCCAATGAGTCGAAGATGCCTGTAACCATCTGTAAGGGCTCCGATGATGGTGTGGGTGATGCCATATCATCCTACAAGTTCTAGGTCAATTGCTAAGTCCATGGTACATCTGTGGGGCTAGCTGGGCAAAGGTGAACTAGGTGTATCTTCCTCGTCTAATAGATGGATCTCAAGCCAATATCTAAACATCTTTGGGGATCCATGGAGTGTTGTCTACTACTGTGGAGACCCATGGCTCTCAACACAGACCCTACATGTGCCAATGTAGCCCTTTGGAGGGTTAGGACTCCGTATAGAGAGTCCAAACCCATGATGGAGACCACTTGCAATCTTGCATAAGATCTAATGCTATTCCTAGCCTTCTAGTACAACAAGTCATGAGAGAAATTGAGTAAAAGAGCTTACAAACCATGGACCACAGGTGGGGACTTCATAATGACCTGCCTTTCGATAATGGATTTTGACATGTGTCAATGTCTCCAAACTCCAAATGGGGTTAACCAAGTATCCTATTAGGTGGTTTTTACTTCTAAAGGGGATAATATGTCTAAGGTGTAGCCTTTAAAGGTGGTTGTATGTGATAAAGAGGTGAATGGAGTAGGGGATGAGAAGGGGCAGCCTTGGGCCACATGCTGGGGTACAAGGGTAGCTAATAAAAGGGAAGCCCACACTTGGGTATATAATGTATAAGAGGGAGAGATCGTGGTACATGAGGTGCCATGACCTGGATTTTTCCACCCATATTTATATGCCTTTTTTCTTTTTATGATTTTTCTATATTTAACTGCTCGAGGCTCAAGGGGTAAGAGCATGTTGTGTGAGAGATAGCAGTGGATACTCTCTTTAAGGTAGGGCGGTTCATTGCCCACCAGGGGTTGGGACAATCATGGGTTCTTAAATGATAAAAGAGGCCCATCTAGGGCCTATAGGAAATAAGGTGATGGCCATGATGATGCGGTAGAGCTCATGTATTGGCTTTTTGCCTACATGCTAAATGTGTTTGTCTCGACCAACTTTTGCATTTTGCGGTACATTTTCTTGTTGAATGTGGTCTATTATGCTTTTGCTTTTCTTTTCCGCTGCATCAACCTTTGGGGCATCATTCCAGGCCCGACCCAAGGTGTGGGCAAGGGGAATGGGAAAACTAGCCCTATGTGGACCCAGTTGGGAGAAATGATGAATGGGGTAATAATGAATGGAAGGAGGGTAATATAAGCAGATAAGGGAGTGGGACCACGCAACCAAAATTGAGCTTTCCCATGAAATACCATCCCTAGAGCCAAATGGTTAGTTAAAGAGATCCCACAGGACTAGAATCCAAGGTTAATATCCAAAAAGGGGTATAGGGGACAAAAGCACGTACCTAACACATTCTTTTAGCTGAATCCCCCCATTAATCCATGCCCAAAAGTGTCCATGATAAACAAACTACAATACTTAATTACCAAATGACAAGGCATAGATTTAGGTATGGGAGGCCCACCTTCAAACACACGATCATGGAAGATGGGTTAGGGACCACATGGCTGGCTTAGGTGGCGGAGAAATGGCACAATGAGCTAGTTGGTGGCTGCAAGAGGCTGCTAGCTGAGGACCATCTTGGAGACAAAAAATTCTCTTAGGGATATCACCCACAAAATGGTGGGTAACAGGCTACAATTATGAGGCTATGGATCAGATAAAGGAGCAAATATGGGCAACTTACGAGGATACGTTAGCTAAATATGGGAGTATATTGGAGATTGTTGATAACATATGGAACAATCAACTCCTTCGTCCTATACATGCAACTAGGTATTGTATGAACCCAAAGTATCATTATAAAGTTCAGCTAGGAGATCTGCAAGTTGGGGAGGTCAAAAATGGATTGTATTATTGGTTGGAACGCGTGGTCCCTATTGCACGCATTTTTTCGACATTCCAAGGAAGCGAGATCTAGAAGCTTGAAGGAATTTTTTCAAAGTTCAGAATCATCAGCCAACAATACTCATGTAATTGTAAACCCATTTCACAAATTTCTAATGTAAATGATGCTAGTAAGATTGTGTATTTATGTAATAACCCAGGTAAGCCTATTATTTTGGTGACGAATGTAGAAATTTCTGTTTTCCCACCCCGGTTTTCAGTTTTTCCTTATTTCTCCCATGTAGTTAAATGCCCATTCCCATAACCATACATTTAACAGACTGAAAAAAATAAATATTGCTGAAAACACAAATTCTGGAAATTTTTTCAGAATGCTGGAAATTGCAGAATTAAAAATCAGCAATAAAAAACAGCCATTAAAACACATTAAAACACTGATATTTTTGGTCAACTTGACCCTGGAAAAACCCCCTACAACTCTTGGGGAAAACCAGTTTGAGAGCTCTTCTTTATTTCTGAAAATTGCCTTTTTACAGTAAGAATTATTCAGCAAAAAATCAGCAAGCAAATTTACAACTTATCTCCTTTCCCGTGCCTCACAGCAATCTGGAAATTACAGCAAACAGGACAGCAATAAATGCTGTACGGCCTCCGTTTTGTGTGCAGAAAAATCAGCAAACTGCTCCTCGATTTTTGTGCAAAAATCTGCCTTTCACTATGTGCTGAATCAGCTGTACAAATCTGCTCAACTGCTGCCTTGGAATGTGTGCCAAGCTGCTGTCTCCTTCTCCTCCCTGCTCAGAAATCTCTCTTGCTCTCCTTCTCCCAATTTGCTCATGAAAGAAGAAATGACCTTTTCCTCCTTTTCCTCCTTTAATATAACTCCAAGTGACTTTTGGGTGATCCAAGTGACTTTTGGGTGATCTCTAAATCCAATGGCTGAAATAGATTTAGATCAATGGCTGAGATTAAATGCTCATTTAAATCTCACTTTCTATTTTTTTAATTCACCCCACTTTAATAAAGACCCACTTAGTCATTTATTTCCAAAGTCACTTTTCCTTTCTAATTTTTCATTTACTTTATAAAAGTTACTTTAAAATTAGACTTAGTAACTTTATCACTTAAAGTCACGTTTAAATTAGATTTAACTTTATAAAATTATAAAGTCACTTTAGGAGAAAAATTAAATTCTTTTGGACACTTTTCCCTAGGCCAAAGATCAAAGCCTAAGGGAACCACCTGTCCTCCGGTACCAAATTTCAACACTCCCTCTTACCGAGGAAGGTGTTCCTCACCACACCCATCTTGTCTCTGAAGTAGACATGCTTGCCCCGTGGTAAGGCTTTGGTAAGAATATCTGCAACCTGCTCATCAGTGGAAATATACTCAAGCTTCACAACTCCCTTCTGAACATAGTCTCTGATGAAATGATATATGATCCCGATATGCTTTGACCTGTCATGAAATACTGGATTCTCCGTGAGTTTAATGCAACTCTGATTATCACAGTAAATCACTGAAGGTCTCAACGGCTGACCAAATAAGCCAAACAACATCTTGCGAAGCCAGATAGCCTCACAACTAGCTAGACTGGCTGCCATATACTCTGCTTCCGCTGAACTCAGTGCTACTGACTGCTGCTTCCGGCTGAACCATGACACTACTGCTGAACCCAACCCAAAACAGCGCCCTGAAGTGCTCTTCCTATCAGAAGCACAACCTGCCCAATCAGAATCAGTGTATCCTGCCAATCTCACTCCATCTCCCTGCCTGTAGTCCACACCATAATCCACTGTCCCTTGCAAGTACCGCAAAATGTGTTTTGCAGCCACCCAGTGAACCTTCCTAGGCTCACACATAAACTGACTCATCGTGTTGACTGCAAAACAGATATCTGGTCTAGTGTTGACCAAATACATCAAGGAACCAATCAGCTGCCTGTACAATGTGGGATCCACCAACTCGGAATCCGAAGCATGAAGCTTCTTCCAGTTGGTGATCATCGGTGTCGACATGGGTCTACAATCCTCCATGTGGAATCTGCTAAGGATGTCCACAATATACTTCCCTTGCCCCAGGAAGAAATGCCCCTCCTCCTGCCACACCTCCAAACCCAAAAAGTAATGCATCAAGCCGATGTACTTCATCTCAAACTTCGCCGCAAGATCTCTCTTGCAGTGCTCTATGAGTCTCTCTGCACCTGTAATGATCAAGTCATCCACATACAGCACCAGAATGAGAGGCTCCTCACCAATCACAATAAAGTAAAGGTTCGGATCTGCCTCACTCTTTGTGAAACCCATCCCCTGCAAGTATGCATCTATCCTGGTGTACCAAGCTCTGGGAGCTTGCTTCAGGCCATAAAGGGCCTTCTTCAATCTGCACACATGGGACTCCTTCCCATGCACCTCAAAGCCCTGTGGCTGCTCAATGTACACCTCCTCCTGTATGAAGCCATTGAGAAATGCGGTCTTCACATCCATTTGGTGGATCTTCCAACCCATCTCTGCTGCTATCGATATAATGGAGCGGATCGAAGTATATCGAGCCACGGGAGCGAAGGTCTCCTCATAATCAACTCCCTCTACCTGGGAGAACCCTCTAGCCACAAACCTCGCTTTGAATTTCTCAATGCTGCCATCTGCAGCATGCTTTACCTTGTAAAGCCATCTGGAAGTAACCACGGATTTGCCCTCAGGCCTCGGCACCACCTCCCAAACATCATTCTTCATGATAGAAGAATACTCCTCCTGCATGGCCTCTCTCCAGACCTGCTGGCTAGCTGCCTCCTCATAGCTAGAAGGCTCAGAGTCAAGGATGCTGGTAACCATCGCCATATAACTACAAAACCTCTCAGGTGGTCTACTCTCTCTGACCGGCCTCTTCGGCTCAGCAACAGATGTGGCATCTCTCAAGGTGTCCTGAAGCCACTTGGGCTTCCTCTTCCCTGAGCATGCTTCTCCCATAGGAGAATGAAACGCCTCCTCCTCATCACCATCAGGAGCCTGAACTCCTGACTGTCTGTCTGCTGTCCTCCTGCCTGCACTTGAACCTGTAGAAGCTGAGGTATCGTGTGAATTGTCCATCAGTGGACTCCCTAGTGAACTGCTTTGCATGCTGCCCGGAGCACCACCCCTCTGGCTCGGCGAGCCACTGCTCACTGATGGACCTGACATCCTCATAGATGTACCTCCGGATCCTCCTGATCCCTGCCCACTGGATCCCTGCGACTGACTCAACTGCTGCTGAGGGTCTGGCTGATCCAGATACTCTAACTCCCGTGACCTCCTAAAGGCCCTGTCCTCCTCGAACTTCACATCCCGTCTGACAACAACTCTCCTCTGTGCAGGAATGTAAATCCGAAAGGCCTTTGAGGTCTCACTGTAGCCCACAAAGATACCCTTCTCTGCGGTGGGCTCTAGTTTGGTCCTCTTCTCCTTGGGTATATGGGAGTATGTAATGCATCCAAAGATATGAAGATGACCAATATCAGGCTTCTTCCCAGAGAAAGCCTCCTCCGGAGTCATGTGCCCCAAGGCACGATGCGGACTCCTGTTCTGCAAGTAAACAGCTGTGTTGCAGGCCTCTGCCCACAAGAACAATGGCAACCCCTGATCATGTAACATGGCTTTGGCAGCCCCTATGATGGATCTGTTCTTCCTCTCCGCAACCTCGTTTTGCTGGGGGTTGTAAGGAACAGTGAACTCCCTCCTAATGCCTGCCTCCGCACAATAGTCAACAAACTCTCCAAGGGTGTACTCTCCTCCATTGTCCGACCTCAAGGACTTGATCTTTCGACTTGTCTGAGTCTCCACAAGAGCTCTGAACTCCTGAAACCACTTGAAGACCTCACTCTTGGTCTTCAAAAAATAAATCCAGGTCCTCCTGGAGTGATCATCAATGAATAAAACATAGTACTCATATCCACTCAAGGAAACATGAGACATCCGACCGCTCACATCGGAATGAATCAAATCAAGTATCCCCGTCGCTTTGCTGTCACTGCTGGGAAAAGGGGATTTGGCAAATTTGCCCATCGCACAACCTCTGCAAGTATCAAAGTGATCAGTACTGAAATCTGGCACACCTGTAGTGATCTCCCGCAATGTCCTCAAGGCTCCATGATACATATGTCCCATCCTGCGGTGCCAAATCTCACATAGCTCAGAACTGCTAGCTCTGCTGTCGGTACTACTGCTCAATACCAAAAGGGGCTGGAATGCAAACTTGTACACCTTTGCATGGCGTACACCTATCACTCTAGCTGAATCAGCTGGAGTGCCCCTGGGACACATCAACACCTGTCCTCCCCTGAACAGTACCTCATATCCTCTGTCCTCCAAAGCTGAGACGGATATGAGGTTCTTTCTCATCCCTGGCACATAAAGAACCTCTGACACCTTCAAGGGAGGTTTGGACTCCCTCTGAAATGTCACTGTCCCCACCCCGACTGCTCTAACAACTCTGTCATCACCGAGTACTACCTCAATATCAGTGCCACTCTCTGAAAGCTCTGAGAAGTACTCACGGACTCCTGTCATATGATGTGAAGCCCTACTGTCCACATACCAGATACCTGAAGATGCTCCGCTAATCGAGGGAAAAGCATGCTCCCTCTGAACCTGTGTGGCAGGTGATCCTGCACTAGAGGACTCACACGTAGTGAACGCAAACTCTCGGTCAAAACGATCAGCAAAGTCCTCAATCTCTGCTGAAGCTGCCACGTCCTGGTTCTTCCCCTTCTTCTTCTTCTTCTCCGGACACACAATTGCATAGTGTCCCATCTTCTGACAATTCCAACACTTCACCTTGGAATAGTCCTTCTGTGTGTTCCCCTGTTTACCTTTACCTTTGCCTTTGCCCCCACCACTGCTTGTGGAAGCCTGCTTCTTCCCTTTGCCTTTCTTGCCTCCTGTCACCAGTGCTACATCCTCATCCTGCTCAACTGGCTTGGCTGCCCCAAGCTGACCTTTCCTGATCTCTGTCTGAATGCAATCATCCCAAAACCTCTCCCATGTGAGAAGGGTCTCACGTGCACAAACCCCATCAGCAAAGTTCAACCATGAACGGGGGAGGCCATTCATTGCAATCCGCACCAACTCAGTGGGTGGAATGGCCTCTCCAATCGCTGCCAACTCATCTCTCACATTAGTAATCTTTGTGAGATATCCAGCTGCACTATCATTACCCATCTTAATGTTCTTCAGCTTCTCCTTCAGGACCATCTTCCGGTTCTCATTGGTACTCTGGTAGAGATTGGACAATGCTGTCCACATCTCGTGGGCATTGCTCTTTCCTCTCACATGAGGAATGCAATGGTCTTTGATTCCGTCTAGAATCAGCCTCTTACCCTTATTGTTCTTCTTTTTATACTCAGCCAACTGAGTAACATCAGTGGGCACAACAACAGGGTTCTGTGCGGTATGCACCATGATATCCCAGACTTCTGCCTCCTCAAAGATACTCTGCATTCTCTCCTTCCAAACACTGTAATTTGTATGCCCATCCAACCTATCCTCCACCCTCAATCCCAATGACATCCTGCTGTTCTAAAACTGAAAAATAGCACTGTTGTAGTAAAGATAAAACCGCTGTTTATGAAAAAATCAGCTTGCTGGAATTTTCTGCGTGAAAAATCAGCAACTGTAAGTTTTCCTTTTGTTGTCCCAAACTGCCCTTCAACACTCAAGCTCTGATACCATGTAGAAATTTCTGTTTTCCCACCCCGGTTTTCAGTTTCTCCTTATTTCTCCCATGTAGTTAAATGCCCATTCCCATAACCATACATTTAACAGACTGAAAAAAATAAATATTGCTGAAAACACAAATTCTGGAAATTTTTTCAGAATGCTGGAAATTGCAGAATTAAAAATCAGCAATCAAAAACAGCCATTAAAACACATTAAAACACTGATATTTTTGGTCAACTTGACCCTGAAAAAACCCCCTCCAACTCTTGGGGAAAACCAGTGTGAGAGCTCTTCTTTATTTCTGAAAATTGCCTTTTTACAGTGAGAATTATTCAGCAAAAAATCAGCAAGCAAATTTACAACTTATCTCCTTTCCCGTGCCTCACAGCAATCTGGAAATTACAGCAAACAGGACAACAATAAATGTTGTACGGCCTCCGTTTTGTGTGCAGAAAAATCAGCAAACTGCTCCTCGATTTTTGTGCAAAAATCTGCCTTTCACTATGTGCTGAATCAGCTGTACAAATCTGCTCAACTGCTGCCTTGGAATGTGTGCCAAGCTGCTGTCTCCTTCTCCTCCCTGCTCAGAAATCTCTCTTGCTCTCTTGCTCTCCTTCTCCCAATTTGCTCATGAAAGAAGAAATGACCTTTTCCTCCTTTTCCTCCTTTAATATAACTCCAAGTGACTTTTGGGTGATCCAAGTGACTTTTGGGTGATTTCTAAATCCAATGGCTGAAATAGATTTAGATCAATGGCTGAGATTAAATGCTCATTTAAATCTCACTTTCTAATTTTTTAATTCACCCCATTTTAATAAAGACCCACTGAGTCATTTATTTCCAAAGTCACTTTTCCTTTCTAATTTTTCATTTACTTTATAAAAGTTACTTTAAAATTAGACTTAGTAACTTTATCACTTAAAGTCACTTTTAAATTAGATTTAACTTTATAAAATTATAAAGTCACTTTAGGAGAAAAATTAAATTCTTTTGGACACTTTTCCCTAGGCCAAAGATCAAAGCCTAAGGGAACCACCTGTCCTCCGGTACCAAATTTCAACAACGAATTTCATCTTAGGAGGTTTTTCATCTCACTAATTATTTGTGTTTCTAAACATGGATGAGCGGCAGAGTTTTTCCCTCCAGCCTCACCCCAAAGCTAGGGTGGAATTTATCGTCAAAGTCTTAGGTGAGTCCTAGTGTTTTAGTTGAGTCTATTGTAAAAGTGATTTGGGAATAATTTAAGCTAATTGGCTAAATTATTTTATTACAGATCACTTGGTCTACTAAATCATATTGTGTCACAGAATTGGGTAAATATTTTTAGGGTCTATAATGAATGGGTATCCCCCTTTGAGGGTTGAATTTGTAAAATTTTATGGAAAATTTATTTTAGTACATGGTCCCTCATATTTAGTCACCATGGCTAAAATATTTGAGAGTTGAAAAAATAATTAATCCCCTCAAGTGTCAATTAATTAATTTTTCTGGCAAAAGTAAAATTAAATCCTAAGCCATAAAATTAGTTAATTAGAGTAAAAAATTAAAATGTCAGAGGAATTAAATTCTTCAAGTGGAAAAATTCGTGGGTCTAAAAGAAGTTAATTTTAGGAGGTCCCCCAGGGAAATATTGGAAATGTTAAGAAAATTTGGACCCTTGGACCTTGGTGGTTAAGTCAAAGTCAAATTTTTGAGGAAATTAACTCAAAATAATTATTTGTGAGCTAATAAAAAATGGTTTTAATGAGAAATTGGAAAATTCTTTGAAAATAAATATTTTTGACGACAGAGATAAAAAATTGATCAAGGATTTATCAACGGTCGAGATTATTTTGAGGATGATCAAGCCAACTAGCCGTTATTTTCCACTTGGAAGAATTTCTCTATAAATAGAAGGTTTTTTGCTTCTGTTTTCATCTTATGATGATCTTAGCTCAGATGTAATTTTGTAAATGCTGTTGTGAAACCATTGTTCTGGTGGGAACATTTGAATATCATAATAAAAGACTTTGGGGTATAGTTCAAGGTGTCTTTGTCTCATTGATATGTGGTATGTGTTGGGTATGTGCATCGCTATATTGTGCTTTAATATTATTTGAATTGTTATTTCATTTGTAGATGATAGGAACATTCTACTGGTAAGTTTTGGGCTTATCTTTGGTGATGCGATTTATTGTATGTTTGAAAGATTTTTCTTGAGAAAATATATAGAGATTGCAAGTTCTTCGGCCCTTGGGCTCCAAGTTCACAGACTGTGGGCACAAACTGACCTTGTTTGGACTTCGAATATTTTATATAATATTCCTACTTCGCTAAGGCTTTTGTTAAACATTTATTTTTCGAAATATGTCTAACCATTGTCATATTTTATTTGAAAAATTATTCCTCAAAATCTTTCAAGCATTGTACATTTGTATAATTTGCAAATTATTGTTTTGTAGTTGGGGTTTTAGGATGTTGATTTTTTTTTGCATATATTAGAGTTTTGCGCACTTGTAAATTTATTTTTGCAGGTGATATTCAAGAAAATTTGTTGGATTAGAGCCAGATCTAGGCCCTTGAGGGTAAGATCTACTCTCTAAAATTTTGCACGACCAACTATTGAGGATTTTGCAGTGATTTGGGCCAATATTGAAAATCTAAAGCGAAGATTAATTGTTTCGAGGGCTTTAAAATTTGTTGAGGCCTCTTGGCCTAGTGTGGCCCTTAAACCTAGCCGTCTAGCCCTCTTTCCCTAAGTTGTCAGCCTTTCTCTACTTGCCATGGTTGTTTTTTGGCCTTTGTAGCCTTGACCGTGAGCCTCTAAGGCCTCGGCCTCCCTTGCAGCATAGACGTAAGCCTTTTGAAGCCTCAACTTGCCCTTGTGACCCCTTCCGCAAGCCTTGGCATCCTTCTTTAGGCTTGTCGTGGACTTGGCAGCCCCTAAACCCCTAGACGCAACCCTAATTTGGGCTTCCTTGCCTTATCGCAGGCCTGTAAGGCCTCTTTCCTTGCCTCTTGCCTTCTCTTTCCCTCATTTGCCTATGTAAATTAGCATTTGATTTTTGGGACTGAGCATTGGTGTGTTTTGCAGAAGTATTTGGTACAAATTTGGGTGATTATAGGTACCCAAGCCATTGGACAAGTTGGGCAAGCTACTTCTAGGCCTTGGGCCTCAAAGGTTTGGTCTCTAGACTCTATTTCCCTCACCATTTTTTGCTACAACATTCTGATCTATTCCTAACAGTGGCAAGAATCTTCATTTAAGTGCTATAATAACCAAACATAAGTTGCCTAAAGCATTGACAAATTTATTGCATAAGTTAAGCACTCATAACTTGACTTCTTTTATGAATTGATTGACTATCACAAGCTTGCTAAAGTATGAAATCATAACAATGGTTATAAACATTGCAAGAGAGCTTAATTCATTCCTGAATTGGTCTTGGCAAAGTTGTTTTTTGGTGGTAGATTGCTTTGTTTGCATCTATCATCCCATATTAGATTTAAATGAGCTCTAAAACATAAGTTGAACACTGTTGTCATTGTAATGTCCCCATTTTTATTTTTCTCCATAGTATAGCCAGGGTGGATTTCCAAGGCAGGGGATGGCTAGGTCAGTGGAGCAGGTTTATGTCATCAGAGGTTCTGATGGAGTTTTGAGGAGTTTTTATGGGGTCCAATGCCATTCGTTTGGCATATTCATCATCATGAGCAATTCCACACATCTTGTTTTTGGTTTCGTTACTTTCTGATAATTCCCGTAAAAATGGGGTTATTATTGGGCATAACTTAATGAATTATGCTCGAGGTGGCATTTCAGGGAGATTAATTGATGGAACACTTCAGTGTAATAGCTTGTTGGAACTGGAACGAGATGATCTACAAGATGGGATGCTGAGAACTGATTTCCAGTGGTTTAAGAGAGTATGGTGGACGATTTACCATTTTCCTTAGTTAAAAATGACTTTAATTAGTCATTTAATTAAGGAAAAATAATTAATTGGAAAAAATGGGCCAAAAGTGACTTAAATGAAATAAAATAAAATTAAAAGATCACTTAAGATAAAGTCAATGGAGGAGCTTCTAGAATAATAATAAAATAATAAAATAAGATGCTTCTAGAGGCTTGGAGATAAATCCATCAGATCTATAAAAGAGGAGGGGGAGGTCATTTGGAGACATCTTGGATTGGTGATTTCTTTTGTGGAGAGGTTTGAGAACCTGGTTCTCTACTTCAGCAGTAACCCAAGGACAGAAACCCTCAGGTGATTTAGAGAGATTGGGCGAGCACCCATCTCCCCTTGGTGAATTCATTCAGAATTCACATGAGTTCTTATTCATTGCAGTTTCATTTTGAGAGGCTAGGTCTAGTGCTATAGAGACCATTTTCAGGCTGGATCTAGTTTGCAGTGTTTGTTCGAGTTTCTCAGCTATTTCTAGCTATTTCATGTTGTTATGTAGTCCTATTTTTGGTTAATATAATAAAGTTGAGATTTCCTTCTGCTCATTATCTTTATTTGCATGTTCTATGATGTTAAATTTTACATGGGATCTTCTGTTAAGTGAATGGTAATTGTATGTGGAGTGTTTGTTCCAACTTTTTTTTCATTTGGGACATTACAGTGGTATCAGAGCCTTGGTCTTGGCTCAGCCTGCGGGTTTTTCAATTTCCAGTTGCAGACACTATTGTTGTAGGGTTTCTTTGGAGAAGTTGAAAACTTAGTTCTTGCAATAAAATAAGAATTTGTTAAAAAGAACTCGACAAATTTACCGCAAAATTTTAGTGAAATTGTCGGGTGAATATTAATGCTTGGACAAATTGATTATATGACAAATTCATATGGTGGCCAAAGTTGCAGTTGTATTAGAAGCGCCGAAGGCGTTAATTTCATGGAAGGTGTGACTAGCCGTGGGTCGGGCAAATTTAAAATCATTTGCATATTGGAAGTCATTTCCGAGAGTCGCTGAAATTTTGTTGAGCTGAATTTCCTGTAGCAAAAGAGCCGTGATCGATTTTAATTAAAGTTTAATTGATTGGAGGTTGGTTTTGGCCAAGGTTAATTCTATAAAGCCAAACCAATTTTGGGGCCGCATGTTAATGTTTATTTTATTAAGGCCGTGAGTGTTGGCTACTCAAACCCTGGTATGGTCGAGACATTACTGCAGGAGGAAGCCTAAAAGCGCTAATTTTATTGAAGATGTGGCCAACTGTGGGTCAGAGTAAATTGTTCAAGGGAAAATTATTTCCTATGGTCGTGAAACCATTCAAGCTGATAAGATGACCTACCAAGGAGCCACAGGTGAAGAGTATTCTGAGCCAATAAAATTATAGGAATAGTGAGACGGTTGTGCAGGGGACCATTGACTGGGGCCATAATGGGAAATTTGATGCGGTCGCGACTTGAAAATAGAGACCATGGCGCAAATTCTAGTTGCACGTCAAAGAATTTAGACTAGAGTAGGCGAAGATACATAATAATGGAGATTGATTATCACTGGTCTGGAGATGCGAGTTCTGTGACTGTGTCATTCGCTATTGAAAGGAGCCGAGTTTATTAAAAGGTTGAAAATAAAATATCAAGCCAAATTTATTTTTAGTGCTAGATTGTGTCAATTCCGGCAATGACATCATGGTATGAAGACAAAGTGTCCACAGACCACATCTAGTGTTTATGATTTATGGTGCGGGCCACATGGTGCTACTCTGACAGAACCGTCGACGAATTGGAAGCAACCGACATAGTTTTGGTGGTGTGGCAGAAAGATGTGAGCGCAGAGGCAGGGTGTGTATGTATGCGACTTGAGGATACGATGATCTATTTAGAGCATGATTAAATTTGGAAGGCACTCATGTGGGTGTCAATGTGTAATTGGCAATGTGTGGTTGAAGTGGTGTAATAGCACGTACCCCAACTAATCGCAGGAACCACAATTAGTTGTGTGAAATTAGGTGCACAAACAAATTGTGAGAAGGGTCGTGAATCGACTAGAAGAAGTTGTGTGTGTCTGTGGCATTAGGTGGGCAGCAAACAAATCGGATCTTTGACAGTTTTGGGTGCTATAAAACAAGGAAGTTCTATTCATTGGAACAAGAAAGCAGAAAAACAAATAGAGGCCTCACGATTTTTCCTTAACGGATATATATGCTGCTGGGTAATATCGAGGTTGGAGCAGTGAACGAAAAGGAGGGACAACTTGCTAAGTTACACTCCAGGTGCACCTATCCCATTATATGCTGTAGTTCTCACTTAATAAAATTGTGGTTGACGACTAATGTATTATGATTACTTGAAGTAAATATGAGGCATTTCTGGGTCTATATTCTCTACTGTGAGTCATTATAGTGTTGCTCGTATTTCTGGGCATGGGATTTGTAATATCCAGAGTATTTACAATGTCCACTTGATGTACACATTCAAACGTCAAGTCACTGCTACAGAAAACCCTCCACACTTTTCACTCAAAATTCTACTAAACTCAAATTTAAAGGGCAAGTGGGGTTATTTACTGCTGATGTTTTCGAGACTTTAAAAGTTTGCGTCATTATAAACTGCTGAGTGCATGGTGACACTTACTAGGAGTGGCTTGATACATTGTGTTGGTGATGCCTTAGTAACCATTGTAGAGTGGCTACTAGTTTATATGATGCAGAAACCTAAGCGTGGTGTTATAGCTGTCGTATGAGTGATGTATGCACTGTTGCCCTGTGTTAATCGGAGTTGATGTGTAGAATTGTTATATTCCATAACCTTGTATATGTTGTGAAATGATGGAGGTTTTGAAACACCTCATGAACCAACAAAGTAATGCCTCCATGGGCTGCCATAGACCAAAAAAAATTTGACCAATATACTTTTGTAGTAGCTACAACACCCTCCAAAATCTTGGCTCACATCCAAATTTTGGAGCCTACCTTGGATCCTGCGATCGATCATCCTTGGTCACTTGCTGGTAAGATGATGATTTCAAGCTCCCCTCCTTGATCTTAAGAGTTATCTGTGTTCTCATCTTTACGCATCATGTGTCATCTTTGGGCATAGGGGTTGTTGTTTTTCATGCAAAGGGAATGTTGTTTTGCTTCAAGGGAATTGTGTGCGTATGAGTGGTCGTCATCACATAGACATGTTTCACTGTCACTTCACGCACTCTTGTCACGAAGGTTGTTGCATCAAGCAAAGTATGTCTTATGCATTCTGGATGGTCCACGTTGTGTCACTAAGTGTCTGTGTGCAATCACAGTCAAGTCTTATCAATGTTTACATATGTTTCACTGTGCAGTGTTGTCCAAGTTGTCCTGTCGATCTTGCATGCAGAAACTGCGTAGATGGGCCTCCCATGGCCGTATCTCGATAGCAATAACTTCCCTCTGAAACCGCACTGATCCATCACTCAGTGACTACAGGAAAAGATGACATCTTGAGATCACTCCCAAGGAGTTGAAGAGAAGGACCAAGAAACCAAGTAATGGAAAAGATCAAGACCGCATGCAAACTCCGTCGGATGCATGATCATCTTGAGGGCAAGTATGGTATGTAAAGAACACCTTTCGAAGTACACCTGTTAGTTGAGTTTGTAGGACTGCTTGTCATTGTCATATCATCTTGTCCTCAGTAACATGCGCGCGCACAAACACGAAAAGTCATCTCATGTGTTTCCTCTACATGTCTTGCTTCCTTTCACTTGTTTGACCAACTGTCGTCTTCGGCATGTTGATTGCTATGTCATGCTTGTGACCTCGTTCTAGTGATGTTGAAGGTTGTGTTTGAGTTGTATTCGCTATGTAAGCATTTGTTGCACTCACACACAAAGTTGTATGCATGTCGCACAAGTGTCGTCATGGTCGCTCAACGATCTATCTCAAGTGTCGCAGTTGTCACCCGCACCCGTTAGTCAGTGACACTGAGCATGTTGTCTTGTTGGTTCGAGGTGTCTTGTTGTCAAGTCGTGTTGAGTGTGTGTTCGCAAGGTCGTGCATGCACAAGTTCACTCGCTCACTCACTTAGTCATTTTGATGAAACTTTGTCGATCGGTTCACCCTCCAACAGCCAGACCTACGCTGAGCTGCATTGCGTAGTCTCAACCCTCAGTGGTCATGTACTCTGCCCAGAATTGTGCAGAGCTTGAGGCTGCCTCCCAGGCAGTCTACACTGCACAATCCTGGAATCAACCCGTCTGACTGTCACCCAGAAAACGTAGAAGTTTCTCAGCAAGCCATCTCAATTTGCGCTACCCGCAAGCAAATCTATCAAGCTTCTCGCTGGTCAACTGGGGAGTTTGATGGGGTAGTAACCCCGGTCTTCACTCCAAGAAATTGCGTAGAAGATGCCAGCATGCCCACCTTCGTTGACTGAAGAAATTGTGCAGACATGAAGGACAGACACTTGCCACTCCACTGTCCTTGAAATTTGCTTAGTTCTGTCAGCTAGTCATCCTGTTAGCTGGCCTGTTGTTCATCTTGAAAACTACATAGTTTTCTTGGGCTGTCCTCCAACTTCCTAGCACCCCGCCCAACCCAGAAACTGCGTAGAGATGTCCTGCAGGCCAACCTCCCAGTTCTGCGTAGTTTTGGCCAGCAAGCTCCTGCATCCCGCTGCCAGCCTCCCCGGAGAATCCGTGCAATTTTCACTGCCAGTGTCCTCCTTGCTGCCTGCACTACCTCCCTAGAAAATTTGCACAGTTCTGCCCTTCAGCTGAGCCAGATCCCGCAGATGGTCACTGTTGATTTAGACTGCCCATTTCAGCCTCCCAGTGACCTCTGCGCAATTTTCCTTGACAGTGCCCTAGAGCCCGCATCCCAGCCTGAAATGTGCTCTGCGCAGTTTCAAAGCCTTGTCCTCTCTCTTAGTCACCTGCACCTGAAAACAAAAGATGATGCATCATGGTAGACTAGGATATTTTTGGATTTGATGTCGTCTCGTCATGAGTGATTGCAGATACAGGTACATGGATGAGACATGACGCGGCGATGAACGGGATGAACAAGGAGCGCATGCTAAGAGACTTGTTTGCGAACAGATGAACACATGAAGCATGCCAAGTACAAGTGAAGGAGAGACATGCATGTGCAACATCAAGTGAACACTAAGACCATCAAAGACTCCGCACACCTTGCCATGCAGAGGTGAAGCTATGATACACCAAGAGCACATTCATCACTTAGCAACACTGCAACTCGACATGGACACCACCACCAGCATGAACATACCAGCTTTGTCGTGTCGAGTCATGTCATGAGTCATCTCGGCCACATCACTATTGTGGGCCATACTGTTGTAATCAATGTAATGTAACATGGAAGTTCAAGAGACCCACATGTAAAGTTGAAAAGTCATGTGAGTCAAACAGTCATGAGGGAAGTCGAATAGTCACAAGGGTCAGTTTCACCCTTGGCTATATATATCCCTCATTTGTACATGCAAAAGAATTTTCACCTTGGCTCCTCCCACATAGCCTTGAGAGTCTGTAATCTTTTATTTGAGGAGTGAACAGTGGCTCCAATGCCCCGTTATCGGGGTTAGTGATGTAATGGTGTACGGATGTGTCTTGGAACTTTCGCTTAATTCAGAAACCTGTTAACAAGCCAACACATTTTCACATATTTATTGTATTCGTTTGTAAGAATATTCTTTGGACGCTTGTAATGCATGTTGCTTTAATCTATATTAAGATAGTTGAACTATTTGGTTGTTTTAGTACACATGCTATTGGAAATGTGTTGTATCAGTTGTTAACGTTGTCTCGCTCGTGTGGACTATTCTATTGGACACTCGACAGATTCATTCTTGTAAACTTGTTATAATGCCCATCGCACTCGTGTGGACTATTCCGCTGGGTGTTGTACGTGCTATCTATTCACCTTGTGTTTGTGACTGTCGCATTCGTGTGGACTACTCCCCTGGAAGCTGTGAATGTTTATTGTGTGTCTCTAGCAGAGTTGGGACTATTCCCTTTCAACCTGAGACTCACTTCCACCCTCTCCCTCTGCAGTGAAAGAACTTTGACACAAGTAACACTAAGCACTCACCAGGCACACGAACTTCGCTGTTCGAAGACAAAGTAGACGACTCTCATGTGCTGACAAGCAAGAGCTAAGGCAAACCTTTAAGATAATGGAAACCGGGCCATCATACTGGATGGGACTCCTACACCAAACGATGTGAGGTCTAGTTGAGACTTCATACCAGGGAGATCCCTTGAATGTTGGCGGGTCCAGCACCGTCAACATAGACCTTTCTCAAAAGAGATCCATGGCATTCTTACCCATGAGCAGCCAAGAGATTTACAGAAGGAGCCAATGATTGGACACAAGATCCTTGCACTTGGGATAGATTTGAAGCACATGAGGGTCGCATGGACAATTCTCTTCAAAATTGATGAACTAGATGCCCTCCATTCCAAAGTGAGCTAGTTAGAAGGGAAGAAATTAATTTGGGCTCTAAAACCAGCGGTGCTTGCTCTCATACAACACAAGTTCTTGGAGGAACCTTGTGAAGGGGTTAGATTTCCAGTTGCGTCTTGTCTTAGTAACATCATGAGACTAGCTGCCCCTATATCTCCTTACAATGATGATGTTATGAAGAGAGTTTTCAAGTTGATAGTAGATACTTTTCAGGACTTGGACAACAGTGCAGGTTCTACCTTTGGGAAGAAGCTTGAGATTTTGGAAATTATGGCTATGACTAGGACTTATGAAATCATGTTTGATCTAGAGTGTGATGGTTTGATCCTACACATGTTCCAATGCTTCTTCAGCATTAGGAAGCATCATCTTGACTCAGTCATAACACACATGCAGTCCATCTTCTCATCATGTATGAGAGGGTAGTGATGCCATTTGTTGAGAGTTGTCGTCCCGATTGTTGTTTGTCTGGAGGAGAGAGCAGCAGGTCTCATCTGCTGCTTATGAGCTAGCTGAAAGGTTAGTTGAGCAGAACATTGGGTTGTTCAGGAGATAGTTGACCAGGGAGGAGCTATTCAGGTTTGGGGGATCATGCAACAAGAATGAGATGAGGAGGAAGGGACTTTGATTTGTCTGCAAGGGACCTGGCCACTCATGCTTGAGTGACGCTGAGGAGATGACAGAAGTAGAGCAAGAGGAGATTCCTTCTGAATTTTAGGGTGAGGACTCTTCTTTGGACAAGTTCATGGGTTCATAGGATGATACCTCTGAGGAGCACGAGCAGTCATGTAGAGTTGATGATAGTAGCCTAGATATGCATCCATGTGTGATAGAGGAGTATGATGAGCAGCCGATTATTCCTGTGAGGGAAGGAGATTTGGGAGCAGATGAGCGACTGATGATTCAACATAGAGAGCACATAAAGGAGCATGATATAGTTGATACACACTGTGTGCGGGATGGGCCACTTTTAGATAGTCAACTAGTGGCTCATGTTGAGCCCATGATGGAGGATGAGTAGACACCCTTGGGGCCAACCATTGCGGTGGAGCAGACGGATGTACATACAGCTAGTAGGGTGGTAGTATTTGCAGACATATGTCTTCAAGAGGAGCGAGGGTCTGACAGGATAGTTTTGTAGTAGGTTGGTAGACTGGATGAGCCTGGAGTTTTCAGCCAGATGAGGGTGGATCTTTTAGAGATGGTGATGCATCCATATTTGGGCCGACCCTCTGATGAGGTGCAGGTACTTGCACAGGCAACTGGTAGAGCTGTAGTACTTTCAGAGGGCATGCCTCGCCAAGAGTACATAAGCAGGGCTTGTAGCACATCTTGCCCACTTTTGCCTATTATAGTGAGAGGGGCAAGTTTCCTTAGACAGATCTGGTTGATTGACCGAATACATCATCATCCGTTGTGCAGGGACCCATATCAGCCCAGTAGACTTGTTCCTTGCATAGGTGTCCATGCATTGGATTGGCGAGAGATCATGAGTTAGTACCCTATTGATGAAGTATGATTTTTAGTCAGGAGCAGTGTACTGCAGGAGCCCTTAGAGGTGAGGGATATTACATGCTTCAGTTGGCAACAGGATGTAGGTTGGCCACTCATCAATATTTCAACGCAACATCAATATGATGAGATTGACCTTGGTTTATGCCAAGGGTTGGATTGGAGAGAGGTGATGAGTTGGTATGCAGTGGATGGAGCAACATTCGTGGTTGGAGTTATAGCACAACAGGAGCCTTGGAGCCTTGATACTTGTTCTTGGTGGCATTGGGATCCAGGAGGATTTGTTGATGACAGGTTCAGTCAGAGATTAGTCTGGGATCCAGGCATTGAGGGGTCCGTTCATGGTGGGTTGACATAGGAGCAGGGCATCACCCAATGGTTCGTATGGGATCTGGGCATTGGGTCTCAGTTGCGTTGGGCCACAGATTTGGATTGCTTGAGGGCAAGCAATCTTGGGGCGGGAGGACTGTAATGTCCCCATTTTTATTTTTCTCCATAATACAACCGGGGTGTATTTCCAGGGTAGGGGATGGCCAGGTCAGTGGAGCGGGTTTATGTTATCAGGGGTCTCGATGGAGTTTTGGGGAGTTTTTATGGGGTCCGATGGCATTTGCTTGGCATATTCGTCATTATGAGCAGTTCTGCACATCTTGTTTTTGGTTCTGTTACTTTTTGATAATTCCCATAAAAACGTGGTTATTATTGGGCATAACTTAATTAATTATGCTCGAGGTGGCATTCCGGGGAGATTAATTAATGGAAAACCTCAGCGTAATAGCTCATTGGAACTGGAACAAGGAGACCTACAGGATGGGATACTGAGAAGTGATTTCAGTGGTCGAAGGGAGTATGGTGGGCGATTTACCATTTTCCTTAGTTAAAAGTGACTTTAATTAGTCATGTAATTAAGGAAAAATAATTAATTGGAGAAAATGGGCCAAACGTGACTTAAGTGAAATAAAATAAAATTAAAAGGTCACTTAAGATAAAGTCAATGGAGGAGCTTCTAGAATAATAATAAAATAATACAATAATATGCTTCTAGAGGCTTGGAGATCTATCCATAAAATCTATAAAAGTGGAGGGGGAGGTCATTTGGAGACATCTTGGATTGGTGATTTCTTTTGTGGAGAGGTTTGAGAACCCGGTTCTCTACTTCAGCAGTAGCCCCAGGACAGAAACCCTCGAGTGATTTAGAGAGATTAGGCGAACACTCCGACACATAGGAAATAGTTAAGTACAACTTGGTCTAGTATAGAGTTAGGTAAAGTGTGTTTCTTTACCTTGTACATTTTGTAACTTACAATCCGACGGTCACGATATGTAGTGATCCGACGGTTCATTCTCTCCTCGGTATTACCGACACTTGATCCGTGGCTTGACACCCGATTGGTCCATGATTTCTATTTAAAGTGCATGGAGGGTCATTTGTAGGGTAATCCGTCTATGAGAGAAGCTTATGTAAATTTTCATTCTTTTATTAATAAATTGCCTGAAGTGGCCGCGTTGGCTCAGGCCGTGGACTGTTTCCCTCTTTGAGGGTTTTAACCACGTCAAAAATACTGGTGTATTGATCTGCGATCTGGTTGTGAGCGGTGTCCTTTGGTGTTCTGTCTGAGGAACTTACCTTGTAAATTCCTACATGGTATCAGAGCTATTTGAGGGCCGCGTTCGTTGGTGATCCAAATCTGAAGCCGGTAGAACTGCATCCGACTGCCGTTTCCTAGATCTACTGTTTCTGACTACTTTTGGGCCGAGAGGACTGCTCTGTTGTGTTGGGAGCATCTGTTCCAGTGAGGAACCCCTTTCGTTTCATGCGAAAAGGTTTCCGGTAGCCCTAACTGCGTCATTTTTAAGATCTGGAGGTATACAGTGTTTATTTGCAGTTTACAGTTATTTTCTCTTTGTTTATTTCGGTTTCGGTTTATTTAGCCTTTTTTATTACCGGATCTATACCTTTCATTTCTGCGTATGCTCTTTGCCCTGCGACTCTGTGCGATCTGGGCAAATCAGAAATAGAAATGAAGGATTTTTCTCATGCATATGCTCTTTTCCCTTCGCCTTAGTGTGATCTCGGAAAATCAGAAACATTGAGGAAAATATTTAGTTTCCGGCTAAAGCTAATTTTGAGCTGCAAGGTTCATTTTTGAAAATATTTAGTTTTTCGGCTAAAGCTAACTTCGAGCCGTAAGGTTCGTTTTCTTTGCATGTCCGTGTTGGGTTTTGTGTTTTTTGTTTTGTAGGGAAAAAGAGCTTTCTCAAAGCAACCACGCAACCCAAAGCATCAACCCTCCCCCCCTCTCTCTCTCTCTCAATTTTTTTGTATAGCTCAATTGGTTCAAAGCTATTTTAAGAGAGTAGAGGTCTTGGGTTCAAATCTCCTTTTTGTGAGGGTGGATTTTTCATTTCCGCACATTCCCGCACTTCGTCGGCGACTTCATCAACTTTTTTCAAAAAGCCATAACTTCTTCATCCGGAAGCCGTTTTCAGAGCCGTTTTTTTTAAACTACCCTAATTTTTCGAGATCTATCCATTGGAACACTTAGTTTCAGCATCTTTAGCTTCAGTTTCCGTTGAAATGGAAAGTCAATACCAAGTTACCCTTGACAGCACCAACTACTTCCAATGGTTGTCCTACATTGAGGATTTACTTAGAAGTAAAGGTCTCTACAGAATAGCCTCAGGCCAAGAAAAGAAACCGAAGGATGAAGATAAGGCTGCTAAATGGGAAAATAGGCAAGATCAAGCACGCGGATTGATAGGGATGTCTATTTCTTCAGATCTTAGATTCCATATTGCAGAACTTGATACTCCTGATGAAGCAATGAAACAAATCAATAAAGTTTTTGGGATTAAAAATGAACTTAGAGCCCATCAACTTGAAAATGAGTTGCTTACATTGGACCCTAATAATTTTTCTTGCATTGAAGATTTCTTGTCCAAGTTCAAGACCCTTAGATATCTCTTGGAAGGTGTTAAGGTTAAGAAAGAAGATAGTAACCTTATCTATTCCATTCTTACTAAGTTGGGACCAGCCTACTCTGTGTTTGTTTCCACCTTCCATTCTACAAGAGAAGCCTTCATTTCTCAAGGAACAGATTCTGGAGCTTCTTATCACATGGCCAAAAACAAAGCCATGTTTTCTTCTTTATATGATTGTAACACCAAAAATATATATGTTGGTGATGATAGATCTCTTAGTGTTGTAGGGACTGGAACTGTTCATCTAGACAATGGTCAGTTTAATGATGTATTATGTGTTCCAACCTTATCCTGCAACCTTCTATCTGTATATCAGATAACTCATTCAGGTGAAGGTAAAATCGTTGAATTTTCACCTCATGATGTTGTAATCAAGGATGTAAAAGATCCTAAACAGATTTTAGCTACTGGCATTGCTGATGATTCTACAAGGTTGTATAAGTTTCACAACTTTGGGTCATCAAATCTTCCCTCAGTATTTGTTGCTCATAACGATGAAGTGAGCAAACTTTGGCATGAGCGATTTGGTCACTTAAACTATCGTTCCCTTCAGCATCTATGTAAAGAAAATATGGTGACAGGTCTTCCTATGGTATCTTGCAGAGATGGTGTTTGTTCCGGATGTGTACTCGGAAAACATCATCGGGACAGTTTTGAAAAACGTGCCTCTTGGCACGCCTCAGCCCCTTTACAACTTGTGCATAGTGATTTATGTGGTCCACATCCAGTTGTTTCATTCTCTGGCTGCAAGTATTTCTTAAGTTTCATTGATGATTTCTCCAGACGCACTTGGGTATACTTCTTAAAACTCAAGAGTGAAGTATTTAACACATTTTTGGCTTTCAAGGCCTTTGTTGAAAAACAATCTGGATATCAAATTCTTAAGCTAAGATCTGATAATGGCGGAGAATATGTTAAAAACACATTCATCAACTTTTGCACTGAGAATGGAATTCAAATGCAACATACTGTTCCATATACTCCACAACAAAATGGTGTAGCTGAAAGGAAGAATCGCACCTTAAAGGAAATGGCTAATTGTATGCTACAATCTAAAGGACTTGGTCTTAGTTTTTGGGCAGAAGCAATTAACTGTGCAAATTACATAATAAATCGCACTCCTACTAAGGCTTTAAAGAATATCACTCTAGAAGAAGCATGGAGCTCAATCAAACCAGATGTAAGTCGCTTTCGTGTTTTTGGAAGTGAAGCGTGGGCCCATATTCCAGATGAAAAGCATAAAGCTTTAGAACCTAAGAGTGAAAAATGTACTTTTGTTGGATATTCTGAAGATGTCAAAGGCTATAGACTTATTCTATTTAAGTCCAAAAATGTTATCATTAGAAGAGATGTAAAATTTGATGAAAATATATCGGCCTGCGAGCCTAGTCCGGCAGATGTGCCACCTCTCCCTATCTCTTCTACTTTTGAAAACATTTCTTCTTCAGATGATGAAAGTGAGGATGACAATCCTCCCCCACCATCTCAGCATCCTCCTTCAGCTCCTCACCTTCCAAAATGGGTTCGTGCTACTCGAGATGCAGCAGGTGATCTTGCCAATGATCCTACAGATCAGCGACGCACACGTTCTCAGTTTGACAGAGCCTCTTCTTTACTGGCTCAAGCTCCAGTAAATTATGATCCTGACACCTTTGCAGAAGCTTCAGGCCATCCAGATTGGGAAGCAACTATGAATGAAGAATATCATTCATTATTGGCAAATGATACATGGGATCTTGTTCCTCTACCAAAGGGACGAAAACTTGTTCGATGCAAATGGGTTTACAAAACCAAGTATGGACCGGATGGGAAAGTTGATAAACATAAAGCTCGTCTTGTTGCTAAAGGTTTTTCACAGGTTGAAGGCATTGACTACACTGAAACCTTCTCCCCTGTTGCCAAAATGAACTCTATCCGCCTTGTTCTTTCCCTTGCTGCGTTGTTCAAATGGGAAGTCCATTAGATGGATGTTAAATCTGCCTTCTTGAATGGGGACTTGCATGAAGAAATATATATGGAACAACCTATTGGCTTTATACAAACAGACTCCAGCCTTGTATGTCGGCTTAAGAAATCCCTTTATGGTCTCAAGCAAGCTCCTCGAGCTTGGTATGCCAAGATGGATAACTTTCTTTTAGAATCTGGCTTCTCTAGGTGTCATTCTGACAATACTGTCTACACCAAAAAAGTGGGCAAGTCTCTTATCATTCTTGTTCTTTATGTTGATGATCTTATCCTGACTGGTAGTGATCCCAACCTTATAAACCATGTGAAGTCTAGCCTTAAAAGGAAGTTTGAAATGATAGACTTAGGACACTTACATTATTTTCTCGGTCTTCAAGTCTTGCAATCCAAGGAAGGTATTTCCCTTTCTCAGTCCAAGTATGCCTGTGATATTCTACGCCACTTTCACATGGAAGACTGTAAGCCAGCCCCTTCTCCCTTTCAGTCTGGAGTCAAACTTTCAGTCACTTGTACTTCTCCTGAAGTTGATGCTACCTTATACCGTCAACTTGTAGGAAAACTTTTGTATCTAACCCATACTCGTCCTGACCTTTCCTTTGCTGTTGGCCTTGTTGCTCGGTTTATGCAAAACCCACGTGAAAGTCATTGGAAAGCAGCTAAAAGAATACTTCGTTATGTTCGAGGTACAGTTTAGTTTGGGATTCATTACAGTGTCGAAGCATCTCCTCTATTGGTTGGTTTCACTGATTCCGATTGGGCTGGTGACCCTGATGATCAGAAGTCTACTGCCGGTTATGTGTTCACTCTTGGTTCAGGACCTATTACATGGGCTTGCAAGAAACAAGGTGCCATTTCTCTTTCATCAGCAGAAGCAGAGTATCGTGGTGCCGTAGAAGCTAGTAAGGAAGCCTTGTGGCTTCGTCAGATCCTATCAGAGTTTGGCTTTCAGCAGCAGCATCCGACTACACTTTGGTGTGATAATCAAAGTGCCATTCAACTATGCAAAGATCGAGTCCAACATTAGCGTAGCAAACACATTGAACTACACATGCACTTCATCAGAAAGCTCATTCATGACCATGTTCTTGAAGTGCAATATTGTTCAATAGATGATCAAGTTGCAGACATCTTTACAAAGGCTCTCACAGAGGCGAAGTTCACTAAACTTCGATTTATGGTTGGAGTTCAGGAAGTTGTCACTAAGGGGGGATAGGCTCTAGTGCCTCCTTCCTTTTCCTATTGTGTCATATTTGTAAATCCTTCAATCCTATCCCAAGTTGTTCTTAAGGGGGGATGTTAGGATATTCCGACACATAGGAAATAGTTAAGTACAACTTGGTCTAGTATAGAGTTAGGTATAGAGTTAGGTAAAGTGTGTTTCTTTACCTTGTACATTTTGTAACTTACAATCTGACGGTCACGATATGTAGTTATCCGACGGTTCATTCTCTCCTCGGTATTACCGACACTTGATCCGTGGCTTGACACCCAATTGGTCCATGATTTCTATTTAAAGCGCATGGAGGGTCATTTGTAGGGTAATCTGTCTATGAGAGAAGCTTATGTAAATTTTCATTCTTTTATTAATAAATTGCCTGAAGTGGCCGCGTTGGCTCAGGCCGTGGACTGTTTCCCTCTTTGAGGGTTTTAACCACGTCAAAAATACTGGTGTATTGATCTGCGATCTGGTTGTGAGCGGTGTCCTTTGGTGTTCTGTCTGAGGAACTTACCCTGTAAATTCCTACACATCTCCCCTTGGTGAATCCATTCAGAATTCACAGGAGTTCTTATTGGTTGCAGTTTCATTTTGAGAGGCCAGATCCAGTGCTATAGCAGACACATTTTGAGGCCAGATCTAGTTTGCAGTAGTTGTTCGAGTTTCTCAGCTATTTCTAGCTATTTCATATTGTTATGTACTCCTATTTTTGGTTAATATAATAAAGTTGAGATCTCCTTTCGCTCATTATCATTATTTGCATGTTCTATGATGTTAAATTTTACGCGACAATCTTCTGTTAAGTGAATGTTAATTGTATGTGGAGTGTTTGTTCCAACTATTTTTCATTTGGGACATTACAGTCATAACATTGGAAGTTGCATCAGTGCTTTACACTCTAATTGATTTCTTGTTTCATGGTTTTAAGTGCCATTGTGAAGAAGGTTGCTAGCATTGGTTATTTGGAATCTAACATTTGCTTGTCTCTTGTAAGCTTGATCATAATCTCTAAGATGTGATAATTTCTGAATGTGCACATCAGAAATCCTACTGCAATCACTGATTTATCATCTCCTACTTGTTCTTTACATTCAAGCTATTTAATTGCTTAAAGAACAATGAAAACACTATTGCAACCTACACATACATACAGATCATGAACTGAAATAAACTGAAACAATCACACAAGGGACACTGTTCTTTTTGGACAATCGTCCCCGGAAAAACTCAATTTGGGAAAACCGATGCAATATATAGAGGATTTGTATTATTAAGTAGATTTCTGACTACAAGTAGGGTGCCAAATCCGGCTCGCCCAACAGAGAATAAACCTGGCAGAAGTACCTCTATTCGGAGACAGATATTTTGACAATCTAGCAACTGGATGATCAAACACCACAGATGACAACTGTTGTTCCCACTGCTGGGTAGCGATGGCTTCTCCAAGCTCTGCGCTGGAGCTGCATCACCTCCTCTAGGAGCTGTCACCCCCACAGTGAGCCTCCCTTGCTTAGAAAGTTGATTTGCTGAACTACTTCCTCTCTGCCCCACATAATCTCCCCAACGCTGCCTCTAAGGGCCTGCGTCAGCCCCTTACGGCTTCTGCGCCACGTGCATCAGTCCCTACGGCCTCTGCGTCACCCTCTCTGAGACTGCGTTGTCTCTCTTGTCGCTGCTCTGCCTCTCTGCTATGTATTCTTTGGCCTCGGACTAAAGTTCCCTTGTAGAATTGCCCCTCACTACAACTTAGACCACTAGCTCGGTTTTCTCAGCAAACCACACCCCAGAAAAATCGAACTCTTTGATCTCTTGGTGTCTCTCCAACTGACCCTCAAGCCTCTTCTTATACTTTTCCTGTTGATTAATCAACGAGTGTGATCTAATGTCTAATCAACGACTAATATTAAAACAAGCTTGATCCTCATCACTTAGAACCTTCTCATCCATATTCTTATTAATACACATTAATATTTTTATTTTCCTAAGTTTAGACTCAGGTACTCATTAAAAATATTAATTATTTTAATAACTCCTCATCCGGGTGGAATTTCTCCAAACGTTTTTTGGGTTCTAGAGATCTCATGTGTTCTAGCCCCTCCATCAAATTTCGGAGCTAGAGCACATCGAATGCTACCCAAAATCAACACTCCCTGTTAGCGAGGAATGTGCTCTAACAATATTTCTCCATAGAAGCATTACATTGATCCACTGCATTGGTCCTTTGTACTGCTGATGCTTGGCCTGTTGCCCTTCATCCACTGCACCGCTGCTTCCTGTACTGCTGCCCATTACTCTGCCACTTCCTTTGCTTCATCTGTACTGCAGCTCCCTCTCAAAAAATCCCCTCATGCTGCCATAGTATTGCCACTGCTAACTGTTGCACTGCAACTCAGTTGCTAAGAAGTAAGCAACTGAAAACTCACCCAAACATTGAGATCCTAGTCAGTATGGATGCCTCGTGATCCTGAAGCTATCTCTGTTGCTAATCTGTGCTGACCCTTTGCTGCCATTGTGCTGCTGCAAACTGCTCCGTGCCTCTCGCACTGCTACAACATCCAGTAGGCTGGCTCAAACTTTGGCATTCTAGCTCTGCCACTGTCGCTCCATCACACCTTGCTCCAACCGACACTTGTCATTTTACTACTATCGTTATGGGCTCTCGTAGCCGTATGTGATCCAAGAGTTTGGGCACCTCAAGGATCCTGCCCCTCATGTAGTCGTCCCAACTACAACTTGATGTCGCCCCACCTCATCTCCAGAGGCGCATGAACACTCATGGCATAATTGTCATCTCGCCTTCCTTGTCCGCTTTCGCTAGAGCAGCCTTCGATTTAGAAGCTTCCCCGTTGCCCTTCTTTTGGGGGCACTGAGTGGCATAATGTCCCAGTTCCCCACAGTTGAAACATCTGACCTTGGTGATGTCCTTCTTCTTCCTCTTTTGCTGCACTTGCTATCTCGACGATGCAAGAGTTGCATCCTCCTCCTCCTCCTTCTTGACTTGGGCTCCCTTGCCGCTACTCCCTGTCTTGGTCATCCTCCTGAGCTCTTCTTGTCGAAGAGTTGCCCACATCTCCTCCCAACTGGGGAGAGTCGCTCTGCCCAAGATACTTTGGACAAAGGTCTCTCAGTCCCTGATGATTGCATTCACGGTAGTCCTGACCATGAACTCAGGATCTGGTGTAGACCCCACGGAAGTCAACTGGTCGCGAATCCCTTGCAACCTGAGAAGAAAGGATTGATCTCTTCTCCCTTTTGCATCTGGTACTGTCTCAGCTGATTTTCTAATAACATCTTCCGTTGGACAGAAGAGCCTTGATACAAGGTGGTAAGCGCCTCCCACATCTCCCTTGTTGTTTTCTTTTTAGCAATGTGTGGTACTACATGATCTTTGACCCTGTCTAGGATCATGCACTTGGCCTTAGCCTGGGCCTCCTCATACTTCTTCAACGGATCAACATCGACCGACTCAACAACTACCTTCAAGGCATAGTCCTTGATGCGATGTTTGTCTAGGATTGCCAGGATCTTGGCCTTCCAGATGACAAAATTGGATGCTCCAACCAATCTGTCCTGATCCCTCAACCCATTCATTGTCATCTCTGCCCAAAAATAGGACTGGTTCTCTTCTTCCTCTCCTGCGATCAATCTAGTAAGACTTGGATTTGGATTTCTTTGGCGCACGAAACCCTTTAAGGAACAAGTTCCTCTAGACTCCCTCTGAGTCTTGATTTCCTTCACGGAAATCCTCCCGCCAATTGTCGAATCACTTCCTCTCTAATCCTCCTTTGTTGCCGCAACCCAGATCTAGATTTCTTTGGCTAGAAATCTGTCAAGGTACTGACTCCCTCTACCTCGGCTCTGTCTCCACAGACATTGTTCTGCACCAATAGAAACAATGTCGCACCAGCTCCTCAAATCGAATTTTCTCTGCTCCTCCAACCCTAGCAACTAGCTGATTCGAACCTTTCAGGCTCTGTGCTAGCCCAGAGAGCTAACACAGTCACTGTGTGGGCTCCTCTCTAGCTCTGCGTCACCCTCTGCAGGCTTGAAACGCTGACGCAGGCACTGCGTGAGCCTCTGCGTCACTCCTCTGGCTCTACGTCACTCTTGCAACTGCTCCTTTGCCTCTGAAACAACGTTGTCACTCGGGACAATTGCTTCTGCAACAAATTCTCTAGATTTCTCGGTTGGTGTCTTCAGTCTCCTATGATCTGCAACCCTCTTATACCATGTGAGAATTTCTGAATCTATACATCATAAATCCTACTGCAATCACTGGTTTATCATATCCTACTTGTTCTTTACATTCAACAAGTTATTTAATTACTTAAACAACGATGAAAACACTATTGCAGCCTACACATACATACAGATCATGAACTGAAATAAACCGAGACAATCACACACGGGACACTGTTATTTTTGACCAATCGTCCCCGGAAAAACCCAATTCAGGAAAACCGATGCAACATATAGAGGGTTTGTATTATTAAGTAGATTTCTGAATACAACTAGGGTGCCAAATCCAGCTCACCCAACAGAGAATAAACCTGGCAGAAGTACCTCTGTCAAGAGACATATATTTTGACAATCCAACAACTGGATGATCAAACCCCACAGATGACAACTACTATTCCTAGTGCTGGGCAGTGATGGCTGCACCAAGCTCTGTGCTGGAACTGCGTCACCTCCTCTAGGAGTTGTGTCACACCCACAGTGAGCCTCCCTTGCTCAGAAAGTCGATTTGCTAAACTGCTCCCTCTCTGCCCCATAGAATATCCCCAACGCTACCTCTAAGGGCTTGCGTCAGCCCTTTACGGCTTCTGCGTCACTTGCGTCAGCCCCTATGGCCTCTGCGTCACCCTCTCTGAGACTGCGCTGTCTGTCCCGACGCCGCTTTGCCTCTCTTCTATGTATTCTTCGGCCTCAAACTGAAGTTCCCTTGCCTCACTGCCCCTCATTGCAACTCAAACCACTAGCTCGATTTTCTTAGCGAACCATGCCCCAAAAAAATCGAACTCTTTGATCTCTTGGTGTCAAGTCTCCTCTTATACTTTCCCTGTTGATGAATCAACCCGTGATCTAATCTCTAAGCAACGACTAAGATTAAAATAGGCTTGATCCTCGTCACTTAGAACCTTCTCACCCATATTCTTATTAATACACATTAATAATTTTATTTTCCTAAGTTTAGAGTTAGGAACTCATTAAAAATATTAATAATTTTAATAACTCCTCATCAGGGTGGAATTTCTTTAAACGATTTCTAGGTTCTGGAGATCTCATGTGTTCTAGCCCCTCCACCAAATTTCAGAGCTAGAGCACATCCGATGCTACCCAAAATCAACATAAGATTCATTAACTTTACACTAAGCTCACTCCCTAAAGCACGTAATCTAATGATCTTGGTTGCCTAAGTGAAATAATCTAAGAGTTCAATGGATGTTGAAAGATCTAAGTCACATCTATTGTCTTTGAAGTATAATTGTTTCCATCATTCAAATTGACATAAGAACCTTGGTGAATAGTGGTCTCATATTATCTTTCTTGTCGGTATTAAAATTCTAAGTGTTTGTTATGAACATAAATTATGTAAAAATAGATAATAATCATAATAATATAAATATAATAATAAATAATAAATAAATTAACTAATGGTTAGTTAGTTAATAATGAAAAGGCATGTCTTAGAGACATCCCTGTTCGTGAAAGAGTACTTACCTGTTTATATATACAGGGAGCTCATTCTCATTTGTAGTCATCCTATATCAATTTTTTTATAGAATATACAATTTACAATTACTATCCTATGATGGATGTCTTTGTCTACAAAGTATTTTAAATATTTTCATTGTGTATACGACTTTTGATTGTTACATGGGTATCAGAGCCACATCTGATCCAACCTTTGGCCATCAACTTCATCAAATTTGTTGTTGTTACAATTCAAGCATTCGCTACATAGTTGGAGATTCTCCATTCCATTGGATTCGTCGTCAGGCCTATGGCCATTGAAAAAAAATTTGAAAAAAAAAGGGAATGATTCAAAAAAAAATACAAAGAAAGAAAGAAAGAAGAAAGAAGTTAAAATAAAACATATATTAAAAAATAAATTATATAAAAAACAAAATATAAAGAAAATTATTATTTGAAAATATATATATATTATAAAAAAAAGGCTTGCGACTACCACCATCTGATTATGAAAATTTCTAAATAGAAATCTTACTGCAGTGATTAATATTATTTCTTCTACTTATTATCTCAGAAATAAGTTATTCATAGTCTTCTTATGGCAAATATCGAAATATATTCTACTGCAGCCTTCACAATTAAAATATAGTAGAAAGTAAATGGAAGAATACTAACTGGCACAAATACAATCACAATGACATAGTTATTTTTGGACAATCGTCCTCGAAAAAACCCATTGTGGGAAAACCAGTGGAACAGATGAGAGTTTTTTTATTATTCTGCAGCAAAATCTCTTGTACAATTACAACCAACAAAAGATGAGTGAGAAAATTTACAGACGCTTCCTGACAAATTTCTGATTTAGGGGAAGCATACCTCCTAAATTATTTTGCGTCCCTCTGCGTCAATTTTCCCACATTGGCCCAATGTCTAGCTGCCCACACAGTCCCTGTGTGAACCTGCCTCTTTTTGCGTCAAACTATTCCTACTCTGCTTCTCGCTGTCTTGCACTCTTGAAGGATGCTGATGCCCTCTCTCCCTTTCTCACTTGCAACTCTCCCTCTGATTCGATTTTCTCTTGTCGAACTTCGACTAGTGAGAAAATCGATCTTACTTGGGTAACTGAGTATTTGCCTTTGGTGTGTTCTCCAAGTGCCCATCAAGTCTCCTCTTATAATCCTCTCATTGATTAATCAATGACCCAGATTAGATTCTAATCAATGACTAAGATCATATTGACTTGATCTTCGCCTTCTTCTAGAAGTTTCACCCATAGTTTAGATTAATACCCATTAATTATTTTAATTTCCTAAGTTTAGACTTAGGGTCCCATTAAAAATAATTAATTATTTTAATAAAACTGTTTCTAGGTTGAATTCCCAAAACGATTTTTGGGTATTGGAGAATGCATGTGTAAGCCTCCCCACAAAATTTGAGACTTAGAGCACATCCGATACTACCAGAAATCAACACTGACAACAACAAAGCCGAAGTCGAAGTTGGTACCAGCCACACAACTGTAGGAAATGATCTATTGATTCATCTGAATTATTGCCCTCGCAACCCACCTCTTCCACCATCGCTTAGTGGGCCTTCTTTGTATCTTCCATTGTCGAGCGTCTACCAAATGTAGGAATATACAGGGTAAGTTCCTTAGATAGAACACCAAAGGACACCGCTCACAAGCAAATTACAGATCAGTACACCAGTATTCTTGATGTGGTTAAAACGCTCAAAGAGGGAAACAATCCACGGCTTGAGCCAACGCGGCCACTTCAGGCAATTTATTAATGCAAAAGAAAGAAAATTTACATAAGCTTCTCTCATGAACGGTCACCAGACAAATGACCCTCCATGCTCTTTAAATAGAGATCATGGACCAATCGGGTGTTAAGCCATAGATCAAGTGTTGGTAATACCGAGGAGATAATGAACCGTCGGATCACTTCATGTTTAGAACATATCATGACCATCGGATTGTAAGTTACAAAAGGTACATACTAAAGAAACACACTTTACCTAACTATACACTAGACTAAGTTATACTTAATTAATTCCTATGTGTTGGAATATCCTAACATCCCCCCTTAAGAAGAACTTGGGATAGGATTGAAGGATGTACAAAGATGACACAATAGGAGATGGAAGGAGGCATTAGAGTCTATCCCCCCTTAGTGACAACTTCCTGAACTCCAACCATAAATCGAAATTTAGTAAACTTCGCCTCTGTGAGAGCCTTTGTAAAGATGTCTGCAACTTGATCATCGGTGGAACAATATTGCACTTCAAGAACATGGTCATGAATGATCTTTCTAATGAAGTGCATGTGTAGTTCAATGTGTTTGCTGCTTTGATGTTGGATTGGATCTTTGCATAGTTGATTGACACTTTGATTATCACACCAAAGTGTAGTCAGATGCTGTTGCTGAAAAGCAAATTCTAACAGGATCTGACGAAGCCACATGGCTTCCTTACTAGCTTCAATGGCGCCACGATACTCTGCTTCTGCTAAAGAAAGAGAAATGGAATTTTGTTTCTTGCAAGCCAATGTAATAGGTCCAGAACCAAGAGTGAAGACATAACATGCAGTAGACTTTTGATCATCTAGGTCACTAACCCAATCAGAATCAGTGAAACCAACCAATAGAGGAGATGCTTTAGCACTGTAATGAATCCCAAACTGAACTGTACCTCGAACATAACGAAGTATTCTTTTAGGTCCTTTCTAATGACTTTCATGTGGGTTTTGCATAAACTGAGCAAAAACTCCAACAACAAAGGAAAAGTCAATATGGGTATGGGTCAGATACGAAAGTTTTCCAACAAGCTGACGGTATAAAGTAGCATCAACTTCAGGGGAAGTACAAGTGACTGAAAGTTTGGCTCCAGACTGAAAGGGAGAAGGGGATGGCTTACAACCTTCCATGTGAAAGTGGCGTAGAAGATCACTGGCATACTTGCACTGGGAAGGGGAAATACCTTCTTTGGATTGCAAGACTTGAAGACCAAGAAAATAATGCAAGTGTCCTAAGTCTGTCATTTCAAACTGATTTTTAAGGCTGGACTTCACATGGTTTATAAGGTTGAGATCACTACCAGTAAGGATATTATCATCAACATAAAGAACATGAATGATAAGAGACATACCCACTTTCTTGGTGTAGACAGTATTGTCAGAATGACACCTAGAAAAGGCAATATCTAAAAGAAAGCTATCCATTTTGGCATACCAATCCGGAGGGGTTTGCTTGAGACCATAAAGGGATTTCTTAAGCCGACATACAAGGCTGGAGTTTGTTTGTATAAAGCCAGGAGGTTGTTCCATATAGATTTCTTCATGCAAGTCCCCATGCAAGAAGGCGGATTTAACATCCATTTGATGGACTTCCCATTTGAAAGAGGCAACAAGGGAAAGAACAAGGCGAATAGAGTTCATTTTGGCAACAAGGGAGAATGTTTCAGTATAGTCAATGCCTTCAACTTGTGGAAACCCTTAGCAACAAGACAAGCTTTATGTTTATCAACTTTTCCATTTGGTGCAAACTTGGTTCTGTAAACCCATTTTCCTAACAAGTTTTCATCCCTTTGGAAGAGGAACAAGGTCCCATGTATCATTTTCCAGTAATGAACGATATTTTTGATTCATAGTTGCGTCCGAATTTGGATGGCCTGAAGCTTCTGCAAAGGTGTCAGGATCCTAATTCGCTGAAATTTGAGCCAGCAAAGAAGAGGCTCTATCAAACTGAGAACATGTACGATGTTGGTCTGTAGGATCACCTGCTGCATCCTGAGTAGTGCTGACCCATTTTGGAAGCTGAGGAGCTGAAGGAGGATCCCGAGAAGGTGGTCGGGGATTGTCATCATCGTTGTCATCATTTGAAGAAGGAATATTTTCAGAAGTAGAAGGGATAGAGAGAGGTGGCACATTCACCGAACTAGGCTCGTAGGACGATATATTTTCAGCAAACTTTACATCTCTTCTAATGATAACATTTTTGGATTTAGGTTGAAGAAGTCTATATCCTTTGACATCTTCAAAATATCCAACAAAAATACATTTTTCACTCTTAGGTTCTAAGGCTTTATGTTTTTCATTTGGAAGATGGGCCTGTTGACCTCTACTGGTCAACTACCCATGCAGTGCACCCCATTTTTCTTGACAGAAAGAAGCAGCACCTGATCAGCATGTCCGTGCCATCCTGCCATCATCAGCAGCTTGATCATTTTTGTTGTAAACCCAGTCTGCATGTACAAGTTGTAAATAATCTAAGCAGATCAGAGTCATGTATGTAAAGTTGCCTAGGTGGACCTAACTTTCTGATGATGATCTGCGTCCCGGGAGGTTTTTAGTCTCACCGATCCATGGATCGGCAGAGTTTTCCTTCAAACCCGACCCCAAAGTCGGGATGCATTTTGTTATTAGGACTTTAGGAGAATCCTAGCATGTTAATCTGCTAGATTATAGTTGTGTCGCAGAACTGGGTGTTCTATGAGGGTCTGTGCTAGGTGGTTTCATCCCTTTGAGATGTAAATTGTAAAAATCATGATGAAATGTGTTTTGAGGGTTGAGAATGTTGTAAATCCCCTCATGAGTCCTAGGTCCTAGGTCCTAGGTGATGTTTCCAACGGCTTAGTTTGATGATCCATCTTAAAATGAATTAAAAATTTAAAAAATGAATAAAAATAATAAAATTAAAAAAATAATAAAAAATTAAAAAACATAAAGCAAAAACCCTAAGCAATAAAATAATAATATTTTTGTGAATGCATGCAAAAATAGCTTTTTTAAATAAAATCGACGGATGAGATTAAGGGATGTCTTAACTCTCATCGACGGTCGAGATCGCTTCAACATGGATCACCCAAAACTAGCCGTTGGGATCATTTCCTTTATATAGGGTCTTAGGGGGTCATTTCAGATCATCTGACCTGTGAGTCTGTACTGAAAGCTCTCTTGTAAACTGATTTCTGGTTAATAAAAAGACTTTGGGGTTTCAAACTGGCTGGTGTTACTCTCTGGAACTGCTGTGAGGTGTTTGAATTTCTGCATATTTCAGTTTTTCAACAGTGAAAATAGCTGATTTTTTTTTTCAGAGCATTGTGAGCACAGGTATCTTGCTCACGTGCTAGGGTCTGAATGCTGTAGGGTTTCTGGAAAATGGCAGGTATCTCCATTTTCTTTTGAAATCTAGCAGCATCTCTTGCCCTTGTTTGCTGATGCTTGCTTGAGGTGTGCAGGAAACTTTAGGGTGAAGGTTTTTGTGGGCGTTTGGGGAAGTTCTGGGCTGAACCAGCCGACTCCCACAGGCTGTTCTGTGCAGAGCCCAGCTGATTGTGCCCCGGGTTAATCTGTTAAAGTTTATTGCATGTTTTACATTGAGAAGTTTTTTTTTCTGATTTACAGTGAAGTTCACAGTGAATTTACTTCTGATATTTCAAGAACATTACTGTCATTATGGTTAAATCTGGCTGTTCCAGAGCTTTAAAATTTTGATTTGAGGTTAGTTTTGAAGGGTCTCACTTTAACTCTCGCATATATCGTTGTGTGGCTGTAGCAGGGGTTAAACACTGAATTTTGAAGGGGACAACACCAGTAAACCACACTACGGATATCATACAAGGAGCTGGTCATTGTATTGAAGTCTACTGCGCTGTCTTGAATGCCAGGTTCCATCGTTTCTTTACTGCTGTAGCCTCTGTCAATGAATATAGAATGATTGTGTGAGTTCCAGCTTGATGTTAATGCATTATATTTCCATTGCCGCCATTATCTGTGCATATGTAGGCATCAAAATCCTGTGCATGCCATCAAAACGCCTTCCTGTCAGCTGTGTGATCTTTCTTTTTTGTCCCAGCATAGTGATTTCGTCCCCATCGTTTCAGATTTCACGCCATTTCTCTCTGTTGGGCATTGCTGCCATCTTCACAAACTGAAATCGACCTTTCTTTCAATCGCCGTCGGTGTCTATCAGTGTTAGCGTATCCCTCTGCATAGTCTGTTGGTTAAGCTTGTCGTGTGGGCATAGCCGCTCTCCAGCATCGGTTCAAAAACAAAAAGAAAAGCCGCTCACGTGCCTGCAATCCCTTTTCGATTTCTTTAGTTTGCTGTAGCTGGCCCAGGTATCCCCTCACGCATGTGGTAGCACCTCCATCGAGCCTCGCTTCATTCGACCTGCACAGATAAACTGAAAATTTCCTTTGCGGCCTGTCTTCATTTAAGCGTGTTTGCCTGGGTTACGATTTGTTTGCTGGGGTCACAATTCTGGTTCACGCCCTCAGCGTTTCTGCTGTTTCCATCATCGCCAGTCTACCCGCAGCCGTTTTCGTGAGACCCTCTCTCAATTTCGATGTGTGGTTTTTGATATCATAGGCATGCGTTTGTAAATTTTGTTTTACATAGTTTAGGTTAGCGTAGGTTTTATTTAGCGTATAGTTTGTTGGTAATTAGATTTTAAAGACTTTAGTTTGCTTTAGATTTGTTAGAGTTTATTTCATATAGTTTAGGTTTCATTTTAGTTACTTATTTTAATTTGTTAGATTTTAATCCTTTTTTTTATAGTTTCATTTTTATGTGGGTAAAAATTAAAAAAAAAAAAAAAAAAAAAAAAAAAAAAATGTTTAATTGTTTAGATTAGGCATTGTATTAGATTTTTGTTTTAGTTTAGATTAAAGTTCTTTTTCTTTTTTATAGGTTCGTTGTTTTATAAAAAAAAAAAAAAAAAAAAAAAAAAAAAAAATTTGGAAAATTATTTTGCCTTTATCACCTTCAGTTGCTTGACATTATATATCTTTCGTGCTGAGATCTGAGCATAAAGTTGATATCTGGTTTCACTGTTGCTTAAAACGATTCATTTCTCTTAGTTTGCTGGATACCGTTATTTGAAGAGCTTTGTGGTTTACTGAATATTTAAAGCATTGCTCTCTTTTCCTGATGATTGCTGGTCGTGGTTCATGTTCTTCGATCATCTAGCTAGTGATCATTTAGATCTTTAAAGGCACTGGTCTGCTCAATTCGTCAAGTCATTTTAGTGCTTTTCGTCTCCTGGCCCAACTGTTGTGGCAGTTGGCCTTTATCTTTCCTCAGGGTCTACCCCCCTTAGCCGTGGGAGACAGGCTTAAACGGAGAGACCGGGGATCAGAGTGACAGCCCCCGGTCTGAGCGTTGTCGTGCCAGTTTGCGCGACAACATCGAAAAGGGATTGCAGGCACGTGAGCGGCTTTTCTTTTTGTTTTTGAACCGATGCTGGAGAGCGGCTATGCCCACACGACAAGCTTAACCAACAGACTATGCAGAGGGATACGCTAACACTGATAGACACCGACGGCGATTGAAAGAAAGGTCGATTTTAGTTTGTGAAGATGGCAGCAATGCCCAACAGAGAGAAATGGCGTGAAATCTGAAACGATGGGGACGAAATCACTATGCTGGGACAAAAAAGAAAGATCACACAGCTGACAGGAAGGCGTTTTGATGGCATGCACAGGATTTTGATGCCTACATATGCACAGATAATGGCGGCAATGGAAATATAATGCATTAACATCAAGCTGGAACTCACACAATCATTCTATATTCATTGACAGAGGCTACAGCAGTAAAGAAACGATGGAACCTGGCATTCAAGACAGCGCAGTAGACTTCAATACAATGACCAGCTCCTTGTATGATATCCGTAGTGTGGTTTACTGGTGTTGTCCCCTTCAAAATTCAGTGTTTAACCCCTGCTACAGCCACACAACGATATATGCGAGAGTTAAAGTGAGACCCTTCAAAACTAACCTCAAATCAAAATTTTAAAGCTCTGGAACAGCCAGATTTAACCATAATGACAGTAATGTTCTTGAAATATCAGAAGTAAATTCACTGTGAACTTCACTGTAAATCAGAAAAAAAAACTTCTCAATGTAAAACATGCAATAAACTTTAACAGATTAACCCGGGGCACAATCAGCTGGGCTCTGCACAGAACAGCCTGTGGGAGTCGGCTGGTTCAGCCCAGAACTTCCCCAAACGCCCACAAAAACCTTCACCCTAAAGTTTCCTGCACACCTCAAGCAAGCATCAGCAAACAAGGGCAAGAGATGCTGCTAGATTTCAAAAGAAAATGGAGATACCTGCCATTTTCCAGAAACCCTACAGCATTCAGACCCTAGCACGTGAGCAAGATACCTGTGCTCACAATGCTCTGAAAAAAAAAATCAGCTATTTTCACTGTTGAAAAACTGAAATATGCAGAAATTCAAACACCTCACAGCAGTTCCAGAGAGTAACACCAGCCAGTTTGAAACCCCAAAGTCTTTTTATTAACCAGAAATCAGTTTACAAGAGAGCTTTCAGTACAGACTCACAGGTCAGATGATCTGAAATGACCCCCTAAGACCCTATATAAAGGAAATGATCCCAACGGCTAGTTTTGGGTGATCCATGTTGAAGCGATCTCGACCGTCGATGAGAGTTAAGACATCCCTTAATCTCATCCGTCGATTTTATTTAAAAAAGCTATTTTTGCATGCATTCACAAAAATATTATTATTTTATTGCTTAGGGTTTTTGCTTTATGTTTTTTAATTTTTTATTATTTTTTTAATTTTATTATTTTTATTCATTTTTTAAATTTTTAATTCATTTTAAGATGGATCATCAAACTAAGCCGTTGGAAACATCACCTAGGACCTAGGACCTAGGACTCATGAGGGGATTTACAACATTCTCAATCCTCAAAACACATTTCATCATGATTTTTACAATTTACATCTCAAAGGGATGAAACCACCTAGCACAGACCCTCATAGAACACCCAGTTCTGCGACACAACTATAATCTAGCAGATTAACATGCTAGGATTCTCCTAAAGTCCTAATAACAAAATGCATCCCGGCTTTGGGGTCGGGTTTGAAGGAAAACTCTGCCGATCCATGGATCGGTGAGACTAAAAACCTCCCGGGATGCAGATCATCATCAGAAAGTTAGGTCCACCTAGGCAACTTTACATACATGACTCTGATCTGCTTAGATTATTTACAACTTATACATGCAGACTGGGTTTACAACAAAAATGATCAAGCTGCTGATGATGGTAAGATGGCACGGACATGCTGATCAGGTGCTGCTTCTTTCTGTCAAGAAAAATGGGGTGCACTGCATGGGTAATTGACCAGTAGAGGTCAACATCTGGCTCTACTTGGGGACACGTTGCTGCTTGCAGGAATGTGAGAATCCAGAATCTGCATCCATACAACACAAAAATAAGTAGCGTCCATCCCAAAAATCAGCATATACATTAAGCACAGGAAAAAAAAGCTCTTCATTTATTAACTATCTAATAACATGAAAAGTAAATCTAATCTTAAAACAGAAATGAAATGCTGAAGGACAAGGAGTAGAGTTAGAAATACAATACAAAAATGCCTCACGGCATCAGATGTGTTCAATATAGTGCATATTGAGCATTTGCCTGCTTTCAGGCAAATCTGTCGGCTGCTTGTCGGATGTGCCATGTCCAATTTTGCATATGGTAGGACTCCTTCCTATCCGAAAATCAAGCTGCTCACGGCCGTCTGATGCATCAAATCTTCGTCTAATCTTCTTCCTCTTGCGCTTCTTCTTTCTGGCAGGATGAATTACTGATGATCTGGAACTTTCTGTTTCGAAACTATCAGATGAAGTGTGTAAGATATGCATACTAAGTCTTTTTGTGTCTTGCATCTGATTTTTATCGTTTTTAGGCTTATCTGGATCACCTTCAATTATCCACCTAATGACCTCCTCATAGTAAAATGGAACTTGTTGCGGCAAATGAGAAGGCTCCTGGTTTCTCTTATCATCTGACCATTGTTGAATCTTTTGAACTTGTATTCTAATGGCATCCATCTGACTAGAGCATTCATCCCTTATAGCACTGATTTGTATGGCATGGTGTTCTTGCATGTGTTTTATCATTTTATCATTCTTTTCCTCTATGTCCATCAAGCAATGTTGCATGAAATTTATTTCTTCTTTATGTTTCGCTTGCATGTCAGCCAACTGATTGTTATGATTGAATGTCATAGAGTCAATTTCCCTATCATGATCAGTTTTCATGGTCACCATATTTTCCTCTAAGACTGACATCTTGTTTTGCATGCTTCTAATTTCTGTTTCATACTTAATTTTCATGGCCTCAATTTCCTTAGCATGCTGATTTTGCGTGACCTCCAACTCCTTATTACGTTTTTCAAGGTGGGTGCCTAAAGTTTTAACATCATTGATAAGACTAGTTTGATTGCTTTCCATGTTTCTTACCAGCATTATTAGATCTTGTATAATTTGCTTTTGTTCTTCCCTTTCACTATTATTTGTCCCTGATTTTTCACTATCATGAACTTGATCTACAATATTTCCGGTGGATGACACATTCTGATCCTGAGAACTTTCTTCAACAGCTTGACCTTTAATATGATTACTTTCTTCTTTTTGCACAGTTTTAGAGGTAGAAGGCAAGCTGTTTGGACTATCATATCTATCTTTAAAAGCATCGAGAATGTCTTGTAAAGAAGTGAAAAAATCATTAGGAAAATTATTAAACCAATTCAAGGCATCACCCTCTAAAGAACGGATAAATAGACGCATCTTGAAATCTTCATTATTATATTGAGGAAATCTACAGTATAAGATCATTACACAAGTAAACATGTTTAAATGCCTTTTAACAGCGACCGAATCATCACTCGAGAACTTAAGTAATTTACCAATGGCCTCTTTCGGAAGATCATGGAGATTATCAGTAAAATGACATGGCTTACATGAATAATCCATGATGAACAGTAAGGGATCAAATGGATGATAGAAAGAGATTTCTGCTCAAGAAAATTAAGAGATGAGAGAAGTGGAGTCGCCACTTGAACAATAAATCTTATTCTAGGATCCAAAAGTATCAGCAGCATCTCTTCGGTTTTGTTTCTTGTCCGGGTGGCGACTCCATTTTTCTCATTTTTCCCAGACAAGAAGCTTTCCTCATATCTGCTTGTGGTTACTTTTGGATCCTAGAATCAGATTTATTGTTCAAGTGGCGACTCCACTTCTCTCATCTCTTAATTTTCTTGAGCAGAAATCTCTTTCTATCATCCATTTGATCCCTTACTGTTCATCATGGATTATTCATGTAAGCCATGTCATTTTACTGATAATCTCCATGATCTTCCGAAAGAGGCCATTGGTAAATTACTTAAGTTCTCGAGTGATGATTCGGTCGCTGTTAAAAGGCATTTAAACATGTTTACTTGTGTAATGATCTTATACTGTAGATTTCCTCAATATAATAATGAAGATTTCAAGATGCGTCTATTTATCCGTTCTTTAGAGGGTGATGCCTTGAATTGGTTTAATAATTTTCCTAATGATTTTTTCACTTCTTTACAAGACATTCTCAATGCTTTTAAAGATAGATATGATAGTCCAAACAGCTTGCCTTCTACCTCTAAAACTGTGCAAAAAGAAGAAAATAATCATATTAAAGGTCAAGCTGTTGAAGAAAGTTCTCAGGATCAGAATGTGTCATCCACCGGAAATATTGTAGATCAAGTTCATGATAGTGAAAAATCAGGGACAAATAATAGTGAAAGGGAAGAACAAAAGCAAATTATACAAGATCTAATAATGCTGGTAAGAAACATGGAAAGCAATCAAACTAGTCTTATCAATGATGTTAAAACTTTAGGCACCCACCTTGAAAAACGTAATAAGGAGTTGGAGGTCACGCAAAATCAGCGTGCTAAGGAAATTGAGGCCATGAAAATTAAGTATGAAACAGAAATTAGAAGCATGCAAAACAAGATGTCAGTCTTAGAGGAAAATATGGTGACCATGAAAACTGATCATGATAGGGAAATTGACTCTATGACATTCAATCATAACAATCAGTTGGCTGACATGCAAGCGAAACATAAAGAAGAAATAAATTTCATGCAACATTGCTTGATGGACATAGAGGAAAAGAATGATAAAATGATAAAACACATGCAAGAACACCATGCCATACAAATCAGTGCTATAAGGGATGAATGCTCTAGTCAGATGGATGCCATTAGAATACAAGTTCAAAAGATTCAACAATGGTCAGATGATAAGAGAAACCAGGAGCCTTCTCATTTGCCGCAACAAGTTCCATTTTACTATGAGGAGGTCATTAGGTGGATAATTGAAGGTGATCCAGATAAGCCTAAAAACGATAAAAATCAGATGCAAGACACAAAAAGACTTAGTATGCATATCTTACACACTTCATCTGATAGTTTCGAAACAGAAAGTTCCAGATCATCAGTAATTCATCCTGCCAGAAAGAAGAAGCGCAAGAGGAAGAAGATTAGACGAAGATTTGATGCATCAGACGGCCGTGAGTAGCTTGATTTTCGGATAGGAAGGAGTCCTACCATATGCAAAATTGGACATGGCACATCCGACAAGCAGCCGACAGATTTGCCTGAAAGCAGGCAAATGCTCAGTATGCACTATATTGAACACATCTGATGCCGTGAGGCATTTTTGTATTGTATTTCTAACTCTACTCCTTGTCCTTCAGCATTTCATTTCTGTTTTAAGATTAGATTTACTTTTCATGTTATTAGATAGTTAATAAATGAAGAGCTTTTTTTTCCTGTGCTTAATGTATATGCTGATTTTTGGGATGGACGCTACTTATTTTTGTGTTGTATGGATGCAGATTCTGGATTCTCACATTCCTGCAAGCAGCAACGTGTCCCCAAGTAGAGCCAGATGTTGACCTCTACTGGTCAACTACCCATGCAGTGCACCCCATTTTTCTTGACAGAAAGAAGCAGCACCTGATCAGCATGTCCGTGCCATCCTGCCATCATCAGCAGCTTGATCATTTTTGTTGTAAACCCAGTCTGCATGTATAAGTTGTAAATAATCTAAGCAGATCAGAGTCATGTATGTAAAGTTGCCTAGGTGGACCTAACTTTCTGATGATGATCTGCGTCCCGGGAGGTTTTTAGTCTCACCGATCCATGGATCGGCAGAGTTTTCCTTCAAACCCGACCCCAAAGCCGGGATGCATTTTGTTATTAGGACTTTAGGAGAATCCTAGCATGTTAATCTGCTAGATTATAGTTGTGTCGCAGAACTGGGTGTTCTATGAGGGTCTGTGCTAGGTGGTTTCATCCCTTTGAGATGTAAATTGTAAAAATCATGATGAAATGTGTTTTGAGGGTTGAGAATGTTGTAAATCCCCTCATGAGTCCTAGGTCCTAGGTCCTAGGTGATGTTTCCAACGGCTTAGTTTGATGATCCATCTTAAAATGAATTAAAAATTTAAAAAATGAATAAAAATAATAAAATTAAAAAAATAATAAAAAATTAAAAAACATAAAGCAAAAACCCTAAGCAATAAAATAATAATATTTTTGTGAATGCATGCAAAATAGCTTTTTTAAATAAAATCGACGGATGAGATTAAGGGATGTCTTAACTCTCATCGACGGTCGAGATCGCTTCAACATGGATCACCCAAAACTAGCCGTTGGGATCATTTCCTTTATATAGGGTCTTAGGGGGTCATTTCAGATCATCTGACCTGTGAGTCTGTACTGAAAGCTCTCTTGTAAACTGATTTCTGGTTAATAAAAAGACTTTGGGGTTTCAAACTGGCTGGTGTTACTCTCTGGAACTGCTGTGAGGTGTTTGAATTTCTGCATATTTCAGTTTTTCAACAGTGAAAATAGCTGATTTTTTTTTTCAGAGCATTGTGAGCACAGGTATCTTGCTCACGTGCTAGGGTCTGAATGCTGTAGGGTTTCTGGAAAATGGCAGGTATCTCCATTTTCTTTTGAAATCTAGCAGCATCTCTTGCCCTTGTTTGCTGATGCTTGCTTGAGGTGTGCAGGAAACTTTAGGGTGAAGGTTTTTGTGGGCGTTTGGGGAAGTTCTGGGCTGAACCAGCCGACTCCCACAGGCTGTTCTGTGCAGAGCCCAGCTGATTGTGCCCCGGGTTAATCTGTTAAAGTTTATTGCATGTTTTACATTGAGAAGTTTTTTTTTCTGATTTACAGTGAAGTTCACAGTGAATTTACTTCTGATATTTCAAGAACATTACTGCAATTATTGTTAAATCTGGCATTTCAGGGGCCAAATCTGTAAATTTTTAAGCTGTCCTAGGGTTTCATATTTTTGTTCAAATTTTTTTTTTTTTAGGGTTTTGATAAATTTCTCAGCTTTTTTGGAGCAAAATGAAACTGAAAATTTTCTTGAGCTCTTCATTTGTCGAAAACTGATACATCTAAAGTCTGTGAAGGCAGTTCATCGGTCTAAAGCGGTAGTGCATGTGTACACAGGCATAAGAGATAAATGCGTGTGCATCCATCAGCGTATTCTCAGAATCGATCCATCAGCGTAAATCTTAGATGATCGCTCAGCGTGTTTCCCTTTAAATGCCACGTCAGGCTTCAAGCAAAGCACACTGTAAAATCCCATGCGTAAACGTGATTATGCATTTAGTCACTGAGTCTTAAGATTCTGTCGATCAGTGGCATTGTTGGAGGTCGTAGCGTGTGGCTGCCATTGCAAAACTTTTCGTGGGCCTGCAATCGCTGTTGAAATTCCTCGGTTTAACAAGCGGAATCGTGCCCGGCTTTCCTTCACACAGAAAAACAGCAGCTCCAGCACTCGTCGACGTATAATCCCATTCACGCGCGGCGAGCCAGGTAATTTCTACGGTTTTTCATCTTCAGCAAATCTGTGTATCTCAGTAAATCTCAAATCGATCTCCATTTGCCGCCGTCCTGTAAAAATTTTGTTTAAGTTCGAAGCCGGGTCATGCATTTCCTTCCTCCGGTGACTGTGTATCATCGTTTCAGCATTTCTGGGTTTTACGATATATGTATGTCTGCGTATTTGCCGTCGCATCCTCTAACCCTCACCGTCAAAAACTGGAACCTGCCACTAAAATTTTGAGGCTGATGCATTCGATTCCATCGATTTTTGCTGTTCTATTTGTCATGCGGCTTAGTGGTAGGTTAACGTAGTTTTCCTTTTTTTTAAATTTTTAGTTTTCACTTTATTACATTGGTATGGCATTGTATGATTTTAAATTTTAGATTTAGTTTCATTAATAAATAAAAAAGGAAAAACATAAAAAAGGGACAGACGTAGTTTAGCATAGTTTCATTAGATTTCATTTTATTTTTAATTTAGTTTAGGATAGTTCCGTAGTTTATTTTTAGTTGTTAATTCTTTTTTTAGTTATAGTTTCATTACATATAAATTCAAAAAAAATAAAAAATCAAATAAAAAGAAAATGCGTTTATGTTTAGCTTAAATTTCAATTTATTGTTTTAGTTTAGTTTAAAGTTCTTTTTTTATTTTTTATATAGATTCGTTGTTTTAAAAAATCATAAAAAATGTGTTTTGTATTTTAGTTTTTGTTTAGTTAATTTTATTTCATGTGTTAGTTTTTTAATGTTAGTTAGATCTTAGATTTTTTTTAGATTTAGCTTTAATTAGATTTTAATTTTAATTTTTTGATTTTTTTGAATAAAAAATGAAAAATGAAAAAATATATTTTTTTAGTTTTATTTTTAATAATTAGAATTTAGTTTTAGAATTTTAACCTTTTAGGATTTTTTAATTTTTTATAACATGGAAAAAAAAAAAATTAAAAAAAAAAAAAGGGATTTAAAAAATGTTAAAAAATAAAAAATTTGTGGGAAATTATTTTTTGCAAGTCTCAGGAGCTTTCACGTTATATCTTCATGCTGAGATCTGAAATTTTCAAGTCGAAACACGAAATCCAATGTCTGGTTAATGATTTATGATGCTCATGGTGGTTTAAGGCATTTATCTCTTCAAAGCTTTCAGTTGCCGGATATCGTTTTGATCACATGATTTAGCTGATGATAGATGGTTGCTGTTCATGGTCCATGTTTTCTTATCATTTAAAAAGTAATCATTTAGAAATTGACTCCACAAGGCACTGGTCTATTAAATCTCTAAATCCATCTAGTGCTTATCATATCGTGTATCGTGTCTCCCACCCAACTGTTTGGCAGTTGGTCTTCACTATCTCGCAGGGTCTACCCCCCTTAGCCGCGGGAGACGGGCTTAAACGGAGGGATCGGGGATCAGAGTGACAGCCCCCGGTCCGAGCGTTGTCGTGCCAATCTGCGCGACAACAGGGCCCATGCTTCACTTCCAAAAACACGAAAGTGACTTACATCTGGTTTAATTGAGCTCCATGCTTCTTCTGGAGTGATATTCTTTAAAACCTTAGTAGGAGTGCAATTTACTATGTAATTTGCACAGTGAATTTCTTCTGCCCAAAAATTAAGACTAAGTTCTTTAGATTGAAGCATACAATTAACCATTTTCTTTAAGGTGTGATTCTTCCCTTCAACTACAACATTTTGGTGTGGAATATATGGAACAATATGTTGCAATTGAATTCCATACTCAGTGCAAAAGTTAATGAATTTGTTGTTAACATATTCTCTGCCATTATCAGATCTTAGCTTAAGAATTTGATGTCCATATTGTTTCTCAACAAAGGCCTTAAAGGCCAAGAACATGTTAAAGACTTCACTCTTGAGTTTTAAGAAGTATACCCAAGTGCGTCTGGGGAAATCATCAATGAAAGTTAAGAAATACTTGTAGCCAGAGATTGAAACAACTGGAAGTGGACCACATAAATCACTATGCACAAGCTGTAAAGGCGCTGAGGCATGCCAAGAGGCACATTTTTCAAAACTATCCCGATGATGTTTTTCGAGTACACATCCCGAACAAACACCATCTCTGTAAGATACCATAGGAAGACCTGTCACCATATTTTCCTTACATAGATTTTGAAGGGAGCGATAGTGTAAGTGACCAAATCGCTCATGCCAAAGTTTGCTCACTTCATCATTATGAACAACAAATACTGAGGGAAGAGTTGATGACCCGAAGTAGTTAAACTTATACAACCTTGTAGAATCATCAACAATGCTAGTAGCTAAAATCTGTCTAGGATCTCTTAGGTCCTTAATTACAACATCATGAGGTTAAAATTCAACAGTTTTACCTTCCCCTGAATGAGTGATCTGATATACAGATAGAAGGTTGCAAGAAAAGGTAGGAACACATATTACATCATTAAATTGACCATTGTCTAGATGAATAGTTCCAGTCCCTACAATGCTAAGAGATCTATCATCACCAACATATATATTTTTGGTGTTACAATCATTTAAAGAAGAAAACATGGCTTTGTTTCTGGCCATGTGATAAGAAGCTCTGGAATCAATGAGCTACTCATGAGAATGAGTAGAAGAAGATACATTTAGTGCATAAATAGATCGAGATGCTTGAGAACCACATGCAGAAAGTGTTATTCTTGAAGATGAGGTTGAAGTTGAAGAGTGCTCCAAATTGATGTTATGCTTCTTCATTGTTGCTTCCAAGGCTTCCATCTTCTTAAAGCTTTTGGATTCTAAGTGGCCATCACTATTACAAAAGTTGCAATGTGTATCAGTCTTCTTCACTTTTTTTTTAGTTGCCTTATCATTTTATTGAGTTGACTTTTCATTGTGAGACTTGTTAGGGTCCTATAATTATAGGAAATCTGATGATTCAAATATTATTTGTTGCTCTCATGATGAAGCTTTTGGCTTGCTGACTCGCCCCGCTTCCTCTCCATTTTTCATCATCCTTTACTCAGCTTCCTGCTTTATCACCCACTTTCCTTGTTAATTCATCTGAATATTACCCCAACATAAGCCGAATACCTGCTTTCAAATCATTAAGAATAGGTTTGTGTGACAAAAAGGTTATATATTGCAGAGCTTTTGGTTTTAAAGCCTTGGATTTTATTGAAATTTGCATAAAAAATAAGCCCGAAAGCTTAGCTCCCGCTCCATCTCCATGCGACCTGCATTCACAATACCTAAGCCTAGCACACCTAACACCAAGCACAAGTGGGTAGCCTTGGGCTTATTTTGTCAAAACACAATGTAACTATGGGCTTATATAAACCATCATGAAGAATGTTCCCTTGTGAATGTGGGATAAATCCCATAAAGTATATATATATATATATATATATATATATATAGAATCCCTCTTTTTACCCCTTACTTCACAAAACCCTATTAATATAAAGTTTTGGACTTTATATTAATTTCTCCTTGCAATCCTATACTATCTCTTCCCCTTGCAAAGTCAACCAATGGCCCACCCCGCACTAAGAATTAAACCCCCTTCATTTTTATTTGCCTCGAGATTCGTAGAAATAAATGAACGGTTAAAATTCCATATCGCACACTCAACTCATCCAACACTTAACACTCAAAAAGCACATGAGATTAGTGGTTTTCCCAACCCGCCTTTTTGCTACGTGGTAGCCCCACGTTGTATTGCGTCCTCCAAAATAATACCACCTACCACTTGAAATTGGTGCGATAAACCATTAACTGTTTTTGTTTTGAATCTTATATATATTATGGGAATATTGGGTGGATTAATTTCAAGTGAAATACAGAGATATGAGAATGCGGTAATATTTCAGAGCTACGGGTGAAACCATACTTGAGGTAAAATTATATAGCTACAGGCAATATGAGACTAAGGTTGTGGAATGAGATTCAAAGGTAAAATGGTTTTACAACGACACATGAAATAAAATTCACGGATGCCATGAATTTATCAGAGGAAATAAAAGGGAAAATTTCATATGAAATTAATGTACAGGAGAGCAAAGATAGCATTCATGTAAATGCATTTCATGGTAGAAGATTAAGGTGAAATCAATTTATAGGCATGGTGAAATCAATTTACAAGTGTAAAATCATGTTGCAGGTGAAAGTAAAAGAGTAAAGTGAGAATACTCTTCCAACCATACAAATCAACACATGGTTTTGTAAAACCATCCAGGTATTCTACAAGGGTAAAAGGAATTTACATACAGATAAAATGAATTTATAGAGGAAGGAGTAATAGAAACAAAACTACACATGGTTTTGTGAATTCATGGAAAGAGAAAACAAAACCACAGATTGGAAACAACACATGGTTTTGTAGAAATTTAATTTAAAATATTTTGGAAATATTATTCAAATATATATATATTATTATATATTTTCCAAAATATTTTGTGACACTAATGGATGATAAAATAGCAGGGCAGTCACAGGATCAACCATCAGTGAGGGAAGTCTCAGATTATCAAGTCAGAGGATCAACAAGCAGTTGAGTGAATTACTAAGAAAAAGGGAGATACATCTGCATCTGCTAGTTCATTTGCCAGCACAGCCACAAATTTGGGTCCACATCTTACCTGCTCCCACTTCCACAGCAATAGCATTTGCACAGCACATTCCACCAGAATTATTAATCTGCAACAGTTAGAGCTTTTTAGTTCATCTATAGTCTAAAAATGTCCTGTCTGTTAGAGACAACATTTATTGTAAACAGTTTGTAAATTTTGTATAAATACTTCTGCTTTTGAAGTATTAGAGGTGGATTGTTTGAGATCAGAAATATTAGTGATCTGTTGGAGCATTGTAAGTTTTTTTAAAGAACTGGAGCATCAATATTAAGCAAACCATTCATAGGATTCTTGTGGCTTAAATACTGGTGATGTTTTTCTTATGTTAAAGTGTTTCACTGTCATCTCTTCACTGTAATCATCTAAATTCCAATTGCAAAACAGAAATGTGATGAATAGGATTTACTTTTGAGTACCTTATTCTGGCTTCTTTTGCAATCTGTATGTTTTCTACTGAAGGCCACACTAAAGAATTCTTGACTGCTCTTTAGTTCTGCCTGATTCATTGAATGCCACACTAAAGAATTCTTAATTTATCTTTAGTTTTGCTGAAGGTTTTCATTGTTCTGCCATCATCCACTTATTATTCTGAAAGATCCAGTAAATATTCCTAACTTGCCCTGAGTTTACTCTGTGAAAAATTGATGCAACCATCCAATTTACCTTTTGACTCCATTGTCCAATAGATGCTAATTAAATTGAATACAATTAATCTTCCAAAACTCAAATCAAAACCCAAAACCCAAGTACAATCATAACTAGTCTAAGATTTTCAAGCAACAAAGATAAATTTTATAGAGAGAGCCCTCTCTGGGATTGGAAGGGCTAGATTCCCATCCCGAAGTTGGTTTGATGTTACATTCTTGTGATTTGTCCTACAACCTTCAAATTACATGGTGATAACATAGTGGCGACCATACTGGGGAAAAAATGTTTTATCTTCCTCAGAAAAGTGCATCAAAGTTCAGATTTGATTGTTGATGGTGAACAACGATTAGACACCAGAAGGTTGTACCTTTCACCTGGCGACTCCATTGTTCAAGATCCAGAGCTTCAAAGTTCAGAGCGATTCCATAACCAAAGAATCCATATTCCAAAGCATTAATGGTGATACAGGATGACAGGGTTTGTGGAAAACCTTTCATTTCATGAAAATTTAAATGAATTCAGGGATGGGTTATCAGAATTTTAGCTTGATGAAGATTTTTTAGGAGTTGTGTTTCTTATTTTCAATTCAAGAAAATTTTCTCCTGAAGTTAAAATATGTGTTCTTGAGTTAGTTGCTGAAAAATATGAAAATGGCATTAAACTTTTGCATTCTCAAATTCAGTGATATAATTTCCGAGATCCTAAAGAATTCTTGGAAAATCTTCCTTCTCCAAAGCAAGAGGAAATTGTACTACCTTTTGACTAGCAGATTGAGGATGATTATGCTTTCAAGTACAAGACTGAAGAAGTAGTTTCAGGGTTTAATATTGAGGATACAACTGATCAATTAGTCATTAAAGGCCTAGAAGCAAATATCATACATTATGCTTTTGTTGATCCTATAGTAGATTACATGGAGGTTCTTTTCAGCTCAAGTTTTCAAACATGTTTTCTCTATAAGGACCAAATACATCAGCAATTGCCATTATATATCACAACTTTGATTATGTGGACACATGATCAAATTATACTTCTGAGTTTATTGACAATCAGTCAAGCAATCCATTTGTTTCTGTAGTTGCTTGACTGGCTTCATTGGCATTTCTGTATTATTTAAGTCAGCCTGATTTTCAACAATATAGGGTAGGTAGCAGGGTGCAAATAAGCTCAGGACTCTGAGCCTTTTTTTAGTTTCAAATTCAGTTTGCTTCTCAACTTTCAGTTCAGTGTGTAGTTCAATGTTTAGTATGCAGAGTGGTTTTTATTTAAATTCGAGAGTTGGTAGAGTAGGTTGCAGATTTGCGAACAACCCAATGGAGAAAGCACTGATCTATAAACTCAGAGATCTGCGGTTCTTGGTACTTCCAAGGAGACTGCCATCCCCAAGCTAGAGTTGATGTTATGGTCCTATAATTATAGGAAATTTGATGATTCAGATATTATTTGTTGCTCTCATGATGAAGCTTTTGGCTTGTTGACTCGCCCCGCTTCCTCTCCATTTTCCATCATCCTTTACTCAGCTTCCTGCTTTATCACCCACTTTCCTTGTTAATTCATCTGAATATTACCCTAGCATAAGTCGAATACCTGTTTTCAAATCATTAAGAATAGGTTTGTGTGAAAAAAGGTTATATATTGCAGAGCTTCTAGTTTTAAAGCCTTGGATTTTATTGAAATTTGCATAAAAGATAAGCCTGAAAGCTTAGCTCCCGCTCCATCTCCATGCGACCTGCATTCACAATACCTAAGCCTAGCACACCTAACACCAAGCACAAATGGGTAGCCTTGGGCTTATTTTGTCAAAACACAATGTAACTATGGGCTTATATAAACCATCATGAAGAATGTTCCCTTGTGAATGTGGGATAAATCCCATAAAGTATGTATATATATATATATATATATATAGAATCCCTCTTTTTACCCCTTACTTCACAAAACCCTATTAATATAAAGTTTTGGACTTTATATTAATTTCTCCCCGCAAGCCTATACTACCTCTTCCCCCTGCAAAGTCAACCAATGGCCCACCCCGCACTAAGAATTAAACCCCCTTCATTTTTATTTGCCTTGAGATTCGTAGAAATAAATGAACGGTTAAAATTCCATATCGCACGCTTAGCTCATCCAACACTTAACACTCAAAAAGCATGCGAGATTAGTGGTTTTCCTCGCCCGCCTTTTTTCCACCACACTGCCTGCCCAATTAGCATCGGTATATCCATGTAGTCGCACATCTCCGGCAGTGTATCTCAAACAAAGTGTGATTATGCCACGAAGATATCTCAACAGATTCTTGGCACCAATCTAATGTGTGTGGTGAGGCTCAACCATATGTTGACTCAACGTGTTGACTGCAAAACATATATCTGGATGGGAGTTCACCAAGAACATCAATGCTCCGATGAGTTGACGATACTCGGTAGCATTTTGTAAAATAGGTTCGGCAACACTACTGCTTAACTTCTTGAAGTCAAGCTCCATCGGGGTAGTCATGGGCTTGCAGTCCACCATACTGAACCTTTCCAATATCTTCACCACATATTTTCCTTGAGATAGGAAAATCTCCCCTGGTTTCTGCCAGACTTCCAGTCCTAGGAAATAGTGCATCAATCCTAAGTCCTTCATCTCAAACTCAGAAGCCAACTCCCTCTTACATTTGTGAATGTGAGGGTCTGCACCTGTTAGAAAGAGGTCGTCAACGTACAACATCAGTATGAGAGGTTTGTCATCTTCAACCTTAAAGTAAAGGTTAGGGTTGGCTTCACTCCTAGTGAATCCCTTCTTCATCAGGTAGCTATCAATCCTCTCATACCACGCTCGGGGTCCCTACTTCAGCCCATAGAGGGCTTTCTTCAACTTGCACTTGTGAGATTCCCGATCTTGAAACTCAAATCCTTTGGGTTGTTCCACATAGACTTCCTCTTTGATCGAACCATGCAAGAACGCGGTCTTGACATCCATCTGATGTAGGTTCCATCCTTGCGAAGCAGCAAGGGCTATGATCGAGTGGATGGTGCTATATCGAGCAACAAGTGAAAATATCTCCTCATAGTCTATTCCTTCCTTTTGAGAGAAGCCATGAGCGACAAAACGAGTCTTATACTTTTCAACACTTCCATCAACTGCATGCTTTATCTTGTAAAGCCATCTCGAAGTGACAACTGCTTTGTCCTCGGGTTTGGGGACCACATCCTAGACATCGTTTTCATGATGGACTCATGTTCCTCAGTCATAACATCCTTCCATACTTGATGCTGACAACTTCTGCAAATGATGAAGGTTCATTTTGGATGATCATGCTCATGATGGTCAAGTATCGCTGATACCTGGCCAGCTTCTTACTTTCTCGGAAGGTCCCTCTCGGTGCAATGTGTCCTTCAGCATCATCAAGTGTCCCCCTACGCCATGAAGGCCTTTTCCTCGAAGAAGAAGGCTCTTGCGGAGGGGGATCAATAGGATCCATAGGTTCTTCCACATCGAGTATCGTCTCATCTTCCTTTTCCTTTGGTTCCCTGGTGTCAGCTTCTTTAGATCACCTTGAGTGGGAAGATTGTCAACTTTGCTAAGAGCCATATCTTAGTCAAAGGTGACATCATGGCTAATCTCGATTTCCCTTTGACTAGGCACATAGATTCTATAGCCCTTAGTATTTTCTCTATGGCCCACGAAGATTCCTTTCTTTCCAGATGCACCCATTTTATTCCTTTTCTCCTTTGGTACATGAAAATATACATGACTTCCAAAAATTCTAAAATGAGATACGTCAGGTTTCTTACTAGTGAACATCTCTTTGGGAGTCTTGGAACCCAATGCTTGATGAGGGCATTGATTGTGCACATATACGATGGTATTCGCATCTTCGGCCCATAGAAACTTTGGAAGTCTTTGATCATGGAGCATAGCACGGTCAGCTTCCACAATCGTACGATTCTTTCTTTCCGCCACACCATTCTGCTCAGGAGTATATGGTGTTGTAGTCTCCCTCTTAATGCCAACCTCTTTGTAGAAGTCATGGAACTCATTGGATTCATCCTCAGCCCCATTATCAGTCCTTAAGATCTTGATCTTCTTTTCGATTTGGTTCTTGATCAAGGCTTTGAAGTGACGAAACCAAGTGAACACTTCATCCTTCCTTTTCAAGAAGTATATCCAAGTCTTGCGAGAATAATCATTTGTAAAAGTGATATAATATAAATATCCTCCCAAGGAGTTCACAGGGATCGTACCAGATATGTCTGAGTGAACCAACTGCAATATATCAGAGGTCTTGCTTTGGCTTGAGGGGAATGGTCCCCTTTTGAGCTTCCCTTCGTCACATCCAGGACATATACCTTCTTGCTCTACTTGGAACTCAGGCATCCCTGTCACCATTTGTCTTGCATTGGATAGAGCTTTATAATGAAGGTGAGCAAACCTTCGATGCCATAGTTCGGACTGAAGTGATGTGTCACAAGACATGATACCCAATGGACTTCCTCCGACCTAATATAATGAATTGACTCGAAACCTATGTTGCACGGGTTCCCGCACCCGGGGGTGGGGTTCTCGAACCCGTCCCGGGTTCCCGCACCCAAGTACCGGATTCGGGTACGGGTTCTTCCCAGAAGAACCCAGAAGAACCGGGTTCTTCCATGAAGAACCGGGTTCTTAAAAAAAAAATTGGGTTCTTTTCCTTTAATGGGTTCTTGGATTCTTGGGTTCTTCGGGTTCTTCGAGTTGGGTTCTTTGGGTTCTTTTAAAGGCTTGCCGGAATGAATGTCACAATTTCTTGCTGTTTCGGACTGTCTGCAACATGAGCCACAACTGTCAGTCCACTTTTATACACTCAATTTGCCTCCTACAGCTGCGGCATAGTCCCTCCTCCTTGTTGTTGTCAAACGCTGAGCTGTAGGGCTTGATTCATGCCACTGTTTACACAAAACAGCTCACTGTTCACTAAGGAACAGACCTCGGCCTCCCTATGCAGACTCCTGTACCCAACCGAAGCCCTAAATAGAGATGAAAATGCCACAAACTTACCTCTACTCAACCCAGACTTGTTAAATTTTTAATTTTTTATACTATATACTATAATATGAGAAGTATAGTTTCAGTTCTTTTAACCTGAAATATTGCAATTAGATTAATAAAGCGCAGAAAATCTTCATCATTTTTTGCATTAATGAATGGCATTACATAAATGCATTCATACACTGAATATAGCTCTGTGCTATTCTTTACAATATAAATCGTTCAGTAAGAATGTATTTCAACTCAATCATCTACACAACATTCAAGCCAGTTCATTATCTACCCTCTAACAATGGTGTTGCTTGCCCTTGCAATGTAATTTCACCATGGATCAACAAAATCCAATTAAATGGTTCAGAATTTGTTCAGGAAAAAGTAAAACAGTTCATAGTATATATATTTTAATTTTTGAAAAATTGAATCATTACATTAACATATAAATTCTGTGGTTTTTTTTAAGGCTTGTGGCTACATTAAAGTATAAATTATGGCTGCTGACAGCAGATATTTCACTACTGTCCCACCAAACACACAAGGCAGCCCAATAAAATAAAGTTTAAAATGTTGAGTCTTTGAGAACTCAGAATACTCTAGGATTTTTGAGCGTACTCCTGAGTTTGTAGGAAACTTGGCTAGTGTATCTCAGTCAGCTGTGTGTGACAAAGTCTGTCCCATATCATGATTCATGTTAATATGTAAACAATGAACAGTTTTTTGGTGATAAATTTTGAAATTTCAATGTCAATGTTGAATGTTCAATGATGTGCATGTTTAAATGATTATCATTAACGTTTTCTTATTTAAAGTTGAAAAAATATACAAATTCAAATTTCATATATATTATTAATTATAAATTATAAATTTATAATTTATAAAATTTAATTATTAAAATTTAATATTATTATATTACTCGACAAACCCACGCACCCTGTTTCCAAAAATGCCGTCCCCGTCCCCGCCCCCGTTCCCGTCCCCGAACCCACGTTTCCTGGCAACATAGCTCGAAACCCAAGAGTGAAAGATTCTTTAAAATTCTTTTTCTATACACGTACCTTGCCATCGATGATGGTCACCTTGTAGCCTTTGTCTTCCATTGCCGAAACGGACACTAGGTTCTTTTTGAGATCAGGTACATATAGGACTTCTTGCAAATGAATTGTATTACCCTGATTCAATTTAAGAGTGACATTCCCTACGCCTTTCACGGGATATTTTGCGTTGTCCCCAAGAACAATTTCTAGGTTGGTCTCCTTCTCTATCAAATTAGAGAGAGCTTCTTTGTAACCAGTGAAGTGCCTTGAGGCACCACTATCAATAAGCCAATTTCCCAGCGAGTCCGAGGGAGTAGTAGTAGAGAGGGCCGCTGGTAGACAATATTCATCTTGCTTATTGTTAACAATGTTAGATTCATACTTGGACTTTCTTGCCTTCTTGAAGGGTTGTCCTTTTCCTTGATTTTCGGCATTTGTTTTACCTTTGCCATTTGACCTGCCATTCCTTTGATTGCCTTGAGAGTGATTTTGGTCATCGTCATGGTGTGAGTCCCTTTTATTAGGGCACTCCCTCGCATAGTGGCCCATTTTGTTGCAATTGTAACATCGTCCTTTTCTTCCACCCTTCGGTCCAGCCTTTCCTTTGGATTTAGCCCCAGAATTGTTTCTTCTTTTAGCATGAGAAGAAAAGGCAGAGGGATTGCCTTTAAGTGCGGGCATTTCTTGCTTTTACATCCTTGTTTCTTCTTGAATACATCTAGCCATCAATTCCTCAAAACCTGGGATGACATTATTGTTGAGAAGAGTAGTGTTGAATATATACCATTCAGTTGGCAGTCCTCCAAGAGTTGTGATAGTCATTTCCCTATCAGGAACTACTTCCCCAATAGATAGGAGATCATTCTTCATCTCGGTGATCCTTAAGAAATATGTTTGCATATCCTCATCTTTGCCCTTCTTAATTTCCTTCAGCTTATTTCTAAAGAACAAAACTTGTTTTGCATCATTAACTTTAAATAAATTCACCAGTGTATCGTAGATTTCCTTGGAGGTGGTCAGCTCGGAAACATATGCCACCAGGCGCTTGTTGATAGAGTCCTGGATGATCTTCTTTGCTTTGATTTCTCCCTTGGTCCACTTGCTTCTGGCAGCAGCGGATGCATTTGATGGAGGCGCAACAATATTGCCTCACATGGTCCAACAGTTCCTGATATTCTAAAGTCAGATCAAGAGACATCTTCCATCCGTGATAGTCAAACTTCTCACGGAGCTTGTTTTCGGCGGGGAAGAGTGTTGAAGACCCCATGAAGTTTTTAGGATAGCATTGCCAACCTTCAGTGATCACTCTTGGTCTTGCTCTTGCTTGGGCTTTGTCTTCACCTCAACTCTGATGCCATGTTAAATTATGGTATGTTCTATGCTTAGAGCAGTTTACTTCTTTTCTTCTTATTAGCCACTGATTAGCAATCACATATACATTAAGTAAAGTGCAGATAGAACATTAAACGATCGACATAAAACAAGCCAAGACAAGAGACAGAAGATGTGGCGGCTAGCCAGGGACAAACCCCAATGTGGGGAAACCCTTTGATCAAATCTTCTTTTATCTTCAATAGTTCGGTAGAGAGAAATAATACAAAATCAGAATTCTGTAATTTTATATCAACAACAGCAAACCTTAGCTCAACAAAGTCAAACTTAGTCAAATGAGATGAAATTGACCTCCAATATGCTTGGTCAATTTCCTGGTCAACTAGTGCTTGAACAGCCTGAAGAAGCAGCGCATAAACAACCCCAAAAACAAAGTCGAACTGCTGTTAATTGAAGTCAACCTGCTGCCCCAAACTAGGGCGGTCAACGCTGGTCAAACCAAAGGTTAGATTGCCTTAGTTTGCGTGCCAAAATCTGCGGGCTTCCTAGGAGAGGCAGCCACACCAAAGCCACACTCTTCTAAGGTCAACGCTGGTCAAAGAGACCTTCAGCAGCTTCTATGTCCTTCTTTCTATGTCTTCCTTGCCCTTCTGCATCCTCCTTCTTCCCACCTGTGAGCTGCTCCTTGTGTAACTCAAAGCTAAGGAGAGAGAGAATAATGAGTGAGATGAGATGAGTTGATAATGAATCAACCTCCCTTGTACTTATATGATTTGCTGGGCATGTGTGCCACACATTTAGCTGCTGGCCGACCTTGACAATTTGTCAAGTAAAGACAAATAAATTCATATCTCCATAAATACTTGTTGGAATTGGATGATCTTTAGATCAACCCCACACCTCTCGACAAGAGGAATCTAGGAAAAATATCAGCTGCCATAAATAAGATGACCCACATGGAGTTTGACCCTAGTTACCAATTTTAACAGAGCTTGCTCGCCCACTTTTGCTACCTCTCCTGCAACTCTTTCTGCTCTAAGAAAAACCTGAGGCTGTTGTTGTCTGTTTTGACTCTGAACCTATTCCCCACCAAATACTGTCTGAAATTAGCTAACGCATGCATGATGGCCAACATCTTCTTGTCATATATGGAGTACAGTAACTCATGGGGCAGTAGATTTCGAGTCTCAAAAACTATGGGGTGCCCTCGTTGCATCAACACGGCCCCTACACCCACTCCAGATGCATCGCAATCCAGCACGAAGCGCTGGATGAAGTCGAAGAGTGCCAACGCCGGACAACTACTCATGACATGTGTGAGGCGCTGAAAATCTCGTGTTGTAGTGGTCGAATCAAATGCCCTTTCTCTGTCAAGTCAGTGAAGGGTGCTACTAGCTGAGAGAAGCCCTTCACGAACTTCCTTGAATAAGTGTAGATGCCCACGAATCCCCTCATCTCTATCACATTCCAGGGCTTGTGCCAATCCCGTATAGCTCGGATCTTCTCTTCATGGACTCTCACACCGTCTACCTCGATGATGTGCCCTAGATAGAGCATCTTGGTCAACCCAAACTCACACTTGGACAATTTAGCATAAAACTGATGCTCGTCTAGAATACGCTGCACTTTCTCAACGTGCTGCAAGTGCTCCTCCCATGTCCGTCTATAGATCAATATGTCATCGAAGAACACTAGCACGAACTTCCTCAACTACCCACGAAATACGTGGTTCATGCATGAGTGGAAAGTAGCTGGTGCGTTGGTCAGCCCGAAGGGCATAACCAAGATCTTGAAGTGCCCATAATGGCACCAGAATGTTGTCTTTTGGACATCCTGGTCCCTCACTCGGATCTGATGGTACCCTGACCGCAAATCAATCTTCGAAAAGAACTTAGACCCCCTCAATTCATCCATCAGCTCATCTATACGCGGAATGGGGTAGCAGTTCTTCAGTTTATTTTTGTTAGGGCTCGGTAATCTACGCACATGCACAAGGACCATCCTTCTTCTTCACTAGAACAACTGATGAAGCACAAGTGTTGGAGCTTTCCCTAATGAGCCGAAGTGCCAATAACTTGTGGATAGCTCTCTCTATCTCATCCTGATATGCCTTGGGATGTCGATAAGGAGTGGTGATCACGACCTGTACCCCTGACTCCAGCTCAATAGTATGTTCAGACCCTGGTCAAGTGGTTGACCCGGTGCTATGTCTCCAAACACTTCTGGGTACCTGTCCAGAATGCCCTGTATCTCTGAATGTGGTGGATTGGCTTGCCCCCAGCGTATGAGATCCTCAACTCCACAACCCACTCAATGTCCCCATGTCTCAAATCAACCTCCATCCTTTAGGCCGAAACAGTCTATGGTGGGTAGGAGTGCATTCCTCGTAGCAACATTGGCTTGCCATCCGGTCCTACAAACCTCATCTCTAACTTCCTCCAATTTGTCGTGACTTTGCCAAGTGAATAGAGCCACTAGACCCCCAACACCATGTTAGTGTCTGATACGTCCCCATGGTCAGTATCAAGGCTAGAACGTAGCGTGTGCACTACATGGTCTTGTCCCCAGGCACAAGAACTGAGAATCCCTCAAACTCCTCAGTTGTGATGCCCCTCGTTTGAACAAATTGGGCATCTATGAAATTGTGGGTAGCCCCACTGTCCACCAGAACTGAAACACACTGCCCTTGAATAGTGCCTTTGATCCTTAGGGTCAAAACCTTGGGTACCCCACGCAGTTATGCAAGGACTCCTCTGGAAGGTGTAAAGGAAACTCCCCCTACCGGTGGTGGTGGCTCTCCCTCCCAAGGTGCTGCGCTATCATGTCCACCCATCTCAAAATATGTCTCATACTTTGTATCACTGTCAGAAAAGACCTCGATGTAATGGGCCTTGCCCGCTGCACATCTGTGGCCTGGTGCCCACGACTCTTGACAGGTGAAACACAACTTCCTGCTTCGGAGGTCTCTCGAGTCTCCTTGTCTAGCTGTCCACACCCCTGATTGGCTCTCGATGGCGGAGCCCTGATGTCTCTTCCCCTCTGCTGGAAACCTTGTCTGGGGGGTAGTGGTGCTCGAGCCCTAGGTAGGGCATCCTGTAGGTCTCAGGCTCTCCCTACTGTGTCCTGTAACGTAGTGGGCCTATTGGACCTCACTAATCCCCGTAATGGCTCTGCTAGCCCCTCCACAAACATGTAGATCCTCCTAGTCTCCGAAAAATCCAGCACCATCACAGACAACCTCAAAAACTCCGAAATATATGCCTCAGCACTCTCGGTCTGCTTGAGCCTTGTCAGCTCCCCAAAGTACTCCTCAAGATCTTTCCTCTCAAACCGCTCCAACACCCTCCTGGTGAAATCATCATAAGTAGTCACTCCTGCATGTCCCAACGTGGTCAGCCCATGGAACCACCAGTCATGAGCTTCCCCCTCCAGATGCAACGTGGCAATCTTGATTGCCTCTCCCTCCGTCATTTGATTCAACTGGAAATAGACATCCAACTTTTCAACCCATGTTTTGGTTGAGCTCTAGGAAGAGCCATCGAAAGTTGTGAGAAACAACCTCCCCATAGTGTGTTGCAAGTCTGGCCCCTGTGTGTAGCCTCTCCACTCTATCCCTTGGGCCTTTTGTTGCCCTTCAACTGGCAGAAATCCCTGAAAGTGATGGCTTTCCTAAAATCAGGTCCATAGGATTGATACTCCAAGAAATAGTCCCCATAAGGCATATCCTCCTGCTTTAGTTGCCCATTAGCTCCAGATGTTAGGAACGTGGGAATGGTGGACCTAGGGGGTATGTTTGGAATAAGTGGCATGTTGGGATTAAGGGATGCGTGGTGTTGCGAAGTGCCAGTTCCTTCCCGCAATTGGAAATGCCCTTGGACTCCCTTACCCTTGTTGTCGTTGCTATTTTGCTAGCCCATTTCTTCAATGTTTTGGACAAATCCTGCACCGCTTTCAACAAAAGGTGAACAAAATCCTCATCCTTGCTTCTTTTATCTCCCTCATTGTCCCCCATGTTTGTTTCTACAACCTTCGGTTCAGTTGTCATAGGATCTGGGGTAATCTGCAACTGCCTTTCTCTGCTCCTATACCTTTGCCTTTGGTATGTCACGTTTTGCCTATCCTCTGGTGTCATAGACTACGTTGCTCCTGTAGGCTGAGCCAAGTCTATGAGCTCTGATACCAGTGTAACATTCCTAGGGAATTCACAGTAAATAACAAAGCATGCATAGACACAAAAACCCATAAAACAATAAGAACACAATTAGATCAAGAAATTGCACCAAAAACTACGCTGCTGAGCCATTTTATTGATAAACAAGGGTGCATAATATGGTGCTGGAAAGAGTGCACGAGGGCTTGCTCAAGGCAAGCCAACAAAGCCCCAAACAATAGATAAGTCACCCCTCTCCAATCTGTTGCCGCACTGCTCTAGCTCTGTGCTGAAAATGCCTTGAAATACGCTGTTGGTTGAGTAGAGCTGCTGCTAGGGCCCTCTTCGGTGCTCATAAAATTTTGGGAAATTAATTTCGACCTCTCCACCAAATACCCAAAATAACCCACGAAGGATTTGGCCAATGGTTGACCTCGAAAATTCGGCCCTGATTTCCCTCAACGGTTCAACTGTTGGGTGATTTGACTCACCTGTAAATCTTGCTGCAAATGGCCTCCAAAATAGCTGCAATCCCCACTAAATTATTACCTGGATCTTCTCCCCAGGTTTCAACCTCAACCACCCTTCGCTCCTCCACCTCCTGGAGTATCTCCACCATGAACTGGGCAATCCCTGCGCTACTGTAGTTGAACCTCTCACTGAAATCGGACTCCTTGTTGCTGGTACAAACTAAAAAGCGTAGGACTCCCTCCTTGGGATGGCACTCGAAGTCCACTGAAGCAAGGGTTGAGATCTTCGCTCGGAGACACTCGTGTGGTAAACAAGATTTGCAGACTTGGCTTCATCTCAAGCGTGCTATTGTCAAAAGACAGTTTTGCAAATGATGAATGAATGGAGAATTGAGTGTCTCTTCCCCTTTTTGTCAAGGAGCCTCCAAAATACCCATGTGGGCCCAACTCAAATTCCCCACACCAATTCTACTCCAATGGGAGCTTATTCCTCATGTGGGCCGTAATTCCCATGAGGTGGCCCCCACGCTCCACTAAGGCCGCAATATTTCCTCCAACTCTAATGTTTGGGTGTGCTCTAAGCCAAAAATCATGTGGGACCTCTAAACCCACATTTCCGAAGTGCAACCGTGCATTATAGCAAGAATGACCAAAATTGATATTTCACTTAGCAAAATGCTAAGTGGGAATATCATAGATAGTCCCCGACCTAAGTAGTTGTCGCAGTGCTTGTACAATCTGAGTGACAATAGTACCTAACCATGTAGACCAGTTGGAAATACATAGACAACTTACACTTTTTAGTATGGCACGAGGGACCTTTGGCAAAAACTTGGCAAAGATGGCAAGAGATGTGGATCGACTAGGTAAGAAATTCCAATTTGTTTTTCTTTTAAAGTTCTATTGTTTAGAAATTTACAATTCAAATTGTCTGTAAATACTTGTAAATAAGTAATGAAATGAACTAAGTTACTAATTAATGCCTTTTTCTTTGCAGCACAATGGTGGGAGTCCTTTGGTGGCTAATGTTCTCAATTGCAAAAGTTTGCAGTTAGAGTCCTTAGCCAAACTTGTAGTGCTTTAGGTTGTGAGCGCAATTGGTCTATTTTTGAGTACATACACACGAAGAAGAGAAACCCTTTGGAACAAAAATGGTTAAATGATCTTTTCTTCGTGCAATACAACCTTCGACTAAGGCACAACCAAATGATGAACATAAGACATGATCTAGATCCCATTGTGTTGGACAATATTGATCCAACATCAGAATGGGTGGAGGAGACTGAAGATCCTGAGTTTGATGTTGATTTTGATATTGACATGGCGTTACGGGGGGATGAAGCAGATTTGGTAGTTGCAGCACCATCAGAACCAGAATTAGTAGTCGCATCAAGCAAAGGAAAACAACCAATGGAAGGCACTAGTCGTGCACATCGACCAACTCATGCGTCCATTAGGGCCACTTCTATTGTTATTGGTGGCAGTGCTACTACAAACGTTGCAGATGAACCTGAGGCATCCTTAGACTTTGATCCAGATGATGTTTATTTAGCTCCTGTTGATGATCTTGTGTCTAGTAGTGGTGATGATTTTGATCATGATGAGGAATGATCGTGTTGTTCAATGATATGTACCAGTAGACTTATAGTCTTGTAGTAGGCCAATGGCCCCATAGCTTGTAGCATTGTTTTTGGACATTATAGGCCATTTAGAGCCTCATAGCTTATGTATTTTGTTGATGATATGTATTGCACTTGGTGCCATTTTGATATATTCACCTTTATATGGGATATAGATGAGCAAACTTTGCATATTTTGTCTCTATTGGTTTGGAATCATGGTTTTAAATCTTAAAAACCATTTTTTTCATTAAAAATTAATTATTTCATGGATTTTTTATTATTTATTATTTATTATTATTATTATTATTATTTTTTTAAATCGGTTCATTTTGATCTGACCAGTCTCAGTTTGAAACCTGGTTGATTAGGTAGACAGCTCCGGTCACCGGTTTCGGTTTTTAAAACTATGCCGAGAGGTACCCAAGCCATTTGAGAAGTATATTGGCACCCATAGGTGAAGCATTGAGAGCCTTAGGTCTCCAAGAAGTAGCAACACATCACATGTATCCCTGAACACCTTTTGCACCCAGGACGTTCTGGCACTTTGTACTATATTTGAAGATTTTTCAGGATGATGTACTCGGATCAACATACCCCTAGGCTGGCCTTAGCATTCTCTGAGAGATGACAATTGATCCAGAGCCCTTATGAGGATGGTCTCACCTTCTCAGACATGGGAGGGCTAGTAGCGCTTAGAAAGCCTTCAATGTTGGAGCGTAGATGGACATTTTGGAGTAGTTGGAGACCGAAGAGACCACCTTCAGGTGCCCCAAATTGGATTTTGGGATCCACAGAGGGATTTTGACAAAGATTTGAGGGACAACCCTCACATCATGATTTTTAGAGGCTTTTGCACCACTCCTGGCACCTTAGAGCCTCAACGCATGCCAAATGGAACGTTACACATGGATGACATAAGTCATTCTAGGCCTTACGGCTCACATGTGTGAGCTAATCACTTTATTTTTGTCTAAGCTAGTGGGTTGGCCTTTAACCCAATGCATCATTGTAATTTTACTTGTCTTAGGGCCTTTAGGACAATCAGAATTTGTTCCTCATAGAAATAGAGGAGAGGGCATATTACTTATCATCATCATCACATGTGAACTCGACCTCTCTTCTTGAGTATATCGACCATTTTTCCTATTGAATAGATGTGATCGATGAAGCAAATTTTTTCTTGGAGCTATTGTCTCATCTTCGGAGAAGTTATCTTGGATTGATGATTGGATTGTCCATTGCATATTATCTTGTAAGTGCTCTTTTATTGAAGAATTCCGATTTTATGCCTAATGTATGGAATAAATTGGTAATCTGGGTTAAATTTGGTGCCCTAATTTTGATGAATATCAATTTGATGAAAGCTAGATCATATTATTGCATGCATTACTAGTAGTATGATATGTGATTGACAATCTCCTTGGTGATCTTGCATTAGCTCTCCCAAGTGAATTTCAATTCCCCATGGAGGTAATAGTTAGGGTTTTGATGCTATGGCTTCAAAATATCCTTACTCCTTTGCAGGTTTTGTTGAAGCTAGTGATATCTTCAGAGGGTATTCTGCATAGGCTTGGCGTCTTAGCATGTGGAAGATGATTTATTGCCTCTTTAGGTGCTTGCATGTGAAGTGATTTATGTCTTCTTTCCTAAGTCTAACTTAGGAGAAGTACAATAATTAAAATCAATTAATTATTGTAATTTATTAAGTCATTTTCTAAGGATAAATAATTTAATTATTTAAGTGACTTAGAAATAATCTCAACCATTGATCTCCAAGATGTTCTAGAAGAGAGATTAGGGTTAGGGATTTGGACTTAATGAACATTGTAAAGGAAGACTAGTGAAGAGGTGAAGACAACACAATAACTCAAGAGAGCGAGTCTTCATAGAGAGAGTGATTTTCTCTAATGTGAGTGGCTCAGTGGACTGGAGCATAGAGGAGGAGAAGTACGGGAGAATTGAGGGTGAATCCAAGAGGCCGAGTTGAGGAGATTGTAGGGTTGAGTTGTTGGAGGGAGGTCAATTTATATGAAGAGAAATGAATTGTTGGGAAGTCGAGTTTTCCTGAGGCGCAATGATAGCTCGTGGGGAGGGCACAAGTCGATATGCAAATTGATTGATTGGGATGAATTTCTCTAGGCTACTGAAATACTTGGTTTGAATTCATCCTATGGGGGCGAACTTACAGGTTACAATAATAGTATTTTTCCTTGTATATTTGTGGGTCAAAAACCTAAATTTTCTAGTAAAATAGATGGCGAAGAATAGTTGTGGGTGAATTATTTTTACAATGTGTGATTTTTCTCTCTGATTTAAATTTCGTTGCATCTGTTCATTTCTAAAATTTGAAAAATACCAGTGATTTTATTTTTCATTAATTCAAAATTTATTTTGCTAAATAAATAAATTGTTGGGAATAAAATTAATTGTAGTGAAAATAAATTTGGTTAGTATTTGGAAATTTAACAGGTTTTATTTAACTTAAAGAGCCAGTAGACTCCATCATCCCCAGGGCTAGGCACTGGCCATCGTTTGTTGGTGATTAAATCAAAATTTATCCATAAAATTCTCTTTCTTTCTCTTTACCTAATTTGGCCCTCTTAAGGCCGAGCGGCCACATAGAGCCTAGTGTGAATTGGTTAGGAAGGAAAATTTTGGCTCTTGGAAAGTCTAAATATTAGGGGTAGGGTGATTGCCACAAAATCACTCATTATTTCAATAAATTTCCTTGCCCTAGGTTAAAACCCTAATTTGGTTTTAGCTTCAACTTGTGGGTTTATTGAGGGTTGCATGTGCCATATCCTTGTTGAAATACATTGGGGGAAACTCTTTCTCCATACCTTGACCTTTGGCCATCCTAACTCTCAACCTACTGATCAAGCTCTAGGTCTTGTGTCATTCAAATTTAGGCTTTCTAAGGAAAGCAAATTGCCTTCATTTGGTGATTGGAGCCTTGTACTTAAGTTGACCCTTTCCCTTAGAATGTTGGTATTTGGGTAGCTCGGAAGGTATTTCCAAGTACAAAAAACCCAACAAAAAGGAAATGGTTGCGCAAGTTACCTAAGTGGTTGGGGTTTTGACCCGAAGTAGTGGGCTTGAGACCCAAGTTAACTAATTATTTATTCTAATTTATTGTTGAGGGGTTGAGTGGCCAAAACCCTAAAGGACCTAGGGTTTCCTAAATAACCTAAAACAAAAGTAGAAATAAAGAGCCAAAAGAGAGGCCCAAAACACATCAATGAGAAGGATTTCATTTGTGTGGAGAAGGCTAGAAGGACTTAGCCTAGGCATGTAAAGGAGCCATAGACAATTTTAGAGCATAAGCCATAGCAAGTTGTTCTGTTCAAGAAGGAGCCAAGTTTTGTTAGACGATCGATTCAGCAAGAGGTCAAAATCTAGCAAGGAGAGGCCGAGAGATCTGGGATTGACCGAGGGTCAGTTGAAGTCTGTTTGAGGTTGGTTTGTGATAATAGGCCACAACCAAAAGAGACTACCCGTAGACAGACATCCGAGGTCTGTTTAGGCCTAGATTAGGTGGTGAAGCTAGTTAGACAAGTCGTTGTAGTAAGGAGCAATGTTGCATTAATCGTTATCGGGATAATATCGGCGCAAGGAAAAAATCGGAAAAAATCGTAATTATTGGGAAATAATCGGGAAAAAATCATTTGGTACAAAAATATTCATTATTTTTCATTTTTTTTCAATTTTTTTAATATCTAAACCATCTATAACATAAAATAAATACATTGACACATAAATATGATAAAAGAACTAATATATAAGATGTTTAATATCATTTCTAGTGCTAGAATCACACATAACATTGAATCATGTCCTGAATAGTAAGTCCTGGCTCCTGAGTCCCAACTCAGCCTCAATATATCAACAAAAAATATATTAATGTATCTCATCATGTCATAATGTCATATACAATAAAATGAAGAAAATAACTAAATTCTAATCTTATTGATTTCCTCTGCCCCTCTTGCGAGAAAATGCCACAGCTTTCCCTTTCCCTCTAGATGTAGATGCTGGTGCTGGTGGAGTTGGTAGTGGAGTTTGTTGTGCTCTAGAAGATGAAGAACTAGAAGTAGGAGCTATAGGAGGTAGACCACGTCCTCTACTGGTGGCAGGGGTAGCTCAGGCAGGTGGTGTCACCTGGAAACATTACAATCTCCCAATCCTGAAATCCTGAAAAACTGATAAGTCTGTTGGATTTTGAATGAAATCTAAAATTCTACTTTCTCCATATGAAATCCAATGAGGCTGGAACCACTCTCAAAAATTATTTGTTTCTTTCAAAAAAAATTGCATTTCGAACATTTAGCATCCCTTACAAAACCACACTACCCCGACCCTCGGTGATAATTTGGGAAAAAATCGCGATAAAACGATAATATTGCGATATTATCGCGATTTTCACAACACTGGTAAGGAGGCCTAGTTAGGGCCACAACAGGCTAATAGAGCCATTCGCAGACTGGTTAACGACTAGAACTCTAGGTTGAGAGCCTTAGGGCTTGTGTGAAGGTTAGTCGTGGACTGTAGGATGCTTTGGAGGCTAGCCCAAAGCACCAAGTGGCGTGGTTAGGGCCATAGAAGGCTAGAGGCAGGAGGTCGTGGGATGTAGCACTACTGAGAACACTGAACAAAAGGTTAGTAGCTTGTTTAGGCCCATCCGTAAGTTGTTCAAAGAAGGTCGTACCTCTGTTTGGACTACAAGAATGTTGTTTTAGAAGCACATTCAAGAATAAGGGTAGTTGAAATGCTCAGATCGATTGAAAAGGAGGTTGTTGTAGGTGATTGAAGTTGAATAACAAGGAAGGGCTACAAGTGAATCTTGTTAAGTGAAAGGAAAAACCTAACAACAGGTGTTCAGTAGGCTAGGTTAATACAGAGGATTGAAGGATAAACCCTTTGTGAGCAACATGTAGACCGAGGACAAAAGGAGTTGTTCTTAATGTGATCTAAGAGGCAAAGTACAACCAGGAAGAACATTGGACAAGAGGACTGAAAGGGTTAAGGTCAAAGGACTGCCATCAACAGGTCAACATTTGTCTTTGTATTTGTATTGGGTAGATTGAGGATCTCTAGGGTCAAATCTCAAGCCCTAGTCTTGTATACTAAGTATACTAGTTGTATAAGAGATTTGAAGGGCCATGATCCATGGGATGGGAGCCCTAATGATTTTTTATTAATGGACTAATAAAGGTCGAGATTTGGCCCATATAAATTTGTGTACTTAATTGATTTCACTGTTGTTATATTTCCACTGTGCAATGTACTTTTCTATTGGGGTTGTTTATGTGCTAATATGTACTCATAGGCCAGATCTAGGGCCCATTAAAAATCAACATAGAAGCCTCTTAGTCATCCTAATACCTTTATACCTAGAATATCTCTTATAGGCGACCTTATATTGAGACTCCTCCCATTGGTGAAAATCCATAAAGAGTAGGGGATTTTGGTTGTGGTGATAGTGGGCCATTAGCCCATTGTTGTCACTTAGTCTAGTGATAGCCTTGTAGGGTACCCCTCTCCAAGGCCTTCTAGATTTTGTAGCAACACACCAAAAAGAACTTAAAAAATTGTGCCAAATGTTAGATTTTGTAGCATTGGACAGGTGTTCTAGTCTTGATTTGTGTCTAAGAGGCTAAGGAACACGAGATCTTCAAAACTCAGAAAAGGTTTCGCGAGATAACCTTGTGAAACACCTTAATTAGATTAATTAGCCATCATTTAAATTTTTCCTAAGTCTAACTTACGATAACTGGTTAATTAATGGGAAGTAATTAAGGAAGAACGAGAATGCTCTAGAGACTCACATGGGCTGAGTCTAAGATGATCATATTCATTGATGAGGATTTTATCATGGTTGTTGAAGCTCCAATGAGAGATTATAAGAGAAAGTTGATGGGATGGAGAGAGACATAGTTGACACAAGAGGGAGAGCGAATTATCCAAGCAATGTGAATTCCTGTTAAATTTAGTTAACAATGGTATGTTCTATGCTTAGCACAATTTACTTCAATGTTCCTTGAGCAGCCCAATAACAATTTCAAATGATTTCTAGTAGCAATCACATTAACCATTAATCACATTGATAGTAAATGCAGATAGAACATAAAACCAAATGCAGAAGACGAGCGAAGACAAGAGGACACCAGATTTGGTGGATGCCAGGGAAAAACCCCAATGTGGGGAAAACCCTTTGATCAATTCTTCTTATTATTATTCAATAGTCCAGCAGAGAGAGAGTACAAACGTCAAATAGACTTGAGTAATAAAAAGTAAAATCAACCCTGTCAAATTCTGCAATCAAACTTAAGCCCTAACCAAAAAGTCAACGCTGGTCAAAATGACAGTCAAACACCTCCTTTGAAGCTCGGTCAAAGGTAGTCAAACTTGGCTTCCAACAATGGTCAAAGTCAACCAAAAACAGTGGCAAAAGCTCTAGTCAAACTTGGTCAACCTGCGGTCAACTCTGTAGTCAGACAGGCCAACGGTTTGTTATCACTTCATAATTTCCTAAGGCTGTAAAAGAAATCCAGAGGTAACCACAAAACCACTTGTAAGCTTAGAAGCTAGCCCTTCTAAACTCAGAGAGGGATCTCTCTATTAGATTTAGATTTGTTGTTTTGAGATTTTATGCTAGTTATTAGGTTCAAAGTTTGGTTTTTCAAATGTTTGGTTGAAATTGCAAGGAAAGGCCATTGGGCAATGGAGTCAAAAAGTCTTAAGGTGATTAGATACATGAATGCTAGAACAGATGTAACAGGGCAAGGTAGCAGGCTATTGGATCTTTGGAGCTTTGGTGGAATGAAAGGGAGGAAAAGATTTAGATTCAATTAAACATAGAGCATTTTAGAATGAATTCTATATTTAATCTCAGTTTGAAAACACAGATATTGTTTATAAGCCAGAGCAGAGTGTAATTAAACAAGTTCAACCCTTAATTTTCTTTAAACAATACAAATAGGAAAAACATACAGAAAAAACAGAGAAGTAACAATTACACGAGGAAAAACATCACTAATTTCCTTGACACATGAATCCTGGAACGCCTTTTTATATTAATGAAATGATCACTTCAACTCAATACACAACTTTACATCAAAGATCTGCTTTCTTGGTACAAGTTCCAACCCTTTGTACTTCGAATTATGAAGTATTTATACAAAACTTATCAAAATATCTTGATTTGAAAAATCAAGATTTTTACAAAATATCCTAAAACATTGTTTACAAAAATAGTACAGAAATATAGGCAAATAAAACCGTTGTAGCTCTTTGGCACTATCTTCGAGGATTCTAGTGCTGAAGTGGCCTGAAAAATTGCTTCTTTGCTGTTGAAGATGAACACTTGTTTTACTCCAGTAGTTGGCATAGTTGATCCCATCTGTCTTCATCTGGGGTGGAAAATTTAATTAGCTTCCTATAGGTTTCATCTACCTTGATATATTTCTAGAAGGTGGGCTTAATTACAAACAAATGTTTTATCTCATGTTTGATAAGTAAATCAAATTTCAAACCCTCCATGAAAGCTTTTCCTGTGATGGTTCCCTTGATGGTGGAAAACCTTGACTTATCTTTGGCTATGGTATACAACTTCTGCTGATAACATATCTCCAATTCCTTTCAAACCTGGCAACCCTTTTTGATTCAGTACATTGAATTTTCTGTGAAACTTCTGAATGCTAGCCTCCAAGTTATGGCATTTGTTCTCCAACTGTAGCATCAAGTTCCTTTTTGTAAGGACTCTTCTCACCTCAAGGATTGTTTCTGTCCTGTCTGCAATCTCAAATTCCTCTAGTTCCTCCTTTGTCTTTGAATTTAGAATCCTTATTAGGGCAGTGGCTTCACCTGGTTTCTGTCCCAAACTTTCTTTTATTCCTTCAATAACTTCTTTTGATCTCTGCACTAATTCCTCCTGCTCAAAAATTATTTCAATGGAAGGCCAAATTTCATTCATAGCTTCATTTGTTCTCCTTTGCCTATGTAATTGTCTGAACCGTGGCAAATTCATTCTCTAACTGTTCAATTCTCTAGGTTAACCTATGAGTCTTTTGAAGCTCTGCTATGTACACATTATCAATCTTTAATTTCTGTTCTTGGAGATTTTTTATCTGAGCTTTCAACTTTTCAATCTCCTGCCCTCTGATAGACAAGTCCTCCATAGCTTTGACTAGTTCTCCTGATGAGTCTGTAGACTGTCCTTCTACTGTGATGGTTGTTGAAGTTGATGCTCCTGCTGTCGATGTAGATGCAATAGGAACTATTGTGATTGGAATGGTTGCCAGCTGTGTTGACTGTTCTCTTTCCTTAAGCAGTTTCTCCATCTCAGTTTCCATCTCCTTGATCTGCCCATTCTGTTCAATAATAATCCTGAACATGTCTTCTTTTTCTTTCTCTAGCTGTCCAACTTCTTTTGTCTGTGGGTCTTCAGTGGATGGAAGCTTGAGTTGTTTCTTTAGAGCTGCAATGTCAACATTCTTTCTTCTAATAATCTCCTCTGCAACTTTCACATTGCTGGGATCATATCCCAGTTTTATTACTAGATCCTCTAAAGACTTGATTTTTGTGTCTTTAGCTAAGGAAGATATTTTTTCTAGTTTGAGTTGGGACTGAATGTTATTGACCGAATCTTGCAGCCTAGAAGCTGCCATTGCTGAATTTTTCAAGGTCGAATATAGCATCTCCCCTGTTTGCTTGTGCAAGTCCATCTGATCAATTGGATGGATTTGATCAACATTGAAGGAAAAGATGGATTTTTTGTAATCATCTGGAGTTTTGGGGAAAGGAACCTCAGCCTGGAGGAAGGCTATCTGCATCTTTCCTTCCTCTGTGTCAAAGGCAGAGAGAAGCCTATGCTGTGAGGATGTTGTCTGTTTCCAAAACTATGAATAAGTTGTAGCTTTTAGCATCTCATTCTTCTTTTTAATTTCTTTATACTTGGAAAATATATTTGGTTCAATTTGGTCATGAACCAATTCCCTTGACTGAGAGGTATCCAGTGGCTCTTGGGAGGCTGAAGAGGATGGAGATCCTACAAAAATATCTTCATTCCTGGTAGAAGTATGGGGGCCTGTCAAAACAATGGTGGACTGTACATTTTCCTCCAAAAATTCTCCTGTTGGATTGACTTTTTGTCTCTTCTTGTAAATTTTGAATTCCTTTCCTTGGATTTCTGTGACTGAAGGGGAAAGATCTTCTCTTGGCCTCTTGTCTTGCTTCTCTTGTGGTGTTGGAGTCTGTGATGTTGTTGAGAGTACCTATTCTTCTGCCTCCTGTAAAGTGTTTTCCTGCCATTGATCCTGGTTCATGTATTTTTCAATCTCTGGCTTGGGAGTGTGAGTGTAGGGAGTAGTCTTCTGTTCTAGTCTTAGTTTTGAAATTATTCCCAAGGGGTCATTTGACTAGGTAAAGCTGAATTTGAAATTCATTTGCATGAAGAGAATATCTGCTTCTCTGGCTGTTGTCTTGGCATTGCAAATAAAAGGCCCATCCTGTGTTTTAATCTTGAATTGAGATTTCTTCTTCACTACCACAAAGTGTAGCTCATCCATGTTAATCATCTATCTAATATATTCCAGTGAAAAAATTCTCATGGGGACAAACTTGGGCAACCTGTATGGAGGCAATTCACACCCATACATTTGATTTCAGTGTAATTCTGGTACAGGTACTAGTCACCTGTCTTGGTTTGCTCACTAAGGTGTAGAAATCTTTTTGTCTCAGGTCCTATCCTTGGTTCAACATCACTATTCAATAGGAAAGATACTATATACAAAAATTGGTCAACATACTCACTGAAGGTAAATTCATTGGAATGCTTCCTTACCAAGGAAGTCCAATGAATTACAGATTAGGCATTTCCTTGCTCATCCAATTTTTGTAAGGGAAACTGAAATTTGTCTGCCTGATGGAATAAAAACAAATAGACTAGAATTGAAGCATACTTAAAGGTTCCCTCTGTAGAAAACTTTAGGAACTGTTCATGGATGGCATCTGCTAGAAACTCACTGTAGTTGAAGATGATTGAGGGTTTTTCACCTATTGAGAAGACTGATAAAAATCCTATGATGGCCTCATCAACCCACTGATTGGATTGATAGCCCAGTAAGCAAGAAACTATGGAAATTATTTGCTTTGTCATTTCAGGGAACATGGAGGATGAATAAGGGGGATTTTTCTTAAGCAATTGAGCATCATTAGCGAGAAATATTTCAAAGATCTTTGCTCTGTGAGGGAAAGTGAGGTTCTTGTAGAATTCCATGAGGGAATCTACTAAAAAAGGTTTCAGAGAGGCATAATTTTGAATCTGAAGCATTTGGCTAATGGAATCAGGGGTAATTGTGAAAAGAACATCATTATTTTGGGCTACAATTGCCCTCTGACTTGGAATGTACCGGAAGTGGCACCATGAAACAAATTCAGGAAAATGGTAGGTTTGAGGAAAAATGAATTGGGGTAGGAAGGAGTCCCACAAACCCAATTCATCACTAATATCTATGAATTTTTGTTTTAACTAGTTGTGAAGTTCGTAGAGGTCGAACTCACAACTGGTTTCAAGGATTTTATATTCTTGATCTACCAGGGGTTGATGGTCCAAGTCAATTACAGGGGGTAGAAGGGGGTTTTCTTCTGTAGATTTAGATTTTCCTTTAAGAGCCATGTTGGAAAGGAAAGAACTGGAAATTTGGAATTACCCGAGAATCGGCTGGATGAAGATTGGTGGCTGGGTGACCTGCTGCAGCGACAGTTTGTTTGCTGACTAGGTGCCATAGGAGTTTGATAGCTGACTAGGCGTTGTAACAGGTTCTGGTCTGTTGGTGTCTTGGAATAGCAAAGGGGAGGGCCAAGAGAACGAGTTTAGGCTTTATTTGTAAACAAACTCGTTTACCATTGGGATTAAATCGTTTAATGGAGCGAGTCTGTTAATCTGGGCTGAAACAGTTACATGACGAGTGCAGACGTGCCATGTGGCGGGAGCACATTGGAGTGGAGTGGATGGGGAGTGCCATGTGGCAGAATTGTATTGGAGTGGAGTGGGGATGGGAGGCACCACTTGGCAGAAGAGGAGTGGAGTGAGGGAGCGCAGGGTCAACGGTCATAATAGGCGGGAATAGGGAAAGTGGATTTCGGGGGGGGGGGGGGGGGGGGGTTCGAAATGGGCCTGGGTGCGACACATCTCATAAGCTGTATGTGGGGAAACATCTTTTCGGACCCCCCCTTGGTTGTCGGAGGGGAGGGGTCCGAAGTCATCACTCACTGTTGATCTGGGTGGGTGAGATCACGGCCGCTCGTTGCTATGCAAATTTTATTATAAATGAAAAATGTGTCGTGTCAAACAAAATTTAATAAAACTATTATAATCGCGATTATACAATGCGATTACACTAATTAAACTAACTTTTTTAAACTAATCTGACCACGATTACACTATGTGATCCAAAAATTAATTATAACTAAACATACTTTATTCACCTAATCTAATCGCGCTTAAATGGTGTGATTAAACAATTAAACATACTTATTTAACTCTAATGTGGCATTTAAACTAGCTGCACATTATTTTTTTGATTTTTCTAAAGGTATTTCATCATATATTTTTATTTTTTGAAATGAAGTGGCATTTGAACTGGCTCACTTATTGGGGCTATTTTCATTTTTTCATATATATATATATATATTTTATTTATTTATTTATTTTTACATATATATATCTATATATATATATATATATATATATATATATATATATATATGTTTTTTTTGTATCCCCTTTTATTTTTTTCTTTTTCTTTTTTCTTGGAAATAATTTGCAGAATGAAACATTATTTACAATATTTCATATATAAAAACAACAGATAATCATCAATTGATCCTATAAATTATAGGACCTTAACAGTTGCTCCAATGGGGATGGCATCCTTCTTCTGAGGTGTCAAGAACACTATAGATCAATAGCCTTTATCCATTTGGCATTTTGTCCTAATTCTGTAGCTGAACTGATTAACTGCTGTTATTGTAAATACTGGCAACAACTCACCAGAAGCTTAGGGCCTTCTCTTCGGGCTTCAATTCCTAATGTTAGCCACCCACTCTTGCATTAAAATAGTAAAATGATATTTACAATGACTTGAATGAGAAACTTGTATATTCTGGAAGAAAATAGTGCTTGAGTAGTCTGCCATTGACAGGTCTCCTGGTAGTGCTTCTGCAGTGAAATCTTTGCATTGTTGCCTCAGAAAGCTTCAATTTTATAGGGTCCTCTCCACAAACTATCAAATTTCCCATGCTTACCTTTTTCTTCATTTCTTGAGTCCCATCTCAACACAAGGTCATCTAGTTGGAAGTCATCTGCTTTGGTTCTTCTGTTACGGGTCTTTTTGATTTTGTCTTGAATTATTTGAGTTTTGCTGTAGACTTCCTCCCTAGTTTGCTGCAACTGTATTGTTTGATTTATCTTTCTTTGTATATCATTTGGCTTGACTTGTGATTCCTGCAATAATTTTAGCACAGGGATTCCCAAGGAAGTAGGAAAAATTGCATCCACTCCATATACTAATTGGAAATGAGACATTCCAATAGACTTCTTTGTGCTAATTCTGTCATCCCACAAAGCATTAACCAACTTCTTGTGCCAGGATTTTTTATTTTCCTACAACAGCTTCTTTTTTTTTTTTTTTCTCCTAGTTAAAACTAATCTATTATATACATAAACAGAATTCAGTTACATCATTTCAAGACAGAAAGAACCAGTTGCCTGTAATCACAACTTGGAACAACTGAGACTGCAGTGTCCGAGGACTTAACCAGACCAAAAATAAACTAGCCCTCGCAGGGGCGCCAACAGAACATCAAAATAATCCCGCGCAGGGGAAAACAGACACATCCCAACCATAGAACAAGAACCCGGTACCCAAGACCCACACAAAGACAGTTTGCCGACATAACAAAAACTTAAGACCAAAAAATAATCAAAGCAGCGGGAGAGGCCGAAAGGCTGAACAGAAGTGCCGCAGAGACCTGGAACGATGGCGCCGCTATTCGTCCGGTTCCTCCTCAACCACCCGGCACCACCCGTATTCCTCCACCTCCGCTGCAGTGGGAGCAGTTTCCATGTTGACGTCTTCGCCTTTGCTGATCATCTCCTTCTGAGCCAGAGGGCGATTTGAGACATCCTCTGGTGTAGCCGCAGGCGTTTTCATGACTGTCTCTGAGCCATCAGCTGGCTGCTTCCCCCGATCATCTTGAGAGTCGCTGCCGTCCTGGGAGGCTTCGATGAAGAGAACCGAGACATGGGCACTGATCCGGGGGCAGTTCAAAGAACTATTGAAATTGAAAATGGCAGAGCCGAAGGCGGGCGTGGAAGCAGAATCAGGAGCGCTTGAGTCCAGGAATTGACTGGACTGAAGGGGGTTGGCATCAAGGGAACGATGACAATTGCAATGGCAGCAATGGGGATAGGAAGCATCTGCAGGAGGGCGTGAAGACCCCCCACGGGAGGTGCCGCGACGGCTGAGCATACGTTGTCGAGGCCTGACCATAATTGCAGGGTCCAAATGGAAAATACACAGCGCGTAATTGAGGATCAAACCAGACCAGGGGATACCACAAACCGACGGTGAATTGGCCCAGACGGAAAGATAGCCTCTTGGAGCTGCGAGAAGCTCCAGGGGTTGCATAGACATACCCTGGGGAAGAACCATGAACATACCATGAACCGGCGTAGTGAGATCTAACCCACCACTGCTTTTGACATAGCCGCCTCCACCTCGAAACGCGTCCGCCATTACTGCGACCTCCATGCGAGCTGAAGTGTCGGACAGAGCATTTAAGCACTTCTGGAGAATAACAAACATTTCATTCCCGTGCGGCCAAAGACAGGCCTGTGCCCATGTGTTTCCCTTGCGATGGCGCATGGCTGGCATGTGGCCACATTTAAACGCGCGTCCCATCCAAGCTATCACCCGCATTCGGGGGAGCCACATCTCTTTGGACCAGACGAGTGCATTCCTGTGCCTGATCATGATTTGATATGATATCCAGTTTTCCTGTGAGTAGAGTATTCTCATTTTCCACCCCTATATTGGCCAGGAGGTCAGCGACCTTGTTGCCTTCCCTTTTTATGTGATTAAAGGTGATGGCCCTGTTGCTGTGGAGCGCTTGTTCTATGGCTTCCAATCTCGCTTCGAGCCTCCAACTGGTAGCTATTTTCCTTGCATGAGATCCATTTAGGAGATGCTTGGCCATATTTATAAGAATCTGGGAGTCTCCTTCCACTTCCAAGGGTTGGAAGTTGTGTTTCCATGCGAGAAGGAGTCCTTGCCAGAGTCCCTCTAACTCAGCCGAGTTATTGGTATCCCATCCAATGTTCCCAAAGTAGAGCAGTAGGGGTGTGCCTTCGTGATTCCTTAAAATTCCGCCAAAGCCTGCAATTCCAGGATTTCCTTTTGAGGCACCATCAAAGTTGAGCTTGAAGGTATGCTTTGGGGGGGCAGTCCAGGAGACTTTTTTAAGGTTGCTGCCATTAGAAGGGTTGTTATTGTGAAGTCCCTGAGGAAGATGCATTTGCCAGTTTTCTAAAATGGCTTTCTCATTGTCTAGAGTCGGAAAGTCCTTCTCAGTCCATGAGCGGAGCAACAACGTCTCTTTGAGATTCCCACAAAGCGTACTCCAGATACTATCTATCGAAGATCGTTGATCTTTGAATATGCGTTTGTTCCTTTCCTTCCATATGCTCCATAGGAGGAACCCGGGGATTATGTTCCATAAATGGTTGAGAATTTCACTTTTGTAAGGATTCTGTTGCCAATGACGTAAAGAGTTGGTGATGTCGCCCTCAAGTCTGCATCTTCTTTGACATCTGAAGCTAGCCTTTTCCCATAGTTGATTGGCTAAGGGGCAGGAGTCCAGGAGGTGTTGGAGAGTTTCCTCATGGGAATTGCAATTAAAACAGATGGAGGGGCCATGAAAATTTCTGCGCCTGAGTTTATCCCATGTGAGGATTCTCTGATGTCCCACCAACCAAAGGAAGTAGGAGACTTTGGGCCATGATCCTAACCCCCAGATTTTGGGTCAGGGGTAGCAGGGTTATTGCATATGATTTTGTAGGCCTCAGATGTGGTGAAGGCTCCTTTAGGCCAGTACCCCCATCGTAGAATGTCTCTGCCTTCGTTAAGTCTAATGCTTCTTTTGCACAGCTCCCTTTCCAGCTCCTCAACGATTTGGTGATTTTCAATTGTGATTAACTGGTTACCCTGTTTCCATTTCCTGAAGCCTTGCTCTGTCTCCTGAGTCCAATAATGCCGAATCTTATCTTGCTGCTGCTCCTCCCCAATGAAGTTCGGAGGTGGATTAAGAATACGGCTGAGCTGTGGCATTTGGTTCCAAGCATCTGTCCAGAATCGTGCAGTTCTGCCATTTCTTACTTCCCAGAAACTATGCTGCTGTATCAACTGGAAGTGTTGTTTGGCCGCATTCCAAATTAGCGAGCCTTTGTCATTGGGAGTGAACCTGATGAGCTCCTCCTGGGGTCTGTGATTGGCGTATTTGGCTGTCCAGATTGTGGCCCAAGGTTTTTCTGGGTTAGAGAGCCATTGCCACCAGATTTTTGCGCTCATGATGGTGTTGCTATGCGCAGGGTCTCTGAGGCCAATGCCCCCTTTTTCTTTGGGCGTGCAAACAATGGTCCATTTTACCAGGGCCCATTTGCGATTTGTTGCCGTGTTTCCCCATAGGAAACCTCGCTGAAGAGCCCTAATTCTTTTTAGAACCCATTTTGGTGCCGCTAGGATTGAGAATAAGTATAGCGGCATTGCCTGAAGAACTGACTTTATGAGCACTACACGACTGGCCAAGTTTAGAGCTCTGTGCGTCCAGAGGTTGAGACGGGATTCGAGCTTCTCAATGAGAGAACGCCAGGAGGAGTGCTTGATGGCTGAGGCAGAAAGGGGGGCTCCAAGGTAATGAGAGGGGAGAGATGCAATGGGGAAACCCAAGATTCGAGCAACAGCAGTCTTAACGACAGAAGGGGTGTGAAAGAAAAAGATCTGCGATTTGGAGCTATTGATGCTAGTTCCGGAGGCTTCAGAGAAGTCATTGAGCAGGGCTTTAAAGCAGGAGGCTTCCTGGACAGAAGGGTAGCCAAAGAGCATGGTGTCATCAACAAACTGCTGATGGGATATAGCTGGGGAGTGGTGAATGGAGAGACCTTTGAGCTGCTGAGAGAGGAGGGCTTGTTTAATGTGACGACCTAAGCCTTCAGCCATTAAAACAAAGAGGAAGGGGGAGAGGGGATCACCTTGCCTGATTCCACGGGATGGTTTGAAGGGGCGTGAAGGGATCCCGTTCACGAGAATGGAGAAGAAAGAGGAGGAAATGAGACTCATGATCCATCGGATCCACATGGGGCAGAATCCAAAGGCAATTAGCATTTGCTGTATGTAGGTCCAACTGAGCTTATCAAAAGCCTTAGAAAGATCAAGTTTTAGAATCATACCTGCCTGTTTGGACTGCTTGAGGGAGTGTATGATCTCATGCGAGAGGATAATGCCATCCATTATCTGTCTCCCCTCCACATATCCAGATTGTTCCGGAGAGATGAGCAGTGGCAAGAGGGGCTTTAACCTGTTGGCGATTACTTTGGAGATGACTTTGTATATGACATTGCAAAGAGCAATCGGCCTGAATTTGTCCGGGGTGATTGAATCCGCCTCTTTTGGTATAAGGGCAATGAAAGTTGAATTGAGTGAGGGAAGCAGCCAATGCAGAGCTCTCGATTCCTCTACAACTTGCCATACCTCCACTTTTATCAGCTCCCAGAAAGCGTGAAAGAAAGTTGTGGTGAAGCCGTCCGGGCCAGGGGCTTTTCCTTCCTTGAGCTGTGACATGGCCGTATCCACCTCCTGAGTAAGAATAGGGCGGAGGAGAAGTTCATTATGTTCCTCCGTGATTAACTTTGGCACATTATGTGTAATTCTATCTATAGCAGGTCGCCTGTCTGCATCGGGCTCTAGATGAACTTGCTTGAAGTGATGAAGGAACTCCTCCTCAATTTCCTCATGCTGTTATGCTTTTGCCCCTCCTTGTTTTTGAATGAAAGGGATGTTATTGTGCATTCTTCGTTGAACCGTGGTTCGGTGGAAGAATTTGGTGTTTCGTTCGCCCTCTTTCAGCCATCTGATCCTGGACTTTTGCTTCCAATATATCTCCTCCTGCTTTCTCCTCTCCTCTAGCTGGTTGTGGATGCGCTGCTCCTGCTCCAGGGTCCCCTCAGTGTGACCCTCTGTGCTTATTTTTTGTTGGAGTTCCGCCATTTCCTTATTTAAGTTATGTTGCGCCTTGAAGATGTCTCCAAAGGTCTCACTGTTCCACCGCTTTAGATGGTTTTTTAAATATTTGAGTTTCTGTTGGAACTGGAACATCTTGGAGCCTTCAGGCAGAGTGAAGGTTGTCCAAGTTGTTTTTACAAAGTCTTTGAAAGATGGATGAGTGAGCCAGAACTCTTCGAAGCGAAAGGGTCTTCTGATGGAGTTGCCTGGTCGTTGCCACTGGAGGGCAATTGGCCAGTGATCCAAGCCTGAGTGGGGAAGAATGGCAGCTGTGATGTCTCCTCCTAAGTGAACCGAATTATCTGATATGAGGAAACGATCCAGTTTGGAAGCGATTTGATGCTTTCCTGCTCTTCGATTGCTCCAGGTGAAAATGCCATTGCAAAAATGTAAATCTATAAGAGAGGTGTTCTGGATGAAGTCTTTGAAATGGGTGTTTTCCTGTTCCAATCTGTTTCTTCCCCCAATCTTTTCCTCCAACTTAGTGATCATGTTGAAATCCCCTCCAATAATCCAAAGAGGATGCCTCCTATTGTTATTCAGAGCTTCTATGGTGTTGAGAAGAGCTATTTTGTTTCCTGCTTCCTGTGGGAAATAGACATTTGAGAGGTTTCCATGAATATTGGTGCCTAAAATGTGGAAGGCAGCCTGGATGAGGTGGTGAGAGGCGTGGAAATCAGAGAGAGTAAGCGCTTGTGTATTCCATGCAATGGCAAGCCCCCCTGATGCTCCAGATGCATCCACTGCCACCGATTGACAGCCTGGCCATGCTTTAGAGAGGATACTGCCTAGTGTAGAGCTGTTACACTTGGTTTCCTGGAGAAAGCATAGTTGCGGCTTTTCCATTTTTATCATGTTTTTTAGCATTCTAAGTTTTCCTGGGCTGTTGAGCCCCCTTAGGTTCCATGAGATGAGCTTCATGATTCACTATTAGTAGAGGGTTTATAGTACTTCGTCAATTTAGCATACCTGCCTGAGTCCACCAGGATTTTCCCTACCGCTATTGTTCGCTGGAGATCAGTTTTTCTTCCCCTCTTTTTGGAGTCTTTTGGGGGAAGGCCTCCATCCCATAGACTTCCTGGCTGGATGCCTAGCTGTTGCTGCTGATAAGCCCTTGAGATGACCACTTCCAGTTTGTTGAGCTGAAGCTCTGGGATACTGTCGAAAGCCTTCTTTTTGCATGCTACTTCTAGTTCTAAAATGTCTAGTCCGTGCAGATCTATACTTTCTGGTTCTTCATCCATCTGTTGCACCTGGCTATTTCCTTCAGTGGAAATATCTAAGCTTTGGAGGGGGTCTGGAGTTCCATCTACGTCCATTTCATTGTCTTTTTCTGCCGGTTCCTTTCGACCTTCCTTGGGGTTCGCCAGTGTAACTTTGGGGGTTTGATGATCAGAGGGGGAGGCTGAAAGAGGAGGCTGGGAGGAGGAGGAAGGGGGTGCGGAGCTGGGCTTGGAGAACGGGATTTGCTCTTCCGAGGTCTGAGCTAGAATTTCAAAGCTATTCCTCAAAGCAGGGCTGGGGGCGTTGTCTTGCTGGGGCTTTTTCCCGGTTGAAGGTTTTTTGTGCGCTCGCTTGCGGCTAGGAGCTTTGGTGAAGCCATCATGGGTCAAGGAGTCAGAGGGTTCAGGAGCATTAGCTTTGGCATTTAGGGGACAGTCCCTGAATAGATGCCCGAGAGCGTGGCATTTTCGGCATCGAAAAGGGACATGTTCATAATCCAAGGGTTGAATCCATTCATTGTCACGGTGAGAGAGACTTACCGATTCTGGCAGGGCTTTGTCCAGGCGCATAAAGACGCAGATGCGAGCATAGGAAGTGTATCTACGCATTTTTGTTTCTTCTGCTGCTTTTATGTATTCCCCTAATCCATTTCCAATGTCTTTGAGAATATCTTCATTCCAGTATTCATTTGGAAGTGAGTACATTCTGATCTAGACTAGCGCCCAGGTGAGGTCTTCCTTGTCCGGATTAAATCTTGCTATCCATTCCCTTAAATACAGACCAGCTGAGTTGAAAAAGTAAGGCCCTTCACCCAGGATTCTCTATTTGTCCTCAAGGCAAAAGAAAATCGCAGTAAAGAATCCTTTCGGTCCTAGCTGCAGAGTCACATCTCCTTTGGGTTTCCACTTCGCTGCAATCCAACCATATAGGGCTTTTTCTGTCGGCCAGAACCCTATAAATTTCTCGATGAGGGCATGATCCCTCATGTATTGGATTCGTTCATCAATCTTCTGTCCCGACAGCTCTATTCTGGGCCGTTCGGTAGCTATTGGTTTGCATGTAGTGGAAGAGACCTTCGAAACTTCCTCTGGTTTGTCCTTTCTTCCGGGCGTGACGCCAGTCTTGTCTCCCTGACTGCCTGTCTCATTGTGCCCGTATTGTTGCAGGTTCTCCTTGTTGATCACTTCCTCATCAACAGAGCCAAACACAATCGTCCGTTCAGGTCCTTGCTGCGAGGTGTTTGCTTTGGGGGAGGGCGTTGACGCCCCCCCTGGGGTGAGTCCATTGTCCTGCGATAGAACCCTGAATTGCTTAGTCGAATCAGAGCTAGAGGTCAGGCCCGTGATGGTAACCTGATCTGTGCAGACTGCGCCGTCTGAGTTGTGGTCAAAACCCTAGCAGTCGAACCCTAGCCCGCAGAAAAAATATGTGGATACCTATGAGTCAAGTTGATTCAATGTCCCTACAACAGCTTCTTAATAATGTTGACTAAACTCTTATTAGAAGACTTAGCTAATCCATTCCCTTGTGGGTAATAAGCAGTAGAGTGTCCTCACTTAATGTGATACTTGTTGCAAAAATCAATCATCCTCTTCGACTTGAAAGCAACAACATTGTCAGTAATGATTTTATGTGGACATCCAAATCTGTCAAGAATATTACCTTCTAAAAACTAAATGATTACAGTATTTGTAGCTTGTCTGGTTGGAATAGCCTCAATCCACTTGGTGAAGTAGTCAGTGGTTGTCAAAATCCATTTATGTTGGGTTGAAGAGCTTGGATGGATCTCCCCAATAAAATCCAGACCCCATTGTTGAAAAGGAACCTCAACTGAAATGGGCTTCAAAGGTAGAGGCAACAATTTTCTCTTGCCTTCAAAAATTTGGCACTGGTGGCATGTTGTAACTTTCTTATGAACATCTGCAAACAAGGTAGGCCAGTAAAAACCAGCTCTCAGGATTTTGTTAGCTATGGTTTTCCAGTACAAATGTCCTCCACAGTCTCCTTGATGAAATTCTTCTATAGCCTTGTTTGCTTCATCCTTCAATAAACAATTTAGCAAAATACCCCCAACATCTTTCCAATACACATTTTGATCTAAAATGTAGAATTTCATAGCTTTTAACTTGAGAAATCTAGCTTTTGTTTTTGTTAAACTAGGAGGAGCTTGTAAATTTTGTAACACAAAGATAATATCTGCATACCAAGGAGAGGTAGCAAAGGCTTCTGATACCTGTGGAGTCGCCAACTCTTCCTGTTCATCAAGTGCAGCTATAAAATTTGTCTAGTGCATGGAAATTGGACTCAGCCATTAGCTTAGCCAATCCTTGACCTTTGATGAGTTTAGTAGGTCTTATTTCAATGTCATATTCTAGAATAACGACAATCCATTTGCCTCTTTTCCCATATGGATTAGTTTGTGTAAGGATATATTTTACTACAACACTTGGGACAAATGCATTAATATGGGAATGCAAAATGTAAACTCTAAACTCTTTCAGTGCCTTCACTAAAGCAAATGCTAGTTTCTCCATGATATTATACTATAATGAAACATCCCTTAAAGCTCTGCTAAATAAAGCTATAGGTTGTTCATGTCCTTCACTCTTTTTCTGCAACAAAACTGCTGCAATAGTATGTTTAGAAGAAAAAGAAAAAATCATGAAATCCTTTGTCAAGGTAGGGCTAATTAAAACAGGATCAATTGTTCAAGCTAACTTTACTTAACTAAAAGATTTTTTGGCTTCACTATTCCATTTTATTTCAATATCTTTCTTTAGCATGTTTGTAATGGCTCCCAAGATCTCGGTCAGGTTTGGAATAAATATTCTGAGGAAATTTATCCTACCAATGAAGGATTGAATTTCTTTCTTGTTCCTGTGAGGGTCAATTTTCAGTATGGCTTCGACTCTATTAGAATCTATTCTAATACCTTCTTTTGAGATAATATGACCTAGAAGTTTTCCTTCCTCCAAATTAAAAAGAGTTTTCTTGTGGTTCAAGGAGATACCATATTTCCTACATTTTTCAAAAACCTTTCTCAAGTGTAATAGGTGTTCTTCCCTCTATTTTTGAAAAGACAGTAAGATCATCCAGGTAAATCACAATGAACCTATCTTTCTCATCAGCAAATGCAATGTCCATTGCTCTCTGAAAAGTGACCCCTGCATTCATAAGGCCAAAGGGCATTTTTACATATATAAAGGTTCCCCAAGGTGTAGTAAAAGCTATTTTATGTTGATCATTGGGATGAATCAGACTATGGTTGTAACCTGAGAAACCATCCAACAAAGAAATTCTGCTGGAACCAACTACTTTCTATAAGATATGATCCATTTTGGGTAGAGGGTAGTTGTCCTTGAGAGAAACTTTGTTTAGATTCCTAAAATCTACACAAAGCCTTATTTCTCCTGTTTTCTTTCTTATTGGTACTAGATTAGAGACCCATTTTGAAAATCTTAGGGGTACAATGATTTTTGCATCAAAGGGTTTTTCGACTTGTTTTTCTATGAAAGGTAAAAGGATTGGATTTACTCTCCTCAATTTCTGTTTGAAGGGTTTTTGATCTTCCCTGATGGGAATGGTATGTTGTATGATACTGGTATCATAAGATTTCAGATCTTCATAGCTCCAAGCAAACACATCAGAAAATTCTTTTAATAGCTCAATGTATTTATGATTTTCTTTAGGAGGCAAGGATTTGGACAACTTTATAATTTTAGGACTTTCTTCAGTACCTATATTACAGTCCTCTACCTCAACTCCTACAGGTTCTATTTTTGGATTTTTGGCTACATTGTTAAAATCAAAAGCTCTTCCAATGGCACTAATCCTCTTGGCAGCACATTGTCTTTTAATTGCAGAACCTCTAGTTCTTCTGGATTGTCATCGATTTCATTTAACACTATTTGCTTTTTATTTTCATCTACATCATTATTTGTATCCATATGTACATACTTAAATTCATCTTTCAATTGTAAAATTTTTTCTACTTTTTTATTACTACCAAAAACCTGCCAATATCTCACATTATCTGGAACAGTTGGCCTGTGTTTCACTTCCACCTCATATTTTTTGTTGGGATGGAATGACATTTTGCAAGCACTGACTAAAGTAGTCAAAGCATCAGCTAAGATATTTTGCCCTCTAGGGATAACAGACAATTGATATTTAGGAAAACATTGCAGAAAATCTAGGACTACATTTTTGTAAGCTCTTAGTCTAGGGTGTTTAGCCGAGTACTCACATTTAATTTGGTTAATGATGAGTTCAGAATCCCCGTGTACAAAAATTCTTTTAGCTCCCAACCTCTTCAAAATTTGCAGTCCCAAAATCAATGCTTCATATTCAACTATATTATTTGTACATTGGAAATTAAGCTTGTAAGCATGTCCCTTTGCTATATTTGTTTGTGTGTTTGAGATGAAAACACCTGCCCCTGCTCCTTCCTTGCTCATAGCCCCATCAAAATCCATATTCCAAAGGGCTTCTCCCTCCTCATCTTGTTTCTCAGTATCTAATTTTATATCCTCTGTCTTACTCAATTCAGCTTCCAAGTGTGATACTTCCTCCTCTACACATTCATCATTATACAAAATAAAAGAGTCCATATCTGAATGCACAGAGTACAAGGGGTAATTATTTGGTTTGTCTTGACTACTCACCATATATTTCATTAATGTTTCTATAAAGACCAAAAAAAAACATATGTAAAATAGTAAAGAGATTTTAACCTGAACCTGTAATTATTTTTCCTGAAATCTTACAGAACTGTTGAAGGTACCTACCTGTGCCCTTGCCATTGATGATGCCTCTAGCTCCCTATTTCGGTTACCAAAAAACCGAATCCACCCAGCCAAACTAAGCAAAACCTGGCTATTCAATCCAGTGAGCTTCTTAGTTGAAGCTCACTGTTCCCCCGTGCCCAGAACCTTAGAACAATTCAGACTCTTCCTGTGGATGATTTCCCGTAGATAATGTTCCTCCTCCTTCCGATTTTCTTCCCTCTGTTCCCCTTCTAAATCTCTGTTCCGTGGTTTTTATCCGGTTGCTTGGCGGTGGCCGCTCTTCCATCAGCAGCCCACCGCTTAGTTTGCTGGTGACACGCTCCTTTGTCACGTATTATCTCCCTTATCTCTTTTAAAGGTCACGTATATATGTTTTATGATTTAATAAATCACCCTTATCTCTTTTAAAGGTCACGTATATATGTTTTATGATTTAATAAATCACATTATGTTTTATTAAAGTACTCTTTTAATATAAACATTATAACTTTATACTTAGTACCCCTTTTTAATTAATTTCTTATATATATTTTAAAATTATTTTATTAATTTATTAATATAATTTTCATTTTATTAATAATCTGGAATATATAATTTATATAGTCCTCTTTTAATATTTACCCATACATTAAGCAATATGGGTGTTGATGGATGAGTAGAACCTTTATTCGAAGAAGTGTCATGGTATTTAGTACTTATAGTTAATTTAGTATATAAATACTAGTGCGGAGTATGCGACGCATGCATATGTAGCTATCATATGCATGCATCGTATGCCTGCTATTATTCTTGCATTCTCTATATTTATAGATAGGTCGTTATAGTTTCCTTGTATAACTTTCTCTGCTGAGAAAAAACGAGAATGGTAGCATAGGTCATGTCCATCTACAAAGTACCCGGTAACTTTGCTCCCCATGATGTTGATAGCAACATTCCATACTTGGGAGGTATGTCTGCCACTTCAGTATCCATTACCAAGATCTTTGCTGGTATTTGGACCAGTGTGACACATAAATCTTTGATGAGACCTAAGCATCCCACTTTGCTTGAGTTAAAAGAATATAAATCTTTGTAGGGTCTTGTTATGTCTAATCCTAGCTTTTCCATGATGTTTCTAGGCATAATATTGTGTGAAGCACCAGAATCAAGCATAGCATTGTGCAAAATTTTGTCATGAATGTTCAAACTGATATAGAAAGGTGGAACACTACCATCCTGAGATTTCCCTTCAACTTCAGGTCCAAACAACAACTCAGGTTGGTCATCAGTTAAGTTGACTGTGTCTGTCCCTTCCCCTATCTTTAGAGCCTTCATGACTTGAGGTCTATATGCATTTTTGTTGATTAATTCTATGAGAGGAATATAAATTTTCACCTTGGCCAATTCATTTTCAATGCTGAAAGATGTCTGAGGTTTATCTATCTCTTTGATATTTAGATCCTGTTTTTTAGAAGTCTCCTTTTGAGAATCATCTTTTGATTGGCTAGTAGAAGGGGTGTCATTTTGAATTTTCTTGGGAGGATTTTCAACAACCTTTTTACTTCTCAAATTGTACTGTCTATGCACCTCCATGATAGCATTTTGGTATCCTTGTTTATAATCATTTGACTCTAAAGGGAGGATTTCTGGTTGCGATAGCAAGAATAGATCTTGCTCCTCTTTAGTTAAGAAAATGTGGTCAATTTCACTTTCCTCAAATAAGTTTATTTGATTTTCTTCATGATCCTCTGGTAGCTCAGATTCTTCATCTGCATAATTCTCTTGGAAAGGAGGTCTAATTTGCTGCTGATTAGTTTGGCCTCTCTGTTCTCTCTGTTTGATTTGAGGTGGGTTTCTCCTAAAACCAGGATTTCTAATTGGAGGGTGTTGTTGCACGAATTGTCACGACAACGCTCAGACCGGGGGCTCTCACTCTGATCTCCAATCTCTTCGTTTAAGCTTGTCTCCCGCGGCTAAGGGGGGTAGACCCTATAGAAAAAGGATGACCAACTGTGAACCAATTGGGCTGGGAGACACGAAGGAACAAGCACTAAATAGATTTTATTAAATTAATAGACCAGTGCCTTATGGAGTTAATGTTTAAATGATTACTTACTAAATGTTGCAGAAATGTAAACCATGTAGAGCAATCATTTATCAAACAACCCGAGCGAGAATTAACTTTTATCAAATGCGAGAAAATGCTTAACGACATAATGATACTCCAGCAATTTAAAATTTCGAAAGATAAAGTGCTTTGAACAATCACGTAAAATATTAACCAGAGACCACATTTACGCAGTTAATCCTCAGATGAACATTGAATCATATTAAACACTAATTCCCACGTCAAAATTTTTAGCCTCAGCATAAAAGATGAAACCTAAGAAATTTCCGAGCCAAGACTGAAATTGGCAAAAAGCTTCCAATTTTTTTTTTTTTCATATTTTTTTTTAAATGAAAATGAAACTTTAAATCCAAAAAATGAACTAAACTAAAAAGGAAACCCTTTATCAAATTTTATATTTTATATATATATATATTTTTTTTTTTTTCTGATTTTTTTTATTTTTATAATTTTAAAACAAAACTTAAAATTAAAATCTAAACTAAAACTAAAAATATAAAAATCAAAACTAAGTCTAAAGCCTAAAGAAATTTTATGAATGAAATCGTTTTTCTTTCCTTTTTTTTTCTTTTTTTTAAAACTTTAAACTTAAAACTAAAAAAAAAAAAAAAAATTCAATCTAATCTAAGACTAAACTATAAAAATTTAAATCTAAATTAATAAAAGCTTTAAATCTATGTAGAATAATACTAACTCAAAGCCCAAAAATATAAAATCTAAATAAAAAAAAATGAACTAAACTAAAGTATTAAATCAAAATCTAAAAAAATGTGAACTAACTTAAAGCATTAAATTAAAATCTAAATAATGTGAACTAAACTAACGCTTGACTCTAAACCTAGAACTTACGCGACTCACGTCAAGACCAAAAAATCGAATTTCGTTTGGTTAATATGACTGCAGGTTTGCACGCGGGGATCAACTGCGAAAAAGAATGGAGCTGGAGCCACGATTTGCAGGTGAAGGCTTATTGGCAAGAGCGGTGAGGAGCCTGCAGCTGCGGGGAAAAAAGATCAGGCTGACGGAAACCTGGACGGTGGCGTGGAGAGGAGGTATGCAAACAGCGAGAGATTAAGCAGCGTGGAGATAGTGTAATGGTGAGAAAAGGACTGCGAAATGGTTATTGCAGCGAGGGAGGTTTGTAGTGCGTGAATGCAGGTGCGTAGAGCCCAAAAGAAAGTCAACGCAGGGGCCACGGGTTTCAATGCCAGCGATGAGGAGATTTACACACATACAGCCCAGCTGTAATACCACAAAAATGCGTTACGTGCCCCGTGTATGCGTTTTGATTTACAGGCTTTTGGCAGTGGACAGGATGGATGTGGCAGCAGCGAAAAAGGGTCACGCAGGTTTGCAGGTGCATGGAGAGCTGAGGGAGATAGTTGCGTGTATAGGTTGGTTGTAACAGCGAAGGGAAAGGAATGACGTGAGGAAACTTGGCGCAGCTGAAGCAGGATATGTGGATGAGCAGGCAACGTGCAAGTGAATGGGGCTGCCGTAGGCTGGAAATGAATACGCAGGAGATTTACAGTGAGAGGATTGAAAATTGAACGTGGGATAAATAGCGTGGGCAGCGCATGAGAAATCGATGGGAAAATATGATTTGCTATGATGAGGATGGACGAGTACAGCTGCGTGAAGACTGATAAAAGGCTGCGGGTATTCTTTGCAAATCCCACTAGGCAGCTCACAATTCAAGAAGATATTTTTTAGGAGCCATGATGAAATTACTTGAGCCACTTATCTTCAGATTTTTTGCAGATGAAACCCTCGCGATAGAATTCCAGATCTGCAACCTGCAAATGGAAAACCCAAAAATCTGGAAAGTATATTCAAAGATTAAAAAAATGAAACCCTACAAACTGGTCCAAAATTTCAAAAAATTATAGCTCCTACAACAGCCAGATTTATCAGTTATCAGCAGTAATATTATCAAGATTCCAGATTTATTATGAAATTCTTCAGAAATCTCTCATGCAAATCAGAAAACAAACTAAATGATTAACCCAGGATCAAAACTAGCTGGGCTCTGCAAGAAATGCTTGCGGGAGTTGGTTGGTTCAGCTGAGAACTTCCCCAAACGCCCACTGGTCTTCTTCAATAAGGGTTTCCTGCACAGCGTATTTCAACCGTCAATAAAGAGAGAAAAAACAATACTAGATCTCAACAGCAATGGAGATACCTGCCATTATTTCAGAAAACCTAATACCATTCAAACCCTAGCAAGTGAACAAGATACCTGTGCTCAACAATACTCTTCAATAAGCTGTTACTAATGGCTGAAAATTAAAATATGCAGAAAATAAAATAGCTCACAGCACTTCCAGAGAGTAACACCAGCAAGATTTCAACCCCAAAGTCTTTCTTTATTAGCACCAGAAAAAGTTTACAAGAGAGCTTCTTCAGCACAAGACTCACAGATCCCTTCTGATCTCAAATGACCCCTAGCACCCTATTTAAAGGAAAAATTCCCAACGGCTAGTTCGAGTGATCCACGTCAAAATGATCTCGACCGTCAATGAGGATCAAGACATCTCTTAATCTCATCCGTCGAATTTTTTAATGCATTAAAAATTGAAATTCTGCATTTATTTACTCGAAAATATCTTTCTTTTATTATTTTTAGGTTTTTTCTTTATTTTATTATTTTTATTTATTTATTATTATTATTATTATTATTTTTTATAAATTTTCTTATTTTTTATTTTTATTATTTTTTTTAAAATTTTTATTCTTCAGTTATTTTTTTATTTTTTTGATTTTTAATTTATTTTTAAATGGATCCTCGAACTTAGCCTTTGGAAAAATCATCTAGGACCTAGGACTTAGGACTTACGAGGGGATTAAAACATTTTCTAACCCTCAAGACACTTTACATTATGACTTTTACAACTTTACATCTCAAGGGGCCCATTTGACATAGACCCTCATAAACCACCTAGTTCTGCGACACAACTATAATCTAGCAGATTAACACACTATGATTCTCCTAAGATTCTAATGACAAAATCCATTCCGGCTTTGGGGTTAGGCTGAAGGAAAACTATACCGATCATGGATCGGTGAGACAAAAAACCTTCCGGAACGTAGATTATCACTAGAAAATTAGGTCCACCTAGGCAATTTACATACATGACTCATATCTGCTAAGATTATTTACAATTCATACATTGCAGACTGGGTTTACAACATAATATGATCAAGTTGATGATGACTGTCGAATGGCATGGACACGTCAATCAAGCACTATCCCTTTTGCGAAAAAGGGGGTGTATTGCTATGGGTAGTTGACACTTAGTGGTCAACATCTGGCTCCACTTGGGGACACGTTGCTGCATTGTAGGAATGTGAGAATCCAGAATCTGCATCCATGCAACACACAACAAAATATAAGTAGCGTCCGTCCAAAAATCATCATATAACATTAAGCACATGAAAGATATAAGCTCTTCATTTATTAACTATCTAGAAAAATAAATCTAATCCTAAAACAGAAATGAAAATGCTGAAAAAACAAGGAGTAGGGTTAGAAATACAGCGGATGCCCCTGGCATCAGATGTGTTCAATATAGTGTATACTAAGCATTTGCCTGCTTTCAGGCAAATCTGTCGGTTGCTTGTCGGATGTGCCATGTCCAATTCTGCATATGGTAGGACTTTTCCCTATCCGAAAATCAAGCTTCTCGCGGCCGTCTGATGCATCAAATCTTCTTCTCATTTTCTTCCTCTTGCGCTTTTTCTTCCTGGTAGGCTGTATTATTGATGACGTGGAGCTTTCTGCTTCAAAGCTCTTAGATGAAGTTTGTAAGATATGTGTGACATGTCTTTGTTCATCTTGCATCCGATCTTTATCGTTTTTAAGTTTATTTGGATCACCTTCGATTAACCACCTTTCAATCGAACCAATGACCTCCTCATAATAAGATGGAGCTTGTTGCAGCAAATGAGAAGGCTCCTGACCTATTGATGTTTCCTGGTTTCTCTCATCCTTAATCCGCTGTTGAAATTTATGTACCTGTATTGTAATGGCATTTATCTAGCTAGAATGTTCAACTTTCATAGCATTGATTTCCCTGGCATAATCTTCTTCTATGGTCAATAACTTTTTCTGAAGACATATCTGATTAGCTTCCATATCTTTTATTACTTTATCGTCTTTTTCCTTTATGGTCATTAAGCAATGTTGCATAGAGTTTATCTCTTCCTTATGATTTGCTTGCATGGTCGTCATTTTTTCCTCTAAGCCTGATAACCTGCTTTGCATAAAACTAATTTCTGTGTCATGATTAGTCTTCATGGCCTCAATTTCCTTAGTATGCTGATTTTGCATGACTTCTATCTCCCTATTACGCTTCTCCAGGTGGGTGCATAAAATTCTTACATCATTGGCGTAATTAGTTTGATTGATCTCCATATTTTTTACCAACAACATTAGATCTTGTATAATTTGCTTATGATCTTCCTTTTCATTGGTAACACTGTTTTTACAATTTGTTTCTACTTTTCCACTATGATCTGCAATGGTACAAGTGGATGGCAAATTCTGATATGAAGCATTGTCTTGAAATCTTTCTTCGACAGCTAAACCTTTTATAAGATTACTTTCATTCTGTTGCATGATTTTAGGGGCACAAGGCGAGCTATCTGGATCACCATATCTATCTTTAAAAGCATCGACAATGTCTTCCAAAGAAATGAAGGAATCTTCAGGACAACTATTAAACCAGTTCAAAGCATCACCCTTTAAAGAATGGACAAATAGACACATCTTGACATCTTCATGATTATATTGAGAAGTCTACAATATATGATCATTACACAAGTAAACCTGTTTAAATGCTGTCTAACAGCGACCGAATCACCACCTGAGAACAAAAATAATTTAGAAATGGCCTCTTTCGGAAAATCATGGAGATTATTAGTAAAATGACATGGTTTAAATGAATAATCCATGATGAATAATATGGGATCAAATGGATGATAGAAAGAGATTTCTGCTCAAGAAAATTAAGAGATGAAAGAAGTGGAGTCGCCACTTGAACAATGAATCTAATTCTAAGATCCAAAAAGCAACCAACAAGTAGATATGAGGGAGGCTTCTTGTCTGGGAAAAATAAGAAAATGGAGTCGCCACCCAAACAAGAAACAAATCGAAGAGAAGTTGCTGATATGACGAAAGATAAGGTGATGAAAGAGATCCAAATGATGCCAACAATGTTGAATCTGCCAGCTCAAACACGAGATGAGAAAGAATGATGAGAAATGAGAATATGAATGTCGTTGAAACGCCAGGAACAGAAGAACTCTTTCCCCGGCAATGGTGCCAAAAAATGTTGTCGCACGGATTGTCACGACAACGCTTAGACCGGGGGCTGTCACTCTGATCCCCGATCTCTCCGTTTAAGCCTGTCTCCCGCGGCTAAGGGGGGTAGACCCTATAGAAAAAGGATGACCCACTGTGAACCAGTTGGGCTGGGAGACACGAAGGAACAAGCACTAAATAGATTTTATTAAATTAATAGACCAGTGCCTTATGGAGTTAATGTTTAAATGATTAATGTTAAAATGATTACTTACTAAATGTTGCAGAAATGTAAACCATGTAGAGCAATCATTTATCAAACAACCCGAGCGAGAATTAACTTTTATCAAATGCGAGAAAATGCTTAACGGCTTAATGATACTCCAGCAATTTAAAATTTCGAAAGATAAAGTGCTTTGAACAATCACGTAAAATATTAACCAGAGACCACATTTACGCAGTTAATCCTCAGATGAACATTGAATCATATTAAACACTAATTCCCACGTCAAAATTTTTAGCCTCGGCATAAAAGATGAAACCTAAGAAATTTCCGAGCCAAGACTGAAATTGGCAAAAGGCTTCCAAATATATATATATATATATATATATATATATATATATATTTTTAAATGAAAATGAAACTTTAAATCCAAAAAATGAACTAAACTAAAAAGGAAACCTTTTATCAAATTTTATATTTTATATTTTTTTATGATTTTTTTATTTTTATAATTTTAAAACAAAACTTAAAATTAAAATCTAAACTAAAACTAAAACTATAAAAATCAAAACTAAGTCTAAAGCCTAAAGAAATTTTATGAATGAAATCGTTCTTCTTTCCTTTTTTTTTTTTTAAACTTTAAACTTAAAACTAAAAAAAAAAAAAATTCAATCTAATCTAAGACTAAACTATAAAAATTTAAATCTAAATTAATAAAAGCTTTAAATCTATTTAGAATAATACTAACTCAAAGCCCAAAAATATAAAATCTAAATAAAAAAAAAATGAACTAAACTAAAGTATTAAATCAAAATCTAAAAAATGTGAACTAACTTAAAGCATTAAACTAAAATCTAAATAATGTGAACTAAACTAACGCTTGACTCTAAACCTAGAACTTACGCGACTCACGTCAAGACCAAAAAATCGAATTTCGTTTGGTTAATATGACTGTAGGTTTGCACGCGGGGATCAACTGCGAAAAAGAATGGAGCTGGAGCCACGATTTGCAGGTGAAGGCTTATTGGCAAGAGCGGTGAGGAGCCTGTAGCTGCGGGGAAAAAGATCAGGCTGACGGAAACCTGGACGGCGGCGTGGAGAGGAGGTATGCAAACAGTGAGAGATTAAGTAGCGTGGAGATAGTGTAACGGTGAGAAAAGGACTGCGAAATGGTTATTGCAGCAAGGGAGGTTTGCAGTGCGTGAATGCAGGTGCGTAGAGCGCAAAATAAAGTCAACGCAGGGGCCACGGGTTTCACTGCCAGCGATGAGGAGATTTACGCACATACAGCCCAGCCGTAATACCACAAAAATGCGTTACCTGGCCCGTGTATGTGTTTTGATTTATAGGCTTTTGGCAGCGGACAGGATGGATGTGGCAGCAGTGAAAAAGGGTCACGCAGGTTTGCAGGTGCGTGGAGAGCTGAGGGAGATAGTTGCGTGTATAGGTTGGTTGTAACAGCGAAGGGAAAGGAATAACGTGAGGAAACTTGGCGCGGCTGAAGGAGGATATGTGGATGAGCAGGCAACGTGCAAGTGAATGGGGCTGCCATAGGTTGGAAATGAATACGCAGGAGATTTACAGTGAGAGGATTGAAAATTGAACGTGGGATAAATAGCGTGGGCAGCGCATGAGAAATCGATGGGAAAATATGATTTGCTATGATGAGGATGGACGAGTACAGCTGCGTGAAGACTGATAAAAGACTGCGGGTATTCTTTGCAAATCCCACCAGGCAGCTCCCAATTCAAGAAGATACTTTCCAGGAGCCATGATGAAATTACTTGAGCCACTTATCTTCAGATTTTTTGCAGATGAAACCCTCGCGATAGAATTCCAGATCTGCAACCTGCAAATGGAAAACCCAAAAATCTGGAAAGTATATGCAAAGATTACAAAAATGAAACCCTACAAACTGGTCCAAAATTTCAAAAAATTATAGCTCTTACAACAGCCAGATTTATCAGTTATCAGCAGTAATATTATCAAGATTCCAGATTTATTATGAAATACTTCAGAAATCTCTCATGCAAATCAGAAAACAAACTAAATGATTAACCCAGGATCAAAACTAGCTGGGCTCTGCAAGAAAATGCTTGCGGGAGTTGGCTGGTTCAGCCGAGAACTTCCCCAAACGCCCACTGGTCTTCTTCAATAAGGGTTTCCTGCACAGCTCATTTCAACCGTCAATAAAGAGAGAAAAAACAATACTAGATCTCAACAACAATGGAGATACCTGCCATTACTTCAGAAAACCTAATACCATTCAAACCCTAGCAAGTGAACAAGATACCTATGCTCAACAATACTCTTCAATAAGCTGTTACTAATGGCTGAAAATTAAAATATGCAGAAAATAAAATAGCTCATAGCGCTTCCAGAGAGTAACACCAGCAAGATTTCAACCCTAAAGTCTTTTTTTATTAGCACTAGAAAAAGTTTACAAGAGAGCTTCTTCAGCACAAGACTCACAGATCCCTTCTGATCTCAAATGACCCCTAGCACCCTATTTAAAGAAAAAATTCCCAATGGCTAGTTCGAGTGATCCACGTCAAAATGATCTTGACCGTCAATGAGGATCAAGACATCTCTTAATCTCATCCGTCGAATTTTTTAATGCATTAAAAATTGAAATTCTGCATTTATTTACTCAAAAATATTATTATTTTATTATTTTTAGGTTTTTTCTTTATTTTATTATTTTTATTTAAATTTTTATTTATTTATTATTATTATTATTTTTTTTTTATAAATTTTATTATTTATTATTTTTATTATTATTATTTTTTTTAAATTTTTATTTTTCAGTTATTTTTTTAATTTTTTAATTTTTTTGATTTTTAATTTATTTTTAAATGGATCCTCGAACTTAGCCTTTGGAAAAATCACCTAGGACCTAGGACTTAGGACTTATGAGGGGATTAAAACATTTTCTAACCCTCAAGACACTTTACATCATGACTTTTACAACTTTACATCTCAAGGGGGAGAACCCATTTGACATAGACCCTCATAAACCACCCAGTTCTGCGACACAACTATAATCTAGCAGATTAACACACTAGGATTCTCCTAAGATTCTAATGACAAAATCCATTCCGGCTTTGGGGTTAGGCTGAAGGAAAACTTTGCCGATCATGGATCGGTGAGACAAAAAACCTTCCGGAACGTAGATTATCACTAGAAAATTAGGTCCACCTAGGCAATTTACATACATGACTCATATCTGCTAAGATTATTTACAATTCATACATTGTAGACTGGGTTTACAACATAATATGATCAAGTCGACGATGACTGTCGAATGGCACGGACACATCAATCAAGCACTATCCCTTTTGCAAATAAGGGGGTGTACTGCTATGGGTAGTTGACACGTAGTGGTCAACAGAGGGCAATTTTGATTTTCTCTTGGAGGAGTCCTATCAATTAAACTTATCCTTTCCATCATTTTCTCCATTGTTTTAACTAATGTATTCAACTTAGCATCTGATGAGGAAGAAGAAGGTTCTTCCTTAATAGTGACTCTCCTCTCAGCTTTTAGTCTAGCTCTCTTTGCGAACAGATTGGCTTCTACACTAACTGCATTTCTCTGCATTTCGTCAAAGTTGGGGGGGTTATCTCTCTAAGTTGGTAAGACATGTCTGGATCAAATCCATCTGGAAATTTGATCAAAGCTAGTCCTTGTGGGGGTTGTATTGAAGTTGGGATAGAATTGTAAATGTTATTAAATCTAGTGCAATAGTCTTGGACTGTTTCACTAGGGGCTCTCTTTATACTCTCATATCCAGCCAAGATTTGGAGAAGATTCTTCTTTACTTCCCATCTTCTAAGGAAAGTTTGGTGAAATTGAGTGAGATCTGGGATGGAGGCAGCTGACAATGCTTTAAACCATTTCTTACCTTCTCTTGTGATACCTTGGGCAAATAGTCTCAACTTCACATCATCATCATCAATTTCTTGCAAATCTAAATAATCATTCATTTTGTCTACACGCTGGTCAAACTATTTGAAATTCGGCATGTAATTTCTGCCCAGAAATTTTGTCCCCCTAGCCGCACGTGTGAGAGAGAGAGAGAGACTGCCCAAGCTGTACGAACCAATTTGATGAAGAGAGAGAGAAGAATGTGTGTGTGATGGATGACCAAATGAGGTGTGTGGTCTCTTGTATTTATACACTTCGTTGTGGGTAAAGAGACACATTCATTGGGCTTCTTGAGCCTACGTAATGATGAAGCCGACATGATCTATTTGCACATGTGTGGGCCTAAATTCAAAATCATATTTCTTCGCTTCCGAATGAGATGATATTTATATCAATCTTGGACCTCTCGAAAAGAGGAATCCAATGTAATCATCATCTCCATTAAATGAATTGTCCCAAGGTGGAATTTGGCCCTAGTTGCCAATTTTAATAATTTCCCAGTTCACAGTGATTTAGTGACGGAGGAATTCGAGCCAATGGAGGAGCATCATTGATTGAGGGAGCAACAATAGAGAGATCTGGAGAGTTTCCAGTGTCTATCCAGTGCCAGTTTAGCAGGAGAGACGAGGCCAAATATTTCTACAGAGAGGGTCGCAGAGCTAGTGTGAGTGAGTCAGAACCCAGTGCAAAGTGTTGGAAAGGAGGTCAATTTAGTTGCCGGAGACCGGAAGATTGTCTAGAAGGCAGAGTAACTTCATTCTAGAGGCAAATGGAGGCAGGACGACTCATCTGGAGCCTGGCAGTGCGAATTCTGGCAAAGTGAGTTGCTAGTGAGAGAGTTCGAGCAGGCCAAAGGGAGGGAGAAAATCTCTCCAAATCATTTTGAACAAATAATTTCTAGAGGATTTCCAGTTGGGCATCTAAGTTATTGTACTCATATTTTTGCTGCTACATAATAATAAAAAAAACCATCATCTGCTGCATCGGTTTTCAGTTTGGTGTTTTTCTAGGGACTATTAGTCCAAAAATTATTGTGTCAATTTTATTGTGTGTGAGCATTATTTTCTCAGCTTCTAGTTTATTTTCCGCAATGTAATTTATTTTGGTGAAGATTGCAATTGTGAGTTTTGTTACTCACCACCAGCGAGTGACCCCTATAGGAGAAATTTTCTCCTAGATTTGTCTTTGGCTGATAGCTAGTAGCCCCTTGTAGCCACCAGATAGCTCGATGTGCCACTATTCTCTGCCACCTGAGCCAACCATTGTGCCCTCGCTCATTTGTTATGATCGTATGCTTGAAGGTCAGCCTTCCAACCCTGAAGGCATGATTTTTAATTGTGTAATTTGGTGTTTATGCTTGCTTTTCTTGGGCACATTTGAACATCGACCAGTGGGGGGATTCGGCGAAAAGAATGGGCTTTGACTATACTCTTATTCCCTTACCTCAACATGGGGGTTAATTTTGTATCCTAGTCTTGTGGGATCTCCTCTATTGGCTACTAGCTTTAGGAGTGGCATTACATGGGATACCCTAATTTTGGTTGCATGGTCACGTTTCTCGATACCATATATTTCACTCCCCTCCGCTTATTACTAGCACTTTTTACATTTTCCCCATCTGGGTCCACATTTGTCCATTGGGTCCAGAAGGTGTTAGCCTCCCACTCCCCTTGTCCACACTTTGGGTCGGGCTTGGAAAGATGCCTCGGAGGTTGATGCAACTAGAAGGAAAGATAAAAGCAAAATTTGGCTACCTACAATAGGAAATGTACCACAAAATGCAAAAGATGGTTGGGACATAAAAATTTAGCACGTGGGCAAAAGTCAAACATGAGCTCTACCCCTTATCACTATGGCCATCACCCTGGTTCCTAAGGACCCTATGAGCACCCCCCTGCATCATTAAAGAACCTGTGATTGTCCCAACCCCAGGTGGGTGATGAACTACCCAACCTTAAGGGGGTGATTACTGCTACATCATACATATCATGCTCTCATTCCCTGAAGCTTCGAGCAGTAAAAGTAAGAAAAATCAATAAAAGGAAAAAGGCATATGAAGAAGGGTGGAAAAACAAAGGTCAGGGTAACTCATGTACCACGATTTCTCCCTCCTACATTCATACACCCAAGGTGTGGGCTTCCCTCATCATAGCTACCCTTGTACCATGGCATGTGGCTTGGAGCCTTCCCTCTTGCCCCCACTTCGTTCCATCATTATTTCACATGACACCTGCCATTTGATGGATGTACCATGGACCTGTCTCTCCCTTAGAGGTTGAAACCACCTAATAGGGTCCTTTATTAACCTCTCTTGTCGAGCAAGGTAACACCTGTACATTTTAAAGCCCATTTGGAAGGGCATGCCACTATGAAGTGTCCACTTTTGCCCTTAATTAGCAAGCTTATTTACTCAATTGCACTAATGATTAGTTGTACTGGAAGGTGAGGAGATGCATTGGATCTTATACAGGATTGCAGGTGGGTCTTCATCTTGGACTTGGTCTCCCTATACGGGGTTTAAGCCCTCCAGAGGGTCATAATGGCACTTGTAGGGTGAGCGTTGAGAGCCATGGACCTCCACCATAGCAGAGCATTGATTTCCACACCATGGGCCTCTTTAGTACCACACATTGCTTGGTCGAGCCCTAGTCATCCAAGGATGATGACGCACTTGGACCACGTTGCCTAGTCGACCACACATTGACACTTGACACTTCGAAGTTGATTCGGAGCACAAATGAGGTTTTGTCTTTTCCGAAGAAACATGGGAGGGCATGTGTCCACTGTTTTAAAACTCCGACTCCGACACCGACTCGGTCGAGGGTTGACTTCGACTTCGACTCCGACTCGGTATCGACTCGGCTGGCTCGATTTCAATGACTTGGTTGTTGTAAAAAATACATTAAATATTTATTTTTTTATAAAAAAACATAATTTTAAAGATTTTCATTCATGTTTCCAAACACACAGCATTAGAATATAGATGGAAGACAACATATGATCAAAGTAGGCTCATGAATATATCCATTATATCAAAATGGCACCCAGTGCACTGTCCAATACATACATGATCAAAGATTCAAAACAAAAACACATAACCAAGGAGGCTAGAAATGGCCTCTACAACAAAAGTAAACTGTGACCAGTACTACTAGCTAGTAGCTACTGCTAGAGGAGCCAAGATCATGTGGATCAATCTTTGGATCATCATCAGAGTCAGACAGGGGGCCCCATGGCTCCTCCTCATCATCATCTCCAACTGCAACTGTAGAAGTGGTAGCACTAGCAGGCTGTGCAGCAGATGCAAGCTGAGATAGACGAGATATGCGGTTGCGCTTCTGTCGTGGCTGAGCAGAGGAAGCGCCTGCAACTGGAGGACTTGCTCGCTGTGAGGCTGAGGTTGGTACAAGTGGATCAGGATCTGCATTCAACTGAACATCATGTTCGAGTGATGCCTCCCCCTGTAAATCCAAATCAAGATCCTCATCAGAATCAAACTTTGCTGGATGACTCTCCACTACCCAATCTGATGTTGGATCAATGTCTTCCAACACAATGGGATCTGAATTAGGTCTTTTGTTCAACAATTGGTTGCGTCTGAGCCGAAGGTTGTATTGGACATAGACTAGATCATTTAACCGTTTTTTATCCAAACGGTTTCTCTTCTTTGTGTGAATCCTCTCAAAGACAGACCAATTGCGCTCACACCCAGTAGCACTGCAAGTTTGACTCAAAATACGAATTGCAAACTTCTGTAATTCATGACAATGGCTACCAAAAGCCTCCCACCATTGTGCTGCAAAAAACATAGGAGTGTAATGAGTTAGCTCAACAAAAATACAAATTATATCCAACTTTCAAATTATAAATGATTTAACAAAATTTAAAAAAACTATTAAGAATTTGAAAATTGAAATTTTTGTTTCCCTGGCTCATCTGCTTTTCTTGCAATCTTTGCTAGGTTCTTCCCAAAGGTACCCGAGGCATTGGTGAAGGTCGTGACCTGTCGGTGTATCTCCAGCTGATTAGACTCCAATGGGATCATGCGACCAATGCAGTCAATCAATCCATCTCTAACCTCCCCCTCAAAGCTCCTATCTCCTTAGCTTTATAATGATATCATGGGTTCAAAAGATACCCAGCTGCATGTATAGGGCGATGGAGTTGATTGTTCCATCTTTCATCAATGATTGCCCAAATGGGCCCATACTTAGCCACTTTATCCTTGTATGCCCTCTTTATTTGCTCCTTTGCTTGATCCATGGCCTCATAAATGAAGCCCATAGCCAATCTTTCCCCATCCACCAACTGCAACACCTTAACCAGTGGCTCAGCAAGCTTCACAATCTCTGCTGCCTTTCTCCAAAATATTTCTTCATTAACTTTATTTTTCAATTCTTTGCCTTCCAGTTTGTGAGACCACTGGCTTTGATTCCATTCATCACTAGAAAACAACTTTTGCAAGTTTCTATGTTGGGAAAGCATAGATTGCAATGTCAAAAAATGAGTAGCAAATCTAGTGATGGCAAGCCTAATAATATCCCTGCCCCTAGTGTGTTTCCTCATGAGGCTCAAAATCCATGAATGATTGTAGATAAATTTTGTTATGCTTTTGGCATGATCTACAGTGTTTTTGACCCAATCTAATTTTCCAATATCCTCAAGCATGAGGTCTATGCAATGTGCAACACATGGGGTTCAAAAGATGGTCTTGTGTTTTTCCTCTAACAATTTACCAGCGATAACATAGTTAGAGGAATTATCTGTGATGACTTAAACAACATTAGCCACCCCCACCTCCTCAACAACCTCATCCAATAGCTGAAACAACAATTGCCCATCTTTTACCTTATCAGATGCATCAACTGATTTTAAAAACATGGTTCCGCGTGGGCAGAAGATGAGAAAGTTTATGATGGTACGGTTTCTTTGATCAGTCCATCCATCTGTCATGATGGTACATCCTGTTCTTGCACATGAGTCCTTGAAATATTTCAAATAGTCATTAATGGATGAAATTTCTTTCTGCAAACGATACCCCCTTAGCTCATGCATAGTAGGGCCTTTGAAGCCTTTTCCAGCAGCATGTATGGCATCAAACATAAGCTCATAATATGGTGAACGGGAAGCATTGAAGGGGAAGCTATGTAATCACAAGCAGTCTCCCTCAATTCTTTCTTCCAATGGTCATCTAAAGTGGGTTGCATTTGATTTGTACTAGCTTGAGGACCATGTGCATCTGATGGAGAGAAGGGAGTGAAATAACTTTTGATATTCATATCACCCTTTTTCATTCTACCCTTTCCTTTTTCTTGAATTGACTCAAAAGAGGAAGGAACATATTGGAAGGGGTTGGATGCATCAGTACAAGGGATAGAGGAAGAACCCTCAAAATCAAAATGGGGGTTGGTAGCCATCATTTTTTGTATATTCCTCTTCTTCCCAATTTCAACCTTTAACTCTTTTTGCCTAGCCTTATCTTCTTTAAACTTTTCAAAGCTGGCTAACAATTCCTTCCTAATCTCCCCAATTTCTGGTGAGGTACATGGAGTAATTTGGCTTCTAATCCTCGCCAAGTGTTGTTTTAGTCTATTAATGCCCCCATGACCTTCCTTAATTTTCCTATGGCAAAATTTGCAATGCATTTGACTTTCAACCATTTCAACATATGCCCAAGCAGCATCTTTCACTCTAGGTGCCATTTTTTGACTTGGAAATGAAAGCAAACAATCTGAAAATGAAAAAAAAAAAAATTGATTCGATGTTCATTTCTTTCACGAAAAACACTCTTTAGGATTTCTAGATTTGCACATAAAATTTAATAAGAAAAAAACAGATTTTTACAAGTGAAAGAAAATACCTCCAGGCACAAACTACCTCCTCAAGCTTGCTCTAAGAAACCAACTCCTCAACGCTGCTCCAAATGGCTGCCCAAGAAGCTCCTCACTCCAGCTGCAATGCTTACCCAAGACTCATCACTGCTGCTCCAAAAACAAACTCAACAACTCACAAACTCTCACTGAAATTCTCACTCAAATGCATGAGATGGTTGTGAGAGAATGAGAGGGGTTGAGTGGGTTAAATAGGGTTTGGGAGAGGGGAATGGACTCCAAATACCAACAAAACAAAAACTAAATTCCTTTGGAGTCCCCCACACTCAGCAAATAATAAAAAAATAAAAATAACACGTTTTTTTTTAAGTGACCGAGCCGCTGTATGAAACCAGGCCGGGTTGATACGGACTCGGCCGAGCCGGCCGAGTTGTTACTCGGTATTAACCCGGCCGACTGAACCGGTTACTTAGCCAAGTTGAATTTCCTAGGCCTGGCTCGGACCAACTCGGTCGAGTCGGTTCCGAGTTGGCTATTTTTTAAAACAGTGCATGTGTCATCTTCTATCCCTCACTGATAGAGCATCGACATGTTGTCGAGCCATTTGGAGCCCATGAGGCCATTGCTTGTGCCCCACGACCACTTGGGAGCACCATAGGATATTTTGCATGGAAATCAAGGGGCCACCCCATTGATCATCATTTATGGAGCCCTCTGCTTCATCATGGCACATTGAGGACTCATCTTGGCCTTCCAATGACCCTTTGCACCATTATTTATCATTTCGGCCTTAATAGGAAGGCTTATTTAACACATTTGAACTCTTTGGTGGGCTTGTCATCAAAGTTATTGTTATTTTGATCATTAAAGTAAATTTAGGGGCTCATTAGACTAATTCAAACTTGTAGAGGTTCATATAAATAAAGGAGAGCCTCATTTGTATTTGATCATCACTGGGACTTGTATATCTCTTCTTGAGAATTTCACACTTCTTGTTTGTCTATTTGAGATCTCTTGATGCATTTTGATATTTTTGGAGCTGAAATTTCATGCTCTCTTTTAACCATTTTCTTGATCTTGGATTGGATATTGTTAAAATTGGCAACTAGGGCCAAACTTCATGTGGGTCACCTTATTCATGGCTGATTATATTTTTCTTGGATTCTTCTCGTCGAGAGGTGTAGGATTGGTCTAAAGATCATCTGATTCCGATAAATATTTATGGAGATATGAATTTATTTAGATTATGGACTAATTGTCCAAGTCGGCCAGCAACTTTTGTAGGCTCAGAAGCCCAATAGACACATCTATTCATCATCAACATTTTGCATATAAATATAGGATGTGTCCTCCTCATTTTGTTAAATTATGGTATGTTCTATGCTTAGAGCAGTTTACTTATCTTTCTTATTATTATCCATAGATTAGCAATCACATGTACATAAGTAAAGTGCAGATAGAACATTAAACCATCAACAGAAAACAAGCCAAGACAAGAGACACAAGATGTGGCGGCTAGCTAGGGACAAACCCCAATATGGAGAAACCCTTTGATCAAATCTTATTTTATCTTCAATAATTCAGCAGGGAGAAATAGTACAAAATTCTAATTTATATCAATAGCAACAAACCCTAGATCAGCGACATCAGCATCAGCGGCATCACCGACATCAGCATCATCGGCATCACTGGCATCAACATCATCGGCATCATCAGCATCAACATCATTGGCATCACCGGCATCAGGATCATCGGCGTCACTGGCATCAACGGCATCAACATCGTCGGCATCATCGGCATCAGCATCACCGACATCAGCATCATCGGCATCACCGACATCAGCATCATCGGCATCACCGGCATCAGCATCATTGGCGTCATCGGCATCAGCGGCATCACCAGCATCAGCATCGTCGACATCAATGGCATCATCGGCATCAGCATCATCGGCATCACCGGCATCAGGATCATCGGCGTCACTGGCATCAGCGGCATCATCGGCATCAGCGGCATCAGGATCATCGGCGTCACTGGCATCAGCGGCATCATCGGCATCAGCGGCATCGGCATCAGCGGCATCGGCATCAGCGGCATCGGCATCAGCGGCGTCACCGACATCAGCATCATCGGCATCACCGGCATCAACATCACCGGCATCACCGGCATCAACATCACCGGCATCAACGGCATCATTGGCATCAGCATCACCGGCATCATTGGCATCAGCATCACCAGCATCACTGGCATCAGCATCACCGGCATCACCAATATCAGCATCATCGGCATCACCAGCATCAACATCATCGGCATCACCAACATCAGCATCATTGGCATCAGCGACATCAACCCTAAACTAGGGCAATCAATATCTTCCAAATCGAAGGTCAGATCACCTCGATTCCTGTGCCAAAAATTGCAGATTTCCAAGGAGAGTCAGCTTCACCTATTGCGCAGTGAAGAGAGAGAGAATGCTGGTCAACGCTGGTCAAGGTTCCAATCTGCAGTTTTGTAAACCCTTGGAAAACTGTGTCCTTCCTTTCCACGTGTGAGAGAGAGACCTATCTGCGCAGGAGAGAGAGAGACTCTTTTCTGCACAGAAGAGAGAGAGAGATGGATGAGAAGTGTGTGTCCAAATGAGGAGGAGACATCCTGTATTTATATGCAAACGTTGATGATGAATAGATGTGTTTGTTGGGCTTTTGAGCCTACCTAAGTTGCTGGCCGACTTTGACAATTTGTTCATAATCAAAATAAATTCATATCTCCATAAATACTTATCGGAATCGGATGATCTTTAGATCAATTTTACACCTCTCAACGAGAGGAATCTAGATAAAATATTATCAGCCATGAATAAGGTGATCCTCATGGAGTTTGGCCCTAGTTGCCAATTTTAACACTCCCTCTCAACTAGGGAGAACTCCATCTGCAATTCGTCTGACCGTTGCTACTATTCATCCATCAAATGCACTGCCCTGAACAGCTTGACCCCTGCTCTGCTCTGCCTTGCTATGCTCTACTCTGCCTTGCTATGCTCTGCTCTGTTCTGCTCTGCTCGAACTATGAAGAAGAAGAAGAAGAAGTGATCGAGGATGTATCATACCATCCTCCATTGACTCGAAGTCAGTCTCAGAGTGTGTACCACTGGTCCCAGACCAGTCCTCTACTGACCTGAAGTCAGTGTCATAGTGGGTACCACTCTCACTAGTCCCAGACTAGTATCATTGATCCCAGATCAATGAAGGTCATCCTAGCATAGGGAGTACGATAGATACAACGATGCGTTGATCGGTACTACTATGGCCCCTATCCTCATTTCCTTGCTCATTGATCAGATGAGAGGTACTTCCCATGAGTCCCAGACTGCATGGGTAGGATGCCTCGACAGGAGAACTAATCATCCTGTCCACAGGAGAGCGAATCATCCTGTCCCACAAGAGAGCGAATCATCCTGTCCACAGGAGAGCGAATCATCCTGTCCCACAAGAGAGCGAATCATCCTGTCCCACAAGAGAACGAATCATCTTGTCCACAGGAGAGCGAATCATCCTGTCCACAGGAGAGCGAATCATCTTGTCCACAATCGCCATGGAGAACACATCATCCAGGCCCACAGGAGAGCGAATCATCTTGTCCACAATCGCCATGGAGAACACATAATCCAGGCCGACAAGAGAACTAATCATCCTGTTCCATATAGCCGCCACTAAGAACGAATCATCCTAGCCTACAAGAGAACTAATCATCCTGTTCCATAGTCGCCACGGAGAACGAATCATCTTGGCCCACAGGAGAACTAATCATCCTATTCCATAGTCGCCATGGGGTGTCACAGGGGAAGGTTGAACCTTTTATCCTGTACAAAGTGCACCAACAAGGGATGATGAGTCACCCTGTGGTCATATGTCATTTCAAGAAGTACCTCGCGCCCCCCCTGGAGCTCCCAGAGCTCAGTACATCATACTTGACCCTCATGAGAGGGTCTCTGAATGACACCAAGTCGTTCTCGGAAATTTAGGAATTTGACCTTTCCTAGGGGCTTTGTCAGAATGTTGGCGACCTGTTCATATGTACTGATATGTTGGAGCCTTATAGCTCCCCGCTGCACCATATCTTGAATATAGTGGTACTTGATATTGATATGCTTGGAGCGATCATGAAATACGTGATTTTCTGATAAATGGATTCTGCTCTGGTTGTCACATAGAATCACGATGGTATCCAATGTAAATCCAAATAGCTCACTGAAGAGCTTTTGCAACCAGACTGCCTCACAGGCGATCATGCTAGCAGCAATATACTCTGCCTCGGTGGTGCTCAAATCCACCGATTTCTGCTTCCTGGTCATTCAGGATATCGAAGCAGATCCAAAAGAGAGACAGTACTCGGAAGTTCTCTTTCGGTTCACCACACTGCCTGCCCTATCAGCATCAGTATACCCAAGTAGTCTCACATCTCCAGTAGTGTATCTTAACCCATAAGTAATTGTGCCACGAAGATTTCTCAACAGATTCTTGGCACCAATCCAATGTATGTGGTGAGGTTCAACCATATGTTGACTCAACGTGTTGACTGCAAAGCATATATCTGGACGGGAGTTCACTAAGAACATTAATGCTCCGATGAGTTGACGATACTCGGTGGCATTTCGTAAAATAGGTCCAGATGCACTACTGCTTAACTTTTTGAAGTCAAGCTCCATCGGGGAAGTTACAGGTTTGTAGTCCACCATACCGAATCTTTCCAGTATCATCACCACATATTTTCCTTGAGATAGGAAAATTTCCCCTGGCTTGTACCAAACTTCAAGTCCTAGGAAATAGTGCATCAGTCCTAGGTCTTTCATTTCAAATTCAGAAGCCAACTCCCTCTTACATTTGTGAATGAGAGGGTCTGCACCTGTTAAAAATAGGTCGTCAACATACAGCACCAGTATGAGAGGTTTGTCATCTTCAACCTTAAAGTAAAGGTTGGGATTAGCTTCACTCCTAGTGAATCCCAACTTCATCAAGTAGCTATCGATCCTCTCATACCATGCTCGGGGTGCTTACTTCAGCCCATAGAGGGCCTTCTTCAACCTGCACACATGAGATTTTTGATCATAAATCTCAAATCCTTCGGGTTGCTCCACGTAGACCTCTTCTTTGATCGAACCATGCAAGAATGCGGTCTTAACATCCATCTGATGTAGTTTCCATCCTTGTGAAGCCGCAAGGGCTATGATCGAGCGGATGGTGGTATATCTGGCAATAGGTGCAAATATCTCGTCATACTCTTTTTCTTTCGGTTCCCTGGTGACAGCTTCTTGAGAGCTCCTCACTGTAGGAAGATTGTTCACCTTGCTGAGAGCCATATCTTCATCAAAGGTGACATCATGACTAATCACGACTTTCCTTTGATTGGCTACATAGATTCTATAGCCCTTAGTATTTTCACTATAGCCCACGAAGATTCCTTTCTTTCCAGATGCACCCAATTTATTCCTTTTCTCTTTCAGCACATGAAAATATACAGGGCTTCCAAAAATTCTAAAATGAGATATATCAGGTTTCTTACCGGTGAACATTTCTTCAAGAGTTTAGGAACCCAATGCTTGATGGGGGCATCGGTTTTGTATATATACGGCGGTGTTTGCAGCTTCGGCCCATAGAAACTTCGGAAGTCTTTGATCATGAAGCATAGCACGAACAGCTTCCATAATCGTACGGTTCTTCCTTTCCACCACACCATTCTGTTCAGGAGTGTATGGTGTAGTAGTCTCCCTCTTAATGCCAACCTCTTGCCATCGCTGAAAGACACCTTGTAGCCTTTGTCTTCCATTGCCGAAATTGACACCCGATTCTTTTTGAGATCAGGTACATATACTACATCCTGTAGGTGGATTATATTAACTTGATTCAATTTAAGAGAGACATTGCCTACACCTTTCACGGGATATTTCATATTATCTCCAAGGACAATTTCTAGGTTGGTTTCTTTCTCTATCAGGTTATGTAGAGCTTCTTTGTAACCAGTGAGGTACCTCGAGGCACCACTATCAATAAGCCAATTTCCCAACGAGTCCAGACGAGCAGAGGTAGATAGAGTAGCTGGTAGATAATATTCATCCTGCTTATTGTCAACAGTGTTAGATTCATACTTGGAATTTCTTGCCTTCTTGAATGGTTGTCCTCTTCCTTGATTTCCAACACTCCTTTTACCTCGACTATTTGACCTGCCATTTCTTTGATTGCCTTGAGAGGGATTTTGATCATCATCCCGGTGTGAGTTCCTTTTATCAGGACACTCCCTTGCATAATGACCTAGTTTATTGCAATGGTAACATCGTCCTTTTCTTCCACCCTTTGGTCCAGTCTTTCCTTTGGATTTAGCCTCAGAATTGTTTCTTCTTTTAGCATGAGAAGAAAAGGCAGCAGGATGACCTTTAAGTGTGGGCATTTCCTGTTCTTCCATCCTTGCTTCTTCTTGAATGAATTTTGCCATTAAATAAACTCACTAGTCTATCGGAGATTTCCTTGGAGGTGTTCAGGCTAGAAACATAGGCCACCAAGCGCTTGTCGATAGAGTCTCGGATGATCTTCTTTGCTTTGACTTCTCCGGATTTCCATTTGTTCTTGGCAGCAGTGGATGCATTTGATGGAGGCTCAATAATATTGCCTCTTACATGGTCCAACACTTCCTGATCTTCTAAAGTTAGATCGAGAGACATCTTCCATCTGTGATAGTCAAACTTCTCACGAAGTTTGTGTTCGGGGGGGGGGGGAGAGCGTTGAGGACCTCATAGTTCTTTTTAGATAGCCTTGCCAACCTTCTCTTCGGTGATTGCTCTTGCTCTTGCTTGGGCTTTGTCTTCACCTTAGCTCTGATACCATGTTAAATTATGGTATGTTCTATGCTTAGAGCAGTTTACTTATCTTTCTTATTATTATCCACAGATTAGCAATCACATGTACATAAGTAAAGTGCAGATAGAACATTAAACGATCAACAGAAAACAAGCCAAGACAAGAGACACAAGATGTGGCGGCTAGCCAGGGACAAACCCCAATATGGGGAAACCCTTTGATCAAATCTTCTTTTATCTTCAATAATTCAGCAGAGAGAAATAGTACAAAAGTCTGATTTATATCAGCAACAACAAACCCTAGATCAGCGGGATCACCGACATCAACATCATCGGCATCACCGGCATTAGCATCATTGGTATCACCGGCATCAGCATCATCGGTGTCACTGGCATCAGCGTCATCGGCATCAGTGACATCACCGACATCAGCATCATCGGCATCACCGGCATCAGCATCATTGGCATCACCAACATCAACATCATCGGCATCACCGACATCACCGGCATCAGCATCATTGGCATCATCCGCATCACCGACATTAGCATCATCGGCATCACCGGCATCACTGGCATCAGCATCATCGGCATTACCGGCATCAGCATCATTGGCATCAGCCCTAAACTAGGGTAGTCAATATCTTCCAAACCGAAGGTCAGATCACCTCGATTCCTGTGCCAAAAATTGCGGATTTCCAAGGAGAGTCAGCTTCACCTACTGCGTAGTCAAGAGAGAGAGAATGTTGGTCAACGCTAGTCAAAGTTCCAATCTGCAGTTTTGTAAACCCTTAGAAAACTACGTCCTTCCTTCCCATGTGTGAGAGAGAGACCTATTTGCGTAGGAGAGAGAGAGAGACTCTTTTCTGCGTAGAAGAGAGAGAGATGGATGAGAAGTGTGTGTCCAAATGAGGAGGAGACATCCTGTATTTATATGCAAACGTTGATGATAAATAGATGTGTCTGTTGGGCTTCTGAGCCTACATAAGTTGTTGGGCGACTTTGACAATTTGTCCATAATCAAAATAAATTCATATCTCCATAAATACTTATCGGAATCAGATGATCTTTAGATCAATCCTACACCTCTCGATGAGAGGAATCTAGATAAAATATTATCAGCCATGAATAAGGTGATCCTCATGGAGTTTGGCCCTAGTTGCCAATTTTAACACATTTGGACACACTTCTCATCACATCTCTCTCTCTCCTGCACAGAAAAGACTCTTATCTCTCACACGTGTGGAAAGGACGCAGATTTTAGGGCTGCAACTGCAGATTGGAACTTTGACCAGCGTTGACCAGCATTCTCTCTCTTTGGACTGTGCAGTAGGTGAAGCTGACTCTCTTTGGAAGGCCGCATTTTTTGGTGAAGGAATCAAGGTGATACGACCACCGATTTGGCAGATATTGACTGCCCTAGTTTATGGCTAACACCGCTGATGCTGCTGATGTAAATCAAACTTTTGTACTATTTCTCTCTGCTGAATTATTGAAGATAAAAGAAGATTTGATCAAAGGGTTTCCCCATATTGGGGTTTTTCCCTGGCTGGCCACCACATCTTGTGTCTCTTGTCTTGGCTTGTTTTCTGTTGATCGTTTAAATGTTCTATCTGCACTTTACTTAATGTACATGTGATTGCTAATCTGTGGATAATAAAAAGAAAGATAAGTAAACTGCTCTAAGCATAGAACATACCATAATTTAACATGGTATCAGAGCTGAGGTGAAGACAAAGCCCAAGCAAGAGCAAGAGCAATCACCGAAGAGAAGGTTGGCAAGGCTATCTAAAAGAATTCATGGGGTCCTCATCACACTTCCCTGCTGAAGACAAGCTCCGTGAGAAGTCTGACTACCACGGATGGAAGATGTCTCTCGATCTAACATTAGAAGAACAAGAAGTGCTGGACCATGTGAGAGGCGGAGTTGTCGAGCCTCCATCAAATGCATCTGCTGCTGCCAGGAACAAATGGACCAAGGGAGAAGTCAAAGTAAAGAAGATCATCTGGGACTCTATCGACAAGTGCTTGGTGGCCTATGTTTCTGAGCTAAACACCTCCAAGGAAATCTACGATAGATTGGTGATTTTATTTAAAGTTAGTGATGCAAATCAAGTTCTATTTCTTAGAAATAAGCTGAAGGAAATTGAGAAGGGAAAAGATGAAAATATGCAAACATATTTCTTAAGAATCACCGAGATAAAGAACGATATCCTATCTATTGGGGAAGTAATCCTTGACAGGGAAATGGCACTCACAACTCTTGGAGGACTACCATCTGAATGGTATATATTTAGGACTACTCTCCTCAACAATAATGTAATTCCTGGATTTGAGGAATTAATGGCTAGATGCATTCAAGAAGAAGCAAGAATGGAAGAACAGGAAATGCCCACACTTAAAGGTCATCTTGCTGCCTTTTCTTCTCATGCTAAAAGAAGAAACAATTCCGAGGCTAAATCCAAAAGGAAGACTGGACCAAAGGGTGGAAAAGGATGATGTTACCATTGCAATAAACTAGGTCATTATGCAAGGGAATGTCCTGATAAAAGGAACTCACACGAGGATGATGATCAAAATCCCTTTCAAGGCAATCAAAGTAATGGCAGGTCAAATGGCCGAGGTAGAAGAAGTGTTGGAAATCAAGGAAGAAGACAACCATTCAAGAAGGCAAGAAATTCTAGGTATGAATCTAACACTGTTGACAATAAGCAGGATGAATATTATCTACTAGCTGCTCTATCTACCTCTGCTCCTCTAGACTTGCCGGGAAATTGGCTTATTGATAGTGGTGTCTCAAGGCACTTCATTGGTTACAAAGAAGTTCTCCATAATCTGATAGAGAAAGAAACCAACCTGGAAATTGTCCTTGGAGATAATATGAAATATCCCGTGAAAGGTATAAGCAATGTCTCTCTTAAATTGAATCAAGGTAATACAATCGACCTACAGGATGTATTATATGTGCCTGATCTCAAAAAGAACCTGGTGTCCATAATGGAAGACAAAGGCTACAAGGTGGCTTTCAACGATGGCAAAGTACATGTATGGAAAAACAATATTAAAGATGCCTTCACTCTTGGGTTTCGAGTTGCTTCATTATATCAGGTCAGTGGAAGTCCGCTAGGTGTCATGTCTTGTGACACATCTCTTCAGTCCGAACTATGGCATCGGAGGTTTGCTCACCTTCATTATAAAGCTCTACCTGATGTGAGAAAAATGGTGATTGGGATGCCCGAGTTCAGATTAGAGCAAGAAGGTGTATGCCCCAGATGTGCCAAAGGAAAGTTAAAAAGGGGAACGTCCCCCTCAAGCCAAAGCAAGACCTCCGATATATTGCAGTTAGTTTACTCAGACATATCCGGTATGATGCCTGTGAATTCCTTGGGAGGATATTCATATTAGCTCACTTTTACAGATGACTATTCTCGCAAGACTTGGATATACTTCTTGAAAAAGAAGGATGAAGTGTTCTCTTGGTTTCGACACTTCAAAGCCTTGATCGAGAATCAAACCGAAAAGAAGATCAAGATCCTAAGGACTGACAATGGGACTGAGTATGAATCCAATGAGTTTCATGACTTTTGCAAAGAGGCTGGCATTAAGAGGGAGACCACTACACCTTATACTCTTGAGCAGAATGGTGTGGCGGAAAGGAAGAACTGTACGATTATGGAAGTTGTCTGTGCTATGCTCCATGATCAAAGACTTCCGAAGTTTCTATGGGCCGAAGCTGCAAACACCGCCGTATATGTACAAAACCGATGCCCTCATCAAGCATTGGGTTCCAAGACTCTCGAAGAAATGTTCACCGGTAAGAAACCTGACGTATCTCATTTTAGAATTTTTGGAAGCCCTATATATTTTCATGTGCCGAAAGAGAAAAGGAACAAATTGGGTGCATCTGGAAAGAAAGGAATCTTTGTGGGCTATAGCGAAAATACTAAGGGCTATAGAATCTATGTAGCCAGTCAAAGGGAAGTCGTGATTAGTCATGATGTCACCTTTGACGAAGATATGGCTCTCAGCAAGGTGAACGGTCTTTCTACTGTGAGGAGCTCTAAAGAAGCTGACACCGGGGAACCGAAGGAAAAGGAAGATGAGACAATGCCCGATGTGGAAGAACCTATGGATCCTATTGATCTTCCACCACCTGAGCCTTCCTCTTCAAGGAAGAGTCCTTCATGGCTTAGGGGGACACTTGATGATGCTGAAGGACACACAGCTCCCCGTGGAACCTTTCGTGAAAGTAAGAAGCCGAACAGGTATTAGGGATACCTGACTATCATGAGCATGATTATCCAAAATGAGCCTTCATCATTCATAGATGCCGTCAAGCATCAACTATGGAAGGATGCTATGACCGAAGAATATGAGTCTATTATGAAGAACGATGTGTGGGATGTGGTCCCCAGACCCCAGGACAAGACAGTTGTCACTTCTAAATGGCTTTACAAGATAAAGCATGTAGCTGATGGAAGTACAGAAAAGTATAAGGCTCGTTTTGTCGCTCGATGCTTCTCCCAGAAGGAAGGTATAGACTATGACGAGATATTTGCACCTGTTGCTCGATATACCACTATCCGCTCGATCATAGCCCTTGTTGCTTCGCAAGGATGGAACCTACATCAGATGGATGCCAAGAATGCATTCTTACAATGGTTCGATCAAAGAGGAGGTCTGTGTGGAGCAACCCAAAGGATTTGAGATTTATGATTGAGAATCTCATGTGTGCAGGTTGAAGAAGGCCCTCTATGGGCTAAAGCAAGCACCCTGAGCATGGTATGAGAGGATTGATAGTTACTTGATGATGCTGGGTTTCACTAGGAGTGAAGCTGACCCTAACCTTTACTTTAAGGTTATAGATGACAAGCCTCTCATACTGGTGCTTTATGTTGACGACCTCTTCCTAACAGGTGCAGACCCTCTCATTCACAAATGTAAGAGGGAGCTGGCTTCTGAATTCGAGATGAAAGATCTAGGACTCATGCATTATTTCCTAGGACTCGAAGTCTGGCAGAAACCAGGGGAGATTTTCCTATCTCAAGGAAAGTATGTGGTGAAGATACTGGAAAGATTCGGCATGGTGGACTGCAAGACCATAACTACCCCGATGGAGCTTAACTTTAAGAAGTTAAGCGGTAGTGCTGCCGGACCCATTTTATGAAATGCTACTGAGTATCGATAGCTCGTCGGAGCATTGATGTTCTTGGTGAACTCCTGTCCGGATATATGCTTTGCAGTCAACACTTTGAGCCAACATATGGTTGAGCCTCGTCACTCACATTGGATTGGTGCCAAGAATCTGCTGAGATATCTTCGTGGCACAATCACTCATGGATTAAGATACACTGCCGGAAATGTCAGCCTACTTGGGTATACTGATGCTGATTGGGCAGGCAATGTGGAGGATCGGAAGAGCACATCCTGGTGTTGTTTCTCTTTGGGATCTGCTTCGATATCCTGGATGAACAGGGAGCAGAAGTCGTTGGCTCTGAGCACCGCCAAGGTAGAATACATTGCTGCTAGCATGGCCTCCTGCGAGGCAGTTTGGTTGTGAAAGCTCTTCTGTGAGCTGTTTGGATTTACATTGGATACCACCGTGATTCTATGTGACAACCAAAGCGAGATCCGTTTATCAGAAAATTCCGTATTTCATGATCACTCCAAGCATATCAATATCAGGTACCACTATATTCGAGATATGGTGCAGAGATGAGCAATATGGCTCCAACATATCGGTACAGATGAATAGGCTGCCAACATTCTAACAAAGCCTCTAAGAAAGATCAAATTCCTGACTTTCCGAGAACGACTTGGTGTCGTTCAGAGACCCTCTGATGAGGGTCAAGTATGATGTATTGAGCTCTGGGAGCTCCAGGGGGCACGGGGTACTTCTTGGAGCGACATATGACCACAGGGTGACTCACCATCCCCTGTTGGTGCACTTTGTACAAGGTAAAAGGTTCAACCTTCCCCTGTGACACCTCGTGGCGACTATGGAACAGGATGATTAGTTCTCCTGTGGGCCTGGATGATGTGTTCTCCATGGCGATTGTGGAACATGATGATTCGTTCTCCTATGGGCCAGGATGATTAGTTCTCCGTGGCATCCACTGGACAGGATGATTCGCTCTCTTGTGGACAGGATGATTAGTTTGCCTGTCGAGGCATCCTACCCATGCAGTCTGGGACTCATGGGAAGTACCTCTCATCTGATCAATGAGCAGGGAAATGAGGATAGGGACCATAGTAGTACCAATGGACGCATCGTTGTATCTACCGTACTCCCTATGCTAGGATGACCTTCATTGATCTGGGATCAATGATACTAGTTTGGGACCAGTGAGAGTGGTACACACTTTGAGACTGACTTCAGGTCAGTGGAGGATGGTATGATACATCCGCGATCATTTCTTCTTCTTCATAATTTGAGCAAAGCAGAGCAGAGCCAAGCAGAGCAAAGAAAAGAAAAGCAAAGCAAAGCAGAGCAGAGTAAGAAGGGTCAAGCCATAATGGACAGTGCATTTGATGGATGGACAGCAGTGACAGTCCGACAGATTGTAGATGAAGTTCTCCGTAGTTGAGAGGGAGTGTTAAAGTTGGCAAATAGGGCCAAGCTGTAATGACCCACTTATAGTAAATTAAAATTTATGAAATCAAATAAAATTAATTAAATTAAAAAAATATAAGTTAAATAAATTAAAATTAAATCATTAAAATAAATAAATAAACTTTATTTCAAATTAAGATATTCAAATAAAATAAAATCATATTTTGTTTATAAAAATCAACACGTATCATACTTTGGACACGGTGATGGAGGATGTCGGTAAATGGAAACTTATAAGAAGGAAGGGACGGTTGGAGGCAGGGGGGAGAAAAACAGGAGGAAAGTTTATACACAGAGAGTTTGTTTATCATCAGGAACAGTTGGGCCTTGCTTGTTCTGAGGTTTCTGGGCACGGGGGAACAGTCTGCTTCAACTGAGAAGTTTACTGGACTGAGTAGCGAGGTTCTGCTCAGTTTGGCTGGGTGGTTTCGGTCTTTTGGTAACCGAAGCAGGAGTAGTTTGAGGCATCATCGACCGTAGGATTACAGGTAAGTACTCTCATTGGTTCTGTCAGTTAAATTTATAAAATTCAGGAATTTTTATCACAGGATCATGATGTTTAATTTTAGAAGCCTTTACTGTCTCTGCAATGGCTGTAATATTCTGTTATTTCATATTTTGTTCATAGGGAATAGTTGTTTAAATTATTCACAGTTCTTACATTTGGTAATAATTTAAACAACTATTCCCTATGAACAGAATATTACACAAGCTTCATGTGGGTCGCCTTATTCATGGCTAATTATATTTGTCTTGGATTCCTTTCGTCGAGAGGTGTAGGATTGATCTAAAGATCATTCGATTTCGATAAGTATTTATGGAGATATGAATTTATTTAGATTATGGCCTAATTGTCCAAGTCGGCCAGTAACTTATGTAGGCTCAGAAGCCCAACAGACACATCTATTCATCATCAACGTTTTGCATATAAATACAGGATGTCTCCTCCTCATTTGGACACACTTCTCATCACATCTCTCTCTCTCCTACGCAGTAAAAGAGTCTCTTCTCTCTCTTGCGCAAAAAAGACTCTCTCACATGTGTGGAAAAGGGATGCAGATTTTAGGGCTGCAACTGCAGATCGGAACTTTGACCAGCGTTGACCAACATTCTCTCTCCGGACTGCGCAATAAGTGAAGTTGACTCTCTTTGGAAGGCCACATTTTTTGATGAAGGAATCAAGGTGATCCGACCATCTGTTTGGCAGATATTGACTACCCTAGTTTAGGGCTGATGCTGCTGATGTAAATCAGACTTTTGTACTATTTCTCTCTGCTGAATTATTGAAGATAAAAGAAGATTTGATCAAAGGGTTTCCCTATATTGGGGTTTGTCCCTGGCTAGCCGCCACATCTTGTGTCTCTTGTTTTGGCTTGTTTTCTGTTGATCGTTTAAATGTTCTATCTGCACTTTACTTAATGTACATGTGATTGCTAATCTGTGGATAATAAAAAGAAAGATAAGTAAACTGCTCTAAGCATAGAACATACCATAATTTAACAGATATATCTCTCGTTGTCTTATAAGTAATCATGTTAAGGATTTTTACGTCAAAAATGTCTAATGTGGAAATTTTGTAACTTGCTCTTTCTCTTGTGCCCTAATTATTAAATATCATCGTAAAGGATTGTTAAATTGCAAATTTGTACATGTTACTCATTGATAACAAGTAGATAAATGTTCCTAGTGGAGTAGAACTTGTTTTCTTTCCATGAAAATCCATAAATCTTAGGTGGGTAAATGCTAGAGAGTGCTTGCCAGGGCATAATTTTCTAGCCTCCTTGAAGAAAATTCAAGCCAAATTTTGAATCACATAGAATCCATAGCCCAAGGACAAGGAACTAATACAAGCCAATTTGGTGATCACCCTTTTTTTCTTTCCTTTTTTTCCCATTTCTAAATTTTGGCCCTAAATCTAGTCGACCTACTAGGGCTTGTTGCGAATTGTATTAGAGAAGAGTTATTGCAAAACCACTTGGACAACCTTCTGTGTTGGTGTTTCTTCTAGCTCTCCTCTAAATTTGAGACAATTCCCACAGTCAGATTGTGAGAAAACTCAAGCCCTAGTTGTAACCTTGAAAAATTACCTTGAATGTCGTGGTGAGGGGTCTTGAGGGTCTTTGCATATAAAAGTCAAAGGAAGTTTATCATTTTGACAGTAGAGGAATAGTAGATAGAGCAATTAAACAAATGCACAATGAAAGACAACCAAGAGATAAGAGACACAATAATTGGTCAAAGACCAGGGAAAAATGCCACAAAGTGGGAAAACCCTTACAAATCTTCTTCTATTAGATTGTCTTCAAATGTTCAGCAGAGAGAGTACTTCATCCAAGAGTCAAAGTCAACCTTTGACTAGCCAAATATCCAAAATCAATATCCTATAATGTTAATATGCCAAGTCACTATCCAAGAGAGAAAGCTGGAGTCAACTATAGTCAAATTTGATCTTCCTGAAATCTGCTCAAGTCAACAACAGTCAACTATTGTCAAAGTGTACCCTAACGAGAGATATGACAACAATCAAGATGGTCTTCAAGGAGCTTGGTGTTGGAGAAAATAATGCGACCTCCTTAGCAGATTGAAATGAGCCCAAAACAAATCAATTTGATGTAGTCAAACGTGGTCAACATGGAGATGGAGCCTGCGATCAAACTTTGCAATTAGGGCTTCGGTCAAGGAGCACAGATTATCTTGAATTTAGGATCAATATCTACGGCCTGTTAGAACATAAAAGTTTCACCCAAAAATGCAATCAAAACATGCCAATTATGCCCAAGTCAACGCTGGTCAATGTCCTGAAACAACCCTGTAATTCAGCCCTATCAGAAACAACCACTTGTCCTTTGCAAGTGTGAGAGAAATCTTCCACTTCTGAGATGTATGAACCAATAGGAAGAGGAGAGGGAAGATGTGTTGTGTGGCGATGAAGTGCCAAATGAGGTTTGAGGTCTCTTGTATTTATATGAATCCATGTGGGTGAAAAGACATGACTTTTGGCCTTCATGAACCTACATGATGGTGTAGCCGACCTTGATAGTTTGCACATGTGTGGGCTTTAATTAAAACACACTTCTCCTTGTTCGATTTGAGTGATCTTTAGGTATATTTTGGTCCTCTCGAAAAGAGGAATTCAATGCAATAATTATCTCCATTACTTGAGCTATCCAAAGTGGAATTTGACCCTAGTTGCATAATATAACAGTGGTAACATCAGACAAGTGTTCTAGTCTCAGATGATACTAAGAGGCTAGGGAACACTAGATCTCCAAAACCCAGAAAAGGTTTCGCGAGATAAGCTTGGTAAACACCTTAATTAAATTAATTTTCCATAATTAAATTATTTCCTAAGTCTAACTTAGGAAAAATGGTAAATTAAAGATAAATAATTAAGGATGTTCGAGATTGCTCTAAAGACTTCTATTGATGAAGTCTAATTGATCTTATCCATTGATGGAGATTAAATTGTGGTCGTTGAGACTCTAATGAGAGATTATAAGAGTAGGTTGAAGGGGTTGGAGAAAACATAAGATAGATTAGAGTCATCAGAATGATCATTGTGGCAGATCGAGCTACCCAGTTCACAGCTTCAGTGAGGGTGCAATTTGAGCCAAAGGGAGAGCATCAGACAGAGGGAGCAACAAATAATTTGGGAGAAGAATTCCATAGATATTCCAGGTGATTTTCTAGTGCCGGAGTGGCAGGAAAAGGGACGCTGAATACATCTGCAGAGGAGGTCATACAAGCAATGTGAATAGGCAGAAATCCTAGTGCGAGTTGCTGGAAGAGCCACAGATGAACAACTAAAGGCCGGATCTAATTTCGGAAGGCAGAGCGAGTGGTTTCCAATGATAGAGGGAGGCAGGATGGCTTAGTTAGAGCTAGTTTCCAAGCAGTGCGAGTTGATCTAGAAGCAGCAGTGCGAATTGTCGGTGTGGGGTTCAAGCAAGCCAGAGGAGTCCGAGTTTATTAGCAGAGTAGTTTTGGTATCTCTAGATGATTTTTCCACTATATTTCTGGAGGATAGCCAACTGGGCATCGAAATTGTAATTATTTCCAAATTGCTGCATAATAAAATAAACTCCCCTCTACTGGACCGGTTTTCCCTTCGGGGTTTTTCCGAGGACATTTAGTCGAAAAATATTGGTTTCATTTTTATTGTGTGTGCATCTATTTGTCAGTTCCTGTTTTACTTCTGTAACATTTTTAATTGTGAAGAATGCATCAATGATTTATTCGTTATTTGTCATAAACAAATAATCTGCTAACAGTTAGAAGAATAAACTCTAGTTGGTGTATTCAAGGAAATTTCACAAGCATAACATAGATGGTTGGAAAGTTTATTCTGAGACGCTTCCAATGGTATATGACACTCCCTCTAACTCCTCATGGTTGAGGAGATATGAATTTTTGAAGTTTATTAATAATACTACCTTTGACAAGTTGGCCCCACAGTGACGGTTTCGACTCCGAAGAGCACTATATATATGTTGGAATTTCTAAGTCTAACTCGTTAGAGACCATTCATGTACTTTCTGATTTATTCCTACCTACTTGTTATGTTAATTGACAAGTTATTTACCATGTAAATACTGGAAATAAATACAAGTACATGCTCAACACATTACAGAGCATCAACTTAAGGAAACAGAAACAAGCACACAAGTGACACCGTTGTTTTTGGACTAATGTTCCCGGAAAAACCCAATGCGGGAAAACCGGTGCAGCTATTTGAGGGTTTGATTTATTAAGCAGTTTCAGAATACAATTTGGATGCCAAATCCGACTCACCCGACAGAGAAAAATCTCGGCAGTAGTACCTCTCTACTCGGAAGTAGATATTCTGGTTGAAACCTCGGATAAACACTCCGACAGCTCCACAACTCCAATTTGCCCCACGAAACCCCAACGTCAGCCTCTAGGGATTGCGTCAGCCTCTCTCTGGCCCAGTGTTAGCCCAACGCCACTTTGGCTTGGCCTGCGTCAACCTCTGGAGGCACTGCATTAGCCCTTTGTTGCGCCACCCACGGTGGCCCTCTGAGGCAATGTGCAGCTTTTGGCTGCCTCTGCGTGAACCCTGGCTGCTTCTGTGTGAACCCTTGGCTGCTTCTACGTCCCTCTCTCCAGCTACTGCGCTGATCCTGCTGGTTCTATCTCTGCTTCTCTGCTTCTGTATTCACTGCCCCTTAGCTGCAACTTTGATCACTCTCTCAACTTTCTCAGCAAACCCAGTCCCAGAAAGTCGAAATCTTGATCTCTTGGTGTGTTCTCCAAGTGACCCTCAAGCCTTCTCTTATACTTTTTTCGTTGACAAATCAACGGTCGATATTAAGTCTGTAATCAACGACTAAGATTAGATCTTGATCCATGACTTTTGGACCATTCTAACACAGTTTTATATTAATTCACATTAATATTTTATTTTCCCTAAGTTTAGACTTAGGGATTCCATTAAAAATATTAATTATTTTAATATCTCCCAAACTGTTTAGAATCTTCCCAAACCCTTTTTGGGTATTGGAGGTCTCATGTACCTTAGCCTCTCCACCAATTTTTGTGGCTAGAGTACATCCGATGCTACCCCAAATCAACACTCCCTCTTAGCGAGGACTGTGCTTTAGTAATACTACTCACTGAGTATCACCCTGATCATTCGGCATCGGTCCCTATGCTGATGCTAGGCCTGCTACTCATCATTTGCACTGCTGCATCCTGTATTGCTATCCATGGCCTTGCCACTGCGATTGCTGCATCCGTATTGCAACTCCCTTTGCATCCGTGCTGCTACCTATGTCCCTGCCATTGCCACTGTTGCGTCTGCATTGCAACCCCTCTCATCATGCTGCATCGTGCTGTCCATAGCACTACCACTGCTGACTGCTGCAGTGCAACTTAGTTACTAAGAAGTAAGTAACTGATCTCCCAACTCTGACATCTTCGTCAGGCTAGAAACACTCCTGATGCTGAAGCTCTCTCTATCACTGACAAGTGCTCCCTCTCTGACCTCTATGTTGCTGCAACAACTCCATGCATATCGCACCGTTGTACACCTCTCTGTGCCATCCTGCACTGGTGCAACACTCTTATGCCTCTGGCACTGTTGCAGCCTGCTAGCCTCGCGCTGTCATGAGAATCCTGCACTGTAGCTCCCTCTATTGCTCCATCCGCATCTGTCTCTACTGACATCACCAGTACTGCTACTCCGTCTAATCCAAGAGGCTAGGTACCTCGAAGATCCTGCCCCTCATCGCCTGTAGTCCACCTAACTACAGCTCGATGTCTCCCCACTTCTGCTCAAGTGGTGAGTGTGCACTCATGGCACAGTCATTGTCTGTCTCCACTTCCTTCTCTGCCCTTGCTGGCGCTACCTTGGTCTCGAAGGCCTCTCCCTTACTCTTCTTCCTTGGACACTGGGTCACATAATGACCCAACTCCCCACAGCGGAAGCATTTGACCTTGGAGAGGTTCTTCTTCCGTTTCTCTTGCTTTCCCTCAAATGCTAGGGCAACATCCACCTCCTCCTCCTTCTTGATTCTGATCCCCTTGCCGCTGCTTCTTGCCTTGCTCAGTCTTATGATCTCTTCTTGGCGAAGAGCAGCCCACATTTCCTCCCAATTTGGAAGGGTTTCCCTTCCCAGTATGCTCTGGAAAAACACCTCCAAGTCTTATAAGACTGCGTTTAGGGCTGTTCTCACCATTAATTCTTGATCTGACGAGGCCCCTATGGAAATCAGCTGATCTCGGATCTCCTTCAATCGACCGAGGAAGGGGTCGATCTGTTCTCCCTTCTACATCTGGTATGACCGTAGCTGATTTTCTAGTAAAATCCTTTTCTGCACAGAAGTATGCTGGTACAATTTCTTTAGGGCTTCCCACATGTCATTTGTCATTTCCTTTTCAGCAATATGTGGTGCTACATGGTCCTTGACCCCGTCAAGAATGATGCTCTTGGCCCTTGCCATTGTCTCCTCGTACTTGTCGTTATCAATTGGGTCAACTGGGATAGTTATCATCCTCAAGGCGAAGTGCTTGACATGATTTTTGTCTAGAATGGATAGGATTTTGGCCTTCCAGATTACGAAGTTTGAGGCTCAGTCCAGTTTTTCCTGGTCTCTTACCCCGTTCACTGCCATCTTGCTTCTCCTCTACTGCCCTCCTGGAAGTTATTGGTGTGACTCCCTCTGAGTTTTGATTTCCCTCCTAGAAACCCTTCTGCTAATGTTGAGATGCCCCCACTCCGATTGCTAGTGTAGCTGCACCACTGATCCAGATTTCTTAGCTAGAAATCCTCGGTAGTAACTCCCTCCTCCTTGGCCTTGCCCTGTTAGGTACTGTTCTGACTACAGTACCGCACTAGCTCCACTCTGCAACTTACCCACAGCGTCCTAAACCCCAGTGAAACGAAGGTTAGAGCTCCAAGGCTTTGCGTAATCCCGACATCGGCAAATTAGCTTCCTTAGCCATCTGCATCAACCCTCCTATCCTCTGCGTGAGCCTATCTTTGCCTCCCTCAACCTCTGCGCTACCTCTTCCTGGCTCAATCTTGATGACGTAGGCACTGTGTCAACCCTTCCTTGCTGCTACTCTGCTAGGAACAACTTCTATCACTCGGGAGATTTGTTTTTTGCTGCTGTTGCTATGCTCGGATGATGTCCTCAGTTTTCTTGTGATTTGCAACCACGCTCTGATACCATGTTGGAATTTTTAAGTCTAATCCGTTAGAAACCCTTCATGTACTTTCTGATTTATTCCTACCTACTTGTTCTGTTAATTAACAAGTTATTTACCATGTAAATACTGGAAATAAATACAAGTACATGCTCAACACATTGCAGATCATCAACTGAAGGAAACAGAAACAAGCACACAAGTGACACCGTTGTTTTTGGACTAATGTCCGCAGAAAAACTCAATGCGGGAAAACCATTGCAACTATTTGAGGGTTTGATTTATTAAGCAGTTTCAGAATACAATCTAGGTGCCAAATCTGGCTCACCCAACAGAGAAAAATCTCGGCAGTAGTACCTCTCTACTCAGAAGCAGATATTCTGGCTGAACCCCAGATAAACACTCTGACAGTTCCATGTTAGGATATTCCGACACATAGGAAATAGTTAAGTACAACTTGGTCTAGTATAGAGTTAGGTATAGAGTTAGGTAAAGTGTGTTTCTTTACTATGTACATTTTGTAACTTACAACCCGACGGTCAGATATGTAGTGATCCGACGGTTCATTCTCTCCTCTGTATTACCGACACTTGATCCGTGGCCTAACACCCGATTGGTCCATGATCTCTATTTAAAGAGCATGGAGGGTCATTTGTAGGGTAATCCGTCTATGAGAAAAGCATATGTAAATTTTCATTCTTTTATTAATAAATTGCCTAAAGTGGCCGCGTTGGCTCAGGCCGTGGACTGTTTCCCTCTTTGAGGGTTTTAACCACGTCAAAATACTGGTGTATTGATCTGTGATCTGTTTGTGAGCGGTGTCCTTTGGTGTTCTGTCTGAGGAACTTACCCTGTAAATTCCTACATGGTATCAGAGCTATTTGAGGGCCGCGTCCGTTGGTGATCCAAATCTGAAGCCGGTAGAACTGCATCCGACTGCCGTTTCCTAGATCTACTGTTTCTGACTGCTTTCGGGCCGAGAGGACTGCTCTGTTGTGTTGGGAGCATCTGTTCCAGTGAGGAACCCCTTTTGTTTCACGCGAAAAGGTTTCCGGTAGCCCTAGCTGCGTCATTTTTAAGATCTGGAGGTATACAGTGTTTATTTGCAGTTTACAATTATTTTCTCTCTGTTTATTTCGGTTTCGGTTTATTTAGCTTTTTTTATTACCGGATCTATACCTTTCATTTCTGCGTATGCTCTTTGCCCTGTGACTCTGTGCGATCTGGGCAAATCAGAAACAGAAAGGAAGGATTTTTCTCATGCGTATGCTCTTTTCCGCTGCGCCTTAGTGTGATCTCGGAAAATCAGAAACATTGAGGAAAATATTTAGTTTCCGGCTAAAGCTAACTTTGAGCCGCAAGGTTCGTTTTTGAAAATATTTAGTTTCCGGCTAAAGCTAACTTCGAGCCGCAAGGTTCGTTTTTTTTTTGTATGTCTGTGTTGGGTTTTGTGTTTTTTGTTTTGTAGGGAAAAAGAGCTTTCTCAAAGCAAGCACGCAACCCCCCCTCTCTCTCTCTCAAAATTTTTGTATAGCTCACTTTGTGCAAAGCTAATTTATGAGAGTAGAGGTCTTGGGTTCAAGTCTCCATTTTGTGGGGGCGGATTTTTTCATTTCCGCACTTCGTCGGCGACTTCGTCAATTTTTTTTCAAAAAGCCATAGCTTCTTCATTCGGAAACCGTTTTCAGAACCGTTTTTTTTGAAACGGCCTAATTTTTCGAGATCTTTCCATTAGTACACTTAGTTTCAGCATCTACAGCTTCAGTTTCTGTTAAAAATGGAAAGTCCATGCCAAGTCATTCTTGATAGCACTAACTACTTCCAATGGTGGTCCTACATTGTGGATTTACTTAGAAGTAAAGGTCTTTACAGAATAGCCACAGGCCAAGAGACCAAACCGAAAGATGAAGATAAGGCAGCTAAATGGGAAAATAGGCAAGACCAAGCACGTGGGTTGATAGGGATGTCTATTTCTCCAGATCTTAGATTCCATATTGTAGAACTTGATACTCCTGATGAAACACTGCAACAAATTACTAAAGTCTTTGGAATTAAAAATGAACTTAAAGCCCATCAACTTGAAAATGAATCGCTTACATTGGACCCCAATAATTTTTCTTGCATTGAAGGTTTTTTGTCCAAGTTCAAGACCCTTAGACTTCTCTTGGAAGGTGTTAAGGTTAAGAAAGAAGATAGTAGCCTTATCTACTCCATTCTTACTAAGTTGGGACCAGCCTATTCTGTGTTTGTTTCCACCTTCCATTCTACAAGAGAAGCCTTCATTTCTCAAGGACAAACCTTCAAGCCCCCTTCCTTTGATTCCTTTTGTGATTCTTTAATAAGAGAACAAGAAAAACTATTACACCTTGGTCTTCTTCATCTTGGAAACTCTTCTAAGAAAGCGTTAGCCGCCTAGCAGCAACTAAATCCAAAGAATCCTAAAAAGTTGTATCCTAAAAAGAATGGTCCTAAACCAAACAAGGCTCCTAAGCAATTTCAGCCTCACAATGAAAAATCATTTCAACAAAATGATAAGACAAATAAAAAAAAGGGAAGAAGACTGATAGACATTGCAACTTTTGTAATCGAGATGGCCACTTAGAATCCAAATGCTTTAAGAAGATGGAAGCCTTGGAAGCAGCAATGAAGAAGCATAACATCCATTTGGAGCAATCTTCAACTTCAACTTCATCTTCAGGAATGGCACTTTCTTCATGTGGTTGTCAAGCATCTCGGTCTGGCTATGCACTAAATGTATCTTCTTCTTCTCATTCTCATGAGTGGCTCATTGATTCTGGAGCTTCTTATCACATGGCCAAAAACAAAGCCATGTTTTCTTCTTTAAATGATTGTAACACCAAAAATATATATGTTGGTGATGATAGATCTCTTAGTGTTGTAGGGACTGGAACTGTTCATCTAGACAATGGTCAGTATAATGATGTATAATGTGTTCCAACCTTACCCTGCAACCTTCTATCTGTATATCAGACAACCCATTCAGGTGAAGGTAAAATCGTTGAATTTTCATCTCACGATGTTGTAATTAAGGACCTAAGAGATCCTAGACAGATTTTAGCTACTGGCATTGCTGATGATTCTACAAGGTTGTATAAGTTTCACAACTTTGGGTCATCAAATCTTCCCTCAGTATTTGTTGCTCATAATGATGAAGTGAGCAAACTTTGGCATGAGCGATTTGGTCACTTAAACTATCGCTCTCTTCAGAATCTATGTAAAGAAAATATGGTGACAGGTCTTCCAATGGTATCTTGCAGAGATGGTGTTTGTTCCGGATGTGTACTCGGAAAACATCATCGGGACAGTTTTGAAAAACGTGCCTCTTGGCATGCCTCAACCCCTTTATAGCTCGTGCATAGTGATTTATGTGGTCCACTTCCAGTTGCTTCATTCTCTGGCTACAAGTATTTCTTAACTTTCATTGATGATTTCTCCAGACGCACTTGGGTATACTTCTTAAAACTCAAGAGTGAAGTATTTAACATGTTCTTGGCCTTTAAGGCCTTTGTTGAAAAACAATCTGGACATCAAATTCTTAAGTTAAGATCTGATAATGGTGGAGAATATGTTAAAAACACATTCATCAACTTTTGCACTGAGAATGGAATTCAAATGCAACATACTGTTCCATATACTCCACTACAAAATGGTGTAGCTGAAAGGAAAAATCGCACCTTAAAGGAAATGGCTAATTGTATGCTTCAATCTAAAGGACTTAGTCTTAATTATTGGGCAGAAGCAATTAACTGTGCAAATTACATAATAAATCGCACTCCTACTAAGGTTTTAAAGAATATCACTCCAGAAGAAGCATGGAGCTCAAACAAACCAAATGTAAGTCACTTTCGTGTTTTTGGAAGTGAAGCATGGGCCCATATTCCAGATGAGAAACATAAAGCTTTAGAACCAAAGAGTGAAAAATGTATTTTTGTTGGATATTTTGAAGATGTCAAAGGATATAGACTTATTCCAATTAAGTCCAAAAATGTTATCATTAGAAGAGATGTAAAGTTTGATGAAAATATATCGGCCTGTGAGCCTAGTTCGGCGGATGTGCCACCTCTCCCTATCTCTTCTACTTTTGAAAATATTTCTTCTTCAGATGATGAAAGCGAGGATGAAAATCCTCCCCCACCTTCTCAGGATCCTCCTTCAGCTCCTCAGCTTCCAAAATGGGTCCGTGCTACTCGGGATGCAGCAGGTGATCTTGCCGGTGATCCTACAGATCAACGACGTACACGTTCTCAGTTCGAGAGATCCTCCTCTTTACTGGCTCAAGCTTCAGTGAATTATGATCCTGACACCTTTGCAGAAGCTTCAGGCCATCCAGATTGGGAAGCAACTATGAATGAAGAATATCATTCATTATTGGCAAATGATACATGGGATCTTGTTCCTCTTCCAAAGGGACGAAAACTTGTTAGATGCAAATGGGTTTACAGAAACAAGTATGGACCAGATGGGAAAGTTGATAAACATAAAGCTCGTCTTGTTGCTAAGGGTTTTTCACAAGTTGAAGGCATTGACTACACTGAAACCTTCTCCCCTGTTGCCAAAATGAACTCTATCCGCCTTGTTCTTTCCCTTGCTGCTTCTTTCAAATGGGAAGTCCATCAGATGGATGTTAAATCCGCCTTCTTGCATGGGGAATTGCATGAAGAAATCTATATGGAACAACCTATTGGCTTTATACAAACAGACTCCAGCCTTGTATGTCGGCTTAAGAAATCCCTTTATGGTCTCAAGCAAGCTCCTCGAGCTTGGTATGCCAAAATGGATAACTTTCTTGTAGAATCTGGCTTCTCTAGGTGTCATTCTGACAATACTGTCTACACCAAGAAAGTGGGCAAGTCTCTTATCATTCTTGTTCTTTATGTTGATGATCTTATCCTGACTGGTAGTGATCCCAACCTTATAAACCATGTGAAGTCTAGCCTTAAAAGGAAGTTTGAAATGACAGACTTAGGACACTTACATTATTTTCTCGGTCTTCAAGTCTTGCAATCCAAGGAAGGTATTTCCCTTTCTTGGTCCAAGTATGCCTGTGATAGTCTACGCCACTTTCACATGGAAGACTGTAAGCCAACCCCTTCTCCCTTTCAGTCTGGAGTCAAACTTTCAGTCACTTGTACTTCTCCTGAAGTTGATGCTACCTTATACCGTCAACTTGTAGGAAAACTTTTGTATCTAACCCATACTCGTCTTGACCTTTCCTTTGCTGTTGGCCTTGTTGCTCGGTTTATGCAAAACCCACATGAAAGTCATTGGAAAGCAGCTAAAAGAATACTTCGTTATGTTCGAGGTACAGTTCAGTTTGGGATTCATTACAGTGCCGAAGCATCTCCTCTATTGGTTGGTTTCACTGATTCCGATTGGGCTGGTGACCCTGATGATCGGAAGTCTACTGCAGGTTATGTGTTCACTCTTGGTTCAGGACCTATTACATGGGCTTGCAAGAAACAAGGTACCATTTCTCTTTCTTCAGCAGAAGCAGAATATCGTGGTGCCGTAGAAGCTAGTAAGGAAGCCTTGTGGCTTCGTCAGATCCTGTCAGAGTTTGGCTTTCAGCAACAGCATCCGACTACACTTTGGTGTGATAATCAAAGTGCCATTCAGCTATGCAAAGATCCAGTCCAACATCAGCGCAGCAAACACATTGAACTCAATGTTTTTAAAACCGGAACCGGTGACCGGATCGGTCCACCTAATGAACTGGTTTACCGACCGGAACCAGTCTAACCGGGACTGGTTTGGTCTAAACGAACCGGTTTTAAAAAAATACATTAAATAATTAATTTTAATGAAACAAAACTATTTTTAAGATGTAAAACCATGATTCCAAGCCAATAGAGACAAAATATGCAAAGTTTTCTCATTTATATACCATGTAAAGGTGAATATATCAAAATGGCACCGAATACAATACATATCATCGAAAAAATAGCAAAATACATAAGAAATGAGGCTCTAAATGGCCTATAAAGTCCAAAAACAATGCTGCAAGCTATGAGGCCATTGACCTACTACAAGTCTACAGTGTACACATGATCAATCATCAAGTTCATCACCACTACTAGACACAGGATCATCATCAGGAGCTACATAGACATCATCTAGTTCAGAGTTTGAGGATGCCTCAGCCTGATCTGCAACCTCAGTATCAATGCCACCAATGACAATAGAAGTGGATCTAATGGAAGCACGAGTTTGTCGACCTGCATGACTAGTGCCTTCCATTGGTTGTTTGCCTTTCCTTGATGCAGCTATTGATCCTAGTTCTAATGCCACCACATAATCTGCATCATCCCCCGCTAAAGCCACGTCGATATCAAAATCAGCCTCAAACACAGGTTCTTCAGTCTCCTCCACCCATTCTGATGTTGGATCAATATCGTCCAACACAATGGCATCTAGATCAGGAGTTTTGCTCATCATTTGGAGCTCCGATTGCATTTATTGTTTAGCCCCAAACCATGAAATCCTGAAAACCATTAAGTCTGCTGAATTTTGAGTGAAATCTAAAATTCTAGTTTCTCCATATGAAATCCAATGAGGTTGAAACCACTCTCAAACATCCTGAGTCATTTCATGGTAATGTTAAAAATTTAAGTAAAAGGATGAAAATGAAAATTAAAGGAAATGTCACTTTTACTTTAAGAATTTAACATTACCATTAATTGCTAACATTGTTAGGGTTGAAACACCCTTAGTTTCCCCCCAAAACCCCTGAAACAAAGTGAAAAATATGATTTTTTAACTTTACGGTGGGCGTGCCAAAAACCGGCTGGTTTAGGACAGAACCGTTCCGTCCTAAACCGGCCGGTTTTCACCGGTTAGGGCTGAAAAAAGGTGAAATGCCCTATCAAACCGGGTTTTTTGGCCGGTTCGGACCGGCAGCCTTGCTAACCGGCCGGTTTGACCGGTAACCGGTTTTTGAAAACGGTTTTTAAAACACTGATTGAACTGCACATGCACTTCATCGGAAAGCTCATTCACGACCATGTTCTTGAAGTGCAATATTGTTCAACAGATAATCAAGTTGCAGACATCTTTACAAAGGCTCTTACAGAGGCGAAGTTCACTAAACTTTGATTTATGGTTGGAGTTCAGGAAGTTTTCAGTAAGGGGGGATAGGCTCTAGTGCCTCCTTCCTTCTCCTATTGTGTCATATTTGTAAATCCTTCAATCCTATCCCAAGTTGTTCTTAAGGGGGCATGTTAGGATATTCCGACACATAGGAAATAGTTAAGTACAACTTGGTCTAGTATAGAGTTAGGGAAATAGTTAAGTACAACTTGGTCTAGTATAGAGTTAGGTAAAGTGTGTTTCTTTACTATGTACATTTTGTAACTTACAATCCGACGGTCACGATATGTAGTGATCCGACGGTTCATTCTATCCTCGGTATTACCGACACTTGATCTGTGGCTTAACACCCGATTGGTCCATGATCTCTATTTAAAGAGCATGGAGGGTCATTTGTAGGGTAATCCGTCTATGAGAGAAGCATATGTAAATTTTCATTCTTCTATTAATAAATTTCCTGAAGTGGCTGCGTTGGCTCAGGCCGTGGACTGTTTCCCTCTTTGAGGGTTTTAACCACGTCAAAATACTGGTGTATTGATCTGTGATCTGTTTGTGAGCGGTGTCCTTTGGTGTTCTATCTGAGGAACTTACCCTGTAACTTCCTACACTCCATAGCTCCAATTTGCCCCACGAAACCCTAGTGTCAGCCTCTAGGGACTGCGTCAGGCTCTCTTTGGCCTAGTGTTAGCCCAATGTCACTTTGGATTGGCCTGCGTCAGCCTCTGGAGGCACTGCGTCATCCCTTTGGCTCTCTGCGTCAGCCACGCTGGCCCTCTGAGGCACTGTGCAGCTCCTGGCTGGCTCTGCGTGAGCCCTGGCTAGCTCTGCGTGAACCCTTGGCTGCTTCTGCGCCCCTCTCTTCGACTACTACGCTAATCCTCCTGGTGCTATCTCTGCCTCTCTGCTTCTGTATTCACTGCCTCTCAGCTGCAACTCTGATCACTCTCTCAACTTTCTCAGCAAACCCAGCCCCAAAAAGTCGAAATCTTGATATCTTGGTGTGTTCTCAAAGTGACCCTCAAGCCTCTTCTTATACTTTTCTCATTGACAAATCAACGGCCGAGATTAAGTCTCTAATCAACAGCTAAGATTAGATCTGGCTTGATCCATGACTTTTGGACCATTTTAACACAGTTTTATATTAATTCACATTAATATTTTATTTTTCCTAAGTTTAGACTTAGGGAGTCCATTAAAAATATTAATTATTTAATATCTCCCAAACTGTTTGGAATCTGCCCAAACCCTTTCTGGGTATTGGAGATCTCATGTGCCTTAGTCTGTCCACCAATTTTCGTGGCTAGAGCACATCCGATGCTACTCCAAATCAACAATATAGGCATGAGGATGAGGCATTTTAGCAATTTGCTCAAGGAAAATTCGGTTTTGTTTAAACAAGCAAAGAAAAGAAGGGTTTCTGGGTTAATATCTCATGAACCAAAAGTGAGGAGAGGTCGAATTGGGGAGGTTATCTATGGAAGGGATTTTGGCACATTTTTAAAGGGTTTAAGCACATTTTTTTCAGTTCTTTTTGGCGCATTTTTAAAAAGGGTTCTGCACACTCTTTGAAGGTTTCCGGTTCTAGTTAGAAGGCTGTTACAGACTTGCATCTTGGACAACAGGTGCTACTGTTGCTTTTCTCTTGTGTAGTGTATGTGAGAGGGCCAATATCCCTGGTACGAGAGTCCTTATTTCTCTTTATTAAAGCAAGGGTGGTAGGGTGGAGCAAGGCAAGGGAGTTGTAGCTTCCTTCAAGTTGAAGCCTGTAAATTAGGGGGTTGGTGCCTCCTTCCAATAGGTGCTGGTAAAGTAGGGGGTTGTTGCCTCCTTTAAGTTGGTACTTGTAAACATTGAAACTATTTAAGATAAGTTTCGTGCATAAATTAATGTGTTGTTGATAAGTATTATTTGCATGTTGTCTTTGAAGTTTTAAACAATTGTCAAAAGTGTCCAATACTAATTCGCCCACCCTTCTCAGTATTTGTAATATTTCCAACAAGCATTGGACATGAACTTCCACACAATTCTAGTTTTGGACATGTAAGAGTCGTCCAAGAAGATCCTTTCTATTTTGTAATTCACTTTAATTAAATTTAATTATTAAAGTGAAGATCCCTCTATTAGTGAGTTGATTAATGTCTAATAAAACGTAATGTAATTACTTTAGTGCTTTAGAAGTAATCTCCATTGTCGATTGGATTTAATCTCAACCATCGATTTCATTGAGAGATTAGGGTTATGGAGACTTGGTCATCAACTCAATGTTATAAAAGAAAGACAAAGTGAAAGGAAAAGACAGAGTGTGATGCACAAAAAGTGTTAGAAAAATATAAGTGAGAGAGTGATAAAGGATTTACACTCAATGTGGAAGTCGAAAGGAGAAAAGAGGAAAAAATATGAGCAGCAAAAGGAGAATAAGTTAGCTCTCAGAAACTGAAGGGGCTATACACAACAGGTGCAGAGGCAACTTCAAGAGGCCATACAAGCCAACAAAAGAGAAGGGCAGTCATACAATTTTTTGGGATAGATTTCTGCAGTAGTAAGAGGGCTTTTACAAGAAGTTTTGATAGGGCCATATAGGTGGTACGATGCACCAGAACAACCACGTTTTATTGTAAATTTTTTCATGTTTTCAAAGTGAGCTATTTTCCCAGTTTGGGAGCCCTTGTAAGATTAGAGTAATTTTAATGAAAATATGATATTTGAAAGGAAAAATATTTTGTGTATTTTGAAGATTGGTTTCCTGTAGCTTCTACTGAATTTTTTATTTCTAGTTAAATTTCCAGCAAGTGTATTTTATTATATGAGTTGAAGAATTCAAACGAAATTAATTTTCCAGTAAGGAAATCATAAGGAATTCATTTTCCTAGGTTGTTGGAATATATATTTCAACACAAACTTTTCACATTGCACTTGACAGGGGGGATATCAGATATCAATGATAGTCAGGATTCAAGATTTGGGAATTCCTATCTGTCATAAAAATCAATCAACATTTGGGAATTCTAGCATAGCAGCTAGTCTCCTCAAATCAATTGAATCAACTATTCGGATGCTAATAAACAGAAAGGGAATGTTCATACATGGTAACTGTTCAATTCCAGGTGAATTATTCAACATCCAAATATCAGCAGGTTTTTTAGGTATATCTTCATCGGAGTTGAGTTCAACAATTCTAGATTGAAGATGATACGAGTGATTGGGATGTAATATCCCTTAGGGTAAAATTGCCCTTAAGGTTAGCAAAAAAACACACAAGAAGTTTTGTATTCCAACTAGCCTCAAAATATACTTCAATTTGACAATCAGAGGCTCTATCGAAATGCAATAAGATACAATAATTATGTATGCAACAGTTCATTCCCATGAATCCTATTCAATAGTACAATAATTATGTATGCAACAGTTCATTCCCATGAAACCTATTCAATAGTACAATAATTAGTTTAGAACTTTAGATCCACAGTCCTCCAAAAGCAGTTGAAATACACAAGGGTTATCACATTAACCAAACCCTATTGCTCTAATAACCTAACTCTGACCTTGCCTCTATCTTCAGTACTTGTACCTCCTACTGCCTTCGATGGCACTGATTTGTTATGGTAATTTACTTACAGACCCTCCGTGATCTATGGATCAATGTTGTGAACATCGGCATTGGGATAAAATTGACAACGGTCTGGAAAACCAAAAAATCATAAAAATCGGGAAAATATCGGTAAAAATCGGCAAACATCGGCAAAATCAAGATACCATCAAAATATTGGTAAAAATTGGCAAATATCGGCTAGGCCAAAAAATCGTGATTTCGAGATAAAATCAGGATGTTATTGAGATGTTTGCAACACTGCTATGGATGCTATGGTGATCCTTGATTGTGCCCTCTGCTGCTATTCCAGACCCTTGCTGCTGCCTGAACTCGTCTTGAGGCTGTTGTTGGTGCCAACCAGGGCCTCCCCAACCTCCGAAAATCCAGTTCACTGCCAAGGAGAACTTATAACATACCTCTGCTAGCCTAGGGTTATGCTCTGCTGCTTGAGCAATGTCTATAGTACCTCGCTGCTTAGGATTAGACACTAAAGTTGCTGTCCAATTCTCAGTGAGATGTCACTGTCTCAACAGGGACTTAGGCAGTGGTTTGCTGCTTTCTGGAGTTGGTCTACAACCCTAATTTGGGCCTCAAGCCTGTGCTACCACATAATAGCCACCTGTTATCAAGACGAGGGCTTTGTTTCCCTAGTATTGCCTCAGCGAGAACTTAACACTACAGAACATAATGCTCTATCCTCTCATCAGATGAGGGCTAGCTGCCCTAGGGTGGCCTCCATGAGGCTCTAGAAGGCATTTGCTGGCCCATATAGAGTTTTGTTGCTCATTCGCTGCTCCAGAAAACCCAGATTGCTTTGCCGCCCTAGGTTTTAGCCTTAGACTGCCTCGCTGCCTTGGATAGAAGCCTCAGACTGCCTCGCTGCCTTGGATAGAAGCCTCAGACTGCTGCGCTGCCCTAGCTCTTAGCCACAAAAGCCTCAGAATGGATGAAGATGTCACAGAATGTCTCCTTAAGCCAATTAACCTAGAGAAATCTCCTTGCTTGCCAAAACGAGATGAAAAATGTCTCAGAAAGTTTGCCAAACAGATTAGAGAAGGGGATGGGATTGGCTAGGGTGGAATCTCTCACCACCGAAACCAATCAAGGAAAAAGGGGTCTTAAAACCCTCACAGCCTCGACTCACAAAACAGAAATATCTGAATACCATGGATCTTTTTCTTCTTTTATTAAAGTGACTTATAATAACATCTTCTCTAGTCATTTTTTAATTAATTCCCAAATATTACATCATTTCTTTTTAATATGTAGCCTATGGGAATGTCTAGGCTATTTATTCTCTATTTCCAATTCTCGTAAAAAGGAACATTACAAAACCCTAATAAGTCAAGCTTATATATTGCAACTTTTATTTATTTTTACATCTTGTTGAATTGACTTCCAATTGAGGACAGTCCTTATTCAAATCCAAGGTAAAGGGCTTGCCAATGCTGAGGCAAAGTTCAAGTCTAATTACTTTAGGACTCACACAATCATGCAAAAGTTTTGTATTAGATACAATTATATTGTAGCGTTTGTTCACTTAGGTGATGCAAACATGATACCATATTCTGAGTGTAGCTCATAGTTTCGAGTTTATAACTTTATATATGCTTAATGTAAAATATCCATGTGATCTTCAATCTCAAAATGTAATATTTTAATCATTTCATTGCTTTATGCTATCTTTTGTTCATTTTAACATTGGAAAGCCATGTGGAGAAGATCAATGCCTTCTCTTAGAGAAAGATAAAGTGGTGATAGAGTAATTTATTAATGCCAGGCACAAAGTAATGGATGCATCCTAAATGTTACATTTGGAAACTCATGTGTAACCATTAAGATACTATGGTTAATCTTTACTTTATTGGCATACTCTGAAAAGATACACTTGTTTGAAAATATTTGTAGAACTCCTAGCTGAGTTTATCCTTCATTTCATTGAGTTTGTAATATATTGTGAACAGGGAAAATTTTAAGGATCCATGCTTATCTTAAAGTGTAGAAACCTTGGCAAACCTTGCCAACACTTGAAATGCCAACCATAAAATGTTTAGTGACATTTTTGTTAAAATATTCAAATTTGTAAGGATTTTATATAGTTTCCAAAAATATCTGGCAATCTTTAGAGTAAAAAACTTTTATCCTATACAATTTGGACGAATCAATTTAAAAATAAATTAGAAATCAACGAATCTATTTTTCAAAAAGAAAAAGCATGCAGAATTTAGCCCCTAAAATATTCCTTGGTTGTGAGACCTCACATTCTAGTTAAATTTATTTCTTGTAATTAGCAATTCAAAGTAATGTCCTCTCAACATGTTAGTTAATCAATTTCTAATCAATATGTAATCTTAAAGCATATCACATAACTCACTATGGTTTACCTTTTCCCAGCAGGGAAGCATTTTTCAACATCGTGGGAACATACCTATTTGGATATGTAACATAGTCACTGAGTGAAATGTTCTTGTTAAACTTTTCATTCCATAAGGAAGTTCCGTCATGATTTTGGCATTGTTACAATGATAAATTCCTATGCAATTTTTTGTTTGAAATCTCTCGAGTAACAAATTGCATAAAATATTTCTTCTTTATGCAAAGCTTACCATGCTGTATTACTATCAAAATTCTCATAACCATATTCTAAACCTTCAATTTTTTCTTATTGATTTGTCATTTTACAATTTTGACATTAAGCTCCATCTAGCTCATGCTACTAAAACATTTACAAACTTTCCTTTATTATTTCCTTATAAAAGAATGACAAGAATACCCAAAACTATCCATGTGACTTGGGTGCTGATATTGTCTAAACCTTTGTAGGTCTTGTAATGGAATTTTTAATTTGAAAGTTCCATATTATTTAAGCTAGTGGACACATTTTATGTATTTAAACTTCCTTATGTCTTTCATTTTAATTCTGTTTCTAATATACTTGTGCTATTTTATTTTGAAAAAGATCCATTTATGTATGAATGGCAGGTATGGAATTCAAATCCAGATGAAGACCTGCAAGTTTTGGTCATAATATCTCGTCCTCCTATTAAAGTGTGAGTTAGAGACTTTGACTTTGGTTATTTAAATGCCTTTTGTTCTCTTGCCCTTAGTAGGCAGACCAACATGATTGATATTCTCTTATTATCAGCTAATTGTTTTTCCTTTCATTTTATCTTTTCTCGATTTATAATTATTGTTATACTGAATTTTGCGAGGGATTCTTCCCTTTTGCTTTTTGGAAGACGGGGAACACAAATGTCTAGATATTCGATTTTGGTTATATATATATATATATGTGTATATATATATATATATATATATATGTATATGTATTGTCATGATTTGATCCATTTTAATTATATATGGATCCATATCTTGAATATTTAGACCACACCCTCTTTTGACACTATTTTTATGATTATTAGTTGCCACTGTACTCTACTTGTATCGACCTATTTTAGCTCGGTCTTAAACATTAATATAATTTTCAATTAAATTTTCATTTTTTTAATCAAAATGTCCTTTATTGTCTTTAAAACACATAATGTTTGTCTTTGCATTGATTTTCTTTTGCTTAGTCAAGACATGTATCCTCGATGACTTAAATGACAAGTGGTTGACCTAGGATGTTGACCACTTAATGAGGAGTGTTGACCTTGGATGACTTCATCATAGTTGAAGGCAGGTGCTACAATTAGCGTCTTCACATTGCAGCTCTCTGATTTTGTCACTTGCAGAGATAAAGGTATCGACTCCGGTAGGCAGATGGGACCCCCTTTAATTAGAAACTCGGATGTCAAGTATCTCATGGGTCAGATTTGATGTGAGGTCAATTCTTTGCTATTCTTTGCAGAGGTCACAATCACCATTGTAGATGGGATCCTTCTCAAACTATAAGGCATAGGATCTGCTGCTGTTAAATTCCATGACAACAATCTCATCATGCACAAGCTCTGGAGCAGCGAATCTTGTCATTTTGACTTTGCTATCCTGTTTCTTTTTTGTAGCTCAGATATTGCCACCCCTAAATTGTTTTCCTTCATCAAGTTTATGCACTGAACATGGTACTATCTCATTGTTAACATCAATAGATTGCCCATGTTCCATAGTCTGATTTGATGAAATAGGGTTTTCTTCATTTATGTCATTCATATCCTGTTTTGTATGCCAATAATTGTGTAATATTCGTAACTGAAATATACAATGATAAACAAGGCAAACATAGAAAAAAACACACATGAAATTTGCACACAGATCAGACATAATGAATTAAGCCAAAAACTGCATTGCTTTGAGCCATTTTATTATAAAATCATGGGGTTGCAATTTGGTGTTTGGAAAGTGTGCACCTGGGCTTTCTCAAGGCAAGCTAGCAAAGCCCAAGTGATGAAAGAAAGTCCCCAAGTGCTGCTGGCTGACCCCTCTATGGCTATGTGCTGATCTTCTGAGGAAACTGTGCTGGTAGCTGCAAGAAATGGCTGCTAGGGCTTCCTCTGGTGCTCAGAAAATTCCGGGAAATTAGCCTTAGGCTCTCCTTCAATAACCCACAAAAACCCACGAAGGAAGTGGCCAAATGTTGACCTTGGTATTTCGGCCCAATTTCCCCTAGCTCCTCTAGCTGCTGGGTATTTCGAACCACATGTAAATACTGCTGTTAAATGCCCCCAAAATGGCTGAGATATTAAGCAAAACTCCCTCCTGAGCTTCTCTCCCAGACTCAACCCCAAATTCCCCCTCCTTGTGTCACACGTGTCACGAAGTAGGATTGTGTAGGCCCACGCAGTCTTAGTTGAACCTGCTCCAAGAACACGCTGAAATGCTCCCAGATCGATCTGAAGCTGATTGATACTCCCTCTTAGGGTTGGTACTCGAGGTCCACCAAAGCAAGTGTGAGATTCTTGCTTGAAAATCTCGTGCTCAACAACACATGCAAACTTGGCTTTCAGCTCAAGCGTGCTAGTCAAGGTGAGTGTTCAAATGATCAAAGATGCCCAAAATGAGTGCCTCCTCCTATTTTTTCATTGTGCCTCCCAATTGCCCATGTGGGGCCTGTTACCGCTCAAACTAGCAAGGGACCTAAAGGGGATCCCTAAAGGGCAAATGCTAGGCCAAGGGCAACAAATGGAGACTTAGCCCATTGTCACCTCAGCTAAGGCTCCCTTCTATTTATGGACTTTCACCGATGGGAGGAGACCCAGTATATTATGGAGTCATCGATGAAGGATAAGTCAATGAAATGATGTGGAGTGACCCTAATAATCCCTTTCCTGGAAGAGTTAGAAAGATAAGGCTTGCTTGCTTTCTAAGCAAGGTACAATGTCTTCTAGGGAAAGGAAAGGAGGATTTAAGGGTTAGGTTTATGGGATATGACTTATGAAAGAACTTCCTAATCCTAAAATCCTTATTGTGATTGGTATCCCAGATGGTTCTTGAGAAATTGTCTTTTCAAAAGGAATGGGATCACACGAGACCAAGTGGACTTGGTCTAGGATAGGAGGAATGAGCATGGCAACCAATGATGTTCTTACCCTAGACAAGGTGGGGAAAGGATCAAAGAAATAATTTTCACTTGAAGATGTTGTTTTGACCCTATGAGGTACTAGCCTTGGGGATGGCAGGGCAAGTTTTGATCCCGAAGTTAGTGCTTGGCTTTTCTCCCTAGTGCTTGGCTTTTGTCCCAACTCCACCGCCGGAATGGCTTCAAAGTTGGAGGAGAGCTTGAGGAAAGACCAACGCAGGAGACCGTAGGAGATCAAACTTTTTGGAGGGCTAGCTTGTCAGGAAATTGATGCCCTAGGTACCCCAACTTGGCTAGACCTGGAAGGAGGTGAAAGAATATGATTTTTAGTGACCACCCTTGGTAGATCAGTGCCTTAATCTTTGGGAGAATGGAGTCTATGATGAATATGAGTAGGATTTCTTGGTTCCCAGTCAAGGAGGCCTCAAGGTCACTTCGTTAGCCTTCTAGGTCAAGAAGAAGCAACCTTGTAGCTTTTATGCTTCGATGTGCAAAGAAAATGGCTTATCAAGGTCAAATTCTTTGATAGAATTACCCCCTGGAGATTTCGCTCATATTACATGGACCATACATTGAGAGATGCTATAATGGAGCCAAATTCCACAACTTTAAGTAGTAAATGCATGCAACAATTAACTCTAGAACAACAAAAATCCCAGTGCAACGTATATGACAAAAGTAAACAAGAATAACATTAAAAAGCATGTACTTGTAACAGAGTATATCCAACCATTCACAATTGACAAGAGAGAAGCTCCAAGAGAAGATAGACCAATATCCACACATCAAAACTCATCCATAAAGCTCCAATTCATTCTCTAGAAAAAGTGCGAAAATCTCAAGAGAAAGAAGTGATCCAAACCAAAGTGATGATGAGCAAATGAGCTTATGTCACTTGTATTTATACTTAACTTAGGAGTTCAAATTAGCCTCCTTGGCCTACATAAGCCCCAAAAATAAAATAATGTTCTAATAATTTAACTTTTGGTGACAAGGCCACCAAACTATCTCATAAATGAAAAAGTAAGCCTCTCAAGAGGTCAAATAATAATCTATATGCATGTCGTAGGGCCCTCTAAGAGGCCTAATGAAGTTCATGGGTGCCACAATGAAGAATATGACCCTCAAAAGCAGTGGACAAGGAGTTGACCCCTTTTTATAACCTGTGGTGCTCCAAATGACATGTGGGGGCACACAAGTGTCCTCATGGGTCTCCAAACAAATCGAAGATGTTTGTAGATCGCCTGCAAGGGCTAGGATGATGGTGTAGGTGATGCCACATCATCGTGCAAGTCTTGGATTATCTGCCAAGTATATGGTGTAGATCTGGGGCCAGCTGGGCATGATGGATTAGGTGCATCCTCTTCGTCAAATAAGTGAACCATGAGCAATCTCTGAATGGTTGTGGGGATCCATGGAGTGCAATCTGTTGCTATGGAGCCCCATGGCTCTCAACGCTCACCCTACGTGTGCCAATGTAGCTCTTTGGAGGATGAGGACTCGTATAGGGAGACCAAACCCAAGATGAAACCATATGCAATCTTGCATAAGATCCAATGTGTTCCCTAGTCTTCCAGTACAACAAGTCATTAGAGAAATCAAGTAAATGAGCTTACCTTATCATGGACCACAAGTGGGGACTTCATAATGGCCCGCCCTTCCATAATGGGCTTTGGGATGTGCCAATGTCTCCTAAATTCTAAATGGGGTTAACCAGTAATCCTATTAGGTGGTTTCTACTTCTAGAGGGGATAATATAGTCAAGGTGCATCCTTCAAAAGGTGGTGGCATGTGACAAATAGGTGAATGAAGTAGGGAATGAAAGGGCAGCCCTCGGTCACATGCTAGGGTACAAGGGTAGCTAATAAGAGGGAACCCCACACTTGGGTTTATAATGTGTAGGAGGGAGCAATTGTGGTACATGAGGTGCCTTGACCTTGATTTTTCCACCCTTCTTTATATGCCTTTTTCCTTTTTATGATTTTCTTTGATTAACTACTCGGGGCTCAAGGGGTTAGACCATGATGTATAAGATGTAGCAGTGAATTCCCCCTTTTAAGGTGGGGTGGTTCATCGCCCACTAGGGGTTGGGACAATCTGTTGGAAAATGTAACTATGTTTAGTCTTCATTAATGTACTTGAGTCATCATGTAATGTACTTTTCAGAAGAATAAAGAAAAGAATTATTATTATTATTATTATTGTGACTTATTAAAGCATGTGTTTCATGCTTGGGTCACCATGTTTTAGGTCAAAGTCCCCATTGAGGGCATCTAGGATTTATTCTGAGTCAATAGAGTCATAGTAATTTTAAAGAGACCCTTATTGGGCTTTTGAATCATGTAAAAAGGTTAAGTGTTGAGTCAAATATGATTTATGTAACCTCCACACGATGTCGACCTAGAAGAAGATCAAGTCAGCCAAAGGACCCAATTCGACTTGACATGGAGCCTATAAAAGCAAGCTCATCGAATTCATTTGGAGCATCATTCTCACACAAGTTCGAAATCTCTTGTAGCTGGGAAAAAGTGAGAAGTCCTCTTGTAGCTGGGTAAGAGTGCGAAGTCTATTGTCAAGAAGCCGGAATGAATGTGAGTTTGGGGAAGTCTAAGGACAAAGGAAAAATCAAAATTATGGTGCTTCTCTCTGTTTCGTGGTCTGGATTGGGAGATCGAAAGTTCCTAAGTTTTGCTGTTGCCAGAAGTTGCCTATTGTCGAAAGCTGCTGCCTAGTTGAAGTTGCTGGAAGGGGTCGAAGATCTGGGAGGCTGACTTGGTGTGGAGGGAAAGTTTGGTCTTGGTATAGGGTGGACAGTCTCAAAGAATACTATTGAAAGGAAGAATTATCTTGACTGGGTTTTCCCCTCGAGGGGGTTTTGCGATGGCATGCGCCTATATCTTATGTCTCTTGTTTTGTGATCTTCATACACACATAATATGGTAATTGCTTAATGAAAGATAAGAGAATAAAGAAGTAAAAGAAGCCAACACACTCACAAGTAATTATCAAGAAAGGAGAATCAAACCCTAATATAATTACTTTGATTTTCCAACAGAATCATGGGTTTCTATATGATGAAGAATGCTCATAGAACCTGTAGGAACCAGGGTGATGGCCATGATGATGGGGTAGAGCTCATGTATTGGTTTTTACCCATGTGCTAAATATATTTGTCCCGACCATCTTTTACATTTTTTGGTACATTTTCTTGTTGAGTGTGGCCATATATGCTTTTATCTTTCTTTTTAGCTGCATCAACCTCTGGGCTTCATTCTAGGCCATGACCCAAGGTGTGGGCAAGAGGAAGGGGCAAGCTAACCCTATGTGGACCCAATGGAGGAATGTGGACCAGGTGGGAGAAGTGATGAATGGGCTAATAATGAATGGAAAGAGGGTAATATAAGCAGATAAGGGAGCGGGACCATGCAGCCAAAATCGGGGTTTATTGTGAAATATCATCCCTGGAACCAATGGTCAGTAGAAGAGATCCCACGAGACTAGAATCCAAGGTTAATTCCTAAAAGGGGTCTAGGGGACAAAAGCACAAACCTAGTCCATTCTTTCCACCGAATCCCCCCATTAATCCATGCCCAAAAGTGTCCATGATAAGCAAACTACAATACTCAATTTCCAAATGACAAGGCATACCTTTAGATTCAAGAGGCCCACCTTCAAACATACGATCATGGCAGATGGGCGAGGGACGACATGTTTGGCTTAGGTGGCGGAGAAAATGGCACAATGAGTTAGCTGGTGGCTGCAAGGGGCTGGTGGCTGCTGACTAGGGCCCATCTTGGAGAAAAACAATTCTCCTAGGGATATTGCCCACAAAATGGTGGGTAACAGGGCCCAACCATCGAATCCTCATCTAACCCCTCCAAGGACTGTGTATTTCCAGGAGTGGGTCTTATTTCCTCCCTGGGGTGGTCCCCACCATCCACTAAACATTTGAATTTCCCTTTTCTCCTAAGTTGGGCCCTTGCCTTAGCTTCAAAAATTGAAGTGGGGTCCCACAACCCACTTTTCCTAAGTGTAAGTGCAAAATATCACAAAATTGGTAAAATTGATATTTCCCCTTAGCAATATTGCTAGGTGGGAATATCACAGTCATCCCTACCAAAATGTTGCTTGTCCTTAAGCAAATGTAATGATGGATGCTGGAGTATCCGCTCTCCCTCCCAAGTAGCATCCTCATCGGGCAGATTCCTCCATTTGATTAAAAAACCCCCTGATGGCCTTGTTCCGCAAGTGTCTCTCACGGGATTCCAAAATGCCCTTCATCATCCATGGGCAGTAACTCTGTAGCTATTGTCACCTGTTGCCCCAATGCCTTTTTCAGGCAAGACACATGGAAAATGTTGTGAACTCGACTCCTTGAGGGTAGCTCCAGCTCATATGCCACCTCCCAACTCTCGTGGTGAGTCTGTACGACCCATAAAAGCGGGGCTTGAGCTTCTTGTCCCCCTTCTGTTTGAGCGTGGATTGTCTGTATGACTGAAGTCTTAGGAAGACCAAATCCCCAACCTCAAACTGCCTTTCTACTCAGCGTATTAGCGTAGAGCTTTTACTAGTTCTATGCAGTCTGTAGGTTATCTTTGAGAGCCCACAAAATATCTTGGCTCTCCTGAATCCAATCCTTGGCCCTTGGGGCCTTGTTGTCTCCAAACATCACATCAACGAAAGATAATGCATCATAATTGTACAAAGCTCTGAATGGGGACATACCTATGGACATGTGGTACGTTGTGTTGTAGCAGTACTCACCCAAATGCAACCACTGTATCCATGCATGTTGCTGGCCCGTCACATAGTTGCGTAGATAGCCCTCCAGCCACTTGTTTACAATCTCCGTCTGCCCATTAGTCTGGGGGTGATAACTAGTACTTGTGGTGAGCTCCGTGCCCACTAGTCAAAAAAACTCCTACCAAAATCCCCCCATGAACCTGTTGTGCCAGTCATTGACAATAGCCTTCGGAAGACCATGAAGCCGAAACACCTCGTTGAAAGATAGTTCAACCACCTTTGAGGCCGATGACCAGGCTGAAATAACGTAAGTGGGCGAATTTCGTCAATTTGTCTACCACCACGTATATGCAGTCCTTGCCTTGCACTGTAGGCAACCCAGTGATAGAATCCATCAAGATGCTCTCCCATTTCCCCTCAGGGATGGGAAGAGGCTCTAACAACCCAACAGGGTGTGTCTTTTCACCCTAGTTCCTTTGGCACGTATCGCACTCCCGAATGTGCCTTAGAACATCATCCTTAAGGCCCCTCTGTTGAAGAATGTAACTAGGTTTGGTCTTCATAAATTGAACTTGAGTCAAAATGTAATATATTTGTCAAAAGAAAAGCAAAAAGAATTTTATTATTATTGACTTAACTTGTTAAAGCATGGGTTTCATGCTTGGGTCAATTGTCATAGGTCAAATCTCCATTGTAGGCTTTGGGATTGTTTATTTGAGTCAAAGTCATTTTGTTGATTGGTCAAAGACTCCTCCATCAAGTCTCCTTTTCATCGGCTTCAAATAGATCATCATGAGGTTGTCTACATTTAATTGAACTCAAGTCGGCCTTAACATATATGGAGACACAACCCTTCAATGAAGTCATGCCGGCTTATTTATTATGGGAAACAACTATATATACAAGCCTAAGGTATTCACATCAATCCAACCACAGAAGCTTGGGTTAATTATAGAGATAATGTCGCTAAGGCAGGTTTGGAAATCACAGTAGATAGTTTCGATGCTACCTCAGTTTCGTGCTATTGCAGTGACCACAGTTTTGGGCTACTACAATGACCATAGTTTTGGTGCCATTACAGTCTCGGTGCTATCATAGTTTCAGTGCTATCATATTTCGGTGCAAACACAATGATGAAGTCTCACCACAGTGCCACAGTCTCGGTGAAATCTCAGTAAAGGACTTCAGTGCCATTACAGTCTCAATGTTATCACAGGTCTCAGTGTAATTACGGTGATGAAAATCTCAGTACTTTTACAGTGATGAAATCGTGATGAGGTCTTGATGCATTATAGTGATGAGGTCTTGGTGCATTACAGTGATGAGGTCTCAGTGCAACTACAGTGATGAGATCTCAATGTAATTACAATGATGAGATCTCGGTGCAATTAACAATGATAAGGTTTTGGTGCTAACACAATGACAAATATTCAATGCAAACACAATGAAAGGAAGTCACTACTTAGAAGAACAATCAAGGATGACTTGATGGAGGGAGTCTCTAGTCTAGGTTGTAAGGGTCTTAGTCATCTCATCTTGAATCTACTGAAGGAAGAATTTTGACTAGTTTTTCCCCTAGAGTGGGGTTTTACTTCTGCTGCATCCCTACATCTTGTATCCCTTTCTATTTGTTGCTTGGCATTATTCTTGATGATAAGAAAAGATATATCGAAAGAACTAATAATAATAACGAAAACATCACAAGATAATGTCATAATAAGAGAAATCGTTTAACTACCACAGTTTGGATTTCTCAACATGGTATCAGAGCTAAGGTCATGATCAAAGGTAGTTTGAAGACCACTTACACATCTTTGAAGTATTCTCAATGGAAGGTTTTGTTTGCATTTGTATTAATGATCAAGAAGGACTGCGCTCATATGCAAATCTTAGTATACAGTTCAGATATGACAGTGAAGGAGTGAAATAGTTCGAATCATTTCACAATGGGTCTATAGAAGGAAGGCTACAAGTTCAAGGATATAACTTTGCTCTACAGGACAATAACATAAGTCACAAGCAACAAGTAAAGTTCAAATCTGTTTCAGAGTGAAGAACTCGTGAAAGAGGCAAGTGCAAATTACAGGTGTAAGTTCGATACATAATCTCAGAAGGCAATTCAGATGTCACAGTGATAAGATTTCGATCTACCATAGTGAGACAAGCTCGGATCAATTTCAGAAATGATCTTATGAAGCATTTTCAGTGTGAAGTTCGGTGTTAATCACTGTCACAGTCATAAAGGAGATTTCAGGCTCAATGAATTGTTTATAGTTGAAGCACTAAGTGTTGATGCAATGATAAGGTCAAAGTAGTAAAGAAGTACATTCAACTCATTGATGAAAGGGAACTCAGTACATGTTAAGTTATGGTATGTTCTATGCTTATAACAGTTTACTTCTTTTCCTAATTATATTCCACAGATTAGCAATCACATGTACATAAAGTAAAGTGCAGATAGAACATTAAACGATCGACAGAAAACAAGCCAAGACAAGAGACACAAGATGTGGCGGCTAGCCAGGGACAAACCCCACAATGTGTGGGGAAACCCCTTGATCAAATCTTCTTTTATCTTCAATAATTCAGCAGAGAGAAATAGTACAATAAATCTGATTCATATCAGTAGTAGAAAACCCTAGATCAGTAACATCAACATTAGCGGCTTCATCATCAAACTAGGGTAGACGATATCTCACAAATCGACCGTCGGATCGGCTTGATTCCACCACCAAAAGTTGCGGCTTCCAGAGGAGGTTCAGATGAACCTACAACGCAGTTTAGATGAGGAGATCTTCTAGTCCACGCAAGTCAAACTTTACTTCTGCAGTTGCAGCTTCAGTTTTGGCAGCTTCCGGCTTCAAACTAGGGCAGTCGATATCTTGCAAACCGTCTGTTGGATTGACTTGATTCCACCACCAAAAGTTGCAGCTTTCAGAGGAGGTTCAGATGAACCTACAACACAGTTCAGATGAGGAGATCTTCTAGTCCACGCAGGTCAATCTTTACTTCTGCAGTTGCAGCTTCAGTTTCGGCAGCGTCCGGCTTCAAACTAGGGCAGTCGATATCTTGCAAACCGTCCATTGGATTGACTTGATTCCACCACCAAAAGTTGCGACTTCTAGAGGAGGTTCAGATGAACCCACAATGCAGTTCAGATGAGGAGATCTTCTAGTCCACGCAGGTCAAACTTTACTTCTGCAGTTGCAGCTTCAGTTTCGGTAGCTTCCGGCTTCACGTGTGAGGGAGAGACCCTTTTCTGCATAGTAGAGAAGAGACTCTTTTTTGCGCAGTAGAGAGAGAGAGATGTGATGAGTTGAGTGAGTCCAAATGAGGAAAAGTCCTCCTGTATTTATACACAACGTTGGTGTTTGAATAGATGCGACTGTTGGGCTTCTGAGCCTACACGAGTTGTAGGTCAGCGTGATAATAATTCCATAATCAAAATAAATTCATATCTCCATGAATACTTATCAGAATCGGATGATATTTATATCAATCCTACACCTCTCGACGAGAGGAATCTAATAAAAATATTATCAGCCATGAATAAGATGACCCACATGAAGTTTTGCTCTAGTTGCCAATTTTAACACTCCCTCTCAACTAGGGAGAACTTCATCTGTAATCTGTCTATCGGTCGTTACTATTCATCCATCAAATGCACTGCCCTGTACAGCCCGACCCTTGCCCTGCTCTGCTCTGTTTTGCCTGTTCTGCTTTGTCTTGTTATGCCCTGTACTGATCTGTACGACTTTGCTCTATTATGCGCTGCTTTGCTTGTTCTGTTATGCTCTGCTTTTGTCCGAATTATGAAGAAGAAGAAATGATCGAGGATGTATCATACTGACTCAAACTCAGTCTCAGAGTGTGTACCACTGGTCCCAGACCAGTCTCAACCGACCCGAAGTCAGCTTCATAGTATGTACCACTTCTACCACTGGTCCCAGACCAGTATCCCAGTCTCAGAGAGTGTACCACTGGTCCCAGACTAGTCTCAACCGACTTGAAGTTAGCATCATAGTCTGTACCACTCTCACTGGTCCCAGACTAGTACTGCAATGACGCGAAGTCAGTCTCAAAGTATGTATCACTGGTCCCAGACGAGTCTCGACTCTCAACCGACCCGAAGTTAGTGTCATAGTATGGTACAACTCCTACCACTGGTCCCAGACCAGTATCAGTGATCCCAGATCAATGGAGGTCATCCTAGTGTAGGGAGTACAGTAGATACAACGATGCGTCCATCGGTGCTACTATGGTCCCTAACTTCATTTCCCTACTCATTGATCAGATGAGAGGTACTTCCCATGAGTCCCAGAATGCATGGGTAGGATGCCTCGATAGGAGAACTAATCAATCCTGTCCTCACAGGAGAACACATCAATCTTGCTACAATCGCCATGGAGAACACATCTATCCAAGCCTCACAGGAGAACACATCAATCCTGCTACAATTGCCATGGAGAACACATCAATTCAGGCCTCATAGGAGAATACATCAATCCTGCTACAATCGCCATGGAGAACACATCAATCTAGGCCTCACAGGAGAACACATCAATCTAGGCCTCACAGGAGAACACATCAATACTGCTACAATCGCCATGGAGAACACATCAATCTAGGCCTCACAGGAGAACTAATCATCCTGCTACATAGGAGAGCGAATCATCCTGTTCCACAAGAGAGCGAATCATCTTGTCCCACAAGAGAGCGAATCATCTTGTTCCAGTGCACACCACCAGGGGAGGGTGAGTCACCTTGTGGTCATATGTTGCTCCAGTAAGAACTGTAAGCCCTCAGAGCTCCCAGAGCTCAATGTGTGCAACATGCAGGACCCTTGTACAAGGGTTTCTTGATGACTCCAAGTCGTTTGGGAAAATCACAGATTAGATCTTTCCTCAGGGCTTTGACAAGGTGTATCTGCCTGTACATCATCTTAATGCGATGGAGCCTCCTTGCTCATCGACTTACCATATCCCAGATGATGTCTATCTACTGGAGCAATCAATGAATATGGGATTCCTCAATAATCGAATCCCACCTCTGGTTGTTACAGAGAATCACAGTGGTATCCAATGTAAATCCAAACATCTCATTGAAGAGCTTTCACAACCAGACTACCTCACAGGAGGCCATGCTAGCAGCAATATATTTTGCTTCGGTGGTGCTCAAAGCCACCAACTTCTGCTTTCTGCTCATCCAGGATATCGAAGCAGATCCCAAGGTGAAACAGCACCCGGAAGTGCTCTTACGGTCCACCACACTGCCTGCTCAATCAGCATCAGTATATCCAAGTAGTCTCACATCTCCAACAGTGTATCTTAACCCATTAGTAATTGTGCCACGAAGATATATCAGAAGATTCTTGGCATCAATCCAGTGAGGCTCAACCAAATATGAGCTCACAATGCTAATTGCAAAACATATGTTCGGACGGAGGTTCACCAAGAACATCAATGCGAATGAATTTATGAAACTCAGAGGCATTTCCCAAAACTGGTCCGACATCACTACCATATAACTTCTAAAAGTTAAGATCCTTGAGGTAGTCACAGGCTTGCAGTCCATCATATCGAATCTTTCCAATATCTTTACCACATATTTTCCTTGAGATAGGAAAATTTCCCTTGGCTTCTGCCACACTTCAAGTCCCTGGTCCTTCATTTCAAATTCAGAAGCCAACTCCCTCTTACATTTGTGAATGAGAGGGTATGCACTTGTTAGAAAGAGGTCATCCACATACAACACCAGTATGAGAGGCTTGTCATCTTCAACCTTAAAGTAAAGGTTAGGATCGACTTCACTCCTAGTGAATCCCAGCTTCATCAAGTAGCTATTGATCCTCTCATACCATGCTCGACGTGCTTGCTTCAGCCCATAGAGAGCCTTCTTCAACCTGCATACATGAGATTTTTGATCATAAATCTCAAATCCTTCGGGTTGCTCCACGTAGACCTCTTCTTTGATCGAACCGTGCAAGAACACGGTCTTGACATCCATCTGATGTAGGTTCCATCCTTGTGAAGCCGCAAGGGCTATGATCGAGCAGATGGTCATATATCTGGCAACAGGTGCAAATATCACATCATAGTCTATACCTTCCTTCTGGGAGAAACCACGAGCAACAAAACGAGCCTTATACTTTTCCATACTTTCATCTGCTGCATGCTTTATCTTGTAAAGCCATTTAGAAGTGACAATTGTCTTGTCCTGGGGTCTGGGAACTACTTCCCAGACATCATTCTCCATAATAGACTCATATTCTTTTGTCATAGCATCCTTCTATACTTGATGCTTGACGACATCTGAGAATGATGGAGGCTCATTTTGTATGATCGTGCTCATGATGCTCAGGTATCCCTGATACCTGTTTGGTTTCTTACTTTCGCCGGAGGTTCCTCGGGGTGCAGCATGTCCTTCAGCATCATCAAGTATCCCCCTAAGCCATGAAGGCCTCTTCCTAGAAGAGGGAGGCTCAGGTGGATAAATAAGATCCATGGGTTCCTCCACATCAGGCATTGTTACATCATCTACCCATAGACATCTTCCACAATCGTACGGTTCTTTCTTTCCGCCACACCATTCTGCTCAGGAGTATGTGGTGTAGTAGTCTCCCTCTTAATGCCAGCCTAAGATATGCTTGAGTGAACCAACAGTAATATATCGGAGGTTTTGCTTTGGCTTGAGGGGAATGGTCCCCTTTTGAGCTTTCCTTTGGCACATCTTGGACATACACGTTCTTTCTCTACTCGGAATTCGGGCATCCCTGTCACCATTTGTCTTACATCGGGTAGAGCTTTATAATGAAGGTGGGCAAACCTCCGATGCCAAAGTTCGGATTGAAGAGATGTGTCATAAGATATGATACCTAGCGGACTTCCATCAACGTGATATAATGAATCAACATGAAACCCAAGAGTAAAGGCATCTTTAACATTATTTTTCCATATACGTACCTTGCCATTGCTGAAGGTTACCTTGTAGCCTTTGTCTTCCATTGCTGAGATGGACACCAGGCTCGTTTTGAGGTCAGGTGCATTTAATACATGCTGGAATTTCTAGCCTTCTTGAATGGTTGTCCTCTTCCTTGATTCCCAGCTCTCCTTTTACCTTTGCTATTGAATTTGTTATTCCTTTGATTGCCATCAGAGGGATTTTGATCATCGTCCTGGTGTGAGTCTTTTCTATTAGGCCACTCCCTTGCATAGTGACCTACTTTATCACAGATGTAACATCGTCCTTTTCTTCCATCCTTAGGTCCAGCTTTTCCTTTTGATTTAGTCCCGGAATTATTTATTTTCTTAGCATGAGAAGAAAAGGCAGCAGGAGGACCTTTAGGCATGGGCATTTCTTGCTCTTCTACCCTTGTTTCTTCTTGAATGCATCTAGCCATTAATTCCTCAAAACCAGGAATTACATTATTGTTCAGAAGAGTAGTCCTGAACACGTACCATTCGAATGGTAGTCCTCCAAGAGTTGTGAGTGCCATTTCTCTATCAGTAATAGTCTCCCCAATAGATAGGAGATCGTTCTTGATCTTGGTGATTCTTAAGAAGTATGCTTGCATACTATCATCTTTACCCTTCTTGATTTCCCTTAGCTTATTTCTAAGAAACAAAACTTGATTTGCATCATTAACTTTAAATAAACTCACCAGACTATCGTAGATTTCCTTGGAGGTGTCTAGTTCAGAGATGTAGGCCACCAAGCGCTTGTCAATAGAGTCTCGGATGATCTTCTTCGTTTTGACTTCTCCGGTTTTCCATTTGTTCCTGGCAGCAGCGGATGCATTTGATGGAGGCTCAACAATATTGCCTCTCACATGGTCCAACACTCCTTGATCTTCTAGGGTTAGATCGATAGACAACTTCCATCCATGATAGTAAGCTTTCTCACGGAGCTTGTCTTCGGCAGGAAAGAGTGTTGAGGACCCCATCGTTCTTTTAGGATAGCCTTGCCAATCTTCTCTTCGGTGATTGCTCTTGCTCTTGCTCGGGCTTTGTCTTCACCTCAGCTCTGATACCATGTTAAGTTATGGTATGTTCTATGCTTATAACGGTTTACTTATTTTCTTAATTATATTCCACAGATTAGCAATCACATGTACATAAAGTAAAGTGCAGATAGAACATTAAACGATCGACAGAAAACAAGCCAAGACAAGAGACACAAGATGTGGAGACTAGCCAAGGACAAACCCCACAATGTGTGGGGAAACCCCTTGATCAAATCTTCTTTTATCTTCAATAATTCAGCAGAGAGAAATAGTACAATAAATCTGATTCATATCAGTAGAGAAAACCATAGATCAGCAACATCAGCGTTAGCAACTTCATCATCAAACTAGGGCAGACGATATCTCACAAATCGACCATCGGATTGGCTTGATTCCACCACCAAAAGTTGCGGCTTCCAGAGGAGGTTCAGATGAACCTATAGTGCAGTTTAGATGAGGAGATCTTCTAGTCCACGCAGGTCAAACTTTAATTCTGCAGTTGCAGCGTCAGTTTCCGCAGCTTCCGGCATCAAACTAGGGTAGTTGATATCGTGCAAACCGTTCGTCAGATTGACTTGATTCCACCACCAAAAGTTGCGGCTTTCAGAGGAGGTTCAGATGAACCTACAATGCAGTTCAGATGAGGAAATCTTCTAGTCCATGCAAGTCAATCTTTACTTCTGCAGTTGTAGCTTCAGTTTCGGCAGCGTCCGGCTTCAAACTAGGGCAATCGATATCTTGCAAACTGTCCATCGGATTGACTTGATTCCACCACCAAAAGTTGCGGCTTCTAGAGGAGGTTCAGATGAACCTACAACGCAGTTCAAATGAGGAGATCTTCTAGTCCACGTAGGTCAAACTTTACTTCTGCAGTTGCAGCTTCAGTTTTGGCATCTTCTGGCTTCACATGTGTGAGGGAGAGACCCTTTTTAGCGCAGTAGAGAAGAGACTCTTTTTTGCGCAGTAGAGAGAGAGAGATGTGATGAGTTGAGTGAGTCCAAATGAGGAAAAGTCCTCCTGTATTTATACACAATGTTGGTGTTTGAATAGATGCGACTGTTGGGCTTCTGAGCCTACATGAGTTGTAGGTCAGCTTGATAATAATTCCATAATCAAAATAAATTCATATCTCCATGAATACTTATCGGAATCGGATGATATTTATATCAATCCTACACCTTTCAATGAGAGGAATCTAATAAAAATATTATCAGCCATGAATAAGATGACCTACATGAAGTTTTGCTCTAGTTGCCAATTTTAATGGTACAACTACCTATGGAGACTTAAAAACGATTTGAGGTATCTATGATTGCAAGAAGGACTAAGAACTGAAGAAGAAAATACAAATCTTGTACGAGCTCAAGTACAAGGTACCAGCTCTAGGAAATCAAGTAAGTATTGTCACAAGTCTAATGAAATCAAAGGTGTGCAAATTCAAGGTACGTATGTTCATAAGCTTTTAAATTTTCAAAGTATGTAATCTTAAATGGTTCATATGATCCTTGTTTATAGCTAGACTAGGATAAAAATTGTAATCCCTAGATAACATACATCCTTATCTTCTAGGGTTTGCATGTAATCTAGGATGTCAAACAAAAGTCCTAATGTTGATTGAAAGAATGAATAACTTGATCTTCGATATCATATGATTCCATCCTCCATGATTATGTAGAAGATCTAACTTGAGAAATTAAATCATGTTTTTGGTATCACATGTTTTGCTTGTAAGTATGTACTACATGTATAAAAGATGATGACTTAATACAAAGAGAACACTTCAAGGAATCCTTACAAGGTTTGCCAAGGAACATCTCCAGGTATGTCTTAGACTATACACCTTACAAGATTCTCTTAAAAGTACGTTCATCTTATTTTTGAAGTTTGGACTACATTACTAACATCGTTATGTCTAGTTGTCTTGAATCATAAAGATTTTTGTTTAGGGTGATTCTTCATTTTATAAATCTACCCTCCTTACATTCTTGATTGCTCTTATAGAAGCCTAGACAGTTCTTTGGAAAACCCTAACTTAAGGGTATGCTTATGATAATGTATGAAAACCTAACCTTCTTAGGGTTATTGGGAAATTCTATTTGAAGTTTTAATTTTAATGTCATGTTTGGGGTTTTGGTGCGATCATGAAAACCCTAACTTGTTAGGGTTTAATGGTGTTGTCTGAAATCCCAGACATTTGAAGTGTTGGTATAGTAGGGTTACTTTTCTATGTTATGAAACCCTAGATATTTAGGGTTTGGTTGGGCCTATAAGCAAAACCCTTGTTATGTATTTAAAGTAAGCTCCTAGAAATGAAACCCTAGGTGTTTATATGTCCATTTGGTTGAAACCCTAGTCTGGTCTAGGTTGTTATATGTCTAATGAATCAATATTGCCTGACATATGATGTGCTTATACTTGATAATGAAGTCCTAGATATGCATGTGTTAACCTAATTATTAATGGCCATTAGTCCTAGGGTTTGGAGTTACGCCCTAGTCAAAGTTTGATGTTCTAGGATGATGTTGTTTGGGAAATCTAGAGTTTTGCAGCTAAACCCTAGTAGTAGTTAGATTCTCTAGTATATGCAATATGAAAATTGTGAATCCATATAATGATTGCTGAGAATTTGTAGATGGAGATCTAGGGTTTACATCAAACCCTAGTAGATGCTAGTGATGATGTTGATTACGTTGTGATATCCTTTGATTGTTGAATCTATTGTATGAAATCTAGGATATGTATGAAATCCTAGTGAGGAGTCTAACATCTGAATTCTGATAATTGATAGACACATTACTTGTTTGAATTGTTTCTAGGGTTTGCTATATGAAAGAACTTGTCATATCGTTGAAAGAATATTGAAACCCTAGATCAATATTTTGAGTTGTTGATATGATTTAGGGTTTAACTAAACCTAGGCAAAAAGTTGAAATATAGTCTCTCGCTGATTATGTTTGTAAAGTCTAATGCTTTTGTTATTGTAAGATTTTGATATGGCTAACTTCATGCTTCTATAGTTTTGGTTGTACTTGCTATCTAAGTTGTGCAGGTACATCATCTTCAAGATGTTGAAGATGATCATAAGTAAAGTTGATGTGATAAGCATGATATATGAATGACTCTGATAAGGGTGGAAGCCATGAAAGATTCTCCAATTAGAAGACGCTGATCTCCCTGGGTTAAGAGGGACCCTGGATAGAAGAGATCTCCCTGAGATTAAGAGGGAGCATGGATAGCAGAAATCTCCCTGGCTGAGAGTGAGGGCATAACATAGTTTTGATTGGAGAATGCATTTTGAAGGATATGTTGTTGCATGAGAAGTAGGAAAGGAAAGTGTATGATTGAGGAGTCGTCTGTCAAAGATTTGGTTGTTAGTCCTACTGTGAAAAGTTGAGAAGCAACATCTAGTTGTTTGAAAGATTTCGCAGGTTTGTACTTAATTATGTAAATGTGAAAGTATATTAATGGTTGGGGTTGTGTTGGTACAGGTAAAGCTCTCGAATTTTTGATAGCATGCTGGTTACCGATCAGTGTGATTAGGATAGATTTGTTTTCCTTGATCTGCTGGATCAATGAGTGTTAAGGCTTTGTGAGTGAAGCATTGCCTGGGAGGACATCTGACCGACACTTTGTGTTGATGTCTAGGTCCTGAAGTTGGGAGGGTGGTGTTGGTCATAGAGGTCTGACCTCAGATACACACCTAGATCCCTGGGTTGATGGTTAGTAAGTAAGCCTAATGGTACCTAGAGAGGCTGAAAGCTTGAGTCCATCTTAGTCCCACCCAGATAGATTTCCCTGATCAGGAATCTAGCCCATGGCATTGTAGTGCCTAAATTGTTGAGAGACCTTGGCTAGATTGCCATAGTCAGGAATCTAGTCCATGGCATTGTGGTGCCTAAACTTATTCGTAGATGATGTGTTTTGAGATCTTCCATTACCTCTTTGATTATATGTAAATATGAATACCTCCCTAGTTAAGAGGGAGTGTTGAAGAATGTAACTAGGTTCGGTCTTCATAAATTATACTTGAGTCAAAATGTAATATATTTGTCAGAAGAAAAGAAAAAATAACTTTTATTATTATTGAATTGATTTGTTAAAGCACGAGTTTCATGCTTGGGTCAATTGCCATAGGTCAAGCCTCCATTGTAGGCTTTAGGATTTTTATTTGAGTCAAAGTCATTTTGTTGATTGGTCAAAGACTCTTCCATCAAATCTCCTTTCTGTTAGCTTCAAATAGATCATCATCAAGTCGGCTACATTTAAATGAACTCAAGTCGGCCTCAACGTATATGGAGATACAACCCTTCAACGAAGTCATGTCGGCTTATTTACTCTGGGAAACAACTATATATACAAGCCTAAGGTATTCGCATCAATCCAACTAGAGAAGCTCGGGTTAATTACAGAAATAACCTCACTAAGACATGTTCGAAAATCACAGTGGATAGTTTCGGTGCTACCACAGTTTGAGGCTATTACAGTGACCACAGTTTCGGGCTATTACAGTCATCACAGTTTTGGGCTATTACAGTCATCACAGTTTCAGTGCTAGTACAGTCTCGATGCTATTGCAGTTTCAGTGCTATCATATTTCAGTGCAAACACAGTGATGAAGTCTCACCACAGTGCCATAGTCTTGGTGAAATCTTAGTAAAGGACTTTGGTGCCATTACAGTCTCAATGTTATTATAGGTCTTGGTGTAATTACAGTGATGAAGATCTCAAAACTTTTATAGTGATGGAATCATGATGAGGTCTCGGTGCATTATGGTGATGACTTCTCTGTGCAACTACAATGATGAGATCTCGGTGCAATTAACAATGATAAGGTTTTGGTGCTAACACAGTGACAAGTATTCAATGCAAATGCAGTGAAAGGAAGTCACTACTCAAAAGAATAATCAAGGATGACTTGATGGAGGGAGTCTCTAGCCTAGGTTGTAAGGGTCTTGGTCGTCTCATCTTGAATCTACTGAAGGAAGAATTTTGACTTGGTTTTCCCCTAGAGTGGTAGGGTTTTTCCTTGGCTGCGTGCCTACATCTTGTATCCTCTTCTATTTGTTGCCTGACATTAGTCTTGATGATAAGAAAAGATAAATCGAAAGAAGTAATAATAATAATGAAAACATCACAAGATAATGTCATAATAAGAGAAATCGTTTAACTGCCATGCTTTGGCTTTCTCAACAACCTCCATGCAAAGCGCTACCTAATAGTCTTGTATGTCTTGGTGAACCCCTGATGCCCTGCTAACAGTGAGTCATGGGTAGCTTGCATGATCTTCTCCCTCAACTAGGAGTTGGGCACTAAATAAATCCAGTCTCGATAGTAAATCACCTCGTTCATCACCCTGTATCGGTCATCCATCACTGCCCCATTAAGGACCTCACATGCAAATTGTTCCTTGGAATACTCCACTAGCAACTGCGCCTTGTAATTTGGCGCAATGCTCATCAATGAAATTGTGGCCGACCTCCTAGACAACACATCAACTACCACATTGTGCCTACCCTTGACATACTCAATGTCAAAGTTGTATGCCTGCAGCTTGCTCACCCACTTCTGTTGCCTCTCCTGCAGTTGTTTCTGCTCCAAAAAGAATCTGAGGCTATTGTGGTCTATCTTCACCCAAAACTTGTTACCCACCAAGTACTGTTTAAACTTTGCTAGCGCATGCATGATGGCTAGCATCTCTTTGTCGTATATGGAGTATAACCTCTCGTGGGGAAGTAGCTTTCGACTCTCAAAAGCTATCAGGTGCCCCCCCTGCATCAAGACCGCTCCTACGCCCTCCCCTGATGCATCGCACTCAAGTACAAAGGGTTGTGCGAAATCTGGAAGTGCCAACACTAGGCAATTGCTCATAACCTGTTTGAGGCGCTCAAAGGCCTCCTGTGCTCCATCTATCCACTCAAATGCCCCCTTCTTTTTCAAATTGGTGAGGGGAGTTGCCAACTGGGAGAAGCCCTTCACGAAATTTTTGTAGCAGGTACATATACCCACAAAACCCCTCAACTCTGTCACATTCTAGGGTACGGGGTAGTCTCGAATGGCCCTTATCTTCTCCTCATGCACTCTCATGCCATCCTCCCCAATGATATGCCCTAGATAGAGCATCTCTATCAATCCGAACTCACACTTGGACAACTTGGTGTAAAATTGTTGCTCCTCCAGAATATGCAACACCATCTCCAAGTGTTGCAAGTGCTCCTCCCAGGTCCTGCTATAGATCAAAATATCATCGAAAAACACCAATACGAATTTCCGCAACTGCCCACGAAATACGTGGTTCATGCAGGACTGGAAAGTGGCAGGTGCGTTGGTTAGCCCAAAGGGCATAACCAAGAACTCGAAGTGCCCATAGTGACACCTGAAAGCCGTCTTGGGGACGTCCTGGTCCCTCACTCTGATCTGGTGGTACCTCGAATGCAAGTCTATCTTGGAGAAGAACTTGGCCCCTCTCAGCTCATCCATCAGCTCATCTATTAGTGGGATGGGGTAGCGGTTCTTCAGGGTCTTCTTGTTGAGGGGTCGGTAATCTATGCACGTTTAATGTCCCGTCCTTCTTCTTCACCAGGACAACTGATGAAGCAAAAGGGCTAGAGCTAGGCCTAATATGCTTAAGTTCCAGTGGCTCATGAATGGCCCGTTCAATCTCATCCTTGTAAGCCTTGGGATGTCTGCACGGGGTGGTAATCACGACTTGTACCCTCGACGCTAACTCAATCGTGTGCTCAAATCCCTAGTCAAGTGGTTGCCTTGGTGGCATGTCTCCATACACTACCCGGTACCGGTCTAAGATGGCCTGTACGTCAGGGTGTGGTGGTTTGGGCTGACCCATAGCCTCAGAAATCCTCAACTACACCACCCACTCAATGTCGCCATTCCTCAGATCAACCTCCATCTTGTGTGCTGAGACAGTCTCTAGAGGGTAAGAGTGCATGCCCCTAAGGCCAACCAAGTTTCCATCCGTCCCTGTAAACTCCATCTCCAACTTCCTCCAGTCAGTAGTGACTCGTCCAAGAGAATAGAGCCATTGGATACCCATCACCACATTGGTGTTTGGTACATCCACCATGAAGAAATGATCTGTGACTTAGTATTTCCCCATGGTCATTGTCAGAGCGGGAACATATCGTGTACACTGCATGGTCCTGTTCCTCGACACAAGGATTGAGAAACCCTCAAACTCCTCTATCGTGATGCCTCTCCTCTGCACCTTCTGTGCATCGATGAAGTTGTGGTTGGCCTCACTGTGTACCAAAACTGAGACATGTTTCCCCTGCACTGTGCCTCTAATCCTCAATGTCAAAAACTTAGGTACCCCACATAAGGATGCAATGACCCATCCTATTGGTGCAAAGGGGGCTCCCCCCGGTGGTGGTGGTCCCCTCTCCATGTGTGCCACGCTGTCATCTCCACCTACCTCTAACTCTACATCATCCTCCTGGTCACTGTTAGAGTAGATCTCAATGTATTGGGCCTTACCTGCTATGCATCTATGGCCTGGTGCCCACGGTTCCTGAAAAGTGAAGCATAGCTTTCTCCTCTGGAGTTCTCTTCGGGTCTCCTCATCCAACTGTCCATGCCCCTGCTTGGCTCTCGGTGGTGGAGCCCTAGTGTCTCTCCCCCTCTACTAGAACCCCTGTCTGGTTGGTACCTGCACTCTGGCCCTGGGTAGAGCATCCTGCAAGTCTCGCGCTCTCCCAACTGTGTCCTGCAAGGTGGTCGGGCTGTTGGACTTCACCAATCTCCTCGGTGGCTCTGCTAGCCCCTCTACAAACATGAAAACCCTCGCGGCCTTTGATAGATTGAGCACCATCACTGAAAATCTCAGAAACTCGGAGATGTATGCCTCAACACTCCCCTTCTGCTTGAGCCTTGTCAACTCCCCAAAGTGCTCCTTCGGGTCTCTCCTCTCAAAACGCTCCAACACCCTCCTAGTGAAATCCTCATAGGCTGTAACTCCTACATGCCCCATCGTGGTTAGCCCATGGAACCACTAGTCGTGGGCTTCCCCTTCTAAATGCAATGTGGTGATTTTAATTGTCTCTCCCTTTGTCATATGATTGAGTTGGAAGTAGACATCTAACTTCTCAACCCATGCTTTCGCTGAGCTCTTGGATGAACCATCAAAAGTTGGGAGGAACAATCTCCCCATGGTGCACTACAAATCAATAACATGTGCGTAGCTTCCTCTGCCTTGCCCTTTCCCCCTGTTGTTACCCTTAAACTGGCAAAATCCTTGGAAGGTAATAGCCTCTCTAAATTCGGGCCCATAGGACTGATACTCCACAAAATAGTCCCCCATGGGCGTCTCCTCTTGCCCTTACGGCCCTCCAGCGCCGGATGCTAAAAACGTGGGGATAGTGGACCTAGGTGGTGTACTGGGAATGAGTGGTATGTTGGGGCCATGAGCCCCATGGTGATGCGAAGTGCCAAAGCCCTCACCAAATTGGAATTCCCCTTAAATCCCTTTGTCGTTGTTGTTGCTGCAAGTTTGTTGCCTCAGCTCCTCAATACCCTTAGACAAATCCTGAATGACCTTTAGACAGTGTTGGGCAAACTCCTCCTCTTTACTCCTTTTGTCGCCGTCATTACCCCCATGTTTGGACTTTTAACCTCCGGTTCGACTATCACTGGATCTGGGGTAATTTGCATTTGTCTTTCTCTGCTCTTGTACATCTGCCTCTAGTAAGTCATGTTCTGCTAATCTTTTGGTGTCATAAAATGATACTGCTCCCACATGTTGAGCTAAGACTATGAGCTCTGATACCATAGTAATATTCCTATTGGAAATATATAATGATAAACAAAGCAAACATAGCAAAAACACACATGAAATTTGCACACAGATTAGACACCATGAATTAAGCCAAAAACTGCGCTACTCTGAGCCATTTTATTATAAAATCATCGGGTTACAATTTGGTGTTTGGAAAGTGTGCACCCGGGCTTGCTCAAGGCAAGCTAGCAAAGCCCAAGTGATGAAAGCAAGTCCCCAAGTGCTGTTGGCTGATCCCTCTATGGCTTTGCGCTAATCTTCCCAGGAAACTGCACTACTAGCTGCAAGAAATGGCTGCTAGGGCCTCCTCCAATGCTCAGAAAATTCTGGGAAATTAACCCTGGTCTCTCCTCCAATAACCCACAAAAACCCACGAAGGAATTGGCCAAATGTTGACCTCGGAATTTCGGCCCAATTTCCCCTAGCTCCTCCAATTGTTGGGTATTTTGAACCACCTGTAAATACTGTTGTTAAATGCCCCCAAAATGGTTGAGATATTAAGCAAAACTCCCTCCCGGGCTTCTCTCCCAAACTCAACCCCAAATTCCTTGTCATCCTTGTGTTCCACGCGTGGCATGAAGTAGGATTGTGCAGGCCCACACAGTCTCAGCTGAACCTACTCCAAAAACACACTGAAATGCTCCCGGATTGTTCTTAAGCTGATGCATACTCCCTCCTAGGGCTAGCACTTGAGGTCTACTGAAGCAAGGGTGATATTCTCGCTTGAAAATCTCTTGTGCTCAACAGCGCATGTAGACTTGGCTTCCACCTCAAGCGTGCTAGTCAAGGTGAGTGTTCAAATGATCAAACATGCCCAAAATGAGTACCTCCTCCTATTTTTTCATTGTGACTCCCAATTGCCCATGTGGGGCCCAACCATTGAATCCCTTATCTTTTCCCTCTAAGAATGCATATTTCCAAGAGCGGGCCGTATTTCCTCCTTGGGGTGGTCCCCACCATCCACTAACCATTTGAATTTCGCTTTTCTCCTAAGTTGGGCCCTTGCCTTAACTCCAAAAAATAAAGTAGGGTCTCACAACCCACTTTTCCTAAGTGTAAGTGCAAAATATGACAAAATTGGAAAAATCGATATTTCCCCTTAGCAATATTGGTAAGTGGGAATATCACAAGCTGTTGTTTGATTTCTTCATGGAATCTATATCGTAATCGTTGCCTTCAAGAAGGATTGTTGCAATGGTTTCATGAAACCCTATGATAGTAGAAGTGGGATTGTTGTTCTCTTCATTTGGCAAAGATTCTGGAGGAAGAATAGGGTTGTATTCTTCTTTCAAATATGGGCTATCTTCCTCATTTTTAATGGCTGGCTTACCATCTTCAAACTCAAAAAAGTGCTTACATTTGAATCCAAGGATGGTTTCCTCAGTGTTGACTTCTAAGTTTTGGGAAGCATTGTCACCTTTAGAAATAACCATGTAATTTCCTTCTTCATTGGTTGCTTCCCTGCCAAACTTGGGGCTAGAAACCTCTTCTTGAGAACTGGCTTCACCTTGTTGGAGTGGTGGTCCTGGACCCTCTTCAATGAAATTTTGTGTTGCATACAAATCCTTCACTTCTTGGATAATGGGCATCCACTGCTCATCATTATAAAAGCTCCAATGTTCACAAAATGCTTCTAGAAAATCCATAAAAGAAGCAAACGCTTCTCTGCCAAGCTGCCAAACCAATCCCTTGCACATCCTTTCAGAGTTATTGCAAAAAATTTCATCATGATGTTTTCATGAAAAAAGTTGTTCTTCTCGCTGAACTAAAAAAATACAGAAAATATGCTCTATAACTGAATCACCATATCCGTGGAATCTTAGAATTCCATTCAAATCCACTATCGAATGCTCATGAGGAAAACCTTGGATTTTCGAGAAATCACCTAGAGCATACCATTGTGCTACCCATGGAGGAATCTCCATTGTCTTTTACTTGAAAATTGTCAAAGTAACACTGAAAAATATAAGCCACAATATATGTTGATCAAACGTTATAAAAATGCCATGGTGGAGTTGGCATGATGAGCTTGCTTCAAAATCCTTCACGGTTGATGGAGGTGCTCACCTCTACCCCTAAAAATGTCTTCAAAAATATAAGAAAGAAGGGTTTTGTCCCTTCATGGAGCCACCATGTAAAAAGATCTTCAGTAACACTCACAAATGTTGTTTTCTCGAGATATGGGCTTTATCATTGGCAATGGCACCAAAAAATGTTACTGCCCAAATTGTACGTGCATGATAAAAGCCCCAATCCGCAATGCACAATCCAACAAGAACCTTTAGGAAGGTCACATATTGTCACCTCAACAACTTGTCCTCCCACTATAGGCCTACTCTCCTGCGACTTAAGGGGGGATTCCTGTTGAATTTTCTAAGTCTATCTGTTAGAAAATTAATCTGTATTCTGCTGGTTTATTTCTTCTACTTGTAAATTCTGAACAATTTATTTAAAACATTTAAATTCTGAAATAAACACAATATAGTCACAACATCTACAGATCATCAACTGAAGTTTGAAAGAAAACAAACACACAAGTGACACTTTTATTTTTGGACAAATGTCCCTGGAAAAATCCAATGCGGGAAAACCGGTGTAGCTATTCTGAGGGTTTATTATTATCCTGTAATTCCTTGAGTACAACTGGGTGCCTAACCGGCTCACTTGACAAAGAAAAATACACAGCAACAATACCTCTATATTCGGAAACAAGTATTTAGGAAACCTGTCCCACAAAACCCTCTCTGGCACAACTGAAGCTCAACACTGACCCTTTTCGCCTTTGTGTCAGCCTCCTCTTGACCTCCGTCAACTCCAGGACCCTCTGCGTCAGCCCTTTAAGGCATTGCGCAACCTCTGGGACCCTCTGCGTCACTCCAGCAGCCTTTGCGTGGATGACGCAGTCCCTCTGGCCTCTGCGTTGTCTCTGCTAGGCTCTACGTGGCATGAACTGGCTGCTGCTCTCGCTCTCCTTGATTCTGTGCTAGTCTCTGAGTACTGTCTCTGCCTCTCTGTTCAGTACTCGCTACCCCTCGCTGCTGATCACTGATTCACTTTTGCTTAGCAACCCTGCTCTAGCAAAATGAATGACTGATCACTCTGATGTGTTCTCCAACTGACCCTCAAGCCTCTTCTTATACTTTTCTCGTTGGTCCTTCAACGACTGAGATTAAATCTCTAATCAACGGCTAAGATTAGATTTGGCTTGATCCATGACTTTCAGAACCTTTTAACCCAGTTTTATATTAATACCCATTAATTTTTTATTTTTTTTTAAGTTTAGACTTAGGAACTCCATTAAAAATAATAATTATTTTAATATCTCCCAAATCAGGTACAATCTGTCCAAACCATTTCTGGGTCTTGGAGATCGCATGTTCTTTAGCCTCTCCACCAATTTTCATGCCTAGAGCACAACCGATGATACCCCAAATCAACACTCCCTCTTAGTGAGGATTGTGCTCTAGTAATACTCCTCACTGAGCATCACTTTGATTATAAGACACTGGTCCTTGTGTTGATGCTAGGCCTCCCCGCCCAACATCCTTTGCACTGTTGCATCTTGTATTGCTGCCCATGGCCCTGCGACTACCACTGTTGCATCCGTACGACAGCTCCCTCTGCATCCGTGCTGTTGCTAGTCCATCCTCCTAACACTGCACCCCCCTCTCATGATGCTGCATCGTGCTACTGCACTGCAACTCAGTTACTGAGAAGTAAGTAACTAATCCACGCAACTTCTGACATCCCTGTCAGGCTAGAAACACTCCCGATGTTGAAGCTTCCTCTGCAGCTAACAAGTGCTCCCTCTACTAACCTCTGCGCTGCTGCATCTCGCACTGTTGCACACCTCTCTGTGCCATCCTGCACCGTTGCAACACTCCCGTGCCTCTCGCACTGTTGCAACCTGCTAGCCTCTCGCTGCCTTGGGACTCCTGCACTATAGCATTCTCTGCCGCTCCATCTGCATCCGTTTCTACTGACATCTGCCAGTCCTACTATTCTCTCTTCTGGGCTCTCGTAGCAAGGTATAATCCAGGAGGTTGGGTACCTCAAGGATCCTGCCAATCAGCGCTTGTAGTCCTCCTGACTACAGCTCGATGTCTCCCCACTTCTTCTCAAGTGGCACATGAGCACTCATGGCACAATAGTCATCCTCCTCGATTTCTTTCTCCGCCTTCGTTGGCGCTGTCTTCGAGTCAGAAGCCTCTCCCTTACTTTTCTTCCTCGGACACTAGTTCGCATAGTGACCCAGTTCCCCACAATGAAAGCACTTAACCTTGGTGAGGTCCTTCTTCTTCCTCTTCTCCTGCTTTCCCACACATGCTAGAGCCGCGTCCTCTTCCTCTTCCGCTAGAGCCGCGTCCTCTTCCTCTTCCTTCTTGATCCTGACCCCTCTGTTGCTACTCCCCGTCTTGGTCAGCCGTCTGATCTCTTCTTTACGAAGAGCCGCCCACAGTTCTTCCCAAACTGGAAGACTTGCCTTGCCTAGTATGCTCTGGACAAATGTCTCCCACTCCTTGGAGACTGTGTTAAGTTCGGTCCTCACCATCAATTCCTGATTTGGCGTGGCCTCAATGGAAGTCAGTTGGTCACGGATCTCGTTCAACCGACCGAGGAAGACATCTATCCAGTGTTGCAGGAAGCACCCCCCCCCCCCCCCGGATCCTAGGCCGGAATCGCGTCCCGTACGGAAGTGTTCCGGAAGCGCCCTAGGAAGCGCGATTCCATTTTTTCCGAAGCGCGATTCCAAAATTTTAATGCGCTTCCTGGTTTTTGAGAATGCGGATTGCAATGGAGACAGTTCTGTTATGTATTACAGTGACTCAATGTTATTCCTTTCACAGTTTCGATGCTACCTTGTTATTCCTATCACAGTTTCGATGCTACCTTGATTTCGATGCTATTACAGTGATCACACTTCGGTGATATTACAGTGATCACACTTCAGTGCAGTGATGCAGTCACAGAAACTCGAATTATCTCTGAAATAAAATTTGGGTACCACAGTAAGGTAATGCAGATTAAAGGTTTTGTGCTACCACAGTCTTGGTGGCTCAACAGTAAGAACAGTCATCAATAGATTTTGGTATAACTACAGTGATACAAATTTGGTATCACAACAGTGAGAAAGTTTTCATCACAATAAGAAGATCTTGGTACCTAACACAGTCTCAATGATAAGGGTTCGGTGAGAAGGTTTCACTGTCAAAGTCTTGACGCATAACAATGATATTACAAGGATAAGGACTTTGCATCACATACATAGAAATTCGATCAAGGCACTTCAGAGTTTCGATGATATTATGTAATGCTTAAATCAAAATTTTCCCATTTAATTTTACAATTGAATTGCTAAATTCATGTAATGCCCAAAACAGAATATAATATCCAAATTAAATTTCGAATTTGTTCTAAAATTTACTAACTACAATTTAAGCAAGAAATTTATCAATTTTAATGCACAGAGGCCTACAGTTGCTCACTTGCTAGATAAATCATAATATGCTCTATGTTTTATGTTTTATAATATGCTTAAAAATTTGATGTATGTTTGTAATAGCTAGAATATAGATGATTGTTGTACATACTAGTAACTACAATGGAATCATGGATGCCATATCTATCTTGATTTATGCAAAAATATGCATGTTTTCATGTCTTCTACAATTAATTTGGTATTTGGGATGTTTGTTTTGAGTATAAATGCAAAAAATATAAAAAAATATATATATATAGCAGACGCTTCCGCGGACGCTTCGCTTCCTAGATTTTTGGAAAATGACGCTTCCGCGCTCCGCGCTTCCGCTTTGCTCCCGCTTCGTGCAACATTGCATCTATCTACTCTCCCTTATGCATCTGGTTTGACCTTAGCTGATTCTCCAGGAGCTTCTTCCTCTACACGGAAGTATGTTAGTACAATGTCTTCAAAGTGTCCCACATCTCCTTTGTCGTTTCCTTCTTGACAATATGTGGGACCACATGATCCTTGACCCCATCAAGGATGATGCACTTTGCCTTAGCCATTGCCTCCTCGTACCTTTCATTAACTACCGGGTCAACTCGGATAGCCATTAGTCTCAAGGCGAAGCCCTTGATATGATATCTGTCTAGAATGGACAAGATCCTGGCCTTCCAAACCACAAAGTTGGACGCTCCATCCAGCCTGTCCTGATCTCTCAGCCCATTCACGGCCATCTATCGACTCTTCTTTGTTGACTCCTCCGAGACTCTCTACTTCTCGCCTGGAAGTTCTTGGTTCGACTCCTGTTGAGTCTCTCTACTTCTCGTCTGGAAGTTCTCAGTTCGACTCCTCTGAGTCTCTCTACTTTCCGTCTGGAAGTTCTCTTCTGGACTCCCTCTGAATCCTGATTTCCCTCCTTGAAATCCTTCTGTCAACCATTAAGTTGCCCCTCTCCGATCCTCTGTGCACTCGCAACATTGATCCAGATTCGTTAGCTAGAAATCCGTCACAGCAACAACTTCCTCTACCTTGGTCTTGCCCTGTTAGGTACTGTTCTAACCACAATACTCCACCAGCTTTGCTCCCGCAAACTGCCCACAGCTTCCTTCGCCCCAGCAACTGAAGGATTGAGCCTCTTGGCCCTATGCAATCCCGACACCGGCAAAACAACTCCCTCAGCCAACTGCATCAGCCCTCCTGGCCTCTGCGTGAGCCTGTTTCTGCCCTCCTTAGCCTCTGCGCTGGCCTCTCTCAGGCCTAGACTGATGACACAGTCCCTCTGCGTCAACCCTTCCTCTGTCACTTCTGCAAGGATCAACTACTATCACTCGAGATAGCTGATTTTGTTGCAAATGCTCTACTCAGTTGATGCCTTCAGCTTTCCTATGATCTGCAACCACGCTCCGATACCATGTTGAATTTTCTAAGTCTATCCGTTAGAAAATTAATCTGTATTCTGCTGGTTTATTTCTTCTACTTGTAAATTCTGAACAAGTTATTTAAAACATTTAAATACCGAAATAAACACAATATAGTCACAACATCTACAGATCATCAACTGAAAGAAAACAAGCACGCAAGTGACACTATTATTTTTGGACAAATGTCCCTGGAAAAACCCAATGAGGGAAAACTGGTGCAGTTATTATGAGGGTTTATTATTATGCAATATTTCCTTGAGTACAACTGGGTGCCTAACCAGCTCACTCGGTAGAGAAAAGTACACGACAACAATACCTCTATATTCATAAACATATATTCAGAAAACCTATCCCACGAAACCCTCTCCGACAAAATTGAAGCTCAGAGCTGGCCCTTTTGGCCTCTACATCAGCCTCCCACTGACCTGCATCAGCCCCAGGACCCTCTGCGTCAGCCCTCTGAGGCACTGCGCAGCATTTGTGACCCTCTGCATCACTCTAGCAGAGTCTGCGTGGATGATGCAGTCCCTCTGGCCTCTGCGCTGTCTGCTGGGCTTTGCGTGGCCTGAATTGGTTGTTGCTCTCGCTCTCCCTGCTTCTACGTTGGTCTCTCAGTACTGTCTCTGCCTCTTTGTCCAGTACTCACTGCCCCTCGCTACTGATCACTTATTCACTTTTGCTTAGCAACTTTGCTCTAGCAAAATGAATGACTGATCACTCTGGTGTGTTCTCCAATTGTCCCTCAAACCTCTTTTTATACTTTTCTCGTTGGTCCTTCAAAGACCGAGATTAAATCTCCAATCAATGGCTAAGATTAGATTTGGCTTGATCTATGACTTTTGGAACCTTCTAACCCAGTTTTATATTAATATCCATTAATATTTTATTTTTCCTAAGTTTAGACTTAGGAACTCCATTAAAAATATTAATTATTTTAATATCTCCCAAACTGGGTACAATCTATCAAAACCATTTATGAGTGTTGGAGATCTCATGTATTTTAGCCTCTCCACCAATTTTCATGGCTAGAGCACATCCGATGCTACCCAAAATCATCATTTCCCTATTAGGATCACTAAGGCATAGTCTGTTGAAATTTCTAAGTATTCCTAATTAGAAATTTAATCTGTAATCTTCTGGTTTATTTATTCTACTTGTTAAATTCGATCAAGTTATTTAAAACATATAAATAATGAAATAAACACAATACAGTCTCAACATCTACAGATCAACAGCTGAAAGAAAACAAGCACACAAGTGACACCGTTATTTTTGGACAAATGTCCCTGGAAAAACCCAATGCAAGAAAATCGGTGCAACTATTTTGAGGGTTTATTATTATGCAGCATTTCCTTGAGTACAATTGGGTGCCAAACTAGCTCACTCAACAGAGAAAAACAACCGGCAGTAATACCTCTCTATTCGAAAACAGGTATTCAGAGAACCTGTCCAACGAAACCCTCGCCAGCAACTCTGAAGCATTGCGTTAGCCTCAGAACCCTCCACGTCAGTGTTTTGAGGCACTGTGTAGCGTCTGGGACCCTCTGCGTCACTCTTGCTGGCTCAACGTGGATGACGTAGTCCCTCTGGCCTCTCCGTTGTCTCTACTGGGCTCTGTGTGGCTTGCTCTGGCTGCTGCTTCTCGCTCTTTGCCTCTACGCTGGCCTCTTGGTACTATCCCTGCCTCTCTGTCCAGTACTCACTGCCCCTCGTTGTTGATCATTGATTCAACTTTGCTTAGCAACCCTGCTCTAGCAAATCTAATGACTGATCACTCTAGTGTGTCTTCCAACTGACCTTCAAGCCTCCTCTTATACTTTTATCGTTGGTCCTTCAACGACCGAGATTAAATCTCTAATCAACGGCTAAGATTAGATTTGGCTTGATCCTTATCCTTTGGAACATTCTAACCCAATTTTATATTAATACCCATTAATATTTTATTTTTCCTAAGTTTAGACTTAGGAACAACATTAAAAATATTACTTATTTTAATATCTCCCAAATCGGTTAGAATCTGCCCAAACCATTTCTAGGTCTTGGAGATCTCATGTGCTTTACCCTTTCCACCAATTTTCATGGCTAGAGCACATTTGATGCTACCCCAAATCAACACTCTCTCTTAGCGAGGATTGTGCTCTAGTAATACTCCACACTGAGCATTACTCTGATTATACGGTACTGGCACCTTTGTTGATGGTAGGCCTCCCTGCCCAACATCCTCTGCACTGTTGCATCCTGTGCTCCTGCCCATGGCCCTACCACTGCCACTACTGCATCCGTACGAAAACTCCCTCTGCATCCGTGCTGCTGCCAGTCCATACTCCCAATACTGCATCTGCACTACAACCCCCTCTCATCATGCTACTACTAACTGCTACTGCACTGCAACTCAGTTATTGAGAAGTAAGTAACTGATCCACTCAACTACTGCCATCTCAATTAGGCTAGAAACACTCCCGATGCTAAAGCTCTCTCTGCCGCTAACAAGTGCTCCCTCTACTAACCTCTGCACTGCTGTAGCAACTCCCTGCATCTCGCACCGTTGCACACCTCTTTGTGCCATCCTACACTAGTGCAACACTCTTCGTGCCTCTTGCACTGCTGCAGCCTGCTAGCCTTACGTTGCCCGGTGACTGCTGCACTGTAGCACTCTCTGCTGCTTCATCCGCATCCGTCTCTACCGACATCTGCTAGTCCTACTACTCTCTCTTCGGGGCTCCTGTAGCAAGGTATAATCCAAGAGGTTGGGTACCTCAAGGGTCCTACCCCTCATCGTCTCTAGTTTCTTGACTACAGCTCGATGTCTCCCCACCTTTTCTCTAGAGGCACATGAGCACTCATGGCACAATCGTCATCCTCCTCAACCTCCTTCTTTGCCTTCGCTGGCGTTGCCTTAGAGTCAGATGCCTCTCCCTTGTTCTTCTTCCTTGGAGTCTGGACACTAGTTCGCATAGTGACCCAGTTCCCCACAGTGGAAGCACTGGACCTTGGAGAGGTCCTTCTTCTTCCTCTTCTCCTGCTTTCCCGCAGATGCCAGAGCTGCATCCTTTTCCTCTTCCTTCTTGATCCTGACTCCTTTGCTGCTGCTTCCCACCTTGCTCAACTGCCTGGTCTCCTCTTGGCGAACAGCTACCCACAATTCTTCCCAATTTGGAAGATCCGCCCTGCCCAGTATGCTTTGGACAAATGTCTCCCACTCCTTGGTGACTGCGTTAAGTGCGGTCCTCACCAACATCTCCTCATCTGGCGTGGCCCCTATGGAAGTCAGCTGGTCCCGGATCTCCTTCAACCGATCGAGGAAGTGATCTATTTGCTCCCCCTTCTGCATCTAGTATGACCGCAGCTGATTCTCAAGTAACATCTTCTTTTGCACGGAAGTATGCTGGTACAATTTCTTCAGGGCTTCCCACATTTCATTTGCCGTGCTCTTCTCGGCAATATGTTGGACCACATGATCCTTGACCCCATCAAGGATGATGCACTTCGCCTTGGCCATTGCCTCGTACTTCTCATTTTCAGCCGGGTCAACTGGGATCACCACTGTTCTTAAGGCGAAGGCCTTGATGCGATGTCTGTCTAGAATGGACAGGATCCTGGCCTTCCAAACCACAAAGTTGGATGCTTCGTCCAGCCTGTCTTGATCCCTTAGCCCATTCACGGCCATCTCTCTACTCTTCTCTGTCGACTCCTCCGAGTCTCTCTACTTCCCGCCTGGAAGTTTTCTGTTTGACTCTTGCTAAGTCTACTTCCTGTCTGGGAGTTCTCTGTTCAACTCCTACTAAGTCTCTCTACTTCCTGTGTGGAAGTTCTCTCCTAGACTCCCTCTAAGTCCTGATTTCTCTCCTGGAAATCCTTCTGCCAATCGTCAAGTTGCCCCTCTCTGATCGTTTGTACAACTACAACATTGATCCGAATTCCTTGGCTAGAAATCCGCCTTGGTAGCAACTCCCTCTACCTTGGTTTTGCCCTGTTAGGTACTGTTATGACCACCATACCCCACCAGCTTCGCTCCCACAAATTGCCCACGGCTTCCTATGCCCTAGCAACTAAAGCACTGAGCCTCTAGGCTTTGCGCAATACCGACACTAGCAAAACAACTCCCTCAGCCAACTGCGTCAACCCTCCTGGTCTCTATGTGGCTCTGTGTGAGCTTGTTTCCGCCCTCCTTAGCTTGTGCGCTGGCCCCTCTCTGGCCCGGACTGATGACGCAGTCCCTCTGCGTCAATCCTTCCTCTGTCACTTTCTGCAAGGATCAACTTCTGTCACTCGGGACAACTGATTCTGCTGCAAATGCTCTGCTTAGCTGATGCCTTCAACTCTCCTGTGATCTGCAACCACACTCTGATACCATGTTGAAATTTCTAAGTATTACCCGTTAGAAATTTAATCTGTATTCTTTTGGTTTATTTCTTCTACTTGTTAAATTCAAACAAGTTATTTAAAACATATAAATAACGAAATAAACACAATACAGTCTCAACATCTACAGATCAACAACTGAAAGAAAACAAACACACAAGTGACACCGTTATTTTTGGACAAATGTCCCCGAAAAAACCCAATGCAGGAAAACTGGTGCAGCTATTCTGAGGGTTTATTATTATGCAGTATTTCCTTGAGTACAATTGGGTGCCAAAATGGCTCACCTGACATAGAAAAACAACCGGTAGTAATACCTCTCTATTCGGAAACAAGTATTTAGAAAACCTGTCCCACGAAACCCTCTCCAACAACTTTGAAGCACTGCGTCAGCCTCTTGCTTCTCTGCGTCAGCCTCAGAACCCTCTATGTCAGCGTTTTGAGGCACTGCGCAGCCTCTGGGACCCTCTGCGTCACTCCTGCTGGCTCAATGTGGATGACGCAGTCTCTCTGGCCTTTGCGTTGTCTCTGCATGGCCTGCTCTGGCTGCTGCTTCTCGTTCTCTGCCTCTGCGCCAGTCTCTTGGTACTATCTCTGCCTCTCTATCCAGTACTCAGTGCCCCTCGCTGCTGATTACTAATTTGACTTTGCTTAGCAACCCTACTCTAGCAAATTGAATGACTGATCACTCGGGTGTGCCTTCCAACTGACCCTCAAGCCTCCTCTTATACTTTTCTCGTTGGTTCTTCAACGACCGAGATTAAATCTCTAGTCAACGACTAAGATTAGATTTGGCTTGATCCTTATCCTTTAGAACATTCTAACCCAATTTTATATTAATACCTATTAATATTTTATTTTTCCCAAGTTTAGACTTAGGAACGCCTTAAAAATATTAATTATTTTAATATCTCCCAAACCGGTTAGAATCTGCTCAAACCATTTTTGGGTCTTGGAGATCTCATGTGCTTTAGCCTCTCGACCAATTTTCATGGCTAGAGCACATCCGATGCTACCCCAAATCAACATAGTCAATTAGGCACAAGGCGATGTCAATAGTAGCCGTAGTGAAACATATTTTTTGGAGGCGTTTTAGGGCTTTTTGTAAAATGGGGTAGAAAGGTGATGGAGGGATAAAAAGATTTGTGCCAATATCCTATTAGGGTTATGGAGTTAAGAGGAATCAAATGGTAAGATGAGATTAAGAAGAAAACCTGCTTAAGTTGGGCTTGTGGGTTAGGGCAAGAGGTTAGGAGATAATAGCATTAACTCCTTGCTTAGTCAAAGAAAATTATGAATTCATGGCCCCACTAGAAGGGATCTCTCCAAGGGAAAAGCCGCCAACCATTAAATCGACTATGGCATGAAATAGAGTGAAAAACCCTTACTAAGGGACTTTGGAGTATGATGTAGCAAGGAGGATTAAACATAACCCAAACCAACAAAGGAGAGCATGTGAGAAGAGCCTTTAGACATCCTCACTCCAAGATAAAAAGTTTCCCCTAAAATGGAACAATTTTTGTAGCCTTATGGTAGTCTTGAACAATCACAATAATTTATTTAATGATGTAGAAGAAATAACTAAAAACAAACAAGTTCCAAGTAAACATTCACAACTTACATAAGCCCCTAACAAAAATGCTTCCTCAAAGATATTTTCATCAAGTCCAAGGAGAAGAGTGGTCTCACAATCCAACCATTAGTACAAATGAGGAAGCTCTCCTCTGTTTATAGAGTGAGATCTAACTTCCTTTAAAATATCATTGGTTGATTTAATTCTTTAGAGCTAGCCTAAGAAAACGAAATTGAACTAATGCTTAAAATAAACTCAACTATCACAACATAAAAATAACGTGGTAAAGGCACGAGTTCAATAAATTCCCTCATAAGATGGGTCGATCCTATTGAAGAATGTAACTAGTGTCGGTCTTCATAATTGTATTTGAGTCATGATGTAATATATTTGTTAAAAGAAGGAAAAATAATTTTTATTGTAAAAGGAAATTGACTTATTAAATCATGGCTTTCATGCTTGGTTCAATGGTCAATAGGTCAAAGCACCCATTGTGTACTTTAGGATTTTTGTATTGAGTCAAAGTCAAAATCATTATATAAAAGACCCTTCATGAGATCCTTATGTCAAAGAAGAAAATTTGTTTTGTGTCAAAATAGTCTCCTCCACCAAGTCGGCCTGCCTTTCATCAAGTTGGCCTCATAAAGGATGTCACAACCAGTGTTGATAATATCGGTATCGACAAAATATCGGTGAGGGTCCAGAAGACATCTTATCGGCAATATTGACGAAAATATTGGCAAACATAAAAAATGCATAATATATTCTTTTTTTTCTTCATATTTTTAAGCATATAAAGCAATAACAACATGAAATAAACACATTGGCACATAAGTATGAAGAAAGCACTGATATATATGATGTAGTGGATGTAAAATAAAAATGATAAATCAAAGGCGATACCAAATCTTACTAATCCCTGATAATTGTCCAATAAAAGACTCAAATGTGGAGAACCAATACAAAATAACATCACATATATGGAAGTATCTCATCATCATGAGTTATAAACTTATATGTAGCAAAACAAATAAAACTAGTAGCTATTTATTTGAGATCAGTGCCCTCTCCCTAACAACTATTTTTTTGTCTTTTTCATCAATTGCTTCAAGAGCTTTTTGTATAACCTCTGCACTAGAAACGTACAAGGCATTACATCATGTTCAGGGAGTATCCACATGGTATTTCAATTGCGTAACCCCTCATGACATCTTGGTCCCACACAATTTGCATGATAGATATGCCCGATTTGTCCCACCATCAGGCTCCCCGTACTCCCAAAATGGGTCTAAGGCTTTTGGCATATTTGTAGTGAACTAATTCAAACCTAGGGCACAAAAAAAAAATTGGCATTAAACCCTCCAACACAAAAAATAATAAGTAATAACCACCTCATTTAAAAAAAAGAATTATTACATTATTTTCAATGTGAATGAAAAATGTCAATAAGAGGGTGCATAAGAAAGTTGAAAAAAAATGAAGCTTGCTGTCCAAATATGGAGAAAACCGTTGCATTGGCTCATGGGCATGAAAATCATGGCAAATGGAAAAAAAGAAGAAGCAAAATGTTGGTAGGCAAAGAAGCAAGAATAACCCTAAACCTATGAAAAAATCATTAACATAGGGGTTTTTAAGAACATACTTGTTAATGGAAGAAATGAAGTTTGTCTCACTATTCTTCAATCTTTGATGGATAAAAAATTCGTAGTTGGTGGTGATAATGGCTCTTCGACCCTGAATTCCTCTTTGACAACTACCACAACGTTCTCCCCTTCCTTCTCCAACACTCAGAAAATTGAAATGAGCAAAAAAAAAATCGAATTTCCCTTTTCTAGGCATGACCCAGCCGGATTGTTGATGTTTCCTATCATTGCGCGATATTTTTACAAGATATCTCAGAAATATCGCTATATTTTTGGGGAGCGAAAATATCGCGATATTTTATCGGGGATATTTTGGCTCCCCGAAAATATCGTGATATTTCCGAATATTGATGATATATCGCAGATATTGCAAACACTGGTCACAACCGCTATAAATTAGAGTGTAACTCGACCTATTGAAGAATCATCGTCAAGTCTTTTGATTTGAATTTGCAAAAGGCATTAAAGGAGTACGAAAATATCTATGAAAGAAGGGAAACTACACCGAAGAAAAAGAGACCCTATTCTGTCTCTCACGTGTGCAAAAGGACGAAAATTATGCTTTGTTGAAGGACCAAAAAAGTTGCAGACCTATATTTGAGGGCCGAATATCAGAATAGATCAGTAAGAGATAAGTTTGATGTTCGTTGAACGACTGACTCGGTGGAGGGAGTAAGTCTATGTTTTGGTCTAAAGTCTTGGATTGTCTCAATCTGATTTATATCTACTAGTGGAAGAGTTTGACTGGGTTTTCCCATTCATCGGGGTTTTGCCTTGGCTGAGTGCCTACATCTTGTGTTCTTTTTCTTGTGTTTGTAATCTTCATTTGTTTTGGCATTTGTCTTGATGATGGAAATAATACTAATATAATGAAGAAAAACTAAAAGACATCACAAGAACTTGTCAAGTTAAGAGAAATCATTTGAAGAATCCTAATCTAAATGCTTCCCTAGATTTCTCAACATGGTATCAGAGCTTGGTTCATTGGCATAAGGGCAGTTAGAAGGTCACTACAACAGTAGAAGGCTTCAAGATAAGAGAGATAAGTTAGTTACCTAGGACCGAGCTCCTAGACGAAAGAAGAAGGAAATTTTGGGCACATTTGTAAGCCCATACCACAGTGACTAGGAAGCAGGCCTGAACTAGGAGAATGAGAGGTTTTGAGAAGCCTAGAAGCTCTATTCCAGAGATCTAAAAGGCTAGGTATCCAGCCTTGATAAGACCGAGAAGCCTGTAAAGAAGATCAAAGTCCTATACCTAAGTCATAAGGTTTGAAATCTCAATCAAAGTTCCAAATTCTTATATTGTAGAAAGACACACCAATATTTAGTCCGCAGACCTAGACAAGAGCAAAGGCACCAAAAAGATCTCTCTATGCCTTGTCTGTCATCTCTTCCAAGGAATCCGAATTGCAAAGATCCTGAAAAACCGAAATTATGAAGAATATAAGAAATCTGAATTCATAATTAACATAAGCTATAAAGGTGACAATATTGCAAAAGTGAAACATCTTGTCCTATCAGTTAACAAAGATAAAGGACCAAATTGTATCAAAAATGTTAAGACCTATTTAAAGGACCTACTTCAAAATTTCAAATCTTCGAAAGAAGTCGAGATCCATGAAGAGAAGAATGATGGCCTATGCATATATTTAAGGAAAGACCAAGCCTCCATAGTGATCAAAAGAACTTTAATGTTTTAAAAAAATCTATTCCAGTGATTGAAGTAGCCCTAGCTAGAGGACTGAAGGTTTAGAAATCTCAAAAAATCCAAAATATACAATTAGCTCTTGACATCATGAGAAGTCCTGAATCTCAACATCTTTGAAGTATTCTTAGCATCTTGAAGAAACAATTGAAGCAAACGTATTATGATCATGAAGGACCAAGGTAAGAAGTCCTTCAGGCAAGTATAATTGTTTTTATTCATACAATTGTCTAATTCTTAGGATTTTAAAATCTCTTTAGTTCTAGGGTTTGTAATGTTGATTGATGTTGACATCCAAGTTCTGTAAACCCTAGTTAAGAAACCTTATTTTAATTGTTCTCTAGCTTATTCATCTCTAGGGTTTGTAGTTAGTCTAGGAAAAGTTGGAAACCCTTGTAAAGTATAAGATTGAATTTGAAACCCTAGAATTAACAACTTGTAAGATAACTTAGAGTTTGGAGTTTGTTGTCATACTTTTGTACTTTTGGGTAGTACTTGTCAAATTAAATATTGCAGGTAGAGATATTAATCGTTTGTAAGAAAGGAATTCTTCAAAAGAAGCTTCCACCTTCTTTCAAAAGGATAAGTATTATGTTGAGCTTTATCTTTATTGTTCTTCTCTTGTATCTTCTTTGGAAGGGCTAAACTTGCAGGTGTAAATATTATGGCTAGATTTAGAGGGAGTCTTCAAAAGGTGACTTATAAGAAGCTTTGTTGCAGAAAGGAATACTTCAATAAGGTAACCCTACAAGGTTTGTATAAGAAGAATCTCAAGGTATGTATAAAGATTCGTAGCTAAAATTCTTCATTAAAAGGTACAATCATTTTGAAATTTGCCTTGTATTACTAACTTTCTTATGTTTAGGGTTTTGAATCATAAAGATTCTTGTTAGGGTGATTAATCACTAGATTAAATCTACCCTTGTCATACTATCTCTTACCGTTTGTTTATTTTGGTGAAACCCTAACGTTTTGATACTTAGGGTATGTTGACAATAATAATGAAACCCTAATCTACTTAAGGTTCGTTGATAGATATGAAATCCTACTCTCTTGATGTTTAGGGTTTGTTGATGTTATTAAACCCTAGCCTTTCAGGGTTTGTTGTTGATGTCTATGAAACCTTAGATCTTTAGGGTTTGGTAAATTAGGGTTTATGACTAAACCCTTGAATCAATTAATGAAAGGTCCTAGGAATGAAACCCTAGGTGTATGTGATTCTGTAGGATTGAAACCCTAGCCTGATCAAAATTGTTGTATTTTTGGAGTTTGATGTACCCTTAGCAAGATATAAGAAAATAACAATGAAACTCTAGATAGGAAATGTTAGAATGCTAACTTGATTTAGTTTTATTAATGAAGTCTAGGGTTGGTGACAAAACCTAGTAGTGTTTGACATGAAATTCTAGGGTATAATATTTAAAATGCAATGATTGGAGTAGTTGATATCTAAGGCTTTAAGTCTTGATGATGGAGTCTAGGGTTTGTGCCAAACCCTAACAAAATTGTTGAAGTCTAAGATATAAGAGATGTAATTCTTGTTAATTGTGAACCTAACTAGGTTTAAGTTTTAGATATCTAAAGCTTGATTGCTTTGATGTTTCTATAAAATTAGCTTCGTGCTCCTGTATATTTGTACTTGTTGAAGATTTGCAGGTACATGATCTGCAAGACGTTGAAGATGTTTACCTACGTCATAATTAAAGATAACTTAATAATAACGATGAGCATGATGGAAGGAGGAAGCTATAAGAATCTTGGTGACATTGAAACATACATTGTTGATGACCTTGTTGCCAAGTAAGAATAGAAGGAATGAAGTTCCAGAGGGTTGAAGTTCTCTGATGATATGATGATGCGAAAAGAAAGAAAATTTGTGGCTAAAGTTAATGAATTTGTCCCTAGTAAAAGCTTAGATAAAGAAAATATATATATCTCCCTAGTTGAGAGGGAGTTTGTTTGAAGAAAAGTAAAAGTCCTCCATAGATGAAAACCGAAGTCACCTGATATGGGGATTCGAGTGTCAGATACAGACACGTTGACCCCCTGGAACAAGACACGTTCAGATACGTTATATATGTTAAAAATTAGATATTTCTTACACAAATTCTCATTCATGATACAAATTCATTGATTCAAATGTAGATCTTCATCTAGATGTAAGTTTTACAAAGTAACATTATGCATACAAAATTACAAATACAATTGTGACATAAATGATAAATGATAAATTATAAATTTTTAATACATATTCAATTCATCAATGATCCAATAGGAGAAAGACAAGATAGTAAGATAAAGATATTGTAGTTTTCTCAACAAGTCATCAAAATCAAAATGTGTTACTGTTTACATAGGTAGTGCAATGCTAATGGCAAATAGAAATAGAAAATACAAAACAACTACAACTACAAGTCTACAAGTCTACAAGCCTCAAGGCAATAGGTAGCTCATGACTCATGAGTCATCAATCCTCATAGTCATCATCAAAATCAACATCATTGTCCTCATCATCATGGTCACCACTGCTCTCCTCTGCTGCATCCTCCTCCTCTGTATCCAAAGTCATCTCTGCATCTGCTGGTGTGGAGGATGACCCCTCTATAGTATCACCATCATCAAATCTGACAGGCTCTAACACTTACCTATTGCTTGAATATCCTTGAAAATGCTCCCACACCCTTTTCTCCTTGCTCCCAAACACCCACAACAAACTAAACAAGTGAATGTGCAAATAGAATGGGGAAATAAGCCTTCATAACGCCGCGCGGGTTCTTGATTTCCGGATTCGTGTCCGAAAATCGGGACACTTTCCAGATTTGAAGTGTCCCAATCGGACATGATATGTCCCAATTTTCGAACACAAATCCGCCCGAATCATGTCCGATTCGTCGGATTCGGGACACGTAGGGTCTGGGGGATGAATCTGGTTTCATAGTTGGAAACATGATGTGTAGGTCATTAGGATGTTTGAGATCAGGGAATAGCTAAAGCGCTACAGATGATCATGAGTTGTATCCATGAAGTTGTAAACGAATTGGATGTGTTGAAAAGTGTTGAGGCTAAGTTTGGTGTTGTTGGAAAATTGGAGAAGGAAGCTTCTGACGAGATATATTTGGATAATATGATGACGATTTAAGCATTATCAAAATGATTAAAGGACCCTAAAGGTTTGTGCTAAAAACATGTATACATATATTGAAAGTTTATTATTGATTGGGGTTGTGATTGTGCAGGATCTCTCCATAAGAAGGTTGAACGTTTTAAAGCATGCTTAGACCGGTAGATATATTTGATTTAGTTGATAAGGAGAGATGAAGCATCTTGGGATGACAAGATGCTTGGGAGGACATCTGGCCGGCTTGTGATAATGTCTAGATCCTGAAGTAGGGAGGGTGGCATTGGTCTTGGAGCTTTGACATTAGATACACACCTAGATCCCTGGGTTGGTGTTAGAGCTAAAGCCTGATGGTACCTAGAGTGGCTGAAGCTTGGAACACACCTTAGTCCCACTTGGTTAGATACCTTGGTCAAGTGTCTAATCTGTAGCACTGTGTGTGCTAAGACTCTTCGTAGAACATATCATTTTGAGATCTTCCATATGTAATTATGAATACCTCCCTAGTTAAGAGGGAGTGTTGAAGAATGTAACTAGTGTCGGTCTCAATAATTGTGTGAGTCATGATATAATATATTTTTCAAAAGAAGGAAAAATAAATTTTATTGTAAAAAGAAATTGACTTATGAAAGCATGGGTTTCATGATTGGGTCAATGGTCAATAGGTCAAAGCACCCATTGTGTGCTCTAGGATTTTTGTATTGAGTCAAAATCAAAATCATTATGTAAAAGACCCTTCATGAGTTCCTTATGCCAAAGAAGAAAATTTGTTTTGTGTCAAAATAGTCTCCTCCACCAAGTCGACTCCATCTCCTTCTAGTTGGCCTGCCTTTCATCAAGTCGGCCTCATAAAGAATGTCACGACCACTATAAATTAGAGTGTAGCTCGACCTATTGAAGAATCATCATCAAGTCTTTCGATTTGAAGTTGCAGAAGGTATTAAAGGAGTACGAAAAATTCTAGGAAAGAAGGGAAACTACAACGAAGAAAAAGAGACCTTATTCTATCTCTCACGTGTGCAAAAGGATGAAAATTATGCTATGTTGAAGGACTGAAAAAGTTGTAGACTTGTATTTGAGGGCTGAAAATCAGAATAGATCAGCAAGAGATAAGTTTGACATTTGTTGAAAGCTATGAAACCAGATTCGTCCTATAGGCCCCATGAATCCTAAATCCATCGTGTCCGACACGATTCTCTCGAGATTCGTGTCCAAAAACCATGACATGTCGTGTCCTTTTTTGACACGTCAAATCTGACTGCGTGTCATGATTTTGGAAATCGTGTCCTGTTTTCTAGGACTCGTTAGGCGGCAAAAGTGACATGCGCGGGTATGAAAAGGCCGCATTTGGTCATTACAGCCACACATATTTTCATTTGGCAAGCGTTTTGGTAGCTTAATGATCAAGTCTAGGACCTAGCATTGATATGCTATTCATTGTAATGTTAAATTTTTAAAATGAAGATTAAGGAGGATGTCACTTTTACTTAAATTTTCAACATTACCATGAATTGACTCAGGTGTTTGAGAGTGGTTCCGGCCTCATTGGATTTCATATGGAGAAAGTAGAATTTTAGATTTCATTCAAAATCCAGCAGACTTATCAGTTTTTCAGGATTTTAGGATTGGGGGATTGCAATGTTTCCATTGAATTTTGTAATGTATTAGGGTATGGAACTCGTATTTAATCAAGAGCACCAATCCCTCTATGTACCTTGATGTTAGTAACATTGGTTGTCGAACTCCTATATCATGACCCTCCTAAAAATGTACGCATCACTCAAACAAAATCTTGACTTGACATGTTATGCTTGTTCTATCTTATGTTAATGCTTAAAGGGTGATATTAATGACAAAGATCCCTATATAGATACAGAGGTAATGACAAAGATACCTTTGGATATTAATGCTTAGAGGGTGATATTAATGACAAAGATCCTGATTTTCCAACAAGACTAAAAAATTAGACATTTCTCGTGGTGGCAAGAGGGCCAAGCATAAGAAATAGATAATAGATTGACATGTATTTGAATTTTGTATGTACTATGCATGCTAATAGCTATAGATGAAGATCTATATTTGAAATCAATAAATTTGTATCATTAATTAAAACTTGTGTGAGAAATATCTAATTTTTAATATATATATTTAAAATATAAATATATATATATATATATATATATATATATATATAAAATAATATATAACGAATCCTACATGTCCTGTTCTGGGGGGTCAACATGTCCGAATCCGACACCACGAATCCCGAATCCTATGAATCTCGAATCCCCGTGTCAGGTGGCTTAGGTTGAAAGGCTGAATTGGTGGAGGGAGTAAGTCTTTGTTTTGGTCTAAAGTCTTGGATTGTCTCAATCTAATTTATATCTACTAGTGGAAGAGTTTGACTAGGTTTTTCCCTTCATAGGGGTTTTGCCCTGGCTAAGTGTCTACATCTTGTGTTCTTTTTCTTGTGTTTGTAATCTTCATTTGTTTTGGCATTTGTCTTGACGATGGAAAGAATACTAATATAATGAATAAAAACTAAAAGACATCACAAGAACTTGTCAAGTTATGAGAAATCTTTTAAAGAATCATAATCTAAATGCTACCCTAGATTTCTCAACAGATCCACCCAAGAAGAGACAAATGGTCCAATATGCCAATGCCTAGCCTCCAAAATGGTTTAAAATTGATGTAGATGGTCCATGGTCCATCCTCAACGCATGGTGAAGTATCTTCCCAAGTCAAAGGGCTCCAACATTCTCCTTCTTTTAGTGCAACGAGCTCAAGAAAGTGTGCCAATACAACATCAAGGGGGCAGCATCATACTAACAACTCAAAAGATCAAGTGGTATAATGATCCAAGGCCTCCAACAAATTTACGAAATGAGGACCCAAGGTCATAGCTTGGGTCAAGGAACCTTCGTGATGTATGCAAGTGACCTTTTCATAAAACCCCAAATCAATTAAGTGACGGAAAATTATAAAGAGACTGATCCTCATTCTAGCTCACTATTCTCTGAGATGCTTTATCCAAGCCATACCCATATCATTCCAAGGGTATCAAGAGTGTGGTACATCATCCACATCACCCTTCCAAGTCACCAAACACTGCAATAAAATCCCACAACGACCATGTGTATAAATTGGCCCTCAAAAAAAGTACAATTAGCTCATAAAGTGAAAATAGGATTAACCTTCAAGGTTTTTCCATGTCTGTATACATTAGAGAGGTACAAGTGTCCATGAACAACCCCAAAAATTCCTTGGGAGATCCTAAATACACATGAAATGCCTCAAACAATGTGAACTTCCTTGGGAAACGAGAAAGTGCCCAAAATTAGAATGCAACCAGATCATAAAGGAAGGCTATGCCACATTAAAACTTGCTTTATTCATCAAAATTTTTGTTATGGGTACCCTCGTTGGAAGGAGGGGCAAGAAATCCCATTTTATTCTACGTGTGTTGTTAGATATTACTTCTAAGTACAGTTGCCATCCCTCGAAGGATTGCTTGATTCTTCCCCAATACTTAAGAGATGATATCCAACCCCACTTGATGACTATACTCACCTCTTTGACCTAGGACATTGACCACTTAGTGAGGAGAACATTGACCTTGGGATGCCTATACCATAGTTGATGACACAATTGAAGAAGTAAGTAAATTATGACACAAAACTTTTTGAAGTTTAGCATCTAGCAGCAATAGCCAACTTCTATCTAGTGGGACATTGAGAGAGCCATTTAGTGCATCAAGGAGACAATTCAACATCATCATCAAAAACACATTAAGTTAGACATGCACTTGATTTGCAAGCTTCTTAAGGAGCACACCTTTGAAGTGCTATGTTGTTGTACAGATGATCAAGTTGCCCAAATTTTCATGAAGCCTCTCACAAAAAGCAAAGTTCTTAAAGCTAGTCTATGTTAGGAGTTTGGGAAGTTGTCATTTAGGGAGGATAGGATCTAATGCCCCCTTCCTTCTCATTATTTTAATCTATGAATACGTCAATCATATTCCAAGTTGTTCTTAAGGTGAGATGTTAGGATATTTTGACACTATGAGCTAGTTTAAGTTCAACTTGGTCTAATGTAGTGTTGGATTAAAGTGTGTTTCTGTAGTGTGCTTTTCTAAGTTATTAATATGACAGTCACATTCATGTTTTACACGAGTGATCCAACAGTTCGCTAATCTCCTCGATATTAGTAACGATCTATGACATAAACCCTAATTGATGCATGATCATCTATTTTGGAGAGCTAGGAGGTCATTTGTTTATGATAAATTTTGAGAGATGTTCATATAAATATCTTTTGCATTATGCCTAAGCATTGTGCACTTCCTCTTTGAGGCTTTTAACCACATAAACCTTGGTGTTCCAATCTTTGATCTATGTGTGAGTGTTTGTCTTAAATTGTTTGACATGTGTGGATATACCTTGTTTTCTAACAAATATCGCATCAACCTTTTCCTCAATTTCAATCTTAATATAGAACAACTTCGTTGTCTCCTCATCTTCTTTGTTATGGATGCTACTCAGGTTCACGTCCTTCTCCACTATTATATAACAATTTCTCATCCACATTCATGTTGCTTTCTATCTTCTTTCCTACTTTCACTAGAAGATTCTTCTTCTTGGGTTCCTCTTACTTGCAGTTATTGAAATTCAACTCTAGATGAAGTTTCCAACATTTTTTTCAATGTCACCACTAATGTTGCAATGTTCATGGTGATTGTTAGGGTCCTTACATATATGTACAATGGTGATGGTCTTAGTTTTTACTCCCCTTACCCTTTTTCTTATTTCATGTTGATTTTTGGTAGCATCAAATGTGCTCTAGCCATGAAAATTGGTGGAGAGGCTAAAGCACATGAGATCTCCAAGACCTAGAAATGGTTTGGGGAAATTCCACCTGATTAGAGAGATATTAAAATAATTAATATTTTTAATGCAGTTTCTAAGTCTAAACTTAGGAAAATTAAAATATTAATGGGTATTAATATAAAATTGGGTGAGAATGTTATAAATGACATGGATCAAGCCAAATCTAGTCTTAGCTGTTGATTAGAGACTTAATCTCGACTGTTGAAGACTCAACAAAAAAAGTATAAGAGAAGGCTTGAGGGTTAGTTGGAGATACACCAAGATTGATCCGTCAGTTCGATTTTCTGGAATGGGGTCTACGGAGAAAATTAAAACAAGTGATCTATTGCAGCGAGGGGCAGTGAGTACATAGCAGAGAGGCAGAGATAGTGCCAGAGGGCCAATGCAGTGACTGAAGAGGTTGACGCAGAGGCAACCAGAGCTACACAGAGGCAGCAAGAGCCATGCAAAGGCAACTAGAGACTGCGCAGAGGCTGAGGGGCTTACGTGGGTGACGTAGAAGGCCAGAGAGTTGATGCAAAGAGGCAGAAGGTTGACGCAGAGGGTTCTAGAGCTACATTGAGGCTAGCAGGGTTGATGTAGAGCCTTGGAGAAGCGCCGAAAGGATTTTCGTGGGGCAAACTTATTGAATATCTGTCTCTAAGAAGAGGTATTACTGTCGTGTAAAAATCTCTATTGGGTGAGCCAGTTTGGCACCATAGTTGTGCTCAAGAAATCTGCATAATAATAAAACCATCTTAACTGCTACACCGGTTTACACACATTGGGTTTTTCCATGGATGATTGTCCAAAAATAACAATGTCCCTTGTGTGTTTGTCTAGTATTTCGGTTGCTGATCTATATATGAGTTATGGCTGCATTTGTGTTTATTTTTAGTATTTATATATATAAATAACTTGTTAATGGAATAAACAAGTAGGTGAAATAAACCAGATAATGCAGTAGGAATTTCGAATGTGTCAGACTTAGAAATTTCAACATTTCATTTACTAGAAGTTCCATGCTAGTCTCGCTACTTCAAACATTTGTTTACTCACTTTCCCTGTAAAATTAATGCATTAGGCTCGCATACAAGTCTCATCTATGAACTTAGGCATGCATAACACAACTTGTTGTGTTATGTCACTGTGAAAGTCACCTATGGACTTGATGGCCATGTCAATGTTCTAGGGATTTATCCTCAATTGAATGGATATTTTTCTAAACTTTGCAATGTACACTTGTACACTTTGTCGTTGTTGTTGATAGTACTTCCACTAAATCCTCTTGTCTTATTCATACCTAATAAGGTAAAACTAGGACTTGAAGAGGCCTTTTGAATATCTCCCACTTAGTTACTAGTATACCTTCCCCCAATCTAAGGGCCTCGTTGTAGCTTTCCTATCAAGTCTATGTGACTTTTAGCTTGAGTTTAGCAAATATTTGTGCCTCTTGTACATTATGCAAATTGAGATAGACTTCTAACTATTGTATCTAGTGATTTAGTTTAACTGTATCTGTCTCAGCTTTGTTGGGCTTTATCTTGACCTTCACTTGCACTTTAAATGACTACTAAAAATAGTTTCAATTAGAGTTCCCCTTGTTTACTTTTTGTGGGCTTTGGTTCTTCCCTCTCTTTTCTTTGCTCCTTGTTACCACAAAATCTAGCAGGTCCTAGAGAGGGAAACCTATAGGACAAAAGCTAGTCTAGGTGCTACTAAAGAGGGAAAACCTATAGGACAAAAGCTAGACTAAGTGCTACTAGAGAGGGAAAACCTATAGGACAAAAGCTTGACTAAGTGCTAACAATGGGACAATGGCCCATTGTCACCATAGCCAAGGTTCCTTGCTCTTTACAGACTTTTACCAATGAGAAGAGTCCCGGTAAGATGATAATCACCTTTAATTGATATTCTAGGTATAGGGCATGAAGTGTTCAAAGAAGCAAATTGCTCTCTAAGAAATTCCCTAGAAAAGAAGGCATAAGACCTAGGGTTTTGAGGGGTTTCAATGGTAATAGGTATTCACAAGGTCAAGGCCCGAGAGAAAAGGCTTATTGAGATATACTTCAACAAGTACTAAGCTCATACAACCTTCAAAGAAGTCCCCAAGTTGAGGGAGAAGAAACTAGGGTTTCCCTCTTGGAGCAACACCTAGGGCAAGAGATTTTATGGATGAAATTGAGTGGATGCCCACCAAACTTGGAACATAGGTAGCCTAGACCATAAGCTTGATGTTTAGACTCTCGAATTTCCAAAAATTCTCCTCCCTAAATGTTGTTGCAAGCCCTAGATTTTTGCCCTAGCCTTAAAGGACCAAATTTTAAGTGGAAAAATTATGGATGAAAAGTAGAGATGACCACCAGGGACTTGGATCAGTGCCTTGTCCTTTGGGCATATGGAGTCTTAGGATGTTTAAGATGAGCTAAATTGTCTCTAAGGAGGCTTAAAAATGATGTCCTAGGTACCACATTTAAGCATTTACCCACTTCAAAGATAATGAAATTTCATGGAGAGTTCAAATTTCCTCCACTAGGAACATTAATTACGTGCCATACATTGAATAAAATATGTAATACTTAACTAGAAAGCCTTCCCAAATTAGTTTTCAATAATTAGGGCACAATTAACACATTCTAGAAAGAGCAATTCCATACATTAAACAAATTCAAGAGAAAAATTCCATCAACATTAAGCACTTACAAGATGACATGCAATATATCCATCCAAGATCCAAGAAATAGCTCCAAAGAAGAAATGTGAATTAGCTCCAAATGTCAAAATACATTCTAAAATATTCTACAATAGCCAAAGAAACAAGTACGAGTTCTCCTCAAGAGATCTAATCCAAGTGTGATGATGATGAGTTGCTCAAATCAACTCTCATTTATTTATGCATGATCTATCAAATGTAATTTTAGCCTAGAAGCCCCTCAACACTATAAAAATAGGCAAGATACATCCCTTGTCATAAGTCGACCAAGTAGGTTTACAAAAATATGAATTAGCCATCCAAACGCAAGACGAAATGATGACATCATGTTGATGTAGGGTCGTTGGAAGGCAACATTGAGTCCTCTTTGTGCCAAAATGTGTGAGAGGGATCCATAAATCTCGAACTAGGGGATGGCCCCTAACTCTCCATGTAAGTCATCATGTGGGGCCCCAATTTGTGTTTGGGGCACAAAAACTAGTCTCATGGGTCTCCTGATGATAGAATAGCCTGTAATGCTCCAATACAGAGGACTCTAACATTGTTGCTTGCCCTCCCATGTTTCAAAAGGTGAGACCAACCTCCTCTGGGTCTTGGATCAACTGCTACACCATATGGTAAATGCTAAGTTGGTTGGGGCACACTGGTCCAAGTGCATCATCTCATGAATAATGTGGGGCAATGAGCAGACTATTAAGGGTGTTGAAGGTGCCCATGGCATGAAATGATGTTTTGCACATGATGGGAGTCCCATGGCTCTCAACGCTTCACCCGGGGGGGAGCGAGGGGTGGCGTCAATATGATCCTATGGTGGACTTGGGCGACAATTGTAATGTTCCTTTTTCTGGTATTCCTTATGGCATGGATAGGATGGACTTTCAGAGTTGGGGGCAAACAGGTCACAGGTGCAGGTTGGCATCCTCAGCGGGCCCAGGGGCTTTTGGAGGGGTTTTGAGGAGTTTTTATGAGGTCTGATGGCATTCGCTTGGTATATTCCATCATCCACACAGTTTGCCTTTCATTCCGTGGCATTCCAACAACTTTCAAAAAATAGAGTTATTAATGGGCCTGACTCAATTAATTACGCTTAAGGTGGCATTTCGAGAGGAATACTTGGCAAAACACCTTAGTGTAATAGCTCGTTGGAACCGGAACGAGAAGATCTACAGGACGAGATGGTTAGAAGTGATTTTCAGTGACCTAAGGAAGCATGGTGGCCAATTTACCCTTTTCCCACATTAAAAAGAATATTTTAATTGAAATAAAAGAGGGAAAAGTGCTCCATGATTAAAATAATAATAAAATTGGAGGTTCTAGAGGGGTCCATCAGATTTATAAAAGAGGAGGAGGCCATTAGAGGACATCTTGGATTTGATATTACTTCTTGTATGAGAGGTTGAGAACCCGGTTCTCTACTTCATTGGTAGCCCCAGGACAAAAACCCTTGGGTGTGCTAGTGGGTGTTGGACAAAAACCCAACACTCTTGAGGAGATTTCACTTAGAAATCTCACAGTGCTTCAATGGTGTTTGGAGAGAGAAATTTTGTCGTAGCTGGTTTGTAGCAGTCTTCTCACTGAGCCATCTACATCATTGCCAAAGCCATTCATCAGTTGGGTCAGAGATCTTTTTCAGGTTCCACTATTCCTTCATGTTGATGTACTCTTTCAGTGGATTAATAAAATGGCTCAGTGATTTTATCAGCATCTATTTGTGTATTATTTGCTGGCTGTGTGTCTATTTATGTTTATTTTGCTGTTCAAGTTTATTTCTGATATCTACTGTTCAAATTCCCATTTGGGACATTACAGTGGTATTAGAACTGGTGTTTCTGCTAGCCTAAGGGTCATAATTATGGATCGTCGAAGGTCTATTTTAGTGGGGTCATAGCATATCTTAGATAAACTTTTATGAGCCGTGGCACATTATTTTAAAGAGAGGCCAAGGTTCATTTAATTTCATGAGGTGATCAAATATTTTTTGGGCCGAATTATTCACTTGGCCAATTATTCATTAAATCCGAGTTTTAAGAGGGGTCGCATTAAATCTTTTATTGTTTTTTTAAGTGCGGAGAACAAATCGTACGAATAAGAATCCCTCTGTTGCAATTTTAATATTTCACATAGAGGCCGAATTTGGCAGGCCGAGCAACGATTTAAGGAAGGTGGGAGAAAATGCAAGAGTTTTAGAAGGCCACACGTCTTTTTCAGCGGAATAAGGGTTTTATTGATCCAGAAACTTCTGAGCTATAAAAACGCTGAATTAATATTTGTATCAATAGTATATTCAAAGGACCAAATTATTATCATTTTGAGCCTTATGTATTATTTCTGAAGCGGAAAGTTAAATAATTAAAGTTTTAAGGAGGGTCGTCCAATATTTATTTTCGTAGGTGCCTAAGAATATTCAAGAAGGTCGTTACAAGACCAGGCTACGATTGATTGCAGGAGGAGTCGTCAAGAAGCGGTTGATTTGTTGTTTTGATCTGTGGACTGAGTTTTGGGTTGGAAGACCGTGAGCGCATTTTTGACAAGCTGAATAGCAATTTAACAAAAGAATCGAGTTCATTAAGGACCGAGATCGTTCCAGTTTGAAAGCTAAGAGCCCTATCTTGTTGGCACTTCGAGTGCCTTCCTTATTGACTGGCCAAATGTTTAATAATTGAGACCGAGAGTCTTTGTCTTGTTGGAAAATGTAACTATGTTCAGTCTTCATTAATGTACTTGAGTCATCATATACTGTACTTATCAAAAGAATAAAGAAAAGAATTTTTATTATTATTATTGTGACTTATTAAAGCATGGGTTTCATGCTTAGGCCAGCTTGTTTTAGGTCAAAGTCCCCATTGAGGACTTCTAGGATTTATTTTGAGTCAATAGAGTTATTGTACTTTTAAAGAGACCCTTCTTGGGCTTTTGAATCATGTAAAAGGGTTAAGTATTGAGTCAAATATGATTTATGTATCCTCCACACCATGTTGGCCTAGAAGAAGATAAAGTCAGCCTAAGGACCCTGTTCGACCTCACATGGAGCCTATAAATACAAACTCATTGAATTCATTTGGAGAATCACTCTCACACAAGTTCGATATCTCTTGTAGCTGGGAAAAAGTGCAAAGTTATCTTGTAGCTGGGGAAAGGTGCGAAGTTTGTTGCATGGAAGCCGAAGTGAATGCAAGTTTGGGGAAGTCTAAGGAGAAACGAAAAATTGAAAATTTGGTGCCTCTCTGTCTCTGTTTCGTGCTCTGGATTGGGAGATCGAAGTCTTCCAAGTTTGTCTGTTGCCGGAAACTATTGCCTAGTCGAAGTTGCTGGAAAGAGGTTGAAATTACGGGAGGCTGACTTAGTGTGGAGGAAAGGTCTTCTCTTGGTCTAGGGTGAAGAGTCTCAAAGAAGACTATTGAAAGGAAGAATTTCTGGACTAGGTTTTCCCTTCAAGGGGGGTTTTCCCTGGCATAGTGCCTACATCTAGTGTCTATTGTTTTATGTGTTGTTGCTTTGGTAAAGTCTTCATGAACTAAATGAAAGAAGATATAAAGAATTGTAATAATAAGAAACATCACAAGTAATTATCAAGAATAAGAAAATCTTTTTGCCTTTCTGATTTTCTAACATGGTATCAGAGCTTTGGTGAAGAAGGAAGTAAAAGGAAGTCTCAAGCACTTGATCAAGGAACCATTCAAAAGGACTATTTCAGGGAAGGAGTCTACTATATTGAAGGAAGATGTCTAACACAATCAAAGGAGAGAACAAACTTGAAGGGGCCTCTAACTACAGGTCCTGGAAGAAGAGGATTAGCCTAATCCTTGAAAAAGAACAAGGTACTGGACTTGGTCAAAGGAAAAGTAAAGAAGCCTACATAGGATTCTAGTGATGCTAACAAAGTGAAATACAAGGAATTAGAATTGGTGGCCATGACTCTGATGGTAGAAGAAATAAAGGACAAACTTGTCCCATTCATAGCTAACATCAATCATGCTCAAGAAATGTATGAAGCCTTGTCAAAGTTGTTTACTATTAAGAACATTGGTCAAGTAGCAAGTCTGAAGAATGAGCTAAGGACCACAAAGATGACTAAAGAAGACATTGTGGCATTCTTGTTTGTGAAAATAGCTAGTATCAAGGATGATCTCTTGGCCATTGATGAAATGCTTCCAGACAAAGAACTCGTGATCACTGCTCTATTCGGATTGTCATCCTCTTCGGGTGCATTTGCTACAGGTCTTAACAGTTGGAAGGAAGCTCCCACCTTTGAAGAACTGTGGACTGCCTGCAGTCAGGAAGAATTAAGGATCTCATTAGTTTCGAATCGTGAAGGATATCAAATGCCTACATTGCTCAACATAATGGAAAGAAATCGAAAAGACCAAGGAAGAAAGTTGACATGTCCAAGATAGAATGTTATCAATGTCATAAGAGGGGTCACTGCAAGAGTGACTGTCTTGACAATCCAAAGAATAAGAAGGGAGATAGAGATCATGCTAACTTTGCTGAGGAAAGAGACTCAAAGAAAGCCAAGCCCGAAGAATCTTATATTAGGGACTTGCACCACTAAGTCTTTTGCTTGTAGCTTTAGATATCTTATTTTATATGTTTTAGAGTTTATAGGTTTCTAACATATTTTAGAAAAGACACTTTTATTGTTTTTATAAGTTTGTAGGTATCCCTCAAGCTTTGGAGGGAGCCCCCAACAACTCCCAAAGATAAGTATCTCTTCTCTTTTCAGTTTTTGGTTTCATGCACTTGTCTAAGTTTTGATTATATTAATACTAATCACCATTCTCCCTCTATTGTCTTGATTAGGAAAACATCTACAAGAAGTATGAAGGAGGACCTCTCAAGACAAGGTTGGTCAAGGAACAAAGGCATGTCTTAAATACATTGTTTTCTTTATATTGAAAGGATTATTCATTTGACAATCTATTACTAACATTGTTATGTCTAGCTATATTGAATCATAATGATTCTTGTTTTGGGTGATTCATCTCTTGATAAATCTACCCACCCCACTCATATTCTTAACTGATTTTGTAGAACCCTAGACAAGTTCTGGAAAACCCTAACCAAAGGGTATGCTAATGTGAATGTCTGAAAACCTAAACTGCTTAGGGATATTGTGAAATGCTATTTGAAGTTTGATGATGTCATGTTTGGGATTTTGGTATGATCAGGAAAACCTAACTTGTTAGGGTTGAATGATAAGGTCTAAAATCTTGAACCTTTGAAGTTTTGGTAATGTTGGGTTTTCTATGTTTCTACATTGAAACCCTAACTCATTAGGGTTTGGTGGAATGTGTGAGCAAGACCCTTTCAATGTCTTAGAAATGATTTCCTTGGTATGGGTGTGTTTGTCTGATCAAACCCTAGTCTAATCAAGTTTGTATGTCTAACTCTTATTTGATATTTTTGTGAAGTTGGGTTTGACTAACACATGATATGAAATGTATTTGCATGATGATGAAATCTAGGCATGTATAGATATGTCTTTTTGGTTGAAACCCTAGCTTGGTCTAGGTCGGATATATTAATGTTGTCGAACATTTGATATGCTAATGTATGATATGTATGAATTCCTAGATATGTGTGTTGACCTAGGCATTGATGGTCATAAGTCTTACGATTTAATGGAAGTCCTTGTTTGAGATTCTAGGATGATGATATTTGGAAATCTAGGGTTTTGCAACTAACCCCTAGTAGTAGTTAAATTGTCTAGCATGTGTGATATAACAATTTGAGATCTATTTATTTAATATTTGTTGAGATTGTGAAGTGGAATTCTAGGGTTTTGGAGTTGAACCTTAGTCGAAGTAAAAGTCTCTAATGTATGATGACAATATGATCATTTGAGATTTGTGTAAGATTGTTGAAATCTGAGTTTTGATTGGATTTGATGATTGATCGGAAATCTAGGGTTTGCAAATAACCCTAGTGGAAGCTGGTCATGTTAATGACTAAGCTGTGATTGGTTTTGATTGATTCCTTTGTATGAAATCTAGGATTTGCATGAAACCCTAGTGAGAAGTCTAACATATGAATCTTGAAAGGTTGTTGGATGCTTTTGAATTGTTTTTAGGGTTTGCTACATGTTGTAGTAAGGTATGTCATACCTTTGGAAGAAACATTGAAACCCTAGATGGAATGAAAAGTTGTTATGAAATAGTCTAGGGTTTATGACAAAGTCCCTAGCAAGTTGTTGAAGAGTATATGTCTCTTGTTTGTAATTAAGTCTAGGTATGTATAAAATTGAAATGCTTCTGTGGTTCTAATATGACTAATTTCATGCTTCTATAGATTTGGTTGTACTTGCTATCTAAGTTGTGCAAGTACACAATCTTCAACTTGGTGAAGATGCTCGATGTGACAAGCATGAAGAGGATGATAATAACTCTGATGAAATGGTCGGAAGTCGTGAAAGATTCTCCGATGACGAAGAAAAGAAGAAGTTGATTGCCCTGAGGAAGCCTGAATAGAAGAGATCTCCCTAAGATTAAGAGGGAGTCTAGATGAAGAGGTGCTTCCTGGTTGAGAGGGAGGGCATAGCTTGGTGTTAATTGAAGAATGAAGTTCAGAGGATATGTTACATGAGAAGTAGGAAAGCATATAATTAAGGAATCTTTTGTCAAAGATTCGATTGATAGTCCTACTGAGTTGAGGAGCAACATCTAGAACAACCTCGGAGGTTTGTATTTGATTATGTACATGTGAAAGTATATTATTGATTGGGGTTGTGTTTGTACAGGTGAATCTCTCGAAGGTTTTGATGGCATGCTGGTTACCAATTAGTTTGAGTGGGAGAGATTGGTCATCCTTGATCCGCTGGATCAAAGGGTGTTAAGGCTTTGTGAGTGAAGCATTGCCTGGGAAGACATCTAGCCGACACTTTGTGTTGATGTTTGGGTCCTGAAGTTGGAAAGGTGGTGTTGGTTATTGAGCTTTGTTTTGGATACACACCTAGATTTTTGGGTTGGTGGTTAGCAAGTAAGCCTGATGGTACCTAGAGGGGCTGAAAGCTTGAGTCCACCTTATTCCCACTTGGATAGATTGCCCTGGTCAGGAATCTAGTCTGTGGCATTACGGTGCCTAAATTGTTGAGAGACCACATGGATAGATTGCCTTGGTCAGGAATCTAGTCCGTGGCATTGCGATGCCTAAATTGTTGAAAGACCACTTGGATAGATTGCCCTGGTCAAGAATCTAGTCCATGCCTAATGTTTTTCATGGTTCATATAGTTTGAGATCTTCCATTGTATTTGTACATTATGAATACCTCCCTAATTAAGAGGGAGTGTTGGAAACTGTAACTATGTTCGGTGTTCATTAATGTACTTGAGTCATCATATAATGTACTTGTCAAAAGAATAAAGAAAAGAACTATTATTATTATTGTGACTTATTAAAGCACGACTTTCATGCTTGGTTCACCTTGTTTTAGGTCAAAGTCCCCATTGAGGACTTCTATGATTTATTTTGAGTCAATAGAGTTATTGTACTTTTAAAGAGACCCTTCTTGGGCTTTTGAATCATGTAAAAAGGTTAAGTATTGAGTCAAATATGATTTATGTATCCTCCACACCATGTCAGCCTAGAAGAAGATCAAGTCGGCCTAAGGACCCTATTCAACCTCACATGGAGCCTATAAATACAAGCTCATCGAATTCATTTGGAGCATCATTCTCTCACACAAGTTCGATATCTCTTGTAGCTGGGAAAAAGTGCGAAGTTCTCTTGTAGCTGGGAAAAGGTGCGAAGTCTGTTGCCGGGAAGCCGAAGTGAATGCGAGTTTGGGGAAGTCTAAGGAGAAAGGAAAAATCGAAATTTTGGTGCCTCTCTCTCTCTATTTCATGCTCTGGATTGGGAGATCGATGTCTTCTAAGTTTGTCTTTTGTCGGAAGCTGCCAGTTGCCGGAAGCTGCTGCCTAGTCGAAGCTGCTGGAAAGAGGTCAAAATTCTGGGAGGCTGACTTGGTGTGGAGGAAAGGTCTTGTCTCGGTCTAGGGTGAAGAGTCTCAAAGAATACTATTGAAAGGAAGAATTTCTTGACTAGGTTTTCCCCTCAAGGGGGGTTTTTCCCTGGCATAGTGCCTACATCTCGTGTCTATTGTTTTATGTGCTGCTGCTTTGGTAATTGCTTGATGAACTAAAGGAAAGAAGATATAAAGAATCGTAATAATAAGAAACATCACAAGTAATTATCAAGAATAAGAAAATCTTTCTGCCCTTCTGATTTTCTAACATGTCTCCTATAGGCCGAGTTGTCATTTACAAGGGCCTGGTATTTAATATTGGTTCTATTGCCTTTAAGATCGCACTGCAGGAACGTGAATCAGGATGTTTGTCACCTATCTATCCTCTAAGCCGAGTTACCCTCTTCCATAGAGGCCGTGCTAATTTTGTGGGAGACTACACTGCCATTTCTGAAGGTTATTTTTGGGTTGCCTGTAGCAGAAGAGCACAAAATTGCAATTTTAACATGGAAGCTGATCTTGGAGACTGCATTAAAATTATATGGCTACTGAGAGCACTGTAGCAGAGAACTCCACCGAGAATTTACAGGCTGAGATCATACGAAGTGACCAAATTTATCAAGAGGACAAAAGCCTAACTTGGCGGTATTGGGAATATTGGAGTCCAAATTTCTTCTCTCACAGTTAAGTTGATTCATTAAGGATCTGAATTACTCCAATATCCAGATCGAGTTCCTGAGGCAAGTTGAAGTGCAAAATTTTGTGGGAAGCTAAATTAAGGGCGTGAATTTCTGTAGCAGAGCCCACTGGTCACACATGTTCAGGATGACAAATGCTGATATTACATCTTTTTTTCGCAGGTTCTACCACTGCCTTATATTTCTTAGTATCTGATTGTGTGAAGACTGATCATTTCCAGTTTGTGTTAAATGCATGAACTAGTTGTAAGTAGGGTTTGTGTCATGATAAATAAATAAACAAGAATACACCCACAATAGACTATATACCCACTACTTGCAGAATTCCACAGAAGATGGAATTTATCTCCCAAAACTTTTCTCAGGAGTCTTTGTTCAGCTAGTACATAGTACATTCCAGTGACATATTGCTACACCAAAAGGCCCTGTAACTTCTCATGCTATGAAGTCTGTTGTTGAGTCGTAAAGGATATATTGAAAGCTATTCCTGAGTATATAACAGTGCTGGAATATGTTGGAATGACAAAATCTCACAAAAACTGAACCAAGACAACTCAAAATTCATAGAAGGGCAGAGGTATTTCTAAAGTAGTGTCTAACAATTTTCTTGGAAGAGGTCGAGGTGTCTAAACCAGTGTTGCAGGAAGCGCCCCCCCCGGATCCTAGGCCGGAATCGCGTCCCGTACGGAAGCGTTCCGGAAGCGCCAAAGGAAGCGCGATTCCGTTTTTCCCGAAGCGCGATTCCGCATTTTTTGAGCGATTCCTGGTTTTTGAGAAGCAAAATCATTACCTACAGCTTCATCTAATATTTGCTAGGCATTTCATTGTCAGAAATAAACGGTTGAACGCCGCGTAGAGTCCCTCGAGGCAAGTTACAATATGATTATTTGAAATGCTTACCTAACACGTTATCCAGAAACGAACGAGAGAGGTTGAGCCCCGTCTCAGCGATGAGATCATTCACAGAAAAAAATAATTAAAATCCCAACACTTGCGTCGAAAGTCACTCTGCTTTCATTCGTAACAATGACGAGTGATGATAGGAGAGGAGGCCATAAGAAAGAGCGGCATAACAGGTTACCGGTTGTTTTAAATTGAAAAATACAGCAGTGTGCTAATTTCGTCGTTACCTACATATAGAATAAGATATCAGTTTATTAAATCAATTGAATATATACTTGCAACTTGCGAGGAAGATGTTCAGTAAGTACCGTCTATTGCGATCCACATGATATTAAATATGATGTAATGTTGCTCATCACCAATCTGTCTGGTGGCATTTAAACAGATAGAACTTAACTGTCCTCAATATGCTGATTATTACTATCGGATCTTGAGAAAATGCGTCCAAAAAAACATGTCACTGTTGTAAGATATTATGGTGAGTGAATAATCATGTTGCGCAAAGGGCGTGCAAGGAAATCAAGAAGTGCCAAAGAGCAAAAGGCAGGGCCAGGGGATTCTGATGCTTACTGCATTTACGTTGGTCGGTTTTCATGATGTATGTTTGTAATAGCTAGAATATAGATGATTGTTGTACATACTAGTAACTACAATGGAATCATGGATGCCATATCTATCTTGATTTATGCAAAAATATGCATGTTTTCATGTCTTCTACAATTAATTTGGTATTTGGGATGTTTGTTTTGAGTATAAATGCAAAAAAATATAAAAAAAAATATATATATATAGCAGACGCTTCCGCGGACGCTTCGCTTCCTAGATTTTTGGAAAATGACGCTTCCGCGCTCCGCGCTTCCACTTCGCTCCCGCTTCGTGCAACATTGGTCTAAACAGTGAAGTGTTGCTGTTGTTAGTATGTCTATTTTGATCTTGAGGGTATAGTACAGTAGGCAGAGTTGCATAGGGGAAATATCGCTGCTACATGTTGTGAGTGGTTATATTGTGACCAGGCTTGAGGTTAGCAAAAAACATTAATGCTCAAGAGTCTATAGCTGTTATATGTTGCTAGTAGAGTTGTTGTATGGAGTTCTTAAAACACCTCAAGAACCAACAAAGCAATAATTCCAGGGGCTGCAATATAGATCAGAAACCAAAATTGAACAACAGACCTTTCTCAAGAGAGGTCTATGCCATTCTTCAAAAGGAACAACCAAGGGATTTGTAGAAGGAACCGAAGATGGGACACAAAATATTTGCACTTGGGAAAAATTTGAAGCACATGAGGGTCACATGGAAAGCCCTTTTCAAACTAGATGCACTCCTTTCCAAAGTGAACCAGTCGGAAGGGAAGAAACTAATTTGGGCTCTAAAAACAACTATGCTTGCTCTCATATAACACAAGTTCTTGGGAGAACTTGGTAAAGGGGCCAGACTTCCAGTTGCATCCTGTCTCAGTGACATTATGAGGTTGACCACGCGTATACCTCTTTATAGTGATAACATAATGAGGAAAGTCTTCAAACTGATAATAGAGACCCTTCGGGATTTGGATAACAACGAGGGTCCTACTTTTGGGAAGAAGCTTGAGATTCTAAAAGCCATGGCCCTGGTTAGATCTTATGACATCATGCTTGATTTGGGGTGTGATGAATTGATCCATCAGTTGTTCCAATATTTCTTTAACATTAAGAAACATCACCCTGACACGGTCAAAGCAAACATGTTGTCCATTTTGTCTTAAGTTATGGGAGATCGTGATGCCATTTGCAGGGAGTTTCTGGCCATAGTTTTGTCCATTTGGAGGAGAGAACAGTTGGTTTCACCTGTTGCTTATGAACTAGTTGAAAGGTTGGTTGAGCAAAACATTGGGTTGTTCACGAGGTAGTTGACTAGGGAGGAGCTACTCAGGTTTGGTGGATCATGCTGCAAGAATGAGCTAAGGAGGAAGGGTCTTTGCTTCATTTGCAAGGGACCTTGGGGACCTAATCACTCATGCTTGAGTGACATTGAGGAGATGATAGAGGTAGAGCAGGAGGAGATTCCTTCTGACTCTCAGGGTGAGGATTCTTCTTCTTTGGATGAGTCCATGGGTTCATACGAGGATGCCTCTGAGGAGCATGAGTCATGTAGAGTTGTTGACAACAAGCCAGATTTATATGATGAGCAGTCAGTGGACCTTATGAGGGACATTCAGGATGATGAGTCACCAGTGATGAGTCAGCATGAGCAACATATGGTGGAGCATGAGTCAGCTAAGGAGGAGGATGCACACATTATGCATGATGAGCCTTTTGGGGAGAGCCAGTTGGAGGTTCATATTGAGCCTGTGATGGAGGAGGATGGACAGCCACCCTTGGGGTCAACCATTGATGAGGAGTAGGCAGATGTACAGATAGCTAGCAGGATGGTAGTATCTGCAGACACATGTCCTCAGGAGGTGCGAGGGTCTGACAAAAAATAGAATAGTTTTACAGGAGGTTGGTAGATTAGAGGAGAGTGGAGTTTCCAACCAGATGAGGGTGGATCTTTTTGAGATGGTGCATCCATCTCTAGGCTGACCCACTGATGAGGTGCAGGGACTTGCATAGGAAGTTGGTAGAGTTGTAGTACTTTCATGGAGCAGTCCTCTCCAGGAGTACATAGACAGGGTGTGTAGCACATCTTTCCCACTTTTTGCTATTATAGAGTGAGGGGAAAGTTTCCTTAGACAAATCTTGTTGAGCAGGGACCCATATCAACCTAGTAGACTTGTTTTTTACACAAGTGTTCGTGCATTGGACTGGTGAGAGATCATGAGCTGGTACCCTATTGATGGAGTATCATTTTTAGTCAGGAGCATTGCACTGCAGGAGCCCTTAGATGTGAGGGAAACTACATGCTCCACCTAGCAGCAGGATGTAGGTTGGTCACTCATTAGTATTTCAGCACAACATCAGCATGGTGAGGTTGACCTTGGTCTATGCCAAGGGTTGGATTGGAGAGAGGTGATGAGTTGGTATGCGGTGGATGGAGAAACACTCATGGTTGGAGTTATAGCACAACAGGGGCCATGGAGCATTGACACTTGTTCTTGGTGGCATTAGCATCTAGGAGGATTGGTTGATGACACGTTCAATCAGAGATTGGTTTGGGAACCGTGCATTGAGGGGCCCATTCATGGTGGGTTGACATAGAGGCATACCATCACTTAGTGGTTTGTATGGGATCTGGGCATTGGGTCTCAGTTACATTGGGCCACCAGACTGGTCCACAGGTTCAGATTGCTTGAGGGCAAGCAATCTTGGGGCGGGAGGATTTGTAATGTTCCTTTTTTCTAGTATTCCTTATGGCATGGATAGGATGGACTTTCAGAGTTGGGGGAAGACAAGTCACAAGTGCAGGTTGGCATCCTCTACGGGCCCAGGGATTTTTAGAGGGGTTTTGAGGAGTTTTTATGAGGTCTGATGGCATTCACTTGGTATATTCTATAATCCACACAATTTTCCTCTCGTTCCGTGGCATTCCAACAACTTTAAAAAAACAGAGTTATTAATGGGCCTGACTCAATTAATTGTGCTCAAGGTGGAATTTCGAGAGGAATACTTGCTAGGACACCTTAGTGTAATAGCTCGTTGGAATCGGAATGAGAATATCTACAGGATGGGATGGTTAGAAGTGATTTTCAATGACCTGAAAAGGCATGGTGGCCAATTTACCCTTTTCCCACATTAAAAGGAATATTTTAATTGAAATAAAAGAGGGAAAAGTGCTCCATGATTAAAATAATAATAAAACTGGAGGTTATATAGGGGTCCATCAAATTTATAAAAGAGATTGAGGAGGCCATTAGAGGACATTTGGATTTGATATTACTTCTTGTATGAAGTTGAGAACCTGGTTCTCTACTTCATTGGTAGCCCCAGGACAGAAACCCTCGGGTGTGCTAGTGGGTGTTGGACGAAAACCCAACACTCTTGAGGAGATTTCACTCAGAAATCTCACAGTGCTTCAATGGAGTTTGGAGAGAGCAGTTTTGCCATAGCCGGTTTGCAGTAGTCTTCTCACCGAGCCATCTACATCATTGCCAGAGCCATTCATCAGTTGGGTTAGAGATCTTTTTATGGGTTTTGCTCTACTTGCTTGGCAAGCTCAGGTTCCACTATTCCTTCATGTTGATGCACTCTTTCAGTGGATTAATAAAATGGCTCAGTGATTTTAGCGACATCTATTTGTGTATTATTTGCTAGCTGTGTGTCTATTTAAGTTTATTTTGTTGTTCAAGTTTATTTCTAGTATCTACTGTTCAAATTCCCATTTGGGACATTACAACAATTAAGTTACCCAACCCATGATGAAACCACCTGGCAATTACATAGAGTGTCTAGTGCTGCATCCTCGCCATTAGGCATAATAATTCATTAATGCATTTAAGTGAACCAAGCTTGTTAATCAAGGCAAAATTGAGACTTCATATGGGGCTTCCCTTACAAAGTTGGGGCTTTGAGCTTGTAGTGTTACCTCCCTAGGTAGGAGTGATTAATAAAAAACCCTATTAGGTATTCCTAACCCCGATGGGGAAATACAGGTCCCTGGTACATCTTTGAATTGATAAGTCTCATGGGAATGATGATGAATGGATGGGGACAGGGGGGTCTCAAGGCCAAATACCATGGGCTCAAGCATAGAAATGAGGAGGGACGTCCACATATTGGGTATATAGATGTAGGAGGGAGCAATCGTGGATACATGTGTTACCCTGACCTTTGTTTTTCCACCCTCCTTTATTTGCCTCTTGCCTTTTCTTGAGTTTTCTTTCTATTACTACTCGGGATCCAGAACATCGGAGCATGTTGTGTATGATGTAAAGCAGTCATTACCTCCTTAAGGTGGGGCAATTCATCACCCACCAAAGGTTGGGACATGCATGGGTTCCTTAATGATGTGGGGGCATTCATGGAGCTTGTTACCACACAATCTAGCAGGCCCTAAAAAGGGAAACCTTATAGGACAAAGAGCTAGACCAAGTGATAACAATGGGACAATGATTCACTGTCACCACAGTCAATGCCCCCTGCTCTTTATGGACTTTCACTGATGGGAGGAGTCTTAGTATCATTTTGATCACCTATAATAGATATTCTAGGGTTAAAGGTACAAGGTGATGAAGCTAGAGCCCATTCAAAGAGACTCAATAAAGGTACAAGGCTTCAAGGAAGCAAATAGATCTCTAAGAAAAGCCTTAAATAAAGAAGGCACAAGACTTAGGGTTTCGATGTTTTTTTATGGTAATAGGTATTCACAAGGTCAAGGCCCGAGAGAATAAATGGCTTATATGATTTATTCCAATGAATACTAAGCTCATACAACCCTCAAAGAAGTACCCAAGGTGAGAGAGAAAGACCTAGGTTTTCCTCTTGGAGTAGCACCTAGGGAACGAGATTTTATGGTTGTAACTTGGGTAGATGCCCACCAAACTTGGAGCATAGGTAGCCTAGACCTTGAGCTTGATGTTTGGACCCTCGAATCCTTGGACTAGTTCCTAGTCCTTTGGGCAATGGAGACTTGAGATGCTTAAGATAAGATAAAATACCCTCTAGGGAGGTTCGAAATCAACGCCCTGAGTACCAATTTCAAACATTTACCCTCTTCAAGATATAATGGAGTTTCATGAAGAATTCAAACACATTTATTCACTAGGAACATTTATTATATGCCTTGCATTTGATAACATATGCAATACTCTACTAGAAAGTCTTTCCAAATTTAATCTTCAACAATTAGGGCACAAATGTGCATATTCTAGAGTAACAATTCAATACATTAAACAACTTTCGAAGAAAAATTCCATCAACATTAACCACTTACAAAGAGACACGCAATATATCCATCCATCATTCAAGAAGAAGCTCCAAAGAAGAAAAGCGAATCATCTTCCACAAATTAAAATGCATCAAAAGAGTCTCCAATAGCTCCAAAGAGAAAGTGTGAGTTATTTTACAATAGAACTAATCAAGTGTGATCATGATCTCTCACAAATGAGAGTGAGTTCTATTTATATGAGTCTAACTAAGTTGATTTAGCCTGGAATGCCCCCAAAATTTTAAAATAATGTGCAAGAACATTCCTTGGTCACAAGTCGACCAAGTTGCTTTTTCAAATAATAGATTAGCCTTCCAAATGTTAGCCGTGTTGACAACGTCATGTTGATGTAGGGTTGTTGGGGGACCATGTTGAGTCCTATAGATGCCAAAATTAGAGGAGAGAGGGCTCCATAAATCACCAATTAGGGGATGGCCCCTAATTTTCCATGCAAATCATCACGTGGGGCCCCAAGTTGGGTTTGGTGCACAAATGTTGGTCTCATGGTTCTTTGACAATGGTGCTTTCCCTCCCATGTCTCAAGGGTGAGACAAACCTCCTCTAGGCCTTGGATCAACTATCATAATATGCTAAGTCGGCCAGGGCACACTGGTCCAAGTGCATCATCTCGCGAATAATATGGGGCAATGAGCATACTATTGAGGGTGTTGAAGGTGCTCATGGCATGAAATGATGCTCTAAAACATGATAAAGTCCCATGGCTCTCAACGCATCCCCTAGGAGTGTCAATATGATCCTCTAGTGCGCTTGGGCCCCAATTAAGTTGCCCAACCCAGGATGAAACCATCTGCCAATTACATGTAAGATCCAATGGGATTCCTCACCATCAGGTACATTAATTCATTAGTGCATCTAGGTGAACCAAGCTTGTCAATCAAGGGCACATTGAGACTTCATAGTGGGCTTCCCATCCAAATTTGGGGTTTTAAGCTTGTAATGGTGTTACCTCCCTATGTAGGAGTGGCTAATAAAAAACCCTATTAAGTGTTTACAACCCCTAAGGGGAAAGACGGGTCCAAGGTACATCGTTTAATTGATAGGGATCATCTAAGTACTGATGAGATGGATAAGGACATAGGGGTCTCAAAGCTAAATGCCATGGGCTCAAGGATAATAATGATGAGGGATGTACCAACTTCCTTTAAAGAAGTTGCTTCTCATGATGAATGGAAGGAAGCAACGCAAAGGTTGTATGGTGCTCTCATAAATAATGGAACATGAAAGTTAGTGGACCCTCCATCTAGAACCAAACCAATTGACTGTAAGTGGTTCTACAAGCACAAGTACAAATTAGATGGATCACTTGACAAGCACAAAGCAAGGCTCGTAGCAAAAGGTTTTGCACAAAAATAAGGCATTGATTATGAGGAGACTTTTGCCCCCACAACAAAATGGGCCATCTGGACTCTATGTGCCTCTGCATCTCATAATGGATGGAAAGTTCATCAAATGGATGTGAAGACTGCTTTCTTAAATGGAGACTTGAAAGAAAATGTCTTCATGTCTCAGCAAGAAGGTTCTGTTGTGAAGGGAAAAGAATTGAAAGTATGCAAACTCATCAAATATTTACATGGCCTAAAACAAGCACCGAGAGCCTAGTATGAAAAGTTGATTCAGCGGCTTTTCAAATTAAATTTCAAACACTTTAATCTTGATGATGCAACTTTGTTTGTCAAGCAAATTGGCAAAATTGTTGTCTATCTTGTGGTATATGTAGAAGATTTGTTGATGATATGTAACAATGAAAGCTATATTGCATCCATAAAGAAAGAATTGAGGAAGAACTTTGAGATGACAGATTTGAGACATCTTGACTACTACTTGGGCATTGAAGTGAGCCAACATCCGAAGTATATACTCCTCTCTCAAAATAAGTACATTGGGGAATTTTTAAGTAGGCTTGGCATGGTTGAATGCAATCCTTTATCTACTTCAATGGAACAAAATTTGAAAATCACTTCAAAAGAAGGGAATGAGTTTGAGGATGCAACCAAGTACAAATAGCTTGTAGGAAGTCTTACCTACCTCTCCAATACCAAACCAAATATTTCATTTTCTATCATAATTCTTTCCATGTTTATGCAAAATCCTTGTGAACTTGAAGGACATTAGTCTTCCGCAAAGAGTTTTAAAGTAATTGAAAGGAACTCGAGACTTTTGACTCAAATATTGACAAGTGAATAACTTCAACTTGATTGGATATTCTGATTCAGACTTTGATTAAAACAGAGAATGGAATGTCTACTTCAGGTTATCTTATGAGTCTTGGATCAGGATCTGTCTACTATAGGTCGTGCAAATAGTCAATTTCAGCAAATTCCACAACAGAGACAGAATATATGGCAGTTGCAGAAGCAACAAAGGAGATTGTGTGGCTCAGGAAAATTCTTGAAGACTTGTAGGTGAAACAAGTGAACTCTACTCCCCTTCTGTAGTGTCCCTTCCTAAATTATTTTGGTACAAGATTAACTTCTACATTTTGGGGCCGATTTTGGAGGTGATGGGGCCCTCTGGGAGCAGTTATTTTTACAGTCACCTAGGCCTGTGCAAAGAGACATCACTAGGCTCACGTGGGAGTTGGAGGAAGGAATTGTAGAGCTGGAACTGGCCAGGAGAAGTAGGAGATCACTTGTAGGGCCATTTGAGGAGGATTGTTGGAGTTGGGAGAGCAGAGATTGACAAGATCAGTGACAGCAATAGAATTCGAAATTGGAGGCCTAAGTTGTGAAGGGTTAATTTTGAAGGTTGGAACCAAGGGAAACCCTTTCTAGGTTCTTATGGGTTTTGGGCAAGGATCACACTCCTAATTTTATAGAATTTTCTGGGCAGATCTAAGGGGTCAAACAGGGATCCCAACTCAACCAGCAACTAGAGGAGCTAAGGAGAATTTGGGCCAAAATTCTGAGGTCAACATTTGGCCAATTCCTTCGTGGATTAGTCTAGGTATTTGGTGGAGAGGTCGGGGTTAATTTTTCGTAATTTTCTCCCATATTATAATAAAGTGGCTCATCTATTGGGTATTCTTGGACTTTTTATGGGTGTGGATTGAATGTTTCAATTTTATGGTGTTGTTTTTATTATTTTCTTTCATAACACTATTTTTCCTAGTTTGGAACATTACAGTGGTATCAAAGCATGATCTTGGCCCAATTGTGGGAAACTAGCCAGAAGATCATGGAAGCTTTGGGTATGAGTGCACAGTGACGGGTGAAACCGGAGACAAACCCATGGCTCAAGGGAAATCTAGTATGCATAAATTTTGGGGAAGAATTCATTGGGGCGATGAGCAATTGGCCCAATTGAGGAGGGGGACAGACCAAACCCGTCCTCACCCTTACAACAAAGACGTTAGAGGTGAGCAGGCTGTGGGGGTGCAACCATCTACATCATGTGGGGAAAGTCGACCAGATCAGGGCACCAAATCTCCTGAAAAGGAGCAAGAAGGACAAAGATAGTTAGAGGATGAGATCAGGGGGTGCTTTTGTTGGTGGTGACCTAGCTTTAGATATCAGGAGCTTGAGGAGGAGGTTGAGCATGATGCTGAGAGCCCACAGGATGGTGAGGAGCACATCGATATACCTGGTGTGGTATAAGAGTCACCTTTATTAGAGACCTCTTTGATAGCCCCAGTTGACACCTTGGTGGAGAAAATAGAGCCTACACACATAGAGCCATTTATTGAGGAGGAGCCACCAATGGACAAGATGCCAATAGTTGTTGAGGTATCTGGAGTCGTGACCGAGTTTGCAGGTGATAGATGCCCACGACAGTTCCATCAGTTTCAGGCCGACCTTATAGCATTAAAAAGGAAGGCCACTTTAGTGCAAGAGGCGATTATGCAGCAGAATGAGGAGCTGGAGAGCATGAGAGCAGTATGTGTTGATTCCATGACCAAATTGACTCATGTTGGGGAGCAATTGGATTCCCTACTAGTGCAGCTAGAGTGCACGTTGGAGCGTGAGAGCAACCCTCTTCAGGCATACATAGACAAGGCTGGCAACACTGTTAGGTTACCTTGGCCCATATGACAGAGGGAGACAGAACCACCTAGTCAGATTATATGTATTGACCAGGATAGCGATGTGAGACGACCTAAGTTGCACAGGGTGGAGCACCCGCATGTTGGGGTTGCTTTATGTGCGGGAGTTCATGCATTCCAATTCTCTCTTGAGGTTGGGTGGCGAGAGATTTTGAGTTGGTACCCGATGGAGTGGACTATGGAGATGGTAGTGGACCCAGGTGGAGCTCGGCAGGAGTTCCAGGCACTGGGGATGCTAGAAACCCCAACTGGCATTGGGATTCGGGAGGGACCACCTATCATTTCCCAGGTATACCGGTTGACTACGACCTAGAGGGTGTAGTTGACCTGGAAATCGAGCTTGCACCTCTATTAGGAGAGTTTCGGTTAGCACCAATGGCCAACCAGTTTTTGGGTAGACTCCTTGGGTTGTCTTGGTATGACAATTGTACATGGGGTCTCAGGATGATCAACATACTCTGGCAGGAGTTTGTTGCAGAAGGTGGCATTGGCAGGCTACTGGAGTGTGCCTTGTATGGAGCTTGGGATTCTTCGCATTTGTGTGAGACACAAAGGAGCAGAGCAGTGGTGGCATCGTTGCTAACACTTGGGGAGGTTCACTTCTTGGATCCCTTAGGGAGGACTTGGAGGGGAGGTCCCCTCATCGAAGAGCATGGTGATGCGACCGTGGAGGTGATGATCTAGGTTGGATGCGGGCTGACACATATGGACACAACTTTAGGCCATCTCATTTAGGGATGGGTAGGAGCATCTAGCGTGGAGCAGTGGTCTGCAAATGGGCATGGAGACGCGTGGGGGTGACTGCACTGTGGAGTGGGAGTGCCTCACATCGCATTGAGTACATGCAGGGAGTGACAGCTACAGTGACACAGGCGGGACACAAGACGGTACAGGATGGCATAGCCGTAGCTGATGGCATCCAGCGGTGTATAGTGGCATGTCCAGGAGTACTGGGATGATCGGTGGTATGCAGGGGTGTATAGTACTACATAGTGAAGCCTTGGAGTGTTGCCTGCAGGAAGACCCTTGGACGGAAACACCAAGCATACCTTTGGGCGTAGTTCACCCAGGATTGATGGGGACACAGATGAGCGATACTTGATGGTATCCACAAGGACTCATGCTTGACCCTCTTCTACATCCCTCTCGGGCACAGTCGATTTTGCTATTGACTTTCTGCACTCTAGGCATGAGCAGCCGGGGACGAGGAGCTCACTCGAAATATTTGGGTGACACTCAGCGCACTAGGGGGGAGACTTTTCAGCAGTGGCATTGCATTGGTGCGTCAATTGACAGCCACAGGTTAGGGAATGAGGTGATCATCTGTAGGGGTGGCATATCATTCATCACTGAGCCTACATCTAGGGAGCTAGTCCTAAGGGAGACATGTGTCACTCTTTTCTTAGGGCATGTCGGGACCAAGCACGAGCAGAGGACAGCGGGTACGACTGAGGTAGTTTTCCATTATGTGTTCGGGCTTCAGACCTTATATTGGCACATTATCGAGAGGGCCGATGGCAGACACAAGGGAGATGGTTGGCAGGGACAAGAGGTATCCACATACACTGAGTTGATTACAAGTATCAGATACCCATCTTTTCATTGCATTCAGGGGGTAGCTCTTTGGCACACATGGCTTCCATCAATCATCGGTACTACACAATGGCAGGCACATGGTAGATTAGCATGCATCAGATTAGCCCACGATATATGGAGCCTATATAGTCATCACATGCAGGGACTAGAGATGAGGGCCAGAGGGATTCCATCGGTTGACAGGGCTATGCTGCAACAGGTCTGGCTATGGGATGCAGGGATTCAGTTTATCGACAGATCACTCGTGATGAGCGGAGTCGTGGCAAAGAGTGATATAGTTTGCTCTTGGGATGACACAAGGGGGTTCACAGAGGGTTTCATCATATGTGGAGGCAAGCATTCTTTGTTGCTGCACAGGTTCGAAGTTAGATTTGGATGGGTAGGCCTTGGTGCCATGGAGATGCCCAGGCAGGATGTGTCTCGCCTCTTTCAGTATTCCACCATTGAGTTCCAGGAGAGGAGGATACTAACTGCGCACGATGGGGAGTATGACATAGTCAGAGTAGCGCAACGTCAACATGGTGGCACCACTCTGGGACTAGCAGGGAACTGGGGCATCACAACTCTTCACAACTCAATAACCTTTAGGGATGTGCCAACTACTGCAGGGGGAGATCATACAGATCTTCCATTGGGCTTTAGCGAGTCACTGATGGAGCAGGGGACTTCTGGTACTTTCACTGAGCAGGATAGTGAGTGGAGCGAGGGGAGCTTCATGTTGGACAGGATTGCTTGGGATCCTGGTATTGAAGGATTCTTTCATATTAGGACAGTGCAGAGGTCAGGCACAATCCAGTGGCACATCTAGGACCCTGGCACATTTTGTAGTGACAGTGGGGAGCAGCAGTTAGAGAGGATGCTTGCTCAGGCATTGCTTGAGGACAAGCGATTTTTGGTGCATTGGAGGAGCTTGCCGGATGAGGATGCTACTTGGGAGGGCGAGCACATACTTGAGCATCCAGCATTGAAGTTGCTTGGGGACAAGCAACATTTGGAAGGGGAGGACTGTAATGTCCCTTCCAAAATTATTTTGGTACAGGATTAACTTCTACATTTTGGGGCCGATTTTGGATGTGATGGGGCCCATTCAATTTTATTAGGAGGCTAGACTTAGTAGAAGTTATTTCAATGTGGTTAATTTGTACGTGGGGACCACCCACACTAGGAGAATACACATTCCCTAGTTCAATTTGCATGGAGGGAAAGTTGATGGTTAAGTGAGGGACCCATGATGGAGGAAAAATGGAGGGAAAAGTGCTCCACAAAATCTATATAAGGAAGGCAACTCTCCTCATTTCAGCATCTTATCTTTTGACATATTGAACTCAACCTTAGTTGCTCAAGCTTCTTAGCCGGGTTACTATGTTGTTTAGCACATGAGTGTCTTCGAGCAGAAATCTCAACCCTTACTTCGGTGGACTTCGAGTGCCACCCTGGGAAGGCAATTTGTACTACCTTGGAGGAGAGCCGATGGAGTTTCACAGTGATATCATTCAGCATTTGTCTCAGCTAGTACATGTTTGTTGAGGACGCAGGAGGGGAACACGCAAGTGTTGCTTGTGGGTTCATCCGGGCAACAACTGTCGGGGTAGTTTTGGCATTGAAGCTACAATGGAGGATCAACCTTCCGGGAGAGTTTTGGAGCAGGAGGTTGCTGCATTGGAGCAGTTTGATTTATAGTCACCTGGGCCTGTGCAAAGAACCATCACTGGGCTCGCATGGGAGTTGGAGGAAGGAATTGTAGAGCTGGAACTGGCCGAGAGAAGTAGGAGATCACTTGGAGGGCCATTTGGGGAGGATTGTTGGAGTTGGGAGAGCAGAGTTTGACAGGATCAGTCACAACAACAAAATTCGAAATCGGAGGGCCAAGCTATGAAGGGTCAATTTTTTAAGGTTTGAACCAAGGGAAACCCTTTTTGGGTTTTCTGGGTTTTGGGCAAGGATCACACTCCTAATTTTATAGAATTTTCTGGGCAAATCTAAGGGGTCAAACAAGGATCCCAACTAAAGCCAACAACTAGAGGGGTTAAGGGGAATTTGGGCCAAAAATCTGAGGTCAACATTTGGCAAATTCCTTCGTGGGTTATTCTGGGTATTTGGTGGAGAGGCCGAGGTTAATTTTTCATAATTTTCTAAGCACTGGAGGTGGGGTTTCCAGCAGCATCCTTGCAGCGGACAGCGCAGGGCATCATTGCAGCAGTTACTGTGCCATCTGGGCTTGACATATTACCATCTGGGTTTGATCATGCTTGCCATTGAGGCAAGCCCAAGTGCACCACTTCCACATTATTGTACTTTTCTCCCAGATTATAATAAAATGGCTCAGTTGTTGGATATTCTTGGACTTTTTATGGGTGTGCATTGAATGTTTCAATTTTATGGTGTTGCTTTTATATTTTTTGGTCAAATAAGAGTGGAGCCTTCTATTAACTGCAAGAAAGATTACATATGTTACATGGCTTTACAAAGTAAGGATCAATAAGGCTCACCCTATGAAGGGTAACCAAATACATAACCCGAAACTAACCCGGAACCATCTAAGATTTCATGAGATCTGACGATCATCAACACTCTCATCTCGACAACATGCACCCCTTTTATCCTGTTCACGGACCCTAAATGATTGTGAGCCATTGGTTTATGAAAGTTCGGGTCTGTTTTGAAACTTAAGCTCTGATTACTTGTGGAGCTTGGCGATTGATCTGATGGTCCTTCATGATTTCGGAGCGGAAACCTGCATGGTCTATAATTTCCTTTTCGAACCTGATGAGGATTATAAACCGTTAGACTAAAGAGCATCGGGTCCGCTTTGGTGGTTAACCCTCGATTGTTTTTTCACCCGATGGCCATTAGATTACTCAGGCTGTCAAGATCTATGGCCGATGACCCACGAAGAAACCTATTGTTTACCCAGTGCTTCTCCCCTGTGGAAAGCTCTGTTTTCAGCATTTATCTTCTCCCTTTTTTCCTTTTCTTCTTTTTTTGAATTTAACGGTTAAAAGGACTTACACTTCCACTTTCTCCTGCTTCCACTGGTCTTCCTTCTTGTTCAGTCCTGATAGTTTGGAAGTTTTCCATGTCTTTGTTCACCTGTCTTTGACAATCCTCATGTAATTTCCCCGAGGGTATCGAGTCCCATGCATACCTGCTGTAAATTTCTTTGCAAATCACTCCTTCATTCGCCAGACGGTCAGCTAGCATATTGGCTTTTCTCTGCACATGAACGAAGCTGGCTGTTCTTAGGGTTTGTAGGTGGGAATGAATACGCTGAAAGACCTGCCAAAGTCTCCAATCTTTTGGTACTTTTCCAAGTGCTTTCCCATTGCAAATCTTCTTGGCCGCATTAATAACCAATTCCGAGTCTGCTTCGATGATGACATTATGAGAATTTGACTCAATTAGTATTTCTAGGCACTGCTCTAAGGCCATGAGCTCCGCCATGTTATTTGTGGCAGTTCCCAGATTACTATAAAAGATGTCCTTTATGCACCCCTGCTCATCTCTGATGACCCCACCAAAACCTGCCTTCCTTGGGTTTCCTTTAGAGGCTCCATCTATGTTAATTTTCAAGAAACCATGAGAAGGAGGTTGCCAAAAGTCTTTACCAACGTTTATTCAGCTGACATCCTTGTGTGTGCTCTAGGGAACTATCGAATGGAGACCTGACTACAGCAGTATACAAGTGTCCTGGGGCAAAGTCGGGTTCTCAGGAGGTCTCCCTAACAAGGCACCAATAGTTTCGAGTTGTCTTAATATCTGTGCAATAGTGTTCTAGGTTGAGCCTGTTTTGCCATGAAAATCCTACCATTGCGTTCTTTCCAGACGTCCTACATTAAGAAGCCTGGAGCCAGAGTCCAAGCATTATTGATGATTTCATTGCTTGAGAAGTTCTTTCTCCAATTCCTCAAAGTATTGGTGATACTAAGGCCATCCTTGTTAGTTTGCCTGAAGACTGAGGCCACCCAATCCCACAATGTTGAGGTGAAGGGGAAAAGGTTGAGTAAGTGTTCCATCGTCTCCTCTTGTGTGCCACACATATAGCATTTGGATGGGCCAACAAAGCCTTTCTTCAGAAGATTTTCCCAAGTTAGAATTTTCTTTTGTTGAACTAACCACATGAACAACTTTATCTTCATCCAATGTGGGTGCTGCCAGAGGTTCTTCCATGCCTTATCAGGGTTTTGATGATCGAACCCTAGGGCTATTTGTTTGGCTTCTTTTAGGTTAAAGTTACCTTTTGTGTTTCTTCCCCATCTTAGTTGGTCAGGCGAGGATGAAACCAAAATCTTCCTTTGTTCCAAGTCCATAGCAAGAGAGTTTGCCTGTGCTTTCAAAGGGCTCTCTTCCCTGTAGCCTAGATCCTTCCATATTCTCCATTTGTCGTTGTTCCTTACCTGCTCCCAAAAGTCACTGACCATGCATAAACCTTTGTTGTCAGTGTCATTCTTGAGATCAGTTAGTTCTTCCCTAAACAGGTTTGGTTCTTGTTGCCAGTTGTCCTCCCAGAATCTTGCTAGGTTCCCATCTCGGATCTCCCAGAAGCTATGCTGCTGGACAATGCCTCTATTTTCCCAAGCAAGATTCCAAATGTGGGAGCCCTTGATAAGCCCAGACATTCGAATATGATCCGTTTCTTGCCAATTTCTTGCATATTTCTGTTTCCAAAGCTTGGCCCATGGGGTTGTCGATTCCTTGAGCCACCTCCACCAAAGCTTTGCACCCGAAACTCTGCTGAGGGTTTTGGGGTCATGAAGCCCCAAACCTCCATGGGCCTTAGGTTTGCATAGCTCTTCCCAAGCTACCAAAGCCCACTTCTTTTTCTCTTCCCCATTGTCCAAGAGAAAATCTCTTTGAATGTTCCGATCTATTGTAAAACTCCTTTAGGAACAGGAAGAGCGAACATTATGAAAATAGGTATGGCCTGCAGGATAGCTTTTGTGAGCACAAGGCGCCCTACTAAATTTAAAGATCTGCATGTCCATTTCCTGACCTTATCCTGAAGTTTGTTAATGACCGGCTCCCACACTCCCTTGCTTAGAGGTTTGTCTATGAGGGGCACTCCCAAGTAATTAGAGGGTAGCTGATCCCTTTGCAACCCTAGAATTCTGGTAAGATTTCTCTGAATAGCAATGTCAATGTTAAAAAAGAAAACTTTTGATTTGTTAAGGCTTACCTCTGTACCAGCGGCCATAGCAAAGTCATTCAAGATTTGTTTGAAAGATTTGGCTTCCTTGACTGTGGGAATGCCTTGCAGCATAGTGTCATCTACAAATTGTTGGTGTGTTGAGGTCACTCCATCTGTGGTGAGTTTCAAACCCTTGATTCTTCCCTCAGCACTTGCCATTTTTATCGCTCTGCCTAGCCCTTCCATCATGAGCACAAAGAGGAAGGGGGAGATCAGATCTCCTTGTCTTAGTCCCCTAGAAGGCATGAAGGTTCTTGAGGGCGAGCCATTAAGCAGGATTGAGAAACTGGCTGTGGATACAAGGGCCATAACCCATCTGATCCAATTGTGGTCAAAACCATAAGCTTTCAACACTGCCCTGATGTAAGACCAGCTTAGCTTGTCATAAGCTTTCGCTAGGTCAAGCTGTATGATCATACCAGCTTGCTTGTTGCTTTTCAGAGAGTGTACCATCTCATGAGCTTGTATGATATTATTGAGAATCTGTCTTCCTTCCACATAACCAGTTTGCTCCTCTGATATGAGAGCTGGAAGAAGGGGCTTGAGTCTGTTAGCAATTACTTTTGAAATAATTTTGTACACCACATTACATAAAGCTATGGGTTTGAATCTGTCTGGTGTGATGGCTTTCTCCTGCTTTGGAATCAAAGCTATAAAAGAGGCATTGAGAGCCTTCAGGACCAATCTGGATCTTCTTGAGTCTTCCACCACCTCAAGGATGTCTTGTTTGATTGTTTTCCAGCATGCTTTGAAAAAGTCCACATTGAAACCATCTGGGCCAAGAGCTTTCCCATTTTGCATCTCGTTGATAACTTCCCTGATCTCATCTTCAGATACTGGCCTATTGAGATTATGATTGTCTTCCCTTGTGACAAGCTTGGGAATATACCTTGTGAATTTGTTAATGAACTGTGACCTGTCTAAGAGAGGCTCCTTTGCAATGCTGAGGAAGTGTTGTACTAGGACAGATTCCATTTCTTTGTGGGTGACAAGCTCTTTCCCTTGAGAATCTTTGAGTTTTAGAATTTTGTTGTGTGACCTGTGACTCAAAGTTGACTTGTGAAAAAACTTTGTGTTTCTTTCCCCTTATTTAATCCACTGTACTCTCGATTTCTGTCTCCAGAAAATCTCCTCTTGCCTGCACCTATCATCCCATTCCTTCTGAAGAATATCTGCTTGAGATTTCCTTTCCTCATTAAAGCCCTCTGTGATCATACGTTGATTAATCCCTAGCTTCGAAAATGTTGCTAAACTGTTTTTTGTTCCAATCTTTGAGTTTAACTTTGATGTGTTTAAGTCTTTGTTGTAGCATGAACATTTTGGTGCCTTGAAAGGGCAACTCTTCCATCCACCATTTATCAATATTACTGGTGAAGTCAGGGTGAGAGAGCCAGACATTTTTAAACCTGAAAGGTCTGTTCCTCGATGTGCCCATAAAAGTGGCTTCAAGCTGGACTGGCCAGTGGTTTGAGCCTCCAAAAGGAAGGATTGAAGCTGACATGTCAGGGCCTGTGAGAAATAGGTCCTCTGAGATCATGAATCTATCTAGTTTGGAGGCAACTTGAGAAGCCCCTCCTCTCTTGTTGTTCCAAGTAAAGGTGCCATTTATTGTTTCAGCATCCACTAATCTCATGTTATTTATGAAGTTTTCGAAGGCAATGGAGTCTCTTCCTAGTGTTCTAGTACCCCCTTTTTTCTCTGTAAGAGATTTGATCATATTGAAATCCCCTACCAGAATCCAGGGTATATCAGGATATCTCTCTTTTAGCTCCTCAAGGGAAGTGAGAAGCTTGATTTTGTCTTCTAGTTTTTGAGGACCATAGACATTTGTAATCATGTAACTCTCCTTATCACCCATAGGTTGTATTACCAGCGAAAGATAGTTCCTCTTGCCGAGTTGTCTGCCTTAACCTCTAGATACTCATACCTGCTCAACCATTTGCTATGTATTTCTCTGATTTTATCCATCGAACATTTTGTTTCTTGAATGAAAACCATGTCTGATTTTCCTTCTTTTATTCTACTGCTAAGATTTCTTTGTTTCCTTTTACTTCCTAGGCCCCTAATATTCTAGGTTGTGAACTTCATTAAGAAAGGTTTGTAAAAGAGTAACTGGTGAGATCTTTCATCTTACCTAAGTTGATCATGAGTTTTCCACATTCTATCAGCGGCTCATTTTGTCTTTTCCTTCCTCTTTTCCTACCTGGGTTCTTGGAAGAGTGCCCCAGTGTATCCTCCATTGTCTTCACCCCTCTATTTTCTTGGCTTTCATGGTTTCTTTTGACTCCAGAGCTTTTCGATTGGGATCTCCATAGGAAGAGTTGTTGAATCCTATCAAACTCCTCTTTTGGCAGGGAGTCAACTCCTTTGGTAATGCCCTGCTCCAGAAACTTTTCTAGATCCAAGTTTTCCTTCTCAAGAATCTCCTGTAGTTCATGATCCTCTATTCCCGCCTCACTTGGGGTCATCTCATGGTCCCTGCTGAGCTCCACACTGCTTGGTAGATCATCCTGTTGCTGGCTATTTTCTGGTATGTCCTCCATGCTGGTATCCCTATCCTTCTCATTGGTCTTAGTCTCCAATTTCTGGTTTTCCCCATTGTTTCCAATTTCTTCTTCTAAGATTTTGAAACTATTATGGCTCAGTGGTCCGTCCTCGTTGACTTTCTTTTGGTGCCGCTTTCCTCCTTTCCCCTTACCCCCCACCTTAGTGAAACCCTCGGGATCTTTGCTTGTGGTGGTTTTTTTGTTGCTTTCCAGTTTGTTTAATGGGCAGTCTCTGTATAGGTGCCCATGTTCATGGCACTTGCGGCACCTAAATGGGACATGCTCATAGTCCACCGCCTGCACCCATTCCTCATCATAAACTTCTAAAATGATCTCGTCTGGGAGTGCCCCAGATAGGTCCATTTCCACATAGATCCGGGCGAAGGAAGTGTATTTGCCTCTTAATGTTGCATTTGATATCTTTATAAAATGCCCTAGTTTATTGCCAATAGCCTTTAGAGACTCCGACAGCCAATAATCTAAAGGAAGGGAGTAAAGTCTTATCCATACCGGTACTGAAGTGAACGTTTCTCGTTCTGGGACAAAGTTCATCACCCAAGGTCTCATGTATAGGCCTGCAGCAGCATAAAAATAGGGTCCTCCCTCGAACACTCTGTCTTTATCTTCTAAACTCGTGAACACCACAGTGAAGAAACCCTTGGATCCAAGGCGAAGGTTTATTTCTCTTTTCGGTTTCCAGTGGTACCTTATCCATGCATGTAAGGCTTGCTTCGTTGGCCAGGTCCCCATAAATTTGCATATGATTGCATGTTCCGCCATGTGATATCTGTGCATCTGTAGTGCTGGGTCACTTAAATGACTCGGGGAGTGATAGTCGACTTGGGTTTGCAGCCACCTGTCGCCCTCAAAGGTGCATCTTTCTGACTGCTGCCCTCTTTCCTCTTCTCCCTGCTATCTTCCTCATGATTTGCTCTTTGTTCGTGAGTTTTAATTTTTTCCGTGTTAGTGTCCTCAGTAATCCCCTCTGTTGGTTTCTTGAAGTGATGCAGATCAGTTTCCTTGTTTTTGTTCACGACTATGTGATTGTAGGAGGGAGCAGAACTCCCTCCTCCATGACCCGCCATGGTCACCAACTTCCAACCCTGACTCAAACCCTAGATCAAAATGTCGCTGTCCTGACCCCGACCCGCCACCTTGTTCCTACCACGTTATCTCCGACTTCTGTAACTAGTGCAATGGAAAGCATGGATCATATTTCTTGCAGTACAAGTTAGGGTTATTGCGGCCCTGTGAAGGTTTGAGGGTTCTATGGTGTTGCTTTTATTATTTTCTTTGCATAGCACTTTTTTGCCTAGTTTGGAACATTACACCTTCCAATTGGTAATACTTCTACAACAAAGTTGGCAAGAATTCCCAAATTTCATGATCAAACCTAACATATCAACACATAGTATCATTTGATTTGATATCATGTAGAGGTGAAGACTGTTCATCTAAGACATTGTTCCACAAATGAGCAAATTGTAGACATGTTCACCAAAGCACTTGGAAGAAAAAAGTTGAAAAAACTCAAAATGATACTTGGGCTCACCAATGCTCCTTTGGATTAAGGGGGGAATGTTAGACACTTGATCCTTGGGGGTTTGGTGAATATTTTGTAATTATGTAGATAGGGGAAATATGAACAGTTAGAATAAGAACCGACCTTGGAAGATGAAACCGAGGGTTGCTTTTGTACAGTTATATAAGTATGTTCACATCAATACAAAACCATTCAATTCAGGAGTTATTCGTTGGCCTGGCATGTAATTGTTATGATTTGTCCCAAGCCAACCTTTCGAGGTCCCAAATTCTATCTTCCTCATTAGAAAGACCCAATAAAGTCATACGGTAAGTTTGTAGATCCATTTTGGATCATTATGTCTCAACTTTCAATCAGTTGCTACCATTGAGGAACGAACCCCTTCCTGGTTTCAATCTTAGACTTTAGACAGTGCCTATCTAAAGGGGTGGAGGAAAGGGTATGGGACCCAATTTTGCATATATTCAGAAATAATAGAAATACAATAGTGTGTTGAAATATAAAATGCATCCAAATTTGTATCTTCTCCATGTGAGGTCCAACGGATTTGATTTAAGCACCAAACATCTTGAAATGGGGATCACATTTTTTCATTTAATGTAAAATTTAAGTTAGTGTTGACATTTACCTTTAACCTTTACTTATATTATACTTCCATTAACTTTAAGAATTAATATTAAAAATATTTGGCTTTTTAACATTAATTTGTGTTTTTTGGGATCAGTGGAACAAGGTCAATTTGTGTGCATTAATATTAAAATCTGTTGAGATCATAATATTAATTTGTGTGTTATTTTGGCATGAGAGGCATACTGGCATGTGTGTTTTTTTGGCATGAGTAGCATGTAGGCCAGTTTGTGTTTTCGGCATGAGTGACACATGGATCCTGTTGGTGCTGAACTGGACCAAAATTCCCGAAACTGCTGTGAACGAAATCCCACTGGTTTTGATTACTATATCATCAAATAAAGTGGTGTTTTGTTCTCCATAAGACCTAGAAACATGCTTGCCTTACCAAGATTAGTAAACTTACTCTTTGCTCTAGGTCAGTAGTCTACTTCCTAGGGAACCTTTTAATAGTCCCTTTTTTTTCTACATGAAATACCATGTAACTCCCTCCAGTTATTTCAAGCCACAATATCAAATCGATTTTTATGCCAAGTCATCAAAAATGAGTTACACAATTTGCTTGGATGATACAATGTGGATATATACTCAAACCACATATCTTTGTTTAAAGGCAAAGAACTTAATTGCAATTGCGAATAAATGGGGTCTCGGGGAAGAAATTTTCAAGTTAGAAGATTGCAGTATCACATTATTAGGAAGTGAGTCATTCAATCATGTTTACAAGTGATATGGAGGTTATAGATACAAATTTCATTAAATGTCCAATTTATGAAACTTAGTAATATGATGAAGTTCATCGCCCTTGGCCCTACTCTGCGTTGAAATTGATCTCTATGAAAAGTTAGGCCTTGTAATTTAAAATTTTGTCAGAATAATTGCAACAACTAGTGAAATTTCGTTTTCCAAAACCTTTCAATTCATCTAGGGAACTAACACTTTGGATGCTTTTGGACCCAATGGCCACAAGGGAGGGATTTTCTACTGTCTCTTTTCATCCTTTTCCCCAGGCTGTAAGGAGATTTTCTAGTACAAACACTCAATCATTTTTTTTTACCACCAATGAAATTCTTTGCCCAAATATTTGCAACCATTTTCAAACATGCATTGTCTTTTTTCATTCTTTTCCCTAGGCTGTAAGGAGATTTCTAGTACAAACATTCTTCATCTTTAAAATCTAGTTAATTGTACAATTTTTCTACCCCTAAGTGATTCTTTGCCCATCTATTTGCAAGAATTTTCAAACATCCATTGCCAATATATTTGGCCGCCAAGTTGGTTGTCGATGTGATTGCTAATGCCAACATGTATTCTTTCCTTCATAACACTGGTACGAATAAATGACTTAGCGTTTTATTTGATTTTAAGATGGTAAGACTTGGGGCTCAAACATAACTTCACATTTCTAGATCCTATGTTCTCTTTGTGGCTTAGGAGGCCTGCTCCTGTCATGCAGGTAACAATGAATGGCCTTATTGACCAACGAGGTATTTTACAATGCATTGAGTGGATGCTGAAGCAGATGTAATTATGCCGTTTCTTGGTAACTAGATTTTGATTGCTTGACAATATCGTGATGTTAATGGACTTTCATATGCACTTACTAATTCATGATAACATTTGCATGCAGGTTCATCTACAATGATTGGTTTACCCCACATACAGCAGCACGATTGAAATTTCCATACTTTTGGGATGTAGAATGCTTGAAAACTAATTTCACGGATGAGTATGCCTTTGACGAGTTATGACTGATATCTGAGAAGTGATTATTCATTATCAAGAACATGTGTATAAGCTAACTGATTCTATTATGCATTTCATTTATATTCTGTGTGCACTTAGTTTTGGAGTTTAAATATCCCCTGCACAGTCTTGTGTGGGCGGCACCCCACCATCAAGGCATGGGTAAACGACCAAATGTCGAAAAATATCCACTGTTTAAAATTTTACATGATTCGAATCTGCATTTTTTTCCATGTCGTCCGATCCAGCACCCCAGAATCGATGATCTATGTTTCTGTGGATCAGACATGGACCTAGATTTGATACTTTGAAAATGCTGAAGGATCCGCACATTGGATACGTCATCGATGCAGATCCTGCCCCCTCCCCCCAAAAAAATATTTTATATCATAACGATATTACTTTAAAACAGTTCACTTGTGTTAGGCCTTAAAACCCTATTACGAATGAAATTTGTCGGACATTACATGGCAGCCTTAATGACAACCATATTACAGCCCATCAAGTGTGCTATATATTAAACAGTAGCAGTATTATACACTAAATAGCAGCCAGACAATGCATTAATAATAGTTTGTATCATACACATTCAATAACAATGTCAAGCATTCAGTGACAAATATATTTCTATGCTGAAGACCATAGTGTCTTCTTAAATGTAGACACTATTTTATAAATGGAAGCCATGCTACAACATTTATACCATGCACATTCAATAATAATATGAAACATTAAGTGGCAAACGTACCTCTATGTTGTACTCTTCGTTTAGTTGGGGCCATACCGTAAAAAATGCAAGCCATGCTACAATATTTATAGTAGGATGATTTACATTAATACAGTGAGCTACCTTGTATATATTATTGAAGAGAGTTAGAAGATTGTGAATATAGACTAATTATACCAATAAACGTGTTTATTTTGGAATAGGGTTGCTAGAATTTTAATTTAATTATCAATAATTATTAGGTGGATAGTATAGATTTAAATTTCACAAAAAATTTTAGAATATTTTTAATAGTAGTCATTAATCAAAGGTTGAAATTTCTTTCAAAAGTAGGTATGCCCTTTCTACCTTTTTAATTAAATTTATTAATTTAAAAAAATGTCACATGAACAAGTTTCATATGAAATGAATTATGTGTTTTTAAGCATTGTGGTATTGGCACATGATATTGTAACAAATCATTTTTATAGGTTAATAATCTCCATGATAAAGTGGGGTGAATCTCCATGGTCAAGAATCTTGTTACATATTCTTTTAAATATATATGTTTTATTATTAATTTTTTTTTTATAATAAAAATAATAACAATAATTTAGAATGAAATTATAAGTTAGTTGATTTTTATGATTTGTTCAATATTGACAATGTGAGATGTATCATGAAGTGTGTGTTTTGAGTCTACCATAAATTGATTTTTATTGGTTTTTACCACCCATTTAATTTATGTGATTGTGTTAGTATGTAATATCTCTTTTATTTATTTATCTAATTTCTCTAGGAAACTAATTTTAGAAGTTACACCATAATTTTTTGCTAGGAATATCAATGAAAAATGCAACCCAAGTCACATAAATTGTAAAGAAGAATTATTGCAAAACCCTAATAATTTTATTAATAAATTCCAGGAGGAAATTACAATAATAATTGAAGGAAAACATGGAAGATAAATTCTCTAGAAATTCTCAGCCTTCGGCTTCCAGATTTTGTAATATTATCCTTGCACAAATAACTCAGCCTCCTTTAAAGATGTTTCGTTGTTCCCAATTAACTTGACATATGTAACGTAATTGCTCTTGCCATATTATCCTGAATTGCTACAAGTACATTGATCTCTCGAATCTTGGTTTTTGGTGATTCTCAACTCTCCTTCCTCATTAAGCGCCAACGAGGAACAGAAAGTGGTTCTAACTCTTGATGAGTTAAGTGGATGTTTCACCATCGAAACTAATCACCACCAACTAGAGTGTATGTTTCAACACTAAAAGTGGGAATTCTACAAGGGTTTTTCCTCACAAGGTAAGCTACTAGAGCTCTGAATCTGATTCACAATATTCCAATCATCATGTCCTCCAAATGATCCCCTGCCTTCTTTATTGTGATGGTTGCCAAAATACCATGGGTCTTTTTTCTTCTTTTATTAAAGTTACTTTTTATAAGGTTTATTTCTTAATTAATTGAAGTCTCTTAATAATCTAATTACTCAATATCACTTTAGAAGTGACATTAGATAATTAAATTATTAGGGCCTTTTTGCTTGTCCCCAAGCAATATAACTCTAGCACCATTCATAGATCCTCCTCGAAAAGTAACATCATAGTCCTCCCTTCTCAAGATTGCTTCTCCCCAAGCAATTCTAACATATAACTCTGGATCCTCAATGAGTTGCATAACATCTAGACTTTGAATGCCAAGTCCAAAATCTGGATCCCAACTAACTTTGATGAAGGCATTGCTTAACTCTTGTTGCATTAATAGGACACTATGGAGCTCGATAACTCTTGTCAAGTCTGATCCAAGGTGAAGCAATATATCCAACACATAAATTCTTGGATTCCAAACAAGTATGTGGAATGCTTTAGCGTGTATATGTTGTATCACCTTAAGGTTGTTACACTCCACATCACTGACATCTTCTACAATATCACAAAGATGTAGGCCATGTGACATAAAAATTCCTGATAAGGGTGAGGAGCATAGCTGCGCATGATTTCCCACTCCAACGTACTTTGTGCATCCTTCAAGAAGAATTAGACATGGAAACTTTGATTCCTTAGCTACAATTGGAAGACCTCTTGTGAAATGTCATATCATGCCACTCCATAATGGATTATTAGCAAGTGTGAAGTCATGTGGGCATAAGGTACTAGCTAGATAACCATCTAGAGGACTTACATGCTACTTCATGTTGTCACATGCTCCATCTTTCGTTATCCCAAGAGGGCTTCTAGCATGTTCCTTGATCCCCAAGGCATCATTGTGGCCCACAATTTCTTCCTTTTTTCCATCCACGATTGGATCTTGTTGACCCAACTATTGTGCCTTGGCTATCTTGGGGTTACAGTGAGGAGATGAGACCATGGAAAAAGATCTTACCCACCTACTAATGTAATGATACAAGAGATGATTCCATGTCTTGTCTACTACTAGGTGATTTCCCCAAGAGTCATCCTATTTTAGAAGCTCAATCCCCGTTGGCTTAATCTCCAATGTTTGCCCTTCCATGTCCCATGCTTATTGCTTGACAACACCTCTAAGCTATCAATAGCTTCCTCTCTCTATATCACATAGTTTCCTTGAGTATATATCTTTGAGCCAAACTATTGCTACTAGTCTTTTAACAAAGGCCGGAGCAACTTTGAAATAATTTTCCCATGCTAGTTTGCCTATTGCACCCTTGACAAAATGATACCAAAATGTCATTGTGTTGGTTTTCGTATGATGTAACCTTATACTCCCAAGGAATTGTAAGGAAATGCATAAGCTCAGGCACTTGATCATCATCTTTGTTTCCATGCACTACTTGTAGACCTACTAATGATTCGCTAAATGTACCTCCTTTGAGCTTCCGTTGCTCGAATTTGACAAAGGTGCCGACTAGAAGTTTTCTATTAGGAAGTTTGAGTTCTAATGCTAATGCTTCCACCAACTACAACTTATAGAAGCTTGGAGCATCCCCTTAACAAGTCGGACATCCACCCAACAAAATTATATGTTACTAGTACCTTGGGGAGAGTCTTTGCCATGACACCTTCTTCTAACTCCTGGTTTTGCTTTCTTGCATGGTCACACCCTGCCATATCATCGGATGTTCCACTTGGATCCCGCTGCCAAATAGTGACTCTAGCATCCCCAATACTGAAAAGTTCCTTCTGCGTTGTAGTCTTGGTTGGAAATTTTCTCCCATAAATCCCCCACTTGGTAGAGTACAAACTCATGATCTTCCTCTAGTCTAACTGCCTTGGAGATCTGTCATGGGAGATGTCAACTGTAATCCTAACACCTTTGTGGTCCATGATTTGTTAGAGAATGTCTCTTCCACTAGTTATTAACAATCTTTGAAGAGGACCATCATACTAATTTTGCACTACTCTGATTATAAGTGGGATGTTGCTTTGTTAAAGTTCTATCCCTTGATCCGGTAGCCCGGTATGTTGGCCTGCGTAGAACCACCTACAAGATTGATTCTTGCTCCGTCTTTGGTCCTGATCTTACGTGTCATCCCTTTATCCTTATGAGGGTTAGAAAATTTCCCATATGGGCATTTGGCGATGCAAGCCTTGTCGATGTATTACTGAAGAGGATTGCTCCACAACTCAAAAGTGGAGTTCTATTGTTGCCCCATTAACAACTCTAATTGGTTTTCCATACTAACAAGATTGCTAGTTGTCCTTGCACACTTGACTCTCAAAGTTTCAAACTCATTGTCTTATAATATAACCTCCTTTAGCAACTTGGTTTTCTTTTCCATTACTAAAAGGCCCTTTGTAAGCTTTTCAATTTCTTCCTAAGTCTGATTGTTACTTAGAAGCCTTGCAGAAGAGATTTGGGACTCTCTTGTATGGTATCTGTTGGTTGTTAATTTTGCCCACTTTTTACCCACCTTTTTATCCCTTTCCTATACACATTTCATGCCTTTGTTGGTCGATTTGCATTCTAAACAACGAAGGTACACTTACTATCATGTCTTTGTGAATTGTTAATCATTGAAGCGTAGTCATAGAGGATTATTCCCTAAAGCGACTTGCTAACTTAAGTTTTCGTGCAAATTTGGAGAAATGATGATTAAAGGCATGATTCAATGTATGATGACTACTGAGCGGACAACGCTATCTTTGGATATTAGCTGCAACGGTGGATCAACCTATCGACCAACATAAGTACTATCTTTGAATTCTGTTGTATCTGAAGACATCGTTATGTATTTGCAGGTAGATAGTTGCCATAATTTTAGGCACTGTCAGTTGATTAATGAAATGTATAAGTAGTGATTATGGGGCTAGGAAAGCCACTGTTAGGAGATATACGATATTTTTGAGTTGTAACAAAAGACCTTTTTAATGATATTTTGATTAATATAATTGTTGATCTTTTGAGTATTTTATAGATCTCGATCTTGCCATAGCCTTGATCAAGGAGTTGGGCCCACTCTCCTGACCAGGAACTGTTGGATTAGATGTGTGCGTAGGTTTATTTTCTGTTGTGTTGTCTCTTTGCTATGTAATGATTTCAGTGTGTTGATGTGAGTCTTAACTTGTTGTTACTCTTATTTATTGTTACAATTATAACTTATTGTTACACATTGTTATGATTAAATGTTCAACGCTGGATAAGGAAACTGTGGCCTGCATATACCTTGCATGATAGCCTTGAAATAAGCAGCCGAGCCCCGGGTTGACAATTAATATGGGATTGGGTGAATTGCATGATTCATATTTGAACACCAACATTTTGGCATCGTTGCCAGAGAGGCTATCGAAGGCGCAAAAATACGACCATTATTGACCATAAGACCACTTTCTCGTCTTGGGGAGGGAATCTTTTCACCCTACTCTAGGTCTTGAGCATTAGATTGTTTGTTTCTCTCATATGAACTGCTTTCTCATATTGGGAAGGGAAGTTTTTTTTCACCCTGTTTTAGGTCCTAAGCTTAGAATGTTGTGGTTGGTTTGCTTTCTTTTTAGGGGCCACTCTCTCATCTCGGGGAGGGAAGTTTTCACCCTATTCTAGGTTCTAAGCTCTCTATTTGCTTGACTTTTTTCCTTTTATTTTCTGATTGCATGAACATAGATACAAATAAAAGGGGCAGAGGAAGACCCCCAAGAAGAGGAAGGAAAGATCTACGCAGAAATACCCATATCCAAGAAATAGTTTGAAGAGCTGAATTAGGAGCATCATCGCAAGTTGTTGTTAGGGTAAGATCTCATATGAGATCTGAAGGGCAATTAGTTTCGCAACCATAATGTCCCCCAATAACAGAAGCACAATTCAGGGAAGAAGAAGTAGCAAGCATAGGATCAAGAGAATTGAACACTATGAGTTCAGAAGAAGAATACTTGAGGGGAATTCACTGCACCATTTGATTGAGGGAGTGTTATTAAACAGACTCAACCATACATTATAGAACGATCAGAACCTGTTGAGATTCCAAGTGAATATTGGAAGATAATCATGGCCCCTGCAACTTTTTAATCGAGTTCCTGATTGGAGATATCAGGGGTGATGCACCTATGAAGCCTATTCCTCTGACAACATTACCTAACTTTCATGGTCTTTCTTCTGAAGATCCAGACACATTCCTATTTGAATTCGACGTTGTTTGTCGAGGGTATGACTATATTTTTGATGCACAAAAATTGAAGATATTCCCCGCCACTTTGAAGGGAACAACTTTGAGATGGTTCATGGGTTTAGGAGGGAAATCTATTACTACATGGGATGATATGAAGACAATTTTCCTCGAAAAGTATCAAGACTACTACAAATCCCGAGATGTTAAGGAAGAAATCTTTAAGATTATGCAGAAAGAGGATGAGAACATGGAGGACTTTGTGGAACATTTCCAATATAGTTTCCAGAGATCAGGCCATAGTGATCTGGATAAGGACATCTTGAAAATAATTTTTCTCCGAGCACTAAGGGAGGAATCTTTGGAACTTTTGAACGTAGTAGGAAAGGGAGACATATCAAAGGAATATTTTGACACCATCTGTGAATTGTGCATTAAGTGTTCACGTGGAGCTGCGAGGCATAGGCAGGGGATCTGAACCCTCAAGACATCCAACGGTGGAGTTACGAAAGCAGAAATTGGAAACTTGCTGGACAACTTGAGGACTGATATCTTGAGCACACTATCCTCACAGCTAGACATTTTACAAGCGAAACAAAAGCAGATGGAAGCAAAGAAGGCCATGTCTATTTTATGCCCTCAATGCAAAAAGAAGCACCCGCTAAAGGAATGTCCATTGAATACTGTCGAGACATGTGTGATATGTGAACAGAGCCATTCCACTAGCACCTGTCCATCTCTTCTTGGGTTGAAGGTAGTTTTTCAGGGAGCAAATGAAGAAGTAGATCAACTGTACTTCATGGGATCAAGGAAACCATGGCAACCATGGCCACAGAACATGAATCAAGGTATGCCTCAAGACCCTTCTCAGTATTTTAATAATTTGAATTTTGGGCCTCAGTCTGTACCTTTTTCACCTTCATGGTCATAGTATTGTCAATATCTAATGCCTTGGAAACCATGGTTCCCTCAGTCTGGTCCAACTCCTTCATGGTCCCAGAATTGGTGTGGACCTCCTCCTCCTTCAGGACAATTCTCCCAGCTTATGCTACAACAACAGTTACAACTGCCCTCTAATGCCTCCACCAGTAATCCTCCTCTTCATCCACAACTGCTTGTTCAATCCAACCCAAATCCAAACAATAGGGGGCTCAACAAGTTGAGACACTCAACCTTCCTGCATATAGTATTGCCACTACAGAATGTAATGAATTAAATCTCTGATCCGGTCAGGTGGTAAATACTCAGACTTCACCAATAATTGTTGAACATACTGATGATGAAGTCTCAAAACCAGAACCTAGGAATTCTGCAGGAACAACCAGGGACGAGTCAACACCTTCTCAAATAATTGTTACTAGAGGATGTCAGATTGGTCCACCTTATCCTGAGAGACTATCCTTGAGAAAACAGAGTCCTCGTCCTAAATTTGACTTTTTAGGGGCACTGCAAAATTTGTTTGTGAAAATCTCGTTACTGCAGGCTATGAAGGACATACCGATTTATGCCAAAACAATCAAAGAATATCGCTCTAGGAAACCTGGAAGAAAACCAAATGATCCAATCACTATTCATGTTATGGGAAATTTATCATATATAATGTTGGGGAAGTTTATACCTATTAAGTACAGAGATCTAGAGAACCTGATCTTACAGTACAAATTAATGGGGTTGATATCCCAAATGTGCTGGTAGACTTGGGGGCAAAAATAAATGTTATAACTTTTGCAACTGTGATTACCTTGGGTCTGTGAAACCTTAAACCAACTCCCACCGTCCTATAATTGGCAGATCGGTTTACTGTAAGACCGGTAGGGAAATTTGAAGATATAACTATTTCAGTAGACTCATGGCAGTACCCTGTTGATCTTTTGGTATTACATACCCAATCCCCAGTGGGTGGACGTCCTTTGATTTTAGGAAGGCTTTGGCTTGCGACTGCAGATGCTTACATTGGGTGTTGCTCAGAAAATATGGTAATATCCAATGGGGAAGTTACAAAGAATCTTATCCTTTACCCCCCTGCAGAACCAAGTTTATCAGATAAACTAGGGTTTACTTTAACACAAAAACCTCCACCTGCAAAAGGACTCGAACTTGAAAATGAAGAAATCATACCAATTCTTACTATTGGTGAGGCCCTTTGTTTTAAGGATGAAACAAAAGATGATGCCATTAGTACTTTTATCATCAGCGCCAACTCCGTCTTTGATTGTACCCTCCAGTTATTAGAATCTGTTGAGTTGCAATGTTCAGGAAGCCATTGAAGCAGAGACCGAAGTTGAAAGTGTTCTCATAATTGTACCTCATAACAGTTTTTTCTATAGAAATTGAACCGGGGATGACATTAAACGTTAATCCTGACCTTTCACCTTCCCAGTCTGAATGGTTACTAAAATTCCTTCGAGAAAATAAAGAAGCCTTCGCTTGGGAATATACAGACATGGAAGAGATCCTTGTTGATTTATGTACTCATCACATATACATTAAAGAAGAATGTCGACATGTTAGGCAACCACAAAGAAGAATGAATCTTGCTTTAAAGAACATTGTCAAAGACAAATTACAGAAACTATTGGATGTGGGATTTATTTACCCAATCTCGGACAGTCAATGGGTATCCCCACTAGTCATTGTTCCAAAAAAGAATGGCAAGTGGTGGATTTGTGTTGATTACAGGGAATTAAATAAAGCAACTTAGAAGGATCATTTTCCCTTACCTTTTATTGACCAGGTCCTTGATACATTAGCCGAAAAGAAGTTCTCCTTTCTGGATGGATTTAATGGGTACAACCAAATCCAAATAGCTCATGAGGATCAAGATAAAACTACCTTCACATGCCCTTGGGGAACCTTTGCATAGTGAGTCCTCCTATTTGGTCTTTGTAATGTACCTACTACCTTCCAATGGGCAATATTGGGGATTTTTTCTAATCTACTCAATGATAATGTTGAAATCTACATGGATGACTTCACCCCATATGGGGATTACTTTGAAGAAGGTTTAGAAAACTTAGAGAAAGTACTTAAAATATGTAAGCAAACACATATTTCTCTTAGTACAATAAAATGACATATAATGATGAAGGAAGGAATATTTTTGGGACTATTGCTTTCAGTTGCAGGAATTCAGGTTGATCCTGCCAAGGTAGAGGTAATGTTAAATTTTCCTACACCTAAGACATCGACAAAGGTACACAGTTTCATCGGTTATGTTGGCTATTATAGACATTTTATAGAAAATATTTCTAAGATAACATTTCCACTTTTTCAATTGTTACCTAAAGATGTAGAGTTTGTGTGGACAGGTGAATGTGAAACAACCTTTGTGAAAATCAAAGAACTAGTTTGTAAAGCTCCGATATTACGAGGTCATGAACGGAAACTTCCGTTTCATATCTCTACAGATGCTTCTTACACAACAGTAGGGGCAGTCTTGGGACAACAGGAGGACAAGAAACCATATGCGATTTATTACGTCAGCAAGAATTTGATTCCTGCTGAACTGAACTATATAGTAACTAAAAAAGAGTTTTTGGTTGTTATTTATGCTATTAATAAGTTTCGGCATTACATTACAGGGTATCCCACTTTCGTGCACACTGATCATACAACCATCAGGTATCTGATAAATAAACCGATAACTCTTGGTTTTATTACGAGATGGTTATTATTAATTCAAGAATTTGATATTACCATTGTAGATAAGCCAGGGAAAGATAATGTAGTTGCAGATTTCCTGTCTAGGCTGGATACTAGTGATGAAGGTGCACCTGTAGAGGATAGTTTTCCAGATGAACATCTTTTTGCAATTTCTACTCACACTTCGTGGTATGCAGATATTTCTAACTATCTTGCTACAAGAAAAGTACCTCAACACTTACCATACAAAGAGCAGCAAAGGATTATCCATCATAGTGCCCATTATTCGTGGATAGAGGGATACCTCTTTTATACAAGACCTGATCAACAAATTTGACGCTACATAGGTGAAGATGACATCTATGATGTCCTGAAAGCTGCTCATGATGGCCCCTATGGAGGGCATTTTGCAGATAAGAGGACAGGTCATAAGGTGTTATAGATGGGGTACTATTGGCCCTCTATTTTTCGTGATTCAAGGAAGTATGTCCGAGGGTGCGATAGCTGCCACTAGATGGGACAAGCTAGTCAATTAGATGAGATGTCGTTACAGCCTCAACTAGTTCTTGAGCCCTTTGAGAAATGGGCTATTGATTTCGTTGGGCCATTCAATCCATCCTCACATCAGAAAGTCCACATTCTAGTCTGCACAGATTATGTGACAAAGTGGGTAGAGGCCAAGGTTGTTGTGAAAGCAATAGAACAAGTTGTCTCAGATTTCTTATTCGAAGAAATTTTCGCTCGGTACGGTGCTCCTAGAGAGATAGTTTCAGATGGAGGGGCGCAATTCACACAACATCTGATAGCAAGACTTAGGAAGAAGTATGGAATCAAACACAGAGTGACATCTCCATATCATCCTCAGACGAATGGTCAGGTCGAGAGTACAAATAAAGTGATGGAGAATATCCTTATGAATATTGTAGCAAACCATCGCCAAAACTGGGCTGAAAAGCTTCATGAGGCACTTTGGGCATATATAACAACATGGTAGAACACAACAGGATTTTCACCATACGAGCTTGTCTATGGGAAATTCCTTTTGTTTCTAGTGGAATTTGAAATTAAGACGCTCAGGACAACCCTTGAAGTAGGTTTGGATCTTTTAGAAACTTAAAAACAACGACTGGAACAATTAAATGAGTTGGATGAAATTCATTTGGTAGTTATCCAGAACACTACTACAATTCAGCAACAACGAACTAAATGGCATGATAAATTTATCAAGAAAAAGGTGTTTCAAAGAGGAGATTGGGCGTTTCTCTATGACTCTTGGTTCAAAGATTTTAAAGGAAAACTCTGCTCTAGATGGATGGGACCATATGAAGTTGACACAATGTTTGATAACGAGACTGTTAGACTCGTAACAATCGATGAGGCACATACTCCCCTAATTGTAAATGGACATCGCCTCAAATTGTATCATCGTCCAGTTTCCAAAGACTCATTTATTAAACATCTCTCTAATAATTCTGTTTTGAAATTGTTAGTGTAGAGAATTCTTCTTCTGCACCCCTTTCTTAAAAATAAATAAAAAAATTACATATATATAATAAAATGTTGTTACTATATCATTATTTTTCTTGTAGGTACTTTGCTGGTGTTGTTACTCCTCCGGTGTTGTTACTATGTTTGTCGCGATTTCGTCTAAGTAGACTAGTGTTATTACTTCTTCGGTGCTATTACACCATTCATCGCGATTTTCATCTAAGTACACTGGTGTTGTTACTCCTTTGGTGCGGTTACTCCATCAAGGTAAGTCACCAGGTATGTCCCCAACTGACTTTGTGGATTTGATTGACATTTCACCTATGACATGACTAGACATGATCGTGGACGGTCATCCATTAGTGGGGAGGTACTATATTAATGTTAAACATGTCATATTTAACAACAATAATGATCCATCATTATTGTTGTTGAACCTCGCGCGAACTCTTACATTCCACATTAACATTTCCATTCCCACTATCAGGTCAATTTACTAAGTAAACTAACGCAGGTGTTTTACTTGTCAATCGGGGTTTGTAGACTTGGAAGCATGTCCAAAATATATGGATTTCAGGTAAAATCAATTTCAGAAGACAAAGCTCAAAAATTAAAGGAAATTCCTATTACAAATAAGTTCTAAGTTTAAAGAAATTAAAAATTCTCTGATTCAAGATGCAATAAGCAAAGGAAGAAGCTCCTAACTTAGGAGGTCTCGGTTGTCCTTCCTCACAGTACTGTCCCCAAGAAGAGAAACTAAAAAGCAACAGTTTGTGATGTGTAGGTAGCAAGAGAAGAGGCTCCTAACTTAGGGGGTCTTGGTTGTCCTTTCTCACAGTTCTACTCCAACAACATTACCAATGCATCAAATCATAAACTGGAATTCAAGAAATGCAAAAGGATGATTTTTAGTTGTGATTCATAATTTAATAGAAAGAGAATTTAACTTAAATCCTTGGTTGTCCTTTTGTATGCAAATTAGATCTTAAACCAAAATCATCCAGAAATCATACGGAAATCAAAGCAACTAAATCATAAAACTAAAACAAGAAATATTGAATCAAAACTATGCTTATTTATACAAAATTTAACCAAAGTGTATTTAGCTTGGTATGGGGGCCCTCCAACCTTGCCTTGTACACCTGAAGAACTCTTCAACTATAGCTAACTTGATAAAACACTCACAACATGAACAGCAATAGAACAATAGAACTAATTCTTCAAATTATCTCAAAAGTCTCCAATAGTCTCAATACAAAATTACACACTTTGAATGGTTCATAAATTGTGTTTAAATAGGAAAATCATAAACAAACTTTGCTATAATGGCTCTAACAGCCTTATCTATCATAATCCATCCATACAGGTCGAACTCATCAAGTCTGGTTCACAAAATTAGGAAAATCCCACAAAATAAGAAATCTGCCCCTTTTTACTAGGGATTTATGAATGACAGGTCAAGATTGACCAGCATTGATCGGGCCTGTGTATGTTCAGTTTGATCGAACCAATAAGTGTTCCTTAATCTGTGGCTCCCAAGCTTTCCAAATATGCGTTCAGATCTCCCCCATGTGTCCTGCACATATGAATTTAATGGAGCTATTACAAGAATTTTTAATGCAACCCAAATTTACTCAAGACCCAATTTTTACAAAAAACTTTAAAAATTGAAAAACTTAATTTAGTTTCCTAAATATGCAAAATAGAACTAAAATGAAGTATATGTAAGTGAAATAAGATGGAATATGGTGGTAAATGAATGGATTTAGGATAGACAAAAATGACCAAAATTGAGGGCCAACATCTCCCCCTTGTTGATGTTCAAGTATGTCCTCATGCTTGTTTCCTCCGTTCGGATCTCCTAAGTGATGATGCCCCTGCTATTCATGAACTTTTAGCTTCTTCTTATGCAGCCTGAAGGAGAATATAAATACCCTCATGTTCCTCTGTTTTGTAGATGGCAGTTTTTACTTTTTTGTTTCTCATATTTGTACTGCCATAATTATTTCTCCTTTAGCCATTTGTAGGCTTATTTGGAGATGAACATATTCTGAGTTTCAAGATTTTTAATCTGTTTGCTTAGTTTCTTGTTCTCCTTGGCTATGTTGTTGTTTTTTTTGTACATTTTGTTTTTTTTTCAATTGTCTTTCCATGATCTTGTTTTCTTTCATCTCACTTGTCAACTCTGTTATTTTCTTAAGATATTCTTCATTGTGCAATTCTTTAGATTCTTCTCTTGCCTCTTTGGCATATGAATGAGATGAAGTGGCTCCTATCCAAACATCCTCAAAATGGGGGTCTTTCTCTATGGGCTCTTCTCGAGCTTCCTCCTCTAATCTCTGTATAATCTCATAAATTTGCTTTGATGTCTGTGGAGGTTCAATTTCAATAATTTCAATTTCTGAATCTTTTCTTTCATTGCTTGGTTCTTCTTGTGATTTTCTTCTAAACCTCCTAGGAATGGACAAAAAATATTTTTCTTTATCTATCATATTATCATCTTACTTTTCTTCAATATCTTCCTAGGATACAAAGGAGAAATCATAATACTTCTTGTGACATGTAATTGTTCAAACTTCTCCTCATTTCCTGTTGTTTGTTCTTCAAAATGATGTGCAACCAAACACTCCTTCCAAAGTATCATTTTGTTACTTGCCTGATACTCAAAAAGTATTTTGATTAGCCCACAATGATAGATATTGGCTTCTTTAGCTTCTGTTTTGTTTTTAACATTATCTATCATTTTAGTTAAGCTCTTTGAAAAGAAGTAAGGTAAGCTGATTTTACAATCTCCTTTTATATGTTGAAGCAATTTAATATGATAGAGATATACCACACTGTACCAATTATCACAAGTGAAATACTTCAAGATAATCAAAACTAATTCTGACCATGGTTCTCTCAATCAATCTCTTTGAATCTCCTTTGTTCCGTAAAAGGATCCCTTCCTTGGTTTCTCTAGGAAAAATGTCCATCCCTTCTCCTTAAAATGTAGACCCTTGTGATACTTTTTTCCTATCAAAGGAAGGTTTAATGCCTAAGAAAAAAAGTTGGATTCAATGGTATAGAGTTCACCAACTCTAGTTTGTCCATGTTCAAAATGCTTTATGAACTCTTGTGTGATTTTATCATTGTGACCATTTAACTTCTTAAAAAACTCTATTAACCCTGCTTGGTATAATTTCTCCACTGTATCCTTCAATTTTCTATTTTGAAGTCTTTAGGTTCAATTTTGGTTGCCATTTTGATCTTCTCTGTGTACCAATTAATATAGCCTTGTCCAGTAAATAACCTCATCAAGAATATAGCAAGCAAAATATATAAATTTAACCTTCTTATTCATGCAATCCTTGAATAAAAATCATGGTAAATGTACTTACTAGATCTTTGTAGCTTTGAAAAAAGATGAGATTACTTCCTCTGCCGATAAGTCTTCAATTTCCCTGTCCTTTACTGCAAATGGTATCCAAACAAACTCCTCTGTTTGTAAAGTGAATAAAAACTCTTAATGTGTAAAAGATCCAAAACAAAAATCTCCACTGTAAGAAAAATCTCTCACTATTTTGCAAATTGTATTTAAGTATCTCTTTGTTTGCAAAATTTGCTCATAAAAATTAATGAAAAACCCTCTTTGTTTCAAAAACTACATACTATGTATTTGAAATAATGCTCACTGCATTTTTATGTGCAAAATTTTTGACAAAAATTGAATGAAGAAATCATTGTTTTGATACCTGAACTACAAGTGACTTGTAGATAACTTGTAGAAATTTTCTTGTTAATGGTTTTGTCATCCTGTGTAAACATACAATTTTAATTAAACTCTTCTCTAGCATCTCGAAAAATCGTGGATTCTGCAGGTGGCAGAGTATGTTTAAGGTGACAGAGCATTGCAAATCCATAATTGGAGTCTTGTTTCTCTCACATTATGACACATCTAAACAAAATCCTAAGTTAAACCCTTTTTTCGAAATCTTATAGCTGTTGAGGAGACCCTAGAATTGACTCATACCTGATCACTGTGTGATTTCCGGAATTTGTTGGAGAGAAACGTTAGCTCAGCACAGAGGAAATATCGGTTGCTCTCTCCTTCTTTAAAAATTCTTCTCCTTATTCTCCGCGGAGTTCCTCCAATCCCTCCTTGAAATTCCATGCAATTTTTTTACACAATTCCTCCACTGCGCAGGGTTCTTCTCTCCCATCCAATCCCTTCACTTTTTGTGTTTTTCTCTCTGTGTATTTATCTTTCAATCAGTGTTATTTTCGTTATCTTGAGCTATGGATGAATACGCAGTATTGTCCTCAATTCTGAGTTGGGTTTAGCTATGATGATGAAGGAAATCATACGCAGACATTGTTCAATCCTTTGAAAACGTTTTTGATTGTTTGCTTGCTGCTTGATTTGACTAGTTGACCTTTCATTTTTCAATTTTGGCTGCCACTTGTGTTACTTAATGCATCATGGTTCATTTACTTATGACCGTGCTATCCTTTGTACATTCCTTCAATAATTGTTTTATGTTGCATCATAGTTTGTGACTGTTTGTATATTAGAGTTTTTAATACTCATTACCATTAAGACTTTAGCTTATGATTTTTGCATTACATGCACTATGTTTGCTTATATCCAACATACTTGTTTGCTTGTTGCGTATTCATTCTTTTATCATTGCATATTTGTCCATTTTCATCATATACTTATGTATTGATATTTGTATTGAAATGACCATAATTTTGGTTCATTTCAAATCAAATTATTTTTGAAAGATTAAGTATATTTGTAATGATACTAACCCTCTCTATTCTTGTTTTGTAAGCACATAAACTAATCCTTCTTGTTGTGTAGACAATTTTTCCATGAGCAACATTTTTTTTCAAAAAGGAGATGTGGCCAAAAAGTTTGGTTCAAAATTGCAAGTGATGTGGTTGATGATGAGATAAATGAATGTATACAATGTAGGATAATGTAAGATGATATATACATGGCTAGGAGTATTGCATATTCAAGTTTAAACTAGGTTATCAATCTTAGAAAAATTTTCAAAATCAAAGGCATTAAGAATACTTTAAACTTACAGTACTTTCCTTTTACTTGATAGCTCATTGTCAATGCTTTTCTTGTGTTGATGGTGACCTTAGCTCTTTTGTCAATACTTGACCTTGTGCTAATGATGACAATACTTTGACTTCAAAATGAATTTTGTTGAATGATTTTTACTGGATTGTATATGCTTGTAGTTGCTTCTAAGCTCCCTCTGATGTTGATTTAAGATGATTAATTAGGTCCTTTATGCAATAATATATGACATTGATCTTATTCAAGTCCCTTACTAATGTATATTGATTATGATGTCTCAGGTCCATTCTGCAAACTAGTTGCATAGTTTGTTGGTTTATTATGAATCTTCTCCCTTGCTAGTCTCCTAAAGTCTTTGAATTTTCGAAGTTGATTCTGCAGTATGAAATTTGAAAAACATAAAAGAGAATTCATATTGGCCAAACAAGTTGGTTTACCGATATGAATTCGAGTTTGTATTGTGCCAGTATTCTGTATTTTCACAACCAAACTCCTTTATTAATTTTTAACTTTATTTATTTATTTTGGAAGTAGGGAAGGCATATCACTATGTTGTTCCAATACTTCCATATTGTTTTATGCTGATCTATTCAGAAAATCTTCTTTATTGATAGGTTTGTTATAAACACTTAGGCTATGACCATTAACTAGAAATGAAATCGCTGCTTCGTCAACTATCTTAATCTTGACTACTCCATTGTCAAATATTTCTTCTATTTCATATGGCCCAAGTCAATGAGTAATAAACTTAGCTTTAAAATCTTTATACTTGGAGTCGAAAAGAAGTGCCCAGTCTCCCTTATGAAAAAATTGTTTTTGATAAATCTGTCATGCCATTTGATTCTCTACATTTGTACTAGTGATGTATGCTCAACTCCTTATTGTCTGATCTCGTCTAGTTCATTTAGCTACATAAGTCTCTGTTGTTGAGCTTCTGACAAGTCCAATCCCAATTCCGCTACAAGTTTGAATGTATGAATTTGAAATTTGATTGGTAACAGAACTTCTTTACCAAATATTAGTTAATATGGATTGAATCCGGCAGTATTTTTCCATGTAATTCTGTATGCCAATAATGCATCTTTTAATTTGTCTGACCAATCTTTTCTGTTCATTTGCGCTGTCTTTTTCATGATGTTTTCTAGAACCTTATTAGTAGATTCCACTTGTCCATTTGCTTGTAGATGATATGGAGTAGACTTTCTATGCTTGATTTTGTATTTTTCTATAAGATCTCGGACAAGTTTAGAAGTGAACTATTTTCCCTGGTCTGTAACACCCTGTCTTAGAACTCCAAATCTTACAAATATTTCTTCAAAGAGGAATGCAACCACTATTTCTTCTGTTGCTCGTGCCACTGCTTTTGTTTCTGCCTGTTTTGTAACATAGTCTATACACACTAAGATGTACTTCTTTCCATTTGAAGGTGGGTAAATAGGTCCCACAAAGTCAAGAACCCATTGTTCAAATGGTTCTATAAGTACTTGTGGTTTCAATGGCATTTCATCTAATACTATAGAAAATAGATTCTCATCAGGAAAGTTGTTTGAAACAGGGATAATATAATCAGGAGAATTAAGTCTTGACAGAAAATCTGTTACTTGATTATCTTTTCTTGGTCGATCTAAATAGTGATATTGAATTCTTGCATTAGTAACAACCATCTAGTAATTCTGCCATTGGTAATTGTTTTTCATTAAATATTTAATGGTTGAATGATCTGTATGAATAAATACTTGATAACATGTTATATAATGCCTAAATTTATTGACTGCATTCACAACAGCTAGCATTTCTCTTTCAGTTACTGTATAGTTTAATTCTGTCAGTGTTAAATTTTTGCTTATGAAATAAATGGCATAGTTAAATTGATTTTCTTTTTGTCTTAGAGATGCTTCTATAGCTGTGTCTAGTGCATCAGTGGATATGTGGAATGGCAATGACCAATTTGGTTCTCTGAGAATGGATACTATAAACAATCTTTCTTTCAGTTTTTCAAATGCATTTTGACAATTTGTAGTCCATTAAAACTCAATGTTTTTTGCAAGTAATTTGAACAAGGGTAAACCTATTTAATAAAGTTTTCAATGAATCTTCTGTAGTAGCCTTCATATCCCAAGAAACTTATTATTTCTTTCTATGTTTTTGGTGGCATTAAGTTTACAATGACTTGTATCTTTGTTGGATCTACCTTAATTCCAGAAGAGGAAATGTGGTGTCCCAATAATATCCCCTCAGTTAACATCATAAAACATTTCTCATGGCTGAGGGATAAGTTTGTCTCTATGCATCTCTTTAGAACTTTTTCAAGGTTGTTTAAATAATAATCAAATGTACTTTCATAAACAGTAAAATCATCCATGTAGACTTCAACACATTCATGTATAAGATATACGAAGATAGCTAGGAATGCTCTTTGAATTGTAGCAAGTGTATTTCATAATAAAAAAGGTAAAACATTGTAAGCATATGTACCCCATGGAAAAGTAAATGTAGTTTTATCCTGATCCTCCAATGCTATTTTGATCTGGTTATAACCACTAAATCCATCAAAAAAAGAAAAGAACTTTTTCCCTGCTAATGAGTCTAGTACTTGATCAATTAATGGTAGTGGGAAATGATCTTTCAATGTTGTCTTATTCATTTCCCTATAGTCTACACATATTTTTCATTTGCCATTTTTCTTTGGTACCACAACTAGGGGAGAAACCCATTGACTATTAGAGATAGGGTAGATAAATCCTACCTGTAATAGTTTATGCAATTCTTCTTTCACTATCTCCTTCATCATTAAATTCATTCTTTTTTGTGGTTGTCTTACTGGTTTAATTGTTTCATTTGTGTAAATGTGATGGATACATGTTTTTGGATGGATTCTTTGCATATGTGTATAGTCTCAGACAAAATCTTTTGAATATTTCTGTAACAATGCAATTACATGTTGTTCTTGTAATGATTAGATTATTAGCAATATTTAAATTCTTTCCAAAATTGATTTCAATGATTTTGCTTTGAGAATTGGTAATTGAGTTGATAGGAAAAAAAAATCAAATGAATTCTGCAATGATTGAATAATACAATTTTCCTAAAAACATTGATCTAGAATATGATTTGCAACTTCATATTGTGTTATTCATAGCTGCTCAGAAATATTAGGTGTTGAGATAAAAAGGTCTATTAAATCCTCATTTTCTTCTTCTTCTCTAAAATTAGAGACTTGATTAATGCTTAAAACAGGTAGAGTTTCTTCCTGTTGGTCATCAGGCCATGATAGTAAAGAAGGAGATTGAGTAAGAGGATAAAGTGTGATATGTTTCCTTTCATCTCCATGTGCTATGATCATACTTCCTGATCTACATCCAATGAAGGCATCTGTTGTGGCTAACCATGGTCCACCAAGAATTAAAGAATGGTCTGCTAGATTTGTTTTTGGTTGCAAGATCAGAAAGTCTACAAGGTACTCCCATGAATCCAAGGAATGATGTCTTCAATTATTCCTTACGATACAACTTTAGATCTATCTACTAGTTCTAAAATTGTAGTAGTAGGTCAGATATTTGGCAATTTTAAATACTTCATAGTTTCTTGTTGTCATGACATTTATAGCAGCGCCTAGATCAATTAAAGTTTTAGGAACTGAAAATTTATTAATTGAAATGGCAACCATAGGTATCCTAGGATCAATATACTTTTCAATTGTTGTTTTTGCAGACATGAAACTAGTTAATTTTCCAATGACTTGGATTGTGGGTGGATCTCTTTTCTTTATACCAGTTTTCTTAATACATAATTCCTTTATTGTTTTTTAATAGATTGAAATGTCTTTGATAGCTTGCAAAAAATGATTTTTGACATAAGAATTCTTTAATTCATCTATAATATCAAATTCATGCAGAGAAATTGAAGTTTTCCAATCCACTAACCTTTCTGGAAAAGGTGGTGTTTAAGTCATAATAGTTTTACTTTTCTGAATTTGACTCCTTGGATTAGATTTTTCAAATTGTTCTTCGTCTTCAATTTGTTCTTCTATAATTGGTGGAGAATTTTTATGTAGAACTTTCCCAAACCTCAAGTGGATATCTTGAATAGGAAGAATAGAATATGTAGGAAATAATGTTGTTTCTTCCACATTATAGGCTAGCCTTTCCACTCTATTACTCGGATTTTCTACTGGCTGAGCTGGTAATTGAGTTGGTCTGGGTGGTGGTTGGTTAGAAGGCCGATGAAGCTGCTGAGGTTGAGTTAGTGCAGGCACTGATTATTGTGTAAATGGATTTGATTGAGGGGATTATTGGAATTGCTGATATGGAAATGATTGTTGAGGATATGGTTGTTGATATTGTTGTTGATATGGCTATTTAGGGTAAAATTATTGGGGAGGTTAGGCTCTATAAGAATATCCTCGCCAACTTTGTGAAGGTTGATTTTGGTTTCACTAAGGAGGCCAAACCTACCATGGAATAGGAGTGTTCCATGAATTTTGACACTGAAAATTCTGGGGAATTTGATGAGGAAAATGTTGATATTTACCTACAAAACGCGGTTGCCAAGCTCTTCTTGGTGCCATATAATAAAATACTTGAGTTTATTCTAATTGGGCTGCTTGAAACTCTTTTAATGTTGGACAATCTTCTGTAACATGATTTTTTGTATAAAGTCCACAAACATGTATATTATCCAAAGGAAATTCTAGTAAAGGATGCGTCTTCCTATACTTAGGACAAAAGATTGGTAATAATAATAATAATAATATCCATTTTTAAGGTCATAACCAAGCCAAACACCAAATTGGTGTATGAGACCCCCTTGTTTGTGGGACAAGCGACCCACCTCCGCGCAACGATTTGACTACTAAATCTACGAAGGCATACATACTCTACCCCCCTCTGGTTTTGAACCTGTAAACTATTAGGAGGAAACTCATGCTCTTAACCATTAGGCCCACTCAAGCTGTATATGTATTTGTTCTTCTTCTTATTGTTTCTTCATTGCTTTCAATACATCAACCTGTGTTCCTAAGGTGCTCAAAAGATCAGTTTTAAAGTTTTCTAACAAACTCCATATTTATGCTCTTGTTACTTCTCCTATTGTTGATTTAGAAGCTCTTGAAGTTATATTTATTTTTCTTGTTTTGGCTCTACCTCTAGAATACTTTTGACATAATTCAACAATTTCAGCGAATGGTAAGTATGAAATATCTCCTTTACCCAACACATTGAGAATATCAAGTTTCTCATCTTGTATTCCTTTGAGAAAAATTGTTCTAATGGTATCAGGTTTTAGAGAATGTTGTTTGGATTTTTGTAAATTGTAAAGAAATCGTTCTAAGTATTCTTCCAAACTCTCATCTTCTTGTTGAGACATCCTAAAAATATCTTCTTTTGAATCTCTAGGCCTACAATAGGGTTGATATTTCTTAAGAAAAAATTTCCTCATGTCTTCCCAAGAAGTTATAGTGTGTTTTCCTAATCCCATAAACCATTTTAATGCAATTGCTTTAAGAGTAGCAGGAAAAAGATGAATCTTATGTTTATCATCAGTATAACCATAAGTACGACATAAGATGTCAAATTCAAACATGAATGAATCAGGATTTTCAGAAGACATTTCATAAAAATTTAGTAAAACTGAAGGTGGAATATTCTTCATTTTTACCTCTTCTCCAAGAATTGCCCTAGTATCTAGAATTGGGAATCCAAAAGTAGCTTCTTCATCTTTCTCTATTTCTACATCTTGTCTTCTTTTATGATCATATTCTCTTTCGGCATCTTCTTCTCTTTTCCTTTCTGCTTCTCTTCTTGTTTCTTCTTCCCTTCCTCTTTGCCATTCTTTTTGTTGTTTTTCATATTGTACCCTTTGTTTTGGAGTGAGTATTGGGATGTTAGATCCTTTCCCTTCTTCTGCCATATCTTTTTCAGCAGTTTCAAATGTTTTAGTAACAAATTGAGATTCAACTTGTTTTGTTTGTTCATAAATAGTTTCAAAAATAGGTTGATCCAGTTGTTCAAGGATAAGTTGATCTAATTGTTCAAGAATAGGCTGATCAATTGGTTTTCTTGTCTCCCTTTGCTTTCCTATGGAAGATGTTCCTATTTGTTTTTGTTTTCTCTTCACATCATAAGCTAACAAAGTTTGTATTTCAACAATAGTTAACATTTGTCCTGAACGTTGTTTGTCTTTAACTCTTCCAAAATTGGTTTTCCAACAATTGGTGTAGTTAATTCAAATGGAGGTAGTCTTGCTTCTACCAATGGTTTAGTAGTTGGGGGGTCTTGTTTTGTGTATCTATCCTTTTCATCTCGTTGTCTAGGCATAAATGACTATAACGAAAAATCCTAATTAATTTTTTAATGTCCCTTTTATGTTCTTTTTCATGTTTTCTAAATGATCTTCCTATTTTTATTAAATCTGAATATGTTTCCCCAACAATGACACCAAAAATGTCAAGTCAATTTACTAAAAAAACTAACACAGGTGTTTTACTTGTCACTCCGGGTTTGTAGACTTGGAAGCATGTTCAAAATATATGGATTTCAGGTAAAATCAGTTTCAAAAGAAAAGACACAAAAGTTAAAGGAAACGAATATTACAAATAATTTATAAGTTTAAAGAAACTAAAAAGTCTCTGATTCAAGATGCAGTAAGCAAAAGAAGAGGCTCCTAACTTACAAGGTCCTGATTGTCCTTCCTCACAGTACTGTCCCCAAGAAGAAAAACTAAACAGCAACAGTTTGTGATGTGTAGATAGCAAGAGAAGAGGCTCCTAACTTAGGAGGTCTTGGTTATCCTTCCTCACAGTTCTACTCCAACAACATCACCATTGCATCAAATCATAAACTGGAATTCAAAAAACAATTCAAGAAATGCAAAAGGATGATTTTTAGTTGTGATTCATAATTTAATAGAAAGAGAATTTAACTTAAATTCTTGGTTGTCCTTTCGTATGAAAAATAGATCTTAAACCAAAATCATCCAGAAATCATACATAAATCAAAGCAACTGAATCATAAAACTGAAACAAGAAGTATTGAATCAAAACTATGCTAATTTATACAAAATTTAACCAAAGTGTACTTAGCTTGGTATGGGGGCCCTCCAACCTTGTCTTGTACACCTAAAGAACTCTTCAACTACAACTAACTTGATAAAACACTCATAGCATGAACAACAATATAACAATAGAACTGATTCTCTAAATTATCTCAAAAGTCTCCAATTGTCTCAATACAAAATTACACACATTGAATGGTTCATAAATTGTGTTTAAATAGGCAAATCATAAACAAAATTTGCTATAACATCCTTATCTACCCTAATCCATCCATATAGGTCGAACTCATCAAGTTTGGTTCACAAAATTAGGAAAATACCACAAAATAAGAAATATGCCCCTTTTTACTACGGATTTCTGAATGACAGGTCAAGTTTGATTAGCATTGACCGGGCCTGTGTTTTTTCAGTTTGACCGAACCAACAGGTGTTCCTTCATTCGTGGTTCCCAAGATTTCCATATATGCGCTCAGATCTCCCTAGGTGTCATGCACATATGACTTTAATGGAGCTATTACGAGAATTTTTAATGCAGTCAAAATTTACTCTTAAAACCCAATTTTACAAAAAAGTTCAAAAAATTGAAAAACTTAATTTAGTTACCTAAATATGCAAAATAGGACTAAAATGAAGCATATGTAAGTGAAATAAGATGGAATATGGTCGTAAATGAATGGATTTAGGATAGGCAAAAATGACTAAAATTGAGGGCCAACACCCACCATACCTTGTGCAATTATCCATATGCATTGGAACTTGAACTATGTATGATTGTATTGAATTATGGTCATTTCCAACGCATTGTAATAATTTCCATTATTTACCATAATCCACAATGGATTTTTCCATAATATTTGCCCAGATTTCCCTTTCACTGCATCCCTTGCAACCACAATCCCTGTCATCGGAACTTTACTAGCTAACAATCTCCTCAATGGTTTTGCTACTACTCTGAGTGCTTCTACTCCGCAATTTGAAAAATGGGTGGGCAAGCTATTAGGCATGAACCTGAAGACACATCACAGGTCTGACGTCACCCTAACGTATGGTAGGTTTTTCAAAATGCGAGGTGGAATACTTATTTTGAGAGGTTGCAGGGATTCGATGAAGTCATTATAGTCGAATTCACTTTGAACTTGGACAGGAACTATTCCAGAGTTCATGGGTTGGACATTCTTATCACAAAGGAAGTTATTTCGACTGTTAGCGGATTGCCGTAAGGTGGGAGAAAATGGTTCGCCTAGAAATCGCCTCTACCATAATTTTCGGAATTATTCTTGCAGGCAGGAGAGACCGTGGTTCAAAAGGGAAGGGGATACAATCAAAAGTCTTTGCCACATCCATGGGCCGAGGTCATGTATTTTGTGGTGCGATACATCACTTGTGAAGGGTGGCTTGCTACCCTGTTCAAATACCATTTCAAACTTCTTGCATGCCTTCAGTTCCGTCGTGTGCATTCTCTGGATATGCCACATTTCTTATGGAATATCTTCAGTTAATGGCATGGTCTGCTCGTCGGTAACAGAAACCTTTGACAATCCTCACAAACCACGAGCTTGTCAGGCTGCTAGTGATGCATGCCCTATCACAAACTTCCATGGCTTGGCCACAATTCACTAAATTGGCAGAAGAGGAACTTGCAGCCATGATGCCGACAAGAGAGGAAGAGGGATTAGTGGCAGAAAAAGAAGCCGTAGATGACGCTGTTACAAAAGAACCAACGTCAATTGCTGAGAAATTGGAAGCATTGGCGACAGAGCAGGCTACAACACAATCGCCAATAGAGAAAGGGGTCGTAGACGATACTGTTACACAAGAACAAGCATAAACTACTAACCTGGAAGAAGAAGAAATGAAGGTAGAAGGGGGTGCAGACGACGTTGCTACACAGGAACTAGCGTCGACTACCAAATTGGAAATAGGAGCAATGGAAGTGGAAGGAAGTGCAGTCGATGTTTTTGCATAAGAACCATCGTCAACCACTAAGCTAACGGAAGAATTGCCAACTGTAGAAGAAATTGCAGGTGATGTGGTTACATAAGAACCAGCATCGCCTGCCAAATTGATGGAGAAACTAGTGGAAGAAGTGGAAGCTGGGGTTGATGTTGTTACACAAGAACTAGCATCGCTTGCCGAGTAAGTGACCGAAACAGAAAAGCAGTTAGCACAGGAAAAGGAGAAGGAAAGTGCAGAAAAGCCAAGGGAAGGAGAAGGAAAAAAATCAGCAGGTGCAGAAAGGATGGAAATCAAGGAGGATATCCCTCGTTCTCTAATTTATGCCTCCCTGCCAAGAGGGGCAAGGAATTTTTGCACCCCTAGAAGCTCGGTAAAAGAAAATATCTCTCTCCCGATACTAAAATTTGTAGGGACATCTAGAGGCACCATTGTCGACACTGTCACACAAGAACCAATATTGACTAGTGGGCAAATTGGACAAATCGAAGGACTGGTGGTTGACACTGTTACACAAGAAATAGTGTCGACCGAGGGGAAAATTGAAGAAATTGTGGCTGTTGCTATCCACATAGAGTTGTTAGAAGAAAATGTTGTTGTTGCTATCAACCTGCAAGGAACATAACCAATTTGTTAGAAAATGGAGAAGGATAACCGAGCAACAAAGTAGCTAGAGAAGCCATAGGGAAAAGGAGTTGAAAATACTGCTCCGAAAGGGCCTACAGTGGCTCCAGAGTCATTCAGGGAAAATGCAGAGGTTTCAAGACATGCAGAGGAAGATGTTGGAGCCGCCCCCCGAGTTGAGGGGAAAAGAGAGGAAATAAGGGTGAAACATGGAACCGGTGGATGAGTTTCCTAACATTAACCCACTAAATCTAACACAACCGTGAGACCAGTGGAGGAGGTCGTTATCAAGAAATAATTTATTGAACATTGCACAAAAAGAAGGGCCCCATCCAAGAAAGGTATCGATCACAAATTAAAGAAAATATGCAATTAAAATTGGAGATTATTAAGTTAAGGAAGCAGGTGTTACACTTATGAAGATAGGTGAAGAAGCATAAGAAGAATGTCGGTCGGGTTGTTGCGAATCTTGGAGCCGAAACCACTTCAGCAGTAGTACAAACTGAACCATTGTCGCATCTGTTTGAGTCGTGGGAATTTTTATTCACCACTGAAATTCAGAAATGGCAGGCTACTGCATCTCGCCTTCAACGAGGGTCTATCTCTTTGGAATCCCACCGGGAAGGAGTGAGAGGAATTCGAGAACAAGATGTGAGAGTAGTGACTGATTACATGACTCAAATGGATAAAGCAAAGAAGCAACAGGAAAAACAGAAGAAAATAATTGAGGAACTAGAAGAACAAGTGCAGCTACTGAAGGTTCACAAAGATGAAATGTTCGCTCTAGCACAGCAGGTAATGGCATGTCAACCTCCTGCTCATAGTTATGCTCTGTTCCTCCATGAACAATACATGTTCTTCTATTTGGAGAGCATCCATCAGGAGATAAGTCACGAAATCGAAGATCTGATACAGTTTCTACGGATCTGAAGGGTCACAATATTCTAAACCAACACTTGATGTGCGAACTCTACATGCATGATTATTTTATGGGGACCGATCAATCATTCAATCCAGTGCCATATGTGGGGGATATTCAGTTGAGAGCCTTCACCTCCTTCACGCTTAATAGGGTTAAGTGGAAGAAAGCCTTCGACACGTTTAAAAAGAACCAAGTGAATAGACCACTTGTAGTCTAGGCAGAGAATTCTCAGGTTGTGAATATTTTTAACAAACATCGTGCCTTCTTGGGAATAGAAGGACGGAAGGGTTAGATGTTGGCAACGCATAAGTAGTGTTTTGACATGTGTACAAAGTAAATTTTTACTTGTCAGGAGGAGGCCTGGGTCGGATGTCAAAAACGATGGGTGTTGTCGGCAACTGCAACGAGGATACACAAATATTTTTGGGCCCCTAATTTTGTTCAGGATTTGGACATAATACAACGATATATCACATGTATTCAAACCTATGGGAATCGATGGATGGGTTTGTGATTTTATTTTCCCATTGTTTGGTTTCCATTTGAGCAGTACACACCAGCTTACATGGTACACAAGGATTGGTGGAAGGAAGTCCTTCACATAGATGGATACAAGGTTCCCAGAATAGAAATGGCTACGAAGTATGACCTTGCATAGCTCCATGCTGACCACAGTGGCTCTAACACAGATCTGCGCAGGAGATGAGCTGCATGAGGACATGCAAAAAGGCTAGTTGGGGGGAGATGTTGGTTGCTAATTTTGCCCACTTTTTACCCACCTTTTTATCCCTTTCCTGTACTCATTTCATGCCCTTGTTGGTCGATTTTCATTCTAACAATGAGGGTACACCTGCTATCATGTATTTGTGAATTGTTAATCATTGAAGCATAGTCATAGGGGATTATTGCTTAAAGAAACTTGCTAACTTAAGTTTTCGTGCAGATTTGGAGGAATGTTGATTAAAGGCATGATTCAGCGTATCATGGCTATTGAGCTAGCAACACTATCTTTGGATATGAACTGCAATGGTGGATCAACCTATCAACCAACATAAGTGCTATCTTTGACGTTTGTTGTATCTCAAGAAATTTCTATGTATTTGCAGGTAGACAACTGCCGTAATCTTAGGCATTGTCAGTTGATTAATGAAATGTATAAGTGGTGATTACGGGGCTGGGAAATCCACCACTAGGAGATATATGATATTTTTGAGCTGCAACAGTAGACCTCTGTAATGATATTTTGATTAATACAATTGCTTGTTTTTTGAGTATTTTATAGATCTCGATCTTGCCACAGACCTGATCAAGGAATTGGGCCCACTCTCCTTACCAGTGTTAGTTTTTGGTAGCATCGGAAGTGATCTATTATTGAAAATTAGTGGAGAGGCTAAGGCACATGAGTTCTAAAGAACCCAAAAATTGTTTGGTGAAATTCCACTTGGATTGTATTTTATTAAAATAATTAATATTTTTAATGGAGTTCCTAAGTCTAAACTTAGGGAAATTAAAATACTAATGGGTATTAATCAAAATATGGTGAGAATGATCTAAAAGGTAGACCAAGTCATGTTTTAATCTTAGCCATTGATTAGAGACTTGATCTAGGTCGTTGAAGACTCAATAGGAAAAGTATAAAATGGAGGCTTGGGGTTCATTTGGAAACACACACAGAGAGATTGAGGAAATCGATTTTCTGAGGTGAGAAGTTCTTAGGAGGAAAATCGATTGGGGGGATCTTGTAGCTGAGGAGAAATGAGAATCCGAAAGGACTTTCCAGAGAATACTGATAGAGAGGCTGAGAGAGCTTGCAGAGATGCAGTGCAGAAGCCGGGAGAGCTGACGCAGAAAAGTTGCTTGTCACGCAAAATCCAAAACTGTCAGAACTGTCAGGAATTATCGAAATAGCTGGGAGAGCTGACGTAGAGGAAACGCAGTAGCCAGGAAAGCTAACGCAGAAAAGATCCCTGTCACGCAGAATCCAGAACTGTCAGGACAGACAAAACTGTTGGGAACTGCCAGAACTACTAGAACAGCTAGGAGAGTTGATGCAAAGGACAAAGAAGGTGACACAAGACTGACACAGAGCCAAAACAGAAATAGTTAGGTTAGCCAGTGTTGTGTCGGATCAGCTAAAATTCTACCTGGTGAAGTGAGGTAAAACTCACTCATATTTTTGCTAGTATTTTCTTTGTAAAGGATTGTTAGATGAGCATCCCAGATTTGTATTCAGATATTTCTCCTGCATAATAATAAACCCTCAGAATTGTTGCACCAGTTTTCCCGCATTGGGTTTTTCTGTGGACTATTGTGTCCAAAAATAAGTTTGTCCTATGTATCTTGTTCTTTGCTCTGTTTTCTATTTCATGAGATCAAATATTTAATTAGTGTAGGCTGCAGAAGTAATTTGCTTCAGTATTCAGAAGAATAACTTGGTAAATGTATATTAAAAATCAAGTAGGTGAAGTAGATTCAGATTTGTTGCAGTAGGGGTTCCCAGAGTCTAGGAATTTTCACATGGTATCAGAGTATTGATTTTGAAACAGGAAGATCAGATCAAGTACTGAGCAGTGAGGTCAAAAGCTGCACTTGGTAGCAATTCAAATCCCCTTGAAGGGATTGTGCAGTCCTTGCCCGGAAGTATATCCAAGGAAATCTCTCTCTGAGTGAGACGACAGAGAGGTATGATTTCCAGTTCATGAATTTGCAGAGGCAGAGGGAGTGACATAGAGCCTCAATGCAGTGTTTGAAGGGCGCAGTTTCTGCCGGGGTTGAAATCTGCTAGAATATAATGAAGACACGTAGAAGGGGAATTTTCTCCTCAGAGAAATTTCCGCTAGAAAGTTCGAATTTCTCACTTGCTAAGCAATGCTAAGTAGTGACTAGAGGATTCAGTTCAATAGTTGGGTGAGATGGCATCACACGGGTTCAAAGATTAGGAAAGGTTGGAAGGAGCTTCCAACTATGTCATATGGAAGACTAGAATCTTAGTTGTTTTATAGGAATGTGATCTAGAGGCCTACGTCAAAAGTGTTGTAGTTTTTCCTACTGACAACGATCAAAAGAAGAAGTACAAAGCCAAGCAGGGGAAGGCAAAGAAGCTCATTCTTGATGGAGTTCAAGATCATGTGATCTCACACTTTCAAGGAAGGATACATCCCGAGATATGTGGGAAGCCTTGTCTTCTCTGTATGGAGGCTCTTCCAAATAGCGGAAGATGTATTTGAAGCAGAAGTTGCAGTGACTTTGATGAAGAAAGAAGAAGGGGTGAACCTCTATCTTCAGTGTCTTCAAGACACTAGAGACCAGCTTGCTACAGTGGGGTCCACTCCTCAGCCAACCGCGATGGTGAAGATAGCCCAGAATGGAGTCTCAGTTGAATGGCAAGTTTTCGTCCAAAGCATATTGGGAAAAGAAAAACTACCTTCATGGGAGGAGATGTGGGCAGCTCTTCAACATGAAGAGTTAAGGAGGGACCTAGTGAAGGTAAACCTCAATGGCAGTAGTGGGAGTGGCACAAAGACGAAAGAGGAGGAGGATAATGCAGCTCTAGCATCAAAGGGACAACAAAAGCCGAAGCAAAAGAAGGAAATTTCAAAGGTGAAATGTTTCAGTTGTGGTGAGATGGGCCACTATGCATCCCAGAGTCCTTTGAAGAAAAAGGACAAGGATGAGAAACATGATCCTAAGGCTACTTCAGCAAAGATTGACAAGGATGATGTTTCCTTAAGTGCCCATGTATCTCCAGGAGGGAGATGGGGCAATATTAACTTGTAGTCAAGAGGACTACATGTGGGCAGGATCCTTGAGGAGTCCACCTCTTGGATCAATTCCTTGCTACGGGAGCCCAAGATTCAGGAGTAGAGAGATGGAATTAGTGTCAGATGATGTAGTAGAGTGTTTGGAGGACAAATGTAGTAACTGTGAAAATTTCTAACACGAAATTCTCCTGCAGTAACTAATTTATTTATCCTACTTATCTTCCACAATAAGTTATTTACAAAACCCTTCAGTAAACATTAAAATAAATTCTATTGTAGTTATCACATAATAGAATAGAGAAAATAACAGTGATATACAAGAACAAGAATCAATCGCACCAACACAGTGATTTTTGGACAATTGTCCCTAGAAAAACCCAATGTGGGAAAATCGGTGCAGCAGATGAGGGTTAATTTATTAATCTTCAATAACAATCTCTTTACAAGGAAAGATTCTACGGAATATTGAGACACTTCTGAGAGACACTTGAGACAATTTTCCTCCTCTACCTAGAGAAGTTCTGACACCCCAAAGACCCTCTGTCCTTCTCTGCATCACTTCTGCATGAGGACTGCGTCTCCAGCTATGTTGTCTCTCTGATCTTCCCTCTGTGTTGTCTCTAGGATGCTTTGCGTCACCTCCTCATCAATATCTGACTGATGTTGATTCTCTCCTCTTCCTTCACCCTGCAACTCTCCCTTTGAAATCCAACTTCTTCTCCTTGAGAATCGATTTCCCTCAAGTTACTGAGTATTTTCGTGGTGTGTCTCGAAATGACTCTCAAGTCTTCTCTTATACTTTTCTTGTTAATGAATCAACGGTCGAGATTAAGTCCCTAATTAGTGGCTAAGATTAAAATAGACTCGTTCCTCATCTCTTAGAAGCTTCGCACCCATATATTTATTAATACCCATTAATATTTTTATTTTCTTAAGTTTAAACTTAGGAACCCCATTAAAAATATTAATTATTTTAATAACTCATTGTCCGAGTGGAATGTCTCCAAACGATTTCTGGGTTTTGGAGATATCATGTATTCTAGACACTCCACAAACTTTCTAAGCTAGATCATATCTGATGCTACCCAAAATCAACACTCCCCCTTAGCGAGGAATGTGCTCTAACAATGCTTCCCAGTAGAAGCATCACACTGATCCATGACATTGGTCCTCTGCGTTGTTGATGCTTGGCCTACTTCCCTCATCTACTCCGCTATTGCAACTTGTACTGTTTCCCATGACACTGCAATTGTCACTACTACATCTGTATTGCAACTCCCTCTGAATATGTTGCATCATGCTTCCCATAGCACTACCAGTGCTAACTATTGCACTACAATTCCCTATATTATCCACTTCTTCTACTGAAATGGATTCTTAACCATCCCCATCTTCTCCCTTAAATAAATAAACTTTGTTCTTCCTAGAGCCTCGGTGAGAATGTCTACCACATGTTATACTATCGTGGTGTACCTCAACTGTACTTCCCCTCATTGAACACAGTCTATGATAAAGTGACACCTGATGTCAATGTGCTTTGACTGACCATGAAAAACTGGATTCTCAAAGAGCTTGTTGCAACTTTGATTATCACACAAAATATTGGTCACTTCCATCCTTCTCCTGAATAGATTCACAAGCAATTTCCTAAGCCATATGGTTTCACATGAAGCTGTGCTAGCTGCCATATATTTAGCTTCAGCTGAGCTCAGAGCTACAGATTTTTGTTTCCAACTACACCGTGAGGTCATTATCGATCCAATGTTGAAACAATACCTGGTGTTAGTTTTCCGATCTACTGAACTTCCAGCCCAATTTGCATCAATGAACCCACTCATCCTGATGTCATTGCCTTGGGTGTACATTAGTCCATGCTCAAGTGTTCCTTGTATATATCTAAGAACGTGCCTGGTTGCTGCCCAGTGTGACCTCTTTGGTTCCACCATGAACTGACTGAGGGTGTTGACAGCGTAACAAATGTCTGGCTTGATATTGACTAGATACATCAGGGGCCTTATGAGCTGCTTGTACAAGGTGGGATCGACTTCTTTATCTTCAAATGCATCAATATTCTTCCAGTTGGTAATCATTGGAGTATCCATAGATCTACAGTCCTACATTCTAAACCTTTTCAAAATCTCTATAGCGTGTCTCCCTTGTCCAAGGAAAATCCCACCCTTTTGCTGCCAAACTTCCAACCCTAGGAAATAATGCATTTGTCCCAAATCCTTCATGTCGAATTCTGTAGCAAGGTTTTCCTTGCAATCTTTGATGAGCCTGAATGAGCTTGTCAGAAAAACATCATCCACATATAACACTGGGATTAGAGGCTCATTTTCTATAACCAAATAGTAGAGGTTAGGATCTGCATCACTCCTGACGAATCCCATCTTCTTCAAGTAACCATCGATTCGACTGTACCATGCTCTAGGCGCCTGTTTAAGCCCGTACAAGGCTTTCTTCAACCTGCATACATGAGATTTCTTCTCATGTGTCTCAAAACCCTCTAGTTGTTCAATGTATACTTCTTCTTCTACACCTCGTTCAAGAACTCAGTCTTGACATCCATCTGGTGAATCTCCTAGCCCATATGTGTTGCAAGGAATATCATGGATCTAATAGAAGTATACCTGGCTACTGGGGCAAAGATTTCTTTGTAGTTTATCCCTTCCTTCTGAGCATACCCCTTAGCCACAAGCCTGGCTTTGTATTTTTCCACACTACCATCTGCAACATATTTGAATTTGTAGACCCATCTCAAACCTACAATTGACGTGTCTCGAGGCCTAGGTACCACTTCCCAGACATCATTGACAATTATGGAATTGTATTCCTCTACCATAGCATCTACCCATACTTGATGTTGAACGACCTCCTGAAAACTAGAGGGTTCTCCAACCTGAGCCACCAAGGCTTGGTATGTATTTGGTTGTCTACACTCCCTCTTCTCATTCTTAGGTGCACCAACGAAATCCTCTGCATCTCGTAGTATATGTCGAAGTTCCCAGCTCGTTCTTCCACTGGTAGTGGGTAGATATATCTACTCCTCCTCTTCCTAAGACTCCACCTATTGTGGTACCTCTGGAGTTTTGTCTTTAGGAGAAATATTGGTGCTCGTTTTTGTTGGTCGAAGTGGCTAGACCAATGGATCATCCTTTGATTTCTCTTCAGAAGGCATTTCTCAGGATTTCCTGAAAGCTTTGTCCTCCATGAACTTTACATCCCGTCAAATTACAATCTTCCTATTCCCTGTAATATAGACTTTATATGCCTTAGCATTCTCACTATATCCCACAAGATATCCTTTTTCTGCAGCTTGATCCAATTTCTTCCTCTTTTCTTCAGGTATATGGCAGTATGCCAAAATCCCAAATATCCTAAAATGACTCACCTCATGCTTCTTACCGGTGAAGACACTCTCCAGAGTAATCTTACCTAATGCCCTGTGAGGATTCCTATTCTAGACACAAATTTTCATGCTGCATGCTTCTACCCATAGGAATTTGGGCATATCCTGATCATACAACATCGCCTTCGTTGCGTCAACAATAGTCCTGTTATTCTTTCTTTCTACTCCATTATGCTCTGGATTATAGGGAGTTGTCCATTCTCTTATGATGCCTTCCTTTTGCGCAAAAATCAGTGAAGTATTTGTCAATGTATTCTCCACCATTGTTTGAGCGCAATACTTTTATCCTCTTTCCTGTCAGATTCTAAACTAGAGCCTTGAACTCTTTGAATAGACCAAAAACCTCATCCTTGGTTTTTAGAAAGTAGATCTAAGCCTTTCTGGAATGGTCATCAATGAAGGTGACGAAGTATTCGACGCCATTAAGAGCTTTTGTGGACATGGGTCTGTAGATATCTGAGTGTATCAATCCTAGAACACTCTTAGCCCTATTGTTACTTCTAGAATAAGCCGCTTTTGCGTACTTGCCCAATGCACACCCTCGGCATACACGTCTCGTTTGGTACTTAACTTTGGAACAACTGTGATGTTTCTTTTGAGAATTCTTAGAGCCCCATGTTGTAAGTGTCTCATCCTCCTGTGCCATAATTCATTCAAATATTTTTCCCCATTCCTGCCTATCAGTGCCATTGGAGATTCTAGCTGTAACTTATACAACCTGTTACTTCTGATTCCAATTTGAGCCTTCTTTTTCCAACTCGGGTGTTTGACATATACCTTATTCCCAATGAAGAAAAATCATAGCCCTTGTTTTGTAGTTGAGATACAAAGAGTAATTTCATCCCCAATCCTGGCACAGGCTGCACATTGGTTGCTCGAAGCCGATCCCCTGCTTTTATTTGAAAGACTACAATGTCTCTTCCTATGGGGGTACATTTTGACTTATTTCCCATGGTGATTTGGAAGTTCATCTGTTCTTCGGAATAATTCGAAAAACATTCTTGTATTCTTGTCATGTGCACAGAAGCTCCACTACAAATATACCAAACCTTAGAGGAGGCAAATTTTACTAAGCAAGCGACTTCTTCTTCCAGTCTGGAAGCTAACATAAAATAGTCGTGATCCATGTTCTTCATGCTTTCCTCTTTCCTTGGAGAATTGCGTGAGTCCTTTTGAGTTGCTACCCTGTCATTATTCTCTTGATTCATAGCAGATTCTCTAATCCTGTTGCCCGATCTCAGATCTAATACCATGTGAAAATTTCTACCACAAAATTCTACTGCAGTAATTGATTTATTTCTCCTACTTATCTTCCACAATAAGTTATTTACAAAACCCTCCAGTAAACATTAAAATAAATTCTACTGTAGTTATCACATAATAGCATAGAGAAAATAATAGTGATATAAAAACACAAGAATCAATCACATCAACACATTTATTTTTGGAGAATTGTCCCCAGAAAAACCCAATGCGAGAAAAATGATGCAACAAATGAGGGTTTATTTATTAATTTTCAACAACAATATCTTTACAACGAACGATTCTACAGAATATTGAGACACTTTTGAGAGAAACCCCTGAGACAATTTTCCTCCTCTACTTGGAGAAGTTCTGACACCTCGGAGAACCTTTGTCCTTCTTTGCGTCACTTATGTGTGAGGCCTGCGTGAGGACTGCGTCTCCAGCTGCGCTGTCTCTCTGATCTTCCCTTTGCGTTGTCTCTATGATGCTCTACGTCACCTCCTCTTTAGTCTCTGACTAATGTTGATTCTCTCCTCTTCCTTCACCTGCCAACTCTCCCTCTGAAATCAAACTTCTTCTCCTTAAGAATCGATTTCCCTCAAGTTACTGAGTATTTTCCTGGTGTGTCTCCAAATGACTCTCAAGTCTTCTCTTATGCTTTTCCTGTTGATGAATCAACGACCGAGATTAAGTCCCTAATCAAAAGCTAAGATTAAAACAGACTTGATCCCTGTCTCTTAGAAGATTCTCACCCATACCTTTGTTAATACCCATTAATATTTTTATTCTCCTAAGTTTAGACTTAGGATCCCATTAAAAATATTAATTATTTTAATAACTCATTATCCGGGTGGAATTTCTCCAAACTATTTCTGGGTCTTGGAGATCTCATGTATTCTATCCCCTCCACAAAATTTCAGATCTAGATCACATCCGATGCTACCCAAAATCAACACTCTCTCTTAGCAAGGAATGTCCTCTAACAATGCTTCCCAATAGAAGCATCACATTGATCCACGTCATTAGTACTTTGTGCTACTAATGCTTGGCCTGTTGCCCCTCATCTACTGTGTTGCTACAACCTATACTTCTGCCCATGACACTGCTACATCTGTACTGTAGCTCCCTCTGAATATGTTGCATCATGTTGCCCATAGCACTGCCACTGCTAACTGCTGCATTGCAACTCCCTATACTATCCACTTTTGCTACTAAAACGGATTCTTAACCATCCTCATCTTCTCCTTGAAATAAAAAAACTTTGTTCTTCCTAGAGCCTTGGTGAGAATTTCCGCCACTTGTTCTCCTGTCAAGGTGTACCTCAATTGTACTACCCCTCATTGGACACAGTCTTTGATAAAGTGACACCTGATGTAAATGTGCTTTGACCAATCATGAAAAACTGGATTCTCAGAGAGCTTGATGCAACTCTAATTATCACACAAAATATTGGTCGCTTCCATCCTTCTCTTAAATATATTCACAAGCAGTTTCCTAAGCCATATGGCTTCACACGAAATTGTGCTAGCTGCCATATGTTCATCTTCAGTTGAGCTCATAGCTACGGATTTATGTTTCCTACTACACCAGGAGGTCATTCCCGATCCAATTTTGAAATAGTACCCAGTGGTACTTTTTCGATCTACTGAACTTCTAGCCCAATCTGCATCAGTGAACCCACTCAACCTAATGTCATTGCCTTGGGTGTACATCATTCCATGCTCGACTGTTCCTCGTATATATCTTAGAACATGCTTGGCCACTGCCCAGTGCACCCTCTTTGGTTCTGGGGAAAATTGTGTTGTTGCTGACTCTGCTCCTGAGCCTCCCGCTCTATTGTCAACTCTTCTTTGCACTCAGTTTCTAACTGACACTAATCCTCTTGCTACTGAATATTGTGGGCCCCTGTAGTAAGGTAATCAGGGAAAATTTTAAGAACCCCCCCTAAATTTACATGTATAATAAATGGGCGAATCTCCATGGTATATAGGAAAAATGGAAGGCGATTTTATCAATAATATGATATGTATATATAATTTTTTGGCGAATCTCTCACTAGGCATGGCAAATATTTTACTCAATTATAAAATCTTGTGTTTATTGAATACACAAATGAAATCACTGAATTTCTTTAAAATATCTTTTGAAATCAAAATTACCAAAATTACATATCGATAACCTAGTGGGTGTAGGATAAAATTCACCTGTGCCATTCACAGAAAGCATGAGAAAATACCTAATACTATATATAAAACCAAGAAAAATTCAAATTCATCACTTCTAGGGACCTGGTAACCACCCCGCCAATACACAAGTATGTTCCTGTTTGCAATTAGAAAAATTACCCAAATTACAATCTGGTAACCACCCTGCCAATACACAAGTATGTTCCTGTTTGCAATTAGAAAAATTACCCAAATTACAATCTGTTTACTCCAGTATATGTTGGAAAGTTATAGAAGGATGACTAGTGCAATCAATCCATTCCTTTTAGCCTTGGATTTGTTTCAGTTTAAAAGTATACAAATATACTTGTCCAACATCTATGCTTTAACCATTCACCTTAAGATGTTTTTACAATATAATTCCTAAGTCTATTTAATATCTTCGTTATCATAAAAACCAACCTATATCCATCTTAACTCCACATCTACCACTCTTAGGGGGATGAAATCTATTTATCCCTCTGAGCACTTGGTAGACCCAGAATTAAGATGGATCTAAGATGATAGAATTTCCCCTTTAAATAGTCTATGCTCACATGAATACCATGGTATTACCATGGGTCAATACCATGGGTTATCATAAACCTGGAGCTTAAAAATTACTATTAGTAATTTATAAAAATTAATAAAATTAATAGTTGATTTTTATTTTAACCAAGCTAAAATGTTTAACATACATTAAATTACAACATCCATTTTTACTCTTGATCGGATCAAATATTTTTTCACTCTATGCTAGTTTTCATATCACGATATTTGATACCTCTCGAGGGTTAGTAGATCCAGAGTAAAGATGGATCTATGCTGGTTTAATTCCCCCATTTAAATAGGCTACATTCCAGGTGAATACCATGGGTCAATACCATGTGCCATTTTTATTTTTATTAATACTAATATTAGGGTTAATAATGTTTTTTTGCATGGTATTAATAACAATCTAGTCCATGGTATTTGTCCCATAGTATTTTGCCCATAGGTTTCAGCGAAATATAACGCATTTTTTGAGTGTTCGTAAATATAAGGTGACTTATGGAGTAAATATAAAAAATGTTTTATATGTTTACCATACCTCTCGTTTATTTATATTTTTATTAATTTACCATACCTCTTTTACAAATATGGTATTTGGCCCATATTATTTACTTAAATAAAACCTCTTTCTTGAGCCTTCATAAATAGAACGAAGGTTATGGACTAAATATAAAAAGAGGTTTTATTTATTTAGCATGCATCTAGTTTATTTATATTTTTATTTATTTACCATACCTTTTGAGTAAGTATAAAAAGACGTTTTATTTATTTACCATACCTCCGCTTTACTTATATTTTTATTTGTTTACACCCTTGCATGTATATAAGGTGACTTATGGAGTAAATATAAAAAATGTTTTATTTATTTACCATACCTCTCATTTATTTATATTTTTATTAATTTACCATACCTCTTTTATAAATATGGTATTTGGGCCTTTGGCCCATAGGATTCACTTAAATAAAACCTATTCTTGAAAATGGGCGAATGGAAGGTTGTAACTCGTAATTTCAAGGGCTAAATTTACCTTTTTTACCCTCTCCCTTAAAATAAGATGGGCTATTTGAGGTGATTTGTAAAAATGTACTATGATACAAAATATTCACCCACTAAAAATTTAAAACTCCTTAATTTCGCCAAAGGGCGAACATTCGCCCCTAAAATTTTCTATGAAGGTAATGATCCATGAGACAAACACACCTCAATGGATCCTGCCCAATTTTTGAAACTCTTGGGACTATTGCTTCACATTGCCCTCCTCTCACCCAGAGATATGGTTGCATGTGCTCCTTATGCCCACTTGGCTCGAAATTTTCCCCTACTGGAGGTCTATACTTGAGTGGATGTCTCCACTCAATCTCCTCTCTACTTCTCCAATTGTGGTTTCTCCACAACTTAGTGAAGTTTCTTTTGAGGTTGCATGTTGAGAGGTAATTTGTGCTCCCTCTCAACCACCAAGTCTCTAAATTTTCCCTTACTCCTCAAGGCTTTGCATGCATCTTTTACCTCAAGTGCATATAGGTTCTTGACTCGTACACCGATCTGTTTCACTTGTCCTATGGCGATGTGTCTAAGGAAATCCTTTCCTTTATTAAAAATCACATCATAGCCACGGTCTTCCAATACCGCAATAGAAACAAGATTCTTCTTTAGTCCTGGAACATATATCACATTTGTGAGTCTAAGAGGGGAGCCAGAATCCCTCTAAAATGTAACTGTACCGACGTCGATTGCGTTGTACCTCCCATCATCTCTAGACTCTATGTTTTGTTTGAGGTCTTTCTCCTCCAAGTCACTGAAGAGATCTCTATTCCCCGTCATATGGAATGAGGCACCGCTGTCAAGCTACCACATGCTTCCCATTATGGTGTTTTCCATGCATGCAATGAGAGTGAAATCAAGTTCAAATTGTGAAGCTAGAGCTTCACCCACTGCTGCTACTGCAGGCTCCTTCTTACTTGCTTTCTTCTGTGGGTATTTTGTGGCATAGTGCTCGAACTTGTGATAGTGAAAACACTTAATGTTCGACAAGTCCTTATTCTTGTCGCCCTCCTTGCCTTGAGACCTTTTTTCCCTTGGATTTCTTTTATTTGCTGACTAATGGAAATTCCTCTTCCATTTCTTTGGATGAGGTCCCATCTCTGGTGTTCCACCAAATCTCTTCTTGCACCAAGTCAGACCACAATCGATCCCACTTTGGTAGCTTCCCCCTCCCATTAACTTAGTCCCTATAGCTATGCCAGCGCTTGGGAAGTCCTAGAAATTCTAGGCTCACCAAATTGTATTCTGCAATAGTAACACCAACACTTCCAAGCTCATCCCGACATTGGGTGAACTTGGTCAAGTACTTCGAAATTGAGTCACCCTTCTCCATCTTGATCTTTTTGAGCTTTTCCTTCAGTGCCAACTTCTTATGGTCACTGATATTTTGAAACAGGTCTGTCAATGCCTTCCACATTGAAAATGGAGTTTCCTTACCATGGAGATTCGAGACAATATGATCTCAAACTCCTTCTAGGATAATCCTTCTCGCCTTTGCCACACACTTTCTCCATTCAGCCATATCTTTAGCATCAAATTTTGGAGGCTTTGGGATATCATGCTCTATGAACTCCTTCAGGTCGTTGTCTTCCAACATTGCCTCCATCCTATCCTTCCAAGTTATGTAATTCGAACTGTCCTCCAAGGCATACTTAAGTCTCAAACCGTAGAACAACATCCTGCTGACTTTGAAGTATGAAACTACAAATTCAATTTCACCTGAACAACAAACTCACATTATCCTTCAGCTTCAATACTAGGTAGATTCAAATTGCTTATATCATATGCTAAAACAAAAGACATGAATCTAATCTACTCATCAGCGGAAACAAAAATTGATTGATGAAACCATAAAGCAGAAAAGGAAGAATTTCAATTGCACATAACACAATAATTTTATGGGGAGAGCCTCAGCTAAAAACCACTATCTGTATATTGCATTAACCAAAAGATATGAGAAGAAAATACAATTTTTGTTCAACCCGAACAATCTCTGCACAAGTACAATCTCACTCACTACTTCACAAACCATCTCAAGCCAATACTTAGCCAAATATGTTGCCTGCCAAGCTCCTACTTCCTTGTGTAGTTTCCAAGGGAATTAGCCCATATTTAATTGGGAAATTCCTCACTCATAACTACGCAATCCATCCATAGGCCTTCTACTGATTGCATGCATCACCTGTTTAATTTAGATGAATTTACAACTGATAGTACATTGTCCCTAAACTCTAATCTCAACTGGGTCTTCATATGAACTGATATGCATGAGCTATTTTGAGTGATTTATTAGTTATCTGATTTATCACTACATGTTAATTAAATCCAATTTAATTCACTTGACCACTCACTAGTTCCTCCAACAATTAGAACTAGTTTAACTGAATTTAACTCAGTTAAACTGAATTAAGTAATTACAACTCAATAATAACTCAACCTGGGCCCCTAAAATTTAGGGATCACTCTACATGTCTCTAGATAGACTTCCAACTCGAATTTACTGAACCAACTAAGTCAACTTAACTTAGTTAACTGCTACAAGCTACTATGAGAACAAAATTACAAATTAAATTAAATTTTTTCTTGATGCTATTTTTAACATTTTTTGTTGCTATTTTCAACACTACAGGTGCCTTGTATAGCTACAGGAGGGCTTGTAATGCTACAGGAAGGCTACTGAGAAGGTTTAGTAGGTGGAAATGATGGATTTAGGGTATGGAAAGGTGGATGGAGGTTGAAGTAAATGAATGAAGGTGACCAAAGTCCCTAGCCAAGCTCAAAACCTTTTGAAGGCTTGTTTTGCACTAAGAGAGATGCTCATGGTCGTCTAGGAAAGTGATCTCATGAACAAAACTTTTAGGACAGAGTTTGGGATTCATAAGAGATAGTGAGGAAGTCCAAGATGAAGGTGGTGAAGGTGCCCTTACCTGCAGATCCAAACTACCCTACAACCATCACATGCATGTATCCATTTATCATTAAGAAAATGAAGCAACTAATAGTCGAAAAGATGAGTTGAATTTAAATGTTATCTAATCTATGCCAAAACTATGATCTAATAAAAAAATCAACTCCTAAGCTACAACAAGCACATGCAAACAAGGTAACCACCATCAATATTCTTCCAATAAATCATAAACATAATAATTCTAGACTGTGGTTGTAAATCCTTCTATTCATGCTCCCATGAGAGAGAGGAGCAGTCACTGATTCTTGATGGATTATTCTCTAATGAAATGCAAGAAACTAATAAGCACTTTGAACTAAAAAGAGATACAAATACACAAGAGGGACCTAAGCCACTAGGGTTGGGCCCAAACCCAAGAGCCTCAACCCTCTGGAACTAACTCAGTAATGAACCAATAAGAAACTTCTCATTATCATTACATCAATGTCTAATACATCAAATAGCAGTAAAAAATAATAGTGCCAAGTACTTGAGCTCAATAGCTACCTAGTTGAAAACAAAACTTGAATCCTAATGAGCTCTTTTACATGTTTATTTATACAAGAGGGTAGCTACTAGCATCTCCCTAGAAAATAGGAATATTTGTCTTCCACAACTCGATAATGGTGGATCTTGTTCCTCATTAACTGCACTTCCTTAGCTGCCAATGACCTCGTCTTCCTTGGTTGCCAATTACCTCGAGTTGATGAGAGAGAGTGTTGTGATCTTGGGTTGATTGAAGGAGTTAAAGAGGTGGACAACCCCCTAGAATCTCTCCTTGTTGTCTACTCTGAGCCCCTACATAGAAATCATCTAAAAAATGCTCCATTTCCTGTAATTAAACCATATTAGGCCACATGACATAGAAAACATCTTTTACTCTTCTCTCTAAGCATAATATAACAAAAATTGTAAATAAATGTGAGAAAGAGATAGTTCTAAAGTTGGAGGATGGCATCATGACCCTTATAATATACCTATTGATGAGCCTCATCATCACCCCTTACTGAAATTGTTGCTCATCCTCTGAGAAACTCATTCATCTATGTGCATCTCTTTCATGGCCTTGTTGGCCTCCCTAAGATCCCATGGTTCCTTAGATGGTTTTCCTTCTTGGGGATAGAAACTTGCATTCTTTTCTATTTCTGTCCACTCCTTCTTCTCTTATGCTTCATCTCTTCCTTCTTATAGGCCTAATAGAAAGGGTGGACTGAGCTTGAGTCATATCCACTTAACTTTTAATCTTTGCATGATCCTCTTGTACAAGGGTGTCATATCCAAGGCATTCCTTAGCCTTTCAAGAAAGTGATATTCCCTGATCTAGAGGCTATGGGATAAGGCATGCCATCTCCTTTGGCAGACTTACAGGCTTGCAGGCTTTCTGTTTGCAACAACCTGAATGTGTCTTCAAAATCTAAGATGGCTTGTTCCTGGTTGGCAAGGTATTTAGGTTCTAAGTAAACATCATTAGAGATAATGATATGATTGCTAATGGCAACCATTGGGCTCACTAACTTCACCTTGATATATAATGGTTCATTTTCCTCCATTGTTGTGTCTCTCTTCACTTCCTCAACTATTTCCTCCTCATGAGTCATCCAGGATGCTAAGGCCATCAACTGTGTATCACCCAATCTTGCATTGGGATCCCAAATATTCATGTTAGCCAAAGTGAGGTTGTGTATGTAAAACACAACCAATTTTTCTTTGTCCTCCATGCTAGCTTGGTTGCATAATTCAATTAACTATTTGTAATCCTGAAAGGGCGTAGATCCATGTTGTGCTAAGGTTTTGATTTGGAATTACAGCCATTGTTCCTTGAGAAAGAGTGCATACGACTTGGGTGGTTTTCTACATTGTAATTCCTCCATCGAGAGGCTTTCCATGGTGGCAAGTTGGGTTTATTTCTCCTGAAACTTCTATTTCAACCACATATTTTCTTCCTGTAGTTGCTCCTTCATTGTGGACTCCCTCATTCTTAGCTCACTTAATTATTTTCTCATTTCAAGGACCTTCTCTTCCATGAGGCCCACATCCTCTCCCTTCTGTTGTGGCCATAACCACTATCCATTTTTGTGAGTGTTTTTGTTGTTCCCTCCAGGGAACAGCTAGTGTTCCCTAAAGGGAACAGTTGTTGTTCCCTTTAGGGAACAGTTACTGTTCCCTAAAAGGAATAGTTGTTGTTCCCTCAAGGGAACAACACCTTTTTGGAGTGTTTTTGGCTGTTCCCTATAGGGAACAACACTTTTAGAGTTTGTTGCGGCCACAACCACCACCCTATTAAAACCTGCTCTAGTGGCAAATTTGAATGGGTCCCCTAGACGTTTGATCTTTCATTTCTCCGAATGATAACTCTCCGAATGATCTATTTTTATCCCAGGTATTTTAACTCTCTGCCAAGTCAAATCTTCAACTCTTAATGGTTAAGACCCCCCTTGAATAAATCTTTGTGGCGTGATTCATTTATAACCCAATCTAGCCCTTCATTCATATCTTTCATCAGGAATTTTTCAATCCTCATAAACCTTCTATCACGCCTTTATTTCTATTATAAGGCTTTTGTAATAGAAATACTTTGCAAGTGTATTTAACTTGCCTTCTCCATGTTTTTTCAGTCTTTATACATTTCTCGATGCTTGCCTTTATCGCTATCGCAATCTCTCAATTTCTGTGGTTACAGTGCACATTCCTCTTTTGCATCTGATAAGCGATGAACTTCCAGACTTCCAATGCAATTAACCACGTCCATATCCTTTCGGTTCCGCCGTTACATCGCTTATCGCAATCGCTTGTCCACTCTCCAATCGCAAATCGCAATCGGCGGGACCAGGGGTGATGTTGCATGTGACTGCTCACTACGATGTGTGATTGCAACTTGATCGCATCGCAACCTTGGCTGAACCATGGGCCGATTCTTTCACACTTGTTCCTCTTGATTTTATAAAAGCTTTATTGAGGGCAAGATTTGTGTTTTTAGGCATTTCTATCATATTTTCATAAGCATAGCTGATGTTGATTATTTCTACAGGCGAGGACCAAGAGAAGGCAAGCGAGGTCGAAGAGCGGATGCGTAAGCCTCAAGAATGGCTCCAAGTAAAAGATGCATGAGCGGATCCAAATAATATATATATGCAGGTGTACTCTATTTAAGATCCGGCCTTAGGCATTCATGGTTGGGTTTCCATGTGTTACCTGTGTATTCCGAAAGTGATGTTTTCTGAGGTTTCATCATGAAGAGGTGACACGTAGTCATTCTCCTTTCCATTGGCATCCATTCATTCCCCCCAGGAAATAGAATTATCTAGAAAATGTGACCTCGATGTGTCAGCGGTTTCACCGACCATTCTACATCTGTATATTTTGATTTGTATATTGAAAAGGCAAATGTGGTGGAAATTCGGGGGGAAGACGGAGGTTTAGTCTTTTCTGCATAAATATTACCTCTAGAGATGGGAGGAGGAATTTTTTTTGGCAGAAGAGGGGTCGATTTTATTGTGCTAATAAAGAAGACTATTTCGGTCAAGAAGAAGCCTTTTTTCAGATTCATTTTCCCTTTTCTTTTATGTTTGGAATCAGGGTGTTGTGACTGGGATGAGGATATATATGTTTTGCTTTTGTGCACAGTGAGAACATACATTTTGTGACTAGTCTTGGTTATTTAAATATAATTTGTTACCATGGTTAATTCATGAGCAGTTGTTGATTTGAAACCTTGTTAAACATCAGTTGCAAGTTTATTTGTATGGAAAGGAATGTGTATTCTTGTATGAGTAATTAGATTTTAATTAAGATTTAATACAGCCTTGTTCATCTATGAACCAGTAATTGATTCATTTGGACTTGGAATATATATATGATGTTTAATCTCTTTTTTGGTATGCTCCTGCAGGATAGATTAGAATAGTTAGAACTAGCATAAGTAGGTAGAATTAGTGTAGATAGGACTTGATACATATAGGTTAGTTGTTTCTTTTGTTGATTTCATTGAAGTCTTCCTCCAAGAAGCAACCTTTCAACACCTATAACAGTTTACGGGATCCTTTAAAACCCGTTGGAACTAGCCACTCCAAATGAAAGAGGATCTAATTGGGGTCTGCGATTGGGTTGGTTCCCTTTGTTGGCACAACGAACATTCGTTGTGTCAACAAATTGGCACTAGAAGGAGGGCCTAAACCGCCGTCCACAGCTTTTCATGATTTCATCTATAAATGTCACACATGGATTCGAAAATGTTAATGTAAGGATCATAAAGGTTAAAAAGATCATTTCGCCCATTTGGAAGAGCCTCATTTCGAAGAAGCAGAGGTCTCTCTAAGTCCCGTGTTTGGGTCACCCAAGGAAGAGAGACTGTGGGAGTATCCTGTCACTCAGGAACAACCAGTCAGAGTACTTACTCGTGCTTACGCCCGTTCCCTCTCTCAGCTCCCCATCTTTCACTCTTTACCTCTGACAACTAAAAGAAAGCCAAGGGTCTTTCCCATAAGCGAAGAGACATCTGCAGCCCCTTCTCTTGAAGATATTGTGCTAGAGTCTTTGCAAAGTATCGACACTCCTTGGGAGGAAATTCCTAAGGATCCCCCCTCTAAACGTAATCCTTGGCCTGATTTGGAAAATCCTAACAAAAAATGCCTCAAATAAACCTTCAACCAGAACCTCCCTATCCATAATATGGCTAACGTTCCCCCTCCAGGTGGGAATCCACCTCCACCGCCCTCTCCAAGTGGGAATCTGCCCCTACTACCTCCTCCAGGTGGGAATCAACCCCCACCTCCTCTGGGAGCACTCCCTCCCTAGCTTGCACAGGATGCCGTAGTGGTAACTGGACAGCAACATGCCTTACCTAAGAACGCAGAAAGAGTATTTCCTAAATTCGACCCTGAGTGGGGAGACACTGTTGATAACCATACTCACTCTTTCTTCCTAGCCATGCGCATGTTGGGGATAGTTGATGAAGATGTGGTATGTCGCTTGTTCCCTTTTACTCTTTTACTCTGATTGGTACGACTTCCACATGGTACTTCAGCTTGAGAATAAGATCGATCACCTCATGGGGTGCCTTTCAGAAGGCCTTCTTAGAAATGTTTAGCGATGACAAAACACCTACGGCCTTAGTTTTAGAACTATCTCGTTTAAAAATGAAAACCAAAGAAAAGGTCAAGGATTTTAACATTCGGTTCAACACTTTGTGCAACAAAATCTCGACTAAAGCTAGACCTGTTGAGGAGGTGCTCATGGAATTCTACATCACTACTCTCCCTGTCCCTACTATGATGTGGGTCAAAAGGAGTAAAGCAAAAACCTTACAGGGTGCTATCGATGAAGCAGTAAAAGTCAAGAATGAAATTATCAATCTCACAACATGTCATCATATGACCGAAGGAAAGAAAGCCTCTCAATCATCCAAGAAGAATAATGGGAGTGATAACAAAGTGGCTGAGATCAAAGAAAAGGACACCACAAATGTTCAAGGTTTGCATCGGATCATTAAGAAATTGACAAACAAATTCATCGATATGAAAAGGAATTCTAGAGAGAGTACAAGTGGGAATGAAGGAGATTATAACAATAGAAAACCATTCAAACCTTTCTATTGGAAGAAGACAGAAGGTGGTCATGGTCAACTTGTGTTTCCTGCTCCACCCAATGAAGGGAATTTAAATATGGAAGAGCTGGCTCTTATCAGATCGCTTCTTACCAAAGAAGAACCTATAGTAGAGCTGTAGCCAGAACAAGAAGATGAGGAAGAGTACCAAGTAGAAGAGCCCTTGGACGAGGAATATCAAATCAATGTACTATGGGATTTCTATACAAATGGGAATGATGACGATGAAGAAGATAGTACAGCAGAAATCCACCTTAATGAAATCCACATAGGAAGTAAAGGGCCACTTGCGGACGAGATGAAGCCTGTAGACCAGACAAAGAAAGATGTTCGCCCTTCGAAGGCATCTGCTCCCAAGTTTCCTATTGAGAAGAATAAACCTAGTGGTGATTCCAAGGGCATTCCAGTCATGAACTATCCAAAGAAAGATAATGCAACGAAGGTGACTCAAAATGGTAAACTCCCACCTAAGAACGGCAAAACCAGTATGTTTACTCTACCCTACCTTGTTTATAACATTGATTACAATATTGTAGACAATCTTAAGAAATCTCGAGCTAATATCACATACTTCGATTTGTTAAAGTTAACGCAGTAGAGAGATTTGACTTTGAAATCTATGAATGAACAGAATTGTAAATCTCCCACCAATCCAAGTAGTCAAACCAAAACTTCAGTGTCTAGACCCATTAGTACCTCTAGTACATCCCAAACGCCATCAGCCATGGAAGCCACTCTATCAAAAATGAATCGAATGCCTCAAGATGTCAGTGTAGCCATGATAGGAAGGAAATCAAAATCCATGACTCCACCTTTCCTTATCACATTTGAAATCTTCAACATGAACGTACACAATTTCCTGGTAGATTCTAGTGCCTTATCCACTGTTATGCCTTATGCTATTGCTAAAAGACTTCATGCAATGCCCGAGAAAACTGGAACTTGAATTATGCAATTGGATAGAATGAATGTGAAAGTAATTGGAGAATTGAAAGATGTGTTGATTCGGATGGCTGCCAAACCACAGTACACACAAGTCATTGACATAGTGGTAGTCGACATACCCGAGGCATATGGAATGCTTCTTAGTAGGGACAGGTTAGTAAATCTGAATGGGTATTTCTCAACTGATTGGTTCCATCTCTTATTGCCTCAGAAGGGAAAAGGTGATATGCTGAGAGTTGATCGAGAAAGATACATGAAGTATGTAGTGACAGAACTAAACAACCCCAATGAACCTGTAATGTTTACCAACTCTATCCTTGGAAATTATAGTTTCGACGTCTATGCCATGGAAACTTGTTTTGGAGAATTCCATGCAGAGACAGTTGAAGAAACTGCAATAAACACATGATTGGAAGCTCTTCCCCGTAGTCCGACTGATGAGCTACCCTGTAATATGGTAGATGATGGGGCCAATTTTGTAGAAGGCAGTTCATTTGATGTAACATCAGATTCTATGTTTTGGACACTCTATTTTGATGGATCTAACTGCCTAGAAGGTGCAGGTGCTGGGAGCATTCTCATTGACCTGCAGGGTAACCAGCATTTGATGGCTAGACGGTTGGAGTTCATGTGCACCAACAACACGGCAGAATACGAAGGCTTGCTACAGGGCTTGAAGAAAGCCATTGATATGAAGGTGAGAAATCTTAAAGTTTTTGGTGACTCACAGATAATTGTGGACCAGGTAAGGAAAAGGATACATTGCAATTCACCACACCTGGTAAGATACTAACATGAGGTATGGAGCTTAATTGACAGTTTTGATTCTTTTAATATCACACACATACCTTGATGGAAAAACCAAGATGCTGATCTGATGGCTGGTATGGCTGCAAAACTTTTGCCTGATCTTAGATTAAACAATAATAAATATTATGTTGAATTGATTCTCAGACCATCTGTACCTGATAACATCTCAAATTGGCAGGTGTTCGAAGGTGATGAGCAAATCCTTGAGTTCCTGCATTGCGAAAAGACATTCAAAAATGCATTCATTGATAAAAAAGAGCATGACAAGCTTATGAATGGGAGCGAGGATGACATTGATCATGTCTTGAAAGAAATGCACGACGGCCCAGCAGGTAGTCAATATGGCGGTGAGACCACTGCTCACAAAATATTAAGAACTGGGTATTATTAGCCTACAGTGTTTAGAGACTTGCATGCCTATGCTTGGAAGTGCAAGGTGTGTCAAATTGCCGCATGGCAAGAAAGAAAGCCAGTCGTTCCCCTCAGGCCCGTTATGATTTATCGCCTGTTCTAGCAATGGGGCCTAGATGTCATAGGTGAGATCACTCTGAACTCTTCACAGCAGCATAAGTATATACTCACGGCAACCGACTACTTCACTAGATGGACCAAAGCCATCCCGCTTCGGAAGGTTAACGAAGACGAGGTAATATCTTTTATTGAGAAATTTATTATCAACAAGTTTGGCATCCCTGACGCTCTCATATTTGATAATGCTTCTTATTTTTCATCACTAAAATTGACTGAATTTGCTATCGATAAATCAATTTGCATAAGATATGCATCAAACTATTACCCCCAAGGAACCTACAGATTAAAAACTTTACAGGGAGAAACCGAAAAACTCCCTGTTAATGGCCAACATCTTAAGAGATACTTCCAGTAGCCACCACATGGTGGTTACCTCCTGAGTAGGTTAGGATTTATTTTATTTTTTGTTAGCTTAGTTATATTTTTCTTTCCTTTTTCCATTTTGTTTTACGCAAAAGTTTTATCTTCCTTTTGTTTTGAACTTCAGTCTCTTTCAGCCATTTGATTTTGGTCTTTCGATTTCGTTTTCACCTTTTATAACTCTCTTCTGATTGCCCTCATTCATCATCTTCAACATTTTGCTTCCCTCACTAGCCTGTTGATGAGTCTGTAGATCCTAAATTCATTATTACTTTGAAAGACAAACGAACCTTTGAAGAGCCTCTGAGAACTGGAAAAATCAAGGGTAAAATTCTAATTGAAGCCACTCATTGGCACTTGTTGGGAACTAGGTAGGCTCTGTTGATAACCTGGACACCCGAAGCATGCAGGGACATCCTTATAAAATGAAAAAATGTGTAACCACGATTGGACTGGCATGGCGGAACGCTACATTTTTAAAATCCCACCCAGACCTAGCCTATACTTGCCTACAAGGTTTGCAGTTATTCTCCATTGGTTCTGCCCACCACACTAAAATTTCCAATATCTATCATCTACAAGTAAACCTCCTTTCATGGGCTAAGCTCGTTATCGTATATCCTGTGGCAAATTTAATTGTGCTCTAGTCCTTGTGCCCGAAACTGGAAGGACTTATTTAAAAGAAAATGAAATGTCGATTCCTTGTGCCAATCTGGAAGGACAGATTGTTTGAGAAGTTGGTTGGAGTAGCGACTGTTGTTGGACTCAGAGTACCAGTTGACACAGCAAGCCCAACCTTGCTTAAGCGGTTTAAAAATATGCCATGTTCCATGACTGCGCCCCATTCGATCATACGAAAGTATAGCACTACAAATTTTTTACATAAAGTGCGGATGACCATATCTACATATATTCATCAAGCTTGATGCGTGATAAAGAGCTGAGGTACACACCTAAATAGGTATTGATGAACCAGTGATGGCCCCGAAAGGATTTTGAAAGTAGAAAACAGGTAAAGGATGGTCAATAAATCCCATAATATGACCATTGGAGAATGCCTGTCAAACCCTATCAGTAAGTAGAAGCTATTTGTCTTTATCCCACCTAAAGCGATTAATGCTAAAGTGTAACCCATGCCTGTCCATTTATGCAGTTTACATTTCGAGTTTACCTTAACACCCTGATGTTCTACGGATCAAAGTTTATTTGGTAACAGAGATAATTGGTTCACCCAGCAGTTCACCGTTTTGTTGTGGCCACAACCACTATCCATTTTTCCGAGTGTTTTTGCTGTTCCCTGAAGGGAACAACTGTTGTTCCCTCCATGGAACAGCTGTTGTTCCCTCCAAGGAACAGTTGTTGTTCCCTAAAGGGAACATCACCTTTTTAGAGTGTTTTTTCCTGTTCCCTCCAGGGAACAGCTGTTGTTCCCTCCAGGGAACAACACTTTTAGAGTTTGTTGCGGCCACAACCACCACCCTATTAAAACCTGCTCTGGTGGCAAATTTGAATGGGTCCCCTAGAAGTTTGATCTTTCATTTCTCTGAATGATAACTCTTCGAATGATCTATTTTTGTCCCAGGGATTTTAACTCTCTGCTGAGTCAAATCTTCAACTCTTAATGGTTAAGACCCCCCCTAAATAAATCTCTGTGGCATGATTCATTTATAACCCAGTCTAGCCCTTCATTCATATCTTTCATCGAGACTTTTTCAATCCTCATAAACCTTCTATCGCACCTTTATTTCTATTATAATGCTTTTGTAATAGAAATACTTTGCAAGCATATTTAACTTACCTTCTCCGCGCTTTTCCAGTCTTTATACATTTCTCGATGCTTGCCTTTATCGCTATCGCAATCTCTCAATTTCCGCAGTTACACTATGCATTCCTCTTTTGCATCCGATAAGCGATGACTTTCCGGACTTCAAATGCAATTAACCACATCCATTTCCTTTCGGGTCCGCCATTACATCTCTTATCGCAATTGCTTGTTCACTCCCCAATCGCAAATCGCAATCGGTGGGACCAGGGGTGATGTTGCATGTGACTGCCCACTGCGATGTGTGATTGTGACTTGATCGCATCGCAACCTTGGCTGAACCAGGGGCTGATTCTTTCACACTTGTTCCTCTTGATTTTATAAAAGCTTTATTGAGGGCAAGATTAGTGTTTTTAGGCATTTATATCATATTTTCATAAGCATAGATGATGTTGATTATTTCTACAGGCGAGGACCAAGAGAAGGCAAGCGAGGTTGAAGAGCGGATGTGTAAGCCTCAAGAATGGCTCCGGGTAAAAGATGCATGAGTGGATCTGAAGAATATATATATGCAGGTGTACTCTATTTAAGATCTGGCCTTAGGCATTCACGGTCAGGTTTCCATGCGTTACCTGTGTATTTTTAAAGTGATGTTGTCCCGAATTTCATCATGAAGAGGTGATACGTAGTCATTCTCTTTTCCATCGGCATCCATTCATTCCCCCCAGGAAATAGAATGCTCCAGCAAATGTGACCTCGACGTGTCAGTGGTTTCACCGACCGTTCTACGTCTGTATATTTTGATTTGTATATTGAAAAGGGGAGGAAGGTGGAAAGTTGGGGGGAAGATGGAGGGTCAGTCTTTTCTGCATAAATATTACCTCTAGAGATGGGAGGAGGACTTTTTTTTGGTAGAAGAGGGGTCAATTTTATTGTGCTAATAAAGAAGATTGTTTCATTCAAGAAGAAGCCTTTTTTTCAGATTCATTTTCCCTTTTCTTTTATGTTTGGAATCAAAGCATTGTGACTAGCATGAGGATATATATGTTTTGTTTTTGTGCACAGTGAGAACAAACAGTTCGTGACTAGTCTTGATTATTCAAATATAATTTGTTACCATGGTTAATTCATGAGTGGTTGCTGATTTGAAATCTTGTCAAACACCAGTTGCAAGTTTTATTTGTATGGAAAGGAATGTGTATTCTTGTATGAGTAATTAGATTGCAATTAAGATTTAATACAGCCTTGTTCATCTGTGAACCAATAATTGATTCATTTGGACTTGGAATATATATATGATGTCTAATCTCTTTTTTGTTATGCTCCTGCAGGATAGATTAGAATAGTTAGAACTAGAATAAGTAGGTAGAATGAATGTAGATAGGACTTGATACATATAGGTTAGTTGTTTCTTTTGTTGATTTAATTGAAGTCTTCCTCCAAGAAGCAATCTTTCAACACCTATAACAGTTTACGAGATCCTTTAAAACTCATTGGAACTAGCCACTCCAAACAAAAGCGGATCTAATTGGGGTCTGCGATCGAGTTGGTTCCCTTTGTTGGCACAAGAAACATTCGTCGTGTCAACACCTTCTTAGACTTAACAATTTGCATCCACCTGTGGGTTCTTCCTATTTTTTTTTCTAGTTCATAGAAAAGTGGAACTACAAATTTTTGGGGAATAATCCTCCCTCCTTCAATGAATTTGTAGTAGGATCTTAGGATAGGTTGTGGACTAAGCTCCTAAAGCTTTGGGAATTCCTTCTCAAATGTGTTTGGGGTGGCTGCTAGCTCCTGTAGCTATTGTGTCACATTTTTCCCCACTAGTAGCACATTCTTCCCCTCTTGTAGCTCATTCTGCCCCTCCTGTAGAACATTTTGTTCCTCCTGTAGCATTCCATACCCCTCCTTTATCTTCCCTTTTTCTTCTTGTTGGATGGTTTTTGTTGTCTTGGGTTGTTTGAATGAGGTTGATCTGGTGGTGGGCCTCCTTAAATATGCTATAAGAGTCTTTGTTGTGGGTTTTGGAGAGGTGACCTCTTCGATTTTTTCTTTAATTGGCCCTACCTCCTCTTTCTTTCTTGGGGACTCCTCAACTGTGATGGGGACCTTTGTGGGATTTTGTGGCCTACCTTGCTTGATATTGGTGCTTTTCCTGGTATTAAAATATAGGGAGGATTTCCTTTGTCTCTTCTTTTTAGGTTTGGTTGGGGTGCTTAAGGTAGCTAAAGTTGTAGCTACCTCCTGTTCAGTGGCTCCTGGACACAAACTTGTTTGTTTTGAGGGTATCTCTGTTAATATACGCTCAGTAGTCTTCTTAGGAATCTATTTTTCTTGTTTCCCCTTCTCTTGTTTTTGATCTTGTTCTCCTCCTACCTCTACCTTTGGTTCTTCTTCCTCCTCTGTTTTCATCTTTGCTTCTTCTACTATCCTTTCTGCTTATGTTTCTCTTTCCTTTTATTCTGACCTTGTTGCTAATTCCTCTTCTGTCCTTGCCCCTTCTTCTTCTTCCTCTATTTTTCCCTCTCTACCCCCATCACTAGAGGCCTGGGTCTCACCTGGTGTGAGGGTTTGTGTCTCAATGAATATTTCTCTATCCATGTCTATGAATTTGGACCACAAGACAGGGATTCTCAAATTTCTCGAGGCATCCGCCACTATCCGTTTAATGAGGCCATGATGGCCTAGGTTTTGGTGTTTTCCCTCTCTCACTTTTTGAATCATGTCCCTGATGGACTGCAGGAGGAAGTATGACACACTAAGTCTTTGAGCAAGAGGAAATTTTGCCTAGAACTTAAGCTCATGAAGTAATCTAAAGTTGTAAGCATATACCACACTCATTTTTTCTCACAAGATATGTATTTCAGAAAATGGTAGGCCACCTCATCCCAAGGATAAGGTAGGATTTCCCTCCTAACTCCATTCTTTTCCTCAATAGGATTTTCATTGGCAGTGAAGAAATTCTTTTTAGCAATGACACTAGTGGCTTTGTCTTCTTTTGTTAAATCATGGTATGTTCTATGCTTAGAGAAATTTACTTTTCTTACTTATTATTATTCATAGATTAGCAATCACATGTGCATAAGTAAAGTTCAAATAGAACAGTAAACGATCAACAGAAAACAAGCCAAGACAAGGGACACAAGATGTGGCGGCTAACCAGGGACAAACCCTACAATGTGTGGGGAAACCCTTTGATCAAATATTCTTTTAAAATAATTCAGCAGAGAGAAATAGTACAATAAATCTGATTTATATCAGTAGTAGCAAACCCTAGATCAACAGCATTAGCATTAGCGACTTCATCATCAAAACTAGGGCAGTCAATATCTCGCAAACCGACCATCGGATCGGCTTGATTCCACCACCAAAAGTTGCAGCCTTCAGAGGAGGTCCAGATGAACCTACAACATAGTTTAGAAGAGGAGGTTTGATGGTCCACGCTGGTCAAAGTTTGGATCTGCAGTTGCAGCTTCAGTTTCAGCAGCTTCCTTCAAACTAGGGCAGTCGATATCTCGCAAACTGACCGTTGGATCGACTTGATTCCACCACCAAAAGTTGCAGCATTCAGAGGAGGTCCAGATGAACCTATAGCGCAGTTCAGAAGAGGAGGTTTGATGGTCCATGCTGGTCAAAGTTTGGATCTGCAGTTGCAGCTTCAGTTTCAGCAGCTTCCTTCAACATGTGTGAGAGAGAGTCTCTTTTCTGCGCAGTAGAGAAGAGCCTCTTTTCTGCGTAGGAGAGAGAGAGAGATGTGATGAGATAATTGAGTGCAAATGAGGAAAAATCCTCCTGTATTTATACACAACTGTTGATGTTTGAATAGATGTAACTGTTGGGCTTCTAAGCCTACATGAGTGTAGGTCGGCTTGATAATAATTCCATAATCAAAATAAATTCATATCTCCATAAATAGTTATCGAAATCGGATGATATTTAGATCAATTCTACACCTCTCGATGAGAGGAATCTAATAAAAATATTATTAGCCATGAATAAGATGAACCACATGAAGTTTGGCCCTAGTTTCCAATTTTAACACTCCCTCTCAACTACGGAGAACTTCATTTGCAATCTGTCTGTCGGTCGCTACTATTCATCCATCAAATGCACTGCCCTGTATAGCCTGACCCTTGCCCTGCTCTGCTTTATTCTACCTATTTTTCTTTGTCTTGTTGTGCCCTGAATTGATCTATATTGCTCTACTCTACTTTGTGCTGTTCTGCTCTACTTTTGTCCGAATTATGAAGAAGAAGAAATGATCAAGGATGTAGCATATTGACTCAAAGTCAGTCTCAGAGTATGTACCACTGGTCCCAGACCAGTCTCAACTGACTCGAAGTCAGCGTCATAGTGAGTACAACTCCTACCACTGGTCCTAGACCAGTATCATCCTCCACTAACTCAAAGTCAGTCTCAGAATGCGTACCACTGGTCCCAGACCAGTCTCAACCGACCCAAAGTCAGCGTCATAGTAGGTACCACTCATACCACTGGTCCCAAACCAGTATCATAGTCTCAGAGAGTGTACCACTGGTCCCAGACCAGTCTCAACCGACCCGAAGTCAGCGTCATAGTATGTGTTAGTGTCGGTCTTGAGCCCTCCATCAGTGATCAATAACTCTTTGCATATGCATTTATAGGTGTCTCATCAGTGTCAGTCTTGCATCCCGCTAGGCATGCCATAACACTGAATGGAGGAGCTGGTCTTTGTTCCCTTCTTGGCTTTGCTGGATCAGGTCATACCACAATGAAATTGAGTCATGTTTGTTTTTATTTTTGTCTTGAGGTCCCAGGTCTTAGGTCTAGGATTCTGAGTCAAAATCACTGCAAGGTCATGAGTTCAAGTTCAGTGAGTGCCCAGCAAGCCAGAAGGAGGTATGTACATATGTTTCATTATTATTTTCATCAGCTACAGCTCATTTTATGCCTTGGATTTAAAAAATTTTAAGTCCAAGGTCATGTCAAATTTGTAAAAATAAAGAAATTTTCAAAAGTTTGCAAAAGTGCCGGCAACAGCCTTGGTTCCTTCGCCACAGTCCATCAGATGGTCAACCTGCAAAAAGAACGGAGTCAAACGCGTCAAAAGGCTCATTTCAGGACAAAAAGACTCTAAAACAGTGTTAAAGAGAAATGCAAAAGTCAAGACATTATAAAGTGAGTTTTTGAGTTAAATTTGTTTAAATATGAGCTTATAAAGGTAAATTCCCTCCTTGGAGGTCATCATAATGCATTTAAAGGCAAGAGAATACGAGTAAGAGAGATTGAAAGGCGATTTTAGCAAAATTTCTGCAGTTTCAGGGCTTGGAGTGGTGTGCGACCATTCTGGGGAGGTGCGCGACCACCTGGGTGGTGCGCGACCAAACGGAGGGCAGTGCGCTATGTTAAAATACACGGGTGCGACCATTCCAATGGTGCGCGACCATTCCAGGGTGGTGCGCGACCATTTGGTCTGCCTTCACAAAAACTCACCCAAACTTCAATTTTCTTTCAAATTTGCTCGGATTTCTTCAAGGTATGCTTCCCTTATGATGTTTATAATCATGCCATGGATGAATAAGGAGGGTTATGGTCATTTTATCATGCAAGAAATTAATGAAAAATAGGTTAAGTGACTTGATGTCTTTGCAAGCTTATGTTAGGTTGTATTGTTTGTTTTTCAAGGTAATTTTTCCTTTATTCCCTTCCATTAGTTTCCCATTATAAATTCACATGTGTTAGAGTGTCATTTTCATTGATCTCATTTGCAAATTAATGCTAGACCCCATCCCAATTTCCTAAAAACCCTAACCCCTCCTAAACCCTATTTCAAATCCTAATTTCTCCCATGCATCCTACTCAAACCCTAACACTTTGTCACACAGCAAATTTATGTATAGAAAACACAGCAAAATGAAAAAGGAATATGATGGCAAATGCACGCATATGAATATCACAAAAAACAGAGTAATATCACTATGCATAGCCTAGACAAGACAAGAGCAAAAGAGACATATTGCTGTGTAAAAATCAGAGGCAAGGTAACTAGGTGGCTGTCATGACAAAGTTAACAATATACAGCTGTACATGTTGTCAAAATGAACATTTTGTTGTGGTAAGGTTTGCATAAGAACATGGTATATTTCCCTAACCTCAAACTCTGTTTTCCTACCCTTCCTCTCATTAAAACCCTAATTCAATTGCTTATCCTTTCCCTAAAAATCCCAGTGCAATTGAAATCCCTCTTCCCTTTTGTCAACATGTAAATGAAGCTTTATTTCCCCTATGACAAAAAGCATTCATGAAGCTGCAAGTATTGTTTAAAGACCTACTGTTATAGAGTATGGTTGGCAAAGGATTGTTAATGTATTTCCTAGTCCCAAAATCTAATTTCCTTTCTCCATCTATCTCCCTAAATCCCTTTCATGCCATTCATCTCTTTTCCCTTTCAAAATCTGTCATATAAACCCTTCCCCTCCCCTATGATCAATACAAGCAAAACCTCTTTTTCCCTTAGCATCCAAAGTCATTTTAAAATGTTGGAAAAACAGAGTAAAGTACATTCAAAGACAAAAATAAAAGAGCAGCCTGTTGATTGTTCATTATTGATGTTCCCTTATATCCCTATGATCAATGCTCTCATTCCCTCCATCATGAAAATTTATATTGTCCTTTCCCTTGGTGATCATAACACAGTTTCCCTAAATAAAGTATTGATTTGCAAATGGTGAGAGATGGAATGACATGTTTAGCATTATGTGATGTTTTCCTTCAAAATTCCTTGCTTATATATATTTTTCCCTTTCCTATATGTAAATTCCCTCCCCTAACATGTCCCTCATGATGTTTCCCCTTGAAAACAACATACTTCACAGCATTTTGCAGGCAGGGCAGCGGTCATTTTGACGTGTTGATTCCACCTTGCTCAATAACATCAGGTCAACCAATGAGACTAATGAGCAAGGTGATGACCGGTCTTCTTCCACGGAGGTTGAGACACAGCAGAGGCTTTTAGAGAAGGCAAATCATGACAAAGAGCTGCTACGCAACATGAAAACACATTATTGGGTTGAAGATCCTTCAACGGCGGTTGAACGAGGCTCTCATGAGGAAAAAGAAAAGGACAAATCCCCGTATCTTGGCTGAGGCATCCCTCACTCATCATGGTACTCATTAGCCTTGATCTAGCATCAAAATCTGAAAATTTTGAGAATTTTGGAGCATTTTGCAAATTTTTGGTAAAATTACAGGTTTTGCCCACGGTTTGGTCTCACCCCGGGTGAGACCATTTTGGAGGACTGCTCGGAATTTTGAAAACTTGGCATTTTTGGAAAGGGCATGCAAAAATAAAAATTATCAATGCTTGGGAGAAGCCTGGTTTTGAGTTTTGAGCCTCCAAAAGCTCAAAATACATCAAAAAAATGACTTTCTGCCCACTTTTTGAGTTGCAGAAAGTGACCTTGGGAGAAATGGTTTTTTAGGGGTCAAATCAACACCAAATTCAGAAATTCCACTTGGGATGGAAAGTAGACAGGCCAAGCTTTCCAATGAGCCATCTTGCACCTGATTTGGACCAGTGGAACCCACTCAAAAACAGCTGTGAAGGGGCGCGACCAGAACTTCCAGGGGCGCGACCAGAACTTCCAGATTTGCCAGAATTCACATTTTTGGTCAAAAAACACTGTTTTGACTATGGTTGACTATTTTTACTTGTAGATGATGGATAAATGTAATATTTTCATGGCACTTTGATAGATTTTATCTCTCTTTACCCTTCTAGAAGCTTCCATGATGTAAAAAGTGAAAAATTAATGCATGGATGAGTTAGCTAAGTAATAGAGGCAAGTTGTTTGGCTGCCTATTTTCTAGTTCTTAGTTTAGAATTAGTTCAAACTGCTCCTAGGAAGCTGAGCTCGACCCCTAGAGGTGGGGAAAGGAGTTAGATGGTCTAGATGGTCTATATTATGCTCTCTCCTTCTCATTTTCATGGTTGGACTCTTGTGTAAGGAAGCTTTATTGTATATTGTGCATCTATTTCTGCAATTGAAGGCAAGGAAAGCCAGGGTTTTACAGACATCTTTGAGGATTCTTGTGGATCTGATTGTTGATGGTGTGTTCTCTACATGTTCTTGTAAGTTTGTTTATGTGTTTCACATCTCTCTTATGCTTCTAAATTGGACAGATGAAGTGGTAAAGTTTGAACTCATGTTTTGACATGCTCAGCTTTTTAGTTTGTTCAATTTTAATGTTTTCTACTGTCTAGAGAGGATTCGAATTGTGTGTTTGCCCTCTTTAGCTTCTCCTCTATCATCTCTGATCATCCATCTCAGATTAAGACATCAGCACTCATTCCTACCTTGCCCCTTAGATCCCCCTGTGAAAACTGTGCTCAATCCCCGCACTTTGAATTGCACTTCCACCAATTGCCACCAAAACCCCCACAAATCATCAAATCAAACCCCTTATCAATTTACTAGCCTAAAATCTTTATTCTTAATTGGTCAGCCTAATCCTATTGAAAGATCTATCAAATCTGACCCGAGAGAGCCTTCTCATACCTCGTAGGGCTAGCTACGAGGTGAAATGGTTTGATGTAGCCTTGAGAGTTTGTCTATCTCAGCCTAGGTGAATTCCAAGCGCTAACATATTGGCGACCATACTGGGGAGAACATATTAATCGTTTGCTCATTGTCGTGTTATTTCATAAGTCTTAGACGGAGCCTGAAGTTACGCCAGGAGCCTTCGAAAACGCTCTTGTTTTACATCAGCGCAAGTAGATAAACGCTGCTTCAGTCTATCTCCGTGGGATTTGTGAACATAGCGCTTCATTGACACTTTACCCCAGTACATGTATCAAGTTCAGATCTGATTGTTGATGGTGAACAACGATCAGACACTTGAAAGGCTGAAATCATTCACTTGGCGACTCTAAAATATTTTCGAGATCAGATCCAAAGACTCCACTGGAGGATGATCCCGACCAGCAGAAACATGAAAGGAGAATATGGCAAGATCAGGTACTCAAGTTGGAATTTCATCCAAGACATTTTGTTCTTTGTCATAAATTATTTCTTCTCTTTTCCCACGAATGTCAAGAAGGCTTTGCAAAGTATAATGTATTTGAGAAGAGATCCTCGACCTACAGTTAATTCTTTTCCTTCGAAGATTGTGAATACTAAAGATTTGCATACCTTTGAGCTTGATCAAGATCCTTTTTCCGAATTTTGTAATGATCATCTTCAAATTGATGAGCCCCAAGAGACCAAGATCGATTTTATATCTGCTGTAAATACCCCTATACCTTGTAGAATTCCAGATCGGTATAAGCCTCTTGTTTTACCTTCTTTTCTTCATCCTTTCCCCAAAAATTATGATCTATACTTGCCGAGGTTTGACGATGAATGTAAGAATGTCAACGCTGAGCAACATGTGCAGAATTTTGAGTTATTTCTTGACCTTTTTGAAGTTGATGATGAAGATGTTAGTATGAGGCTTTTTGCTCTTTCTTTGCAAGCTGAAGTTAAGAGTTGGTTCAAAACCCTGCCTGATGCAAGCATCTCAGATTTCCAGCAGTTCGTCAAAGTTTTTCTCGATAGGTGGATGATTGGGCGAAACCTTTTCTTGATTGTAGAAGAGTATAACCAGCTCAAAAGATTGCCAGGGGAGACAGTACAACAGTTTTCGGCCAAATTTAATCAAGTTGATTATTCAATGCCAGCTGATATAAGGCCTACTCCTAGATCTACTCTCTTGCACTATCCGGGTGCCTTTGATCCGAAGATGGAGTTTCAGCTGAGGGAAAAGGATATTGCAACACTTCACGAGATGCAAAATTGTGCAGTAAGTGTAGAAGCGCATCTGCTGATCCGACGGGCAAGGATGAAAGAAGAAGAGATGAAAAGCATAGATCCAGCCGAATCTCTAGAGGTAAAGCTTGACGTTTTGGTAAGTGCAGTGGAGGAGATGATGCAAAGAATCAACACAAGGAATGATTATAATTTTCATGGCTCGCTGATTGAAGAAGAACAAGTTGCTGATCCAAAACATTTTGTTTCCCATCCTAGTTGTCATAGCACTTATAGTGATTGTTTTGTAGATCATCTTGGAGAAGAAAGAACTGTTGATATGACATGTATGCTTGATGACGTGTTTTATACCGATGATTTGCCTCAGTATGATCAGTATGATGATGATTATGTTCTCCAAACAGAAGCTAATCTTGCAGACAAATCAGCAGCTCGTTTGTGGGAGGAAGAAGTTCATTTTCAGTAGCTCGAATACAATGATCAGCCATCATATATCAGCTATGACAGTGACGAGGAAAGTGCAGCAAATTTTGAAGTAAGTGAAGGATCTTTGCCTTTTTGTTTTGATTCATGTCAGTTCATCAGAGACAACTTCCATGCAATCACAAATCCGTTGTTGACCAGTCTTGATTTGGATCCTCTTGAGCGCGATGAAAACTTTGTTCAAGACTTCTCATATTCAGATTTGCAACCCCCGAAAGCCATTGATTGTCAAATTGCAGATGATTTAATGATTCAAGGTGACTCCGTGCCATTCTGTTTTGAATCATTTCAGTTTTTGAAGGATCGATTGCATAGTACATCTTCAAATGAAAAGCCTATAACAAATCAACAGTCACTCAGTCTTAATGTTGAGGATGAAGGTCAGATTATAGATGAAGTTGTGGAAGATGAAATACATGATGTGATGATGCAGGAAGATTCTTTACCCTTTTGTTTCGAAGCATTTCAGTTTATAAGGCAGAATTTTCATATTGTCCCTAAAGAACAGAATGAGCAGCATGTAGGAAATCAGGTAGTCACATTGGAACCAATAGAAAATGGGTTGCAGCAGTCTTTTCAAGTTTTTCATGATCCAATAGCTGATGTTTTGGATGAGTTTTGCAGTCAAAGTCTTTCTCCATTTACTATGTGTGAGCTTGAAAAATGTGCTGATATGAATTTGATCCGGCAGCCAGTTTCTTCGTCATTTTCAGCAGGGGTCTTGTCACAAGGCTCAGATCAAAGTTTGCATGCATGGTATGAGGAAAAGAGAAGTAATCCATTGGATGAGCTAAGTTCCAGTGAGCTTGAATTTCAAGATCCTTATGCAGTGTTTTTGGAGGCGGATAGAGAGTTCATATCATTCAACGGATCTGTTTCTCAGTTGCCATCAGAGTTGCCTTTCAGTAGTTCTCTCTTGTTGCTCATAAACAAACATGTGTGGAGGTTTCAAACAGCAGACGAGATACTTACTTGGTTGCACTGGTTGTTTCATTTCACTTGATCCGCTGATGAATGAAGCTGTTAGGGTAGGTTGTGTTGAATAAGCTCCACTTTGAGCATCATTTTCAGTTTGTCGATTGTGTTTAAGTATCGAGTCAGTTTTTAGTTGAGTCATGAGTCCTTTATGAGTCAATTTTTAGTCTTGTTGTTAAGTTAGTTTGTGTCAGTTTTCAGTCATGCATTTCAGCTTGAGTTTATGACTCCATTGCCCAATGAATAAAGCACTGGTCTGCTCTCCCAAGAGGTCTGAGGTTCTTGGCACCTCCAAGGAGCTGCCATCCCCATTGGAGCCAATGTTAGTGTCGGTCTTGAGCCCTCCATCAGTGATCAATAACTCTTTGCATATGCATTTATAGGTGTCTCATCGGTGTCAGTCTTGCATCCCGCTAGGCATGCCATAACACTGAATGGAGGAGCTGGTCTTTGTTCCCTTCTTGGCTTTGCTGGATCAGGTCATACCACAATGAAATTGAGTCATGTTTGTTTTTATTTTTGTCTTGAGGTCCCAGGTCTTAGGTCTAGGATTCTGAGTCAAAATCACTGCAAGGTCATGAGTTCAAGTTCAGTGAGTGCCCAGCAAGCCAGAAGGAGGTATGTACATATGTTTCATTATTATTTTCATCAGCTACAGCTCATTTTATGCCTTGGATTTAAAATTTTTTAAGTCCAAGGTCATGTCAAATTTGTAAAAATAAAGAAATTTTCAAAAGTTTGCAAAAGTGCCGGCAACAGCCCTGGTTCCTTCGCCACAGTCCATCAGATGGTCAACCTGCAAAAAGAACGGAGTCAAACGCGTCAAAAGGCTCATTTCAGGACAAAAAGACTCTAAAACAGTGTTAAAGAGAAATGCAAAAGTCAAGACATTATAAAGTGAGTTTTTGAGTTAAATTTGTTTAAATATGAGCTTATAAAGGTAAATTCCCTCCTTGGAGGTCATCATAATGCATTTAAAGGCAAGAGAATACGAGTAAGAGAGATTGAAAGGCGATTTTAGCAACGTTTCTGCAGTTTCAGGGCTTGGAGTGGTGCGCGACCATTCTGGGGAGGTGCGCGACCACCTGGGTGGTGCGCGACCAAACGGAGGGCAGTGCGCTGTGTTAAAATACACGGGCGTGACCATTCCAATGGTGCGCGACCATTCCAGGGTGGTGCGCGACCATTTGGTCTGCCTTCACAAAAACTCACCCAAACTTCAATTTTCTTTCAAATTTGCTCGGATTTCTTCAAGGTATGCTTCCCTTATGATGTTTATAATCATGCCATGGATGAATAAGGAGGGTTATGGTCATTTTATCATGCAAGAAATTAATGAAAAATAGGTTAAGTGACTTGATGTCTTTGCAAGCTTATGTTAGGTTGTATTGTTTGTTTTTCAAGGTAATTTTTCCTTTATTCCCTTCCATTAGTTTCCCATTATAAATTCACATGTGTTAGAGTGTCATTTTCATTGATCTCATTTGCAAATTAATGCTAGACCCCATCCCAATTTCCTAAAAACCCTAACCCCTCCTAAACCCTATTTCAAATCCTAATTTCTCCCATGCATCCTACTCAAACCCTAACACTTTGTCACACAGCAAATTTATGTATAGAAAACACAACAAAATGAAAAAGGAATATGATGGCAAATGCACGCATATGAATATCACAAAAAACAGAGTAATATCACTATGCATAGCCTAGACAAGACAAGAGAAAAAGAGACATATTGCTGTGTAAAAATCAGAGGCAAGGTAACTAGGTGGCTGTCATGACAAAGTTAACAATATACAGCTGTACATGTTGTCAAAATGAACATTTTGTTGTGGTAAGGTTTGCATAAGAACATGGTATATTTCCCTAACCTCAAACTCTGTTTTCCTACCCTTCCCTTCATTAAAACCCTAATTCAATTGCTTATCCTTTCCCTAAAAATCCCAGTGCAATTGAAATCCCTCTTCCCTTTTGTCAACATGTAAATGAAGCTTTATTTCCCCTATGACAAAAAGCATTCATGAAGCTGCAAGTATTGTTTAAAGACCTGCTGTTATAGAGTATGGTTGGCAAAGGATTGTTAATGTATTTCCTAGTCCCAAAATCTAATTTCCTTTCTCCATCTATCTCCCTAAATCCCTTTCATGCCATTCATCTCTTTTCCCTTTCAAAATCTGTCATATAAACCCTTCCCCTCCCCTATGATCAATACAAGCAAAACCTCTTTTTCCCTTAGCATCCAAAGTCATTTTAAAATGTTGGAAAAACAGAGTAAAGTACATTCAAAGACAAAATTAAAAGAGCAGCCTATTGATTGTTCATTATTGATGTTCCCTTATATCCCTATGATCAATGCTCTCATTCCCTCCATCATGAAAATTTATATTGTCCTTTCCCTTGGTGATCATAACACAGTTTCCCTAAATAAAGTATTGATTTGCAAATGGTGAGAGATGGAATGACATGTTTAGCATTATGTGATGTTTTCCTTCAAAATTACCTGCTTATATATATTTTTCCCTTTCCTATATGTAAATTCCCTCCCCTAACATGTCCCTCATGATGTTTCCCCTTGAAAACAACATACTTCACAGCATTTTGCAGGCAGGGCAGCGGTCATTTTGACTTGTTGATTCCACCTTGCTCAATAACATCAGGTCAACCAATGAGACTAATGAGCAAGTGATGACCGGTCTTCTTCCACGGAGGTTGAGACACAGCAGAGGCTTTTAGAGAAGGCAAATCATGACAAAGAGCTGCTACGCAACATGAAAACACATTATTGGGTTGAAGATCCTTCAACGGCGGTTGAACGAGGCTCTCATGAGGAAAAAGAAAAGGACAAATCCCCGTATCTTGGCTGAGGCATCCCTCACTCATCATGGTACTCATTAGCCTTGATCTAGCATCAAAATCTGAAAATTTTGAGAATTTTGGAGCATTTTGCAAATTTTTGGTAAAATTACAGGTTTTGCCCACGGTTTGGTCTCACCCCGGGTGAGACCATTTTGGAGGACTGCTCGGAATTTTGAAAACTTGGCATTTTTGGAAAGGGCATGCAAAAATAAAAATTATCAATGCTTGGGAGAAGCCTGGTTTTGAGTTTTGAGCCTCCAAAAGCTCAAAATACATCAAAAAAATGACTTTCTGCCCACTTTTTGAGTTGCAGAAAGTGACCTTGGGAGAAATGGTTTTTTAGGGGTCAAATCAACACCAAATTCAGAAATTCCACTTGGGATGGAAAGTAGACAGGCCAAGCTTTCCAATGAGCCATCTTGCACCTGATTTGGACCAGTGGAACCCACTCAAAAACAGCTGTGAAGGGGCGCGACCAGAACTTCCAGGGGCGCGACCAGAACTTCCAGATTTGCCAGAATTCACATTTTTGGTCAAAAAACACTGTTTTGACTATGGTTGACTATTTTTACTTGTAGATGATGGATAAATGTAATATTTTCATGGCACTTTGATAGATTTTATCTCTCTTTACCCTTCTAGAAGCTTCCATGATGTAAAAAGTGAAAAATTAATGCATGGATGAGTTAGCTAAGTAATAGAGGCAAGTTGTTTGGCTGCCTATTTTCTAGTTCTTAGTTTAGAATTAGTTCAAACTGCTCCTAGGAAGCTGAGCTCGACCCCTAGAGGTGGGGAAAGGAGTTAGATGGTCTAGATGGTCTATATTATGCTCTCTCCTTCTCATTTTCATGGTTGGACTCTTGTGTAAGGAAGCTTTATTGTATATTGTGCATCTATTTCTGCAATTGAAGGCAAGGAAAGCCAGGGTTTTACAGACATCTTTGAGGATTCTTGTGGATCTGATTGTTGATGGTGTGTTCTCTACATGTTCTTGTAAGTTTGTTTATGTGTTTCACATCTCTCTTATGCTTCTAAATTGGACAGATGAAGTGGTAAAGTTTGAACTCATGTTTTGACATGCTCAGCTTTTTAGTTTGTTCAATTTTAATGTTTTCTACTGTCTAGAGAGGATTCGAATTGTGTGTTTGCCCTCTTTAGCTTCTCCTCTATCATCTCTGATCATCCATCTCAGATTAAGACATCAGCACTCATTCCTACCTTGCCCCTTAGATCCCCCTGTGAAAACTGTGCTCAATCCCCGCACTTTGAATTGCACTTCCACCAATTGCCACCAAAACCCCCACAAATCATCAAATCAAACCCCTTATCAATTTACTAGCCTAAAATCTTTATTCTTAATTGGTCAGCCTAATCCTATTGAAAGATCTATCAAATCTGACCCGAGAGAGCCTTCTCATACCTCGTAGGGCTAGCTACGAGGTGAAATGGTTTGATGTAGCCTTGAGAGTTTGTCTATCTCAGCCTAGGTGAATTCCAAGCGCTAACATATTGGCGACCATACTGGGGAGAACATATTAATCGTTTGCTCATTGTCGTGTTATTTCATAAGTCTTAGACGGAGCCTGAAGTTACGCTAGGAGCCTTCGAAAACGCTCTTGTTTTACATCAGCGCAAGTAGATAAACGCTGCTTCAGTCTATCTCCGTGGGATTTGTGAACATAGCGCTTCATTGACACTTTACCCCAGTACATGTATCAAGTTCAGATCTGATTGTTGATGGTGAACAACGATCAGACACTTGAAAGGCTGAAATCATTCACTTGGCGACTCTAAAATATTTTCGAGATCAGATCCAAAGACTCCACTGGAGGATGATCCCGACCAGCAGAAACATGAAAGGAGAATATGGCAAGATCAGGTACTCAAGTTGGAATTTCATCCAAGACATTTTGTTCTTTGTCATAAATTATTTCTTCTCTTTTCCCACGAATGTCAAGAAGGCTTTGCAAAGTATAATGTATTTGAGAAGAGATCCTCGACCTACAGTTAATTCTTTTCCTTCGAAGATTGTGAATACTAAAGATTTGCATACCTTTGAGCTTGATCAAGATCCTTTTTCCGAATTTTGTAATGATCATCTTCAAATTGATGAGCCCCAAGAGACCAAGATCGATTTTATATCTGCTGTAAATACCCCTATACCTTGTAGAATTCCAGATCGGTATAAGCCTCTTGTTTTACCTTCTTTTCTTCATCCTTTCCCCAAAAATTATGATCTATACTTGCCGAGGTTTGACGATGAATGTAAGAATGTCAACGCTGAGCAACATGTGCAGAATTTTGAGTTATTTCTTGACCTTTTTGAAGTTGATGATGAAGATGTTAGTATGAGGCTTTTTGCTCTTTCTTTGCAAGCTGAAGTTAAGAGTTGGTTCAAAACCCTGCCTGATGCAAGCATCTCAGATTTCCAGCAGTTCGTCAAAGTTTTTCTCGATAGGTGGATGATTGGGCGAAACCTTTTCTTGATTGTAGAAGAGTATAACCAGCTCAAAAGATTGCCAGGGGAGACAGTACAACAGTTTTCGGCCAGATTTAATCAAGTTTATTATTCAATGCCAGCTGATATAAGGCCTACTCCTAGATCTACTCTCTTGCACTATCCGGGTGCCTTTGATCCGAAGATGGAGTTTCAGCTGAGGGAAAAGGATATTGCAACACTTCACGAGATGCAAAATTGTGCAGTAAGTGTAGAAGCGCATCTGCTGATCCGACGGGCAAGGATGAAAGAAGAAGAGATGAAAAGCATAGATCCAGCCGAATCTCTAGAGGTAAAGCTTGACGTTTTGGTAAGTGCAGTGGAGGAGATGATGCAAAGAATCAACACAAGGAATGATTATAATTTTCATGGCTCGCTGATTGAAGAAGAACAAGTTGCTGATCCAAAACATTTTGTTTCCCATCCTAGTTGTCATAGCACTTATAGTGATTGTTTTGTAGATCATCTTGGAGAAGAAAGAACTGTTGATATGACATGTATGCTTGATGACGTGTTTTATACCGATGATTTGCCTCAGTATGATCAGTATGATGATGATTATGTTCTCCAAACAGAAGCTAATCTTGCAGACAAATCAGCAGCTCGTTTGTGGGAGGAAGAAGTTCATTTTCAGCAGCTCGAATACAATGATCAGCCATCATATATCAGCTATGACAGTGACGAGGAAAGTGCAGCAAATTTTGAAGTAAGTGAAGGATCTTTGCCTTTTTGTTTTGATTCATGTCAGTTCATCAGAGACAACTTCCATGCAATCACAAATCCGTTGTTGACCAGTCTTGATTTGGATCCTCTTGAGCGCGATGAAAACTTTGTTCAAGACTTCTCATATTCAGATTTGCAACCCCCGAAAGCCATTGATTGTCAAATTGCAGATGATTTAATGATTCAAGGTGACTCCGTGCCATTCTGTTTTGAATCATTTCAGTTTTTGAAGGATCGATTGCATAGTACATCTTCAAATGAAAAGCCTATAACAAATCAACAGTCACTCAGTCTTAATGTTGAGGATGAAGGTCAGATTATAGATGAAGTTGTGGAAGATGAAATACATGATGTGATGATGCAGGAAGATTCTTTACCCTTTTGTTTCGAAGCATTTCAGTTTATAAGGCAGAATTTTCATATTGTCCCTAAAGAACAGAATGAGCAGCATGTAGGAAATCAGGTAGTCACATTGGAACCAATAGAAAATGGGTTGCAGCAGTCTTTTCAAGTTTTTCATGATCCAATAGCTGATGTTTTGGATGAGTTTTGCAGTCAAAGTCTTTCTCCATTTACTATGTGTGAGCTTGAAAAATGTGCTGATATGAATTTGATCCAGCAGCCAGTTTCTTCGTCATTTTCAGCAGGGGTCTTGTCACAAGGCTCAGATCAAAGTTTGCATGCATGGTATGAGGAAAAGAGAAGTAATCCATTGGATGAGCTAAGTTCCAGTGAGCTTGAATTTCAAGATCCTTATGCAGTGTTTTTGGAGGCGGATAGAGAGTTCATATCATTCAACGGATCTGTTTCTCAGTTGCCATCAGAGTTGCCTTTCAGTAGTTCTCTCTTGTTGCTCATAAACAAACATGTGTGGAGGTTTCAAACAGCAGACGAGATACTTACTTGGTTGCACTGGTTGTTTCATTTCACTTGATCCGCTGATGAATGAAGCTGTTAGGGTAGGTTGTGTTGAATAAGCTCCACTTTGAGCATCATTTTCAGTTTGTCGATTGTGTTTAAGTATCGAGTCAGTTTTTAGTTGAGTCATGAGTCCTTTATGAGTCAATTTTTAGTCTTGTTGTTAAGTTAGTTTGTGTCAGTTTTCAGTCATGCATTTCAGCTTGAGTTTATGACTCCATTGCCCAATGAATAAAGCACTGGTCTGCTCTCCCAAGAGGTCTGAGGTTCTTGGCACCTCCAAGGAGCTGCCATCCCCATTGGAGCCAATGTTAGTGTCGGTCTTGAGCCCTCCATCAGTGATCAATAACTCTTTGCATATGCATTTATAGGTGTCTCATCGGTGTCAGTCTTGCATCCCGCTAGGCATGCCATAACACTGAATGGAGGAGCTGGTCTTTGTTCCCTTCTTGGCTTTGCTGGATCAGGTCATACCACAATGAAATTGAGTCATGTTTGTTTTTATTTTTGTCTTGAGGTCCCAGGTCTTAGGTCTAGGATTCTGAGTCAAAATCACTGCAAGGTCATGAGTTCAAGTTCAGTGAGTGCCCAGCAAGCCAGAAGGAGGTATGTACATATGTTTCATTATTATTTTCATCAGCTACAGCTCATTTTATGCCTTGGATTTAAAATTTTTTAAGTCCAAGGTCATGTCAAATTTGTAAAAATAAAGAAATTTTCAAAAGTTTGCAAAAGTGCCGGCAACAGCCCTGGTTCCTTCGCCACAGTCCATCAGATGGTCAACCTGCAAAAAGAACGGAGTCAAACGCGTCAAAAGGCTCATTTCAGGACAAAAAGACTCTAAAACAGTGTTAAAGAGAAATGCAAAAGTCAAGACATTATAAAGTGAGTTTTTGAGTTAAATTTGTTTAAATATGAGCTTATAAAGGTAAATTCCCTCCTTGGAGGTCATCATAATGCATTTAAAGGCAAGAGAATACGAGTAAGAGAGATTGAAAGGCGATTTTAGCAACGTTTCTGCAGTTTCAGGGCTTGGAGTGGTGCGCGACCATTCTGGGGAGGTGCGCGACCACCTGGGTGGTGCGCGACCAAACGGAGGGCAGTGCGCTGTGTTAAAATACACGGGCGCGACCATTCCAATGGTGCGCGACCATTCCAGGGTGGTGCGCGACCATTTGGTCTGCCTTCACAAAAACTCACCCAAACTTCAATTTTCTTTCAAATTTGCTCGGATTTCTTCAAGGTATGCTTCCCTTATGATGTTTATAATCATGCCATGGATGAATAAGGAGGGTTATGGTCATTTTATCATGCAAGAAATTAATGAAAAATAGGTTAAGTGACTTGATGTCTTTGCAAGCTTATGTTAGGTTGTATTGTTTGTTTTTCAAGGTAATTTTTCCTTTATTCCCTTCCATTAGTTTCCCATTATAAATTCACATGTGTTAGAGTGTCATTTTCATTGATCTCATTTGCAAATTAATGCTAGACCCCATCCCAATTTCCTAAAAACCCTAACCCCTCCTAAACCCTATTTCAAATCCTAATTTCTCCCATGCATCCTACTCAAACCCTAACACTTTGTCACACAACAAATTTATGTATAGAAAACACAACAAAATGAAAAAGGAATATGATGGCAAATGCACGCATATGAATATCACAAAAAACAGAGTAATATCACTATGCATAGCCTAGACAAGACAAGAGAAAAAGAGACATATTGCTGTGTAAAAATCAGAGGCAAGGTAACTAGGTGGCTGTCATGACAAAGTTAACAATATACAGCTGTACATGTTGTCAAAATGAACATTTTGCTGTGGTAAGGTTTGCATAAGAACATGGTATATTTCCCTAACCTCAAACTCTGTTTTCCTACCCTTCCCTTCATTAAAACCCTAATTCAATTGCTTATCCTTTCCCTAAAAATCCCAGTGCAATTGAAATCCCTCTTCCCTTTTGTCAACATGTAAATGAAGCTTTATTTCCCCTATGACAAAAAGCATTCATGAAGCTGCAAGTATTGTTTAAAGACCTGCTGTTATAGAGTATGGTTGGCAAAGGATTGTAAATGTATTTCCTAGTCCCAAAATCTAATTTCCTTTCTCCATCTATCTCCCTAAATTCCTTTCATGCCATTCATCTCTTTTCCCTTTCAAAATCTGTCATATAAACCCTTCCCCTCCCCTATGATCAATACAAGCAAAACCTCTTTTTCCCTTAGCATCCAAAGTCATTTTAAAATGTTGGAAAAACAGAGTAAAGTACATTCAAAGACAAAATTAAAAGAGCAGCCTATTGATTGTTCATTATTGATGTTCCCTTATATCCCTATGATCAATGCTCTCATTCCCTCCATCATGAAAATTTATATTGTCCTTTCCCTTGGTGATCATAACACAGTTTCCCTAAATAAAGTATTGATTTGCAAATGGTGAGAGATGGAATGACATGTTTAGCATTATGTGATGTTTTCCTTCAAAATTCCCTGCTTATATATATTTTTCCCTTTCCTATATGTAAATTCCCTCCCCTAACATGTCCCTCATGATGTTTCCCCTTGAAAACAACATACTTCACAGCATTTTGCAGGCAGGGCAGCGGTCATTTTGACTTGTTGATTCCACCTTGCTCAATAACATCAGGTCAACCAATGAGACTAATGAGCAAGTGATGACCGGTCTTCTTCCACGGAGGTTGAGACACAGCAGAGGCTTTTAGAGAAGGCAAATCATGACAAAGAGCTGCTACGCAACATGAAAACACATTATTGGGTTGAAGATCCTTCAACGGCGGTTGAACGAGGCTCTCATGAGGAAAAAGAAAAGGACAAATCCCCGTATCTTGGCTGAGGCATCCCTCACTCATCATGGTACTCATTAGCCTTGATCTAGCATCAAAATCTGAAAATTTTGAGAATTTTGGAGCATTTTGCAAATTTTTGGTAAAATTACAGGTTTTGCCCACGGTTTGGTCTCACCCCGGGTGAGACCATTTTGGAGGACTGCTCGGAATTTTGAAAACTTGGCATTTTTGGAAAGGGCATGCAAAAATAAAAATTATCAATGCTTGGGAGAAGCCTGGTTTTGAGTTTTGAGCCTCCAAAAGCTCAAAATACATCAAAAAAATGACTTTCTGCCCACTTTTTGAGTTGCAGAAAGTGACCTTGGGAGAAATGGTTTTTTAGGGGTCAAATCAACACCAAATTCAGAAATTCCACTTGGGATGGAAAGTAGACAGGCCAAGCTTTCCAATGAACCATCTTGCACCTGATTTGGACCAGTGGAACCCACTCAAAAACAGCTGTGAAGGGGCGCGACCAGAACTTCCAGGGGCGCGACCAGAACTTCCAGATTTGCCAGAATTCACATTTTTGGTCAAAAAACACTGTTTTGACTATGGTTGACTATTTTTACTTGTAGATGATGGATAAATGTAATATTTTCATGGCACTTTGATAGATTTTATCTCTCTTTACCCTTCTAGAAGCTTCCATGATGTAAAAAGTGAAAAATTAATGCATGGATGAGTTAGCTAAGTAATAGAGGCAAGTTGTTTGGCTGCCTATTTTCTAGTTCTTAGTTTAGAATTAGTTCAAACTGCTCCTAGGAAGCTGAGCTCGACCCCTAGAGGTGGGGAAAGGAGTTAGATGGTCTAGATGGTCTATATTATGCTCTCTCCTTCTCATTTTCATGGTTGGACTCTTGTGTAAGGAAGCTTTATTGTATATTGTGCATCTATTTCTGCAATTGAAGGCAAGGAAAGCCAGGGTTTTACAGACATCTTTGAGGATTCTTGTGGATCTGATTGTTGATGGTGTGTTCTCTACATGTTCTTGTAAGTTTGTTTATGTGTTTCACATCTCTCTTATGCTTCTAAATTGGACAGATGAAGTGGTAAAGTTTGAACTCATGTTTTGACATGCTCAGCTTTTTAGTTTGTTCAATTTTAATGTTTTCTACTGTCTAGAGAGGATTCGAATTGTGTGTTTGCCCTCTTTAGCTTCTCCTCTATCATCTCTGATCATCCATCTCAGATTAAGACATCAGCACTCATTCCTACCTTGCCCCTTAGATCCCCCTGTGAAAACTGTGCTCAATCCCCGCACTTTGAATTGCACTTCCACCAATTGCCACCAAAACCCCCACAAATCATCAAATCAAACCCCTTATCAATTTACTAGCCTAAAATCTTTATTCTTAATTGGTCAGCCTAATCCTATTGAAAGATCTATCAAATCTGACCCGAGAGAGCCTTCTCATACCTTGTAGGGCTAGCTACGAGGTGAAATGGTTTGATGTAGCCTTGAGAGTTTGTCTATCTCAGCCTAGGTGAATTCCAAGCGCTAACATATTGGCGACCATACTGGGGAGAACATATTAATCGTTTGCTCATTGTCGTGTTATTTCATAAGTCTTAGACGGAGCCTGAAGTTACGCCAGGAGCCTTCGAAAACGCTCTTGTTTTACATCAGCGCAAGTAGATAAACGCTGCTTCAGTCTATCTCCGTGGGATTTGTGAACATAGCGCTTCATTGACACTTTACCCCAGTACATGTATCAAGTTCAGATCTGATTGTTGATGGTGAACAACGATCAGACACTTGAAAGGCTGAAATCATTCACTTGGCGACTCTAAAATATTTTCGAGATCAGATCCAAAGACTCCACTGGAGGATGATCCCGACCAGCAGAAACATGAAAGGAGAATATGGCAAGATCAGGTACTCAAGTTGGAATTTCATCCAAGACATTTTGTTCTTTGTCATAAATTATTTCTTCTCTTTTCCCACGAATGTCAAGAAGGCTTTGCAAAGTATATTGTATTTGAGAAGAGATCCTCGACCTACAGTTAATTCTTTTCCTTCGAAGATTGTGAATACTAAAGATTTGCATACCTTTGAGCTTGATCAAGATCCTTTTTCCGAATTTTGTAATGATCATCTTCAAATTGATGAGCCCCAAGAGACCAAGATCGATTTTATATCTGCTGTAAATACCCCTATACCTTGTAGAATTCCAGATCGGTATAAGCCTCTTGTTTTACCTTCTTTTCTTCATCCTTTCCCCAAAAATTATGATCTATACTTGCCGAGGTTTGACGATGAATGTAAGAATGTCAACGCTGAGCAACATGTGCAGAATTTTGAGTTATTTCTTGACCTTTTTGAAGTTGATGATGAAGATGTTAGTATGAGGCTTTTTGCTCTTTCTTTGCAAGCTGAAGTTAAGAGTTGGTTCAAAACCCTGCCTGATGCAAGCATCTCAGATTTCCAGCAGTTCGTCAAAGTTTTTCTCGATAGGTGGATGATTGGGCGAAACCTTTTCTTGATTGTAGAAGAGTATAACCAGCTCAAAAGATTGCCAGGGGAGACAGTACAACAGTTTTCGGCCAGATTTAATCAAGTTTATTATTCAATGCCAGCTGATATAAGGCCTACTCCTAGATCTACTCTCTTGCACTATCCGGGTGCCTTTGATCCGAAGATGGAGTTTCAGCTGAGGGAAAAGGATATTGCAACACTTCACGAGATGCAAAATTGTGCAGTAAGTGTAGAAGCGCATCTGCTGATCCGACGGGCAAGGATGAAAGAAGAAGAGATGAAAAGCATAGATCCAGCCGAATCTCTAGAGGTAAAGCTTGACGTTTTGGTAAGTGCAGTGGAGGAGATGATGCAAAGAATCAACACAAGGAATGATTATAATTTTCATGGCTCGCTGATTGAAGAAGAACAAGTTGCTGATCCAAAACATTTTGTTTCCCATCCTAGTTGTCATAGCACTTATAGTGATTGTTTTGTAGATCATCTTGGAGAAGAAAGAACTGTTGATATGACATGTATGCTTGATGACGTGTTTTATACCGATGATTTGCCTCAGTATGATCAGTATGATGATGATTATGTTCTCCAAACAGAAGCTAATCTTGCAGACAAATCAACAGCTCGTTTGTGGGAGGAAGAAGTTCATTTTCAGCAGCTCGAATACAATGATCAGCCATCATATATCAGCTATGACAGTGACGAGGAAAGTGCAGCAAATTTTGAAGTAAGTGAAGGATCTTTGCCTTTTTGTTTTGATTCATGTCAGTTCATCAGAGACAACTTCCATGCAATCACAAATCCGTTGTTGACCAGTCTTGATTTGGATCCTCTTGAGCGCGATGAAAACTTTGTTCAAGACTTCTCATATTCAGATTTGCAACCCCCGAAAGCCATTGATTGTCAAATTGCAGATGATTTAATGATTCAAGGTGACTCCGTGCCATTCTGTTTTGAATCATTTCAGTTTTTGAAGGATCGATTGCATAGTACATCTTCAAATGAAAAGCCTATAACAAATCAACAGTCACTCAGTCTTAATGTTGAGGATGAAGGTCAGATTATAGATGAAGTTGTGGAAGATGAAATACATGATGTGATGATGCAGGAAGATTCTTTACCCTTTTGTTTCGAAGCATTTCAGTTTATAAGGCAGAATTTTCATATTGTCCCTAAAGAACAGAATGAGCAGCATGTAGGAAATCAGGTAGTCACATTGGAACCAATAGAAAATGGGTTGCAGCAGTCTTTTCAAGTTTTTCATGATCCAATAGCTGATGTTTTGGATGAGTTTTGCAGTCAAAGTCTTTCTCCATTTACTATGTGTGAGCTTGAAAAATGTGCTGATATGAATTTGATCCGGCAGCCAGTTTCTTCGTCATTTTCAGCAGGGGTCTTGTCACAAGGCTCAGATCAAAGTTTGCATGCATGGTATGAGGAAAAGAGAAGTAATCCATTGGATGAGCTAAGTTCCAGTGAGCTTGAATTTCAAGATCCTTATGCAGTGTTTTTGGAGGCGGATAGAGAGTTCATATCATTCAACGGATCTGTTTCTCAGTTGCCATCAGAGTTGCCTTTCAGTAGTTCTCTCTTGTTGCTCATAAACAAACATGTGTGGAGGTTTCAAACAGCAGACGAGATACTTACTTGGTTGCACTGGTTGTTTCATTTCACTTGATCCGCTGATGAATGAAGCTGTTAGGGTAGGTTGTGTTGAATAAGCTCCACTTTGAGCATCATTTTCAGTTTGTCGATTGTGTTTAAGTATCGAGTCAGTTTTTAGTTGAGTCATGAGTCCTTTATGAGTCAATTTTTAGTCTTGTTGTTAAGTTAGTTTGTGTCAGTTTTCAGTCATGCATTTCAGCTTGAGTTTATGACTCCATTGCCCAATGAATAAAGCACTGGTCTGCTCTCCCAAGAGGTCTGAGGTTCTTGGCACCTCCAAGGAGCTGCCATCCCCATTGGAGCCAATGTTAGTGTCGGTCTTGAGCCCTCCATCAGTGATCAATAACTCTTTGCATATGCATTTATAGGTGTCTCATCGGTGTCAGTCTTGCATCCCGCTAGGCATGCCATAACACTGAATGGAGGAGCTGGTCTTTGTTCCCTTCTTGGCTTTGCTGGATCAGGTCATACCACAATGAAATTGAGTCATGTTTGTTTTTATTTTTGTCTTGAGGTCCCAGGTCTTAGGTCTAGGATTCTGAGTCAAAATCACTGCAAGGTCATGAGTTCAAGTTCAGTGAGTGCCCAGCAAGCCAGAAGGAGGTATGTACATATGTTTCATTATTATTTTCATCAGCTACAGCTCATTTTATGCCTTGGATTTAAAATTTTTTAAGTCCAAGGTCATGTCAAATTTGTAAAAATAAAGAAATTTTCAAAAGTTTGCAAAAGTGCCGGCAACAGCCCTGGTTCCTTCGCCACAGTCCATCAGATGGTCAACCTGCAAAAAGAACGGAGTCAAACGCGTCAAAAGGCTCATTTCAGGACAAAAAGACTCTAAAACAGTGTTAAAGAGAAATGCAAAAGTCAAGACATTATAAAGTGAGTTTTTGAGTTAAATTTGTTTAAATATGAGCTTATAAAGGTAAATTCCCTCCTTGGAGGTCATCATAATGCATTTAAAGGCAAGAGAATACGAGTAAGAGAGATTGAAAGGCGATTTTAGCAACGTTTCTGCAGTTTCAGGGCTTGGAGTGGTGCGCGACCATTCTGGGGAGGTGCGCGACCACCTGGGTGGTGCGCGACCAAACGGAGGGCAGTGCGCTGTGTTAAAATACACGGGCGCGACCATTCCAATGGTGCGCGACCATTCCAGGGTGGTGCGCGACCATTTGGTCTGCCTTCACAAAAACTCACCCAAACTTCAATTTTCTTTCAAATTTGCTCGGATTTCTTCAAGGTATGCTTCCCTTATGATGTTTATAATCATGCCATGGATGAATAAGGAGGGTTATGGTCATTTTATCATGCAAGAAATTAATGAAAAATAGGTTAAGTGACTTGATGTCTTTGCAAGCTTATGTTAGGTTGTATTGTTTGTTTTTCAAGGTAATTTTTCCTTTATTCCCTTCCATTAGTTTCCCATTATAAATTCACATGTGTTAGAGTGTCATTTTCATTGATCTCATTTGCAAATTAATGCTAGACCCCATCCCAATTTCCTAAAAACCCTAACCCCTCCTAAACCCTATTTCAAATCCTAATTTCTCCCATGCATCCTACTCAAACCCTAACACTTTGTCACACAGCAAATTTATGTATAGAAAACACAACAAAATGAAAAAGGAATATGATGGCAAATGCACGCATATGAATATCACAAAAAACAGAGTAATATCACTATGCATAGCCTAGACAAGACAAGAGAAAAAGAGACATATTGCTGTGTAAAAATCAGAGGCAAGGTAACTAGGTGGCTGTCATGACAAAGTTAACAATATACAGCTGTACATGTTGTCAAAATGAACATTTTGCTGTGGTAAGGTTTGCATAAGAACATGGTATATTTCCCTAACCTCAAACTCTGTTTTCCTACCCTTCCCTTCATTAAAACCCTAATTCAATTGCTTATCCTTTCCCTAAAAATCCCAGTGCAATTGAAATCCCTCTTCCCTTTTGTCAACATGTAAATGAAGCTTTATTTCCCCTATGACAAAAAGCATTCATGAAGCTGCAAGTATTGTTTAAAGACCTGCTGTTATAGAGTATGGTTGGCAAAGGATTGTTAATGTATTTCCTAGTCCCAAAATCTAATTTCCTTTCTCCATCTATCTCCCTAAATCCCTTTCATGCCATTCATCTCTTTTCCCTTTCAAAATCTGTCATATAAACCCTTCCCCTCCCCTATGATCAATACAAGCAAAACCTCTTTTTCCCTTAGCATCCAAAGTCATTTTAAAATGTTGGAAAAACAGAGTAAAGTACATTCAAAGACAAAATTAAAAGAGCAGCCTATTGATTGTTCATTATTGATGTTCCCTTATATCCCTATGATCAATGCTCTCATTCCCTCCATCATGAAAATTTATATTGTCCTTTCCCTTGGTGATCATAACACAGTTTCCCTAAATAAAGTATTGATTTGCAAATGGTGAGAGATGGAATGACATGTTTAGCATTATGTGATGTTTTCCTTCAAAATTCCCTGCTTATATATATTTTTCCCTTTCCTATATGTAAATTCCCTCCCCTAACATGTCCCTCATGATGTTTCCCCTTGAAAACAACATACTTCACAGCATTTTGCAGGCAGGGCAGCGGTCATTTTGACTTGTTGATTCCACCTTGCTCAATAACATCAGGTCAACCAATGAGACTAATGAGCAAGTGATGACCGGTCTTCTTCCACGGAGGTTGAGACACAGCAGAGGCTTTTAGAGAAGGCAAATCATGACAAAGAGCTGCTACGCAACATGAAAACACATTATTGGGTTGAAGATCCTTCAACGGCGGTTGAACGAGGCTCTCATGAGGAAAAAGAAAAGGACAAATCCCCGTATCTTGGCTGAGGCATCCCTCACTCATCATGGTACTCATTAGCCTTGATCTAGCATCAAAATCTGAAAATTTTGAGAATTTTGGAGCATTTTGCAAATTTTTGGTAAAATTACAGGTTTTGCCCACGGTTTGGTCTCACCCCGGGTGAGACCATTTTGGAGGACTGCTCGGAATTTTGAAAACTTGGCATTTTTGGAAAGGGCATGCAAAAATAAAAATTACCAATGCTTGGGAGAAGCCTGGTTTTGAGTTTTGAGCCTCCAAAAGCTCAAAATACATCAAAAAAATGACTTTCTGCCCACTTTTTGAGTTGCAGAAAGTGACCTTGGGAGAAATGGTTTTTTAGGGGTCAAATCAACACTAAATTCAGAAATTCCACTTGGGATGGAAAGTAGACAGGCCAAGCTTTCCAATGAGCCATCTTGCACCTGATTTGGACCAGTGAAACCCACTCAAAAACAGCTGTGAAGGGGCGCGACCAGAACTTCCAGATTTGCCAGAATTCACATTTTTGGTCAAAAAACACTGTTTTGACTATGGTTGACTATTTTTACTTGTAGATGATGGATAAATGTAATATTTTCATGGCACTTTGATAGATTTTATCTCTCTTTACCCTTCTAGAAGCTTCCATGATGTAAAAAGTGAAAAATTAATGCATGGATGAGTTAGCTAAGTAATAGAGGCAAGTTGTTTGGCTGCCTATTTTCTAGTTCTTAGTTTAGAATTAGTTCAAACTGCTCCTAGGAAGCTGAGATCGACCCCTAGAGGTGGGGAAAGGAGTTAGATGGTCTAGATGGTCTATATTATGCTCTCTCCTTCTCATTTTCATGGTTGGACTCTTGTGTAAGGAAGCTTTATTGTATATTGTGCATCTATTTCTGCAATTGAAGGCAAGGAAAGCCAGGGTTTTACAGACATCTTTGAGGATTCTTGTGGATCTGATTGTTGATGGTGTGTTCTCTACATGTTCTTGTAAGTTTGTTTATGTGTTTCACATCTCTCTTATGCTTCTAAATTGGACAGATGAAGTGGTAAAGTTTGAACTCATGTTTTGACATGCTCAGCTTTTTAGTTTGTTCAATTTTAATGTTTTCTACTGTCTAGAGAGGATTTGAATTGTGTGTTTTCCCTCTTTAGCTTCTCCTCTATCATCTCTGATCATCCATCTCAGATTAAGACATCAGCACTCATTCCTACCTTGCCCCTTAGATCCCCCTGTGAAAACTGTGCTCAATCCCCGCACTTTGAATTGCACTTCCACCAATTGCCACCAAACCCCCACAAATCATCAAATCAAACCCCTTATCAATTTACTAGCCTAAAATCTTTATTCTTAATTGGTCAGCCTAATCCTATTGAAAGATCTATCAAATCTGACCCGAGAGAGCCTTCTCATACCTCGTAGGGCTAGCTACGAGGTGAAATGGTTTGATGTAGCCTTGAGAGTTTGTCTATCTCAGCCTAGGTGAATTCCAAGCGCTAACAATATGTATCACTCTCACTGGTCCCAAACCAGTACTGCACTGATTCAAAGTCATTCTTAGAGTGCGTACCACTGGTCCCAGACCAGTCTTAACCGACTCGAAGTCAGCGTCATAGTAGGTACCACTCCTACCACTGGTCCCAGACCAGTATCATTGATCACATATCAATGAAGGTCATCCTAGTGTAGGGAGTACAGTAGATACAGTGATGCGTCCATCGATACTACTATGGTCCCTAACTTCATTTCCCTGCTCATTGATCAGATCAGAGGTACTTCCCATGAGTCCCTGACTGCATGGATAGGATGCCTTGACAGAAGAACTTAATCAATCCCATCCTCACAGGAGAACTAATCATGCTGCTACACAATCGCCATGGAGAACACATCATCCAGGCCTCATAGGAGAACTAATCATCCTACTACATAATCGTCATGGAGAACACATCAACCAGACCTCACAAGAGAACTAATCATCCTGCTACATAATCGTCATGGAGAAAACATCATCCAGACCTCACAGGAGAACTAATCATCCTGCTACATAATCGTCATGGAGAACACATCATCCAGACCTCATAGGAGAACCAATCATCCTACTACATAGGAGAGAAAATCATCGTGTCCCACAAGAGAGCAAATCATCTTGTCCCACAAGAGAGCGAATCATCTTGTCCATAGGAGAGCAAATCATCCTGTCCATAGGAGAGCGAATCATCCTGTCTCACAAGAGAGTGAATCATCTTGTCCCGCAAGAGAGTGAATCATCTTGTCCACAGGAGAGTGAATCATCCTGTCCACAAGAGAGCAAATCATCCTTCCTCACAAGAGAGTGAGTCATCTTGTCCCACAAGAGAGCGAAGCATCTTGTCCACAGGAGAGTGAATCATCCTGTCCACAGGAGAGCGAATCATCCTGTCTCACAAGAGAGTGAATTATCTTGTCCCACAAGAGAGTGAATCATCTTGTCCACAGGAGAGCGAATCATCCTGTCCACAGTATGCACCACTAGGGGAGGGTGAGTCACCCTGTGGTCGTATGTTGCTCTAGTAAGAACTGCAAGCCCCCAGAGCTCCCAGAGCTTAATGTATGCAACATGCAGGACCCTTTTACAAGAGTCTCTCAACGACTCCAAGTCGTTCAAGAAAATCACAAATATGATCTTTCCTCGGGGCTCTGACAAAGTGTAGCGACCTGTATATCATCTCAGTGCGATGGAGCCTCCTTGCTCATCGACTTACCATATCCCATATAAGGTAGTATCTGATGTCTATCTGCTGCAGCAATCATTGAATACGGGATTCCTTAATACTCGAATCCCATCTCTGGTTGTCACAGAGAATCACAGTGGTATTCATCATGTGTGCTCATTGAAGAGTTTCCACAACCAGGCAACTTCATACGAGGTCATACTCGTAGTTATGTATTCGGTCTCTGTGTTACTTATAACAACTGATTTATGCTTCCTACTCACCCATGATATCGAAGAAGAATCTAAAGAGAACCATCACTAAGAAGTTCTCTAGTGATCCTTCACACTGCCTGCCCAGTCAGCATTCGAATAATCATGCAATTTTTATATTTCTGGTAGTGTATCTCAATCCATGATAGATTGTGCCCCAAATATATCTCAGAAGATTCTTGGCACCAATCCAGTGAGACTCAACCAAATATGATCTCACCATGCTAACTATAAAACATATGTCTGGAATCCAACTCCCTCTTACTTCTGAAAATGAGAGGGTTTGCACTTGTCAAAAATAGTTCGCCCACATAAGGTGCCGGTATGAGAGGTCTATCATCCACAACCTTCGGGTAATGGTTTGGATCGGTTTCACTCCTAGTGAATCTTAGCTTCATCAAATAGCTATCAATCCTCTCATACTATGCCAAGGGTGTTTTGCTTCAAGCCATAAGGGGCTTTCTTCCACCTGTATACATGGGATTCTTGTTCATGAATCTCAAACTCCACGGGTTGTTCCAAACCTGTGGCCTTGCTACCTGAGGGAAATGGTCCCCTTCTAAGATTTTCCTTCGGTACATTTCAGACATGTACTTTCATGCTCCTTTTGAATTCAGGCTTCCTTGTCACCATCTGACTCATAGACCTCCAATGTTATGTGTTAATGGACATGGTCCCCAGTGGACTTCCTACAACCCTAAACTCAAAAATATCTTCGAAAATTCAATTTTCAAACACGTACCTTTCCATTGACGAATGCCACCATAAAACCTTTGACTTCCATTCCCTTTTCGAGATAGGTGGCATCGGCTCCAAGTAAATCCACGATTGTTTCCATCTCTACCAATTTAGAGAGTGCACCCTTCTATCCGATGAAGTGCCTTAAAGCACTACAATCAATATGCTAGATTCTACAAGATAACACTTCTTTATCTTATCAGAAACAATATTTGATTCTTCATACTTGGGGTTCCTTTTTTTCTTTGAAGAGTCGACCAATTTTCCTTAATGAACTAAATTACCTGTCATTCTTTTGAATATGTCCCAGGAATGATCATCAAGTGATGTGTCCCTGCCATTTGGACACTCATTCTCATAATGGCTGAACTTATTGTAACCAAGGCATCCGCCTTTCCTTCCACCCTTAGATCCAAACTTCCCAATAAAATTATGTTTAGATGGGTCATCAGAAACTTTTTCTATGCCATTCTGTTTAGGAGTATAGTAGTCTCCCTCTTAAAGCAAGCCTCTACATATAATACATCCTAATTTCTAGCCTTCTTGAATGGTTGTCCTCTTCCTTGATTTCCAACACTCCTTTTACCTCTGCTATTAGATTTGCCATTCCTTTGAATACCATGAGAGGGATTTTGATCATCGTCCTGGTGTGAGTCCTTTCTATCAGGGCTCTCCCTTACATAGTGACCTACTTTATCACAAATGTAACATTGTCCTTTCCTTCTTAAATGCATCTAGCCATTAATTCCTCAAAACTAGGGATTACATTATTATTTAGAAGAGTAGTCCTAAACACGTACCATTCAGATGGTAATCCTCCAAGAGTCATGAGTGCCCTTTCCCTATCAAAAATAGTCTCCCCAATAGATAGGAGACCATTCCTGATCTCGGTGATTCTAAAGAAGTATGCTTGCATACTCTCATCTTTTCCCTTCTTAATTTCCTTCAGCTTATTTCTAAGAAACAAGACTTGATTTGCATCATTAACTTTAAATAAACTCACCAGTCTATCGTAGATTTCCTTGGAGGTGTCCAGATGTAGGCCACCAAGCACTTGTCAATAGAGTCTCGGATGATCTTCTTTGCGTTGACTTCTCTGATTTTCCATTTGTTCCTGGTAGCAATGGATGCATTTGATGGAGGCTCAACAATATTGCCCCTCACATGGTCCAACACTCCTTGATCTTCTAAGGTTAGATAAATATACATCTTCCATCTGTGATAGTCAGCTTTCTCATGGAGCTTGTCCTCTGCAGGAAAGATTGATGAGGACCCCATAGTTCTTTTAGGATAGCCTTGCCAATCTTCTATTCGGTGATTGCTCTTGCTCTTGCTCGGGCTTTGTCTTCACCTCAGCTCTGATACCATGTCAAGTTATGGTATGTTCTATGCTTAGAGAAATTTACTTTTCTTACTTATTATTATTCATAGATTAGCAATCACATGTGCATAAGTAAAGTGCAGATAGAACATTAAACGATCAACAAAAAACAAGCCAAGACAAGAGACACAAGATGTGGCGGCTAGCTAGGGACAAACCCCACAATGTGTGGGGAAACCCTTTGATCAAATATTCTTTTATCCTCAATAATTTAGAAGATATAAATAGTACAATAAATCTTATTTATATCAGCAGTAGCAAACCCTAGATCAACAACATCAGCATTAGCGGTTTCATCATCAAAACTAGGGCAATCGATATCTCACAAACCAACTGTCATATCGGCTTGATTCCACCACCAAAAGTTGAGGCCTTTAGAGGAGGTATAGATGAACCTAAAACACAGTTCAGAAGAAGAGGGTTGATGGTCCATGCTAGTCAAATTTTGGATCTGCAGTTGCAGCTTCAGTTTCAGCAGCTTCCTTCAAACTAGGGCAGTCGATATCTCACAAACCAACCGTCAGATCGACTTGATTCCACCACCAAAATTTGCGGCCTTCAAAGGAGGTCCAAATGAACCTACATCATAGTTCAGAAGAGGAGGTTTGATGTTCCATGTTGGTCAAATCTTGGATCTACAGTTGCAACTTCAGTTTCAGCAGCTTCCTTCAACATGTGTGAGAGAGTCTCTTTTCTGCACAGTAGAGAAGAGTCTCTTTTCTGTGCAGGAGAGAGAGAGAGATGTGATGAGATGAGTGAGTGAAAATGAGGAAAAATACTCTTGTATTTATACACAATTGTTGATGTTTGAATAGATGCGACTGTTGGGCTTCTAAGCCTACATGAGTGTAGGTCAGCTTGATAATAATTCCATAATCAAAATAAATTCATATCTCCATAAATACCTATCAAAATCGGATGATATTTAGATCAATCCTACACCTCTCAACCAGAGGAATCTAATAAAAATATTATCAGCCATGAATAAGATGACCCACATGAAGTTTGTCCCTAGTTTCCAATTTTAACATCTTTGCTCCACTTGACTCCTAGAGGTAGGGTTGTTAATCTGCTAATTATTTCAGTATTAAGAGAGATAGCCAACCCCCTCACCACAGTGGTGGCACAGTCCTATGTTTGTGAATTCGAAGCCATGGAAAATTAAAAGGCAAGGTCATCATCACACCCTTTCAATAACTCGAAGAATCCTAACCACTGGTGTCTTCTAAAATGTCTACCACAGGAAGGTCTAGGTGGATTATCTTGGTATCTAAGGGCTCCCTTTTGTTAAACCCTCCCCAGATCTATTCTCTATGTTCTTAATTAAGTGAGAGAGATACACTTATTCTATAGCTTTAGTGTGTAATTTAGTGGCAGCACTGAGTTAAAAAATCCTTGTTAATGACAACTGCCTACATTCCCATTACTCTACTACTCAAAAAGACATTTTAATTTCATAATTAGACTGCCACTACTTGTAGAATTTGAAGTGAAATTTGTATGCAACCTAATGGATGGATGAAAGAGATGGTGGCACTTACCTTTTTTCAAGTAGTATGGGATGATTGTGGTAATTCAGAGATCAATTCGAACCTCTGTGGCTTTCCTCCACATTCTCAACCTTCCTGTAGCAGTCTCTCGACCCTCCTATAGCAATTGCAGGCTTGCTTATAGCTCCTTCCTATAGCAATTGCAGAACGGGGTTTTAAAACTCCTTGATGGCGCCCTGAGCTTGTCCTCTCCCTAAATTTTTTTGAAATTATCGATTATACAAAATAACTCGATCCCAAGTACATAATATGCCATTTTTGGTTTAGGCTTGGAGCGTTGTGGTGACCTAGAAGTCACACGAGGTTTCCTCTTTTGGACCGTTGTCCCCACTCTGAGTAATTATTTTTCTTTTCTCGTAATCACCACCCACTATTTGTGAACCCAACTTGGTTGATGTGACATTTCCACATTGCATGAGTGCTTACCATCACTTTCAGTTTACTAGCCTAGGGTGGCCAAGTTATCTGGCCACATCCAGCTTATTGAAACATCCCCTCTCGACATTTTTGTTATTCACACATATGGAGGAGGTAAGATTTTCCATACCTGTGCCTACCTCATGATCGAACTGTTGCAGGTATTTGCATGCTGGAGCTGGACCATATCACTACCATCAAGGGAGTTGGATTATTGGCTTATTTCCTATGTATTTCTTCATATCTCCTCATGATACTTGATTGTTGTGTTTTTTGTGTGTGTAGGTACCTTGTTGATGTTCAAATTGCTACTGTTGGTGGAGAGTCCTCCTGGTAGTGTTATGACTATTGCAGAGTGGTCTCATAATTTTCCATCACCCCCTACTTATGAGAGAAACCAAGTTCATTGTTTTTTGTGATGTGTGCATAGGCTACTACATGAGGAGGTTTTCTCCTTGGCAGTCCTTTCCTTTTCCTTTGGGGTCTCCAATATTCATGGAGGTGATGAGAGAAGTTGTAACAAGTCTTGGGGAAAATTCTAGGACCATGAGGGAGGAGTAGACTTGTAGAAATGAAGATAATGGCTTCTGTGTGTTTTCAAAAACTTTAACAGGGGTAAGACAGAGTGGAGGAATTGAGTGGTTTTTTTTATGAAATGAGGTGGATGAGTGATAGATGGATGATGGACCATGATGGGGTAACCTTATTTATCATTTTCAAGGTCATAGGGTCCCTATTGGGTTGTCCTTGTCCTTGGATCTCCCTCCTGTATCTTTTCAGAACCCTCTTGTAGCACTACAGGACCTTCCTATAGCAATTACAGGTCCTTCCTATAACAATCTAAAGAGGGGGTGAAACTTGAATTTTTGGGCTAATGGGATGGTGGAGAGAGGTGATCACATGAGTGGAGATGATGGATAGGAAGTGTATGGATGGAATAATGAAAGAAATATTGAGACTTTTGGCCCTGTAGCCATGGAATTTTCCCTTGTATATAATCCTGCAAAATGACAAAAAGGTCAACAGACATGGTAAAAATCATTTTCTTGTGTCTCTTTTTTTTTCTCTCTTTTTTCTTGAGACACACAGGCTACCTTAGAGGAGGTTTTCAACTTGTATGTCTGCCCTAGGTGCCTCAAGATAGGTTTTCACCTAGGGATCTTTATTATTTTTTCTCTTTTTTTCTGCTCATGGGTTGCCTCAAAGAGGTTTTCAACCCAAGAGTTGGCCTCAAATGCCTCATAAAGGTTTTCATCCAAGCCCTTTTCCTTTTTTTTTCTTTTTAACAAAAAATATCTAAGAGTGTTGTAGACTGGGAGCTATGACACTCCCAATCACATTGGCTTTTCTACTGATTGTACTAATGAATTTTGCCTTAGACATAGGTTTCTTGTATAACTTTAGCCTGTAACCATTGATAAGCAAGGGGATCCCTTCCTCATCAATGGTCTTGATTTGAACAAATTCATTGTCATGACATTTTTCTATTAGGTATGGGCCTAACCATCTTTTCATCGGTTTTCCTTTAAAAATTTTGAACCTAGAATCATATAATAATGCCTAATCCCCTTCTTGAAAAACATTTTCCTTGATATTATTATCATGCCAGACCTTCCTTTTCAATTGTATAACTTCAGTGTGGAGGAGGGCTTGCATTCTGAACTCATCCAAGCCATTCAATTGGAGAAACCTCTCTTGTTGTGATTTGGTGACATATAAGTCTAATTGGGTTGTCATTCTCAAAGTATTATACTCAAACTCAATAGAAAGCAGAGCTTTCTTCCCATAAACTAGATCATATGGAGTGAACCCATTAGTTGTCTTCCAAGTGGTGTTATAGACCAAAGTGGCCTCCACTAATATGTCTGCCCAATCTCTCTTGTTGTTGCTTACAACCTTGGTGAGGATACTCTCCAATTACTTATTTGTAACCTATACTTTCCCATTTTCCTAAGAGTGATAGGCAATAGATGTTATGTGTTTGATATTATGTTGCCTTAGGAGATTCTCAATCAGATGTGATGTGAATTGAACTCCCTAATCGGTGACTATCTCCCTTGGGTACCCAAATTTGTAGAAAATGTTTTCCCTTAAGAACTCATCCACTTTCTCCTTTGTTGTTTCTTTGACATCCTTTGTCTCAACCCACTTTGTCAAGTAATTAGTGCATGCAATGATATACTTTCTCTACCCTTATGGTGCATCAATTGGCCCAATGAAATCCATGCCCCACTTGTCAAATGGCTCTAAGGCCACTTGAAGTTGTAGAGGCATTTCATCCTTGTGTATGGGTTTCCCCATCCTTTGGCACTAATCACATCTATTGGTATACCTTCTTGCATCTTGGTGGAGAGTGGGCCAATAGTAGCCAGCTTGTAAAGCTTTGAAAGTTTTTCTCTTGGAAGAAAAATGACCCCCACAGGGCCCATCATGGTAGGCTGAGAGGATGTCAAAGAATTCCTCTTCCTTGATACATCTCCTTAAAATATGATATGGTCCCAACTTGAAAATATTTCCCCCAATCCAAGTGAAAGGGGCACTTTTCCTTACAATTCTACTCTTCTCCTTGGATGATAGATTTGGAGGAAATCTCCCAGTAACTAGGTAGTTGGCTATGTCAACAAACTAGGGAGAGAGCATTGAGATAGAAAATAGGTGCTCATCTGGAAGTTGATCATCGACCATCCCTTCATCACCTGCAGGAAAAGTAAGTCTAGACAAAAAATTTGCAACTACATTTTATTTTCCTCGTTTTTCCATGATAGTCAAATCAAATTGTTGTAACAATAACAACCATCTAATGATTCTAGCATTCACATCTGTCTTATTCATCAAATATTTAATAGATGCATGATCAGTATACACAAAAGTTTGGTATCCAGTGATGCAGTGCCTAAATTTGTTTGAGTGTACAATAGCTAAGAGATCTTTTTCAGTGGCAGTGTAGTTCAATTCAACCTTAGATGGATTTTTACTAATGAAATAAATGGCATAGGGTAACTTATCATCTATTTTCCCCAAGGCTGCCCCCACAGCTTTGTTTGATGCATCAGTATGGTTATGGAAAGGCAAAGCCCAATTGGTACCCCTAAGTATGGGTGAAGTGGTCAATTTCTCTTTTAATATCTCAAGGGCCTCTTGGCAGCTACTTATCCAATAGAATTATGAGTCCTTGGCCAACAATCCAAGCAATGGTGAAGCCACTTTACTAAAATCCTTGATAAATATCTTATAATAGCCAGCTAAGCCCAAGAAACTGCTAGCATCCCTCTGCTTTTGAGGAGTAGGGACCCTTTTTATGATGACAATATTGTTTGGGTCCACTTGTGTCCCATCCTGAGATATTAAATGGCCGAGAATAGTCCCTGCATTTATTAATAATTCACATTTCTCAGGACTAAGCGAGAGGTTAATTTAAATGAATTTTCTCAAGACTTTACCCAGATTGGAGAGAGCCTCCAGGAAGTCACACCCATAGGGAGTGAAATCATCCATGTATATCTCCACAGAGTCATGGACAAGCTCAACAAATATGCTCAGAACTACCCTTTGAAAAGTAGTAGGGGCATTGCATAGACTGAATGGGAGGACCCTATAAGAAAATTTACCCCAAAGACATGAATGTAGTCTTGCCTTGATCCTCAGGGCTGATCTAGATCTGATTGTAACCACTGAATCCATCCAGGAAAGAGAAGAACTTCTTCCCTGCAAGACCATATAAAACTTGATCAATGAAAGGCAAAGGGAAATGGTATTTCTTTGTGGGCTTGTTAAATTCTCTGTAATCCACACAGATACTCCACTTCCCATTCTTATTTTGGATTAATACTATAGGGGACCCCCACTTACTATCTGAGATGGGGTATATGAACCCTGCATCCAACAACTTTTGTAACTCTTCCTTTACTATGTCCTCAAGGGCTGGGTTCATTCTCCTTTGAGGTTGGTGCACAGGTTTACATCCCTCCTTGATGTAGATGTGATGAGTAAAAACTAAGGGATAAACCCCTTTCATTTTTTTATAGTTCCAAGCAAAGGCATCTAAGTGCTATCTCAACATCTTGCACAATTTCTCTTCTTGGTTCACTGAGAAAGGGGTTAATCTTCAAGGTCCTAGATGGGTCAAATTCTACAACTTTGGCATGGGTAGGACTTGGGTCAACTGAGCATAATTTAGTCCAAAGACTACTCTCAAATTCTTTCACTAGCTCATCAAGAGGCATGGTAATGGGAGGTTGTATATAAATGATCTTGTCAATGAGGTCATATTCATCTGGTTTCCCCCCTCCTATAAAAAAATCTAGGGTATAGATTAGGTAGGATGTTGTATGATACACTTCATCTTCCTCCTCCTCTTCTAGCCACAAGGGTAAGTCATGCTCAATGGATGGTTGAGCAGGAGTATACAATACCAATTGTTTAGACAAATGTCCATTCTTAATGGTCATGTTCCTAGCCCTGCAACTAATGTAAGCATCAACAGTGGCTAACCATGGCCTTCCCAAGATGAGAGGATAACCATTGAACTTGGTTTTGGGTTGGAGAACTAAGAAGTCAGTAGGATACTCCCAAGATTCAATGGATACCATGACATCCTCAACAACTCCCTTGGGATCTATTGTAGATATATTTGCAAGTTTCAGCACTGTAGTGGTCTTTATCAAAGCTCCTTGGAGGTTTAGCTTTATCATGGTTTCTTTAGCCATCACATTGATGGCAGCCCCAAGATCAATCAAGGTATGAGGTACAATGATGTTGTCGATGTGCACATCTATACTGGACTTCCAGGGTATAAATATTTTGGACAAATCACTCGCCCCAACATCAAATCAGATAATTAACCAATAACATTGATGGTGGGGGTGTCTCTTTTTCTTCTCCTAGAGATTTTGAGAAAATTCTCCTTCATAATATTATTATAGATGGGAACACCCTTAATAGCCTGGAGAAGGGGTATTTTAACACACAGATTCTTCAATTCTCCCAAAAGTTCAATCTCTTATGGGGTGTGCTGGCTAGGGTGGATCAATCTCTCAGGAAAACAAGGTGCATTTACTTGAGGGGTATTCTCTTCCTTTTCCTCTTCAAGTTCTTCAGGTGGAGATGGTGGATGGTTATCTGGAAGCAATATTCTAGACCTAAGGTTGATCTCTTGGATCTACATAGCATAGGCAGAGTAAGGTGTATCTCCATTGTAGACATGTTGTGTTTACCTTTTATTCAGGTTTGGATTGGGTTGAGCAGACATTTGAGGTTGCTTGGGTGGAGCAAGATGAGTGAGTTGTGGTTGAGGTTGAGGTGGAGGCAGTAAAGTAGGAGGTTGGTTGATTTAAGTCCTCCACCCTTGTGATGGGTTGTTCCATTGAGGAGGCTGAGGAGCATATGGCTAAGAAGGAGGTGTGGACCATGATGGATGAGTGGAAGAGTACCAGGGTGGCAAGGGTGCATTCTGGTTGGGATGGTAATAAGGGTAAGATACACCTTGCATGCCCTGTTGGTATGGCTGCAGTCCTTGAGGCCTCCTTTGATTTATAAAGCAGAGCTACTCAGCCCCACCTTCTGCCCCTTGGTATACAACTTTTAACCTAGGCAAAGAAGGGCATTTATCTATGGCATGGTTTTCCTCACAAACTGAGAAGAACTCTATGATATTTAATGGGCATTCATTTTTGGGGTGCCTTCTAGTGCATTTAGGGAAGAAAATAGCTAGGCCTCTCTGTTCTTCCTCTTATTTCCTCTTGATCTACATGGTATCCATTTTCAAATAAAAGGTATGCAACATTTCACTTTTAAAGTCCTCCAACATGTTCCCAATCTCATTCTTGATGGATGTTGTAGAAGGAGAGGAATTGGCCAAGCCTTGACTAGCCCTACCCTTCTTTCTAACATCCTTAAAGTGATTCTTGAACACAGTTTTAATGTCATCATAGGATAACTGATAAATATATCCCCCAAACAACATGTTGAGGGTCTCCAACATGTCTTCCCTGATCCCTCAGAGAAGAACTAGTTTGAGTGATTCAAGATCAAGGGTGCATCTGGCCCTCCTATAACTGAGTTGAAATATCTCCTCATAGTCTTCTAGGGATTCATCAAGTCCAAGAGTCATTCTAAATATTTATTCCTTGGTTTATTTGGACCTACAGTAGTCCATGTAATTGTCATTAAATCCTTGTTGCATTTAAGGCCAAGTAGTGATGCTAACCCTAGAAAGACACATAAACTAGCACAAGGCTGCATCCTTAAGAGTAGAGTGGAATAAATTTAGCTTTTGGTCATTAGAGGCATAGTCATAGGTCCTATAGACAACAATAAACTCAAACATGAAGGTATTAGGATCCTCAAAGGTTAATCCATGAAAGTGTGTAAGGGAAGTAAGGCTTATATTCTTCATTTTAACCTCTCCATTAGTCTCTCTTATAGGGAAAACCTCATTGTTCTTGTTTTCAGCCATAGGTTGGGTAGGTGAAGTGGATTCTTCTTCTTCCCCAATAGGTTCTTCAAATATTTCAGGTTGCTCACCTAGAGGGTCTTTTAACTCCCCTGTAGTTAGAGAAGGAAGCTGACAATCACCGAAGAAGAGTTAAGGTTGACTGCCTGAGGGTGTGGGGGTGTTTGGTAAGAATTTTCCTTGAGTATCTCTACTCCTACGAGGCATGAAATAATTTTTTTCTCTTTTTCTTTTATGTTATTTTTTCCAATCTGTATGAAAAATAGAAAACAATGCTTAAGAAAAAATAACATCTACCTAGACTCCTCCCTGTCAATGGCGCCAAAAAGTGGCGATCCCTGGTATTGCACCAAGAGTGTTGCAACTCCCAAGGGCTCCTCAACTCTATTTATCAACCTAGAGTTCATACAAACTTCAAGGTGATAGTGATTTATGCACATTATATGGGATTCCACTCATGCCACCCTCAACTAGGACATTTGATCAATAGTGCTCCAAGACCATTCCTCCTATTGAATTGGAATGAAAACTAGCTAATGAAGGTGAAATTTAGTAGCTACCTCTAACAATGGAAAGGTAAATCCTATTAACTTCAACTTGAAAATGTTATTGAATCAATTAATGAAAAGACAAGAGTTACACTACTTACATAAAGGAAACTACATTATCTTGAAATCAATCATCTAGGGATCAAATCTACTTGCAAACAAGAAGATAACTTATCAACTCATAGCTCAAGATTTTATGTATCATCTATCTAGCTCCCACTTTCATATCAATCAATTTTCTATTTGTACCAAATCTGTGATAAGGGAACTATCACTATTTTATTTTGCAGTAAATAAAAATAAGGGTTTGGAGTGGCCTAGGAACTGCCCTTGATCATGGAGTCATAGCTGGGGGTCAATATCCTTCTAAATTAAGTCCAAATTGTAGAAAAGGTAAAAAGTGGTGAAGAAACTGGCTGCCATAGGTGTGCTACAAGAGACTACTACAAGTGCCCTGTATTGCTATAGGAAGGCTGCCGAGAAGGTTTAGGAGGTGGAAATGATGGATTCATGGTATGGAAAGGTGGATGGAATTTGAGGTAAATAAGTGAATGGTGACCAAAGCCCCTAACCAATCTCATAACATTTTGAGGGCATGTTTTGCATTAAGAGAGATGCTCACAGTGGTCTAGGAAAATGATCTCATGAACAGAATGTTTAAGATAGAATTTGGGATTCATAAGAGAAGGTGAGGAATTCCAAGATGGAGGTGATGAAGGTGCCCTTTCCTACAGATCCAAACAACCCTGCAATCATCACATGCATGTACCCATTTATCATTGACAAAATGAAACAACTAATAGTGGAAAAGATCAGTTGAATTTAAATGCTATCTAATCTATGGAAAAACTCTGATCCAATCAATAAATCAACTCATAAGCTACATCAAGCACATGAAAACAAGGTAACCAACATCAATCTTCTTCTATGAAATCATAAACATATTTTTTTTGGATTGTGGTTGTAAATCCTTCTATTCATGCTCCCATGAGAGACATGAGGTAGAGGTTGCAATCACAGATTTTTAATGGATTATTCTCTAATGAAATGCAAGAAACTAATAAGCACTCTGAACTAAAAAGAGATGCAAATTTAGAAGAGGGACCTAAGCCATTGGGGTTGGGCCCAAACCCAAGAGCCTCAACTCTCTGGAACTAACTCAGTAATGAACCAATAAACAACTTCTCATTATCATTCCATCAATGTCCAATACATCACATAACAGTCAAAATTAATTGTGCCAAGTACTTGAGCTCAATAGCTACCTAGATGAAAACAAAACTTGAATCCTAATGAGCTCTTTTACATGTTTATTTATACAAGAGGGTAGCTACTAGAAGCTCCCTAGAAAATAGGAATATTTGTCTCCCACAACCTAAGAATGGTGGATCTTGTTCCTCATTAACTGCACTTGCTTGGATGCCAATGACCTCGAGCTGATGAGAGAGAGTGTTGTGATCTTGGGTTGATTGAAGGAGTTAAAGAGGTGGAAAACCCCCTAGAATCTCTCCTTGTCGTCTACTCCGAGCCCCTGAATAGAAATTGATATGTTTTTGTATGATTAGTTTTGTTGTGCTAATAATAATTACAGATTTATAAACATGTGCTTGCTTCTTGCTTTTTGTGTTGAGGTTTCCTTAGTTGTTGATGCTTACAAACAGGTAAATTTCCTTAAGTTAAACAAGACATTCATGAGAAAAATAGCTTCAAAAACTAATAATGAATAGAAAACATGTATAGTGCAGCAAACCATCAAAGAGACACATTAACACAATGTTTTGATGAAGGAGTTCACCCCTCCTGGGCTACATCTCCTTGGTCCAGCTTCCATGGCTTGGGCCTCTATATTAGCTCAATGTGGAAAAAATGATGTTTACAAAGCTCTATGGCTCCTGATACCTGCACCAATGTGTTCAAAATGTCCAAATTAGCCAAAAATTACTATTGGATCTCTTAAAACTGACTTTGGTTTCTCTGGGTATGACCCCCTTCCCTAGTGGCTCTAGGCTTCCCTAAACTTCCCTGTGGAAAAATCACATGTAGAAGTCTTCTATTTCCTCTAAAACATGTACCAATGTCTTCATAAGGTTGAAATCATCCAAAATTGACTATTCATTTTCCAAAATTGGTCAAAAATTGAGCAAGATATGCTTCATTTAAGTTTTCCCTACGAAACCCCGCTAAATCTGGAGGAGACTCCAGTTAGCAATGCCAAGACTGGCAATTCCGACGAATTTGGTGCCCCGCCGAAATCGTCACCAACTTAATTTCCATTTAATTAATGTAAAATGGGTTTAATTATTCGTTAAGCGGGATTAAGGGTGCGCTTAGTGCTGGCCCGAACCCTTGGTTCAGGCGCATGGTTGCATGGGGTGGGGGATGGCTTGCAGGGCTGGCTCCCCTCCTTCCCCCGCTGTCGGCGCTGTATGCATTAAATACAAAATCGTGGCATTGGTTTTCAACGTAGCCGTCGGTGGTCCATTGGTATGGCATGGAGTTTGGGATGGGGAGGTCACGAGTTCAAACCCACCTTCGCCCATCCCATATATATTTTGCCCACCATATGTTCATGCCATTGGACTTTGGACTATACAATAAAACATTTAAATGAATCAATTAATCACAACCCCATTAGGAAAAACTGATGAAGTTTCCCCTTGCTGACTAGACTACCATGTCATCATTCTATCCTATTCTGCAATTTTTTTAGTTGTTTAGGAAAATGAACAGTAGGCCTTTTCTCCTTCATCCAGACTTTGTTTTCAGTGAAACAAATTGTGTTGCGATCGTCTTGACGAGACGAACGCATTTGATAGTTTCTGAGCCAATCTGAGAACTTTAATTTTTGATTTAAACACTGAGCACTTGATCATTCCTCCCCACTAGAAGCCTTTTGGACCCCAAAAGATACTATTATATGACAAGTAGATGAGGGTATAGTCCCCTCACCTTTCCAAGCTCGACCCAATTGGAGTTTGATGAATTTGTTTCATTGAGCTCCTCTCTAAGGAAATCAACATTCACTTGCCTTGAAGACCCTGTTCTTCTATCACAGATGGCGTCTTGTTGACACTGGTTCTGAAATTCTATAGGAATGCATTCAGAATGTGAAATTTGAACATTATCTCCTTGTTCAACAACTTGAAGCCTCTTTTTGCAAAATTGACACCAGCTTGCACCATCGACTTGAAACCTATGATTGACATAATACATGTACTTGTCTTTTCCCTTTTCAAGCTGATCTTGCACTGTTTGTTGCACCATTTTCAATCGTTCATAGAAACTCATGGTTTTTGTCCATGTCACCATCAAAAGCAACATCCTTCTTACCAAGATGACATAAAAAAATATAATGCAAATGGATGACAAATTTCACTACTTGGTTTTCTTGACTCAAGCCTGATTGTACATCTTGAAAGTATGAAATTTTATGAACATAACTTTCATGTAAAACATAATGATGCTTGAATACAATAGTTACATAACCAATAGGCCTAAAAGGCATAACAATGAACTTGCTGCTTATACCTCTTTTGTACCTTCGAACCAAGTGAAATTTTTGAAAAGTATCCATCCAATGAAAGTGCATGGATTGCTACAACTTAATCTTTACACCATTGAAATCTTGTGAATGAAATAAGATGGTGAATTTGCTTGCATAAACCTGAAACTCAAATGAACCTTTCAAGTTTGAAAGAGCATAAAAAAGAATTGAACTAATCTTTTGGTTTGAAGAAACACATGCCTCTTGTTGTTTGCCTCCTCACTGGAAGAATTTTCACACACATGACAATGCATGCCAAGGAGCTTCAAAGAAGAAATGTCAACAACAACTCTCCTCCAACATTGGGCTGCTCCCAACAAACCTCCTATCAAAATGAAAATCTTGGGTGTTAACCAATAAACAATGGCATCCAACTTGGAGAGGCTTGCCTTCAATTTACCTCCTCCAATATCAAGTCCCAAATGCATTAAAGAAGTGAAACCCAACTTGTACTTTGATATATTCAAAACATCAAACAAATTTCCTTCATAGATGACATGTGCACAAGAAAACTTTCTAAACATGTTTATGTCACCCAAGTGGACAATTTCTTCAAGAAATGACTTTTTTTTGCCATAATTCAAATATATGTATGTGATAGAAGTGTTGCAAAGAACATACAACATTAAAAGCCATACAAACCATTCTTGTTTGGTGTTATGTATATTCTTGCACTAACCTATTTTTACAACTTTGCTTTGGCGAAAACTACTCTTTTTGTCTTCATTCTTGAAATACTTACCATTCCTCTTTGGCACCAAAACCATCGGTGCACAATATGGTGTAAGGATGATTGAATGAGCCCATTATTCAACAAATTTTTGCATTGCATTGGTGTCTCCACACTTTGCAATTTTGTCAACCCTTGCATGCTAACATCACAAAGAGAAACGTCTTACTGCAAATATATTTCATGTGAAGTTTCTTTCTCCTTGAAAGATGATTCTTTCACAACCTGAAATACTTCATCACTCTAATGAACTGAAACAACCAAATCAGAATTGAAACTTGCATTACATGCAACAGCATTTTCATAAACAACATCATCATTTGGCTTGAACATGAGAAGTACTAAACTTTTACTTGAATTCACTAGTCTTTTTGCCTCCCCTGCATTAACGAAAAAAATGATCAGCTTTTTACGATGGGCTCTCACTATATACTCCACACCATGCTTGAACAAGTGATACTTGTTTTCATGGCGGTAGAAGACTGCTTTCCGGTCATATAAATATGGACTCCCCAACACCACACCTGAAATATCAAGCGGTACCACATATAACTCTACTTCGTCAACAAAATTTGCAGTGATTGCAAACTTAAACAAACATTTTCTTGTAACCTGTAAACTGGTGCCTCTTGTTATCCATCCAAAAGGGTATGGTTTATGGTGAGCTACAGTTTCAAGATTCAATTTGTTGACTAAGTCTTCAGAGATTAGATTCGCTTGTGACTCACTATCGAAGAGTGTGTCAATCTTGGTGTGTTTAGATATGACCCTAACATGAAATAACTCAATTTGTCTCTTTTCATCTAGAGTAGTAGTAGTGTTACAGTTTTGTGAACTAGTGCTTGCAATATCTTGTTTTCCTTTGATTCCCATGACAGTGATTTATTTTCATCCCCTAATTCAGAAACGAAACCTTCTTAATTGATAGTAGTGGTTTTCTGTTTCCCTTTATTATTGAACTTATTTGGTCTCATTTTTGGATGCAATTTCTAATAGTGGGCTTCATCATGCCCCTCTTTGGAACAGTGTTTGCATGTGATTTTCTCCCCTTCTTTCTTCACATTTGCATTCTCCTTTCCCTTCCATTTCCCTTCTTTCTTTTTCTCCTTACCCTTAGGTGGTTTTTTATTACTACTCTCTTCATAAGTGTTCTTTCCTCTAGATTCAAGATGCATGGCTTGCACACATACTTCATCCAAATTAGTTGGATTGAACATAAGAATAGTGTGTTTAAGATAGGAATGTAAACCCCCAATATATTTCAGCAGTGTATCTTGGGAATTCAAATTCACTCCTAATAACAAAGCCCTTTTCCTAAACTCTTGTGTATAATCTTGGGTTGTTTGTCCTTTAAGCTGCCTAAAATTTCGCCAACTCATAATGGCTTTTTGCATAATGGCTAAAGGATAAAATTGTCTTTTAATTGTAGAAAAAAATTCAACCTAAGTGATAGATATCTTACCATGGATTCTCATTTCCTCTTGAGTCTTTGCTTCCCACCAAACTAGTGCAGCACCTTCTAGCCTCAATGAAGCCAACTGGATCTTTATGGTGTCTTCTTGAAGGTTCTGAATTCTACAGTATACCTCCAACTGTCGAATCTAGTTATCCAACTTTTCTACATTCACCTCTCCATTGTACATAGGAAGTTTGAATTTTATGTCCAATTTCAGTAATGGAGTTTTTCCTTTTGGGGTTTTTGAATGAGTATGGGAAGTTTTAGTGGTGGTAGTGGAATATGATGTTGTGTGAGATGATGGAGATGATGAGGATGGTGGAGATGGAGGTGGATTTCCACCATTCCTTTTGGAATCCTTCTTCTCATCTTTTTTGTCCTCTAAGCTTCCTTCTCCATGTGGAGGTGTAGAACTCTCTCCAACCATTCTAGTGTTCCTCTCTTCATAGAGGACTTTAACCATTTCAGTCAAAGTATAGAAATCTTTTTTGAAATGTTCCTCTTCTGAAGAGGGACCTTCAGGCTCTCTTTTTCCAGACATAATGGCTATGGATTCAGGCTCAGAAATTTGTATTGATTGTACCTCTTCAATCTTAGTTGAAGAAAAAACTTGAGGAGTTTCAAGTGCAGCTGGAATTGGAACTTTGGGTGGTGGAGATTGTGGCCTTGTGGCTCTCCTTCTTCTGGGCATTACCTTAGGAGTTGCAACTAATAGCTTCCCTTCTCCTTTCCGCAACTTTAATTTTGTAAGCATCACAATTTTGCAACCATTAAAAACCTAATTGCACAAACTCAAGAAATCAAGAAGTTCAACCTTGTGATTTGATACCAACTTGATCTGTTTTTGTATGATTAGTTTTGTTGTGCTAATAACAATTACAGATTTATAAACATGTGCTTGCTTCTTGCTTTTTATGCTGAGGTTTCCTTAATTGTTCGTGCTTACAAATAGGTAAATTTCCTTAAGTTAAACATAACATTCATGAGAAAAATAGCTTCAAAAACTAATAGTGAACAAAAAACATGTACAGTGCAGCAAACCATCTAAGAGACACATTAACACAGTGTTTTGATGAAGGAGTTCACCCCTCTTGGGCTACATCTCCTTAGTCCAGCTTCCATGGCTTGGGCCTCTATATTAGCTCAATGTGGCAAAAATGTTATTTACAAAGATCTATGGCTCCTGATACCTACCAATGTGTTCAAAATTTCCAAATTAGGAAAAAATGACTATTGGATCTCTGAAAACTGACTCTGGCTGCTCTGGGTATGACCCCCTTCCCTAGTGGCTCTAGGCTTCCCTAAACTTCCCTGTGGAAAAATCACCTATAGAAGTCTTCTATTGCCTCTGAAACATGTACCAATGTCTTCAGAAGGTCGAAATCATCCAAAATTGACTATTCATTTTCCAAAATTGGTCGAAAATTGAGCAAGATATGCTTCATTTAATTTTTCCCTAGGAAACCCGCTAAATCTGGAGGAGACTCCAATTAGCACTGCCAAAATTGGCAGTTCCGTCGAATTTGGTGCTCCACCGAAATCGCTGCCAAATTAATCTCCAGTTAATTAATGTGAAACAAGTCTAATTATTCATTAAGTGAGATTAAGGGCGCGCTTAGCGCTGGCCCTAGCCCTTGGTTCGGGCGCGTGGTTGGATGTGGTGGGCGCTGTCCTGCATGGCTGGCTCCCCTCCTTCCCCTATCGTCGGTGTTGTATGCATTAAATACAAAATCATGGCATTGGTTTTCAATGTAGCCACCGGTGTTGCGTTGGTATGGCATGGAGTTTGGGAGTGGGAGGTCACAAATTCAAACCCACCTCTGCCCATCCCATATATATTTTGCCCACCATATGTTCGCGCCATTGGACTTTGGACAATATGATAAAACATTTAAATGAACCATTTATGTATATGCAAACTTTGTAATGTTTAATATATATATATATGGTCAAAAGCTATATAATATAAATAATAATGATATATAATATATAATAATATTTAAATAAAAACAAATTCAAATTCCAACTTAGGATAATTAAGCAATTTCATAGTCACATAACCAAATTGGCGAATCCGGAGGTGACACTTGTCACAACCCCATTGGGCGAAAATTGAAGAATATTCCCCTTGCTGACTGGACTGCCATGTCATCATTCTGTCATATTCTGCAATGTTTTTAATTGTTTAGGAAAACGAACAACAGGTCTTTTCTTCGTTGTCCGGACTCCGTTTATAGTGAAACGAATTGCGTTATAATCTTCTTGACGAGACGGACGCAGTTGTATAGTTTTCAAGCCAATATTAGAACTTTTATTTTTGAGCTAAATACTGAGCACCTGATCAAAGATCGTCTAAAAAATGCTCTATTTCCTACAATTAAACCATATTAGGCCACATGATATAACAAAGATCTTTCACCCTTCTCACTAAGCATAATATAACAAAAATGATAAATAAATGTGAGAAAGAGATAGTTGTAAAGTTGGATGATGGCATCATGACCCTTATAATATACCTATTGATCAGCCTCATCAGGTATACTTTTTCCTTTTATGTTAGACTACTATTGAAATTTTGCAACTATTGAGTTTTTGTTTCTACTTTGGACTGAATACATACATATATAACTCCTAACTCCTAGTAATTATAATGTTCTTCAATATTAAATGTCTTCTACAAATGCAAAAAATATGTTTATTTCTGCAATACAGTGCAGCGAGGAAAGAGTAATGTTGGCTTGGACTTCTCATGCCATATTACCTCTTTCTTTCACTTGTGCCATTGTTGTGACTCCATTCTCCATTTGACTAGACATTAATATCTAGCCAACCATCCTTTCATTTCCCTTTCAACTTTTAAATCTATTTTGTTGGAATCTACTTTCTAAATTACCTTTACACTCTATTAACTTACAATTATAGCAACCTAGGTGCTTGGAGCTTTACACTTTCATAATATATTGAGTGATGACAGGGTTGACCATGGAATTATTTTGGACATTCAGACAATGATCCGGACCTCAACAAGATATGCCTATCCATGAGCTAATGGGACTGATATAATTATTATAACATAAACCTCTTCAGGACCCCTGCAACATCATGTTAACTTAATTGTGGTTTGTGGACTGTGCTGGAATCGAGGAGAGGATGATCCATTGTTTTTTCCCTAAGGTGTTTCTTGTTTATGATATTTCTCTCTTGCGCCATAAACATTGTTATCATTTTTTCTACAATTATTATTATTATTATCCAATTTTAAGGTCATGGCCAAGCCAAACAACAAATTGGTGTATGAGACCCCCTTGTTTGTCGGACAAGGGACCCACCTCCACGCAGTGATTTCACTGCTAAGTCTATGAAGGCATACATACTCTACCCCCTCTGGTTTTGAACATGTGACCTGTTAGGAGGAAACACATGCTCTTAACCATTAAGCCCACTCAAACTATATATACAACCAAAAAGTCCAAAAAAATAATTAAAACTTGTTTTTGCTATGTACTATGAGTACTATGAAATATACCTATTTTTTACTTTTCATTGTTTTTTTTAGCCTACATATGCACCAACCCTGCCGCGGAGTTCTAACTTGCTCTAAAGTCATATTTTCAACATCATACCCACTTAATATATTGTTTGAGGATTGCCCTAACTCTGCTAGAAAACTTGTTATCATTTCTTTAGAACCCAAATTGCTATGTATTTCCTTGGTATCAAAATCCTTCCAAAGTGACCAAAAAGTTTCCAAGATTTCACTTGCGTGCTTTGCATTTGATGTCATATTGGACGTGAGTGGCTCAACTATAGGAAATTCAGAGAATACCCTCCCAATTTCCAAGCGAAGAACACTATACTCACCAGAGAATTGTAATACATATGGCCCACGACCGACATTATTGCTTGATTATACGTATTGAATCCTCAATTTGCGGAGTTACCAACATGAATTCATGGTACGTGCCAGTTAAGGTTCGATAAATGACTTATCGTGCTGAGGGTTTCCATGGTTCTACCCTACACTCGTGATTTCTCCATAGCGAGGGTAAATGAGTGGAAGGCAAAACTGAGGCTTTAGCATATGGTCTCAGCTTTGAGTAACGATATTGCTTGACGGGCTTATCACCATCTATTGGATGCGAAGACGGGAATTTTTTATCACAATCCCTACTCAATACAGACCTCGATGTGTTACCCTCACTTTCATCATGCTATGAATGGGTGATTGGTTTAGTGCTTTCCTCAAGCACGCATGAACTAGAATTGAAGGTTTTTGTTATGCTGCTAGCAAAGGATTGTTACCCATCTTCACTGGGGCTCGAAATGGATAGAGACAAATCTTCAAAGGTCTTGGGAGTCTATAAATAAGAGAGAGGAGAATCATTATTTTCATTATGGTTGATTGGATATTTCTATTTTGTGAGTGGAGGTTCTGAGGGTTTTAAGATCTTTTTTTTCTTTTGATTGGTTTCGATGGTGAAAGATTCCACCCTAGTCAATCCCTTATCTTTTTTTCTCAACTATTTGGCATAATTTTTTGAGGCATTTTTCATCTAGTTTTTTGCAAGCAAGGGAGAATTATGTGGGTCACTGGCTTGAAAAGACATTATCTGATTTATGTGACTAATATCTAAGGCAATTTTTGGAGTAGCAAGGATCCCTCTAGGGTTTGTTTATGTCAACGTTGGGTTTTGAAGATTTAATTGTGGCAGCAAAACAATTCTTGAGGTCCAAATTAGGGTTGTGCTCTAATTCCTGAGTATATATTGAAGTATTTTCTCATATCCCAAGGTCCTATTGAGACAATGGCCCCCTTCTAACATTGATTTGTGGCTACACAAAACTTTTATGGAAAGTGTGATAGTGGCATTCTTTTAAGGCCCGAACAATACCTTTAGGCTAGTGAAGAGACCAATCTTGTATAGCGAGGTTAGCAAAGGTCTGCTCAAATGTTTCCTTTGAAATGAGGTGCATTAGAGTGGGGACTTGGAGGCAGCAGAGACCTAGGTAATGTTGGGTAGTGCCAAGTAACAACATAAACTTGCAGCAAAGGGCCCTACACATCTACCAAGGCATCCATAGACCACAGGAGGGTCTGTGATGACATTGATAGGGCAACAAAATTCATAGTAAAGGTTATTGTCAAGTTGTCTCCTAAGACAACGAGGATACAAACAATTTTTTAAGTTGGTTAATGAGTCAGATTGGTTGCTAGGAATGCTTGACTGTGGTTGTAATCATATATAAATTTCAAGTGATTATAGTAGAGGAACTGCCACTAGTATGGATGTTATACAACCAGGTATGTTGGTGTAATAGAACTAGGAGAAGTTGTAAAATTGAAAAATGATGTGAGCTATTAGCACATTGTGAAATCTATTGTTTGATTACATTATTGTGTATTATTTATCATCTATGTCTGAAATTAAAAGAAATATTGTGAAATCAGTGTAAATTATCTTGTGTTATTATAACCCTATGGGAAAAAATTCTTTAACGATATTACGGTGGTATCAGATTTGTGAATCAAGCCAACCTATGAGCATATGAGCATTTTTTATTTCTAGAAGATAGAGAAAACATTAAAATTAGGAGGAAAAGGGTTACCCATGATTCCACCATGGAGGACAGGGAAGAACAAGAAAACCCCTTTGGCATCATGAATGAACTAAAGAGGGGACAAGAGAAGATAGTCCAAGAAGAGCAGCGAATTGCCCAACTATAGCAGAAGGGTAGCAACAGATAACCCAAGGACAACAACAAATGGCTTAGTTCTTTGCCCAAGTCATGGGAAAGCTAAACATCACAGGTAATAATGTTGCTAATGGACCTAATGTGGGTAACAACAATTTTTTAGAGGGGAGAAATACCCATAATCCTCTCTCATTCAATATCTTTAATCAAGCTACCTCAAGGGAAACCAATTGAAGGAACCATAGACCTATACTTCCCTAATATCTAGATGGTCGAGGGAGCAACGACCTAAGGAGAAATAAAGTAGAATGAAAACTTTACATAATATTTTTGGGAGTATGCAATGCTAGGGGAAGATGTGTGAGCAACCATGACTTTCCATGAATTTAGTAGCATCAAGTACATAATCAAGCCAAAGGCACAACGAAATCATGATCTAATGTGCAAGGTGGGGAAGCCATCCATTCCCTCTTTCAATTGATCATCCAAGTGCTCAATAAGGATTTGGCTACAAAATCTAGACACCTACTTCCAACTTAATCCCATGCTAGAAGTGGATTCTATCAAATTTTCCATGTTGCATTTGGAAGGGGAAGCACATGAATGTTGGTACCATGGATTGGTCGCCTTGAGGAGCTCTAGCATAACCTCTTACGTGGAATTCATTCAAATACTAATAGATCATTTCGACCGAAAGGATATTGATATACACTTTAGAGAGATAGCATAACTCAAGCAAACCAAGACACCAAAGTCCTACATTTTAGAATTCCAACATTTAGTGGCCATGGTAATAGACATTTATGAGCTGAGGTTGGTCATGCTCTTTATAGAAGGTGTAGTTGAACCACTACATGATTGGGTCAAGGCTTTCATGCCTACTATGTTACATGACACTATCACTGAGACACGAGATATGAATGATCCAACACCAAAGGTAAAATTCCCATCCAAAACACTAATCCCTTTGAAGGAAAAAAATAAGAAGCCATTTTAGAAAGATTAGACCAAAAAGGAAAAGTTAAATGATGAAACTCGAAGAAAAATGAGAAGGAATATGTGTTTCACCTATGAAAAACCATGGGAGCATGATCATTGATGCTTGGGAAAAGGGAAAATCCACTATATTGAAGTAGTGTCTGACAACAACGATGAAGAAGGTCCAACACTAGAACCAAGCAATGAGCTTAGTAGCTCTAAATAAGAGTAGCCCCTTAAGGAGGCTAAAGAAGATGGCAAGCCCCATCCAAAAATCAAGGGTGGTATTATCGCTACTTTTTCAAGAACCCCCAAATATTACACCTTTAGACTTCAAAGGTGTCATAAAGGGACAACGAATCATGACTATGGTTAATGGTGGAGTTATGCACGATTTCATCGATGCATCTTTGGTAGCAAGAAGGGGTATTCTCGTAGATAAATTCAAAGGCTTTGACATGATGGTAGATGATGGGTATAGCCTAGCTTCCATGAAGGTGATCCCATGTTTGAGTGTAACACTAGGTAACTACATATTCACCAATTATTTTAAGTGATGGAACTCGCAAATGCCAATGTTGTGTTGGGGGTTTAGTGCCTGCGCTCATTGGGGAGGTTCTCAATAAACTATTAGGAAATGGAGATGGAATTCAAGGTATTGAATGATAGCAAAGTAGTATTGAGAGGTAAGTCTAATTGTTTCCCTCGAACCATCTCAGATAAAAGGATGGAGGTCATATTTAGGCATGGAGATGTAGTGTATGTGATAGAATGTATGATTACAATCCAGAAGATGTCAGATAGTAGCCAGCAGTTCCAGGCATACATTCAGCTATTATTAAATAGGCATGACCAAGTGTGGCGAGATTCCCCTAGGAGACCTCCTAACAAAGGTTTTGGGCACACCATAGGGCTTGAAGAAGGGGCCAAACCTATAATCACCACACCTTACAGGCACCCAAAGAAGTTTAAGTACAAGATAGAAAAGGCCATCAAAGAAATTCTAGTTATGGGCCACATTATGCCCAGCTCAAGCCCATTTGCTTCATCAGTTGTTTTGGTGAAGAAGAAGGATGGCACATGGAGGATGTGCATTGACTATCGAGCACTTAACAAAAACACTATCAAGAAAAGGTACCCTATTCTCTAGATTGATGAACTATTTGGCGAATTGCATGGAGTGGTATATTTCTCAAAGATTGATCTACAGTCAAGATATCATTAAATTCGTGTCTGAGAGAAGGATGTGCATAAGAAAAATTAAAGGCGCCACTATGGGCATTTTGAATTCTTGATCATGCCATTTGGAATAGTTGATGCACTAGCCACTTTCCAGTCCTGTATGAACCACATATTCAACAAACAGTTGAGGAAATTCTTACTAGTGTTCTTCGATGATCTTATCATATACAACAAAACATGGAGGGAACACTTGGGACATTTGGATGAGATTTTAAGCATTATGAAGGATCAATCACTTTATGCCAATGAATCAAAGTGTGAATTTGGGATGAAAGAGATTATTTATTTGGGACATATAATAAGTGTGTAAGGAGTACAAGTGCATCACGAGAATGCTTAGGTGATACTGGATTGGCCCACACCTCAGAACTTGAGAATGTTAGAAGGATTATTTGGGATTTGCAACTATTTCATATTTTTTGTCAATAGATTATCTTAATTAGGCACACCACTATCTAATTTGACTCAAGAAGGGGGCATTCAAGTGGATAAAGATAAAGAATTTAATAAGTTCAAGGAGGTGATGAGCTCATGCCTGGTATTGGCCCTTCCCAACTTCAGCCAACCCTTTGTATTGGAGTGCAATGCTTCAAGCCTTCAGGTGAAGGGATAGGAGTTGTAATGATGTAGAATAGAAATTTGATTGTGTTCAAAAGTCCAAAACTAAAGGATTAGGAAAGACTCTACTCCATATTGGAAAACTAGATGCTTCCCATTATGCATGACTTGATGAAAGTCAACTAGTACTTGGTAGGGGGCAAGTTCATGGTTAAAACAAATCACAACAGATTGTTGGACAATTAGCATTGTTTGGATGGTTAGTGGCCTGGTGAAGATATATGCAAGTGCATTGGCATTGATGTCAACAGTCATTTTGCAAAGATGTTTTGGGCAATTGGCATTGCCTAACTGTTGGCAGGAGCGTTGGCATTGATGTCAACCAGACTAGCATGGATACTTGTCATAGAAGATGTTGGCAATGATGGTCATGATGGAATCCCATGATAGCTGCAGGCTTCATGTAGAGAATCATCATAACATCAAGCTTATTGGAAAATCCATAAAATGATGACTACTGTGTTGGTCAGGATGGAACCCCATGGTTGTTGAAGTGCTTTGTAGAAAATCATCACAGTAGAAGGCTTACTGAAGAAGCCATAAAATTATGACTATAGTAATGGTCTAAATGGAATCCCATGGGAGCTGCAGGCTTCATGTCAAGACTCATCATAGTAGTAGGCTTATTGGAGAATTGACTTTGGTGAATGGGAGTTCAGGATTTCAGGCACATGAAAGAGAGTCAAGGAGAAAAATAGTGGTAGAGATTTTGCAGCAATTTTGTAGGTGGCATATTGGGCTTAAATCCTATATCGGGCCCTTTTCATTGGAAAGTGCTCTGAAAGAGATTTCCAACAGTGTGTGGAAGTCCAAAAATGGACTCCTGGATCAAAAGATATGGTCTGTCGAAATCAAGGGACTTGATGCCTTGACGAGGATTAAAGATCAAAATGTCAGAGGTCATCAGATCGGTGCATTGGAATATTGGAGGTCAGCATATCAGCTCATCACTATATCAGAGGTCTGAGCATGTCAGGACCCGATATAGAAACTCTTGAGCAGGCTATATCAAAGGTCAGCGTATTGGTGCATTGGCATATCAGATATCTGGATACCAGAACATCGAGGATAGGAATGTTGGAGGTCAGCATATTAGTGCATCGAAACATCAGAGGTCAGAGCATATGAGATGACAGAGCAAGAAACATATCAGACATCAGGATATCAGAAGCATATCAACATATCAGTATCTCAGAGCAGGTCATATCAGAATATCAGAGATTGGAGAATATCAGGACCTCGAAGCAGGGCATATCAAGTATCGAAATATCAGAACTTCTTAAGAGAGGAACCTTTAGAAGTTAAGATATTCGATAGTGCTGACAGTGCTAAAAGCGCCAAGGAATGCTAGAGAAAATTAACAAAGGAGTTTGTTGCAAAACTAAAGGTTGACAGACCCTCTTCTCTCTCCTCTAGCGGGACACATGGTAGCATGAGATTGGATATGATAAGCTATAGTGGCACTAACATCAGCATTATGTGACAGTATGACATGAAATTTGGTAGGCATATTCAACCTTATTGGGTAGTCTAATGGGCTAGAACCGAGTGACATGTGTCACCACTAAGGATTCGCCATGTGGAGTGCTTATGTAATATCATATGTCGACATTTTGGAGGATGAATATCTCGTAACTTTGGAGTTTGGAAAAGATCTGATAAAGGGGACTTTCGATATTGGGTCAGAACTTGGTCATGTGAATCCAAAAGAAATAAGGGCAGATAGTAGAAGCAAAAGAATATTGGCCCTCAGAAGGAGTTTGAAAGCTTGCCACCTATGTGCTACACTAGCGGTCATAGGCAGCGGTCCTATGATGAGAAATGCGGTGATGGTTAAGCAGAAGGAGCTAAGACACAATCGGAACTTCACAAAAGTTACGATATAAAGGGGGACTCTGATATGGCATTAAGTCGATGGTCAAGTTCCTGGTCATATGAGATAGTAAACGCTCAGGGAGCTAAGCACCAAGGGGCTGAGGATATCAGAACTAAGTGATATCGTAACATCCCTCTTGTATGAGTTATGATATGTTGTGTCTTTGATATGATAGTACAAAGGTATAGGTAGATGGATGAGTTGACAGCAAGGACCACGATCATGCAGAGGAGTTGGTCTCAGGATTAATGGCGACTGATAAATATCGTTGGTTCAAGGCAACAAGGACCACGATTTACAAGAAAGAGTGTTGGGCCTGCCTTAAGGTGAGACAAGCCATCTTTGTGCTCCGATGTATGCCTCAGTGAGTTAAAGAGATGAAAGGGTCGGCAGCCGAAGAACAAATGCAGATCGACAGATTTGGTTTATGGAGTCAGATAGATCTACAGAAATCACAAAGACAAGGTAACGAGTGCAACAGTCCATAGAGAAGCCATCCTCCAATACAACCAAGCTATATGAAACCATGAATAAGCATGGAGAGCCTCAGTGATAATGGAATTTTCTGTAGAAAGGACAATGCTTGGTTGGAGTGTGCAGGTGGATTGAGAATTAATTCTCAGTATGAAGAAACAATCAAGTGCCCATTCTCATGGTTAATGCAATGGTAGAGACCAAGTCAGACATAACAACAGAATGGAAAAGCCATGTTGAAGTACACTTAGGAAGTATGGATACAGGACAATAGTGGTAGCATCCACTTGAGTGCAGCAGAGGAACAAAACAGAGAATCCCATTTGAGTAAAGAGGGTGAAAGGAGCATAGTCGCTAGAGTGCAAAGGAGAAAAATCTGTTTATGTCGGCGCGTTATGGTGTGAAGCTAAGTAAGCATGTTCTGTAGAGAAAGGTTGAGGGTGCCTATGCAAAGGTAAGAGACACCGAGTGAAGTTGCGCTGCTCTAATAAAGTCCGAAGGTTCCAATGATGTGTGAAGAAGGCCAAGTAAGCTAGTTCTACGGTGTGTAAGGCTAAGAGGGCATGATGAATAAAAGAGGCCAAGAGCTGACTGTATGTCGTTGAAGAGCAGAGTGTAGGAAGGACCACATGGCCAATGTGTGTTAGTGATTGTTGTTGAAAAGATTAGTGGGCTATTGCAGAATTAGAAGAGAGAGATGAGTTGTGAAAAGAAAAGAGCTGATATCAAGCATAGTGATTGCCAATTATAGAGAAAATTCAGTTCCTTCTTGAGTGTGGGTTGGAGCCTTCATACAGGAAGTCGGTGCTTCCATCTATAGTGGGTACTTGAGAAGGCTTGGGGGTTGGTGCCTCCTATAAGTTGGTGCTTGCATAAATCCAAGAGGCTGCAAGTTTGTGCTTGCAAAAAATCTGGGAAGTTGGTTCTTTTGGTAAGCTGGACAGGTCTCTAGAAAAGGATGGAGTTGGTGCTTCCTGCTAGTGGGTGCTAGCAAACAATCAAAAGGAGTTGGTTCTTCCTGTGGGTGGTGGCTCACAAAACAAATTGATGTAATAGAGTAGGTGATCTTAATTTAAATCAATAACAAAAAAAATCTTTGGTGTTTTTTTCCTGAAAGGGTTTCCACATAAAACCTTGTGTCTCATATGTATGATGCTCATGGTGTGTGTGCTTGTATGTTGATTTCATATTGCTGCCATATTATATGTTGATGCTGATTATATGGTTGGTTTATGGAGTCAAATGGATCTGCAAAAAGCACAGAGACAAGGTAACGAGGACAACAGTCCACAGAGAAGCCATCCTCCAATATAGCCAAGCTATACGAAACCATGAATAAGCATGGAGAGCCTCAGTGATAGTGGAATTGTCCGCAGAAAGGAAAATTCCTAGTTGGAGTGTGCAGGTGAATTGAGAATTAATTCTCAGTATGAAGGTACAATTAGGTGCTCATTCTCATGGTTAATGCAGTAGCAGAGACCGAGTTAGACGCAATAGCAGAATGGAAAAGCCATGTTGAAGTACACTCGGAAGTATGGATATAGGACAATAATGGCAGCATCCACTTGAGTGTAGCAGAGGAACAAAACAGAGAATCCTAGTTGAGGAAAGTGGGGGAAAGGAGCATAGTTGCTAGAATGCAAAGCTAAAAAATCTATGTGTATGTCAGTGCGATGTGGTGTGAGGCTAAGTAAGCATGTTCTGCAGAGAAAGGTCTAGGGTGCGTATGCAGAGGTAAGAGACGCCGAGAGAAGTTGCACTGCTCTAACAAAGGCCAAAGGTGCTTGTGATGTGTGAAGAAGGTTGAGTAAGCTAGTGCTACAGTGTGTAATGCTAAGAGGGCATGATGAATAAAATAGGCCAAGATATGACTGTATACAGTCAAAGAGTAGAGTGCAGGAAGGACTGCATGGCCGGTGTATGTTAGTGACTATTGTTGAGCAGATCAGTGGGCTATTGCAGAATGAGAAGAGAGATATGAGTTGTGAAGAGAACAACATTGATATCAGGCAAAGTGGTTTCCAATTATAGAGAACATTGAGTTCCTTGTTGAGTGTGGGTTGGAGCTTGCATACAAGAAGTCGGTGATTCCATTTCTAGTGGGTACTTGAGAAGGCTTGGGGGTTGGTGCCTCCTGCAATTTGGTGCTTGCAACAAATCCATGAATTTGGTGCTTCACATGGTGCTTCTGGTAAGATGGACAGGTCTCTACAAAAGGAGGGAGTTGGTGCTTCCTACTAGTGGGTGCTAGAAAACAATCAAAGGAGTTGGTGCTTCTTGTGGGTGGTGGCTCACAAAACAGATTGATGTAATAAAGTAGGTGCTCTTAATTTAAATCAATAAAAACAACAAGCTTTGGTGGTTTTTTCCCGAAATGGTTTCCACATAAAAACTTGTGCCTCACATGTATGATGCTCATGGTGTGTGTGATTGTATGTTGATTTCATATTGCTACCAGATTATATGTTGTTGTTGATTATATGGTTGGTTTCCAAGCTTGAATAATAAAAGTAAATTGGCATAAAGAATTGAAATTTAGCCATAATACTAATTCACCCCCCCCCCTCAATATTAATATTGTTCCCAACAATTGTTATCAGAGCCAAGATCCTTCAAAAATAACTTAATCACTAGAAGGTAGATTAGAGGGAAACAATGGCTAATCGAGTTTAGCTAATAGCAGAAGAAGTTCCATTTTTAAATGGATTGCACTATAAAATCTAGAAGGTTAGAATGGTAGCCTGTTTAATGGCCTTGGATGTTGATATGTGGCTCTCCATATTGAATGGAGAAAAGAATGAGCAGAATGAAGAAGCCCATAAGATTATCATGAAAGGGATATCTAAGTTGGATGCTAATAAAGTGAGGCATTGTGAGTCAGAAAAGGAAGCGTTGGACAGACTGCAATGTCTATATGAAGGAGATAACCATGTGGCTCAAGAGAAGGATGAAGAACCTTGTTGCTCTAGCAATGAGTCAGAACATGCAAAGTTGTTGCTCATCAAACTCGAGTTGATGATGAAGAAGTCTTAGAAGGGAGATCATGATGCTCAGAAGGTAAGCTATTGTTATGTGATAAATGAAAAGAGATAGGTCCTTCATTATCTAGATGTACATGTGTATCACTTGAAGATAGAGATATCTATGCATCTAGTAATTGTAATGAAGATAGACCCACTTTCGTAGAAATAACAAATGAGGAATCCTCAGAGGAAGAAGAGAGATTCTCAGTATTGATGAAGAAGAGATAATCCTTAGACCTGTCGAAGACTCCATGGACACAAATATGGCTTTAGATATATGTGGTAAATCATCTAGCACTTCTAATAGTGAAGAAAAGGATCTAGATGAAATGGTATTTTTTAGAAAAAGGTTGATCTCGTCTCTAAATGAGATTAAGGACCTATCAGAGGAAAATCTCAAGCGAGAGGTGCAATTGAAAATCTATGATCTTGAGAATGAGAAGTTGAGTGGAACAATGGTTGAACTAAATGCTCAACAAGAAGAGGTTAGCTGACTGAATGTGATATTAACTAATCATCTGAGTGAGAAGGAAACTTACTATGAGAGACTACAAAATGAAGTAGTATCATTGAGACATGGCGTAGAAGATTCAAATAAAGAGTTGTCTCAATATTATAAGCTTGAGGAGAACAAGAAAGTCTTGGATAAGATGCTTGGAAAGAAAATATCCCCTCTCATCAAGGCTTCTTTGGGTTTCAAGGAAAAACCTTACTCCAATAACGAAAAGGTTGAAGGCTCAACTTCCCATGTAAAGGGAGTTCGAGGTTCCAACAACAACACGGGAAAAGAAGTTTTTGGACAGCAACAACAAAAATAACAAGAGAAGGAAAGAAACAACAGAAGGCTAAGAAGCAGAAGCCAGTAGTGCAGCAGAAGAGATCTAGGCAGCTGCAAGAAAGAGTGCAAGGCAACAATGCAAGTTGTCATGAAAGGCACATGAAGATCCAACAGAGGTCCTTTCCTCCTCAAGGACAGAGCCTTCAAAGAAAAGGTAACCTCTGTCATGAAAAGCCTTTTTATGGGTATTGTTTTTCTTGCAATAATTTTGGACATAAAGCCATAAACTGTAGATGGCATGTAAGGAAACAAGATGTGTTGGGTAGCAGCAACCCAAGAATGCATAAAGATGCTAAGAGAAGACATGTTGGCCATGATAGGAGTTTTAGAAAGAATGTTTTCAAGAAGAGTAACTCCTATGCCCCATTCTTAAGCCAAACAAAATGCTACAGTTGTGACAATATTTAAAAAAAAAATCACACTGCAGATATGGAAAGAAATGGAATGCTTCTTAGCATATGCATGTGAATGTAGCAGCTCAGGATTTGAAGACAAGGAGAAACAATGGAGTTGAGAGATATGAATTTTTCTTCAATGCTCTATGTCAAAAGAGAAAGATGAAAAGAGGAGGAAGAAATCAAAAGAATGATCCTCCTACTCTTGTAGCAAACCCAACTATAAGGCGAAAGGGAATCAAGAGGATTTGGGTGAAGAAAGAGGAGTTGAAAGAGAAGTTTCCTCTATCCATGCGCAGCCAAAAGAAAGACCAAACATGGGCAAAGAAGAAGCTGGAGAGTAATGATTCTATTAGGACTCAACCATTGAAGTTTTGGAAGAAGAAGTAGGATGATCTTCTCAAGGGGAGTAGATCCTTTGTTTCTCTTCAGTAAAGGAAGAGAAGGGCCTCAAGGGAGGCCGAGTAAGTCAGATGTAGGAAGCAAAAAGAATGAAAAGAAAAGTGCATCTGATTGATGAAGGTATGGTCATGTTGTCTTGCTGATTACAAGAATAAATTGATTTATTTTGAATGTATCAACATTGAAAAGTAGAGGAGGAGTGCAACCAACATAAATAATACACAACAATATCTTATGTTGTGGGAAGAAGAAGATGGGTTTTAGCAGAAGTGTGGAATGACAAGAATCTCACAGTCAAGTCAGGTCCACAGGATCAATCCCCACACAAAGGCAAGAAAGTAGTTGCAAGAGATCAAAGAACATTGGCTCATGGGGAGCTACTTTGATAAGAGGTAGTAGGAAACAATTATCAACCTCAGAAAGGAATATTGTTGAGAAAATGAAAGGTGGAGAAAAATTTTGTGCATTTGGGCATTTCGTTTTGAGAAAGAATTATGATCTCAAGGGGAGAAGTGGAGATGCTCAAATGAAGTGAGTACAGTCTTGGAAGCAGCAGCAACAGTGAAGTGCGAGCCGAAATGCATCATCATTAATTAGCAATAGCAGCAATACCATGAGAAATTTATTTGGTATCAATTTAGTTTAATTGAAACAAAAGATGCATAAGTGGAGAGAGTACTCGACTAGCAGCCATAAGGTGTCCAAGAATCGAGGCATTCAAATCAGAGGCAGTATATGTTCAGGGGGAGCATATCACATATGTTAATCTAGGTTGTCATTGATGTCAATAGTTGATGTCAATCATGGAAATGGGCGGGGTGGAAAATATTCTTGAAGATTCTTGATATGACAATGGACGAGATGACAAATATTCTTGAAGATGCCAGAGGATGATAACAACTTGTTTAATTTGTCAAGACACAAATGAAGTGTCAATCATGTATATTGATGATCATAATGAAAGACTAGCATATCACTGTACTTGATGAAGGTCTAAAAGACATACACTGGATGACTAGACTATGATGACATGTTTATGATAAAATACTACATGATGAATTATGTGGACCACACTTGATGATTTGATGAAAAACCTCCAATGATGTGAAATTTGATAATGAAGACTACGTAATGATGGTGAACCTATGTTGAAGAAGATAAGGTGATGAAGAAGGAAATCAAGGAAATGAAGATGGTGACTCTATGTTAAAGAAATAAAGTACATGATTATGAAGACAACCAATGAAGAAATCAAACCATGAAGAAGCCCAACACTCAAAGGCATTCTGCGTTGCCTCCATTTATGCACTCATAAATAATCAGTCACTTTAAAAAATATTTTTTGCTACCGTAGAGGCAAAATTCCTTAATGAAACCTACACCATCTTGAAGAGAATAAATTTTCCTTTCCAACGAGTTATTACTCAGCTCGAAACTCCAAGCAGTTTGAAAGTTATTGATTTTACAAGTTAATGGTGTAATTCTGGTCAGTAAGCCGACCTAAGCTTCTCTCCCATGTCAGCCTACCCTTAAGAGACATGTCTATTTAGTTTGGTAAGAGAATTGGTGTATAAATATGACGTTAAACAATTCATTCTTGCATCAATTTTTCTGTGATCATTTGAGAGAAAAGATATAGAACATCAAGGAGGTCAAGAGGACTTAGTAGTCTATTGTTTGGGAAAATTTAAGGAGTTCGAGGTGGAATATTGCTGTGCTAAGCTAGTTGTGTAAAGGAACAATGGACAGGAAATTACTTCGGACCTGTTCTCATTTACCTTATAGCTCGAATTTGTTGTTGAGGACTGTGGACAACTCGGATCATGTTCTCCAAACTCCTGTAGAACCTCAAAACGCTGAACAGTGTCCTATTGTAGCTCTTACACCATAGAATTTTAGTCTTTTAGAGCTCAGATTTTTGACACCAAGTTACAGACCTGTCATCATTATGTGAGCTCAGATCTGTGAGTTGTATACTCTTAGGGAGTTCAGATTGAAGGCTTAGAAGCTTGGTTCATCACTATGAGCAGCATACATTTGAGTCTTGTAGCTACCACATGTGGACCATTTGTCTTTGTAGCAAGTAAGACACCTACAGAACTACACCAAACTCGGAATTGTGATCTTCTCCAACATTGAAGGATTGCTTAAGGATGTTGACAAGCAGTTAAAGGCTACCTATGGGAGCTCCCGTAAGGAATTATGAATAGTGGACTATCCAAAAAACTGTCACCTATTCTTTGACCAGTGGAGACCTATTGGCTTAGTGAGTCCTGACCCAAGTTCAGAGTTAATTGCGTCAAACAAAACCCTACACTACTGGCCCTTTCAGCATCAACCTGCGTAGCACAGGCCGAAGCCTCACCCGAAGCAGTATGGGGGGATGTTGGAACCAAGTTTCTGCATCCAAATATCAGTGTGATGTTTTTTTATTCCCCTAGATCTACCTTCGTGCAGATCTATAAGCCCTTAGGGCTCGGTACTGCACTTCACCTAGCGGCTCTTAGACCTCCACAAAGGTCTACAATAGGGTTTTTCAAACCTTTAACAAATCAAACATCCACTTATGCGTACCATAAAACAACCCTAGATCTGAGTTCGCATAGATCTACTCAAGTATTCAATAAATACAACATAATGTAGTATAAGCTTCGCGTAAATACTTAACATACATTGCGTACAGTTAGCAAGACTTATCCGACAGAGTCGCGCATCAATACATCAATAATTCATAAAGACATTTATTCCATTACAGCATATATCGTAAACATAAATGATGGAAGTAGGCATATAAACACATGAATTTCTCCAACAGTATTCTTTATTGATATTCAATATGGTATAACAGACTCAAAACTTCCCTGCGAACTCAGCTGCAGAGCCTTTCCCTTCTGTAAGACTCACTTCTGTGCTATCCCCTATTGACCCATTACATTCATCATTATCTCCTTCTTCTATCTCTCTCTTAGGCTCCCTAATACATTCCTATTTATAGCTTTTTACATACAATCCCATGACTCGATTTTACATAATCAAGGGGCTAAAGCCCCTTTTTACTTCTAACCATCTATGCACTCCACGTCCATAAATTGCGTAGCGCGATCTTCCTCAACCCTCACTTTTTCTGCAGCGTCTTTCTCCTTTCTTCTTCTTGCAGACGTACTCTCTACACTTGTGCTTGGACCGATAATGACATCAGAAGGGGCATGCCACTCGTCTGGACAGCGTAGTATGACTTCCTCCACATTAAAATCCAATACCAAATAGGGTAGGTCATACCATTTCTGTGTAGGATCCTTCTAGGCCTGGATGTAAACTCTATGAAAGTCATCTCTAAATGTGCATAGGAAGACATCTGCGTGTACAAGGTTGGGGACAACCTTGGGTACTGGTGGATGGCCATGAGGAGACTTGCTTCCATCAAGACCTAGAAAATATTCCTCTGATCCAGATTTAAACAGGAACACAACAAATTATAGAGATAACCATAAACATAGAGATGCAGTGGAAATAATACTTCATTTCATTAATGTGAAATACTGAAATATGCTTACAAATTGAAATGGAAATAAACCAACTAGGGCGATGGTAGCTTATCTCTAAGAAGAGATGTAGCGGCTACATGCCTCTGAACTGTGTTATAATGAGGCTCAAAGGCCTATTTATTGTTGAGAAACAATGGAAAACCATAAACATCCAAAAACCTAACCCTAGAAGATGAAACGCCAAACTGTGGGCCCCGTTTGAGTAAATTGGTACATCAACTTCCTGGGGTCGTAACTTTGGCATACGATCTCCATTTGACGCGCACAATATCTCGTTAGAAAGATCTATCCGAGAACTAAAAATTTGGGATGAGAAACCTATTTCCAAAAACCCATGTTGCTCCCATTTTCCCCCAAAAACATCGTTTAGGGCCTCAAAACGGCTTCGGAAGTTCAAGACCCAAAAAACTGCTAAAAATAGTAAACTGTGTTACAATTAAGAAAACTGAAAAGCTAAAAGAAACAATGGTGGGGTCCAAGTGGACTTGGTGGGTGGCCACCAATATCCACTTGGATCATTCCTCCCCCCTTACGAAGAAATGGTCCCCATTGCGTTGAGTTCCTCCATGAGATGAGGAAACTTCTGTTGAACTTGGTCCCTAGTGAGCCACTTGCCCTGGTGAAGGATTTGGTCTGCTTCGACAACTTGATACAGTTGGATATTCTGCTGGCGAGTGTGCTTGATTTGTGTGTCCATGATCCGATCCGTTGCAGCTTGTTCCATGCAATCTAGATTTAACTCTGTGGGTGTGAGTTGTTCTGCAATGTCGGATGTGTCTAGTAATGGTGGAAAGTATGGCCAAAGCTGGTCCACATTGAACATTAGGTGCAGGCCAAGGAATGGGGGAATGCTGAGCTCAGACGCATTGTCTCCCAAAACCTTGGCAATGGTGTAAGGACCATATCAGAGTGGTATGAGTTTCTGATAGGCTCCAGTAAGGCATTCCTTTTGCAAATGCAACCAGACTTTGTCGCCCACCTAAAACTTGTGGGGCACCCGATGTTGATCATGTCGCTGCTTGTACTTGGCATTTGATTTCTCCAGAATGTCATGGAATTGCTAGAGAATATGTTGGATGTGCTCAATGAAGTTGTTTTCCTTATCTGTTTCGGACTAGACATGAGCCAAATCTATGTGAGTAGCTGCAAATGGCATGGCCACATCATTGGGACATAGTGGCTAGAATCCCAAGTCCACTTGAAAAGGGTTGTGGCCAGTCGAGCTGTGGAGAGCCCAATTGTAGCTATGTTGAACATAGGGGAGGCTCTTGTCCCATGTGCAGGATGCTTTGAGTTGTGCATGTGTATAATGTGTACAATCATCCTGTTGACAACCTCTATCTGGCCATCAGTTTGAGGATGGAAGGTTGTGGACTTAGTGAGTTTAGTGTCCAGCATCGACTAGAGACTGGACCAAAATGTACTGAAGAACTTGCTATCTCGATTTGAGATGATAGACTATGGGATCCAAAAGTGTACCCACACTCGTTCAAAGAAGAGTTTAGCAGTGGTTTTTGTTGTGCTATTCTTCTTATAGGCCGCCATAATGGCCATCTTCAAGAACTGATCGACGACCACAAAAACACTGTCGTTTCCATGTTTAGTGGAAGGAAGGCTTGACATGTAATCCATGGAGATGGATTCCCAAGGTCGACTAGGGGTAGGTAACGGGTTATAGAGGCCTTGCTTCTTAATGGTCAGTTTGGCAATGGCGCAGGCAGTGCATGATATGATGTACTTCCTAACATCCTGTCAAAGATTCGGCCAATAGAAATACTTCTACAGTACTGCCACCATTTTCTCGACCCCAAAATGCCCAGTAGCCCGACTGTAGTGTGCTTCCCAAATCATCTTGGCATGCTCGCTTGAAGGAACACAAAGGTGACCCAGGTGGCATAACAAGGCATCCTGGAGGTGAAAATTTGGAACACGCTGATCCTCCAAGAGTGTCTGGCATGTGTGGCCAAATTATGGTTCGCTTTTGTAGAGAAGTGGCCAATTAGAAGTCTCGTGCCCACAAGAGTTGAGCATGGTGGTTAATGCCATGATCGCTGGTCGACTGAGGCAATCTACAACATTATTGGTGTTGCCTTTGTTATACTTGATATTCAAATGGAACTATTGCAGGTATGTGGACCACTTCTGATGGCAATCATTTTGCAATTTCCCTTAGGTTTGTATGAACTACAGGGGTCGGTGGTCTGTGTGGATGACTGTTTCCTTCCCCAAAATGTAATGCTTCCATTGTTGGTAGGCTTGCATAATGGAATACATGTCTTTGTCATAAATGGGATACTTCCAGACTGTGTCTGAAAGTGTCTCACTATGATATGCCACTGGATGCCCATGTTGAGTAAGGACTACCCCAATAGCATAGTCAGAGGCATCTTTCTCGACCTCAAATGGTTGTTGCAAGTCTGGTAATGTGAGCATTGGTGCCGAGCAAAGGCGATATTTCAACTCTGTGAATGCCTTCTGTTGAGGTTTAGACCAAAATAATTTTGCTTTTGCTCCTCCCTTGGTGACTTGACTCAAGGGCCAAGTGATATGAGAAAAACCCAACACTAACCTGCGGTAGAAGTTGGCAAGGCCTAGAAAGCTGCGGAGCTCTGTCAGAGTGGTTGGAGATGTCCAATCCCGAATGACATGGATCTTGGCTGGATCCACATGCACCCCCTATTCATCAATAATATATCCTAGATACTGAACCTAGGACATGCCAAAAGTGCATTTCTCAAAATTGGTACATAACTTATGTTGTCACAGTGTTTGGAGAACCTGTCGGATGTGGTGGAGGTGCTCTTCCTAACTTTGGCTGAAGATCAGGATGTCATCCAAGTATACCACTACAAATGAGTTGGTGAATGTCCGCAAGATGTCATCCATTAGCCTCATGAAGGTTGCAGGAGCATTCGTCAATCCGAAAGGCATAACCAACCATTCGAAAAGGCCCTCCTTAGCTTTGAAGGCAGTCTTCCACACATCAGAGGGTTTGATTGGTACCTGGTGATATCATGACTTCAAATCAATCTTTTTGAAATATTTTGCCCTCTTCAGTTCATCCAGGAGGTCATCAATCCGTGGGATCAAGTACCTGTTACAGATAGTGATCTTGTTCAACACTCGATAGTCAATGCAGAGTCTCCAAGTCAAGTCCTTCTTCTATACCAACACGATTGGGCTCCCACAAGGTGATGAACTTGGATGGATGTGACCTTTCTGTAGTAGCTCCAAAATATGCCTCTTGATTTCATCGTTCTCCAGAACGGAGTGCCAATAGATTGGTCCATTGGACAACGGCACACTTGGGGTCAGATCAATGGAGTGCTTGACCTGATAGTGCAGAGGAACCCTTGTGGGGGAGGTGAAGATGTCCTCGTACTCCTCCACGATCTTGTCCATCTGTAGTTGTCGTGTGGAGGGGCCTTGTCTGGAGTTCGTGGGCACCGTCTTCTTCTTTCCTTGAGGCCGTATCATCAGGAAAACAAATTTCCCAGTTTTGGAAATGAGCTTACTACATTGTTTTGCAGTAACCAAAGAGATGGTGGTAGGTGGTGCTACCTCTGGTATCCTATACAACTTATTTCCCAAAGTAACAATAATAGCATGGGGCTTTGATTCATACACAACATCTTGCTTCCACAAGTATGGTTGTCCTAATAACACATCACAAACTTCAAGGGGAGAAATTTCACACAATACCTCATCCGTGAAGGACTTGATGTTATATGGAAGGCGACACTGCTGGCTCACGCGAAGATCCCGTCCTTGGTGAAGCCACCTGATGGTGTATGGTTGTGGATGTGTTGTGGTTGGTAAGCCCATCGGCTTCACGAACTCTGCTAAAATGAGGTTCTTTTGGCTCCCGCTGTCAACAATGAACTATAGCAAGGAGCCCTTTACCCACATCTAGGAGTGGAAGAGATGCTCCTCCTCCTCTGGATCTTCGGGTTCCTCCTTCTGGATCTTCGTGGTGGCAATGGTGGCGTTGGGCTCCGCATCGATAATTTGCTTCCCTTTGTCATTCCCCTTGTCAGGTTCTGACTCAGAGTCGGAACATGCATCTGATTCTGAAACCTTTAGCTCAGTCACCAGTCACTGCTTGGCTTGACACTCACTTATGTTGTGAGTGGAGCTCTTATGGAACTCACACCACTTTCCCGTGTCCTTTTTCGGCTTCATAGTGCTGTTCCTTTCTTGTAGCTTTGGCAGGTTGTCTTGGGCTGCCCCACCTTGGCTTTGTCGTTTGTTCTGCAGTTTGGGGGCACCTTTTCCTTGCTTCAGATTCATAGATCCAAAGTCTTGTTTCTTCTGTTTAAACTTTTTCTCAACCTTGACGGCATATCGGTATGCCGTGCCGAGCGAGGAGATGTTCAGGAATTCTATTTCTTCCTGGATGTACTTGTGCAGGAAACCGTAGTATTTGAGTACCAAATGCTGCTTCGAATCCTTGATACCCAACTTTGTGCGAAGGGTATGGAAAATATTGGTAAACTCTGGCACATCTTGGTCCCTTCCCTGCCACAGCGTGGTCCACTTTATGTATTGATCCTCATAGCTTCCGACAGGGTAGTACTGCTCCTTGATGGCATCCCGGAATGAATTCCAAGTGGGTGTGGCTGAAAATAGTGAGCCTGTACTTTCATCCTTCTGCTCACAGTAGGTTTCCCACCAGTCCTTGACGTGGGGGGCTACTTTGAGAAGAGAAAAAATAATCTTTTCCCAACTGGAAAAATCATGAATAGAAAAATAACCCTCTAGCAGATTTAACCATTTATCTATGACATTTGCGTCTATCTGAACCTCGAATATGGGGATTTCAAAATTAACTTGTACCTTAAACAGTGTGGCATTTCCAGAGTAGCTATTGGAAGCCGATGCGTCGCCCCTGGGTAGCCGCTGAAGGATCTGGGCAAAGTTGTCCATCATCGCGTTCCTTTGTCACTCAAGGGCTTCTTCGAGCAAGATTTTGATAGGATCTCATACCCCCTCGTCTATCTTTTAATTCGCCATGGGAGGTTGTTGAGTTTTGCGAGGCTGGTCTTGCAAATGTTCGACCAGTTCAAACCCTAAGTCCTTATATCCCAACCTTGTTGGGGACATGCAAAGAAAAACAGAGAAAAAGCAGATCACTCTGATACCACTGATCAGATTTAAATAGAACGCAACAAATTACAGAGATAACCATACACATAGAGATGCAACGGAAATAATACTTCATTTCACTAATGTGAAATACTAAAATATTCTTACAAAAAGAAATGGAAATAAACCAGCTAGGGCGATGGTAGCATATCTCTAAGAAGAGATGTGGCAGCTACATGCCTCTGAACTGTGTTACAATGAGGCTCAAAGGCCTATTTATTGTTGAGAAACAATGGAAAACCATAAACATCCAAAAACCTAACCCTAGAAGATGAAACACCAAACTGTGGGCCTCGTTTGGGTAAATTGGTACATCAAATTCCCGGGGTCATAACTTTGGCATACGATCTCCGTTTGACGCACAAAATAACTCGTTAGAAAGATCTATCCGAGAACTACAACTTTGGGAAGAGAAACATCAGTCCATGGACCCATGTTGCTCCTAGTTTTCCCAAAAAACGTCGTTTAGGGCCTCAAAACGGTTCCGGAAGTTCAGGACCCAAAAAACTGCTAAAAATAGTAAATTGTGCTACAATTAAGAAAACTGAAAAGCTGAAAGAAACAATGGTGGGGGTCCAAGTGGAGTTGGCGGGTGGCCACCAATATCCACATGGATCATCGTCTCTATGACATGTGCGGGGTTCTTCGAAGCCCATAGGGAGGTGAATTGTGCTGCCTCCAACAACCCTTTTTCCAGCAGAGGAAATTGGCTATCCTCCGGCAACTCCCATGCAACCAAAACAATAGATACTAGCAACCAAGCGTAATGGAACAACTTGGTATCATCCTGCACTTCACAGAAATTCGCGAGGAACTCTTGGCAGAGGTACTTGGACCAGTTGAAGAGGACACCTTCCATGCACTGGGCTGATACCGAAATGACAGGCGCGACACTTCCTCATTACCTTGCTTGCTAGTATTTGCGTAGCTAGCGAACTGCAGGGTCAGATATGGATAGGATGGAGTATCCCCGCACCTTCTCACCAATTTATAAGTGGTTTTCATGCGCTCCTCTAGGTCCCTTTCTCTTGTTTTTCCACCAAACACCTTGGTCGGATTCAACCCATCATGCGGCAAGTGCGTAAGCCTGTGAATCAACATATAAGTGATGAGGATAGGTGCACCTAGCCATAAACACCCATCATGTACCAGTGTGAGGAGTTGGTGTATACACGTTGTGTTAAATGAGGTGCGGTGGTAGTGTGGCACCCAAAGCAAGTTGAGCAGCCCGAATTGCTCCACACCTCGGGCCCATTCCTCTATTTCCAGCATTGTCACACCCGTTCTTCATAAACTACGCGCTTCATGAAGGTATCCATTGGTAAGTGTGGGAACTTAGTGAGACCCGCTAAATCCCAATCCTCCATCTTCAGTAGTGGGACGCGGGCGAGCCGTGGACCTTCAAATGGCACCTGCTCAGGGAGCAGGGGTGTGGAAATGACGAATTTGTCAAAATCTGGGTCTTTTGGAATCTTTGCCTTACCCTTCCTTAGAGGGACATACTGAGGGAGCTTTGTGATGGGTTCTGCTCCTTCATCCTCTACATCCTCAGCTCCCTAGTTGTCTTCTGCTTCCAAGTCAATAACCTTCTCTTTTCCTTTGGCCAGTTGTTTGCCCTTTTTCTACGTTGGGGTCATTATATGCCCTCTTGGGGAAGCACATGTCTGTACCGACTTCTTCAACTTTTCTTCAGCCATGGATTGTGTTGTCCTCGGCGCCATGGGCATTGCAGGCATAGCTTCAACACTAGATATTTCAAGGCCTGGGGCATCAGATATGATTGCGTCCATACTCATCTTCTCCATAAATAGTTCACAGGCCTCAATAGACACATCTATGTGGGAAAAGAAATCTTTCCAAAAGTATCAACTCATCAATAGACAACGAATTTCAGAGGAAACTCCAAGTGTGCAAAGCATTCATGTTTGGATCAACGGGCATAATTTATAGGGGTTTTTGGAGTCAAATCCAACCATTCCCTCCAAAATCTGATCATCAATGTTGTATTGGCAGTGGATCTTCAAATTTTTTGGCCTTAAATGCTGCCAGCCCACTCTTTGTACCCGTGTTTTGGCTGTCAAATCATCAATGATCACTTTCCTGTTGTGATGCGCAAGAACTCCCTCCATAGCATAGCTACCTTCATGTAGCATCTGATACTGCACCATCACCAGTTTTTGTGCAGCCAATCCGCTACGTAGTCCTCCAACCCTGGAAGGGTAGTTTATAGTCCCACGCTCCCTTACAACTGCTTGGAGCACTAAGATTGTCCTGCCACCATATAGTCATTGAGTCGGGTCTCCTGTATATGGCTTCAATCGGCTGCCATTCACCCTACCCAAGAAAGGTTCCCCATTCAGCTTTGCGAGTTGAACTGCCCTCTATCTGTAATCTCTTTGATAACATATGGCCCAAGCCAGTGCATCTGAAACTTCCCTGGAAACTTAGTGAACTTGCTATCATACAATAAGACCAAATCATTCACCTTCAACATGTGCAACTTGATGTGTCAATCATGCCATGCTTTTTCGTGCTCCTTTTGTACTTGCTGATGGAATCCAGCTAAGAATCTGTCTTCTTCAAGCTCCATTAGCTGTGCGAGCCTCTCTTCCGAGGCTCCATGATCCACCATCCCTATGAAAGTTTCTATGCGGAGACTAGGCACAATATATTCAATAGGCATCACAGCTTCTACACCATAGACCAATCGAAAAGGTGTCTGACCTGTTAGCTTTTCGTAGGTAGTCATGTATTCCCATAGCACTGCAGGTACGTGCACATCCCAATCATTTCATTATGCATTTCAAATATTCGTTAGTGCATTCTCCAAGATCTTATTAAAGGCCTTAACTGTTCCATTAGCCTAAGGGTGGTACAGTGTGCTCTTCTGATGATAAACCTGGAACTCTTCAGTCAACACGCTGATTGTTTCATTGAGGAAGTGCATACCTCGATCACTCATCAACACCTTTGGGCAGCCAAATCTGGTCAACACATACTCAAACAAGAACTTCGCAGTTGTAGCACCTATACAATCCTTCATAGGCTTTGCTTTCGCCTATCTGGTCAGATACTCCGTTGTGGTGATGATACAGCACGCACAGGTCTTCTTTCATGGGGGCTGAATTGGTCCAATGAAATCAATTGCCCATTTTTCAAATGGCTGCAACGATACTTGAGGATTCAGTGGCAACTCATCCCTTCATGATGGTTTTCCCATTCGTTTACATGCATCACATTCCCTACAATATGCTTTCGAATCTTTATGCAGCTTAGGCCACCACAGTCCCACACACAAAATCTTATGCGCTATCACTTTTCCTGCATAATGTCCTCCCACAACTCCTCCATGGGCTTCTGCGAGGATGTTATTCCTTTCAAAATCAGGCACATACCTTCACAAGATCTCGTAAGCACCCATCTTATACAAATGACTAGCAATCACTGAAAAATCGGTCGCACGCACCAATAGTTCCTTCTTTTGCTGACTGGTATATCCTTCTCGAGCCGTCCCTGTAGTCAAAAAGTGGATAATATCTACAAAATGATTATCCGCTACGCTCACCGCAAAGAGTTGCACGTTGGGTAGCCCTTCCTCCAAATTAGTATGCTCCTCCCTTGTTTCAATCTGCGACAGATGATCAGGCCATGCATTCAACCTTCCTAGCTTCACAATTACCTAAAAGTCATACTCTCTGTTAGCTACCTATACCAATAGGTTTCATTTTTCATGATTGGCATGGGAAGTTCCAATATGATCTACTTTGGCAAGGCAAAGATCTCATATTTTGATAAAAGGCACACATGTGCAATTGGTTGCTGCTGTTATGCTTCTCAATGGGTGATCCAACAGCCTAAGCTGGGTCATGCCATGTTTCAATTTTTGTTATAGATTAGAGAAAGAAGTCTGTCCAAACTGTTTAATCTTGGCAGACAAGTAGCTTAGGTAGAGAAAGTAAGGCTCCCAACTGCTTAATCTGGGACCTTGGAAGAAATAAGGGTAGAATTAGATAGACAATCAAAGAAAAAGCCAAAGGAAAGAAAAGGCAAATAAAGGGTCTGCAAGCCTAAGTGCACCTTCCAAGAAGAAACAAAAAAATGTTAGGCAAATAGATGGGTAGGCAGTTGGGGTTGCAGAAAGGTTATCTTTACCATTGCATGTGTGTTAAATTTGTTTACCAAAGCAAAGTCAATGAATTGAGAAGGTGTTCTTCTTCATCAAGTTGCAGCCAGCAAAGGAGCATGTCTAACCTCCCTTCTTTCCCCTTTTCAGGTCATTTACTAACATCCCCTCATCAGTTGAGATTCTTGGAAGGATTTATGGTTTCATGGAGGTCCTTGGTCCTTTAAAAGCCACATTTCTTGTCTAAAATTCTTTTCATTTTGATCTACTTCCTAAACTAAGTGAGTTTCAAATAAACTTAGTGATATTCCCCCTCATCCACCCATTTTATCCATGTTAACCACTAATTCTATTATATAAATCCCCTATCTTACCCTTTCCCTAGTATTATAACACCATGGTGTATAAACCCCAAACATGGTATAAATATCCCTTCCCTTGGCATTATAGCCATATGTTCTCTTTCGGGGATCAAATGGACATCTGGTCAGTTTGATAAGCCCAAGCCTTACCCCTCTCCCCTATTCTGAATCCATTTGGCTCATTAAACCTCCATTTGCAAAGAAAAACCCTATAAAAACCTTTTCCTACCCATAACCCCTTTGAAATCATGAAAAAACCCAAAAACCCACCCTTTTCCGCTTAAACCAAAGTATCGGCGCATGTATTTGATTTTTTGAAATACATTGAAAAAACATTGAAAAATACCATATCTTAAAACTTTTCCGCTGGGCGCGTATCCCAAAAAGAAATATTTTTTATTACTCCGCCCGCGTCCGTATCCACCGATCACATCGCCCTTCCGTCCACCGTCGGATTGAACCCAACTCATCCGACGGTCCTCGTTCATATCGGAGCGGCCCCGACGTCCGACAGATACCTTCCGATATCTGTCAGAAGGTTACGTCACGCCACCGCCACGCGCCTTCCCCACAATGCATCGGAGGTACACCTGATAGTTTCCGCCCCCGTACCCATAGCGGTGCGATATAAAACCGCTAACCGTTTCCGGTTTCGATTGATCGGCTCATCCAACGTCACCCCCACATCACAGCCACGTCATTGCCACCCCGCCATCGCGTCAGCATTTCTGTCCGCCCCTGTGCCAATGTGTCTGCCACCGCATCATCCGCGTGGACCAATAGCAGCTCGCCACCTCGCCCGATGCCGTCATGCTGACGTCATCCGAGCTTGACCCCACCCTATGACATCATGTTGATGTCATCTGAAGAAAGGCACCAAAATGCCAAAAGGTCCATATTTGGCCAAAAATCGCGTTTTTTCATACTTTTGTTCACTTTGCCGTTGTTTCCGCTGCATGGTCTTTACGTCCAAAACTGCGCCACCCTACTGGAATCGACCTGAACACCTCCGGAGCACCAATTCTACCCACATTCGCGGCCGCCGCTCGCTGTTTGCCAGTTATTTCTCCTCGTTCTTCCTCCCTACACCTATATTGTCTGTAAATTCCTCAAGAAGGCCCAAAGGACACTGAAACTCATCATTTTACCGGCAAATTCCCTCTGCAAAGCCTCTATTTCCAACTGCAAGCTCGAAAACCACCAGCTGAGCCTTGATTTCCTGATTTCTTATCAAAAACTGCACACTGTTCGCGCAATCGTGAAACAGTTGGTGAAACCATCAATACCTGCTACAAAAGACAGAGTGAGACCAGACATTGGTCTTATTTACACTTCAAACAGTATTTCAACTGCTGCACTTCATCATTAATCCTTTATCTTTAAAAAAAATTCACCTCACTCGTATAAACAGAGCTCCTTTGCGCTAATCTGCATATTAGCACCCATTTGTAATCCTAGGAGAAACCATGGATCCACCAGTGGCTCCTATAGCACTAAATGTTGCTCCGCTAAATGCCCCCCAAAGAGAATTGGATTGGAAGCCATTGGCTGACCTGGATTACCAAATATCAGAAGAAATGTTTATGAGCAGTAAGTTCCACATTCACTTATTGAATGAGTTAAAGGCTAAGCATGAGAGTGGAACAGATGTACTGGGCATATGGGACTCTTTTCTCCCTATTTTTAAGCTCCCTCAGGTCAACCAGTTCCCTGAGCTAATCCACCTGTGTGCTGACTGTTATGATGCCACTCAGAGGGCTGTCATTGACCCTTCTGGCTCAGTTGTTTTCTATGTTACCCCTGAAGCCATCAGAGACATGCTCTGATTCAAGACTCAGAAGAAATTGGTCCCTTTGTCACTGATAGACTTGATAAATCAAGGAGCCAAGTTGACAGATGCTCAAGTCACTAAACTAAATCAGTTATATATTGACTCTGACACTGTGAAGTACCCTCCAGTTGGTCATGTATATCTCAACCGGCTGGGCAGAGACCTTGCAGATATGATTAGTCCCATCTTAGGCTATAATTCAATTGAAAATATTGATGAAACTGTGCTGGTGATGATGCTTATGTTTGCTCCTGGCAAGTCACCAATCTGCTACGACTATGCCACCTACATATCAGACAAGATTCATGAGCAATTGATGAATTTGGAGAAGAGAAAGGGTGTTCAGATACACCTCCTACATCTACCATTTGATCTTGTACCATCAACATGAGAAATTTCATTTTGCTATCAAAAGGGTAGATGCCCATGGCAATCCTAGATCAGTAGTCTATTGGTCCTCAGCCTTCCACCTTATATCTGATTCTCCATATACTTACTGTGAGTTCATAGATCTTTTCATCCATCCAGCTATGGCAATGCTGATGAGCTCACCTCCTCCAAGACTCACTGATGATATGCAGAGAATTCTTCAGTTATCCAAAGCTTACAGCATTGGAGACTGGTACTTTTACCAGAACCACACCGTCATCAGGATATATGGGTGTGAATTGCCTCCATACAGACTACCCAGATATGTGCCTATGAGGCTGTTTGCCCTAGAATACTTCAGGCAGTTTGGCAATGTTGATGTGCTTCACTTTTCAGGTAAAGGCAAGAAAGCACAGTTGAAGGTCAGGAACCAACTTGGCCATTTTATCTATAACCAGAGGGAGGAAGGTTGGAGGGAAGCAGATAGAATGCTTGAGTCCCTTGGCCTTCAAACCAGTTTCTTATGGAAACCTTATGACCCTAATCACTTTATAACTATGAGAAGGCTCAAATATAAGTTGTCTGCCTATGATCATGTTCAGATTCCTCATATTGAAAAATATGCAAACCAACTCAAATGGAGGAGAGGGACCTTAGAAGAACCTGTTACACAAGAAGAGCTGAATCAAAGAGCAGTAAGGAATCTAAAGAAGATGGCTGACCTTGAACTTTGTTCACAGGTGTTTACACTTCCAAGCACACAAGTGGGAGCAGCTGCGTCCTCCTCAACTGCAAATCAGCAAACCACTAAGGCCACTGAAAATATAGCCAGCAAAGGCAAGGAAAAGGAAATGGAGACCGAACAATCACCTCATGAGAAGGAGCAGCCACCTCCTATGACTCAAGAACAGGTAGATAAAGAAGTGCAGCAACAACTTGAGCAACAACAACAGGGAATGCAGCAAAAAGAAGGGCAGCACGACAGAGAGCAGCCCCTACAGCAAGAAAAACCAGTTAATACCTCAATTTTCACTGAGCAGCAGGCTCAGAACATAGTGCCTCCTAGGCAAGAAGCAACTAATGAAGCCTCAGTCCTTCAAACTCCGCAGAAGGAGGACATAAGCAGGAAAAGAGACAGAGAAACTCCCTTGACAACATCAATAAGTCGTGGTGAGAAAAGGCACAGAATGAATCCCCTTTGAGAGGAAGAGATGCCTATAGGGCAATCTCTGGGCATGGGTCCACCCAGCATGGAGGCATCCGCAAGTTCCTTCCAGCAGGAGCAGGACAGAACTTTGGGAGGAGAGGTCAGCTCCTCTAGCCAGCAAAGAGAGGGAGAAATGGGCATTAAACAGCAGTTCATCGACATTAAGAGGAGAAATGAGCCCATCAAGATACAGCTGTATAACCATCTGTTAAACATGGCTCCCACCAATCAACAAAGACTCATGTCTGCATATGATGTGCAGGAAGGCAAAATGATCATGAGTCATTTTATGCCAACAACAGTGCAGCCCCAATCTGCCTCTGACTACTTGAGGACTAACCTGGAGGTCCTTGCCAAGGATATCCACCCAATGGACAAAATAGAACTGCATAAGCAAACGGGTGAGATGGTCTATGCTTCCCTGGCAGACCAAACATTGGATAACTACAGGCTACAAAATAGCCTTAAGAATACAGCCTCTCAACTAGAATTGGAGAGGGCATCATCCCAGGCGAAGGACAACAGAATAAAGTCCTTAGAGGATATAATAATTGAGATTGGGCATGATCCCAAAGACATCAAGGGAATACAGGAGATATTGAAGTTGAGGGATGCTGATATGGCTGCCTTGAGAAAAAAGGTCAAACTCCCAGCCACAATTCACCCTCAGACAGATGAGGTAGCTCAACAAAGGCATGATCAGGATGCCACAGCCTTGCTGATTTCTCTCTACAAACAGCTTATTCAAGCACAAGAAAAATTGGGAGAATCAGAGGCTGCACAAGCAGCATTGCAAGCAAAATTGAAACAAAAGGAAGAAGGACAGACTTCCCAACCTCCTCCTCTAATCATTAATCTTGAGGAAGCTGCTCCTATTACTACTCCTCCTCCTCAACAGACTGAGCAAGCAGCAACATCTACTTCAGCACCAACAACCACAGAGCAGGCCCAAAGCTTGGATATGCAAAAGCTAAGGACTGAAATTCAAGCCCTGGAAGCTCAAATGACAGAGTTAAATGAGACCAGGGAGAAATTGGCCAAAGTCAATGACAGGTATGACAAATCAAAGCGGGATGTGGCAGAAAAGGGCAGGGAAATCAAAGCCCTCAAAGACAAGATCAAAGAGCTGGAAAATGAGCTCAAGTTAGATAAAATTGTGGCTGAACTTAGAACAGTGCTGTGGGCCAATATTGGCCAATCTATTACTAACCAATGGCAATATATTGAGACAATCCATGAGCAGTTAGAGCTCATTCCAAAGGCACAGAGGGAAACTCAAAGATCAAGAGCTTCATTAAGCAATATGCCTGAAGTGGCCACCAGAATGATTAATGTGCTTAACAATAGAACAAGTTCTCAGTTAGCTACCCTGGGAATTACAAACAGGACTGAGACTATTCAAATGATCAAAAGGGTTCTTACTCTGAGAAATCTGGTGCAGACGTTAGAAAGGAGAACCCAAGACATGCACACTGAGGTAAACAGGTTCATGGAGAAGTTTCAGGTGTTACAGAACAGAGGACTCCCTAGCTTACTGAACAGCTCAGGGAGACTACTTACTCATGAACAGTATGTCAAAAGAGTGAATGCTTTTGCCTCAAGTCAGATCAATGAGAAGCCTAGCACCTCAGAAGAAACAGGGCCAGTTACAGGACAGACTCTCTACAATAAGGTAGAAAGTTTATTTTTCATAATGAATGAAATCACACACTTGTTCGATGTGGCCCCAAATTTTTATAAATACACAGAGGCAGAGGAGACTATGGATGCTATTCTCAGGCATCAATTACCTACACAGGACTGGTGGACCAAGGCAATACAAACGATTTTGTAAACAGAAAGCCATTCACCAAATTTTGGTTACAGAAAATCTGAATTGTCGTGCATAGGACAGTTCAATAGAGTCAGCATACATTGAAGATAAAGGCTGAGCCAACTCAGCAGAATTTGTGGCCAGCAAAGCAATATGAGAAGCTACAGGTGTCCAGACCAAGAAGCTACAGCAAAGCAGCTCCAAAAGCGCATTCTTGAGCATTAACGCAGATCATTTCAACCGACTTGTTGGCCTCCAAAAGCCAAAATATCTTCTGACTGATTGAAAGATCATTTATGTTGTATTAAAGGCTGCAATAACTTCTGATCTACCATTCTGAACAAAGTTGGTAAAACATTTATCTCTCAGATGACTCAACGCCTTAGATATTTTGTAATACGATTAGTATATATTTGCCTCTCGCATAAGCTTGAGGGGTTGGTTGATCGTTGTTTGATTTCTCTTGAAGAAGTTCTTCTGCTGTAATCGTTCTAAGTAAATAAAGGAAAGTGATGGAATTTCTCAAGGCCTGAAGTTGTCTGAATGCATTGTGGTGTTAGTTGAATACTGCAGGATTCTCGTGCATCTCGCAAAACAATAAGTTTTTCTGTTACTCTCGTTGTTATGTGTCTAAATCCTTTGCAATTTCATATATGTTCCTGAAATTATAAATGTTTAACAACAGAGAAAAAGAATAGCCTTCAGGATTTATTCATTGAATACCCTGGGCTCAATCTGTGTTTGTTAATGAATGTTTTTTCTTCAGCTATAAACTGTATAAGTGTAATTCTTAATTGCTACACTTTCAGCATATATCTTTCACTGTGATCATAGTTTTCAGGAATTCAACTCTGCTCCTGGGTACATATTTCACTTTCCCTTCACCAGCTTAATGGAGAATTCTTAACTGATCTCCATGGGCTAATCATGTTTCATCACTCAAAGTTTGATTTGTTTTGTTAGATACTCAATAGGCCCTGCAGGCTAAGCAATCCATTTCAAAGCATTCCAGATACTTCATACCTTCAGACTCCATTGCCCAATGGTATATAACTGTTAGAACATTACACCTTAAGTGTTGAACGAAATTCTTCCAACCAAAACACAAAACAAAACCTGAGCATAATAGCTAGCCTGAAACCTTAACAAAACAGAGACAAATCATAAAGAGAGAGCCCTCTCTGATCACAGTTTGGCTAGGAACTGTAATCCAAAGATTGGTTAGTGGTTACCCCGGCCGTATTCCCTTGGGAGTCAAAGGGAACAACCTGGGTGTTAACATAATTGGCGACTCCACTGGGGACCTCTTAGGATTTTCCAATTTCTATACATCTCTCAAAGCTGCAAATCAAGCCTGAAATTAGTCAGGAGACCTTCAAAACTGTTTCTGTGTCACATAGACAGCTTCAGGGAAGAGCTTTTTCAGTGAGTCTTCATCTCAGCTTTGAAATATATATAGCCATTCCAAAATCTTTATCCAGTCCTTGCAGACATAAAAACTTCCTATAAAATCCAAAAACAGTTAGAAGCTGGCTCCCAAGAAAAATCCGAGGCATACTAGGGGAAATCCTGACCCTAATCCACCCATCATTGTTGATAATCCAAATACCATCCCTAGAAACATTAGGAAGCAGCAAAGGCAGAACCAGCCTGCTGATTTAACCTCAGATTCAGATCATCCCAGCCTTATCTCGACCCCATGCAAGGTCCTTTTCCGGTCTACCCCTAGTTCCCCTAGTTCACCACCCACATCTCAAAGTCCTCCTTTCACATCTTCATCCACTGCACAAACTCCTTTAACTAACATCCTAGTTTCTACCCCTCCCATAAACCCTGTTATACCTGTTATCCCTGTTGTCCCATTTATCCCTGTAAACCCCTTAAACCCTGTGAATATGGCTAACAGATATGCACCCTTACAGATACCAGCTAATGCTGCAGCCCTACCCCAAGACTACCAAACCAAAATATCATACTTTGACTCCACTGGCCCTTTGACAGCTCTTCAGCATGCCAAAAAGATGCAAGACCATTTTGAGACCTATGAAATAGATGATGATAGTGTGAGAATGAGGATGTTTGTCCAAAGCCTAACTGGGGATGTGAGAACTTGGTTTAGATCTCTCAATGCAAATTCCATCACGACCCCTGATGAGCTATATCAAGCCTTTACTAATAGATGGGAGAAAAAGAAAGACCCTCTGCACATACTTGGGGAATATGATACTATCAAAAGAGGTCCCCAAGAAACTGTTTTGGAGTATTGTGCGAGATTCAACAATGTATATAACGCAATCCCACAAAATTTAAGACCCCCTCCTGACTTAGCTTTGTACAAATTCCCTGATGGTTTTGACCCTGACATGGCCTATCAGTTAAAGGAAAGAGATCCTCAAACCCTTGCAGAGGCCCAAAGGGTTGCTGTCACAGTGGAAGCTAACCTGATTGCCAAAAGAAACAGAGCAAGGTTAGAAAAGAGGACTGTTTTCAAAGAGGAACCCTCTGCTTTTGATCAAAAGCTGGATGCAATACTCAATGGAATGAAAAGATTGGGTGATAGAGTGGAATCGGTTGAAAGAAAGTCATCATGGGAAGCACCCCAAAACAACCCTCCTAGGAATCCGAATTTTAGGAGAACCCAAAACCCAGGCATTGGCAAACCCAGTGCTGACCAAGACATAAGGCCTCCTTTCCAAGAAAACTATGCTGAAACTTCTACATCAAATGAACCCAATGAAGATTCTCAGATTAATTTAATGGGTTTGGATGGTGAAAGTCAAGTTTTCTTAACACAAGAAGATCATGAGGATGATGAAATCAAACTGTTCCAAACCAAATCAGGTGAATCGTTTGACTTTAAACAAGGCTATGACACTGCTGTTTATGAAGTCCACAAACAATACAAGCTAAGGAGCAGAACTGTGAATGCAACTCAGCCTGAAAAGACCAAAGACAGCCAGCAGCCCAAAAGAGCCATGGTGTTAGAACCTAATGATAAAACAAATTCACCTGCAGAAGAAGTAACTATTGAGGAAGTCACTGAATCATCCTTCTCAAAACAACAACCTATGGCAACATCTTCTTTTCACTCTAATCCAAATGTTACTCCTCAAGAGATGAGTAATAAAGACAAGTCCCAAAACCAAAATAGCAAACAAGCAGAGGAATTAATGAACAAGGAAAGGACTGTTATCCAAAACCCCAAGACCCAATTTGACAAACCCTTTGACCTAGAATCTGAACTTGGCAAATTAAAGATAGCAATTCCTCTCTTAGAACTGGCCAAGCATGACAATTACAAACAACAGATCAAGAAGTCCCTTCAACTCACCAACAACAAAGATGATGTCAATGTGTTGGATGACACTCCAGAATTACTGTTTGGCCCAGAAGTGGATGGAAAAACAGTAGTCACAGGGATATTACCTTTTTATGTCAGCCTACATATTCATGACAAAATATTACATAATGCAATGTTTGATTCAGGGGCCTCTCACAACCTCATGCCAAAAGCGGTCATGGAAAGATTAAATTTAGATATAACAAGACCCTACAAGGACCTGTTTTCCTTTGACTCCAGCCAAGTCAAGTGTTTAGGCCTCATAAAAGATTTATGTGTGTCTCTGGTTCAATACCCAAACAAAACAATTCTGATGGATGTTGTAGTTGCAGATATCCCACCTAAGTATGGGATGCTGTTATCAAGATCATGGGGGGCTAAACTCCAAGGCTCCCTACAATTAGACATGTCATATGCCACCATCACTGTTTTTGGGCAACCAAAGAGATTATACAGAGAAACATTAATGAAATACATGGTCAGCAGTGAAGAAAAGCCTCAAAACTTTCCAATATATGCTGTCCATTCAGACATAGACTCATATATTCTTTTCAATGACAGCACAACTCTCTCAAATAATGATCTTGAAACTAAGATACTCATACAAGAGGAAAACACAAAGGAAGCTCCTTCTACCCATCAAACAACAGTCTATCAATCACTAGACACTGATGCTGCTCTAGTTGTCAAGAACATTCAATCAGATGATGATACTATCCTAGAAGATAAGCTAGATGAAAAACCACAACTTCTACTCACATTGCCAGCCCATGAACAGATCATTAAATCTCCTTCCCAACAGGATATTCTATGGTTCCTTGAATTTGATGGCTCAGTCAACAAATTAGGGGCGGGAGCTGGAGTTTGGGTACACAATAAAGAAAACAGTCATGCAGAAGGCAGAGCATATAGATTAAACTTCAGATGCACTAATAACATGGCGGAATATGAAGCTCTTTTACTAGGCCTCAAGCTAATAAAGTTCTTACAAGCTGCCAGGGTTTCAATCATGGGAGATTCAGATTTAGTCATCCAACAAGTGAAGGGAAATTTTGTCACCAATGATAAAAGATTGAGGTCTTATAGGTCTGCTGTTGCTGAAATACTAAACTCCTTCTCTGAATTCCAAATCACCAAAATTTCTAGGACCCATAATCTTCATGCTCATAGTTTGGCCACATTTGCAAGTACTTGCAAATTGCCATTGGAACCTAACAATTGTTTCACAGCTGAGATAAAACACAGACCCTCCATTCCAAACAATGTTAAAGATTGGCAAGTATTTGAGGATGATATACAAATAAACAATTTTTTAACTTTGCAACAAGAATTTGCAGGATTGAATATTGATACTGATGGAGCAAGTCAATCACAAATACTTGAAAGAGCAAGTCAATCACAAATACAGTTTGAACAAACTAACCACCCAATATCACCCAAAACAGCAAAACAAATGCTAAATCCAACCATTTTCAACAAGGAGAACATTCAGCAAATTCAACAAATCAGTTGTGAAGAAGTGGCCAATGCTGAAGCTGAAATCATAGAGCTGAAAGATAATTTTCTACCAACAGGCCTAACTCCACTAGAGGACATCTTTGATTCAAATGATATTCCCAGAAAACCAAAAATGCAGCCCTTAAATGCAGCCATTGAAGAATGCAACATTGGTACCATTGACAAGCCCAAAATCATAAAATTGTCTGCATCTTTACCTCCTGATCAAAAGCCTAAATACATTGACCTTTTCAAAGAGTTTCAGGACGTGTTTGCATGGGGCTATGAGGATCTGAAATCCTATGACACCTCTGTTATTCAGCATACTATCCCTCTCAAGCCTAATCAAAAGCCATTCAAACAGAAATTGAGAAGGATTAATCCAATGCTCCTCCCCTCAATTGAAAAAGAACTTCAAAAAATGTTCAAAGCTGGCATCATAGCACCAATCAGATTCTCTGAATGGATCTCCAACTTAGTCCCTACAAGAAAGAAGACTGGTGAAATTAGGCTGTGTGTGGACCTAAGAAATCTGAACCAAGTATCCCTCAAAGACAACTATCCCTTACCCAAGATGGATCACATTCTCCAAAGAGTGGTAGGGGCCTCAAGGATCTCATTACTGGATGGATTTTCAGGCTTCAATCAAATCTTGGTGCACCCTGATGATCAAGACAAAACAGCATTTACAACCCCATGGGGAACTTTCAAATATGTGAAAATGCCTTTTGGATTAAAAAATGCAGGGGCAACTTTTCAAAGAGCCATGGATATTGCTTTTGCCAAGGAGATTCATGACTTTTTAGTCATTTACCTAGATGACCTTACACCTTTCTCAAAATCAGACCAAGAACATATAAAACATTTGAGGCAGATTTTCTTAACATGTAGGAAATATGGAATTTCCTTGAATCCCAAGAAGTCCCTATTTGGTTTGGAAGAGGGTAAGCTGTTAGGACACATCATTTCAAAGGATGGCATAAGAATTGACCCAGATAGGATACAAGCTATCTTACAAATGCCCCACCCACGGAATATCAAAGAATTGCAAGCGTTCTTGGGAAAGATCAACTTCTTGAGAAGGTTTATCCCAAACTTAGCAGAACTAATCAGATTGTTAAATAACATGCTAAAGAAAGATTCAAAATTCAAATGGACTGTTGAAGCCAATCAAGCCTTTGAAGGTATAAAACTGGCCCTTACTCAAACCCCAGTCCTGACCAATCCTCAATTTGACAGAGAATTCATTATCTTCTCTTTTGCCTCCCAGCATACTATTGCTGCTGTTTTGCTACAGAAAGATGACCAAGGAAATGAGAAGCCAATTGCTTTCTTTAGTAGAGCTCTTAGAGATGCTCCCCTAAAATATCAAATCATGGAAAAGCAAGCTTATGCTTTGGTCAAAGCCATTAAAGACTTTAGGATTTACATCCTCTATTCACATGTTATAGCTTATGTACCAAGTCCTATTGTCAAAGACATTCTCACCCAAGAAAATTTAGAGGGCAGAAGAGGAAAGTGGATTGCCAACATTTTGGAATTTGACATTGAAATAAAACCTACAAAGTTGATAAAAGGGCAAGGTTTAGCCAGACTAATGACAGAGGCAAACTTTCAAGCCTTAGATATCAACCAGCTGGACAGTGAACCGGAGCTGGCGACTCCAAAGATCAATGTAGCCTTTGAACAATCCCCGTGGTATTGTGATATCTGTTATGTGTTACAAAACCTGTGTGCTCCCCCAGGATTGTCCAGAACTAAATGTAGGTTTTTAAAAATGAAAGCTTCTAAATTTTGTGTTATGGATGGAAATTTATTGTGGAAAAACCATGAAGGAATATTGCTGCACTGTTTACTTGAAAATGAAACTGACAAAATCATGAAAGAATTTCATGCAGGAGACTGTGGTGGACACTTGTATTGGAAGTCCACTGTGGATAAAGTACTAAGGGCTGGTTACTACTGGCCCACCATGTTCTCTGATGTCAAGAAATTTACCACCTCATGTCATAAATGTCAAGTGTTTGAGGGAAAGAGACAGTTGCTGCCACTTCCCTTGAGGCCCATTGCAACAGAGAGACCTTTTCAACAATGGGGCTTGGATTTCATTGGGGAAATTCATCCCTCATCTTCAGGCCAACATAGATGGATCTTAACAGCCACAAATTACTTCACTAAGTGGATTGAAGCTGTTCCATGCAGACAAGCAAATGATTCAACAATCATTCAGTTTTTGAAGAACAACATATTGGCTAGATTTGGCTGCCCTGACAAAATAATAACAGACAATGTTGCTGCTTTCAGATCTAAAAAGATGGTGAATTTCTGCCACAAATTTCATATTACTTTGGGCCACTCTACTGCATACTATCCCCAAGGAAATGGCCTTGCTGAATCATCAAATAAAAGCCTTGTGAACATCATAAAGAAGGTGCTGGAAGAAAATAAGAAGAATTGGCATAAGAAGCTGGTCAATGCCTTGTGGGCAGATAGACTAACAACCAAAAGATCAATTGGGACCAGCCCATATGAGTTGGTTTATGGATTAGAAGCCAAATTTCCCTCATCACTAGGAGTGCCTGTTATGAAACTTCTTCAAGAAAGCCATGCTGAACCAAATGATATGCAAAGAAGGATCAATCAAATAATTTGTTTACAGCAAACCAGGGACCAAGTTTTCAGCAGAGTTCAAGTGTTACAAGAAAAGATAAAGAAGGCCTTTGACAGAAGAACTAAGGCAGAAGACTTTAATGTTGGAGACAAAGTCCTCAAATGGGATTCAAGAAAGGAAGAGAAAGGAAAACATGGAAAGTTTGATTCCCTTTGGAGAGGACCATTTGTTGTCCAAGCAGTGCAAGGTAACAATACTTATTTCCTCAAAAGTCTAAATGAAACAGACTTGGATGAAGGTCCTGTGAATGGCAGGATGCTGAAGCACTATTTCGACTATCACCCATAACTGCAGCATGGGTCTCCGCTATACATACTTATGTATATATATTACTTTCTGCGAAAATGTAAAAATGCAGTTTCTCAAGTGTTATTAACTATCAGCAAAGGATAAATAGATTCAGAAATCTACCAAGAAGGAAAATGTACAATTTTGGGCAGTCCAAAGTAGCATACTTCAAAGTTTGGTAAAAGCAGTCAAGGGCCAAGGCATTTTGACCTGCTGTTCTTGGTCTTTCAAATGAAAAACCATCCCCATATGGAGCCACTGTTAGCTACCTATACCAATAGGTTTCATTTTTCATGATTGGCATGGGAAGTGCCAATATGATCTACTTTGGCAAGGCAAAGATCTCATATTTTGATAAAAGGCACACATGTGCAATTGGTTGCTGCTGTTATGCTTCTCAATGGGTAATCCAACAGCCTAAGCTGGGTCATGCCATGTTTCAATTTTTGTTATAGATTAGAGAAAGAAGTCTGTCCAAACTGTTTAATCTTGGCAGACAAGTAGCTTAGGTAGAGAAAGTAAGGCTCCCAACTGCTTAATCTGGAACCTTGGAAGAAATAAGGGTAGAATTAGATAGACAATCAAAGAAAAAGCCAAAGGAAAGAAAAGGAAAATAAAGGGTCTGCAAGCCTAAGTGCACCTTCCAAGAAGAAACAAAAAAATGTTAGGCAAATAGATGGGTAGGCAGTTGGGGTTGCAGAAAGGTTATCTTTAACATTGCATATGTGTTAAATTCGTTTACCAAAGCAAAGTCAATGAATTGAGAAGGTGTTCTTCTTCATCAAGTTGCAGCCAGCAAAGGAGCATGTCTAACCTCCCTTCTTTCCCCTTTTCAGGTCATTTACTAACATCCCCTCATCAGTTGAGATTCTTGGAAGGATTTATGGTTTCATGGAGGTCCTTGGTCCTTTAAAAGCCACATTTCTTGTCTAAAATTCTTTTCATTTTGATCTACTTCCTAAACTAAGTGAGTTTCAAATAAACTTAGTGATATTCCCCCTCATCCACCCATTTTATCCATGTTAACCACTAATTCTATTATATAAATCCCCTATCTTACCCTTTCCCTAGTATTATAACACCATGGTGTATAAACCCCAAACATGGTATAAATATCCCTTCCCTTGGCATTATAGCCATATGTTCTCTTTCGGGGATCAAATGGACATCTGGTCAGTTTGATAAGCCCAAGCTTTACCCCTCTCCCCTATTCTGAATCCATTTGGCTCATTAAACCTCCATTTGCAAAGAAAAACCCTATAAAAACCTTTTCCTACCCATAACCCCTTTGAAATCATGAAAAAACCCAAAAACCCACCCTTTTCCGCTTAAACCAAAGTATCGGCGCATGTATTTGATTTTTCGAAATACATTGAAAAAACATTGAAAAATACCATATCTTAAAACTTTTCCGCTGGGCGCGTATCCCAAAAAGAAATATTTTTTATTACTCCGCCCGCGTCCGTATCCACCGATCACATCGCCCTTCCGTCCACCATCGGATTGAACCCAACTCATCCGACGGTCCTCGTTCATATCGGAGCGGCCCCGACGTCCGACAGATACCTTCCGATATCTGTCAGAAGGTTACGTCACGCCACCGCCACGCGCCTTCCCCACAATGCATCGGAGGTACACCTGACAGTTTCCGCCCCCGTACCCATAGCGGTGCGATATAAAACCGCTAACCGTTTCCGGTTTCGATCGATCCGCTCATCCAACGTCACCCCCACGTCAGAGCCACGTCATTGCCACCCCGCCATCGCGTCAGCATTTCTGTCCGCCCCTGTGCCAATGTGTCTGCCACCGCATCATCCGCGTGGACCAATAGCAGCTCGCCACCTCGCCCGATGCCGTCATGCTGACGTCATCCGAGCTTGACCCCACCCTATGACGTCATGCTGACGTCATCCGAAGAAAGGCGCCAAAATGCCAAAAGGTCCATATTTGGCCAAAAATCGCGTTTTTTCATACTTTTGTTCACTTTGTCGTTGTTTCCGCTGCATGGTCTTTACGTCCAAAACTGCGCCACCCTACTGGAATCGACCTGAACACCTCCGGAGCACCAATTCTACCCACATTCGCGGCCGCCGCTCGCTGTTTGCCAGGTATTTCTCCTCGTTCTTCCTCCCTACACCTATATTGTCTGTAAATTCCTCAAGAAGGCCCAAAGGACACTGAAACTTGTCATTTTACCGGCAAATTCCCTCTGCAAAGCCTCTATTTCCAACTGCAAGCTCAAAAACCACTAGCTGAGCCTTGATTTCCCGATTTCTTATCAAAAACTGCACACTGTTCACGCAATCGTGAAACAGTTGGTGAAACCATCAATACCTGCTACAAAAGATAGAGTGAGGCCAGACATTGGTCTTATTTACACTTCAAACAGTATTTCAACTGCTGCACTTCATCATTAATCCTTTACCTTTAAAAAAAATTCACCTCACTCGTATAAACAGAGCTCCTTTGCGCTAATCTGCATATTAGCACCCATTTGTAATCCTAGGAGAAACCATGGATCCACCAGTGGCTCCTATAGCACTAAATGTTGCTCCGCTAAATGCCCCCCAAAGAGAATTGGATTGGAAGCCATTGGCTGACCTGGATTACCAAATATCAGAAGAAATGTTTATGAGCAGTAAGTTCCACATTCACTTATTGAATGAGTTAAAGGCTAAGCATGAGAGTGGAACAGATGTACTGGGCATATGGGACTCTTTTCTCCCTATTTTTAAGCTCCCTCAGGTCAACCAGTTCCCTGAGCTAATCCACCTGTGTGCTGACTGTTATGATGCCACTCAGAGGGCTGTCATTGACCCTTCTGGCTCAGTTGTTTTCTATGTTACCCCTGAAGCCATCAGAGACATGCTCTGCTTCAAGACTCAGAAGAAATTGGTCCCTTTGTCACTGATAGACTTGATAAATCAAGGAGCCAAGTTGACAGATGCTCAAGTCACTAAACTAAATCAGTTATATATTGACTCTGACACTGTGAAGTACCCTCCAATTGGTCATGTATATCTCAACCGGCTGGGCAGAGACCTTGCAGATATGATTAGTCCCATCTTAGGCTATAATTCAATTGAAAATATTGATGAAACTGTGCTGGTGATGATGCTTATGTTTGCTCCTGGCAAGTCACCAATCTGCTACGACTATGCCACCTACATATCAGACAAGATTCATGAGCAATTGATGAATTTGGCGAGAGAAAGGGTGTTCAGATACACCTCCTACATCTACCATTTGATCTTGTACCATCAACATGAGAAATTTCATTTTGCTATCAAAAGGGTAGATGCCCATGGCAATCCTAGATCAGTAGTCTATTGGTCCTCAGCCTTCCACCTTATATCTGATTCTCCATATACTTACTGTGAGTTCATAGATCTTTTCATCCATCCAGCTATGGCAATGCTGATGAGCTCACCTCCTCCAAGACTCACTGATGATATGCAGAGAATTCTTCAGTTATCCAAAGCTTACAGCATTGGAGACTGGTACTTTTACCAGAACCACACCGTCATCAGGATATATGGGTGTGAATTGCCTCCATACAGACTACCCAGATATGTGCCTATGAGGCTGTTTGCCCTAGAATACTTCAGGCAGTTTGGCAATGTTGATGTGCTTCACTTTTCAGGTAAAGGCAAGAAAGCACAGTTGAAGGTCAGGAACCAACTTGGCCATTTTATCTATAACCAGAGGGAGGAAGGTTGGAGGGAATCAGATAGAATGCTTGAGTCCCTTGGCCTTCAAACTAGTTTCTTATGGAAACCTTATGACCCTAATCACTTTATAACTATGAGAAGGCTCAAATATAAGTTGTCTGCCTATGATCATGTTCAGATTCCTCATATTGAAAAATATGCAAACCAACTCCAATGGAGGAGAGGGACCTTAGAAGAACCTGTTACACAAGAAGAGCTGAATCAAAGAGTAGTAAGGAATCTAAAGAAGATGGCTGATCTTGAACTTTGTTCACAGGTGTTTACACTTCCAAGCACACAAGTGGGAGCAGCTGCGTCCTCCTCAACTGCAAATCAGCAAACCACTAAGGCCACTGAAAATATAGCCAGCAAAGGCAAGGAAAAGGAAATGGAGACCGAACAATCACCTCATGAGAAGGAGCAGCCACCTCCTATGACTCAAGAACAGGTAGATAAAGAAGTGCAGCAACAAGTTGAGCAACAACAACAGGAAATGCAGCAAAAAGAAGGGCAGCATGACAGAGAGCAGCCCCTACAGCAAGAAAAACCAGTTAATACCTCAATTTTCACTGAGCAGCAGGCTCAGAACATAGTGCCTCCTAGGCAAGAAGCAACTAATGAAGCCTCGGTCCTTCAAACTCCACAGAAGGAGGACATAAGCAGGAAAAGAGACAGAGAAACTCCCTTGACAACATCAATAAGTCATGGTGAGAAGAGGCACAGAATGAATCCCCTTTCAGAGGAAGAGATGCCTATAGGGCAATCTCTGGGCATGGGTCCACCCAGCATGGAGGCATCCGCAAGTTCCTTCCAGCAGGAGCAGGACAGAACTTTGGGAGGAGAGGTCAGCTCCTCTAGCCAGCAAAGAGAGGGAGAAATGGGCATTAAACAGCAGTTCATCGACATTAAGAGGAGAAATGAGCCCATCAAGATACAGCTGTATAACCATCTGTTAAACATGGCTCCCACCAATCAACAAAGACTCATGTCTGCATATGATGTGCAGGAAGGCAAAATGATCATGAGTCATTTTATGCCAACAGCAGTGCAGCCCCAATCTGCCTCTGACTACTTGAGGACTAACCTGGAGGTCCTTGCCAAGGATATCCACCCAATGGACAAAATAGAACTGCATAAGAAAACGGGTGAGATGGTCTATGCTTCCCTGGCAGACCAAACATTGGATAACTACAGGCTACAAAATAGCCTTAAGAATACAGCCTCTCAACTAGAATTGGAGAGGGAATCATCCCAGGCGAAGGACAACAGAATAAAGTCCTTAGAGGATATAATAATTGAGATTGGGCATGATCCCAAAGACATCAAGGGAATACAGGAGATATTGAAGTTGAGGGATGTTGATATGGCTGCCTTGAGAAAAAAGGTCAAACTCCCAGCCACAATTCACCCTCAGACAGATGAGGTAGCTCAACAAAGGCATGATCAGGATGCCACAGCCTTGCTGATTTCTCTCTACAAACAGCTTATTCAAGCACAAGAAAAATTGGGAGAATCAGAGGCTGCACAAGCAGCATTGCAAGCAAAATTGAAACAAAAGGAAGAAGGACAGACTTCCCAACCTCCTCCTCTAAGCATTAATCTTGAGGAAGCTGCTCCTATTACTACTCCTCCTCCTCAACAAACTGAGCAAGCAGCAACATCTACTTCAACACCAACAACCAGAGAGCAGGCCCAAAGCTTGGATATGCAAAAGCTAAGGACTGAAATTCAAGCCCTGGAAGCTCAAATGACAGAGTTAAATGAGACCAGGGAGAAATTGGCCAAAGTCAATGACAGGTATGACAAATCAAAGCGGGATGTGGCAGAAAAGGGCAGGGAAATCAAAGCCCTCAAAGACAAGATCAAAGAGCTGGAAAATGAGCTCAAGTTAGATAAAATTGTGGCTGAACTTAGAACAGTGCTGTGGGCCAATATTGGCCAATATATTACTAACCAATGGCAATATATTGAGACAATCCATGAGCAGTTAGAGCTCATTCCAAAGGCACAGAGGGAAACTCAAAGATCAAGAGCTTCATTAAGCAATATGCCTGAAGTGGCCACCAGAATGATTAATGTTCTTAACAATAGAACAAGTTCTCAGTTAGCTACCCTGGGAATTACAAACAGGACTGAGACTATTCAAATGATCAAAAGGGTTCTTACTCTGAGAAATCTGGTGCAGACGTTAGAAAGGAGAACCCAAGACATGCACACTGAGGTAAACAGGTTCATGGAGAAGTTTCAGGTGTTACAGAACAGAGGACTCCCTAGCTTACTGAACAGCTCAGGGAGACTACTTACTCATGAACAGTATGCCAAAAGAGTGAATGCTTTTGCCTCAAGTCAGATCAATGAGAAGCCTAGCACCTCAGAAGAAACAGGGCCAGTTACAGGACAGACTCTCTACAATAAGGTAGAAAGTTTATTTTTCATAATGAATGAAATCACACACTTGTTCGATGTGGCCCCAAATTTTTATAAATACACAGAGGCAGAGGAGACTATGGATGCTATTCTCAGGCATCAATTACCTACACAGGACTGGTGGACCAAGGCAATACAAACGATTTTGTAAACAGAAAACCATTCACCAAATTTTGGTTACAGAAAATCTGAATTGTCGTGCATAGGACAGTTCAATAGAGTCAGCATACATTGAAGATAAACACTGAGCCAACTCAGCAGAATTTATGGCCAGCAAAGCAATATGAGAAGCTACAGGTGTCCAGACCAAGAAGCTACAGCAAAGCAGCTCCAAAAGCGCATTCTTGAGCATTAACGCAGATCATTTCAACCGACTTGTTGGCCTCCAAAAGCCAAAATATCTTCTGACTGATTGAAAGATCATTTATGTTGTATTAAAGGCTGCAATAACTTCTGATCTACCATTCTGAACAAAGTTGGTAAAACATTTATCTCTCAGATGACTCAACGCCTTAGATATTTTGTAATACGATTAGTATATATTTGCCTCTCGCATAAGCTTGAGGGGTTGGTTGATCGTTGTTTGATTTCTCTTGAAGAAGTTCTTCTGCTGTAATCGCTCTGAGTAAATAAAGGAAAGTGATGGAATTTCTCAAGGCCTGAAGTTGTCTGAATGCGTTGTGGTGTTAGTTGAATACTGCAGGATTCCCGTGCATCTCGCAAAACAATAAGTTTTTCTGTTACTCTCGTCGTTATGTGTCTAAATCCTTTGCAATTTCATATATGTTCCTGAAATTATAAATGTTTAACAACAGAGAAAAAGAATAGCCTTCAGGATTTATTCATTGAATACCCTGGGCTCAATCTGTGTTTGTTAATGAATGTTTTTTCTTCAGCTATAAACTGTATAAGTGTAATTCTTAATTGCTACACTTTCAGCATATATCTTTCACTGTGATCATAGTTTTCAGGAATTCAACTCTGCTCCTGGGTACATATTTCACTTTCCCTTCACCAGCTTAATGGAGAATTCTTAACTGCTCTCCATGGGCTAATCATGTTTCATCACTCAAAGTTTGATTTGTTTTGTTAGATACTCAATAGGCCCTGCAGGCTAAGCAATCCATTTCAAAGCATTCCAGATACTTCATACCTTCAGACTCCATTGCCCAATGGTATATAACTGTTAGAACATTACACCTTAAGTGTTGAACGAAAGTCTTCCAACCAAAACACAAAACAAAACCTGAGCATAATAGCTAGCCTGAAACCTTAACAAAACAGAGACAAATCATAAAGAGAGAGCCCTCTCTGATCACAGTTTGGCTAGGAACTGTAATCCAAAGATTGGTTAGTGGTTACCCCGGCCGTATTCCCTTGGGAGTCAAAGGGAACAACCTGGGTGTTAACACTCTCGAAATAGCAACAACCATTTGCATATATTTCCCACCAACACAGGCTTATTGACTAGGTATTTCAAGGCAGAATGGTCTGTGTACATCTTGAAATGTCCGCCCAATAGATAGCGCCTGAACTTTTGAAGCGTGTACACCATAGCCAATCCTTCACACTCTGTCATTGAGTAATTCTTCTTAGCCTTTGATAATTTCCTTCTCGTGAAGGCTATAGGGTGATCCATCTCTCCTTCATCGACTTGCATCAACACTGCTCCCAATGCAATACACGAGGCATCAACGTGCACATGGAATTCCTTCTTCCAATCTAGGAAGACCAAGATCGATGCGGTGACCATCTTCTCTTTCAATACATCCAGACTGCATTGACATTCTTCATCCTAGCAAAATATTGTGTCCTTTTTCAACAGCTTCTCCATAGGCACGGTAATCTGAGCATAAGCCTTGATGAACTTTCTATAATACCATGTGTGTCCAAGCGTTGTGTAGCTATTTGGCACTCCTTGGGGCCTCAAAATTTACTATCGTCGCGATCTTGGAAGGGTCCACCATCAGCCCTTGCTTTCACACCACATAGCCTAGTAAAATTCCAAAGGGAACATAGAACAAATAGTTCTTCAAGTTTAGCACGATCTAATATCTTTGGCACATATCCAACATTAAGCATATACTTTCTACATGGCACTTTACTAACCCAAACATTGTCCAGTCATCAAAATATACTTCCAAGAATTTGTGAATAAACTCCTTGAATGCCATGATGACTACGCGAGAGTATATCGTTGACGCAGTATTAAGTCCAAATGGCATCACTGTATACTGGAAACACCCCCATTCCATCATGAAGGTTGTTTTGCTCCTCTATTTTTGTGCGATCTTAATCTGATGGTACCCAGATAACCCATCAGTGAACGAGTAGGCCTCAGTGTCAAAAAGGGATCATGGACGCAGGCATCGTTAAGCTTTCTCAGATCTATGCAAATCCTTATTTCTCCCTTCTATTTCTTCTCTTGAACCACCATTGGGCTCACCCACTCAGACTCTTCAACGGGTTCGATGATACCCAACTCCAAGCGAACCTTTTCCTTGTATTTGCGATTAAGGCGGTATGGCCTCTACCTAATAGGCTTCGCATCTGAATTCAAAGTAATTTCGATCACACCCAATTCACTATGATGCCTTTCAAGTCCAAATTTTTTATAGGAAACAAATCATGGTATTTGCAGAGCAACTCAACAACTTTTTCCACCGTGCATCATCCCAGTAATCCCGAATATTCACAAATTTTGGCACTGCTTCAGTACCAATGTTCACTTGCCTGGGTTTCAATGGCGTGGTGATGTTCGGGTTTTCTATCTGTAGACATTCAAATTCAAGATGGCCTTCCACCTCTGGGATATTAATATTTCTTGGATCTTCATCCTCCCCCTCAACAGTCACATTATAGCATTCCAGTGCATGGCATAGCTGGGTGCTCCAATCTAGTTGAACCAACTCCAAAGGATCTTGCGGAATTCTAAAGATCCTCGCCTTAACCACCTTCAGAGCTTTGTCAATGCATTCGAACCCATCTTCAAAGCTGAAGGTCATAAAGAATCCTTCCCCTAATATATCCCACTCTACAGTGCCATGGCGGAGCTCTGTCTCTAAATACCAATTCATAGCAATTGTATCCAAAGTGTGACAGAATAAGTGCACCCACTCCGGCTGCGGCTCTGTTCCATAGACTTTAGTCCATTTTTTCAAATGATCGCGTGGATAATTTCTCCCATCATATTTCTTAGTTACTGGAACTTTAGGACGACCAAATCGCAACCTCATCATCCTCCTGTAATCTCACCATTCATCAAAGTTGTCCTTCTGTGTACCCCACCATCGTGCGGGTGTAGCGCGCAATGCCAAATCCAGTGCTTGGAAGCGATGATCCTCAGGGACTTCTTGTTCAAAGTGATTTAGGTGGCTCTAAAGAGAAACACAGGAAAAAGATGGCTCAAAAATCAAAGTGTTTGGATTATGCTCAAACCAGGACCAGATCGTAGATCTAGTCGTCCTAATCGTGGAGGTGTGAACGGTTCGTCAAACCAAGCTCGTATGCGAAAGATAGAGCTCTTAAAAGTTTGACATGACAGGGAAAAGGTGGGACCCACAGTGTGCCACCTGGCATCCCAGTAAGTAGGTGGGACCCACATGGTAGCCCATCAGCCCTTGACACTTGGCATTCTCTCATTTGTCTCCTAAACCTGCATAAGAGACAAAATCATTTTTAAATGGTTAATAAAACACCATATAACGAAATGTTTTAATATAGTTATTAAAATAACTATATAATACAACAAAACCATCAAACACATGGTTTCGAGATCGGCGGAAACAACCCCCGCCGAACCCTCCTCCACATATCCCGCATGTATAGCAACCATAGATATATATATATATATATATATATATATATATATATATATATATATATATATATATCGGCGGAAATCTAGATAAAGCGCTGATATATATGCCGATTCTGATCACCAATTTTGTCGCCACCCGATATCATATATCACTGAAACCCAGATATCACGCCGATTAACACGTAGCGTCTACCGCCGATTCTAATGCGCCGATAATCATGCGGGGTTTAAGGGGCAGGCCGCCCTATTTCAAATACAGTTTTGGTTATAAAATTTATATATGCGGAGAAGGCGGGATTTGATCACTCGACCTCTCCTTAACCATATGCCTCCTTTACCAATGCACCAACCACTTTACCTTGGTGAATCCGCCCAAGGTTTTCCTATTAAAACAATAATTTTTACCTCTGCACACAGTTCGAGACAGAGAGAGACTGTAGGCATGGAGTTTGAGATAGAGAGAGACTGCAGGCATGGATTTCGAGGTAGAATGTAGGCATGGATTTCGAGGTAGTGAATTAATTAATATTTTAATACAGGAACCATGAATTTTGCAGGAGGGTAGAATTTTCACTTTGTCAGAAATTGACAAGTTTTATATGGTTTTTACATCTCTCATCACCATGAACACAATGGTGTTCTTTGTTTCTTCATCAGAGGTCCTCATTGTCCAGTCATTTCCAGAATGCACATGGAACCATGATTTCAGAAAAAATAGGGAGCGGAACCATGAGCCATGAAATTTTCCCAAGGAGGTAAAATTTTGACATTTCAAAATATAGTCAAGTTTATACTTGTTTTTCATGGTTTTCCGCAAAGATCGCAATGGTGAGATCAGATTCGCCATCTAAGTTGTAGATTTGCAGTCCATCCATGGAACAAAATCTTTGAGGAATCCCAGGGGAATCTAGAATATTCCTTGAGCCCAAAATTCTCAACTTCTCAGAATTCAGATTTTGGATAGTCGATTCAACACTACTCGACACCACAAATCTGATGGTGTCTTTAGATTTATTATTCTCTCATTTCTTCTTCTAGTCACTTTTCTAAGTGCCAGTGTAGATGTCCACATTCTTGTGCGAGTAACCATCTTCATGCGATTGATGCCTTGAGAGCAGTGGTCCAAGCAGCTTCAGCAGTGTGACATCCACTTCTTTAGATGGCCCTTGGTTGTGAGGTATATGATGTGTTCATGTACTTCTTCTTTCTACATTATGTTGTACAGATCCTTGATTGATGTTGATGCAGGATCTTGTTTAGTATATGTTGTCATGATTCCTTGCTTCATGTTATGCGGAATCTTTTATGTGATGTACTGGTTGTCATAACTCTTTATGTTATGCTTTGACATCCCTTGTTGTATGTTGCTGGGATACTCTTGTTGTCTTCATGCATGTGTTTTGCATTGAGATCCCTTTTGTGCCATGTTGGCGGGATGCTCACCATGCATGTTTTTGTATCATATTGATAGGAGTCTTTTGACTGAGAGTTCTAGTTGTGGAATATATCTTAGAGCCACTCTTGCGTGAGGGCATTTTTCCTTGTATGATCAAGACATCATCTCTTGTGTACATCATCATTATTGACAACACATAATGCAGCGGCCTACACCATCTTGACACCGGGGCCCGGAGACATAGTCCCTCCTGGACGAACTCTGTTATCAATGGCTTATGTTTTCATGTGTTGATGATTGATATGTTCCTCTTCTTTACAGCATGTAGATGTATTCATTAATGTTATTTTAAAAGCAATTTTAACACATCACGAAAGTAAAAGGTCTTGGAAGGGTCCTTCTGCACACCCGGACTTAGATCACAAAGGCATCCAAAAATTTATCTGCATCAGTTAGTCCATCATAATAGGGTAAATTTCTTACCTCAGATGACACACGGTGAAACGATTTAGTCATCATGTTGCAGCATAGCGTAGATACTTCATGCAGCCTATTCTTCCAATGCTCTAGTTCTTCGTCTGAATCCAAGGTATAGGAACTTTCCCGGTCCCATGCAATCCGTCCATCGGCTATTGGATTAATCCAGCCTTGATCTCACGCATTCATTTTGTAGATCTGATCCAAGTCATCATGACTTTCTTCATAGTCCCGGACTGGTTCATTATAGCATGGTCCTTCCGTAGGGTCCAACAGCACTATAACACGGAGTGATTTTCTTTCAAACGACATTGTCCTTTTCTTTAAGTTGATGATGCCATTCATATCAATGGCCCAGTCAATTCCAAGGAGTGTTGGGTATGGATTGTTGTCATAAAAAATTTCTATGACTTCAAAATTAGCCAACACGCTCGCACCTTCGATATCTACTATTACTCCATTTAACCGTCCCATAGGGATGATCTTCTATTGGTTTTCCATTCTAAGCTGGCTCGGAGACCACTGTATCACATGTCTCCCCATCCTCTCCCATGTCTATTTAGGCAACATGTTCGCATCAGATTTCAAATCCAAAATCACCTGGTCTATCTCATAATCTCCTATCTGCGTGGTGAGCCTCATCTCACGCCATGTTCTTGCCTTATGTTTGTCAATTTTTTGTACTACGTGGTGTCCATCAGGAGCGTTTTATTTACCAACACACTTGTTTATCAACTCTTGCAGACCCTTCACAGCCTTTCTATCATGAAAAAGTTTCATGCAAGTTTCTAGGAATGTAGTAAGTACAGAGGGATCAACCTCTATAGGCATGCTAGTTTCTGGTGCTTTGTTCTGACTTCCTGAAGTAGATGCCTCAGCGAAGCTTTTCTTGGCTTCCATAAATGTTTCCTCCATGCGCACTAGATCAAAACCTGTTTCCTTTTCTGGGGCTTTACAAACCCACCCGTCTTCTTCAGGTTGTTTTCCCTTATCATCCCCTATTGTTACTCCGCTTCTTAGCATGATATTTACATTTGGATCTTCCTCGCGGGGCTCCTCTCATCATTTGTAAGTTTTGCATAGGGTGTTGCTGTTATGCCTTTGTCTCCTACATCTTAGTTATCAGCACAGGGCATTATTTGATAGTGTGGTCAAACTGGCTGCAGTATTGACAAGATAGGCGTGTCTGATTCTGACAATCCCGTGTGTAGTGCCCTGGTGTCCCATAGTTATAGAAAATAACCTGACCGCGACCTCTACCAAGTCCTCCTCCTCCTCAGCCCCATCCGCACCCCTGATATCCTCTGCGTGCTCCCCCGGTGCCCTGATCGGAGGTCGAGTTTCTGCTTGCATTTGATAGTTAGGCAGCCTTTCCATCATCAATTTGTAGCTACGACAGTGGCACTCATTGTGGCCCACTAATTTGCAGAAATCACAAAATAATTGTTGTGGAGTTAGAAAGAACTTTTGCAGCAAATGACAATTATCCGTTATATGTTTTCCAGCTACCTGACAAATAGCACACCATAGCGCGAGCCCCATACTTGGTCCTGCTGGAGCTTCCTACCTCAGGGGAATCAGTCCCCCTCCTGCAATATAATTTGCGAAGACAGGGTAGTGTTCTTTATCATGCCCCTGTGTTATAGACATTTTTGGGCACTGCAACCCCAATCATACATGTCCATAAACCAAGGGCTCCTAAGCCCCTAAAAGTGTTGCTTCACACCCTAAAAGAACAAGGTCAGCTGATTACATCATCTCCCAGAAGTTCTCCACAGAAAATTGCTCAGAACTGGTCAAAGCTAGACCATACAGACTGCCCAGTGCAGAGGGTGCGATGCATCTCACCTGCCCAGTGTAAAGGGTGCGATGCATACTGGAAATACCTTCTGTACGGTGCGATGGGCGAGAGTAGACAGCAGAGACAGTTTGCAAGGTGGATCATCATGGAATCTTCTAGAAACTTCTCCTATGACACTTACCTCTCTGAATTCGCCCAGGGATGAGTAAGAGATCATCAATCTCCAAGTGGAATCAAGAACTATCAGAGAGAGGACACTAATCAAAATTCCAGAAGCTGACTCACCCCCCTACAATCATCTATATATGGATCCCTCATCTCAGAGATCCAGAGGCTGGAATTTGGTATCTTGTAAGGAAGTGTTGTTGGTTTCTTGGTGGAATATCATAGTGTTGGGTGATCTAAGCTTTTTCATGAGGTGAAGAAGGGATTTCATGCTGGGAGGATGACGCTGGGTTAGAACAATTGGTTGTAATCCTCTTTGCTATTCTTGATATTAATAAAGCTATTCAAGTTTTCCTCCACATTCTTGTATGTTTGATGATATATGCATTTGTGTGGTCAATATATATCTGGTCCTATATTGTTTATGATTGTAGATCTCTGTTCTTCGATAGTATTATGCTGCTTTGATTCCATAGGTGCTCTTTGAAGCTGGGTAGACGAAGGCGAAGCGACAAGGATCTGTCAAAAGGGAGAGGAACCAAGCAAGGAACTAAGCACAAGACTGAGGTTGGTGTCCTTTGTTCCCCTCTTATCTACTTCTCATAAAGGAAAGCGAAAGTAATTTTAGTTTGTTTGTTTCTAGGATAGCTACCAGTCTCAGTGGGACTAGCAGCTCCGAGTGGACACTATATTTCCTGATAACAAAATGGCGACTCCACTAGGGAGCGAATAGATTGTTTGCTTGTCTATATTTGTTTGTTTTATAAAATTACAGATGGAACCTGAAGTCAAGCCAGCTAGCCTTCGAACTGCATTTGCTATGCAAGTGCAAAGTAGATCAATGCTGCTTCAGTCTATCTCTGGGTTTTGTTTATAAACTGAACAATCGATTTGCAAACCTTCTAATCGCCCTAGTGGTGGCTCTAGTAACCTCATTAGATCAACCCCTGTGATTTATATTTACTGAACATCACTTGCTCGGCCTAAATCCCTAAACTGAGCTGCAAACTGTGACCCAGAACCTAGTTGAAGTCTCGTCCCTGGACCATCGCACCTTCTCCTCTTGGGAATCTGGATGCATCACACCTCCTGTGTGCAGTAGGTGCGCTACAACGCACCTTCCCTGTGTTGCAGGTGCGCTGATCAGACAAGACCTTTTCTGCTCTCAGATTTTGGTTTCTGTGTTCACTCTCTTCAGCTTTATTCAAGAGTTTTGCTGTCTGTAATCATTATACCACTGTGGAAACTCCCTTCCTTTCCATCATTCTGCCTCCATTGTGCAAATAATTGTGAATGTTTTTATGTATTGTGCACCATTTTCAGTTCTCTTTTACAAAGAAGTAGCATAATCAAACTGTCGTCTTTTGATTTTAAAGTGTCGCAAGTGTCGTTTTCAGTCAAAGAAAAGAATTCCATTGTTCTTGATGGTCGATTATACAGTTACTCTTGTATTTGATTTGAATTAGTAGTTTTTCAAGTGTTGAAATCAGTTTTCAATTCAAAATAGCAAAGTGTCGTCATTATTTTCCTTTTGTTTTTGAAGAGAAATTTGTTAGTACTGTCGCTTTGAAAAGATAATTCAGATTTGTACTTGGCATTCTTCTTGTCATTCACACATTAAGAAAGCTGAAAACAAATACATGAATGTGCATTTGCATTTACACTGCTTGTTGGTTTGATTTAGGACAGTGCATATAGTGTGTGCTCTCTGCTCTATGTTGAAAGAATATCATCTCTCTTTCTTTAGTAGCTAGGATTTTCATTGCAAAAAGAATATTAAACGATTGTTTATCATCTTAGATTGCATTTTAGGAATTGTATATCTACATCACGCGGTAAACCTGAAAGGAAAATTTCTTAAGAAATATCAACTGTAAAATAAATTTAATGAACATAAAAACGCTTTGGAACCTAACACACAACATCTAGAAGTCTAGGCTAGAGACGTATTCCCGCATCGTAAAGCTTGGTAACTGTCGCTTTCACTGTTGGTTGGGTGATTCCTCCTCTTTGAGACGACAAGTGCCAGTACAGACTTGTGCTCCCATGTACCGTCGAGTATATATTGGGAGACCACAATAGGCTATATCCTTTATCTATAGGAAGCCGTGTCTCCCACCCTATCAATCGCAATGCACTGAACACAGCATTCGGGAAGATTGACTGCCGTACCATAAAAAGTATTCTGCAGTTTTGCAATTGGTTTGGTAATCCCTCTATCTAGATTTCTAGAGTAGTCTCTTTCGTTCCTTTTCAGACTCCTTAAAGGAAAAGGTCCATCTAAGCACTTGTCACTTCAGGCTCATTAAAAATCGAAGGCGACGAGAGTCATCTTTTGTTTTTTCTCGACTCTTAAAAATTGAAAAAACAAGTTGTGTCAAAGCGTCTAAAATTTATTTTAATCGGAATAATATCACCATTCTCGCATTGGTCTTAGGTTGAGAAAAATGGAATCCACCAACCAAGGATTTCCCCTTGGAGGAAATCCTAGTCCTTTCTCCTCTTGGGGAGATGTTGGTGCACCTCATATGGCCACATTGTCACTTCCAAGATTGACGATTTGCTTGCCAATATGGCTCTTCTCAACCTCCATCGTTCAGAACACTGTAATTCCTGAACAATCGAGTTGGAAAATAGATGATACTAAAGTTACCCCCAACCTTCTACTTCATATGATTCTCCCTCTCCTCCTTCCTCTTCGCTTGATGAAGCTGGTAAATCCAAAATTCAAGTAACTAAGAAGGAGAAGAAGGGGAAGGAGAAGAAAGAGAAGAATAAGAAGGAGCCAAAGGTGAAAAGGGGTAACCAGGCATCGTCTAGTGAAAATCCACACACTGCACTGTCCAAGCCTAAATCTCCATGTGTCATTTGCAAAGGAGACCACTATCATTGAGATTGTCCTTGCATCCCTCGGATCTTAAGGGACTGGTCTCCTCGTTTGCACAATCTGGTGTCATCAACCTCTGAAGATCATGTTGAAAGTACACCATCAACTAGTGAAAGCGAAGCATTTGGACAGAAAAGGAAATGTAAATTTCCTTGTAAACTGTGTGAAGGCAATCATGTCGTCCACCGTTGTCCCTTCCTAGATGAAGCTAAAAGAGTCTTGGATAACCGTCTTGCTTCACTGCTACGGCTTCCTCCTGGATACAAGAAACTCTTGCCGAGTCCGTCACTAGTTGAAAATCTGACCAACACGCCATTATGGTCGGTCAAAGCATCTGTCATTGAAGATAAACCCGCTGAATCCATACTAGACAAAAGTCAAAAGGTTGAGGCGGCAGTCGACCCGGTCTTGTCTTCAGAAGGTCCATCTTCAGATGACACAATCACCGAAGAGAATGAGAATGACATTGTTCAAATTCTTTTCGTAAACACAGACTCCGATGAACATGGGGGCAATCTACCCATTCCTTTACTGCAGGAAGGAAGTTTGTTAGAGTCATATCCGGCCGTCTATTCGGTCCCACCTCCAAGAAACCTAGTTGTTTCCTTCGATTGGAATCTACTAGGCAGACCCCGTGTACCGGCTAATGTACCATTCCGAATCATTGTACAAGCTTACAAAATGATCATGGTCGGTACCATCATAGATGAAGGGGCTTCTGTGAGTATCCTTTCCTCAACTGCTTGGGAAGCGCTTGGTTCGCCATCGCTTCTGCCTGAGATGAGAAATCTGACAAGCTTCGACAAAGGAACTAGTCGACCATTAGGGATCCTTCCCAATGTGCCCATAACGTTGAGAAGGAAAACCATTTATATGAACGTAATGGTAGTCCAAGGACCTCTAGATTATAATCTACTCCTTGGGCGCGACTATATTTATAGCATGGGAGCCATTGTCTCCTCACTCTTTAGAGTAATGTGTTTTCCGCATGAAGGCCGAGTGGTCAAGCTCACAGACCAGCTTTTGTTCCTCGGCTCACACATAGCTAATAGTCAAATGCCGTCCCTAAATGGTATTTTCACGCAAGGAATGTCTCATCAATCTCCGATCCATCCACCTTAAGAGCGCGAGTGATTTAGGAGGACATGACTGAAACCCAGGGGGCATGCAACCTGGTCTGTTTCGACAGGAAAACCTTGGGTATAGGGTAAGTTTTCGTGAAGGATTTAAGACTAGTCCAACACCCGTCCATATAGGAAGAGGGAGTTAGACCAGTATAAGATTCTTTCGTCAAGGTTAGGTGATTGAAGCCTTTGTCCAGATGGACTAAGCCGAGGAAGTGTTTCTGTCTGCTGTGCGGATGGAAACTATCTTGCGAATGCGAGAACTTCTAAATGGTAACTTAGGAACTTTACTTCACTATACCTAGGGGCATGCAAACCTTTTTTCCTGAAAGTAAAGAGCGACCATTTATTTTCTTAGTTTGTAGTTTCTCAACCCTTTAAACTCGTAGGATTGGTCGTTCCTAGCTTTCATAATGAAAGGATCCGGAGCAAAGTTTCGAACAGTGCAAGCTCCTTAAAAATTGAACCTATCGATGAGACATCCTTATTATACGATTGACACGAGCATTTTTTTAGCTCGTTAAAAATTAAACCTTAGAAATGAGCAAACGTTCCCCCATAGTTTAAGCTCATTAAAAAGTGAACCAATTTCTGGTAAATAACCATTGTGAAAGCATTATCATCAGCTTTTTGAGCCCTGGTCATGTTCTTACCATCACCTCCACTCTGTTTTAGCCGATCATTCACCTCCATTTGATTGTTTACCCCTTTTGAGGAACAGCTACGAAGAGTGATCCCATTAGCCATCCTTGTGACACTGTCGTGATTGGAAAATTCCAAACCTTACCTGGAATCAGCAGCTACCTGAAATTATCACTCGTTCCTCAAAAGATGAGTCTCCTTTAAGCTCTTTTCATCTAACTCGTAAAATATGAAAAGATTGCAGAGCAATTGGCCTCTCCAGCTTGTTAAAGCTACCGGAAGTGCTATCCCTCCTCTAGATTTTAATCTTTTTTGACCTGAGGGTTATTGCACAAAAAGATCAAGCGTTTGTTTTGTTCGGCTCGTTAAAATTACCGAAAATTCATCCCTTACATATTATTTTATACTTTTTCGGACTTAAGGGATTATATGACGAAAAAGGATTATTGGAGTATCCTTTACGTCCCTTTCAGACTCTATAAAATTGAAAAGGACCAAGTTATCTTTGTCGTTAAACTCGTTAAAACCAAATAGCGACAAACTTGTCCATACAGACAAGAACAAGTTTCACTGTCGCTAGGCTCGTTAAAACATAGCGACGGGTTTGCCCGAAGGGCAGATTATAGAGCAAGCATATGTTATCCTCCTCAAGCTTGATAAAAATAAAGAGGTACTGGTCAGCAATGACTGGGGAAAAATTGGAAAGAAAACTTGAAGAAACTTTATTGGTAGCAAGTCACTCTTGAACATGACACTTTCACTCCACATCCAAGTCGGGTTGGGTTATTCTGTTCACTGGTCATATCACCATTGGTCCATCACACCATCCATATTTGGGGTTAACACTACCAATCCATGTCAGTGTCACCAGTATGTTCAAGAGAAGTCGCTCAAAGAATTCACCTGTGTCTCATTTGCTGCAATACATTCACGCTCCATTCTTTCATGACCGCCATCCTGAACCCTGTATCATCAGATCGTTTTCACCTCCAAAAATCATTTACTCCGTTCTGTGTCATAGATGTGGAATTCATTAAGGCCTTCCTACGATGGGTCACTTCTTGTCGACATCAACTCATTATCCAAGAAGCCGACTTAGGAACAACCCTTTCAGTACTTTGAAGCTTGCATGCCTCAATGGCAAGTTTCTCACTTCCGACGATAGGTTTACATTAATGGCCTTTGACCGAAAGATTTTGCGTGGTGTTCGATGCCAAGTCCCTTTTTCACACCACGTGAATTGTACTGTAGTACCTTGAGGGTCATCATCATTATCGGTGATTCCTCTTGCACTTGTTAACAGCTTACATCATTGGCTGGTAATCAGGCGATGTCTTTCCATGTTCGACTTCAGAACATCTTTCACATGGATCGACTTGTACTCCAAGTGAATATTGGACGAGTTTGAAGACCTCGGATCTAGTTTCATCCATCCGGGCTACGATATATTCAGGAAAATAAAGACATCAAATGTACATCATTGCTGCACAAATGATCATCCGAATCAAAGGATGATGGCTCTATCAGAATCATCGGTCTGCCACATAGACGGTTGTCTATCTTATGTACATGGAAATGAATTTATAAATCTGAGCATGGGAATGCCCGCCTCAGCTAGATCATGAAAAATATTATGAAGATAATGTATTGTATTGTATCTTATTATAGGTCGCCTTCCAGCTCGAAAAAACTTCGGATCCTCATGATAAAGCATTTCACCCGACATCAAAAGATTAATGACCTCATGCTTTAGGGGGCAACTATTATAGACATTTTTGGGCACTGCAACCCCAATCATACATGTCCATAAACCAAGGGCTCCTAAGCCCCTAAAAGTGTTGCTTCACACCCTAAAAGAACAAGGTCAGCTGATTACATCATCTCCCAGAAGTTCTCCACAGAAAACTGCTCAGAACTGGTCAAAGCTGGACCATACAGACTGCCCAGTGCAGAGGGTGCGATGCATCTCACCTACCCAGTGTAAAGGGTGCGATGCATACTGGAAATCCCTTCTGTAGGGTGTGATGGGCGAGAGTAGACAAATGGCAGAGACATTTTGCAAGGTGGATCGTCATGGAATCTTCCAAAAACTTCTCCTTTGACACTTGCCTCTCTGAGTTCGCCCAGGGATGAGTAAGAGATCATCAATCTCCAAGTGGAATCAAGAACTATCAGAGAGAGGACACTAATCAAAATCCCAGAAGCTGACTCACCCCCCTGCAATCATCTATATATGGATCCCTCATCCCAGAGATCCAGAGGCTGGAATTTGGTATCTTGTAAGGAAGTGTTGTTGGTTTCTTCGTGGAATATCATAGTGTTGGGTGATCTAGGCTTTTCATGAGGTGAAGAAGGGCTTTCATGCTGGGAGGATGACGCTGGGTCAGAACAATTGGTTGTAATCCTCTTTGCTATTCTTGATATTAATAAAGCTATTCAATTTTTCCTCCACATTCTTGTATGTTTGATGATATATGCATTTGTGTGGTCAATATATATCTAGTCCTATATTGTTTATGATTGTAGATCTCTGTTCTTCGATAGTATTATGCTGCTTTGATTCCATAGGTGCTCTTTGAAGCTGGGTAGACGAAGGCAAAGCGGCAAGGATCTGTCAGAAGGGAGAGGAAACAAGCAAGGAACTAAGCGCAAGACTGAGGTTGGTGTCCTTTGTTCCCCTCTTATCTACTTCTCATAAAGGAAAGTGAAAGTAGTTTTAGTTTGTCTGTTTCTAAGATAGCTACCAATCTTAGTGGGAGTAGCAGCTCCGAGTGGACACTAGATTTCCCAATAACACCCTGGCTCTTACAATTGAGGCACCAGACTTCCTCACACACCTCTAGCCTAGCCTCTTTCTCTTTTCTCAAGCTTTTACATTCCAAGGAGAGATTCTGCAACTACGAGTGAATTTGTTGGACTCCTAAAGTCGCATCTTGAATTGGTGTCTCAAGCAATCTCATCGTGATTTCCAAGGCTTCTGCCTAAGTTCCTATCTTCTGCTACGACAAAGCAATCCTCGAGTGGGGTAGAACCGAGGCTATAAACCATTCGCGGTGCTGACCATCTGGAGTTTCATATTGGCTTTGTGGATTACACATTTCAGCCTTTGATCTAACTCCCAGGGCATCTTTCCAGCCCTCATCATTATTTCCTTAAATCCAATGACTGACTGCGAGTCATACTTAGGCTTACTAAACTCCTTGTTTAAATCATCCTTAGTATCTGATAGTGTTGCTTAAGGATGATCAGTACAATACTTAATATATCATGTCAGCACACTATCCTGCAAAGCAGTAACTAAGTGCGCCTCGTTTATGTTGTCATCAGTGATTTGTTGCATAGTCCACACAACATTCATAACAAACCAAAATTGATCTATATCCTCGCTCCCTGTACCCTTGAAAATCGATAGCTTTACTGAGTTTGACAAGTTGAATGACGGTGGTCATGGCGGTGGTGTGGGCGAAGGTGTATGATGTGGAGGTGAAGGTGGAGGTGGAGTGGATGGATGAGGTACCCATGGAAAACGTTGTCTTATCACCTAGACCACACTCTGTGGTGAGGCATTTTTTGTTCCCTCATCATCACTTGAAGGATGTCCAATCAATGAGCTATAGTCAGGGCTTGCTTTCTCTCGATTTCTGAAAATCTCTCCACTTCGCGTAGATCCGAACATCAAGGCAACGACATAACCCACTTTTCACACAAGAGCATCTTAATCCAGGTATTCAAAGATCTTAGATACTTACTGCACGATCCTTTGAAGAAGCTTCAATCTACTTCATTGTATTTGATTGTGGTATCAACCGTGAACTCTGTAACAAATCCCCCTATAATTCGATCGAGTCAATGGTCAACAGCACATGCGATCTTATCATCAGAGGCTTCCAACCTTCGCACTAGCTCTAGAGTCCTCACTGTTGGACTGTCAAGCCTCCATCTTCCTTGGTCATCTTCCAACTTAGCTATCCACTTGTATAGTTCAATCGGGAAGGTGCAGAAGAAAATTTCATGTATTTTTATGTACAAATATCTATCCAACCACTGCTCCTTTGACAGGTGTGGATTCATGTTCTCTTGTGCCGCAAATTCGTGAATCTTCCTATCCACCCACTTCTCAATTTCATTCTTGGTGAGATTCCAGTGATGTGACATCACACATCTCTTTATGCAGATCCCTGTCCCGACAATGGAACCATTTGTTGGCTTAGTGGGTCCTGACCCAGGTTCAGAGTTAATTGCACCAAACAAAACCCTACACTACTGGCCCTTTTGGCATCAACTATTATGAAACCAGCTGTCTGCAAATATAGCGCAAAAAGCTCTGAAATTTGGACCTGTGGTTCAGAATGATTTCGGCCCAAATGGGTTCTTTTTTTAGCGTCTGAAACATTGCAGAAAAAAAGTTATAGCACAAATGCCACGATGACCTGTTTGGAGCAGCAAAACCCTAGAATTCAAAGCTTTGATACCAAATGTTATGAAACCAGCTCAAAAAAAGATAGAAAAGATAGATCAATGCCTTAGAATTCAGCCTCTTCGGGGGGGCAACCTCCTTTACATTACACAAATGAACCTCCTTTCTATATATAGGAGTCTAAGGGGTCACAATATAACCAAGCCGACCTAACAATAATAATATAAAGGCACAAAAATAACAATAGAGGGATTCTATGGGGCACAGTAATAACAATATGGGAACAATAGGGGCACAACAATATTAATAAGGGATACAACTACAATAGTAATGGGATAATCACTAGTATTATAGGGACCTAACATCAACCTGCATAGTGCAGGCCGAAGTCTCACCCGAAGCAGTATGGAGGGATGTTGGAACCAAGTTTCTGCATCCAGAGATCAGTGCGATGTTTTTTTATTGCCCTAGATCTGCCTTTGCACAGATCTATAAACCCCTAGGGCTCGGTACTGCACTTCACCTAGTGGGCCTTAGACCTTTGCGAAGGTCTACAATAGGGTTTTGCAGACCTTTAATAGATCAAACATCCACTTATGTGCACCATAAAACAACCCTAGATCTGAGTTCACACAGATCTACTTAAGTATTCAATAAACACAACATAATGTAGTATAAGCTTTGTGTACTTACTTAACATACATTGCGCATAGTTAGAAAGACTTATCCGACAAAGTCGCACATCAATACATCAATATTTCATAAAGACATTTATTCCATTACAAAATATATCGTAAACATAAATGATGGAAGTAAGCATATAAACACATGAATTTCTCCAACAGTATTCTTTATTGATATTCAATATGGTATTACAGACTCAAAACTTCCCTGCGCACTCAACTGTAGGGGTCCGCGCACTCAGCTGCAGACTCTTCTCTAGGCCTTCGCGCACTCAGCTGCAGAGCCTTTTCCTTCTCTGCGACTCACTTCTACATTATCCCCTATTGACCCATTACATTCATCATTATCTCCTTCTTCTATCTCTCTCTTAGACTCCCTAAGACATTCCTATTTATATATTTTTACATACAATCCCATGGTCTGCAGACCATGGGTGGATCTCAAAACTGACTCGATTTTACATAATCAAGGAGCTAAAGCCCCTTTTGACTTCTAACTATCTACATGCTCCGAGTCCATAAATTGCAGAGACTTTACATCTTTTTACCAAAATTTACATCAAAACTTGGGTTTTTAACCCTAAAACTAACCTAGGGGACCCCATCCCAACAAGACCTATACCTATTTGTTACAATCATTTGAAGAGACTCAGTGTTAATCCTGGATTAGGCATTGTCTGGAGAAAGGTATTGGATAGAGAACTAATTGTAGCAAGCATTGGACAATGAAGCAATTAAAGCAAGTAGTGAAGAAATAGAAGCTCTTGTATAGTGGATTGATTGGAGGTAAATTTGGTGCAGACCTTTGGAGGTAACTTAAAGTAATCTTTGGGTATAACCTTGGACCAAATTTGAAGAAGGTGTAGAACTATAATGAGAGCTGGTGCAGAACTTGGTGCAGTTCATTAAAGACACATTGAAGTGTTGTATTGAAGATCATAATGTAGTGTTGATGTCATCATGAGGTAATTTGAAGAAATTGATTGGGATGATGAAGATAAATGGTGACACCTTCTATATGATAAGGTTGTCATTGATGACATAATGTGGAGACTATGGTGAAGACAAAGACAGACAGGTCATATTGAAGAAGACATTGGTAGCTGTGAAATACAACCAAACATACCTTAACAATGTGAAGCTATAGGGTTGGATCCCTTGGGGTTGGTGCCTCAAAATTGACAAGGTTGGTGCCTTGAAAAGTCAAAGTTGGTGCTTGGAAAATATAAGATTGGTTTCCTTGGATTTGGTGCTCCTAAACTCAAGGTTGGTGCCTTGCATAAGATAGGGCTGGAGCCCTAGAGGATCGAAGTCCTCAAGAAACCAGATCGGAGTCCGTACTAGAGAAGGGTTGGTTCCATAGGGGTTTGAGCCTCTAAATGCAAGGTTGGTGCCTTGAGAAGATAAGGTCGATTCCCTAGAGGTTGGAGCCTCACAAAAGTCCAAGTTGGTGCTCAGAACAGGTTGGAACCTAGGAGATTGAAGATCATGTCTTCATCTAGGGTTGGAGCCCTATATACTTTGTACTTGATTTATTGTGAAAAAGAAATTAATAAAAGTATTTATTCTTATTATTCATTTTGTATTCTAAATATAAATGAGCTAACTGGTAAAAGTAACAATTGAAAAGAAACAATGATTCATCCCCTCTCAATATTTCCAACAATTGGTATCAGAGCCAGTACCTTCACTCAAAACCTAACAGCTTGAAGGTTGATCATTAGAACACAAATGGCGAATCCAAGGAAGAAAGTCTCCAATCATCATAAAGATGTGTCTCCCTCAACCACCAAAATTGAAGTCAATCAATTTGTGAAGGCTCCATTATTCAATGGAAACTTTGATATATGGGAGGCAAGAATGAGGAATTTCTTAAAGACTCAAGGCATTGAAGTGTGGAAATCAGTGATTTTTGATAGCATGATGGATGGAGAATCCAAGGAACATAATACAAGAGCAACGAAAGAAATCTCTAATGGACTACCTGATTCTATGAAGGCCAATTTTGAAAAATGTTCGTTAGAAAAAGGCATATGGGATAAACCTCATGATCTTCACTCAAAAGGATTGTTGACAATGATCTCTAGTCAAGAAACTGATGGAAAACAAGAAGGAAATCCAGAGCCCATAAAGGAAGTTGAAGATAAGAGTGAAGACATCAAGGCTAAAAAGACCTAGAAGATGAAGAGAATGAATAAGATTTTGAAAAAGATCTCCTCACTAAACTTATGGATGCCATGGAAGAGATTAACAATTTGAAAAAGGAAAATGATGAACTTAAGAAGAAAGTGCAAGTTGGCGACCAAGACAACACAAGGAAGAAAGTTGACCTTGTCAAGCTTCAAGTACAAGAAAGAGATGAGGATCTCACCAAGATTAAGGAAGAATTTCATCAAAACAAGAGAAAGCATCATGAAGAAGTCATATCCATGACAAATCAATTGGATAAGGCAAAGAAACGAGAAGATACCTTGTCAAGCCACCTTGAACAAAGGAATAAGAGCTTGAACAAACTTGAAGCAGAGATTGGTCAATACAAGGAAGAGGTCTCCTCCCTTAGATCTCAACTAGAAGAAGCAAGGAAACAAGCACAAGGAGCTAAGAAGGTGATGGAAGCTTTGACATTCATAGAAGGGCAAGTTGATGAAGCAGAAAAGGAGAGAAACACCATGATATGCCAACTAGAAGAAAAGGATTATGACCACCAAGTTAAAATCAAAAATCACTTCTCCTAAGGCCCAATCATGTGAAGTTGAAATTGGAAGAAAACCTACTCCAAGAAGAAATGAAGATTGTGTCAAGGATGCAAGAAGCAATGGTTATCATCAAAGAATCCCAAGGAAAAAATACTTCAGAAGTACATCAAGGAAACCTTCTTCTCCCGGGTACCAAAGTATATTTCTTGGTTATTGCTATTATTGTACAAACTTTGGGCACATAGCAAAAGATTGTAGGGCATATTACAAAGATAAATATAATGGTCCCCGTCAATCTCTGAGAAGCAATTTTGCAAGAAGAAATCATGAATTCTTATTCATGAACAACATAGAGTGCTTCAAGTGTCATAACATTGGACATATGTCACGTGATTGTAACTTGACTTGGGCCCCTACACAATGAAAAACCATGCCAGAGAAGAAAGTTATACAAGTATGAAGAAGGAATAAAATTGAATCTAAAAGTCTCTTGAACACTCTAGCCAACAACACATGTTGTTGACCTGATGAAGTTATCCTTGATATTACAAGTATTTGATGGGGAGACTCTGCCTAAAAGATACCATGCATACAGTTAGGGGGAGCTTGTGATTCTTGATCATTATTGCAAAAGCTATCCATGAAAGGGTCCTTATGAAATCCTTGATGAGCTATATTGACAATCATTCTTTGATAGATCATTTCTTAGGAACACTCCATTGAAGAACATGCTCACTTATCTATCCAATGGATTTTTGTTGAAGATGTCTTCTACTCGATCACTAAGCAGGTAATCTTTCATGAGCTAGAGGAAGTCGTGTAGACAGGGGGAGTTGGTTCATCACATGAAGGAATTTAAGAACATCTATCATGGACCACATTGCCAGAAAGAAGAGCACCATGACAGGGGGAGTAACATACCTATGAAGAACTACTAGTCATGAAGAAAATAAGAAGCTTGACAGGGGGAGTACTCGGGCACCCCGTTTGCTATTGATGTCAAATGGGGAGAGAATGTTGAAAGGGAAATAATATTGCCATCAATGACAAAGGGGGAGTTAATTAATCTATGTTGTCATTGATGTCAATAGTTGATGTCAATCATGGCAATGGCCAGGATGGAAAATATTCTTAAAGATGCTTGATATGGCAATGGTCGAGATGACAAATATTCTTGAAGATGCCAAAGGATGACAACAACTCTTGTTTAAGTTGTCAAGACACAAATGAAGTGTCAATCATGTATCTTGATGATCATAATGAAAGACTACCATATCATTGTACTTGATGAAGGTCTAGAAGACATACATTGGATGACTAGACTATGATGACATGTCTATGATAAAAGACTACATGATGACTTATGTGGACCACACTTGATGATTTAATGACAAACCTCCAATGATGTGAAGTTTGATAATGAAGACTACATAATGATGGTGACCCTATGTTGAAGAAGATAAGGTGATGAAGAAGGAAATCAAGGACATGATGATGGTGACTCTATGTTAAAGAAGGCAAGTACATGATTATGAAGACAATCAATGAAGAGACCAAACCATGAAGAAGCCTAACACTCAAAGGCATTCTGCCCTGCCTCCATTTCTGCACTCATAAATAATCAGTCACATTAAAAAATGTTTTTTCTATCTTAGAGGAAAATTTCCTTAATGACACCTACACAATCTTGAAGAGAATAATTTTTCCTTTCCAACGAGCTATTACTCAACCCAAAACTCCATGCAGTTTGAAATTTATTGATTTTACAATTTAATGGTGTAATTCTGGTCAGTAAGCCAACCTGAGCTTCTCTCCCATGTCGGCCTGCCCTTAAGAGACATGTCTATTCGGTTTGGTGAGTGAATTGGTGTATAAATATGATGTTAAATAATTCATTCTTGCATCAATTTTTCGGTGATCATTTCAAAGAAAATATATGGAAGAATAAGGAGGCTGAGAGGACTTAGTAGTCTACTGTTTGGGAAAATTTAAGGAGGCCGAGGAGGAATATTATTGTGATAAGCTAGTTGTGTAAAGGAACAGTGTACAGGAAATTACTTTGAACCTGTTCTCATTTACCTTACAGCTCAAATTTGTTGTTTAGGACTGTGGACAGCTCAGATCATGGTCTCCAGACTCCTGTAGAAGCTCAGAAGGTTGAACAGTGTCCTATTGCAGCTCTTACACCACAGAATTTTAGCTGTTTGGAGCTCAGATTTTTGGCACCAATTTACAAACATGTTATCATTATGTGAGATTGGATCTATGAGTTGTACAATCTCTTAGGGAGTTCAAATTGAAGGCTCAGAAGCCCGGTTCATCACTGTGAACAACATACAGTTCAGTCTTGTAGCTACCACATGTGGACCATTTGCCTTTGCAGCAAGTAAGACACCTACAGAACTACACCAAGCTGAGAACTATGATCTTCTCCAGCATCGAAGGCTTGCTTAAGGACATTGACAAGCAGTTACAGGCCACCTATGGGAGCTCGCATAAGGATTTATGAACAGTGGACTATCCAAACCACTGTCACTTGTTCTTTGACCTACAGAGACATGTACCTATCTGTTACAGTCATTTGAAGAGGCTCAATCTTAAGCCTGGATTAGGCATTGTCTAGAGCAAAGCGTTGGATAGAGAAGTAATTATAGCAAGCATTGCACAATGAAGCAATTAAAGCAAGCAGTGAAGAAATAGAAACTCTTGTACAGTGGATTGATTGGAGGTAAGTTTGGTGCAGACCTTTGGAGGTAACTTGAAGTAATCTTTGGGGCTAACCTTGGACCAGATTTGAAGAAGGTGCAGAACTATTATTAGAGCTGGTGCAAAACTTGGTGCAGTTCATTGAAGACACATTGAAGTGTTGTATTTAAGATCATAATGCAGTGTTGATGTCATCATGAGGTAACTTGAAGAAATTGATTGGGGATGATGAAGAGCAATGGTGACACCTTCTATATGATAAGGTTGTCATTGATGACATGACGTGGAGACTTCAGTGAAGACGAAGATAGGCAGGGCTCATTGAAGAAGACATTGGGAGTTGTGAAGTACAACCAAACATACCTTGACAACGTGAAGCTATAGGGTTGGATCCCTTGGGGTTGGTGCCTCAAAATTGACAAGGTTGGTGCCTTGAAAAGGCCATGTTGGTGCTTGGAAAATATAAGCTTGGTTTCCTTGGAGTTGGTGTTCCTAAAATCAAGGTTGGTGCCTTGAATAAGATAGGCTTGGATCCCTAGAGGATTGGAGTCTGTACCAGAGAAGGGTTGGTGCCCTTGGGGTTGGAGCCTCTAAACGCAAGGTCAGTGCTTTGAGAATATAGGGTCGGTGCCCTAGAGGTCGGAGCCTCACAAAATTCCAAGTTGGTGCTTTGAAATAGGTTGGAGCCCTATATACATTGTACTTGATTTATTGTGAAAAAGAAATTAATAAAAGCATTTATTATTATTGTTCATTTTATGTTCTTAATATAAATTATCTAATTGGTAAAAGTAACAATTGAAAATAAATATTGATTTACCCCCTCTCAGTATTTCCAACAACATATGCCCAGTTTATGGAGTAGTAGTAGAGATGAGTCCTTGAAGAGATGTCTAAAGAATGGAATGAACAACTAGAATTTGGTCTTCACAACTACTAGTTGCATGGGGAGAAAAAGGCAACATTTTAGCCCCTTTCCATTGATGTCAAAGGGGGAGAAGATTTTGAAGAAGCTGTGATGGCCTGTGTAGAAGAGAAAAATACATTGGTGGCTCATGCAAGAAGATGTGTGGAAGCAACATGAGATTTGGCCATGAAAGTGAAGATAAGGATGAATTGTCTCCATCAATTCTAAAGGGGGGAATTGTTGAATAGTTGGCGTTGTCAATAGTCATGCTATGGGAGATATGTTGGGCAATTGGAATTGCCTAACTGTTGGCAGGAGTGTTGGAATTGATGTCAACTGGACTAGCATGGATATTTGTCATAGTAGATGTTGGCAATGATGGTCAGGATGGAATCCCATGATCACTACAGGCTTCATGTAGAGAATCATCATAGTAGTAGGCTTATTGGAAATTCCATAAAATGATGATATTGTGTTGGTTAGGATGGAATCCCATGGTTGTGGAAGTGCTTTGTAGAAAATCATCACAGTAGTAGGATTATTGAAGAAGTCATAAAATGATGACTATAGCATTGGCCCAGATGGAATCCCATGGGAGCCGCAGGCTTCATATTGAGAATTATCATAGTAGCAAGCTTACTGGAGAAGCCATAAAATGATGACTTTGGTGAATGGCAGTTCAGGATTTCAGGCATAAGAAAGATAGTCAAGGAGAAAAATAGTGGCAAGAATTTTGCAGCAATTTTATAGGTGATGGGTGGGTTTAAAGCATGCATTGGACCCTTTTTGTTGGAAACTTCTCTAAAATAAATTTCCAATGGTGTGTGGAAGTCCAAAAATGGACTCCTAGATCAAAAGATATGGTCTATCAAAGTCAAGGGACTTGATGCCTTGAGGAGGATGAAATATCGGAATTTCGAAGGTCATCAAATCGGTGCATTGGAATATCAGAGGTTAGCATTTTGGCACATCGATATATCAAAGGTCTAAGCACATCGGACTCGATATCGAAACTTCAGAGCATGCTATATCAGAGGTTAGTGTATTGGTGCATTGGCATATCAGAGATTTGGATACCAAAACATTGGGGATCAGAATGTCAAAGGTCAGCATATTAGTGCATCGGAACATCGGAGGTCAAAGCATATTGGATGATGGAGTAGAAAACATATCGAATATCGGGATATCAAAAGCAGATCAACATATCAAGATCTCAGAGAAGGTCATATCAGAATATTGGAGATTGGAGAATATCAGGACCTAGGAGAAAGACATATCGAGTATCATAATATTGAAACTTTTTAAGAGAGGAACCTTTAGAAGTTATGATATCTGATAGTGCCGACATTACTCAAAAGTTCCATGCAATGCTAGAGAAAATTAACAATTGACTCTGTTACAAAACCAAAGGTTGACGGATCCTCTTCTCTCTCCTCTAGCGGGACACATGGAAGCATGAAATTGGATCCGATAAGTTATAGTGGCACTGACGTCAGCATGATGTGACAGTATGATAGGATACATGGTAGGCATATTCAACCTTATTGGGTAGTCTAATGGACCAGAACTAGGTGACATGTGTCACCACTAAGGAGTCGCCACGTGGAGTGATGACATCATATTGGAGGGCATCATTTTGGAGGATGAAGATCTCATAACTTTGGAGTTTGGAAAATATCTGATAAAGGGCACTTCCGATATTGGGTTGGCACTTGGTCATGTGAATCCAAAAGAACCAAGGGCGCATAGTAGAAGCAAAGGATGATTGGCCCCCAACAAGAGTCTGAAGGCTTGGCACCTATGTGCTACACTAGCGGTCACAGGCAGCAGTCCTATAATCAGAAATGTAGTGAGGGCTAAGAAAAAGGAGCTAAGACACAATTGGAACTTCACAAAAGTTACGATACAAAGGGAGGCTCTGATATGGCATTAATTCTACAGTCATGGTCTCGGTCATATGAGATAGTAAACGCTTAAGGAGCTAAGCACCAAAGGGCTGAGGATATCAGAACTAAATGATATCGTAACATCCCTCTTGTATGAGTTATGATATGTTGTGGCTCTGATATGACAATACAAAGGTATATGGAAAATGGATGAGTCGAAAACAAGGACCACGATCATGTAGAGGAGTTGGTCTTAGGATTAATGACGACTGTCAAAGATCGTTGGGTCAAGGCAACAAGGACCACGATTTCCAGAAAAGAGTGTTGGGTTTTCCTTGAGGTGAGACAAGTCATCTATGTGCTCTGATGCATGCCTTAGTGAGTTAAAGAGATGAATGGGTCGACATCCGAAGAAACAATGTAGATCTGTGGAGGTTTTTTATGGAGTCAGATGGGTCTGCAAAAAGTATAGAGATAAGGTAACAAGGACAACAATCCATAGAGAATCCATCCTCCAATATAGTCAAGATGTATAAAAACATGAATAAGCATGGAGAGCCTTAGTGATAGCGAAATTGTCTACAGAAATGACAATGCCTAGTTGGAGTGTGCATGTGGATTGAGAATTAATTCTCAGTATGAAGAAAAAGTTAGGTTCCCATTCTCATGGTTAATGCAGTGGCAGAGACCAAGTCAGATGCTAAAGCAGAATGGAAAATCCATGTTGAAGTACACTCGAGCAGTATGGATATAGGACAATAGTGGAAGAATCCACTTGAGTGCAGCAGAGGAACAAAATAGAGAATCCCAGTTGAGCAAAGTGGGGGAAGGAGTATAGTAGCTAGACTACGAAGGAAAAAAATCTCTATGTATGTGGGTGTGTTGTGGTGTGAGGCTAGGTAAACCTGTTCTGTAGAGAAAGGTCGAAGGTGCCGATGCAAAGGTAAGAGACCCCGAGAGACGTTGTGCTGCTGTGAGAAACGACGAAGGTGCTTGTGCTGTGTGAAGAAGGTCGAGTAAGCCAGAGCTACAGTGTGTAAGGCTAAGAGGGCTCGCTAAATAAAAGAGGTCGAGAGTTGACTGTATCTAGTCGAAGAGCAGAGTGTAGGAAGGACTGCATGGCTAGTATGTGTTAGTGACTGTTTTTGAGAAGATCAGTGGGCTATTGCAGAATGAGAAGAGAGAGTTGAGTTGCAAAGTGGCTGCCAATTACAGATAACATTGAGTTCCTTGTCAAGTGTGGGTTGGAGCATGCATACCGGAAGTTGGTGCTTCCATCTCTAGTGGGTACTTGAGAAGGATTGGGGGTTGGTGCCTCTTGCAATTTGGTGCTTAAATAAATCCAAGAATTTGCAAGTTGGTGCATGCAACAAATCCGTGAAGTTGGTGCTTCACATGGTGCTTTTGGTAAGCTGGGCAGGTCTCTACAAAAGGAGGGAGTTGGTTCTTCCTACTAGTGGGTGCTAGCAAACAATCAAAGGGAGTTGGTGCTTCTTGTGGGTGGTGGCTCACAAAACATAATGATGTAATAAATTAGGTTCTCTTAATTTACATCAATAACAACAACAAGATTTGGTGGTTTTTACCCGAAAGGGTTTCCATGTAAAACCTTGTGTCTCATACGTATGATGATCATGGTGTGTGTGCTTGTATGTTGATTTCATATTGCTGCTAGATTATATGTTGTTGTTGATTATACGTTTAGTTGCCAAGCTTGAACAAGAAAAGTAAATTGACATAAAGAATTGAAATTTAGCCTTAATATTGTTTTACCCCCCCCATACCCCTCTCAGTACTAATTTTTTTCCCAACACATCTTATGTCACTTCTTGGAGAAAAAGGACCTAAATGAAAGACAACAAAAGTGGGTAAGTAAGATCCAAGCATATGATTTTGACGTTGAATATGTGAAAGGTAAAAAAAGGGGTGTGGCCGACGCACTTTCCATGAAGCTAGTAACATGTTCACTCATGGAGATCGCAACATATTAGAAGGCCCACCTCTCGGTGGAATACTCCAAAAATAAGTTTGTTTGAGAACTAATGGGTGGCCTCATCTAGGATGACAAGTACAAAATAGTAGATGGAATCATTTTCTATAAAGATAGGATATACTTGGTCCCTGAGTCCAAACTCAAATAAAATATCTTGAAGGCTACACATGAAACTCCATTGGTAGGACACTAAGGCTTCTTCCAAACGTACTGACAAGTCAAAGAATGACTAAAATAGTGAATCCATTACAAGTTGGAGTTGTTTTGAAATGTGTAGAAGAGTCTATTAATTTTTATGAAACCATTGTTTTGGACTACATAAGTGAGTCCATCATCAGGTTGAATACAATCATGTATGAGAAGATGGTAATAAACATGAGAGAGTATAAATAGTTAAGATCAACAAGTTGTCTTCATGTTGGTAAATCCGATAATGGTTTTCTTGGAATGGCCTCAAGGATGATGTGTTGAGGCACATTAGGGAATGTATGACTTACCAACAAAACAAACCTAAGCACACGTATCCTACATGACTACTCAAACCATTTTTTATTCTAGAACAAAAATGGGAGAGCATCTTAATGTATTCCATCACAAGCCTACCCATGACACAAGGCAAGGATTGTATCTACGCAATGGTTGATAGGTTAACCAAGTTCACACATTTTTTTGTGATTCTAACCGATTACAATCCACCCAAGTAGCATAATTGTTCTTCAAGGAGGTATTTCGACTCCATTGACTACCTAAAAATATAATTAGTGATCGAGATGGTAGATTTATGAGTGCATTTTGGCATGAGCTTTTTAGATTGGAGGGAATAGAATTGACCCCTAATACCAACTATCATCCTCAAACAAATGGTCAGACAGAGATTGTGAATAAATGGATTGAGGGGTATCTGTGTAATTATGTGACATGTCAGTAGAATGCATGGATCAAGTGGTTGCATCTCAGGGAGCACTATTATAACACCACTTACCATTTTTCTATTAGGATGACCCAACTTGGGGCACTGTATGGGTATGATGCCCCATCTTTTGTCGATTTGGCATTTGGGGATAATAGGGCTCTAAAAGCTAAATATTGGATACAAGAGAACTAGTAAATCCTTAAGGTCCTCAAGAAGAGCCTACAGACCGCCAAGAATGAACAAAATATGTATGCGTACTGGCACAAAACAAAATGAAACTTTGAGGTAGGATACCCTTTTTTTAATATTAAAACCATATAGGCAATCTTCACTCAAAAAGAGCGATGCAGAAAAACCAATTTCAAGGTTTTATGGACCTTACAAAGTGCTTTGACATATTGCTGAAGTAGCATGTGTACTAGAGCTACCATAAGGAAGAAAAATTCACAACATCTTCCATGTATCATGTCTTAACAAGGCCATTGGTTAGTGGGTCACTACTTCCATTGAGCTACCCCCTTTGGACAAAGAAGGGAAGCTAGAATTGATTCTAGAAGAAATCATGATAGATCGAGAAAGAATATTGAGGGGTCAAATGATATTAGAATATCTCATTAGATGGAAGGACCTACCTAAAGAGGGTGCCATGTGGGAAGGAGAAAAAATTTTGTAGCACCCAAATTTGCAATTACTTGAGGGCAAGCAATGTTGGGAAGGGGGGCCTGTAATGTCCTCTTCTAATTAATTGCCCAAGGGAGGATCAATTATCCTAACAAACCCTATGGGCTATAGTCAATGATAAAGGGGGAAACCCATTATCCAAAATTTTTAGGGAAACATTTTTTAAATTGGGGTAATTGGGGGAAAACTTGTGAAGGAAGCCAGAATTAGGGCTAAGTGGAGGGAAACTCATAACCCCTCAAATTAAAATAAGAGACCCTAAATGGTGTCTATAAATAAGAGAGAGGACAATAATTAATCTCATCATGGTTGATTGGATATTTTTGTTTTGTGAGTTGAGGCTCTGATGGTTTTAAGACCCCTTTTTCCATAGATTGGTTTCGGTGGTGAAATATTCCACCTAGCCAATCCACTCTCTTTCATTCAATTATTTGGAATAATTTTCTAAGGCACTTTTCATCTAGTTTTTGGAAAGCAAGGGAGAAATTTCTAGGTTATTGGCTTGAAAGGACATTATGTGGTTTATGTGGCTAATATCTAGGGCAACGAGGCAATCTAAGGAAATTTTAGGGTAGAAAGGAGCCCTCTAGGGTTTGTTTGTGTTAGCATAGGGTTTTATAGATTTCATTGTGGTAGAAAAATAGTTCTTGAGGTCTAAATTAGGGTTGCAATCCAATTATTTGGCATACACTGAAGCAATGACTCACCTCCCAAGGTATTGTTGAGAAAACGACCCCCGTTATGTAAAATTTATAAGGATTAGATTGTTCTCTTTTGTAAATAATTACATTTTAAAATATTTCAAACTTTTAACATTACATTCAACCCATATCATCGTAAGAAATTATATAGAGAGAACATTAACATCAAAAATGCAACGAAATAGAAAGGAACATTAGAAGAAAAGCATACACAATAGAGACATCGAGATTTTGGCCAAAGACCAAGGAAAAACCCCACAAGGGGGGAAACTTAGAATTAATTCTTCTTCTTCTTAGATATTCATCAAATGTTTAATTGAGATACAAAGTACAATTATAATGAGACACAAGTCTTTCAACATTAATCACATTGGGCCTCCTAGGGTCAACCCTAGATCATACAAGATCCTCATAATATGTTGGCAGACATACCTATCAAGGAGCCATTCACAATCCCTCTACAAGACCTCTGATAGGTCTCCTAGTGATCAACAGATGAAACCATAAGGGTTTCCTTCATATCAACATCACAAGTAGCATATATCTCTGTCTCAAGTAGCATACATGTTACTACTATAGGAGCACATGTCACTGTTATGTGTCACGGTCATACCAGTGTCAAGTACTATTGTCATAAGCATTCTTGCAATACATAAAGTATCACTTCCATACATCACTATCATAATAACGTTTTCAATCACAGAAGATGACCTTTGAAAATCAATGAGAAAGGGCATGGTAACAAGCCTGTTTGACTACTCCTTGCATCCTCAAAGAGTCAATCCTTAGGGCATCACAGGTATTCCCACACACAGTGACAAATATAACTTTTTTTCCATTGTTCTTTGGCTCACCAAACTAGCCACTAACTACCCTCCAAGTCATTGTTGTTAGGTTGATTCAAATTTTTGTTCAACACACTAAACATCCTTCTACATCCCTAACAGAATATCAACATAGAAATATCAACCATACCTCTTGAAATGACTTGATTTTATCCTCAAATAATCTTCATCTTATGTGCATGAACCTGAGGTATTTAGGCCTTGGTTAGGGCTTCCTATCTTGTCCACGTTAACCCTAATACTAGTCTCAAAACCTCTTTAAAACCTGCATTGTTTTCTCTTCTCAAGCCTCATCCTCCCATGCTTATTCTTCAAGACACTCAACCCCTTTATCACCTATTATATGACCTCAATCCACACAAAACAGGGGCTCGACCCTCCTGAAAACACAGTGATATAATAGTGGTGTGTATACACATAAAAATCACCATATACTTGCACAAAGATCTTCCTTAAAGTCTTAGAAGCATCTGCCTTTATGTCCTAGACCTGTCATAAGAGATTTTCCACCAAACATGCACAGGAAAAAAATTCGGATCCACAGAAGGATGATCATAGACTTAGGAAGTTGTGCATGTCATAGAGAAAATGGGTACCACAAAAGTGCAGCGCCAAGAGGCTTGAATATAATAGAAAATAGGGTGCATTAGGAGGTTCGTATGCCATAGAGAAAGATGCATCAGATGTCTGAAATCTTCTACATATGAAGTATGAGTTGAATTCCAAATGGTGGAGGATAGGTGCCAATTTATAGTTGTTTCTTCATGCGAAGAGTCACGACCTTTGGACAAACAGACTTGAGGTGGGAGGGGCAACCTGAATAAATTATTTTCCCATTTATTTATTTTCCATATAATTTCTTGAGTCGACTTGAGGATTTTCCCAACATTTATTTTGAGTCACATTATTTAATGAAAGAAATATTAAGTTGATTTGAACACATCAATAAATAATTTTTCCTTTAACCAATTTGAATTCTTTCTTGGATCGAGATGGATTCTCTTTGGGGTAGTTGGGCTTCTCATTGGGGTAATTGGATTTCTCTTGGGGAAATTCATCGCGAACTTGCCCAAAATTCAACACTCCCTCTTAGTTAGGGAGGAATTTTTTGTTGTTTTGTCCATAATTGTGTCAACAGTCCGAGAGAGAAGTGTACAAGCAAGTTGAGAAAAAATTTCAAATATCAAAGTCATCAATCAGCATGAATATGTCATTGTAAATCTAATTTTTGCATGTTTTATCATAAATGATGCTAGTATGACCATTTAATTATGTAACAACACCTAGGTAAGCCTCTGATTTTGGCAAAGGATTTCATCCTAAGAAGTTTTTTAACCTCCCCGAATTATGTTTGTTTGTAAACATGCATAATCGGAAGAGTGTTTCTTCCAGTTTAAACCCCAAAGCTAGGGTGGAGTTCATTGACAAGGTCTTAGGTGAGTCCTAGTGTTTATCGAGCCTGATGTAAAAGTGTGTTTAGGAATATTTTAGTGCATGGTCCTTCGAAATCATAACACCATGGCTAAATTATTTTATTATAATAACACTTGGTTTCATACTAGATCATATTGTGTTGCAAAATTGGGTAAAATATTAAGGGTCCATGCCTGAAGGTATTTTTCCCTTTCAAAGGTTGAATTTATAATTATTTTGATGTAAAAAAACATTTGGTGCATGGTCCCTCGGAATCAGAAACCATGTCTAAAATATTTGAGGGTGGAAAACAATATTAATCCCCTCTATAGTCAATTAATTAATTTATCTCGCTAAATCAAATAAAATTCCTAAACCAGAAAAATAATTAATTTCGAGTCAAAAATAAGGATACATAAATTAATTTCTATCAAAGTGGAAAATAATCAAACATTCGTGTGTAAAAAAAAAAAAAAAATCAATTTTTGGAGGTCCTCCACCAAGGGAAAAATGGATATTTTAAGAAAATTTCAGACCTTGGTAGTTAATTCAGTCAAAATTTTGAGGAAATTAATCCAAAATATTAATTTTTGGACTAATAAAAAATAGTTTTTAAGATAAATTCTAATTTTTTCTCAAAATAAAAAATTCGACAGTGGATATTAAAATATGATCAAGTTAGCTTCGACGATTGAGATTATTTTGACGATGATGAAGACAACTGTTGATTTTTGAGTATCTTAGGAGGTACTCCAAGCCCTAGGGTTCAAGGTTTGGAGGGAAAAGCGCAATAAGAGTCACTTGTGGGCTTGGAACCCAAGGTTGGGGTTTTGCACCCATCATGATTTGGGCCAAAACCATGAGCACATTTCGACATGTGATGGATGAGGATGATATCCCTCATCGAGACGAATCTGACGCAATGAAAATAATTCGATTCCAAGTTGTAGAAATGGAGTTATGAATTTTTGAAGTTGTGGAGTGGGTTTGCACCAAATGAGTTAAGGTCGGCTTAAGTTTAGTAAGCCTCTTGACAGCTGGACAAGCCCTTGTTGGACGTTTTGAGAAGCCCTTCTTATGTGTATAAATAGGAGGTGATTGTGTCTCATTTAGACATATCCATTTGTGCAACACATCACAAGAAAATAGCTCGTTGAGGAGAAAAGGAGACCTTGTCTAGGCCGCAGCAAAAGGAGGTTGAACAACGAAGAGGAGAGAGCATCGTAGGGTTGTTTTAAGGCCCATTTCAGGTGACCGAGTTTCTCATTGGAGGACCGAGGAAAGAAGGGACTTTTTGAGGGCCAATTTAGTGTGGGAAGACCCTTATGTAGGTTGTTGCAGGCTTAAAAAACCTTGTTGTAGCATGCCACAATAGCTTGGAGGGAGGCTGAGGGTTTGTGAGGGCTATAATAGCCCATCATTACAGCTAAGATCTAATCCCCTCAAGGAAGGGAAGTCACATCATCTTGGAGAAAATCTGGGTGAAGAATAAGGCTGGAAAAGGGACTGTGGTGTGCCCTAACTAGGCCTAGTTTGTAGCAATGAAGGAAGACCTCAAAACAGTGAGCTAAGGTATGTTTGGTGAAACATTCTTGTAGGTGTTGGATCCATGATTTGTCAATTTTGGATCAGTTTCTATTGCAGCCTATGGGAGCCATATTTAAGGCTTGATTTGGTGATCGAGAGCCTTCATAATAGAATATATTGCAATGATTGGATTGGGTGCCACTGGTCTAGTGGAGGGCAGCGTGTGTGCTACCTAAAGTATCCCTAGACAAGTAATCTTGAAGTGATGAAGACTATTGAAGGTTGGATGAAGTTTAGTGCCTAATGTGCAGCACTTTGATGGATAAAAGTGACTGCTAGATTGGCGGATTGGAGCTTAAGGATTGTCCAGCCTAGGAGAGCATATTGGATCAGCCCGTGTACATGCAGAATAAGTGACTTGTAGCACTGTTAGGTAGCAGCCCTCCCAGAGACTCTATGTATTGTCTTTTGAAGGACTAAGGGGCAACTAGAGAGCAGTATGGAAGCAAAGGACCAAAAGGAAAAGAAACGACATAGAATCTGCAACAAATATTATCATTATATCTTGTATTCCATAGACTGTTGTATTATTCAGATTGGTTTAATATAACAAATATTGGGTTGTACATTATTGTACAACATTTGTTAAAAATTGTGTATACTTGTGCATATGTGATTTACTACGTTATATTTTTCATTGTGCAAAGTAGTTCTTGTTGAGATGCTTGGTTTGGTAGCATCAGAGATTCTAAGATTCTATCTTAGACCCAATATCGTGGAAATTCAACACCAACTAGTCTTTATTTTCCACTTGGAGGGGTTTTCTCTATATAAGGAATCCATTTAGCTTCTATTTCCCAGCTTTGGATGTGGTGATTCTGTAACGCTTGTACTGAGCTACTGATCTGCTGGGAACATTTTTTTATCATAATAGAAAGACTTTGGGGTTTAGTTCATGGTGTTCTTATATATTTTGATATGTGGTATGTGTTGGCTATGTGTTTATCCTATATTGTGCTGAATAATTTTTAATTGTTATTTGATTTGTCGGTGACAAGAACATTCTAGTGGTACGAGATATCTTAGGTGATTTGATTCACTATATGATCTAATAGATTATCTTGAGAATTTATAGAGATGTATGGGTACGCTAGCCCTTGGGATTCAAGTTCACAGACTGTGGGGAAAAGCTGACCTTGTTTGGACTCTAAGATTTTTTCGTGACAAATTATTGTGCAAAAGGGTTTTGGCTGGTCTATCTTTCAAAAGCATTCATCCATAAAATTTATTTTAAAAAATATTCTCAAATTTTTATTTGATCTTGGGCTAAAAGATTTAATTTGATAATGAGAGCTAATAATTTAAATTTGTAAGTATTGTACATTTGTAAAATTATTTTCTAACCCTTGTTTTATTTTGTAGCACTTACATTTTTGGGGTTTTGACTTTTTTGTATATATTTGGGGTTTTTGAATTCTTTCATTCATTTGTGCACGTGAATCTCCAAATTATCAAGTAGAATCATTTGGGTTTTGAGGCATATCTAGGCCTAGGAAGGCAAGATCTAACCCCTAATCTTCATCCAAGCTCAACATCCAACCAAGAAAGGAAGACATTATCCCTAAGGAAGTGATTTTTTGCATTTGTGTGGAAAAATTTTGTGTTGGAGTGATTTCATTTTTTTTTCTAAGGCCTCCAAGCCTAGTCATGGCCTTCTTGGCCCTAGTTGTAGCCCTTTTTCTCCCTTCAGGTGATTCGATGCCTCTTTTTTCCCTTGACGTCAACCTTGTTTGTATTGTCTTCCCATCGTTGCCTTCCTTGGTAATTCCCCCCTCATCGCTAGCCTTAGCCTCTTCTTTTAGCCCTATTTCAATCATTCTTCAATCATTGAGTTGGTTTTCATTGGCATTTTGTCTTTAATGTTTAGTTTTGTAGCGATTTTGGAGCTAGAATTGTGGTTGCAGGAAGACATTTTCTTTGGGAATCTAACCATCAAACAAGGCCATACGGCCTCTTGGTTTACCTCTCTAGCCCTCTTTGCCTCATCATTGTTTCACTTGAATTTTGAAGCATTTTATGACAATGCCTAAACACATATAAAACAATCCTAATCTCATTAACAATTCACTTAAGGCATTGAACATTAATCTTTTGGTTAAATTAATTGCATGTAAGCAAAGTTTTGTGGAATGTTGGGTAATTTCAAGAAATGATATGTTTTCTACAACCATCTAAATTCACCTACAGTAGTGATAAATTCACCTACCATTGGCATAATAATCAAATTGCAAGCATATTTTATCATTGGTAAATCATTGACATTGGTTGGGCTTGCATTATTTGGCATATCTTGTCATTTCTTGAGGTTTGTTGTATTAATTTTAGGTATGTTATATGTTGCATAAGGTCTGATATTTACATAATAGTGGTGTCAAAGGTTGTTGACAATCATCTCTTTTCATTTGGCATTTGTTCCTTGAATATTTGGCATCTAGAATTAAGTGTTCTCTAGTGAGATTCGATGTTTTCCTTACTGCTACAATGATTGGCTTCTTGGCTGCTCCATATTGCATCTCATTGCATATTTGTATCTTTTGCATCCATTTGCAAATTACATATTGTATTCTTTCACAAGCATTTCTTTGTTTTCATTCTCATTAACAAACATAAGTGCTCTAAAAGGCTAATTGAATTGGTGATCATTGGCTTATTCTCTAAAGAATAATACTATTGGTGAATGCTCTCTTTCTCTCATTGATAGATAGCTTTGTTGTGACATTAGTCTTTGAAGAAGATTCTTACTTGTCATTGCTATCACATTGCTAAAAAATTGAATAATTGGTTACATCGTTTCTTGTGATCATATGGAATAAGAATTTCTTACGGAAATCTCTTTTGTGGCAAGTGTAACTAATAGTGTGTCTTGTAAGTGAGCTTCATATCTAAGTTTATATTCTTGCTAATCAAATCACTCTTAAAATAACTTAATTGGTAATCATAATCGTGATAAGAGTAAACTTGAGGTGAACATGTAACTATAACAAGATAGTTCATAACATAATTATATAACTAGAAGGATGTCGATTACTGTAGGATTCTGTAAGGGTTTTGGGTAAAACCCTAGGTTTTACTGCAGACTTTCATAACTACTGAGCTGTGTACCCATCACCGACAGTATCGCCCACTGTCCCCATTGCTGCCTAGTTCGTCGCTTTCAGAATGTCGGTCCTGGCTTGTATTTTGGGGGATTCGATGGAGACTAAGGAGGTTGATTATTTCGAGGACCCTCAGCCGGATCATGTCATTTTTGGGCTCCCTTGTTTCTCATCAGCGACAGCTGGCCCTAGTCTCCCGTCTGGCCCTTTTCTGCCGATCTCATCGTCGGTGGTTACCTTGCCGGAGCACTGTTCTGCTCCACCTTTCTCCGGGTCTATCTCTCTTGAATCCCCTGCTCTGGACATTCCCCCTTTATCCCCAGGGACTCTTCACATTCTGACTGCGAATTCGCCTCCATCGCCTTCATTCGACCCTCGTTCATCTTTCTTCGCTGCTACATCTACGGGTATCCCTTCCTCGATGGCCCCAAACCCTTCTTTTCAACTACACTCACCGTCGGGCTATTTTGAGACTCTGGTTGTCAAGGTCAAGTCTGCAAAATCCATCCCGCTGGATGGTTCCCCCAACCCTTTGACGGAACATCCATCTACGCCTCACTCGGGGAAGAGAAAATCTAAGTGCGTAAAGATGACCTCCAAGGATATTACGATCTGATTCGGTGAGACCTATGCAATTGGAGAAGCGGCTTTGATGGCTAGCACAATACTTCTCGGACATGTTCGCGGAAGGGCTTACTCGGTGACAAGGCTCACATTATGGGTTAAGGAAATCTGGGGTGGATTACTCAAAGATTTGCTTGAGGTTTAGGTTCTACCTAGGGGTTGGTTTGCCCTTCATTTTGCGAAGGAGAATTATACAGATCTGGTTCTTGCCAGATATTGGCACATTGAGATGGCTCCAATCCTCCTCAAGAGATGGATCCCTCTTTTTGATTCTGAGTGAGAACAAATTGGGGCCGGACCCTTATGGGTGCACTTTCCAGGGCTCCCGCTACAGTATTGGTGCAAGGAGGTTTTCATCCGAATCGGGAATGCCCTAGGTACATATCTGGACCATGACCGCACCTTTGTGGAATCAAGAAATAGGACTCTTTCCTGTATCCTGGTTCATTTAGACACTCGTGAGGGTTTGGAGGAGAAGATTATGCTTCAATGGGGGAAATATACCAGGATCCAGATATTGGACTATGAAGGGGTTCCATTTCGGTGTCGATGGTGCCACAAGGTGGGACACATATTTAAGGAATTCCCCCTTAATAAGAAACTAGAGGACATCCCTAAAGCATCTTCAACACCATTTAGGATCGACTCTGTTGGACACCTAATCCTAAAGGGTTAGCGTGGAAGTTGAATGGACAAAGCAGTCCAAGAGACCTTGGGATCTGAATCCCAAGAGTCACCTATTGTACTATAAATGTGTATCTTATCTTAATAAAAATATGAACTCACTGATTTATCTTTCCTAATGTTTTCCTGTCCATATGAATTTAACATGGTATCGGAGCTGGTACGTTCATAATCTTCTCAATATTGTGTGAGCCACTTGTTTTTGTGGCCTGTGTAAACCAACGCTTGGAAGTAGTTGAACTGCGCCCTGCGCTTCTGTTGTGCTGTCATCCTGGCATTGAAACCTCTGAGCGTTGTCATAACCTGAGCGCTGCCCTGACATATTCATTTGAATGCGCTCTGACTCCAAAACCGTTTCATATCCTTTGCACTCCCTGGACTGTGCATATTCCTTTCCTGCGTGTTGTCTGCACTGTCCATGAGAGTTTCATGATAATTAACCTGCTCCACGCTGCTCAATTTTCATTGCCAGACGCTGCTCAATTTTCCATATAAAACGCTGCGCTGCTGATGGTGTCAGCTCCCTGAAGCCGACTCCAAAACCGTTATGGTTGAGTGAAATTGTTTTGTGGGCTAGTGCGTTTCATTTTCTGTCCGTTCTATCTTTAATTCAGCTGAGGAATAGCAGTCCGGTGCAGTGGGTGAAGAAGTTGGTATTGTGGAAATTTAAGTTTCATCCTTGTTTCTGCAGTTTTAAGATTTTCTGTCCGCTTTATATTTAACTCAGCTGGTTTGTGCGTTTGGATGGCATTTACGAAGGTTAGAACCGGCATTAAATTTGAAGGTTTCTTCAAGCCCAGTGACGCAGAGAATGTGAGAATGTGCCCAGTGCTCTCGACGCAGTAAAATAGAAGAACATAGCTCTCTGCCATTACTTTTTCAGTAACTGCAGCACATTTATGAATATCATGAGATCCATCGGTCAAAATTTCAGGTTCTACGATTGGAACCAGACCATTCTCTTGGCAAATTATTGCATAACGAGCCAGGCCTTGAGCATTCTGTTCAATTGAAAGCTCCGAGGGCTCACTTGGGCCAATCTTTAATACTGCCCTCCATTTAGCAAACCTTGCACCAGCCTTGTAATACTGCTGGCACCTTTGAGCAAGCCCATCTAATCCCTGTGTGGTTGTTTCCCCATTTGTACCAGCCAAATCTACTGTTCCCTTGTCCACTTTGATACCGGGCACCACTCCAGCTTCCTGAAGGACCTGGACAAAAAGTTTTCCACTAGCTGTGCTCTGGTAAAGAGTTTCTTCAAAGAAAATAACTCCACTCAAATACTGCAGAGCACCAGGAGTTGTAAAGAGCAATTCTCGAAGCGCCCTACGATTGGCCTCTACATTCTCCTGAAACCGGAGGAGTATCTCTTCGGTTGAAGAGTTCTGAAGTCCCAGCACATTGATTGGAGGCTTAGAGTCGGGGATTCTTGACGAGTTCTTCCACTGTCCACTCGTCTTCCCTGCCAAGAGCTATCAGTTCCCGGAGGCAGACAACATCTGTGCATGGACTCCATCAGATTTACCATATATTCATGAGCATCTTCCTGTCTTGAAATGCGGAAATTACGAAATATGCAACGCAAGTTCTTCACCAGATGAGAAGGTGCCAAAATCTTGCCACTTGAAGCCAAAGCATTCATGACATGGTTTTGTATTGCACACATTGCACAGAATCCAGATGCACGGCAAATTTTCTTATGCCGACCGCTCTGTAAATGAGCAGCCAAAGGCTCTGTGTAAGTGAGACATTGTAGAACCGAATTTAGAAAACAGGTATTGCCGAGGTTTTCCAATCCAGCACCAATTTTCCTAAACTCAATTCGCCCTGTGAGCTCTAGATCCATCGACTGTTCTGTGGGTTCGTTTCTGGTGCATTTATCATTATAGAATAAAATTTTTAAAGGGTCGTGGGTCGAACCCATGAAAACCATTGGTCCGGCTACATTCTGTGCATTTAAATAATGAAGCCTCTGTAATCTGCATATCGGTCTAAGGCTCCACATATATCCTTGCTGGCTTTGTGTGTTTGTGGCGTCGTGTTTGCAGTGCTCATTTGGAGACCGTATCAGTGGAGATAACACGCATTATCGTTGGGTTCGACCACCTGGAGATTGCACTGCTGGAAGTTGGTATCATCTTGGTCTCTCAATACACCAGCCCAATGTCGTTCTCTCAAATATGAAGTGATAAATATCAAAGCGTCCACATTTTTGTCATTACTTGTCATTACTTGTCAATCAAGGCAGGCAGCGGCCTACCACAAGACCGCCATTCTTCACACTAATTTTTCTGCACCAGCATCAACTTCGCGACCAAATCTAATTCCAGTGTTCCCTGTTGTTATGTGGCATAGCTTCGTAGTGTTTCTCTATGGCATATGTATGTGGCAAGCCTGTGCGGTGAACTGGCTTCTTAATTTCTCTCTGTCGTAAGTTTTACTTGGCAAAAAAAATAGAGTATTATTAACTGGTAGTTATCATGTATTTCCACCGCACTTAAACTTGCAAGAAATGAAGCAAGTGCTGGTTTAAATTCTCTTGGCGCCTCATCCAAGGTTGAATCACCAGTGGTAAGGAGGCCATCTAGAGTGGTTAGAACCTCCCAAATATCAGTAGATGTAAGCCTATGAATCACGTATGAAATCACTTCCAATGCATGGCTTAGGAGATTGCTGTAATAATGTCTTTGTGAACTCTCTGCAGCCGATCTGTATGCTTTCATAATAGCAACAGTGAGCTTTGGCACTTTATGAATGCATTCATCTTCAATTTGACATTGAGATAAAATCAGTGACAACAAATATATAGGATCTTTTGGTAGAGCTGCAGACACATTTGGAGGAGCTTCTTTTAGCAGACTCAAAGCTTCACACTGGTCTTCCTATTTGAAGGGGTTTTTTTGAAATTCAAGTCTGAGGGCTGAAATACACAGATATTCAAGTTATAAGACAAGTGTTATGACTTCTGCAAATGTTTGGGTTGTCATATATTGATTTAGATTTTTGAAGAGATCTCATTGTGTAACCAGTGATATTATTGTGAAATGGATAGAATGAGTGTTGTATTAGAATTACTGAATACTCTAATACATTCTACCACGGACAATACAATTGTGATTGATAAAGCCATTGTCGCAAACATTCAAATCTGTTTGAAAAATGTACAAGAAAATATTGAGTTTTTGCAGCTGGAAACAAAGCTACAGCAGGAAGAATTACACCAGTGGAGTCATCATTCTGAACCTGTTTCTGTTCAGAACAATGAAGCAGACTCCCATAAACAGCAAGTCAATATTGTTCAAGTTCATTCAGATTCAGTATTCAATAAAATAGCAGTTGTAAATGCAGATGCAGAAACTCAGTCTGCACTTCCCAAGCCCATCATCAGACCTTGGGAACAGCTTGTCCACAACAAGCACAGAACTGGTCTTGGATATGACAAGGACTTGTCCTTTCATATTCCAGACTATGCCAAGCCCATTCAGTTTCAGAGTGCCGGATTCATTTATGACAGTTCAGCTGCTCCTCATGACGGTTCAGCTCCAGCTGTTCCAGATTCTGCGCCTCTTCCACAGCAACAACAACAACAACAACAACAGATCGTGAAATGCCAACACTGTGACCGAGTTGGCCATCTGAAAGATCACTGTTTTGATCTTCATCCATGTAAGCACTGTCATAAAACCAACCATTCTTCACACAGATGCTTCAGAAATAAACGTCCTGCAAGAACAAAGATTCATCTTGGATGGATCGCTTCTTGGCAATGGGCATCAACAGCCAAGAAGATATTCCAAACACATGTCAGAACTTGTTCCAGAGTATTGAACAGTCTTGCAGTTGAGTTTTCTCCATCTTCTCACCTTGTACCTGACAGGGGGGGAAATGATGGTCATCTACAAGCTTCAAAGCCACATCAAGCGAGCCTGAGCCACAACCTGCCACACCAGTTTCAGAGTTGTAGCCAGATACAAGATGCCTGAACATGCCTACAGAGTTGTTGGTCATCCTTAAACCATCACAGATTGAGAACACTTCCTCTAGCAGAAGACACCAGCTTCTTGCCAGATTTGGAAGAGTTCCAGGAATTGCATTAAGCATTCCAGAGTTGTTGGTCATCCTTAAACCATCACAGATTAAGAACACTTCCTCTAGCAGAAGACTCCAGCTTCTTGCCAGTTTTGGAAGAGTTCCGGGAACTGCACTAAGCGTTCCAGTGTTGGTGGTCAACCTTAAACCACCGCCCTTTTTACCAACATTTCATAGAGCACATTCAGCCTAGTGCTGCCATGCATTTTTGCACATTTTGTATTACAGCTCTCTTCTTGGACTCATACATAACCCTTCGGATTAAGGGGGGGAATGTTGGACACCTAATCCTAAAGGGTTAGCGTGGAAGTTGAATGGACAAAGCAGTCCAAGAGACCTTGGGATCTGAATCCCAAGAGTCACCTATTGTACTATAAATGTGTATCTTATCTTAATAAAAATATGAACTCACTGATTTATCTTTCCTAATGTTTTCCTGTCCATATGAATTTAACAGACTCGCTGGCCATCCAGTGCTCACCAACGCTAGGCCCTTTTCCCTTGGTCAACAATCCTCCTCCTAAGGTAGTGGACGAGAATCACAGACCACTCTTGCCACCTATCACTAGGTCTCGGGCAGCTGCTGAAGCCACCAAAGCTTCGAGTACTCTTATCACTCCTCTTAACTCTTATATTGCTCATTGTTCCTCTTTTGTGGCACCTTCCATCTCTATGGCACATTGCACTATGTCATCCTCCCCTGTTATTGCCCCTTCCGCACCCTCTCTGCATTCATCATCCACATCCTCCTCTTCACCATCTTCGTCTAGGGTTTCAAAATCTCATCATTACAATCTCCATCCCTGTAAACTACCTAGTGGCTCTCTAGTACATCTTGCTAGATTGGGTCTCTCTATACCTGGTCCAGCCTCTCTGTCATCTCGGGGGAGAAAATTTGATCTATCCAAAGCTATCAGACATGCTAGAGCTGAAGTCACCTCTGGTCGTCAATCTACTCTTGATGGGGTTCTTAGAGCATTGAATACCCCTGGTAGCGTTCCCCCATGAAATGCCTTTCCTTTAATTGCCGAGGCATGGCTAGTGCCTCCAAGAAACTAGCCCTGTGTAGACTTCTTGAGATCGAACCTGTTGACATCATTATGTTGCAAGAAACCCTAGGCTCGGCTGATCTCATCACTAGTTCTTTGAACTCTATTTCCCCGGGATGGCACTATATGGCATTGGATGCTATGGGGAGATCTGGTGGTCTTGCCATTGGATATAATCCCAAAACCATCAGGGTTGATGCATCTTGGGGAGGCCATGGCTTTCTGGGGTTAGATCTCTTTTCGGCAGAACTTGGCACCAACCTACGGGTTGTCAACATTTATGGTCCTTGTCAACAGAGGGAGCATTTCTGGCAGCACCTGCTTGGCCTATCCATTTTCTCATCTGATCACATCATTATTGGAGGCGATCTCAACTTCTCCCTAGGTTATGGTGAATCATGGGGGTCTATGGCACAAGTGGACTCAATCTCGGGGTTTATGACTAACCTCCTGGAGCAGTTTAATTTGATGGATGTCCCTATGAACAAGCCTCTTCCCACTTGGAGGAACAGAAGGGTGGGTGAGGCTGCCCTTGCTCGAAGATTAGATAGATTCATCATGAAGGGGCCCCTAATACAACAGTTGCATCATTATAAACAATGGGTAGGAACTAGGGGTATCTCGGATCACTCCCCCATTTATCTGGAGATATTGGGGCCTCACCACAAGCCAAAAGCCCCATTTAAGTTTAATCATGTCTGGCTTCAGGACCCTACTTATGTTCGTATGGTTTCGGACTTCTGGGCTGCAAACCCGATCGATAGATCAGACTCCATGGCAAAAGGATTCTGTTTAAACTTATCGATGCTCAAGCATCTCTCTATCAACTGGGCTAGAGAGAAACATCAGAGGGAGAATTCGACTCTATTACATATAGAATCAGAGCTCTGTTCTCTGCTCGATGAGCGAAGTCTGGGGTTTATCACTGCAGAAGAAAAATCTCATTTGGTTGAACTTGAGAACCAGAAGGCTCAGATCCTAAAGGAAAGAGAGGAATCCATCCGTCTTCAGAGTAGAGCCATATGGTTGAAAGCAGGGGATGACAATACTAGGTTTTTTCAGAACTATGCAAAAGGTAGAAAGGTAACAAACACCATTTGGAATCTACCTCTACCTGAAGGAGGTGTGGCTGATTCATTCAATAAGCTCTCCCACCTTGGCTCTACTCATTTTAAGAACCTATACAAAAGCCCTCCTGGTTCGAATCTTGCTGATATCATTAATGTTGTTGGGCACTTCCCCAGATTTGTAAATGAGGATGAGGCAGAGGCACTATTCACTCCCGTGACATCTGGTGAGCTTGAAGGCACACTAAAATGGTTCAAAAATGACAAGAGTCTAGGACCAGATGGCTAGACCATTGAATTCTACCTTGCCTTCTTTGACCTCCTGGGACAAGATCTGCTGAAGGTAGTGGAGGAGTGCAGATTCTCTGGATCTCTGTACAATGCTATCAACTCGACTTTCATCGCCCTCATCCCAAAGTCTGACACCCCATCCTCCTTTAATGACTACAGACCCATCTCTTTGTGCAATTGTCTTTACAAAATCATCTCCAAGATCATTGCAAATCGCCTCCGCCCTATCCTCTCTCGTCATATTGCTCCCCAACAATTTGCCTTTCTTGAACATCGACAGATTCACGAAGCTATTGGCTCAGCCCAAGAAGCCATTCATACTATCTAGACCAGACACCATAAAGCCATTACTCTTAAGATAGATCTGGAAAAAGCTTTTGACCATGTCAGTTGGCTTTACATTAAGATGCTTCTTATCCATTTGGGCTTCCCCCTCAATTTCATCACCTGGATCATGGCCTGCATTACCTCACCCACTTTCAGTGTTCTCATCAATGGGTCTGCATCTCATTTTTTTCACTCTGAAAGGGGGCTTAGGCAAGGATTCCCCCTCTCACCCCTCCTTTTTTTGATTGTCATGGATGGTCTCAGTCGATTGATTGCATTGGCTAAGAGAGATGGTGATCTTTGTGGACTTAAGATATTTGATGACTGCTTCCTCACCCATCTACTTTTCGTGGATGATGTACTTATTTTTCTTGATGGTAGTATTCAGGATTCCCACTCCTTTTCCAAGATTCTCTCTCTTTTCTCATCCGCTACTGGGATGCTAGCAAATCACTCAAAATCCACCATCACTTTTGCCCAAACCTCCATCCAAGAGACTCATTTTGCTCATCAGTTGTTTCCTTACTGCATCAATCCACTAGACCAGGGCCTCAAATACCTGGGGTTCTAGATTAAGCCCATCAACCAGAAAATAGCTGATTGGGTTTGGCTAGTCACAAAATTGGAGAAAAGGCTTACCATATGGAGCCACAGATATTTGTCCAGAGCTGGTAGACTTGTTCTTGTAAAATCTGTTCTTGAGGCCACTCCTGTTTTCTGGATGGCACTCACTTGGATTCCCAGGAGCATCTTGGCCCGTCTACAACAAATCTGTAACAGATATCTTTGGAATGGGAACCAAGACAAACGGATTTTTACATGGGTCGGCTAGAGCAAGATAGCGCTGCCGAAAAAATGGGGAGGCTAGGGCCTAAAAGATCTTCCTATATTCGCGCAAGCTCTTGCTGCCAAAATGGGATGGACCTTGTTAACCGGACAGAATCTCTGGACTGCCATCACATATCACAAGTACATTTGGCCTCAAAAAATTATGGATTGGATTCGTTTGCCTAAATTTGGCATCTCATATGTCTGGAAGGCTCTCCTACACTCTCTGCCGCTCATCAGGGATAATCTAGTCTGGAGAATAAACAATGGATCTAAGGGTCGCATTAGTTTAGATTCATGGATTGGAAGTGGAGGAAGATATTAGCTGTCCAGAGATCTTATACAACAACTCCATTCACACGAGCTTAAGGTACTTGTAAACATTGCGGATCCTCATAATTCAACCATTTTTTCTCAAAGATGGAAATCCGCTTTTCAGCTCGATTTACCACAATGTTGGCATCAAGAATGGCATGATTATACTTCTGCTCTATCTGAATCTCATATCAGGATAAAAGAGGGCCCGGATGAACTCATTTGGCATCTTTCGGACAGTGGTATATACTCACCAAAGTCTGGTTATTTAGCCCTGATCTCACACAAGATTCCGAATTTGATCACTTTCTAGTGGAAGTCTATATGGAAACTTACTAGGCCTCCTCGGACCAGAGTATTTTTCTGGTGTATTCTTAAAAATAAAGTTCCCACTGGCGACAATATTATGCATCGATCCTTCCATGGGCCAACCTGGTGTACATTATGCAAAGGATCATCGGAATCGATTGCACATCTATTTTTGAATTGTCCAGCATTGATTGATCTTTGGAAAAATATATCCTCTACTATTCGCTTCACGGGATTCTGGGATGGTGAAGACATTAAAAAAGCATGGGAAGGCTGGTACCATCGACATAAAGGGTCTAAGCTCCAAAGTATCCCTTTGATTATCAGCTGGCATCTCTCACTAGCCTGGAATCGCTCCATTTCCGACAACAAACTTGTGTGTTGGCCACACACTGCAGCTTGTATAATATCGACATATAATGAGATGCCTGAGCCTCCACAACCCCGAGCCTGCAGGCCACATGCTCCTCCATTTATTGATAAAAATACCCCTTGGGTGTATTTTATGGCGCAGCACAACAGCAGGGATGTGGTGGTGGATTCATCCTACACATTAGTGATCATCATTACTTCAAAGTTAAGATGGGATTAGGGGTTGGAACAAACAATTTCGTTGAACTCATCACCCTTCGTCACCTCTTGCATTTCTCTTTGGGGCATAACTGCATGAGCATTAATATATTTGGAGATTCGAAGATCATTATCAATTGGTTCAATAATATTACTGCTTGTCACATACACACACTCAGTAATATTTTGGATGAAATAAACATTTTCAAGGCTCAATTTAATTATATCACATGTAATCATATTTACAGGGAACATAACAGCTGTGCTAACGAGCTATCCAAGGCGGCCACGATACTACCCAGAGGAGAGTGGATGATCCAGGAATAGCGAGGGCCAAATGAATACCATTACTATCACCGCCCTTACATAGATCTACATTATCACAGGGCCGAGAGCCCATGATCTGGTTATCTTTTGGAATTTTTGAAAAATGTTTTAATTTTTGAATATATTATATAGGATATATGTATGGCCCTGCGTGGCAAATGTACAGACAAAATACAAAGCTCTTTTTTATGAACATCCTGTGTGATGTTCTGGATAGTATACAGTTATTTTTTGCAGAACTTTCAATTTTTGACTGAGCCCTCTGGGGCTAGACAGATACAACATATGCATATTGCATTTACAATAAGTAATATTTCAAGTTAATGAAAGATTACGATTTTTCTAGTGGAAAAAAAGAGTAATATTAAGGTAAGATAGAGAATTGTTAATTGTGTTTAAGGTGTCTCTCTTTGGTATCTAATTGACACATTGACATTCTCTTGTTATGATCTAAGTAACCTTAAGAATTTTCTAATTGCGTTTAAAAATGATCATCATCTAATTAACATTGTTGAAAGAGGCATTGGATTTGTATGTTTATGATTATTTCATGAGAAATTATCCATTGTGATATTGGTAATCTACATAACATTTTTTAGCACCTTTCTATCTTGTATAATTGAGAACTTTTCTTTCGGTGAAGATTGGAATTATACATTGTTAAGTACTTCATTGTCCTAAATTGAATACCATTGTAATTTGTCTCTAATTATTTTAGACCCTTAACAATCTCACTGAAAGTAATATCTCATATTGAATCTACATTCTAGGTTTAGTCTTGCACTAATTAATTTTCCTCCAAGCATAAGCTTGGTTGAAATATTTTTAGGACCACCTTTCTCATCCATTTTGTGAAGTCTAGATCATGTTTTGTGGTTAACACGGTGACCTTGTAGTTGTCAGAGCCACATTATTTGCAGTGTTAAAGGCATCGGGTGGTTACATTTCCAGGGGACGTATCGTTAATATAGACATTGTTATCTTTCCCCAGGCTTCTCTCCACATCCTACTCTAGAGACTAGTTTCAAAATAGCTAAGGGGAAGGATTCAACTAGTCAAGCATCTAATTTAAAATTAACCAAGATCTTACAGTTCACTTAGTTTTAGGTGTTGCATTTCATACAGGATAGTGAAGCATCCTAAGGTAGAAATTGTTCATCTAATGGATTGGTAGTTAATTCACATAAATCAAGTATTTTGACTCCATTTAAGCATTGTTCTCTTAAAGTAATCTAATCAAATCACTAAACTTGATAAATTAACCAATTTTCTAGGACATTGAGTTGTGCCTCTCGGACTTGTCAGTTGTCGATGGGTCTTTCATCTTCACATTTTATAGTGACTACCCCCCACAACCTATTATAGGGAGATAGCTAGAACAGAGAGGTTGGGGATTAGCGTGATAGGCTAGACTTGATCATTGTGGCATCTTTCCTATGCAATTTAAGCAACAACAACGTGCATCATAAGTCCCATCACGGAAATATATGTTTCAACATAAGAGAAGCTCATCGCATTTCATCTCAGATGAAAAAGGATGACTCGATCCATAGAAGAAGAAGAATGATCCACATGACAATAAAGGAGATTTATTTACCACAACCAAGTTTGTAGAAATCATAAATGACCTTGGTAAATATCACACACCCTATGTCCATTGATTGACCCTCACCCAACTTGATCCTCAGTAATCAAGTGGTAGAACACTTGCATCCAAAACTTAAGGAAAATGATTTTACCTTAACCAAGTTCATGGAAGTCACATCCGACTTTGGTAAATACACACACACCTAAGTCTCCTCACACACTGGCCATATGGGTAGAATTCTTGGCAAACTTAACCAATTTTGTGGCCCTTGGTCAATAAAGACACAAGGTGACTTACAGGTAGGATGCATACTGGGGCATGTACTTAGCCAAGTCCATGGCTCTGAGTACCCTAACACCTAGGAGCATCGATGCTCATCCCCCCTCACCAAGTGCACGTTCACTTGAAAGATTAGGGGAGAGCATATGCTCAGTGTTCCCTCTCAAGGAGGGATACATTCTCCTACATTCCAAGCTACTCTCTAAAGAATAAGGACTTTGTTTTTGATAAAGTATTGATGAGAATATAAACAACTTGATTATCTGTTGAAGCCTCACTACCTCAGCTCTGTAACAAGCCACCATCATAGCCTCACTGCTCCTTTTGTGCTAGAGCCTCATTTCTCCCTCTGTGTTGGAGCCTCAATTCTCTATCTGTGGCACCATGTCTGACAATCTTCTGGATAGATTTTGAAGCCACATAGTTCGTTATTCATAAATACAAGATGCAATATGATCGACCATTTTTGGATTGAGTGCAATCGAAGTATGCTACCTACTCATCTAGGAAATCAAATCAAGACCCATCCTGAAGCAACATCTCCATTTTTTCTTCTTGTTCACAACACTCTTGATTCACTTATCATCGACATATCTCTTCAGTCACATCACTGTCTCGATCCATGACTAACTGTACCATGTAGGTATCTCAATACTAGATTTGAAACATCCTGATATACATTTCCAGGATCTATTTGGCCTAGGGTACACGTTGCAAAGAAGGGATCCATCTGATTGCCTACTCATCATGGGATCCACCAAATCTAAATCTTAAGAGGAGTCTTTCAACTACTTTAGTGTAATACACCATGCCAAATCTCTGATAGCATACTTCCCTTGATTAGGAAGTCCACATCATCTCTTTGTTACACTTATAATCTCAAGAAGTGGATCACCTTGGACTCATAGGTCAACTCCCTCTAGTATTGAATGATGAGATTATTTGTTCTATCATAAATATACATTAATAGGATGTAAAAGCAAATATCAAAGACATATCTTCATATGGGGATTTCTTTAATCTGCAATCATGGGTCTCCTTCTCATGTACCTCAAAGCTCTCAGGTAGATCCAAGTATGCTTCTTCCTTAAGTACATCATGGAGGAAGCTAATCTCACATACATATGATAATAATGCATCTGACAATAGGTGTTAGGATTGTATCATAGTCCTCTCCCTTTGAGAGAATATTCCTTATCATTGTTGAACTTTCTATTGTGGAAGAATTTGACATTGGACCTTTCATGAAGGAAATATTGCTCTCAGAGAATTTTTTTTCTCAGAGAATCTCATCTAACTATTACATCCAATTTGACAGTCTACTCCCCATGAATAGGAAGCTTCTTCAATCATATTCACAAACCTAGGAGACTACAATCCTTCCTTCGAGATTTGATCTCTTATCCATTTTCAAGCACAACTCTAATTATGGGGTGGCTCTACATCCTCCTCCATCTCAAAATTTATGACTTGGCCCTTACATCCATCTGATGTACTTATTGACCCCAGAACAAGAGCAAGAGTAATAATAGAAAAGTAAATAAACATAATGAAATTGTACCTAATGATGAAGCAGGACCCTGCCTGGTCCAATCTATATATTGGGGGAATCCTCTACATTTTGAGCTTCCTCATGTTTTCATCATTTGTTGAAAGCTTCATCCACAAGACACTATTGTATTTCTTCTATAGATATGAGAGTGCCTCCTTCATTCTCCTACACCAACTCCCTCTTGGAACTAACTCCTCCTACATTACTTTTCATCTTGATGACCCTCACTATGGATTTTCTTTGCTTGATCACACCCTCATCCAAGAAGTTAGGAAAATAAGCATTTGGTTAGCCAATTACTCATGCAGGAAGAATAAACACTAATCAAGAAGATAAATCAATTTAAACAAGAACAGTGTTACAAAGAAATAACATGTCTTGAAAGTACTTATCATTAATTATGATTGTAGGAAGTTATCAACTCCCTCTTGATCCTTCCTCCTTCTTTCCCTAAGGCACCATTATCCATCAATCATATGTTAATGTCATCTATAAAAGAAGAAATGCTTCCTCTTGGGTACCACCTGTATTCTCATTTCCAGATCCTTAATCTCCTTCTTGGGCAGCCAAACCCACTTATCAATGTATAATATGGCCACTAGATTTACATCATACCATCTCCTATTGGGCAGGAGATAAACCCAACTAGGGTTACTCTGAATTTTTCATAGGTACTAAATCTACCACTTGTATAACTCAATAGCTTCTCACTGATCATATCATCATAAACATTCTAAATCACACTAGGGTTCCAATACTATAGAACCTAGGCCTTTTCCATGTCCAAGGCCACTTCAAGGGTTTCTCCCAACCCCTAACCTTTATTTGTGAGAACAAGGGCTCCCTAGGGTTTCCTTCAAACCTTAGAATTCTTTCATATCTCCAACATCTTTATCCCGTTCACTCTGCTTGATTAAGAAATCCATCATAGGTGTCTACACAAGGGTGATCTCAAAGACTTTTCTTCAGCCCAGCTTTGATACCATGTTAAAGTTCTAAGGGCTAGATTGTTCTTTGTTATAGATAATTTCATTTTAAAATATTTTCAAACTTTCCACATTGCATTCACCCCATATCATCATAAGAAATTATATAGAAAGAACATTAACATTAACAATGCAACAAAATAGTAAGAAACATTAGAAGAACAACATACACAATAGAGACACTAGGATTTTGGTCAGAGACAAGGGGAAAGCCCCACAAGAGGGAAAACCCATAATCAAGTCTTCTTCTTCTTAGACATTCATCAAATGTTTAGCTGAGATACAAAGTAAAATTATAATGAGACACGAGTCTTTCAACATCAATCACATTAGACCTCCTAGGGCCAATCCTAGATCATACAAGATCCTCATAAGATGGTAGTATACATACCTATCAAGGAGGCATTCACAAGCCTTCCACAAGACCTTTGATAGGTCTCCTAGTTATAAAAAGAGGAAACCATAAGGGTTGTCTTCATATCATTGTCACAAGTAGCATATATCTATATCTTAATTAGCATACATGTTACTACTATAGGAGCATGTGTCACTGTTATGTGTCAGGCTCATATCACTCTCAAGTATTACTATCATAAGTATCCCTGCCATACATTAAGTATCACTGCCATACATCATTGTCATAAGAACATTGTTCACTCATAGAAGATTACATCTACAACTCAATGAACAAGGGCTTGATAACAAGCCTTCTTGACTGCTCCTTACATCCTTGAAGAGTCAATCATTAGGGAATCATAGGTTTGCACACACATAGTGAAAAATATACCCTTTTGTCCATTGTTATAGGGCTCACCAAACTAGCCACTAACTACCCTCCAAGTCATTGTTCTTAGGATGATTCAAATTGTTGTTCAATATGCTAAACAATGTTCTACATCCCTAGTAGGACATCAACATAGAAAGACCAACCATACGTCTATCAAATGAATTGATTCTATCCTCAAATACTCGGATTATATGTATGAACCTGATTTTTTCGGTCGTAGTTAGGGCTTCTTGTCCAGTCCACATCAACCCTAATATTGGCCTCAAAACCTCTTCAAAACATGTGTTTTCTTCTCTTCTCAAGCCTCATCCTCCTGCGCTTATTCTTCAAGACACTCAGTCCCTTTTTCACCTATCATATGACCTCAGTCGACTCAAAAATAGGTGCTCGACCCTCCTGAAAACACAGATCTATAATAGTGGCTTGTACTAAGAGAAATAACACCATATACTTGCACAAAGATATTCCTTCAAGCCTCAACCAAAATCTTCCTTTATGTCCTAGACATGTCACAAGATATTTTCCACCAAACCATGCACAGATATAACTCAGATCCATAGAAGGATGATCATAGACATAGGAATCTTTGCATGTCACAGAGAAAAGGGGTACCACAGAAGCTCGCATCATCACAAAAGTGCAGTTCTAAGAGACTTGTGTATCATAGAAAATGTAGTGCTTGAGGAGGTTTGTATGCCACAAAGAAAGATGCCTCAAACTTTTGAAATATTCCACAAATGAAGTCTAAGTTGAATTCCAAATGGTGGAGGATATGTTCCCATTTATAGTTTTTTCTTCATGCGAAGGGTCACAACCTTTGGGTAGTCCAACTTGAGATAGGAGGGCCGACTTGAGTAAATTATTTTATTGTTTATTTATTTGCATATAATTTCTTGAGCTAACTTGAGTAAATCATTTTCTCATTTATTTATTTTCCATATACTTTCTTAAGCCGAATTGAGGATTTTCCTAACATTGATTTTGAGTCACATTATTTAATGAAAAAAAGTTGATTTGAACACATCAATAATAATATTTTTTCCTTTAACCAATTTAAATTCTTTCTTACAGCAAGATCGATTCTCTTTGGGGTAGTTGGGCTTCTCCTTGGGGCAATTGAATTTCTCTTGGGGAAATTCATCCTAAAGCTTCCCAAATTTCAACACTTTTAGCACCAATATATGGAAGTGCAGAAATTTTAGGGCAAGTGTGGCAGTGAGATTCTTCTGAGGCCCAGACAATACCTTAAGGAAAATGCAGAGGCTAATACTGGATAGTGATGTTAGCATAGGTTTACTCAAATGTTTCCTTGGTAATTAGGTGCAATAGAGTGGGGGTTTGGAGGCAGCAGAGACCTAGAAAATTTTGGGCAGTAATAACGAACAACATAAACTTGTGGTGGAGGGTCCAATACATCTACCAAAGCATTCATAGACCTTGGTAGGGTCTATTAGGACATTGCTAGGGAAACAAAATTTGTAGTAAATGTTATTTTCAAGTTTTCTCCTGAGACAATGAGGATACAAACAGTTATGTACGTTGGTTATTGAGTCAGATTGGTTACTAGGAGTACTTGACTATTGTTGTGATCATATATAAATTGATAGTGTTCGTAGCAGAGGAACTATCATTGGTATGGATGCTATACAACCAGGTTTTTTGGTGTAATAGCACTAGGAGCAGTTGTAAAATTAAAATTTGATGTGAGCTATTGGTGCATTCTGAAATATACTACTTGATTACATTGATGTGTATTCTTTATCATCTCTTTCTGGAATTGAAAGAAATATTGTGAAATCAATGCAATTTATCTTTTTTTCTTATAACACTAAGGGAAAAAATCCTCTAGGTATATTTTTCATTAATACCATTCACCTCATCAAAATATAATTCCTCAAGAACCTATTCATCCATGATGTTGATCTCAAAAATGAGAGACACCATTTTCAAAAGTTGCTTCATTTTATTCATTGTAGATACTTTGTAGTGTTGGTTTCTTTGCTTTCAAATTTTGTTTGCAAATGTCTTATTTAATGATCGAGACTCAAAACTTTTCCTTTTACAAATCTGAACTTAAAATAGTTTCCTTTTCATCTTCAAATAGGTGTTGGAAACGTCCTTTTATTGATTGGTTTTACTTTCTTCAAACTTGGGCTTGCCAATGCCCTTATCAGAACTAAAAAACTCTTCTTCAAAAGATGCTTCATTTACCTATTGTAGCATGCTCTAAATGTCTCCTTTCGCAACTAATTCTCCATTTTCCATCATAAGGATAAAAAAAATCACTTTATTGGTCAATTCCATTGTCTTCAATAGTTGCCTTTTCCTTTTCCAAGGGGCTATAAATGATTTTTTTCATGTCTTCAATGGGAGGACCAAGGCCCTCCTCAATAAGCCTTTTCCAATCACAATATTTTTTTATGTCTCAAATAATAGGGAGCCATTTTTCATCATCAAGCAATAATATGCGTAAAATGCCTCTAGGAAATATGCAAAGGAAACAAATATTTATTTGCCAAAATTGTTGAACCAACCCCTTGCAATCCTTTTTAAACTAAGTGCAAAAAATTTCATCATAGTGTCCTCATGAAAAAGGTCATTACTAGTTGTAAATTCCATTAGTGCAAGTAGATGATGCATGACCAAATCACCACATCCTTTGAATCTTGGAATTCCCCCTAGTTCTACATAAGGGTGTTCATGAGGAAAATCCTTGGTCGTTGAGAAATCAATTGGAACATGCCATTGTGCAATGCATGGAGGGAGATTTGTCCTATATTTAATTCAAAATAATGTTGAAAATATAAATTTGCAACAAATGTTGACATACCTTACAAATATGCCATCATGGATTCACCATGATAAGCTTGTTTCAAAGCCTTCATGATTGATGGATTTGCTCACCTCTAGAACCAACAATGTCTTCAAAATATGTAAGGAACAAGGGCCTTGTTCCTTCATCAAGTCGCCATGTGAGAATATCTTCAATAACACTCTTAAAAACCATTTTCCTGGGAGAATGGGATTTATCCTTGGTAATAATGCTAAAAAATGTTGCCACCCAAATTGTATGTGTGTTATAAAATCCCTAATCCCCTAGTCCTACATAAGGGTGTTCATGAGGAAAACCCTTGGTCCTTGAGAAATCAACTAGAGTGTACCATTATGCAATCCACTAAGGGAGCTCTATCATTTCTTTACTTCAATATAATGTTGAAATAGAAATAAGTAATAAATATCAATCATACCTTACAAACATTCCATGGTGGAGTTGCCAAGAGAAGCTTGTTTCAAATCCTTCACAGTTGATGGATGTCAGCTCACCTATATAGCCAGTAATGTCTTCAAAATCTGTAAGAAACAAGGGCTTCATTCCTTCACGGACTCACCATGTGAGAATATATTCCATGACACACTCTCACAAATGTCATTTTCCCAAGAGAATGGGCTTTACCATTGGAAACAACGCTTAAAAAATGTTACCACCCAAATTGTACATGTGTGATAAAATCTAAAATCCATAATGCACAATACCATGGGAACCTCTTAGGAAGGTCACATATTACCACCTCAAAAACATATCCTCTCACTTTAGGTCACCTCTCCTCAGACTCAAGGGGGAGTTTCCATACTAGGATCACTAAGGATTAGTAAAATGAACACAACATGATGCCAATAGTAGCCTCAATGAAATGTACTTTTTGGATAGTTTTAGAGCTTTTTGAGAAACAATTTTTTTTTTATGGAGGATTAAGAAGATTGGTGCCAATATCCTTCTAGGGCTATGGAGTCAAGAGGAATCAAGTGGAAATATGAGATCAATAATAAGACCCTCTTATGTCGGTTATCTAGTGCTTGTGGATCAAGGAAAGATGTTAGAACCTAATAGTGAAATTAACCCCTTGACTAATAAAGGAAAATCATGAAATGATGGCCCCACGAGAAGGGATCCCTCTAAGGGAAAGAACTCACCCACAAGAATGAGTATGGCATGAAATAAATCAAAACCCTTACCAAGGAACTTTAGAGTATGTCCTATTAAGGAGGATTAAAGCTTACCCCAAACGAACAAAACAGAGCATGTGAGAATGACTTCTAGAGATCCTCTCTTCAAGTGACAAAGTTTTCCTTCAAATGGATCGACCTTAGTATCTTGTGGTATTCTTGAATTATCACAAAAATTTATTTAACGATGTAGAAGAAATAACCAAGAAAGAAAAACTTCTAAGTCAAAAGCATTCAATGCATAGTTAAGCCCTTAAAACCAAAAATTATCTAATAAAGATATTTACATTAAGCTCTAAAGAGAGGAGTTCTCTCACAATCCAACCAAGTGTACAAATGAGGAAACTCTTCTCTATTTATTGTGTGGGTTCTAACTTCCTTTACAATAAGATATCAATATTTGATTTAATTCTTTTATCTTGCTAAAGAAAACTTAGAATAAAGTGGTCAAGCCACATGTACAATAAAAGATGAGTAAAACCCTCAAAGAGAGGGGTTGATTCACCCAAGAAGAAATAAAAATGGTCCAAGTTTCCAAGTCAAGTTTGAAATTGGTCCAAATTTGATGTAGATGATCAACCACCTCATGTTGCTTCTAGGGCAATTACCCCATGAAGATATTGCAAAATTCCATTAAAGGGGTGGCATCATGATAAAATCACCAAAAATTATGTCAAATAAAGGTCCAAATCCTCCAAATAATGTGCCAAATGGAGGCATATGGTCATACCTTAAGTCATGGCACTCCATGAAACCTAGAAGATGTCACTTGAAGTAAAGTTTTGGTCATAAAACCCCCATCTAGCCAACTAAAGTCAAATATAAATAAATTTAATCCCCACCCTAGCTCCCTTACTCTTAAATATACTTAATCCAACCTATGTCCACATCATTGAAGGTATACTAAGAGAGTGAGACATTGTTTTCATTATCCTTAAAATTCATCCAAACTACCCAAACCGTTTCCACAAGTGTTGTAGGTGAAAATGAACACTCAAATTATGTCAAAATTAGCCCACAAAGTCACCAATAAGGACAAAATTCAAGAAATTTCCATGTGGTATGCAAAGAAGACATCCCTATGTGCCAAACTGGCCCCAACAATGTTCCAAGAGGTGTGACCAATTCCTTGGAATATGTGAAGTTCCTTAAAGAATGTGCACTATTGTGGGAAACATGAAACAGCCTGTTGGGACGCATAATTGGCACCTTTTTACACCTATTTTCCCTACCTTTTCTTATCATTTTGACTCTCAAAGCCATACCTTATCACTCTGACAGTCATTATTAACTAAAGTATGTTTCCATTCTATATGCCATCCTTATTATCTAGTTTTGCTTGTAATTTGACATTGAAGCTAACAACTTTAGACATTTTTATTAATAAATTGATAAAGGGTTGTTACAGGGTGTGTGGCTTTTTGAGGTGTTGTTACATGATTATATCTTTGAGTTTTTTCTCACCAAGGAATGGAGCGAAGGCTTTGTCGACGTTGTTGATATGCGTTGAACTTATTTTGGACATGTTGTCCTCCTATATTTAGTAATGAAGATCGATTTGGACTAACAACCAGTCAACGCTAGCTCAACCATCGACTGGCCTAGTTGAAATAGTTAGGATTTTCAATTGACAAATCAATGTAATATTAGACAAGCTATTACAACTTGGTTTCAACTAGGGTTATTTCTTAAAAGACAGTTATTGTATATTCTTTATTTAGATTACATGATAATTGAGAGATTCTCATGATGATATTGTTTTTTGAAAATAGGAATGTATTTTAGAATTTTAAAAGAATGTACTCTTTGCCCGCGAGGCACGAGTGGAAAGAGAATAGAGCAGGAGTACCAGCAATATAATCATGTACTTTACTTTTCATTAAGCAAATCTCTACCATTTGTGGCTTCATACCTTTCTTATTAGTAGTGTGTGTGTTGTGTAATTTACCAACCCAAGCTAGGAAGGAAGGGCCCTCCTTCTTAGCAGGGATCATTGGTTAGAGAGGTATTATAACAGTGTGCTTTTTCCCTCTCATTTATGATTTATCTGAATTATTGTTATTGTTATAATCTTGTTCATGCATCATATAGTTTCATAATTCTAATCTTTGTTATTGAGTAATAGCATATGTCCTAGACCGGTCCCTTCGTTAGTGTGATGTTTATTTGATTTCTTTTATAGCTTCTTGGTTTGTTTATTTAATTGAATGGATGTTTCAGCAATTGCTTAAGTGTTAATGGTTTCCAAGAGTGGTGTTTCTTTGGATCATAGTGATTGTGTGAGTGAGTGACTTTTATTCTACAACGTGTACCTTTCCTTTTTGAAAGTGTGAGTAAGAGTTGGAGTGTAACAACAAGTGTGTTTTTATTGCTAAGAGTGACATTGCAACAATTGGTTTTGAGCCTTTATGAGTATTAGTTTCCATATGTTCCTGAGCCTACCCAAATCGATAATTAATGTGAGATTTGGATCATCTATTTTGAATTAAGAGGGAAATTGATCCGCACAACATTTTGGCATCATTTCCGGAGAGGCTTTTAGAGGTGCATATGTGTGACTAGTTTATATGCATTGATTGAAAGTGTGGTAGATGACTTCCTGACTCTAAGGTCTTCGTGTGGTAATATGAGAGGTAAGAACCTATGCATCACTTCAACATATCAAAGTGGGCTCAGACTTCGCAAGGAGTCAAAGTACATAGTATTGCATTGCATGAATAGTGAAGAAGAAAAATATGGTGCCCCCAAAGAAACTAATTGTGTAGGTAGGAGAGGATGAGGAAGAAAGAAAAAGAACCAGGATTCAAGAAGAGTAAAATTTATATAGGAGAACATCTCAAAAGTTGAAATGGAATCATGTACTCATGGAGTAACACCTAAAAAGAAAGGATTAGGTAAAACTTCTCAACAGAGGTCAGCATCCCTTGAGTCTTCTGTGTTGGATGCACATGTTAAGGAAGCATAATTTTTTGAACCTTCAATCTCAGAGACAAGACCTAGAGTTTCTATTCTATATGTATCAAGGAGGGAGGGATATCAATATATGGTATAACGAAAAGGGGATACAGATGAGCGAGACTTAAAATCAAGTATTAAAGCACAACCACTTGATCAATACATTTTGGATTTACATAGTGTGGTGAAACATCCTACCAAGAATTCTATTGCATAGGGTGTTATGAAGTCATTAGGACCAACTAGACAATATAAACAGTTTGAACAACGTGATAGCTTGAATATCCTGATCATTCCCAATCACCGAGTAGGGAGAAATCTCCTCCACTGGGAGGGCCACTTGTAACAGCTACAAAAAACTCACAAGATTTTAGGCAAGACCAAATGGAAGGTAGCTCGATTACCACTTTAGAGTTCCCTATTAGAAACCTCCAGGAACATACCCAAAATAAGAACATCCCTTTATTTTCACTTCCTACTTTTCAAGGTACAATTACAGAATATATGGATACATTTCTATTGGAATATTATCTCCTTTGTAGGAGTTATAATTATACCACTGATGAAAAAAAAACTAAAATTGTTCCTAGCCACATTAAAAGGGGTTGCACTCAAATGGCTTATGGGGCTTGGTGGGGCATCTATTACCTCTTGGAGTGGAATGAAGAATATTTTCTTAGAAAAGTATCAGGATTATTTTCATTCTAGAGATTAGAAGTATGAGCTTTTTAGAATCACTCAAGCACTAGATGAAAACTTGGAAGAGTCTCCTTCAGTATAATTTGTAGATATCTCAACATAGTAATCTGGACAAGGAAATAGTCAAAACAATTTTGATCAAAGGAATGCAGGATGACTGCCTTGATATGCTAAATCTTTTAGGGAAGGGAGATATCTCCAAGGAGTCTTATGACGATATTATTCAGCTTCATAGAAGCAGTTCCAGAGGATAAACAAGAAATAAGTTTATGACACATGATTCTTCTACCAATATTCTAAATGCATCCAATAGTGGGGCATCATGAGAAGAAATTGGAAATTTGTTGGGAAATTTTAAAATTGATACTATGAGCTCGTTATCCTCTCAACTCAATGTATTGCAAGCATAGTAGAACAACTTGAAGTAGAACAAGATTTAGATATATTATGATCTCAGTTTAGGGAGAAACATCTTCTGAGGGAATTCCCACTTAATAGCTGCAATATATGTGAGAATTATCACACTACAAAACAATGTCCCTCGTCACCTAGACTAAAAACAATATATAAGGAACTAAGGGAGGATATTGAAGCGACATATTTCATTGGCACTAAGAAGTCTTGGCAATCTAAGCCATTAGGTATGTTACATGAACACTTGTCTTCTTTTAATTATTAGTTTGGTATGTATGGTCCACAACAAATTTCCCAACAAATGCAATACCCCGTAGTTCAATGGCAGCCTCCTAATCCACCTTTTGTCCAACACCTTGCATCGTGGCCTCAATGGCCTTCTCCTTCATGGCTCCAACAATGGTGAGGGACTTCCCTTCCTAGCCAATTTCCTATTCAGATCCCAATGCAAAATAACAGTGATAACTTCCCTCCGATGTGCATATGAGCAAACATTCATTACGTCCCCAACTACCTGTACAATCTAACCCTTATCCCAATAATAAGGAAGTACAGTAAGTTGAAATGTCAATTCTCCATACTTATTATATCTCACTTGTGGAATCTAATGAACTTTAATTATGATCAAGAAGAATGATAAACCCACTGCTTCTCCTGTTATCATAGAAAGTGAGGAAGAAAATTCATAAGGGGAATAAAACATAGGTAGTGATATTGGTAACACCATTGTAATAGCCATCAATACCCTAATGTCATTGTAATAGTTGATGCTACCCCGACTGTGAAACCTATAACAATTACTAGGAATGATACTTCTTTGCATACCCCTTGTCTTGAAGGATTAATTGAAGTCAAGAATACTCGTCAAACTAAGTATGATTTCTTAAAGGAGTTAAAAAACTATAGTTTTGGATTCCTTTACTTCAAGCAATCTAAGATGTTCCAATTTATGCTAAAATAGTTAAGGAATTATGTATCAAAAATCTAGGTAGGAAACTCTGAGACCCCCTTTTGTACATGTAATTGGAAAGTTATTAGAATTGATGTTAGGGGATAATACACTCGCTAACTATGAAAATATCAGGAACCCAACAGTAGTTGTTCATATTGGAGTAACAACTCTTCCAAACACCCTGATTTATTTAGGAGCAAAAAATAACATAATAACCATGGAAATTGTTGACCTACTTGGGATTATCAACTTGAGACCAACTCCCACTGTTTTAGAATTAGTAGATAGGTCTAAGATCAGACCTAAAGGAATATTGGAGGATGTTATTATTTTAGTAGACTCTTGGTAGTACCTAGTATATTTTATAGTGTTACAGCCTAATACATGTCTAGGGGGACATCCTTTGATCTTATGGAAGCCATGGTTGGCCACTGTAGATGCCTTTATTAGATGCAACTCTAGGTGCATAACCATCTTTGATGGTAATACTACCAAGGATCTTGTGCTTTACCCTCTAGCAAAACCAAGTTTGGAATGTGAGAACTATTTATGGTATGAGTTCGAAATGGAATTTTATACACATCTACTACTCACTGTAGGAAAATATTTGCATTTTAAAAATGAGACTGAGGATGATATTATTAGCAGGTTTATTAATGACCCTTATGTTGTTACACTGACATCTCGACTATTGAGTTCTATGATAAACAAATCTAGTGAGGAAGAGATTCTTTATGATCATGTTACACAGGAAATACATGTGACCCCTAAACTTAAGGATGTTCCAGTGGATATATAGCCCAAGAAGACCTTAAAAATTAACCCTAATTTATCTCCTGAATAGAAAGAGATATTAGTGCATTTGCTGAGAAATAATAAATAAACCTTTGTGTGGGACTACAAGGACATGAAAGGTATCCATCCTACTCTGTGTATACATCATATCTACTTAAAGGAAGGATCTCAGCCTGTCTAACAACCTCAATATAGAATGAATCCAACATTGAAAATTTTTGTTAAGGAGGGGCTTCAAAAGCTCTTAGATGCAAATTCCATCTATCTAATTTCTAACAGTCAATGGGTATCCCCACATGATATTGTCCCTAATAAAATGGAATGTAGAGAGTCTATGTAGACTATAGGAAGTTGAACAAAGCCACTCAAAAGGACCATTTTCCATTACCCTTTATTGATCAACTCCTAGATACTCTATTTGGTAAAAAAAAATCTCTTTTTTTTTTTTTTCAGATGGATTTAGTCATTATAATTAGATTCAAATTGCTCCTAAGGACTGGGACAAGACTATCTTCACGTGCCCCTAGGATACCTTTTCCTGTAGGGTTCTACCTTTTAGGATTTGTAACGCACTTGCAACCTTTCAACGGACGGTGTTGGGAATTTTTGTTGATATGGTTAATGGCCGTCTAGAAATCTTTATGGATGATTTTACACCTTATGGGGATGAGTTTGATGAAGCCTTACACAACCTTGAGAAAGTACTTGAGCATTGCATACAAACCCACCTTTGTCTCAGTACTGATAAGTGTCATATGATGATGACTAAAGGTATTATTTTAGGTCACTATCTCTATGTTGCAGTAATACAGGGCGGTCCAGCAAAAGTTGAGGTAATTTTGAAGATTCCCACCCCTGAGATGCAGAAGGAGGTACGTATATTTTTTGGACAGGAAGGTTATTATAAATTATTTATAGTAATTTTTTCCAATATTGCATTCCCATTGTTTGCTCTATTAACAAAGGATAAAGATTTTGTATGGACTTTCAAGTGTACCAGTGCTTTTGTAGAACTGAAAAGGTGTGTAACAGGAACTCCCATTTTATGAGGACCCAACTGGAGTTTGTTGTTTCAAATCTATACTAATGCTTTTGATATAGCCATTAGAGTTGTTCTTAGACAATAGGAGGAGAATAAACCATATTCCATCTAATATTTCAGCAAGAACTTGACCCCTAGTGCAAAGGTAAATGACACAATGACTAAAAAAGAATTCCTTGTTGGTATTCATGCTATTAATAATTTTAGGCATTACATTACTGGTTACCAAACTTTGTGCATACTTACCACTTTGTTATCCGATTTTTAATGAATAATCCAGTCAATAATGCCAAGGTTACTAGGTGGTTGTTGTTACTCCAAGAATTTGATATCACTATTATAGATAAACCTACGAGGGATAATGTATTTGCAAATTTTCTTTCTAGATTAAATAATGTTACTGATAATCTTCTTGTTGAAGACTCTTTCCTAGATGAATACCTTTTTGTAGTATCCACTTATTCACCTTGGTATGTAGACATTGCTAATTACCTTACTGTAGGAAAGCTTCCATATCACCTTTCTCCTAGGGAAAAGAGAAAAATTGTTTAGCAAAGTGCCTAGTATTTTTGGTTGGATGGATACCTCTTTCACATTGATTTTGATCAGCGGATTATAAGGTGTGTAAGGGAGGATAATATTTCTAATATCCTCGAGGTCTGTCATGATGGACCTTGTGTAGGGAATTTTTCATATAGGAGAACGTGTCATAAGGTGCTACAAATGGGTATTTCTTGCCTATTGTGTTCTAAGATGCAAGGAAATATGTGCAAGGTTCAGCCTACTCAATCATATGAAAATTCATTACATCCTCAATTGGTGATGGAACCATTTGAGAGATGGGATTTAGATTTTATGGGACCAAATAATTCCACATCTCAGCAGAAGACCTATATTTTGGTGTGCACAGACTATGTCACCAAGTGGGTGGAGGATAGAGCACTTACTAAGGCAATTGAACGTGTTGTTACAGACTTTTTATTTGAATAATTTTTTTTCTCGATATGGAGTACCAAATGAAATAGTTATAGATGGAAGAGCACAATTTACTTCTCAGTTGATAAAGGACCTTATCAAAAATTACAAAATTCATCACCGAGTCACTTCACCTTACCACCCACAAGTGAATGGGCAAGTGGAAAGTACCAATAAGGTGCTTGAATCTATTCTCACAAAGACTATGGCAGACCATCGAAGAGACTAGGTTGAGAGACTTCCAGAGGTATTATGGGCTTATAGAACTACTTGGAGGAATACTACATGATTCTCTCCTTATGAGTTGGTATTTGGTAAGAGTCTTATCTTTCCCATTGAGTTTGAAATTAAGACACTCATAACTGCTTTGGAGGTGGATTTAGATTTAAATACAGCTTAGAAACATCGACTGGAACAACTGAATGAACTAGATGAGAAGCACTTGGTTGTTGTGCAACAAACAAATATCATCCAACAATAGTGTGCCAAGTGGCATGATAGATTTATTAAGAAGAAGATGTTTTAAAAGGGTGATTGGGCTCTGTTATATGACTCCAAATTCAAATATTTCAAAGGGAAGTTGTGCACCAGGTGGCTAGATCCTTATGAGGTAGAAGTAGTTTTTGACAATGGGACTGTGAAATTGAAAACCATAGATGAGTCTCAAACATATTTTGTTGCTAATGGACATCGTCTATGGTTGTATTACAAGCCTAATTCTAAGGATTCATTTGTAAACATTGTCTCAAATGCAAATTAAGACCTTGAAGTTGTTGGGGTAAGGGAGTTGTTATTGCAATACCATCCACTTAGTTTTTTTCCCAATATGTCTATAAAAAAACAGAGAGAGAAAAAAGGAAAAAAGAAAAAAAAAGTCTAATGGTGAAAACCCCTCTGGGGTGCCATTGGATGACTTTGGTGACTGAAAACCAACTTGTTGGTCGTTAACACATCATTTTTCCTCTTATCTAACATCATCTTAATATTTCTTTTGTTTGTAATCTTTCACTATTTAACTCTTGTTGTTACAGACTCAGTGTTCATAAGTTACTACACTTATGCAACATCTTTAATTACTACAGCTTTCCAAATATTTGTTGATACAGTTGTGTATATTTGCAAGACACTTCTACAACTTCATATATTTTTGCTGATACATACCAAGGACATCTTCTTTTTTATACCATCACAAGTTGTATATGTGTGTTTTATCTCCATAATTGTCAGCAATAATTTCATTTTGATATACTTGATTATGCTAAAAAACAAGTTTTTGTCTCACTGCATCATTCTAATGAAGGATTTTACCAATAGACATGTGCCATGAATGGAATGTTGTACAACATTGATCAGGTCATCACACTTGTACAATCTCCACATCAACATTATGGTAAGTTGACGGTGGGTATGTTTCTTGTCATTTACTTGCATTTATGGATTTAAGGATGATATGAACCCCTGTCACACATGTCGAGGATGGTCATTACCATTAAGTTGGGGGGGAGTGGTGGATCATATTTGTCATATGATACACCATATCACTATCCTAATTTAGTAATTATCCATTGTCCCATACATCATACCCTTACTCCATTTAGTAATTATTGATTAGACCTTGTATTTATAGTAATCAGCCGACATTACTCCTACCATTATTTTTGAAACTTGATGTGACTACTTGAAATTATTCCCAATAATCGTCGAATATGGCATAAAGCCTAAAATTGTCGGAAGGGTAAGCTAATTTTAGTATATTGATACTCTCTACGCTAGCAAATGTTTTGCATGAGCCAAGTGTAACCATGCAATAGTGTTTGAGCAACCATGGGAGGAGCAACAGTTCATTATGAACATAATTCTACCAATGCTCTATTGCACCATCCGGAAGCCCTAGACATATTTCAAAATGTGGGTTGGTTAGCCTATTTTGAGAAGTTGCAAGGATTTAATGAAAAAATTTCTTTGGAAATTGCACAAGACTTAAATGAGCAGGGTTCAATGGTTAGATGAGTTAGGATTGTTGTTACAAAGGAAGTAATTGTTAGGGTTATGCATTTTTGTAAGAAAGGAATGCATTAGTTTGTAAGAAATTACCAATCCCAACAGCCAAAGCTACATTTTTACAACAAGGTGAGGAGGTAAGGTATAAGGGAAGAGGGATTGATAGAACATTTCTTCCACATCCTTGGGATGACGTAGCTTATTTCATTCATAAATTTATCCCCTATGAATGGATTTTTAGGATTATATTTCATTACCATTTTCAATTGTTAGCTCATTTATGTAATGGATAGTTAATCAATATGTCATACTAGTTCAAATCGTTACAACATATGGAAAAAGTTGTGTGAATGGAAAAGCATCCTAAAACATACTTAACTAATCTTGGGTTGATCAAATTGATCATAATTGACAGATTGCAATAGCAAGGAAGCACATGGACTAGGTTTATAGTAGGGTTGCATACACCAGCCCCTAAGGAGGGAGAGAGAGAAATAAAGAACATGATGAAAAGAGTGAAGTTGAAGACCATGAGTAAAGTATTGAAACAATGCCAAAAGTAAGGGAAGTTACACCTCCCAGGCATTATCGAAGGGGTCTTCGAATCAGGGGCTCTGTGAAGAAGGTTTTCACTGAAGGACTGGTGGATATATCTAGTGGATAGTCTGAAAGTGTTGAATATCTATGCTCTATTGAAGAAGAAGCACCCAAAACAGAGGCACCCGAGATAGAGGTGGATGAGAAAAAGATATCTAAATAAGTCCCTAAGAAAGCAACACCTATGCAAATGAGGATTCAAAAGAGGTCGTTAAAAAATGCATTGGGGAGAAAAAACACTAAGAAGAGAGTGTGAGTAATTGTTGCACCATCAATTGCCTCAATGTCAGAATTCCATACTACTATAGCAGAATCAAATAAATCTAAGGAACTAGAGGAGCATCCAAATGAGGGAAAGAAGGAAGAACCCACGTTGGAACAGAAAAGCATTCCTTCACTGGGTAAGTCTGAAACGTATCCTCTTGTTCAACAAGTTAATGAATTGAAAGAGGAAAATGAAAATCTAAAGAAGGAGCTCGCCATGCTTAAAGAATGATTTCAATTAAAAAATAAATAAAATTTAAAATATATATATATATATATATATATATATATATATATATATATATATATATATATTCAAAACCCTAGTAGAGGTGGCAAGAATGGTGTCACCTATTGATATAGCTGAAAAAAAATGCATGGTTTGTAGACAAATACTTAAGTAGGCATATTGTGAGGAGCCAACCACTACTTCAATTAGAATTAAAGTGGAAGAACAAGATGAGGATCTCCACACCGCCACTCCATAAGAGCCTGCTGACAATGTTGATGTTACATAAGAACCAGCAGTTGATCCACAAGAACATGTTAACGATATTGTTTCTCCACAAGAACCAACAGCTAAAATAGAGAAGACTAAAATAAATCAAACTACTACTCCACAAGAACCTATCAATGATGTTGCTACTCCACAAGAACCGGGTTCTGAGATATTGTAGTAGAAGGAGGAAGAAAATGAAGAAATATTACAAGAAGTTGTTGAATCCACAACTGTAATAGTAGTAGATACAACTCAATCATAATCTGAAGAGTCATTGAAACCAACACTTTTGCTAGAAAAGTTAGATAAATGGAAGAGATTAGAAATATCATTGAAAAGAGAAGTTATCCATTTAAGGAGACATATTGATATTTTTTATAATATTAAGAGAACTTGGGCTGAAAATATGTTGGTCTAGGACTTGTTGAATATTAAGGAAGAAAGGAAACAAATGATACTACGGGTAGGAGAATTGCAAAAAGAAGTGAAACTGTTACAACAAGAAAAGGAACAAATGTATGAGCTTGGAGAGAATGCATTGAGTTGTATGGATCCTTATCCTTCCTACCCCCTGTATCTATAGGAAAAATTCTTCTTCTTTTAATTAACAACAATTGAGGAACAACAACCATGCATAATAAGGGAAATGAAGCCTTTCTAGAAACTTTCCAGAAGGTCGATTTTTCTAAGCAACATCTTTTCTATGAGTTGTATCTACATGATCATTCTTTTTTCGGGGTAGATTCCTTTAACATCACATCCTATGTTGGAGATGTTCAACTAATAGCTTTTACATCATTCATGAAAAATCAAGTTAGTTGGAAGGTCACCCGTGATATTGTAACAACGAATGAGGAGTTGTGAAACTGCTTATTCAGAATGAGCCAGGGCCTACTCATACTATTTTTGTGGCATACAATAGGATATGGAAATATCCAACCACTAAAAATATGTTGATGGAATTCAGGAACAAATTTCTCAAACGTTGTCTTAAATGTATCTGGGGGTTGAGACATAATGCATTAGAAGGAAGTAAGGCGAGATGGTAAGCTTGCAGGGAGGAATTGAGGAATGAGGACCCCTTTTGTTTTCAAAACTTTGCACATGCACTTTCCAGGGTACATCAATATGTTGAATGCATCAAGAGAAGTGGGTCTAGCTGGTATGGGCTTAGATTCATATTCCCACTTATCTGGCTTCCTATTTACAAGTATCAACATCCATATGAGGTAAATGATAAATTGTGGGAAATGGAGTTAGTTATTTATCGAGGGTATAGAGATCTTGGTAAAGATATAGAAATGGCTTATGATCTTTCTAAGCTCCATTGAGAGCATGTCAAAAAACTTATATAGAGTTTTGCATGGAGACATGCAAATGTTTATGTTGGGGGAATATGTTGGGACAAAGAATTGTCACCTTTTTACACCTATTTTCCCTACCTTTTTTCATCATTTTGAATCTCAAAGCCATAACTTATCACTCTGATAGTCATAATTAACTAAAGTATGTTTCCTTTTTGTATGACATCCTTATTATCTAGTTTTTCTTGCGATTTGACAATGGAAGCTAACTACATTAGACAATTTTATTACTAAATTGACTAAGGGATTTTATAGAGTGTGTGGCTTGTTGAGGTGTTGTTACAGGATTATATCTCCCAATTTTGTGTGACCAAGGAATGGAGTGAATGCTTTGTTGATGTTGTTGATACACACTGAACTCTTTTTAGACACGTTGTTCTCCTATATTTAGTAATGAAGATCCATTTGGATAGACACCCGGTCAGTGCTAGCTTGACCATCGAAGGAGACATTTGTGGTCAACACAGTTGGCTTAGTTGAAACATTTAGGATATAAGGGGGCTTACTAGAAATTTCCTCCTCTAGAATGTTCTAGAAGGATCAATAGTAGTAGTAGTAATAGTAGTAGAGAGAGAGAGAGAGAGAGAGAGAGAGAGAGAGAGAGAGAGAGAGAGAGAGAGAGAGAGAGAGAGAGAGAGAGAGAGAGAGAGAGAGAGAGAGAGAGAGAGGAAGAGAAAGAGAGAGAGAGAGAGAGAGAGAGAGGGAGGGAGGTTTCCCCCTCGAAGAGGTAAGTGAGCATTGTGTTCTTGGTAATAAAATTATCATCTTTCACTCCTGTTATCATTGTGTTTATTGTTCTCACTACAAGTTGTTAAATATTTGGCTATTATTTGCATTTTTTGTTCTGAATATGTTTGTTAAGTATATTAAAAGTAGTAATAGAGAACTTTCCTTTGACATACTTTTCATTTAAAAAAAAAACAGAAACATTTGCAGAATAAATATGTGTTTTAGCGTCCCACGGGGAAGATCAATAGGTGATTGAAGTATAGTGAAATCTGTAAAAATTGAGAGATCCAAGGTTTGAATCCCCCCAATTGTGACTTAGTTTACGAAGAGGAGGATAGGTTGTAGGCCCTTAGAGGTTTACTAGTAGTTATGTGTCAAGCATGATGATGGGTTTTTCTCTTAGATACAAAAACAAAGTGTTTTAGGATCTATAAAATATCATAGTGATCTATTTTTATTCAGCTAAAACTATGGTAAATGAAGAATACATATAGGAACTAAACATGCTTTCACCTAGTTGGAAACCCCTATAACTTGTCAGTACCCCTTAAGTAGTACGACATCTGACAACACATGTACATGAACTTTGACTTCCATGTACCCTCGGGTATATCAGAAGTGTTATAGGTCTCCTAAAACCATCCCTAGATTAGCTACTCAATAGTTTGACTATAGTAGTGGCATCAAGAACAACACTCGAGAAGAATACTCTCATGTGCCTAGGTGATAAGGTATTGTGGCTAAGTTTACAATCATCCTTCCTTAGTTAGAACCTACAATATTGGGTCAATTACTACTATTGGACACCCAATTATATTAGAGAACTATAGCAGAGGGCAATCTTTGGGACCCTTAAATCCACAATATTTGCTAATTTAGTTATTGGAAACCATGTTACTACATCATGCTACAAAATTCCTACACAAATAGTAAAATGCGGCCATTTTGTGAGCATAATATTATTCATCTCATAGTAGAAATCCATATTAGAGTATAAAATGAACCTATTGATTGATCCAGGTGGATGTTGGTGGCCACCTTCCAATTCCACTTGGACCCCCACCATTGTTTCTTTCAATTTTTCAGTTTCCTTAATTGTAGCACAGTTTACTATTTTTAGCAGTTTTTCGGGTCCTAAACTTCCGGAGCCATTTTGAGGCCCTAAACAACGTTTTTTCAAGTCGTATTCCTCAGAGAGATCTTTCTAATAGGGTATCATGCGCGTCAAACAGAAATAATATGACCAAGTCATGACCCCGAGAAGTTGGTTGTCCAACTAACCCCAACGAGGCCCATAAACTCTTGGGGTTACATTTCCTCGGGTTAGGGTTTTGGTTGTTTAGGGCTTTCCCTTATTGTTTAATAATAAAAAGGCCCTTGAGCCTCATTGTAAGGTAGTTCAGAGGCATGTAGCTGCCACATCTCTTCTTAGAGATAAGCTACCATCACCCAGGCTATTTTATTTCCATTTTCTGTCTGTAAGCATATTTCAGTATTTTACATTAATGAAATGAAGTATTATTTCCGCTGCATCTTTGTATTTATGGTTATATCTGTAATTTGTTGCATTCCTACTTAAATCTAGATCAGTGGTATCAGAGTAGTCTTATCCTTCTCTATTTTTCTTTGCATGTCCCCAACGAGGTCGGGATATAAGGAGTCTTGAACTGGTCGAACCTTTGCAAGACCAGCCTCGCAAATCCCGACGACCTCCCATGGCAGATGAAAAGAAAGACGAGGGGGTAGGAGATCCTATCAAAATCTTGCTCGAAGAGGCCCTCGAGCGACAAAGGAACGCGATGATGGACAACTTTACCCAAATCCTTCGGCGGCTACCCAGGGGCGACACATCTACTTCTAGCAGCTACTCTAGAAGTGCCACACCCTTTAAGGTTCGAGTTAACTTTGACATTCCCATATTTGAGGGTCAGATAGATGCAGACGTTGTAGATAAATGGTTAAATATGTTAGAAGGGTATTTCTATTCATGATTTTTCTAGTTGGGAAAAGATTACTTTCGTTCTTCTCAAAGTTGCCCCCCATGTCAAGGACTGGTGGGAAACCTACTACAAGCAAAAGGATAAAAATATGGCCTCAGTTTTTTCAGTTATACCCACTTGGAATTCATTCCAAGATGCCATCAAGGAACAGTACTCCCCTGTCGGAAGCTATGAGGATAAATACGTAAAGTGGACCACGCTACGATAGGGAAGGGACCAATACATGTCGGAGTTTAACAATAATTTTCATACCCTTTACACAAAGTTGGGTATTAAGGATTCTCAGCGACTTTTGGTACTCAAATACCGTGGCTGCCTACACAAGTACATCTAGGATGAGATGGAATTCCTAGACATCTCCTCGCTCGGCACGGCATACCGATATGCTGTCAAGATCGAGCAAAAGTTTAAATAGAAGAAGCGAGACTTTGGATCTACGAATCCAAAGCAAGGGAAAGGTGCTTCGAAACCGCAGAACAAGGGACAAAGCCAAGGCAGGGTGGCCTAGGACAACCCTCCAAAGCCGCAATAAAAGAACAACACCATGAAGCCGAAGAAGGACATAGGAAAGTGGTGTGAGTTCCATAAGATCTCCACTCACAACAAAACTGAGTGTCAAGCCAAGCAGTCACTGGTGGCCAAGCTAAAGGCTTTAGAATTAGATGCATGTTCTGACTCTGAGTCAGAACCTGACAAGGGGAATGACAAAGGGAAGTAAATTATCGATGCGGAGCCCAACGCCATCACTGCCACCACAAAGGTCTAGAAGGAGGAACCCAAAGATCTAGAGGAGGGGGAGCACCTCTTCCACTCCCAGATGTGGGTAAAGGGTTCCCCACTATAGTTCATTGTTGACAGCGGGAGCCAAAAGAACCTCATTTCGGCAGAGGTTGTGAAGCGGCTACGCTTACCAACCACAACACATCCCCAATCTACACCATCAGGTGGCTTCACCAAGGACGAGATCTTCGCGTGAACCAACAATGTCTCCTTCCATACAACATCAAGCCCTTCACGGATGAGGTATTATGTGACATTGCTCCCCTTTATGTTTGTGATGTATTATTAGGCCAACCATACTTGTGGAAGTGACATGTTGTGTATGAATCAAGGTCTCGTGCTATTATTGTTACTTTGGGAAATAAGTTGTACAAGATACCAAAGGTAGCACCGCCTACCGCCATCTCTTTGGTTACTTCAAAATAATGCAGTAAGCTCATTTCCAAAACCAGGAAATTTGTTTTCCTAATGATATGCCCTCAAGGAAAGAAGAAGACGGTGGCCATGACCTCCAGACAGGGCTCCTTTGCATGACAACAACAGATGGACAAGGTCGTGGAGGAGTATGAGGACATCTTCACCTCCCCTGCAGGTGTGCCTCTACACTGTCAGGTCAAGCACTCTATCGATCTGACCCCAAGTGTGCCGTTTCCTAATGGACCAATCTATTAGTGCTCCATTTTGGAGAACGATGAAATCAAGAGGCAGATTCAGGAGATGTTGCAGAAACGTCACATCCAACCGAGTTCATCACCCTGTGGGAGCCCAATCGTGTTGGTACATATGAAGGATGGGACTTGGAGACTCTGTATTGACTATCAGGCGCTAAACAAGATCACTGTCCGGAATAGGTACCTGATCCCATGGATTGATGACCTTCTGTACCAACTGAAGGGGGCAAAATATTTCAGCAAGATCGACTTGAAGTCAAGATATCACCAGGTACCAATCGAACCCTCCAATGTGTGGAAGACTACATTCAAAGCCAAGGAGGGCCTTTTTGAATGGTTGGTTATGCCTTTCAGGTTGATGAATGCTCCTGCAACCTTCATGAGGCTGATGGATGAAATCTTGCGGCCATTCACCAACTCATTTGTAGTGGTATACTTGGATGACATCTTGATCTTCAGCCAGAGTTGGGAAGAGCACCTCCACCACATCCGACAGGTTCTCCAAACACTGTGGCAACACAAGCTATGTTCCAATTTGGAGAAATGCACTTTTGGCATGACCCAAGTTCAGTATCTAGGATACATTATTGATGAATGGGGGGTGCATGTGGATCCAGCCAAGATCCAAGTCATTCAGGATTGGTCATCTCCAACCACTCTGACAGAGCTCCACAACTTTCTGGGTCTTGCCAATTTCTACCGCAGGTTTGTGTTGGGATTCTCTCATATCACTTGGCCCTTGAGTCAAGTCACCAAGGGAGGAGTGAAAGAAAAACTATTTTTGTCTGAATCTCAATAGAAGGCATTCATATATTTGAAACATCGCCTCTACACGGCACCTGTGCTCGCATTACCATACTTGCAATAGCCATTTGAGATCGAGACAGATGCCTCTGACTATTCTCTTGGGGCGGTCCTTACTCAACACGGGGATCCAATCGCATATCATAGTGAGACACTTTTAGACACAGTCTAGAAGTATCCCACTTATGACAAAGAGATGTATTCCATTGTGTAGGCATGCCGACAATGGAAGCATTACATTTTGGGGAGGGAAAGGATCATCCACATAGACCACCAGCCCCTGCAGTTCATAAAAATGCAAGGGAAGTTGTAGAATGATCACCATCAGAAGTAGTCCACATACCTGCAACAATTCCATTTGAATATCAAGAATAATAAGGGCAACACCAATAATGTTGCAGATTGCCTCAGTCGACCACCGATCATGGCGTTAACCAGCGTGCTTAACTCTTGGGGGCACAAGACTTCTGATTGGCCACTTCTCTACAAAAGAAACCCAAAATTCAGCCACACATACCAGACGCCCTTGGAGGGTCAGCATGTTCCATATTTTCACCTCCAGGATACCCTGTTATGGCACCTGGGTCACCTTTGTGTTCCTTCAAGTGAGTGTGCCAAGATGATTTGGGAAGCACACTACAGTCGGGTTGTTGGGCATTTCGGGGTCGAGAAAATGGTGGCAGTACTGCAGAAGTATTTCTATTGGTCGAATCTTCGATGGGATGTCAGGAAGTACATCAGATCCTGCACTGTCTGCGCCATTGCCAAACTGACCATCAAGAAGAAAGGCCTATATACTCTGCTTCCTACCCCTAGTCGACCTTGGGAATCCATCTCCATGGATTACATTTCGGGCCTTCCTTCTACTAAGCATGGAAACGACTGTGTTTTTGTGGTCGTCAACAGATTCTAGAAGATGGCCATGATGGTGGCCTGCAAGAAGAATATCACAGCAGAAGACACTGCTAAACTCTTCTTTGAATGAGTGTGGGTGCAATTTTGGATCCCACTGTCTATCATCTTAGATGGGGATAGCAGGTTCCTTAGTACATTTTGGTCCAGTCTCTGGTCGATGTTAGACACCAAACTCACTAAGTCCACAGATTTCCATCCCCAAACTAATGGTCAAACAAAGGTCATCAACAGGATGATCGTACACATTCTGTGCATGTACAACTCAAAGCATCCATGCACATGGGATGAGAGCCTCCCCTATGTTCAGTACAGCTATGACTGGGCTCTCCACAACTCGACTGGCCATAGCCCTTTCCAGGTGGGCTTGGGATTCTAGCCACTATGTCCCATTGATGTGGCCATGCCATTTGCAGCTACTCAGGCAGATTCGCCTCATGTCTAGTCCGAAACCAATAAGGAAAACAGCTTCATTGAGCACATCCAACATATCCGCCAGTAGGTCCATGACATTCTGGAGAAATCAAATTCCAAGTACAAGTAGTGACATGATCAACATCAGGTGCCGCACAAATTTCAGGTGGTTGACAAAGTCTGGTTGCATTTGCAAAATGAACGCCTTACCGAAGCCTATCGAAAACCTAGACCACTCTAATATGGTCCTTACACCATTACCAAGGCTGTGGGAGATAATGTATTTGAGCTCAGCATTCCCCCATTCCTTGGCCTGCACCCAGTGTTCAATGTGGACCACCTTCAGCCATACTTTCCACCATTACTAGACACATCCGACATTGCAGAACAACTCACACCACCATAGCTAAATCCAGAGTGCATGGAACAAGATGCAACTAATCGGATCATGGACATTCAGATCAAGCACACTCGCCAGTAGAAGATCCAATTGTATCGAGTTATCAAAGCATGCTAACTCCTTCACCAGGGCAAGTGGCTCACCAGGGACCAAGTTCAGCAGAAGTTTCCGCATCTCATGGAGGAACTCAACGCAATGGGGAAAATTGCTTCCTAATGGGGGAGGAATGATCCAGGTGGATATTGGTGGCCACCCGCCAATTCCATTTGGACCCCCACCATTGTTTCTTTCAGTCTTTCAGTTTCCTTAATTGTATCACAATTTACTCTTTTTAGCAATTTTTCGGGTCCTAAACCTCCAAAGCCATTTTGAGGCCCTAAACGATGTTTTTTTGGCAATCTACCACCAACGATTTTTTGATAAAATTGTATTTTATGTAGTAGTCATCAGAGAGATCTTTCCAATGGGGTATCATGCACGTCAAATAGAAATAATATGACCAAGTCAAGACCCCAGGAAGTTGGTTGTCCAACTAACCCCAACGGGGCCCATAAATTCTTGGTGTTACATCTCCTCGAGTTAGGGTTTTGGTTGTTTAGGGTTTGCTCTTATTGTTCAATAATAAAAAGGCCCTTGAGCCTCATTTCAACGTAGTTTAGAGGCATGTAGCCACCACATCTCTTCTCAGAGATAAGCTACCATCGCCCGAGCTAGTTTATTTCCATTTTCTGTTTGTAAGCATATTTCGATAAATTACATTAATGAAATGAAGTATTATTTCTGCTGCATCTTTGTATTTATGGTTATATCTGTAAATTGTTGCGTTTCGGCTTAAATTTGGATCATTGATACCCTTATTTGGGGACCTATCTCAACAAATTCCTTGTTTCATGTTGATCACAGTGGTACCCCTCTTTATTAAGATTTTTTTTGTGTGGAACCACACACCCTGTTATTGTGCACCTATGTTTGTCACTCTAGAATTCCATGTTGATGACTTTCATATAACTTTCCAGTAATCATTTTTGGGTGGACCCACATGCCCCCTTCCCTTATTCCCTCATCACTAGCCCCCCACTCCCATCACACTCCTTTTTTCCTCTCTAAATGGAAACTCGTAACCAAGAATATACTCATCACATTACTTCCCTCTAAAAGTAATTTTCCAAGTTGCCCTCTACCTTCAAAGAGGCCCATACTAATACTAAGAACAACCTTATATCAATTGAAGCACATCTTGTCGTACTTCAACACCTTTATAATTCTTGGCCAACCTTGGAGAATTTTATGGCTAAATTTAATGGCCCTAATCCTTTAGAGAAACCTGTGAACCAAAAGGATGTTGCATCATCCCAACCCTTGACCTATTCGGTCTAACTCCTTTTTTGCTTAGGTACGCATTGTGAAATTTGTTGTTAACAAATTTGATGCCTTCTACCTTGTTGGATGGGTTACTCAAATGGAACAATATTTATTGTTGCACAACATCACTAATGATTCAATGAAACTTTGAATTGATGTCTTCCATTTAGATATAGAGCACTATAATGGTAGGAATGGTGAAAGCCTTCTCACAAAGGTTACTTTTCTTGGACTCAATTTGTGGTAGATACTTATGAGTATTTTGACATTGAAACTAATCACCTAGTCCATTTGACCAAGCTTTGATAGTCAGGTATAGTGGAATACTATATTGTTGCCTTTGAATGACTAGTTTTTCACATTAAAGGTCGGTTTGACACTTTATTTCACAAAATGCTTTATCAGTGGTCTTAAGGATGACATATTTGCTCATGTCTTAATGTCCCACCTTTAGACTTGGCTTGAAGGCACTCATTACACTCATTAAGAACAACAAGTGGCCCATTCTCAAATAAGAAAAACCCTCCATTACACTTCCCCACCCTCCCAATACCCATCTTCAATCCCATCCATTCAAGATCCAAATGTTAACTAGGGTAGAAATGGGAAAATGCCAACCTAAAGGTATCTACTATAACTGTGATGAAAAATATTTTCTAGGCCACAAATGCAAGGAGAAAAAACTCTTTATGACAATGTTTGAGGACATTTTAGACAATGGTAGTGACACTCTCACCCCAAACTCATTGTATTTGGTAGATGATGACATTCCTCCTAAGTCCCCTTAATCAACCTAAGGTGGAACCCCAAATATTTCTCCAAGCTTTAATGGATATTTATGCACCCCCAAACTCTAAAATTAATTGGCTATTTCAAGCTTTTGAAATTCATTATCCTCATCGACAGTGGTAGTACACATAATTTTATTCACCATGGATTAACCCAAGAGACTTATTGTTATATATATGCAATCATAACTTCAAAATTATGATTGCTAATGGTGACTCCATGAAATGTGGGGTTCAGAGTGAAAATGTTTTCCTTAAAATTAGGGATTATTGTTTCAAATCTCATATGTTTTCCATTTAGATGAGGGGTTGTGACATTGCACTAGGTGTGGAATGGTTATGCACACTAGGCCCCTCCACTATGGATATCAAGGAATTATATATGAGCTTCCAATAGGAAAGGCATCACTATACCTTCTAGGGTATCACAACAGGCTTGCCAAAAATTATCAGTTCACATTACCTAGATAATTTCCACAAAAAGGGCCACTCTAGCATCATTTCCCAATTCCATGGTATTCAAGCTTTTGAGATTCCTTACCCACCAATTCATCTTGACTTGAAACTTATATTGTCTTACCACCACTATTTTGTCAAGACCCTCACGGCCTCCCAACTTCCCACAATCCCCATGATAGTTCCATTCCATTCATTCCTGGTAGCCTTACCCCCAATGTTCGTCCACATTTCCACCCCTTTACTCAAAAAATGAAATTGAGAAAATTATTCAAGAATTATTAGCTACAAGTGTTTTTCACCAAAGTACTATCCCTTATTCCTCTCTCATGGGCATGGTCCTTAAAAAATGAAGTCACCTGCCGCATGTACCATAATTTTCATACACTCAACAAAATTTACATCAAGGACAAATTTTCTATTCTTATCATTTATGACCTTTTGGGTGAAATTATTGGTGCCTAATGTTTGACCAAACTTGATCTTCACTATAGTTACCACCAAATCAATATGAAGGAGGATGATATCTTGAAGTCTACCTTTCATAATCATGAAGGTCATTATAAGTTCTTGGTCATGCCTTTTTGGTGTGTGTAAACCCCCCCCCCCACTTTCCAATGCCTTATAAATCACATATTTCAACTTTTTTAGGCCATTTTGTCCCAATATTCTTTGATAACAACTTCATTTACAACAAATTGTGGTAAGCCCACCTCCCCCCTACAACTAAGATTTTACAATTATTATCTCATCATCAACTTTTTCTCAAAAAGTTCCAAATTTGCTTTTGGGGCCCCATATGTGGAATATTTAGTCCATAAGGATGGTGTATGAGTGGACCTCAAGAAAATAGAAGCTATGAAGGATCAACCACAACCTAATATCCTCAAAATTTTAAGGGGCTTCTTGTATTTAACAAACTACTATATAAATTTTGTACACAACCATGGAAAAATTGCAGCCCCACTTATAGCTTAAGAAAATTTCTTTCAATTGGACTAAGGTCATTGATCTTGTATTTCAAGCTTTGAAATATGTTATGTGAACCACTCCAATCCTTACCCTATCTAGTTTCACTAATAATTTTGTCTTGGAATGTGATGCCTCTGGATTGGTACAATTTTCATGAAAGTAGGCCACCCCTTGGGACTTTACTAGTAAATGATTTTTGAAACAACGCTTGGTAAAATCCACTCTTTTTTTTGCATAAAATCAAGTTCGGTCCACCCGAAGGGACCACACCCCCTACCCAAACTAATCATAACCTAACCCCAAGGGCATAGAGGAGAATTGAACCCATGACCTCCCAATGGCAAGGTGCTCTAGTAATGGGACCTCAACTAGTTTGGTAAAATCCACTTATGAAAAATAAATTTTGGTAATTTTTCATGTTGTCTACATATGGCATCCCTACTTGCTTGGGCAACGTTTCTAGATTAAAATGGATCATCATAGTCTTAAATGTTTTTTGGAGTGGAAAATTTTCTTACTAAAGCAACAAAAACGGGTCACAAAAATGTTTGGCTATGATAAAGGTCATCTATAAAGAGGGAAAAGAGAATGTGCTTGTTGATGCTCTTTCTAGAAAATATGAAGAGAATGGGTCTCTTTTTTCCCTGTCTTTCATTCTATTTGATTGCTTAGAAATAGTGCACTAGGAATAGTTCCAAGATTCCAATACATCCACATTAATCCACCAACTTCAATAGGATTTTTAAGCATTTCCTCACTCCAGTTGGAAAAATTAGGAGCTCCATTATAAAGTTTGTTTGTATTTTCTCCCATAGTCAAGTCTTTAATCCACAGTGCTTAGGGAAGTCCATGCTTCCCCAATAGTCAGCCATTTAGGCTTTCATAAAACATATGAAAGAATCAGATGCTCATTTTTCTGGGATGGCATGAAAAAGGATATTCACACTTTTTTGGTTGAATGTTACCTTTTTCAATGCAACTCCAGACATACTCCAACCTCTACCTATTCCATTTGTTGTATGGATCGATACATCTACAGAATTTATTATTGGCTTCCCCAAACTTGGTAATAAATCAATCATCATGGTGGAATTTTATGGACTTTACAAATATACCCATTTATGTGCCCTCCAACATACTTTTAAAGCTTCCACAGTGGCCCAACTTTTCATGGACAATATCTTCAAACTGCATGGGATGCCCAATCCGATCGACACTTACTGTGATTTTTTTTCATTTGTAATTTCTAGCAAGAATTATTTCAACTCCAAGGCATCCAATCAATACATCTTAGCATTTCCTATCATCTCCATATTGATTATCATATGGAAGTTGTCAACAAATTCTTGGAAACTTATTTAAGGTGTTTTACATTTGAAATACAATCTTAATGGGTTCAGTGGCTACCACTCATTGAATGATTGTACAATACAAATTATCATGGTGCCACACGTGTGACTCATTTTGAGGGAATTTATGGTCAAAATCAACCATCAATGTTATCTTACCTACCAAGTGTCTCCAAGGTACAAAATGTGGAAAAAACTATAATAGTTTGGGTTGACATTCTCCACACTCTCAAAGATGATTTGGCCATTACCAAGAACTAGATGAAGCAACAAGCTAATTAGGACTACTTTGAGCATTGTTTTGCTAAAGGCTATTAAGTGTTTCTTAATCTCCAACACGATAACCAAACTTCCCTCAAAGCTAATGATCAACAAAATCCAACTCCAAAATTTTGACCACGATACAATTATCCAACACATTAGACCCGTAAGTTAGAAATTACAACTTCCCTACCACTTAAATATCCATTCAATTTTTCATGTTTCTTGCTTAAATAAAGTCATTAGATCTATTTGAAACATTTAAACCAGTCTATTAGAACTGGATGAAGAAGGTTCCATTTGGTTGCAATGCAAAACATCTCTCGACCATTGTGATACCTCTCTACCATCATAATTCAAGATGTTCTAATATAGTGGATCGATACATTGCATGAGGATGGCACCTAGAAGTCTATTGGAATTTTGAAGCAATTCCCGCATCTCAAGCCTTGAGGACAAGGTTGTTCTCCAAAGAGGAGGGCTTGTTAGGGTCCTTGCTTCCCTGACACCTAATAAATAGATTAAAATGGTGTTAGGTAAGACAGGTCATTATTAGTAAATAATGATGATAATAGTGTGAACGTAACACTTGTAAGAGGGCTTATTAGAAGGTTCTACCTACTGGAAAATTACTCCTCTAGTATGTTCTAGAAGGATAGAAAGTATTGTTCTACTTTTAACACTAGATATGATTTATTTTTCTCACAATTATTTTATTACCAAAAATCAATTTATACTCAAATTGATTCTGAAACTGATGAAATAAATACTCCATTTTTCTCAATTTCAAAAACAAAATACACAACGGAATCCTAACCCACTTAGGTCAACAGTGGATATTAGATCTAAGTTACTTAAATAATTACATTATTTATACTTGGAAACTTTAGCCCAAAATCCAACATTAATTAATAAATAAATTAATGTGATTTTCCTGAGTTAAAAACTTAGGAAATAAATCATAATACTTTTTCTCCTCTCGAACAAGCACCTAAAGAGGACTCTCTCATGCATGGTAGACACTTATACTATGTATAAGACCTTATGATGCTACAAACATCAACAAGTAGTATTATTAGAGGTGGAACCAATGTAAAATATGTTTGGAGAATTATTGTACTAAGCTTTGCGCTACTGGATGTCCCCCCTTGAAGAGGCAAGTGAAAATTGTGCTCTTGGTAATAAAATTATCATTTTTTCTCCCAGTATTAATGTGATTATTGTTTTTACTATGATATGTTAAATATTTGGATATTATTTGCGTTTATTTTTAGATTCTTATGCCAAGTATGTTGCAATCACAACGGTATGTCACCAACACATTTTTATCATTTATGGTGTCATAGGGAACATTGTAAGGAAACCTTGATTCATATCATGAAGGTTTATAATGAAATATGACTAGCGTCACCCTATCACATGTTTTGGTATTGAATCTTGTAAATATTTGAAACAATGGGTGATAATTATCCTTGAACTAGTGGGATAATGGCATTTCAAATTGGTATCTTCAAGTGAATATGGAGGATTTCAAGCCCGGACATCAAACAAGTTAGATTAGTAATTCTTTCTTTTTTTGTGGATTTGCCCATATTTATCTTATAGAACCTCGATGAGCCTCATACTTGGTTTCTCTTTCATTTAGAATGACGAGTAGAGGAGAATTGATCTTGAAGCAATACTTTTGGTGCTTTTTATTATTTCCCTTGAAGTTGTTCAACATCTCTGTTGGAAGTGAACTCTTTGTGTAGGAATTCCATTTTTTTGGATGCTAGTCCTATCATCTCTTTCTTTTTATATTAAGCAATTTCTGGATCAACTAGGAAGGGCATACACTTCGTATATTCCTTCAATTTTCTAGGGATTTGGGCGTTATCTAGCACAATTTGATATCAAGTGTTGTTGACCTTACTATAGGATTTTTTGTACTTTTTCATGGATATTTTGGATTCACCTTAGGTGAGCAAAGACTTGGACAAATTATAGCATTGTATGATTCATCTATAGACAAACAAGAATTTTCCCTGAAATTGCAAATTTGGGATTAATGATAGTCCTTGGCCTTTAATTTTGTTCAGGAGTTTGGATAGTTTCAGTTCTCTGACAACTACCTTCAATTATGGGAGATAAGGAGGGCTTAAATGACTCGTAACGATTCTATATATGGGAATTGAACTTCAATTTTCACTGTTAATTCAAAACTCACAAAATTGGCCATACAACAATCATGGGCACTTTGGTATACATAAAGTGTCAAATTGCAATCTTGGAGGTAGAGTGCAATATGCGAATAAACATGGTAATAAAATCAAGCAAGGGAGAACACTCCAAAGCATCCAACCAAGTATGATAAATCAACTCTAAGTGTGAAGGTTTGGGGAAAGAGGAAACAATGCATCAGTTAGCAAATGACATGGAAATTGTGAAAACTAATTCAGACCTTGTGAATGTGGCAAAGGATGAAGTAGCCAACCATCGTGTCTTTTGTTGGTTTAAATGCTTTGCAGTGATTTTAGGATTCTAGGACTTTTTAATTACATCTATGCTTCTAAGAAATATTGGGATATAACTCATAAAGATCTAAATAGGTGTAGTTGTATGTTAGAAGACAATGTTTCCATTTGTTGAAATTTTGACTCCCAACTTTGATGTGACTTGGAGTTGCGATCTTGGTTGATTTATTAGTATAATATCTCCTAGTTATGGTTAAAAATATAACAATGAACTAAATGGAAAATTGTCAATATAACCAAGAATGTTAGCCAAGACATGGAATTTTGGTTTTGTCTTAAATGGGAAGTACTTCAATTAGGTGGTTCTTTTTAAACCAATTATCTACACAACATTTTTAGGGAGAAGAAATAAATATATATTCAAAACATCATTTACAAGTAAGGGAAGAATGATTATATGGGTATAATTGAAAAGTTGGTAAAAAGACTACGTTGAAAATTATTATTAGTTATTTAAGTCTCAAAGTAGTGAATTTATTTATAGATTATGTATAATTGTCTAGCATGCATATGACGAATAAAGCCTTTATTCCTTAATATGCCATAACAAATGCTTTCTTCTTGTGCCAATAGTTCTAGGTAACATTGGAAGCATAAACAAAGTGAGGAAAGTTAAATTTCCTCTAGAAAGATGGCTTGCAATTTTGATGAAGTTGTAGGTTCAATAAAGATCTAGTGAGTAGAGTTGCAAGAACTACAAGGCCAAGTTAAGGTTTTGTGATAGTCCTATAAACTTATATTATGAGTTGACATGTTGTTAATTTAGAAATTTGTGGAAGACCAAAAGATGTTGCAAGTTTATGTTGGAGATCAATGGGTGGATTAGAATGTATGACTTGGACCAGATTTGCAAGAACCACAAATCTAGGCTAGGATTCCATGAAAGTCCCACTAGCATAGATTATGAGGTCACATGTTGAGGAGTTATAAAGTTGTGGAAGAACAAAGTACATTTCAAGGTTTTATTGGAGATCATTGGGAGGATTCGAAAGTGTAACTTTCAAGGCAAGTAGATTACATGATTTTGTTCAAATAACAAAAGAGATTGAAAGGTTGTTCATTCCCTTGATTAAGTATTTCAACCCCTTCTATAATGCCTAAATGTTAGATAAAGTAATTTTTGGTCTAGAAAAATAAATCCTTTTTTACATATTAAGGTTATAAATGAAATGGATGGTGAGCACAAACATGGTATACAAAATAATAACATGATAATTATTAAATGCCTAGCACATACATATAGTAGTATTGGTCTCTTTAATACAGTTTGTAAGTTGTTGTGTGATCTATTTTTTTCTTATTAAAGAGGAAGAGATTTAGAAATTATCTCAACCATCATCCAGTATCCTATTAATGATGTCTATCAAAATTACCAATGCCTAGTCAATTATACAATTTTACTTTATTAAGTAAGTAGGCCTTATTTCCTAACACTCTCCGTTAAGGCTTACAGACTAGAAAAAAATCCTTATTAAAAGCAAAGATATTCTTGCTAAAAACAAAACAAAAAAATAGAACCAAACATTCTTCAGAATCTCTTCCTAAAAAATATACCTTGAAGTAATAATACTTCTTCAAGTTGTTCACTATTCATTTGAAAGGTATGGTCTTATAGTTGTAATCTAATTTCTTCACATCATTGAACACCATTTGCACATGAAGTGTCGCATCACTCTCATAAATGTGTGAAGCTAAACTTTTAGATCCTAGATCTCCCCTAAACTAATGAACAACAATCCCCACATGCATGTCTTATGACCCAATGAAGTATTGTTTCTTCAATCCACAAGCATCTTATACTATTGACCAACTATCTATCTTTTAATGTATCCCTACTTGCCTTCAAGGTGTGAACCTCTTAAAATGCAGAAGGATATTGTCATCATTTATTTATAACAATAAGAATTGGACATGGTAACTTGAAGCAGCGTGGTTTAATTATAGTAATTAAATTCGCTTACTTCCATATGCACCCTCTAAAATATTCACATCTATTCCATAAATCTTATGGTGGTGTTTTCAAAAGAGTACACAAGGCATGAAACTATCTCCTTGAAAAACATATTTTCAAGTTGTTGATACACAAGAGATCAAAATTAGAAGTCCACACAAGAAAAAAGTGAAGATTGCAAGTTCCTCTAATCAACCATTATTGGATTCCCACATATTAATCAAGTAATCAAAAACGTTGTTTTCTAAGTTAGTGGTATTTATATATCTAGGTTACTTTCGTTAAATGTAAGGAATATATCCCTCAATAGAAAACCTAAAATACATCAGAAGGAATTGAATTTTTCTAGTTTAGATATGGATATGGATCTAATATGGTGTTGATTTGAGAGTCAAACCATGAGGCTACTACAAATATAAGGTTGAGTCTTAAGTGATTTTAGGAATGAATTGCTCTACAACCAATCATGTACCTTGAGAGTTATAATCTAGATATGTATGATTATGGAAAGTGCATAGTGTTTAATGAAATGGAAAGAGTTGGTGATCTGAAATCACTACATCAACACTACTATGTTACAAATATGAGGATTTTTGATGGGATTGTGAAGGGCCATGTTCCATAGATGTAAACCTTATAAATTCATCCTAATATATTGTTTTATATATAAGTTCATTTCTCTAGACATTCAAACATGCTCAAATTTGAGTTCTAGACTAAATCAAATGCATATGGATCCAACTTCCATAAAAAGGTGAGCTTGCAAACACCATGATGATTCCTACAATTTCTTACACATTAATCTTTGACTCTTCTCATGTAGGTAAGCAGCATTGGTAGATACCCTTCTTCAAAATTCTACAGAGAGAGAATGATTTGAAATTTGGAAATGCATAGGATGAATTCTTGGAAATAGACCTAGAGAGTGTTGATGTTGTGTGATCTACAAATTGAGACCATTTATGGATTCAACTACTACTAATAATTCTCCTTAGATCTTCTCTCGTGGTGGCTATGTCACACTTCACATCACTATACACAATTCTTGGGTAGTAGATTTATTACATAGTACTAACATGCTATATAGCACTTCCTATACACACAAAAATAACATAAAAGTGAAAAAAATAAAATGTAAAAATAGTTTATGCTACTATAAAAATATAATGTAATTTACTCTTATTTATGCTCAAGAGGATTATATCTCATAGACTCATCTTCGTAAACAATCCCATGAGGGAGTCACACCCAATCCATCTGTAACACATTGTAAAAAAAATACACAATAAGCACAAATGTAATACACACAAATAATAACACAACAATTATTAAGTGTCTAACATACATACAATAGTATTGATCTTTGATAAAGTTCATAGATTATAGTATGATCTAACTCTTTCATAATAAAGAGGAAGAAGTTGAGAAATTATCTCAACCATCATCGAATAACCTATTAATGACACCTATTAAAATATCTAATAATCAATCACTTATACAATGTGAATTTATTATAAAAATAAACTTTATATCTTAAAAAAGGTTTCAAAAGTTAGTAAATAAAGCAAAGAATAGCTATAGAGATTAATGTTATTTTGGAAGGAAGATTACTCAATTTTGTAGTAATTAGACTCATGTGACGCATGGGCGACTACTTCCAATAATTATTTCATAGAGCATGCAATTCAATAGTTCCATTCAAATCATGAATATATTCCATTGATCCAATGTTACTCTCATTCTTAACATGTCTTTTTTGGTCTAACATAAAGTAGGCTTTGTAAGATTACAAAGTCAAAGAATATATATTATTAAAATATTTCGATTTTTGGTTCTTATGGTGGAATGGTACATAGAGAGGCATAGCCCTAGACTCTTAGAGCATTTCATACCTTTTTTTATTGCCTTGGATTTCATTGGGTGTGCAAGAAGAATCTTGTAAGGGCCACTATTAATGGGCACATAGGGCCAACAACCTTCAATGGTTGTTTAGTAGAAATGGTTACAATAATTGATATGGTATTCTTATTCATATTCATGGAATGTATTTAGAAATGGTTTTCACACTATATTCTTCCTCAAGATAAGAACCACAGTTTGTTTGAAATAATTTTACACTAAATCACCTTTACAATAAATATGAGAAGAGAAAAATAATTTTACACTAAATCAACTTTACACTAAATATAAGAGAAAGCATAGGAAATTATGTAGAATAGGATTCCTCAAAATAAACAAATGAAAATTTTGAAGTAAATTTCTAATACATTGAGTTCACAATAACCAATAAAAGAGAAAGCGACTAGAATGTTGAGTTGACAATAACCAATAGAAGAGAAAGTGACAAGAATGTATATAGGATAAGATTCTTCGTGCTAAATAAACACAGTTTCTAAAATTATTTTTTTCTATGTCAAGTTCATCAATAACCAATAAAAGAGAAAGCGACCAGAATGTTGAGTTCACAATAACCAATAGAAGAGAAAGTGACAAAAATTTATATAGGATAGGATTCTTCATGCTAAGTAAACACAGTTTCTAAGATTATTTTTTCTATGTCAAGTTCATCGTGAACAACAGAAGGTAAAGTGGCTGAAATGTATATAGGATGGAATTATTTGCATTAAGCAAGCACAATGTCTGAAATGAATTTCTATTAGGTTGAGTTCATAATAACTAAGAGAAGAGGAAGTTACTCAGAAAACATAGTTTCTGAATTAAATTTGTATGTGTTGAGTTCACAATAATGAAGAGAAAGTGGCATATTAATGAAATGCTAATTAAAAAAGTTTAAAAGACTAAACTGAAAATTTCTAATGCGAGAAGTTACAATTAAGGTTTTAAATAGGGTGGTATTGTATCATTTAACTTTTCTCTTTGTAATTTAATTTAACATAATGACATCAATTGTCTTTCTTTTTGTAAATTTAATAGGGTGGTATTGTATCATTTAATTTTTCCATTTGTAATTTAACATAATGATATCAATTGTCTTTCTCTTTGTAAGTTTAGATAAATATCATTATAGTTATGCCCAACTAGAATTTGCATCACCTAATCAATCTCTAACAAACAATATTATTTTCTATGAGCATTCCACACATATTTTATGCACCATTAGTTGAGTGAATCAACCATGTGACTTCTATTTATATATTTTAAAAATGTTTTATCCACATTAAGTAAAAGAGCTTGCAAATCTACATGCAACTTATAAGTTTCTATGAATAATTTATTCAATGGAGTGATCATAATGATAAAGTGTTGAAATTGTAAGCTATGAAGGAAGAGTAAATGAGAGAATATGGACAAAACCAATTGCCCCACAAAACAAGTTTTGTGGGGTAGTTTAGTCCTTGCAACTCAAGTTAAACATTATGTTATGGGGAAAATGCATAAAAAATTATAACCTACATTGGTTAATGTTAGCTAGATTAATAGTAGTTAATAGGCAAATGGAATCCTATAGTCTTGCTTTGGGAGGAACTAACAAATTGAGATGTGAAGCAGATAAATTAATTGTTTGTTTACACACATGGACTTGCATAAATTCTAGTGGGCACCATTAAGTTTATATTTTTACAATTTTACCCCGACATGGACTTGCATAAATTCTGGTGGGCACCATTAATTCTATAATTTTACAATTTTACCCCTACACAAGTGTTGAAGAAAACATAAATAATGGTGAGTATATCTATTTACATCTTATTCATGTCCAATTTTTATGCAAAGACTTGCTTAAATTATGGTGGGAAGTAATTGACCATAAATATGTTATTTGCTTCCTTCAAAGTGAAGAATAAAAAATCACTACACAAATATATATAAATATTGCAACCATATCCATAAACTATAGCATTAAATATATAATGTAGTTATCCAAATGGCATTATCTTGTGCAAAGGCTACAATAAGACCTTCAAGTTATGGTGCAAACAAATGTTTAAAAATTTGTTTTTTAATAATATTTAAAAATAAATATTTATTTTTTAAAGTTAAATATTATAAGTTGTATTGGTCAATATTAAACTAATCAACAAGCAAATCCATTGCTAAAGTTTCACCTTATCTTTATAAAAATATGACTTTATAAAAAAAAATCATTATTCGCAAAATAGTGGGTGAAGAACTCTTGACAATGTCCTTAACTCACTCATATATATTTTATCACTCATTTCAAATATTTTATGTGAACTGAAAATTGGGATGTGTTTCTTTCCCCATTAATTTGGGAGATTGCCATCATTATGAAGATTATTTGCTTCATTTTGTCCAATTGAAATCTATATTTTGCACATGGTGTCCTTGGTACCACTTTCACTTTTGATGTCAAATTTAAGTGAATGTTAATATTTATTTATATTTTCAATATTTACATATGTTCTATTTTAATTAATTTTAAGACATGATATTATTATTATTATTAATTAATTTTAAGGTCACGGCCAAGCCAGACATCAAATTGGTGTATGAGACCCCTTTATTTGTCAGACAAAGGATCCACTTCAGCGCGACGATTTGACTACTAAGTCTACGAAGGCATACATACTCTACCCCCCTCTTGTTTTGAACTTGTGACCTCTTAGGAGGAAACACATGCTCCTAACCATCAGGCTCACTCAAGTTGTAGAAAGTGTTCATGTTTTAACATTAAATTTGTGGTTTTTTTGTGTGAGTAGTGCACACGCCAATTTGTGTGCATTAATAGTAAAGGTTATTGGCATAACAACATTAATTTTTGTTTTTTGGTGTTAGTGGCATGTGGTGTGTGTTTGTTCCATGTGGTTGGTGGGGTGGCACGCATGTTTATTTGTGTCTTTTTTGGCTGTCAATGGCATGTAGGTTGGTTTGTGTGTTTTTCTAATATGAGATGTATGGGTTGGATTAGTGTATAATTGGACTAGAAATCTCTCAAACTAATTTGAATTGAATATGATTTTTTTTACTACCGTACCATCAAATAAAGAGGTGTTTTGCACACTATGAGATCTAAAACATGATTTCCTCTCCAAGATTAGTAAAATTATTAGTCTAAGAATCCCATATATATTATGTATGATCTCACACATTCTCAGTTTCACAAATTTAACTATACTTCCAAGGAAATCTTTAAGGGTGATTTTTATTTTTCCTCCGAGAAATACCATGCAACTTTTTCCAATTGTTCTTCCAATTGTTTCAAATCCACAATAGTGAATTTGTTTTCCAAGATGAGTTATTACAACTTTATTTGGAAATACAATATGGGTGTAATTTAGCCACATATGTTTTTTTTAATGGCAAAGGAATTCATGGCAATCACAAATAAATAGGGTCTCAAGGAAGAAACATTCAAGGTAGTAGATTGTGAGGTCACGTTGTTAGAAGTAGGTTATTTAATCATGCTTACAAATAATATGGAAATTATAGATATAAACTTATTTAGATGTCCGATTTTCTCAATAGAGTAATGTGATGAAACTCATTTCCCTTTGCCATATGTTTTGTTAATTTTGATCTCAAGGAAAATATTGCAAAACCTTATATTTTAAAACTTTATTAAAATAATTGTGACAACTAGCCAAATATGATTTTCCAAAACCTTGGAAAAATCTAGGGAATTAACACTTAAAATTTCTTTGAACCTAATGGTTACAAGGAAAGTATGTCTACCATCTATTTTCCTCCTTTTCCTTGAGTAGTAAGGAGACTTTTTACTATAAACACTCTTTATCTTTGAGATCTAGTTAATTGTACATTTTTTCTACCATCCATAAAATCCTTTACCAAGATATTTGCAAGGATATTCAAACATGCATTGCAATATATTTTTCCACCATGTAAGTTGTCCACATACTTTATCTATGATATTGATATTTATCATATTGTATTTTTACATTGTCATACTATTTTTAGTTACATTTAATAATCTTAAAATACAATGAAATCAATTAGTGTTTTATTTTTTTTTAATCGATAAAACTTGGGGGCCAAACATAACTTTAGATTTACTAGGTCCCCATGTTCTCTTTGTGGCTTGGGGGTCCTCCCTTCTCATGTATATAATGATGAATGGAGCTAGTAATGAACGGGTGATTTACTTTGAACTAAATGGATACCAAAGTAATTGTAATTATGGCATTTCTTACTAAATAGATTTTGATTTATTGGCTATAACTTGATGTTAATAGTGCCCTTTCTTACCAGCTAAATTTTTATTTATTGAATATGTCTTGATGTAAATGTATTTGTATATGAATTTACTAACTCATGATAAACTTTGAATGAAGGTTCATCCATTCTTCTTTGGTACTTGTGGTAAGGATCCCCTAGAGAGCTTTTTCTTTATATTATTTCTCCCTTCATCTAGAGTCTTGAAACTCTTATCATTCTATACTTGTGGGGGAAGCAACAAGTAGTTTTTTTAGTAATGACTTTATCTAGTCTTCATTAGGTGAGAATGGAGGAAGCATTTTCAATCACCTTTCACTATTTCACTCTTTGTGGTTTTACCCTTTACTTACCCCAACAACTCACTTTCATAGTTTTCGTGTGATTATCATATAATTAGATGTGGTATTAATTTTAAGAAGCCCTTGGCTAGTTAGTTTTACTTGGACTAAAATCAATATAGCTAACTAACCTACTTGGCCAAAATTTTGTATCATGCCAAGAAATACCACCCCTTAATATATAGAAATGAGGACAAAGGGGAGTGTGCATTCAAGGTGGGTGTAGCACATTGACAGGTCCCACTTGCGTCCCTTCCCCCATGATTTTGTATTGATCCTTTAATTACCATATAAATCTACTTACCACCCCCTCACACTCCTCCACCCCTCCATGATTTCTTATTGACCTTTCAATGCCCATATCAATCACCTTCCCACGCATAAACCACCCCCCCTCCAACTCCACCAACCCTATTTTCTATTGACCCTTTTGTGCCCAAATAGGTCCCCTCCAATCCCAATACCATAATGGACGTTCTGACCTTTATCGTTTGCTACAAAATTCCTCTTGAGAAGGAAAATGGCAATGAGATTTCTCTATTTTGAAGGTTTTGATCCTACCCCCTCAATTAGTTTGTTTCTCATCCATGAATCGTCTAATATTTTCTACTAAATATGGGAGTATACATGCATCACAACAAGTCCCCACATAATAATCAATTTAGCAAGTTCAACAAGAACACACGATTAGTTTGTTTTCTCCTTTGTGAAATAGGTCATACACTTTGATAGATATTATACAAGGGAATGTAGGTTTTAACCCCGTACAGAAATTACCTGCATATGAATTCTAAAACACAAAAAATAAACAATGCGAGAGCATAACACATAAAACATATATACATAGAGTTTTTCCCCTGGATCCCAAAAATTGGGACTACTAGCTTGATTTTTCATTATTTTCCTTTCAATGTTACAATACATATTTATACATGTTGAAGCATCCAATACCATGGACCGAAAACCATCGCGTCTAAAACCATGGACCGAAAACCATCGCATCCAAAACCATGTGCGAAAATCATGCACAAAACCATAGGTAGGTCCGCCTAACCTAAGATAGGGTCCAAAACCAAAATTTTCCAAGGTGTTGCCTCAGACCCCATAGAGTGGGGTTACTTACACCCCTCAAACCCTCTGTGACTCCCCCCACTATGCAATCGGCACAACGAAGGGGGGGCTCCGCCTCCTTCTAATTCCCTGGTTAACTACGTGGGCTAGTCATGGAAAGAATATAACACAACCCAACATTCTCCCACTTGTCGTTTTCTTTCCACAGGGGACCACAAGAGAGCTTAGTCATTTATCCAGTCGTGCAATGCCCATTGTTTCTCTACACCAATAGAACTTCTCAGAGCTCACAGATTTTGTCAATGCATATGCAGTATTCTTCAAAGTGTCCACCTTTACCAACAACACCTTTTTGTCTTCTATCATATCCCTCACAAAGTGATACTGAACATCAATGTGCTTTGTCTTTGAATGGTAAGTAGGGTTCTTTGCCAAGAAAATTGCACTTTGGTTGTCACAGTCTATCCTTATAGCTCCCTGTACTAACCCCATACTTGAACACAATCTTTGCAACCAAACTGCTTCCTTGCTTGCATGAGTGGCTACCATGTATTCTGCCTCTGTAGTTGATAGTGCCACTACAGATTGTTTCTTATTCATCCAACTAACTGCACCTCCAAATAGGTTAAACACATACCCACTTGTAGATCTTCTCTGATCCAGATCTCCAGCCCAGTCCGCATCAACAAAGCCACGGATATCCAAAACTCTGTCTAATACTAGTCTTCCTTGGTAGCACAAACCATAATCACTAGTGCCACGCAAATACCTGAAAACCCGCTTTACTGTTGTCCAATACTCCTTCCCTGGTTTTGACATAAACCTGCTCAATACTCCCACTGCATGTGCAATGTCTGGTCTAGTACAGACCATCGCATACATCAGGCTACCAACTGCACTTGCATATGGAACATGGGACATATCCTCTTCCTCTTCTTGTGTCTTGGGACACTGTTCAGCAGATAACTTTACACCTACATGAATAGGAACCTTCACCGGTTTACTATCCTGCATATTAACCTCTCCCATATTGTCTCAACATACTTCCTCTGGTTTAACTAGAGCTTCCTCTTTGCCCGATCTCTTTTAATTTCCATGCCCAAAATATAGTTTACAGCACCAAGATCTTTCATGTCGAATTTGGAGGACAATTGGGTCTTCAAATCCTGGATAATTTCTTTGTCAGCTCCAACCAGCAACATATCATCCACACACAAGACCAGATAAATAACACAGTCACCAATTAATTTAAAATACACACAGTGATTTGATTTGCTTCTAGTGAAGCCAAGTCCCCGTATAAATGTATCAAATTTCTGATACCACATCCTTGGTGACTGTTTTAACCCATACAAAGACTTCTTTAACTTCCATACCAGTTCTTTCTTACCCTTCACCACAAAGCCTTTAGGTTGCATCATGTAGATCTCCTCTTCCAGATCCCTGTGAAGAATGTTTTCTTCACATCCATTTGTTCTACCTCAAAATCAAAAGCAGCAGCAACAGATAAAAGTAATCTAATAGAAGTCACCTTGGCAACAGGAGAAAAAATATCACCAAAATCAATTCCCGGCACTTGGGAATAACCTTTTGCTACCAACCGAGCTTTGTATTTCCCCACCTTTATTTCTGCATTTGTCTTCTTCTTGAACACCCATTTGCTGCCAATGGGTTTCCTTCCATCCGACAACTCCACCAGATCCCAAGCCTCATTTTTGTGCAAAGATTGCATTTCATCAACCATGGCCTATTTCCAGAGTTTTCCATCCTCTGAATCTACTGCTTCCTTCACAGTTCTAGGATCATCATCAGTAATAGATAAAGCAAAATTTGAACAGAAAGTAGATGGACTATACCTTTCTGGTTACCTTCTTTCTCAAACTGATCTTCTCACACCCAGAGTTTGTGGCTCTTCATCTTTTGATTCTTCCTCTACTGTAGAGTATGATTCTTCCTCTTTTATATCAAACTCTATCTTCTTAGGTTCCTTTGGTTGGACTTCATGTTTAATAACATCTTTCACCTCTCTGAACATCACATCTCGGTTGTACACAACCTTCCTTGTTATTGGGTTCCAAAGCTTATAACCCTTTAAACCATCCTTATACCCAATAAAGATGCACTTTTCAGATTTACCATCCAACTTGGTTTATTTCTTCTTTGGAACATGTACATATGCATCACATCCAAATACCCTTAGATGTGAAAGAGAGGGTTCCTTACCAGTCCATACCTCTTGTGGAGTCTTATCCTCCAACGCTGATGAAGGTGATCTATTGACCAGGTAACATGTTGTCTCCACTGCCTCTGCCTAGAATTCATGTCCTAACCCAGCACCACTGAGCATGCTTCTTGCCCTTTCCATCAACGTCTTGTTCATTCTTTCTGCAACTCCATTTTGCTGAGGTGTATATGGAGTAGTCTTCTGTCGTGCTATACCATAGTTTTTACAGAATTCTTCGAATTCATTACTGCAAAACTCTCCACCATTATCTGTCCTCAACACCTTTATCTTCTTCTCTGTTTGGTTTTCCACTAGAGCCTTAAATTCTTTAAACCTGTCAAAGACTTCAAATTTCTTCTTAAGGAAATATATCCATGTATTCCTTGAGAAGTCATCTATAAATTATACATAGTACATAGACTTACCCAGTGATGGAACCTTCAAGGTTCAAACACATCACTGTGCACAAGCTCTAATATATGTTTCGCCCTCTTACCACTAGAGGGGAAACTCACCCGATTCTGCTTCCCATATAAACAATTTTCACAGAAATCAAAATCCAGAGAGCTATTACTCATACCTTCTACCATACCTTTACCATGAAGTATTCGGAGGCCCTTCTCTCCAATATGTCCAAGCCTTTGATGCCATAGCATGGTCTTCTCTCCAGAGACCACTAGATTTTCTACTCCACTTTCAGGAACCACAGAACTATTGCACCCATCAACAACAGTGCTACCTTGCAGCTTGTACATAGTTCCCGTCCAAACTCCCCGCATCAATACCAGTGCTCCCCGAATCATCTTACAGGTATCCTTCTCGAACACTATTTTTACACCTGCATCATCCAACATGCTTACAGAAATCAAATTTCTGGCCAATGCAGGAATATGCAGAACACCCGAAAGTGTTCTAACCCTTCCACCTTGCAACTTCAACTTTACTTTTCCGCGACCAATGATTCTAGCCTTCCTATCATCCCCTAAGAAGACATCACCACCATCGTATTTCTCATACTCGCAAAACCACTCTCTATGGGGAGTGAAGTGAAAGGATCAACATGAGTCAATAACCATGCCTCATGATCTACATGTGTACTTGAAGAAGCCAAGTACACATCCCCACCTTCATCTGAGGTGGTTTTCACCTCTACAGAAGGAGCATCATCAGATCCCTTTGCTTTATCAGGAGCTTTAGATTTATAGTCCCTTTTGTAGTGCCCTTCCTTTCCGCATTTCCAGCACACCACCTTTACAGGTTTTCTTGGAGATTTAGATCTCCCTCTAGATTTAGATCTCCCACTCGATGACTTATTTTTGTTTCTGTTCTAGGACCATCCTCGTACAGACAAGGCATCACCATTCTAGCTCTCCATATTTTTCCGTCTCATCTCCTCTGTTAACAAGGATGAGACTATTTCATCAAACTGCAAGGCAGTTGCATTTCTACTTATTGCAATAACCAGAATATCCCATGAATCTGGTAGAGAACACAACAAACTAATGCACTTATCTTCATCTAAAATTTTGATATCAACAGACGATAACTGACTTACCACAGTATTAAATGCATTTAGATGCTCTGTCACCGAGTCTCCATCTTTCATCCTCAGGTTATACAGCTTTTGCCATAGGAACAGTTTATTCACTAGAGACTTAGATTGGTACAAAGTCCCTAACTTATCCCATAAAGCCTTCGCGTAGCTTCCCCTGATACATTCAGCAATATTGAATCTGAGACACATAATCGTATTGTGCTCTTAGCCTTCTGATCCAACTTCTTCCATTCTTCATCGGACACTCCCATTGGTTTAGTACCTGGATCTACCGCGATCCACTGATCTTTATCCACCAACAGATCCTCCATCTTGATTTTCCATAACTCAAAACTCTAACCATTAAATTTGTTGATCTCTATCTTTCCACTGCTCGCCATCTTATTTCACCACCAGAATCGATCCCACAAATCTCCCACTGAACAGGGTCTACCACAGGCCTGGGCGAAACCCCTCAGCAACAAAGGTGTCCCCTTGAAGCCAAAACATCTCTAATACCAAATGTAGGTTTTAACCCCATATAGAAATTAACTGCATATGAATTCTAAAACACAAAAAATAAACAATGTGAGAGCATAACACATAAAACACATATACATAGAGATTTTCCCCTGGATCCCAAAAACTGGGACTACCAGCTTGATTTTTCATTATTTTCCTTTCAATGTTACAATACATATTTACACATGCCGAAGCATCCAATACCATGGACCGAAAACCATCGCATCCAAAACCATGTGCGAAAATCATGCACAAAACCATAGGTAGGTCCGCGCAAAACCATAGGTAGGACCCCATAGAGTGGGGTTACCTGCACCCCTCAAACCCCCTGTGACTCCCCCCACTATGCAATCGGCACAACGAAGGGGGGGTTCCACCCCCCTTCTAACCCTTCGGTAACTACATGGGCTAGTCGTGGAAAGAATATAACACAACCCAACAAGGAACCCTTTGAAATTAGTTATTGAAACAAAAAAGAAGATATTAGTTTCAATTACAAAGTTAAAAATAATATCCTAGAAAGAAGCATTAGTTTTTAGGGGTTATAGTAAGGCAGGAAATGAGATGTGGAATGAGAAAAAAGAAAGCGAGGAAAAAGAGTGATATATCTATGCAATGTTGTTGCTCCTCACATTTTGGAAAGAAGAAAAGAACAAAGATAATATATATATCTATATATATATATATATATATATATATATACCTTAAATATCCATGAAAATATGTCAATGGGTGAAAGAATATTATAAGTGGAGAAAACACTTTTTTTTTTCTTTGCAACTTTGAAAATTGATTATGTCCCATAGTTGTGCTCAACATTGCCCCGTGTTACTCATTTATGCATACAACTAATCACATACATATAGTATACCAATGAAGGGGGCTCCTTAATATTGGTTTCCCTTAGAGAAATCATAATAGCAATGGTATAGCTCCCACCTCAGTGATTTGTTTAACCTACACATAGTGGCACAATTGAAATTTCCATACTTTTAGGATGTACAATGCTTGAAAACTAATTTTAAGAATGTGTATGATTTTGATTGAGTTATGATTGATATCTAAGAAATTATTATTCACTATTAAGAACAATTGTGTTCAAAGCTAACTTTTCTTATTATAAATTTAATGTATAGTCTTATTATCATTACCCATGAGGTGTAAAACCTAGTTTATGTGGGGTTTAGTCCATGTCATGTCTCAAGTATAAATATCATGGAGAGGAGTTGAAGGTGGGACTCAATTGTGGGGGTTACTCTATCCCAAGGGGCACCCATGCTTGACTCCAACAACCGAAAGTCTAGACTCTATAATTTATGTTTATGTGGATCACAATCGAATCCAAATTGAATGACATATAAGGGAAACAATGTTATAACCAAGTAATCATATTATATATTAAATAATAGAAATATTATACACTAAATAGAATCTAGGAATTGCTTTAATAATAGTTTTAATATTTGCATTTGATAACAACATAAAACATTAACCAAGAAATATACTTGTGCATTTTACTTTGTGTTTAATTTAGATGATATTATGTTTTGCATGTGGGATATACTCCTCTATACATCCAAGCCATATTGAAACATTTATAATAGGATGATCTGCAATAATTATTGTCATACACTTTGCATTTATTATCCCATAAGGCTAGAATATTGCACATGTAAATTAGTATAAATATGGAGTGAGTTAATAATTGGACAAACTCAAAATTTCTAGTAAGGCAAAATTTTGTATTCATTAGCTTTTTTTTTTCAAAATCTTGATGACTTGGGTCATTTTAAAATGGTTTGAAATATTTTAGGGTGTAATTGCATGGTCAAAATTCCCATCAATCAAGTGGAACTATGGCAAGATCATTTTGGAGAGTGGTTTATTATTTATAAGAAGGTTTTGGATTGGTTTCCAAGAGGCCTTTGGAACAAAATTTAATTTTAGTATGACATATCATATTGAGGCATTTGTATTAGTCCTCTCTTTGTTAAGAATTTTGTTATGGTTTTATGACTACTTTGGCCAATATAATCACTTTCCCAAACTATTTTATTGAATTTTTATTTTTTTAAATTTCATGTAATTAATTGCATTGTAGAAGAAAATTGTGAATTTCAGTAGAATTCGTAAATTGTTCTTTTTTATGATATTTGCAAAAGTTCTAGGTAAAATCTATAACATGGTTTTTGATTATGGATGTCCCAAGATGGTGAGTTTCCTACTCACCTAACCTGAAACAACTCCTAGACACCCGATCAACACGTGGTCAACATGAGTACACAGTAGGAAAAATGCAGCATGAATTGCTAAATTCACTGAGATCCAAGTTTTAGAGATTGAATCCATGATTTGAGCACCCAACAAGATTGATTAGATCAGATTTCATCTCTAGAATAGACTGCAATTAATAAAGAATAGGATTTGTAGGCATTTTGTTGAGTTTTTCCTATAAAGGAAAGCAAACTTTTATTGCCAACATATGTTATTATTTTTGAGAACTTGGATTTTGACTTGAGAGTTTTGAATTTGTTTCAAGACTTGTTTTTAGTTATTTTAATCAATTCATGGAGTGTCTTTGAGTTTTCAATCACTAATTCAAGTGTGTTTGTTGAACTATGAAAGGGACCCCGCCACTCAAGATAGTACACTCTTTCATTGTTGTGCATTAATATGGTATATATTTACTTTTTGATGTTGTTTACAGTCATATTTCCCTTTTTTATTTGCTCAAATCATATTTTGTACATTCAAATCAAAAGTTATTCATGAAACTAGTTTCCTAGTCATTGTGTAGATATGTTTAAAAACTAGTTTTAAATCCTTTGTTTATAAGTTCTCTTCTATAATTATACCATGGTTATATTATTTACTGTTTAGTGTTTCCATTTTTTTTTCATTTAGTTATCTCAGTTTATTGTTATTGTAAGCTCACTAGACATTATAAGCCACATATCACTATATTGCATTGGTATATCCTAACAAACATATTCATTCAACATTACATCATTAGAATATATATTTTATTGTAGATTTAAGTGTGTTTATGAGTCTTATTTATCATAGAATACTTGTTTTTTGAAATAAAAAACTAATTAGCAAAGTTGACCAAGGCACTCGGAGTTCATTCACCATCTTTCTCGGTGAGGAAGGCCCCAACATCTTGATAACTTTTCCACTTAGCCTTGAGCTAAAAAACACCATAGTTCCTTGTTTTTCATCTATTACTTTATTTAGATTAGATTAATGGTTTGGGATATGGTGGTTAAAAGGATGAGTAGAATATTATGAGTGACCATCCATTTTCACTCTCACAAATGGAAAAGGTCATAGTGCATTCTCGGCCTTATAACTAGTACTAGGTCAAAATATATTAGATTGACTAAAAGACTACCAGAATGTTCACTTTTCCTTAAGTGGAAAGAAAGGCCCTTGTGCATTAATCAATCCTTTAGATTAAAAACTCCTTTGACCATTTTCATTTCCGAGCATTTGAGTGCAAACTTGGTATCCTAAAGATGATTGCTTCAAGAACTTTGACTTGTGTGAGAAGACTCAGTATATGCCCAATCCAAAGTATTCATAAATCAAGTCATGGTGTTCTACATTTCAAACCTATGTGATTAGATTAGAGTTTTGTTTCAAGCTTCATTAACTTAGTCTTTATTCTTGACTTTTAATTTCAAATTCAACCTAAAAGTGACACGGTTAATCTAATTCAATTCATTACATATTGTAGTGTGCCTCCAAGCGTTAATTTTTGTAACTATGGTCGGTATTCATAATGTATTATGAATTTGTGAAGCATATTTGAAATTATAAAAGTTAAAAGAAAAATTATTTCATGTCAAATCCCATTTGAAATTTCAAAAGACAGAAAATTGAAATTTCGAAATTGGTATTTTTGGCTCCAAATTGATGTCGACTCCTCCTAGTCAAGTCAGCCTTCTCGAATTATCTAGTCAGCGCCATAAGAACAGGTCAGCCTCCTAATATGCTCAGGTCAGCTCTAGCAAGGGACACATCCATTTAGCCAAGGAAAAAACTATATAAATGGCATATTTTCTCTCCCATCAAGCCAAGCAAGTAGCTCGCACATCCTGAGGTATCTTCGTAGGTCTGAGGCAGTATAATATGGATTTCCAAGGCATCACATGGAGATAGCATATGGTATAACTCTGAGGCATGTGAGGGCTAGAACAAGGATAAAACATGTGGCATACAAATGTTATTCTTAAGGCAGAACTAATCTATTCATGTGTAAGAACAAAGGTATTCCTAAGGTGGGATGAAAGGTATTCCAAAGGCAGCTAAAGTTCTCCCTCAGGTCAGCGAAGGGTAGAAAGCAACATTGAATTCTAAAGCAGTAAAGTGGCATGGAAAAAGAATTTTTATGGGCTTCATTGACTTGACTAGGAGGATGTGTCAGAGACCATGTTTGACCTAGTTGTTGACTTAGATTGTCTTTTTTGAATTAAAGAATTCTTTATTGAAAGGGTTGTTGGGTTTTTTCCCATGAGGGTTTTCCCAGGGAAAATTTCTTGTGTTCTTGTGCATTTGTCTCTTTATGATCTCACGATATTAATGGTTGACATATTTTTGTGTAATTATTGAACGATAAAATGTTAATAAGAATGAGAAAATATCAAAAATAATTATCACTTTGAAAGACACCTTAAAAATCAACATGGTATCAGAGCTATGATGAATTCTTAGAAGCCTTAGTTGGATATCTAATGTCGTGTGTGAATTTTGAATCCCTAATCATCAAGATCGATGTCCTGTAAGGAGATGTATTATTTTTGGAGGTCATCTATAGGTCTCAATAAGAGCCTTGATCTGGATTTCAAGGAATGTTCATTAATAAAATCAAAGGTTTGTATAGTTTTTGTCCTCAAATCTCATAGACTGCAGTTTACAAACCTCAGTAATATCAGTAAATTACAGAGGTCTGAGATCCTCCTAATGGACTGCTTCAGAATGTCAAAGTTATAGATTAATAATGGAATAATCCTAATCCTGCATTGAAAATCTCAAGAATCCGATATATAATTATCTTAGGATCGAAGTGTGTCACTAGAGATTCAAATAATCCAAAAATATTAGAGATTGTGATTGGGTCATAATCTCCATATAAGCAAAGAGATCCACCAGAGCAAAGATTTTTGTAATCTACCACAATCTTCATGAAGCCTAAAGTCGTATCATATTTTCTCTATACCTTTGTAAAAGTCAAAGTCTCAAATTCATTCAAAGCAAATCTAATGTTATCTCTATACATAGTGGAAGATTGTGAGACCTAAACAAAGATCCAACCTAATATTCCTTTGAAAAGATCAAACCATATAAATTTGAGAAAATCTATGTTGAACAATGAATAACTCTATGGAAGGATGAAAATACTTTTACGAAGCTTCTTATTCAGCCTATTATGGAAGGTCAAAGTTAAAAAGGAACCCAAAACTTGTCTTCTAAATCAATAATATCATGAAGGGCACTATAGTCAAGAGAAGGATTTAATCCCATGGAAAGTTTGAAAAGTACAATCATCTTAAATTTGTTTTCATGCGAAGAAATTCTATATAAAGAATGATTCTCAAGAAGTGTATAAAATCTCTAAGGTATGTATAAGTTTGTGAACATTGATAAAAATGTTCAAAGAAAAATATCAGATTAGCAAGGTACGAAAGGTTTACTTGATACCTAGAATATAAGGCATGTATTATTTTTCAAAGATTTGACCTTAGATTGTATTGAATATGCTTGTGTAAAAAGGTTGGTGCCAAGTTGATCAGAATAAGCATAATATGTCTAATATCATGTTCTAAAGAACAAAATTATTGAATTAAATACCAAATGTATTGTTTCATAAAGGTGTTTGGTATCCTGAATTCAAAATGAAGTAATGAGAATGTTTGGCATCATGACCTGTGTATAAAGTACTACTAGGTATTGAATGAGAATGCAAAGCCATTTGTTGCCATGGTGTTTTTTTTTAATTTGGATACCCAGTTTTGAAGTCAAAAATTGAAGTGAGGAGAAATATCGTTGTTTTTTATGAAACGGGTTCATCGGACGTGAAAATATCTCTCTTTAAGATTAGATATCAAAGTCACTTTTAGATCTAAGTGTCTTGAACCAAAGTCAATCAATGAATGAAACAATGATGAGTTTCATCAAATTTTAGGGTTTTAACATCTAGGGTTTTTGATCATTTGAGATATAACGTATTAGGATTAGTAAACCCTAGATAATCATTTGTAAACCCTAAGGATTATGTAAAATATAGGGTAGGAAATTTTGGGCACTCCAAATTTTTTGATAACTAGGGATAATAAACCCTAGTAAGCAAAAAGGATTTGGGTTTGCGGACTCTTAATAGTCTAGCGTTTTAGTTAAATACCCTATCTAGACATTTGTAAACCTTAAAGGCTTAGAGAAGTAAGCCTAGGGTTTAAGGGAAAAAACCCTAGGATCAAACATTTTCGTTGAAAGAAGAAACCTTCAGGATGATATCATGATGATGATGTGAGTGAAGCCAATCAAATTGAAATATGGATGCAAGATCAAGAGGGGCTTGGCATGTACTCAAAGATAAGTAGTTTACATATCTTTGATTTAATTATTACTACTACTGTTGTTTTTACTACCAGTAGGTCTCTTTTCCTTAAATTCCTTGCTTGGTTGTGATTGTTCTTCCATGACCCCATGGTGAGGAATGCAAGTAAGCTACCAAGGTTTTTGGCAATAGATGGAAGAACAGAGTGAAGTTTTGACAAAGAGACTCTCTATGATGAGAGATATTGTAATGAATGAGATTTGGACTCACAAGGAGAAAAATTCCTTTATTTTTTGTCAAGACAAAATATATTGGATGGCAAGTAGTACTAGGCTAAGGATCACTACAGCAAAGGGAAATAATTATATCTTTTGTAGAGATCATATTTCTCGATGGAAAAAGTGAACTACCTCAAATAGCGTGAGGTCCATGAAGAAGTCCCACACTTGTAAGTAGAAAGAAGGCTTTGCACAGGCTCCTCAGAGTTGATGCACTCGGATTGATGATTAATCCTACATGATTTGTTGACAGAGGCAGAAAATCTCATATGTCAAAGGGAGTTACATTGACTGGAAATTTTCTCTAGAGGAAGAGGTCTCTCAAGGAACCCTTGCTCAGCTTCAAAGGAAGATGAACCTTTGAATTCAAGATGAAAGATCTTGACAATGTAGTTGATAACATCAATGTCAAAGGGAGAAAATAAATATTGCTAGGACATGATTGGTTTTAGGTAGAACATCCAGATAAGATGATGGATCAAGAAAATGAATTAGATCAGTTCATGGTTGAGCTCAACATGTCTTAAAGTACCAGCATGGTATAGTTGGTCATGGTATAGTCAGTTATGGTTTGAGGGATGTCTCAAACAAAAAATTTCAGTTGCAAGCAAGGAGTGTTGGAAACAGAAAAAGTGTGTATATTGTTGCTGCTTGGGGCTATGATCTCATGGATGAACAGGAAGTAGGTCATTTGTTGCACTCAAGGTCGAGTATGTTGCAATTTGAAAGGCGAGCTATGAAACAGTATAAGTGCATCTTGCAAGATTGATTGATTTGGTGCAGCAGACAGCATGATGATGAGTGAGGGCACCCTGAGATCTAGTATCACTACTTTTGTGCAGAGGAGAACAATAAGGATCAAGTATATCTCCATTGATGAGCAAGTAGTTGATGCTTTGATGAAGTTGTTACGAAGGGACAAGTTCATGTACTTCAGAGACAAGTTGGGTGTCGTGGAGATTACCCCTCTCATTAAGACGGAGTGTTGATATGTCTGTAGTGCAGATGGACATTTTCCTTGTAGGGAGAATGGGTCTGAGAGGCCTAGAGTGCTCAAAAGGTAGGGTTGAGTGAGTGCCTCTCAAAGGAGGACCCTGATCACATGCCAAGAATAGTGGAGTGAGGTCCTAGACCCTGATTACACACCAAAAATGGTGGAGTGAGGTCCTTCAACCTCTAGACCTTGATCATGCACCAGGTAGGGTGGATTTAGGTCTTGGACTCTGACCACACATCGAGTAGCGCGGAGTGAGGTCCTTTCATCATCTAGACCCAATCACCAACAAGGGGAGGTTGAGTGAGGTCTTGGCCCAGAGTGCTCACCAGGAAGGGTGAGTAAGTGTTTGCTAGTTGTATTATCTTAGAATTTTAACCTAGTGAGAGGTCTTAAGATTTGAGGACTGATCATTCAGGTAGATTGAGTCATAGGACCAATCACTTGGCCAGAGTGACTCTTGATATGTTCATTATCCATGGGTTTGGTATCACCCCAAATATGGCCACTAGTAGATGTTGATGGTGATGATGATGTTGATGCATACTAGTTTATGATGAAACCTAGTAGTTGATGATAAAGATGATGTTGATGATGCCATAGATGCAGACAAGGATGATGATGATTTGTTATTACCTTTTCATAGAGAATATTGTCAACGTGAGAAAATCTAGATAGTCATTACGAATACCTCCCTAGTTAAGAGGGAATGTTAATTTTTGTAACTATGGTTAGCCTTCATAATGTATTATGAATTTGTAAAACATATTTGAAATACTAAAAGCCAAAAGAGAATTATTTCATGTCAAGTCCCATTTGGACTTTCAAAAGAAAGAAAATTGAAATTCTGAAATTGGTATTTTTGGCTCCAAACCGATGTTGGCCTCCTCCTAGTCAAGTCGGCCTTCTCGAATGATCTAGTTAGCTCCATAAAAACAAGTTAGCCTCCTAATATGCTACAGTCAGATCTAGCAAGGGACACGTCCATTCGTCCAAGGGAAAAACTATAGAAAGGGACTATTCGCTCTCCCAACAAGACAAGTAAGTAGCTCACATCTCCTGAGGTATATTTGCAGGTCTGAGGTATTTTAAGGCAAATTTTTGCGGTATAAATTTGGTCATTCTTCATAATGTATTATGAATTTGTAAAACATATTTGAAATGCTAAAAGTAAAAATAAAATTATTTCATTTCAAGTCCCATGTGGATTTTCAAAAGAAAGAAAATTGAAACTTTGAAATTGGTATTTTTGGCTCCAAATCGATGTTGGCCTCCTAGTCAAGTTGGCCTTCTTGAATGATCTAGTCAACTCCATAAAAACAAGTTAGCCTCCTAATATGCTATGGTCAGATCTAGCAAGGGACACGTTCATTCGTCCAAGGTAAAAACTATATAAAGGTACTATTCTCTCTCCCAACAAGCCAAGTAAGTAGTGCACATCTCTTGAGGTACATTTGCAAGTCTAACGTAGTATAAGACATATTTCTGGGGTAGCACATGGAGACAGCATATGGTATAACTCTAGGGCATGCGACGGCTAGAACAAGGATAAACTTTGAGGCATGTGAGGGATAGAACAAGGCTAAACTCTGAGGCAAATGAAGGCTATTTTGGAGGTGAAATTTAGCTATTCATGAGGAAGAATGAAGGTGTTCCTATGGCAGGATGAAAGGTATCCTTTAGGTAGTCAAATTTCTCCCTAAGGTTAGCAAAGGGCAGAAAGTAAGGTTGACTTCTGAGTCAGTATATTGGCAGGGACATAGTATGTTTATGGGCTTGATTGACCTAACTAGGAGGATGTGCCAGAGACCAGGTTTGACCTAGTTCTTCACGTAGATGTGTCTCTATTGAATTAAAGAATTCTCTATTGAAAGGGTTGTTGGGTTTTTCTCCATGAATGTTTCCTGAGGGTAAAAAATTTGTGTTCTTTTGCATTTGTTTCTTTATGATCTCACTGTACTAATGGTTGATGTCCTTTTGTGTAATTATTGAATGAGAAAATATCAAAAATAACTATAATTTTGAAAGACACCTTAAAAATCAATAGCAAGTTTACCAACATCATATTAATATGAATATATGTCCCAGTTTATGTCTCTAAATTAGGCTAACATTTTTGGCACCATTGCCAGGGAAGCACATTTTGAGTTAACTAGACCTAGAATTTTTTTAACAAATTACATTTTGTCACAAATATATACATTTAGGATTTAGAGGAGTGGAGGCAATAAGAAGAGAGATAATAACTTGCGCATTCACTTCAGTTGATTATTCGCAAGCCCAAATAATGTTTATATTTTCTTAATTGATTTAGATTTAATTATATTTATTTATGCATAGTCTTAGGGATGAAAAAGGAAGGTATGTTAACCAAACCCCCCAACACTAACCAAACCTCAGTGGTACCTGGAACATCAAAAACCCAAAAAGAGATAGAACACGTTACACCAATTATTGGAAAATTGCTATTGAACAAATTGAATAAAAATTATCTAAAGGAAAAAGGTTGACACTTGTGGAAATACAAGAATTATTAGCACATAAAACTAATAAAAAACAAGTACGACGTGGACCTCCTTCAGTAAAAGTATTAGGAAAAAAAATTTCTCAATCAATACCTGAAGAAATAAGAATTCAAAGAGACGAAAAACTTAAAAGAAGTGAACCAATCCTTCAACTAGTCTTTGAAGACCTTGAATAACCTTAACAACCTGAATTGACTAGTGAACTAGTAGGAGGAGAATTTGATTGGAATGAAGATTTTTCAATCTTGTTTGAAGGAAAAATGGTATATAGAGAATGAAAACAAAAAGAAAAGTAACCAGGGGAAATACATGAACATGAATGACAAGTACTTGAAGCAGAAAGAAAAAGAAAGGAGGAATTTGAAATAATTAAAGAAGAAAGAAACACTAAAACAGAACGTGGAGGAGGAGGATCAACTATAGGAGGAATAATACCTAGAGTTGAAAGAGAATATCAATAATATGAAGTTACTTATAGGTTTCCAATTTTAGATGCACCAACATTTTTGGGAATTGATATAAAAATGAAGAACATTCATCCTTCTGTTCTTATAAGTTTCTATTGTATGCCTATTGAATAGGTTGATGCTTTCTTGTTTGAATTTGATATTTTATGTCATACATATGGGTATATGAATGATGTTGAGAAATAAATAGGGCTACAATTGAAGTGGTTTCTCTTAGACTTGATAACTGCTTGTGATGTTATTTTACTTTTCTTGATTATTATCTTCTTCTTCTCTTATTATTATGTTGTTCTTATCATCAAACAACTACCAAAACATGAAGATAAATAGTACACAAGGACACAAGTTGTAGGTTGCTAGTTAGGGCCAAAATGTCTACTAGAGAGGAAAACCAACAAAAATCTCTTCTCTTCTTATAGATTCTTCAAATGATGAATTCCAAGACCTCTAAACCAAGACCAAGACCCTTCAAAAACCAAGTCAAACCTTTTGGAGGATGTGTTTCTTCTTACCAATTCAAACCAAGTCAAATATATTTCAATTGAATAACTTCGACCCCCAGCTTCAAATTTGTGTCCCTCACTGAAGGTCTAAAATTTTTGGTCCTGCAACAGCTGTTATTTTCGCACATGTGGGATAATTTAGGGTTTCTAAAGATTCCTCCTTCCTTTACTTGGGTTGATTCCTCTTCTAAGACCTGTAGGTGACCAAAATAACTTCTCTTCTACCAATTTTGGCCCTTCCCTTGCAACTTGAAAACTTTTGCCTTGACGTTGTAGAGACCCTAGCCTTCCTTTGCTCGTGTGAGAGAGAGAGAGTGTGTGAAAATTTCAGAAATTTCGACTTCTTTCTTATTTTCCTTCACTTCCTTGATGAGTAAATGAGTGAGTGATCAAATGAGGTCAAATGGTCTCTTATATATAGCCCTTCTAGGTGTACGAATTTCCCTTATTAGGTCGAATTCTTCGTGGCCAAGTTGAATTGGGCTTAGAGGGGTAATTTGACACTTATGACTCAAAAATAATTATTTTGGCATGTTACAAGATGCTTAATGGGGTATTTTACATATGACAATGACTCTTTGACTTCTAGACTCTTATGACAAAACCTAGAAGCACTCAATGGGTGCTTTGACCTAAAATAAATTGACCTTGAGCATGAAACCCATGTTATAAAAAATAATAACAATAATTTTCTTTTCCTTTTACAATATACTAAAATCAGAAGCACATTACATATTATGAAGACCGAACCTAGTTACATATTTCAACACTCCCTCTTAACTAGGGATGTATTCATAATGGTACAAGGACATTCTCATACTAAAGAGATATCATAAGAATAGTTGGATTAGTAAGCCATCTCATAAGCTATCTTCTCAACTTATATCATTGAATCTCATCATATCTACTAGCATTTTCATATAGCAAGGTTTTGACTAACAGCTTCTCTCCACAACATTATAGCAAAATATTGGTGATACAATGACTAATAGACACCATCATCGTTGTCTCTCAAGGAATTTAACAAGGTATTTCCTTTGTTAGGACCATTCCTTTCTTGGATTAACACATCCTCAAGGAATTTCCTCTTCAACTACTCTTACCTATTAGATGCCCTACCTCATCCTCAAAGAGTATCAGAATTCATATGCTTATCCAATCCTCCATTCTTTCTTCATAAAGTGAAGACAAGAATGATGTGTTTATCTCTCCCTCTCAACTAGGGAGGAGATATCAATGAATCCAAACTTGTTTCTCAAGTAACAAGATTCTTATTAGGAAGAGATTTTGTCAAAGTATCATCTACTTGCTCATCGATGGAGATATATTGTAGTTGCACCACCCCATCTTGCACCAATTTTCGTATGTAATGATACTTGTTATTTATGTACTTCGTATTTTCATGGAATATGGAGTCTTCATACAATCTTATGTAACTTGTGTTGTCACAATGTATAACTGTAGGATCCATCGGTCCTTCAAATAAATCAGATAACGCCTTCCTTAACCAGAAAACTTCTCTACTAACTTCACATGTTGTAATGTATTCAGCTTGAGCACTACTTAATGAAATTGATTCTTTCTTTCTACTCATCCATGAGATCATAGAGGATCCCAAGCTAAAACATCCTTTGTTAGTTCTTCTTCCATCTAACTCACTACCTCCCTAATATGAATCAGTATATCCCATTAGTTGGATATTTTTCTTTCCATCATATTTCGGGAAAATATTGTATTGTCCCTCGTAGATATCTCAATATATGTTTGGCTATTATCCAGTGGTAATGTCTAGGCTCCATCTGAAACTGGTTGAGAATATTCATTGTAAAACAAATATCTGGACATGTGTTCACAAGATACATCAAAGAGCCAACCAATTATTTATAACTTGTAGGATCCATAGGGCTTGATTCTGAATTTCTCAACCTCTTCAAATTTGTGACCATGGGAGTTGTCATCGATTTGTTATCCGTCATGCAAAACCTTTGTAGCATATTAATTACATACTTTCCTTGACCTATATATACTTCACCGAACTTTTGCCAAACTTCCAACCCCAAGTAACAGTGGATAAACCCTAGATCCTCCATACCAATTTTGTTCTAAATTGTTTCTTGCATGCTTTTGTACGACTTTCCACAATTGTTATTAGAAGTTCATCCACATATATAAGATTGATCACTAGTTCACCCTTCACTACTTTGATATAAATATTTGGATTTGCAAAACTCTTTGAAAACCCATTCTTTGTAGATATGTATCCATCCTAGCATACCAAGCCCTTGGTGCTTGTTTGAAGCCATAAAGTTCCTTCTTTAACCTCCAGACATCATTTTCTCTATTATGTACTTCAAATCCCAAGTGTTGTTCAATGTATAATTATTCATCAATGGTTCCATTCAAAAAGTTGTATTCACATTCATTTGATGGATTTTCCATCCCATAGTTGTTGCGAAGGAGACCAATGATTTTATAGTTGTGTATCTAGTTGTAGGTGCAAATGTTTCTTCATAATAATTGCCTTCTTGTTGAGAGAAACCCCTAGCCAAAAACCTTGTTTTGTACTTGTAAATGCCTCCATCTGTTGCATGCTTAATCTTATAGAGCGATTTGGAAGTTACAACTAATTTGTCATTCGGCCTAGGAACAATTTCCCAAACTCCATTATTCATTATAGACTAATATTATCCTTTCATGGCATATTTCCATTCTTGATGTTTGACAAATTCTTAAAAAATGGATGGTTATGCTTCAATCTATTTTTAAAAATAGGCTGCATACCCTAAATATATTTTAAGCTTTTTAATTTCCTTGAATGTTCCTTTGGCTGCAACATGTCCTTCTACTTCTTGAAGAGTTGATGTTAACCAGGTTGATATCTTACGAGTTTCAGGGATTATGACATGTCGCACAAGTTCAATGGGACCTTATTCTTCATGATTAGATATAGTATATTGTTCTTTCATTGATCATTCTTCAAATATCGGTAGTTCTTCATCATCAAAATCAATCAGGAGAACTTTAGACTTCTTGTAGGCAATGTTTTCATCAAAAATCACATCTCTACTTACTTCAATCCGACGACCTTCCTTGATGTAGATCCTATAGGCCTTTGATGAGGTATTGTAGCCAATAAATATTCTCTTCATGCTTGTATTATCCAATTTCTTTTGTTTATATTTTGGAATTTGAAAGTAGATAGGGCAGCCAAATATTTGAAGATGATCTACACTAGGTTTTATTTCGGTAAACGCTTCGTCAGGAGTCATGTTGTCAAGTATATTATGAGGACTTTGATTTTGAATATAGACTATTTTTTTGGATGCTTCACCTCACATGAATTGAGGTAAGTCTTGATCATGTAACATAGCTCTAATGCATTCTTCAATTGTACGATTATTCCTTTCTATTACTCCATTTGTTCTGGGTTATATGGAAATATCAACTCCCTCTTAATTTTAGCCTCCTTATAGAAATCTGTGAGTTATTTTGATGTGTATTCCCGTCCGTTTTCATATATTAGCACTTTTATCTTCCTTTATATAATATTATCCACTTGTGCTTTGAATTCTTGAAATTTGTCAAATACTTCATCTTTGGACATAAGTAAATAAATCCAAGTCTTTCTTGAGTGGTCATCAATGAAAGTCACATAGCATATATGACCTCCAAGAGATTTTGTATCCATAGGAAAACAAATATCAGATTGAATGACATCCAAGATTTTCTTATATCTTGAATCACTGCTTCCAAAGGGTTTCTTTACATTTTTACCTAGTGCACATCCCTTGCAAATTCCTTCATGCTCTTCCTTTAGTTCAGGGATGCCATTTACCATAGTGTTTAAGGATGGTAATATTTTGTAATGAAGGTGTCCAAACCTTCTATGCCAAAGTTCACATGGATTGATTTCAAGGTGAACCAAGGCTTGAGAGAGAGGTGTAAGTAATTTGTAGAGCCTTCCCTCATGAATCCTAATTATTTTTGCATTATAAATGTTAGAACCCTTACTCCATATCATAGCTTTTCCATCTACAAATGAAATTATATCCCATTTATCTTCTAAACAAGAAATAGAAAGTAAAATTTTCTTCAAACCAGGGACATATAGTATGATGTCGAGATGTAGGTTTCCTACATCTTATAGCTGCAACATGGTTGTTCCAATTCCTTTGACTGCATAGTACTTTTTGTCTCCAAGCTCAACTGAATGAGAAGATATTCCTTTTGATAAAGTCTTTAGTTGTCCATGTTCCCCTGTCATATGTCTAGACACTCCACTATAAATTAACCATATGTTTTCATCTTCAAAGTACCTGTAAGTGCTAAGAATAATCCTTTGTTCTTTGTAGAGGAGGTATTGGTCATGTCATTCTTGATATTTAATAAGAGATACCAAACTTCTTTGATTCCTTGCTTGAGTGTTGACATCATGGGGAACTGCTTCAGTGAGAGCTTCTTCAAGTATGTAGTGATCTTCATCATTCCCTTTGTCAACCTTAGCTCTAATACCATGTTGAGAAAATAATAAGGCTACAATTGAAGTGATTTCTCTTAGACTTGATAACTTCTTATGATGTTCTTTTACTTTTCTTGATTATTACCTTCTTCTTCTCTTATTATTATGTTGTTCGTATAATCAAACAACTACCAAAACATGAATATCAATAGTACAGCAGGACACAAGATGTAGGTTTCTAGCCAAGACCAAAACCACTCCTGAAGAGGAAAACCCACAAAAATCTATTTTCTTATAGATTCTTCAAATGACAAATTCCAAGACCTTTAGACCAAAACCAAGACCAATACCCTTCCAAGACCAAGTCAAACATTCTAAAGGATGTGTTGTTTCTTACCAAGTAAAACCAAGTCAAATTTCTTCCAATTATATAACTTCAACCCCCAGCTTCAGATTTTTGGCTGTCACTACACGTCTGAAATTTTTGGCCCCTGCAGTAGCTGTCACTTTCACACGTGTGGGAGAGTTTATGGCTTCTAAGGCTTCCTCATTCCTTCGCTTGGGTTTCTTCCTCTTCTAAGAATTGTATGTGACATAATTGAGTTCCCTTCTACCAATTTCTACCCTTCCCTTACAACTTGAAAACTTCAGCCTTGATGTTGCAAAAACCCTAGCCTTCCTTCACACGTGTGAGAAAGGGAGAGTGAAAAAATTAAAAATTTTGATTCCTTCTTCCTTCTATTCCTTTCGCTGCCTTATTTCTTCTTGTACTTCACTTCCTTGATGAGTAAATGAATGAGTGATCAAATGAGGTTGACTGGTCTCTTATATATAGCCTGTAGAGTCTCCAAAATGTATTCAAAATATCATCCACTTTCACCTTTATCACCACAATTTCACTCACATGTCACAACTCCATGACCATATAACATTTCATTAGCCTCCACTTTCATGATTATATGGGTTACCTTTGTGTTTTCCAAAAGTTATTGATTTCTAGTATTATAAGTGAATTAAATGGTTAAAACTTAGAAAAATGGCATATACTTGCTAATACTTAAAAGTGGCTTGAGTTTCATGACTTGTGTAGATCATTTGGAAGCTTCCAAGGCACCTTTATGTGGCCTCCAATGCTCAAATTCGAATTATCTTCAAGATATGGAAGAAGATTTGGATAAAGGTCAAAGAGGATATGTGTCTCATCATTACCTACTTGAGTTGTAACTCTATGAGATTTTCTAGGGATCTAGGGAGAGAATAATGGACCTCCATTAATGAGGTAGCTTCTTATGTTTTTGTATAAATAGGAGAGCCTTCTCCTTTGAAAGGCATGTGTAAAGTTGGAGATACTCAGGTGGAAAGTTAATATTACTTATGAATGGAATTTAGATTTAGCACCATTCTCATGAGTGATGTTCACCATGATTGGTAATGCTTACACTAGGAGCCTCTCAACTTGCCATCTCTCATGCTTTTGGATTGGCCACCTGCAATGTGTGAGATTTATTATTTTTCATATATTAAGATGTAGTACTTTCATAGATTAAGCTTTATTCCTTTCATATCTTTTCCTGTGTGAGAGGTTAAGAGTGATTATCTTTATTTGCTTTCTGCCTAGAAGTTAAGAGCATTTGTTTTTATTTTCTTTCATATATTTTCCTATGTGAGAGGTTAAGAGTGATTGTTTTTATTTGCTTTCTACCTAGAAGTTAAGAGCATTTGTTTTTATTTGCTTTCATATCTTTTTCTGTGTGAGAGGTTAAGAATGATTGTTTTTGCTTTCATTTTTGAAAGAGTGGTGTGCTTTTCAATTCCTGCAAGATTTAAAGATTAATATTTCAATTCTGTGTTGTACTATAATTGTGTAATAACTTATTTTGAATTGAGTGTTGAATTAAAATAGGTGAATTTGGTTTTTCATTATTTGGTTTCGTAGTTAAATTGATCTAAATGGAAAGTTAATTTCTAGCATATATAGTGCACGCACACTTCGCAAGTTTTACGAAACCCCCGAGTTGACAATTAAATGATAGATAATCAATTTGCCTATACATTTTGGCGTCGTTGCCGGGGAAGTGTGCATAAAAACTAGCTTTCAGTCTAGAGTTCATATTTTTCAATTTTTTCCTAGATGCATGATTAAAGCATGTAGATGCATAAATCCTTTAGCTGCAAATCATTTTTATAAAAAATATATAAAAAAACTCGATACTAACCATTTATGGATGAAAGATCTAGAATTTAGATCAAACATTCTTTGGAGCACAAGGACTACATTGAGGAATGGTGTTGAAACGCGATTGTGCCACGACATTCATCCATTCTTCAAGAGATCTTTGCGGTAAATCTAAAGGTTGAAATGATTTCTCATGTCCTCACACACAATCAAGTACATTTTCCAAATTTGGATATGAACATTTTAGATGGTCTAATCTGTAAATGGCTCCATTGGAAATATTCATATACTTTAAAAAATAAATAAAAAAATTTCTTTCAAGTAAATAAAATAGGAAAAATAAAATCAAGCTTGATTGCATTTTTTTTTTAAGTTCTTGATTGCATTTTTTTTAATTTTTAGACTTTAAAATATTTATATTTTTATTTATTTTCTTGCATTTTTTTCATTAACATCACAAATATTTTCAATATAAAATTCATGTTTTGATTTCAAATAATTAAAAAAAAAATAAAAAAAATCATGTTAGATTTTCAATAAAAAAAATAACATAAAAAAATCATGTTTTTGAATAAGGGAAATGTAAATTTTTAATAAAAATTATCAATTCTTTTTTTAAAGAGAATTGAGAAATTGATAATTTCAGCTCTCATGCGACCTGCAAAGAAAAAAAATTGCATTAGCTTAAAAATCAAAAATCCAAAATTCATCATTAAAAATAATGAAAATATATATATATATATATATAGATCTTGCTTTAAATTGGTGCATATCTATTCCCTTTTTGAGGAGCTGCAGAAACAACTAGTTTTTGCAGCCAAACCTGATTTAATTCTAGTGCATCCATCACAATCCAATGCCAACTTTGTTGCCATGGGATAATCCACATGAAGATTTTCTGCTATATTCAAAATGTTCTCGTCATCCTCCGACAACTCCTCCTTGATACCAATCTGCAAGTCCATCTCCATTTCTTTTTCCTTTTCCGACAAAGGTTTCTTCAATGTCGGATACCTCCTCCTCATTCTTCGGTACCCCTTGCACCAAAAAAATAATCGTTCTGGCTGGTTTCGCCTAAGAAAACATTTTCCCCTATCATCCATTGGAGGCAAGATGGCCTCGGCAAGGCAGTCCGAAGGAACCTACGGAAATCTGTGAATGACTCAATCCCTACAGCTTCTTTCGATAGTAAGCTCGGGTGTGAATTGAGAAATACATTGAAGGTGAGAGACTACATTTTGTTGAGAAATGTAGGTTGTTTTCTCTGTATATGTGAAAAACAATTTCATATAAGCCAACGACAGTGGAGACCATGAAGGCAGTTGTTTCTGAACAAGAAGAAATCAAGCGCTCTAAGGTAGCTTTGGAAGAGAAGCTTCTTCACTTGCAGTCAGATTCCTTCATGGCACTGTAAATCATGAGCTATATTTTCACACAATCTCACATACTTGCCACACAGAAAATCGAACCCAGAAATCTCGAGTGCAATACTTGCAGAGGAAATGCGTAACAAACTTAAAAACGTCATTTTTGAAACACGTTTTCTGGTCAAATGAAATCTAATCTCAGAAAAATAAAACGTGGGTTTTTCTCAGAACATGGTCAATTATAGAATCCAGGAAATATTTTAGCAAATTCGTAACTGATTAGGAGATATTTGGGGTTCTCTGGAGCCTTATTTTCCAAATTGCATGAGAAAAAACGCTTTTTAATAAATGCAGAGACAACTGCGGCCATTCAGTTTTCTCCTGCAAACAATCCACCAAGAATATGGTCTCCCTGATCTACAGGAGGTAGATCTACCACATATTTCTCGAGTTCCAGCGATTGTTTGGTTTAGATCCCGAAGTGATTGCAATGGCACAGGATGCTTCGAGGACCAGCAGAAAAAAAAAAAAAAAAAAAAAAAAAAAAAAAAAAAAAAAAAAAAAAAAAATTGAGTGCATAAAAGTTTAATGGTTCTTCTGATAAAGCTCCAAATCTTGAACAAAGTTGTATCTAGATATGCACCCAGGGAAGATCAGAGTCGGCCTCTGCATAAAGAATTATACACCTTGAACCCTAAACACTTCTTTGTTCAGAGTTTTATTGATGTTGTTAATGAGAATGCAGAGGAAATTTTCGAGTATTCTCATGTTCCAGGTCAAGTTGTGCTGCATGTTGGTCGCCATCGTCATGGAGCAAAAGAAATTATTTCTGGTCATAGAATGAATTTGATTCTTTGGTGTAGAAGCGTTGTATTTAGGGAGCTTGAGAAGCACCAATGTGATTTCTTCAGCTGATGTGGAGAATGCCTTCACCAGAAGAAAGAACGCCGCCAATAGCTCTTGGATGCAAGACATCAGGTATTTTTTTTTCAAACATGAGGATTTTTTATACAAGAATTTTATAGCAGATTAGAATCTAAGAGGCATTTCAGGTGACTATTCCTGCAACAGTGAGGAAGAAGGAATTTCAAGATCAATTAGGGCAAAGCATCAGTCTGTTGAGAATGAAACGGTTTTCCTGGAAATTTCATTCTCTTTTTATTAAGTCGTTTTTTTTTTTGTGTTATAATTTTTTTGTTATGTTGTAATTTTTATTTTTAGTTTTAAATGTTATATGATATTTATGTTATATGTTATATTTTTTTGTGTTTTAATGTATAATGTTATGTTTTTTTTAGTATATATTTTAATGTTATGTATGTTATGTTTTAATATGTTATGTTTTAGATTGTACATTTATGTTATAGGATTTTTTTTTATTTTTTATTTTTGTTAAATTTGTTTGTATATATATTTTAGTTTGTAGATATATTTTTCTTGTTATGTTTTTCTTTTATTTACATTTATTTTATTTTATTTTTAGTTTTGTAAATATTTCATTAATTTTTAGATTGTGTGTTTTATTATTATTATTATTTTAAGAAAATTGCCAAGGAAAGTTGTCATAATTTTTTTTTTGATGTGAAATTCATTTAGTGATTAGAGAAAATTGAGAAAAATATTGTTGTGATGGTCCATTCAAACACACCTGTCAAAGCAAGAAATAAAAAAAATAAAAAAATTGTTCTATTTGCTAATTTTTTTGGAAGAAGTATTGATCAATTTGAAGATTAGGTTGGTTATTTGTTCATAATAAAAATGCATAGTTGTGTTTACTTAACTGTATGTTCAATATTTTAGCTACAGAAACTGCACAATTCTGCAGTTGAACCACAATTCTGCAGCTATGTATTTAACTCAATGATCTATTTGTCAACAATGCATTCTAATCAGAAAATCATGATCAGAATTTATTGGTTTTGTCTAATGATGATGTTTTCAAGCATGATGCAGGAAAGAAGAAGAACTATGAAGGCGCTTTATCTGCAAGATCGATTGATGAATTTTTTATTGAGGAAATTGTTTTCTTTTAGAAATTGGATTTATTATCACAATTGTGAAATTTGACTAACCATTTGAAACGAAGACACGTCATGAACCTATTAATTATGCAAATTTTTCATATGTATCAAAAAGAAATTGATCACTTCTCTTTGAACACACTTACGTTTTATTGCAATGTTAGTGCCATGTTTATTTTGAGGTTCCAGGATAATCAGAGAATTGAAGGAGGCCAATTTGTGCACGATTGGTTTTCTACGACCAATTTCAAGAGACATGAACCAATTAAATCTATTTCTATCATCCATAAATGCCATCATTTTTCTTCTCCAAACTCACAAGATATCCAAGCATTTTCACTAAGCATCGCCATCACCATTTTCCTCGGAAAGAGTCGCATGTTTCTTTTACATTTTCCATTCACATTTTCCATAATTTCCTTTCATTAACCCATTAATAGATACATTCAACTCGCTTACATGCTGATTTTTCATTTTGCTTTCCGTTCGCGTGTTTAACCTCTTGTCATTTTCCTTTCCATTAAATAAACTTTGATCTACTGCAAAAATTTTCACTCATAGTCCTTCCAAAATCATCATTTCATACTCGCGTTAGATGATGCAAGATTCATTAAGGCCTTCCTTCTAACAATTCTTGGCCTATCGACATCAGCACATTATCTAGGTTCAAGTCTAGAGTCCTTATTAGTACCTTGAGACTTGTATGCATCAATGACAAGTTCTCTCGCTGACAATCATGGGAATACATCAATGTCCCTTGATCATTGGATCTTGCAAGTGGCTCGACATCAGCTCATCCATTCGCACTTTGCAAGATGTACTTAGGTACGTTGACACTCATTGATATTAATGGCAAGTTTTCCTCGCATTGGTTAATGGCATTCATTAATGGCCGGTAATCCAATGGCTTCTCTTCATGCTCGACAGCAACACATTCATTCGCATGACTAGAATTGTACCATCGGGTTTTGTAGCAGGTGAAGACAATATCATTCAGCATTTTGCAGTAGATACAGCAAATTTAGCAGCAGCAATAAAGAATCCACTTTCACCATCTCATCCACTATTTATGCAACCAAGAGGAAGATGAAATTCTACATTTTATTCAATGATCCAGTAGCAGTTACAACTTCTCTACATATGCATAGTTTGTCCACTTCCTAGGTAAGTAAAGGTATGTTCTTTTCTAGCTTTTAATCGTAAAATTCCTTGAATATTAAAATTATAATTTTTGGAAAATACTTCACCATATTTCCTTTCTCATTTGAAAAAAAATCATAAACACCTTTAGTTGGGCGGAAGGGACATCCATTTATTATCACTTCATTCCATTTCACTTCATTTCATCCTAACATACTCATCCTAATCAATTATGATTGCATTATGGTTCAAAAGTTATGTGATTTGCAAATAAATTTCTAAATGATGAGCATATTATATAGCTGATTTATGCATTCCTAAACATGTTCAATGAATCTTGCAGCAACAAAAAGAAACAAGGTATTGAAACACAAGAACCAATATCAATTAAGATTTGGTTGTCACACAAGAACCAACCAAACATGTCGCAATTTCATGTATGACAAGGAATACTTTGCGAAAAGAAATCAAATTATCAAATGAAAGTTTAAGGACATATGATATAAGCCAAGCTCATTCAAAAGCAAATCATGATTAAGCGATGGAGTAGATTGTATGAGGACATGCAATAACATCAGTTGGGGGAATGTAGAGTCTCCAAAATGTATTCAAAATGGCATCCACTTGCACCTTTATCACCAAAATTTCACTCACATGTCACAACTCCATGACCATATAACCTTTCATTAGCCTCCATTTTCATAATTATATGGGTTACCTTTGTGTTTTCCAAAAGTTAATTATAAGTGAATTAAATGGTTAAAACTTAGAAAAATGACATATACTTGCTAATACTTAAAAGTGGCTTGAGTTTCATGACATGTGTAGGTCATTTGGAAGCTTCCAAGGCACCCTTATGTGGCCTCCAATGCTCAAATTCGAATTATCTTCAAGATATGGAAGAAGATTTGGATAAAGGTCAAAGAGGATATGTGTCTCATCATTACCTATTTGAGTTGTAACTGTATGATATTTTCTAGGGGTCTAGGGAGAGAATAATGGACCTCCATTAATGAGGTAGCTTCTTATGTTTTTGTATAAATAGGAGAGACTTCCTTTGAAAGGCATGTGTAAAATTTGAGATACTCAGGTGGAAAGTTAAAATTACTTATGAATGGAATTTAGATTTAGCACCATGCTCATGAGTGATGTTCAACTTGATTGGTAATGCTTGCACTGGGAGCCTCTCAACTTGCCATGTTTCATGTTTTTGGATTGGCCACCTACAATGTGTGAGGTTTATTGTTTTTCATAGATTAATATTTGTTACTTTCATAGATTAAGATTTATTTCTTTCATATATTTTCCTGTGTGAGAGGTTAAGAGTGATTGTCTTTATTTTCTTTCTGCCTAGAAGTTAAGAGCATTTGTTTTTATTTTCTTTCATATATTTTCCTATGTGAGAGGTAAAGAGTGATTGTTTTTATTTGCTTTCTACCTAGAAGTTAAGAGCATTTGTTTTTATTTGCTTTCATATATTTTCCTGTGTGAGAGGTTAAGAATGATTGTTTTTGCTTTTATTTTTGAAAGAGTGGTGTGCTTCTCAATTCCTACAAGATTTAAAGATTAAGATTTCAATTCCGTGTTGTACTATAATTGTACTATAATTTATTTTGAATTGAGTGTTGAATTAGAATAGGTGAATTTGGTTTTTCATTATTTGGTTTCGTAGTTAGATTGATCTAAATGGAAATTTAATTTCTAGCATATACAGTGTACGCATGCTTCGCAAGTTTTACGAAACCCCCATGTTGACAATTAAGTGATAGGTAATTAATTTGCCTCAACATAGCCCTTCCAGGAGTATGAATTGCCCTAACTAGGCCAACTTCTCCATGGCTAAGTTGACTTGGTCTTGGAGGGGTAATTTGACACTTACGACTCAAAAATAATTATTTTGACAAGTTAAAAGATTCCCAATGGGTCTTTTACATATGGAAATGACTCTTTGACTTCTAAACTCTTATGACAGAACCTAGAAGCACTTAATGGGTGCTTTGACCTAAAATATATTGACCTCGAGCATGAAACCCATGCTAAAAAAAGTAATAACAATAATTTTCTTTTATTTTTACAATATACAAATATCAAGAGTACGTTACATATTATGCAGACCGAACCTAGTTACATATTTGAACAATTATGCTAAAAAACTTCATCTATTCCCTACTACTTTAAAAGAATTTGCATTAAAATCATTTATGGGATTAGGAGAGTCAACAATATTGTATTGGGATGATATGAGAAAACCATTTTTCAAGAAATACCGACCCTATTGTCAATCCGAGAGTGCTAAAAAGGATATTTTCAAAATGAGTCAACGGGGAGTTGAAATCTTAGAGGATTACTTAGAATGATTTACATAGAATTTGCAAAAAACAAAGAAAAATTATTTAAGCCCCGAATTTATACAAACACTCTTCTTAAAAGGAATATGGGATGAATATATAGATGCCCTCAATATTATGGGGGTAGGGTATTTTTTTCAATTACCTTATGATAAAACCATTTAATTGCGTAGGAAATACTCCAGAAAAAGAGGGAAGTCTTGGGACAAAGAGATCCACTTTCAAAAGTAACTAAGTCAGCTTCAGGAGTAACCAATGGAGTTGAACTTAGTAATTTATTAGAAAATTTTAAGGTCGATCTTATAATTACTCTTGGTTCTCAAATTGATACATTAAAATCTAGGAAGAGACAAGAAGAATAAAATGAAGTATATTTTTTCCAAAGTGCGGAAAGAAACATCCTTTACGTGAATATCCTTTGGATAATATTGATGTTTGTGGAATTTGTGCAGAAAAACATTCATTATATAATTGTCTAACAATAGTGAAACTAAAGGAAATTAACAGAAAAGTAAGTGAAGCAGCAAAATCACTTTATTATATTTCACCTATAGGAATACCTTGGTAGCCCGACATATAAATATACCTTCAAATCAAAATCCATAAATTTCCATATTATCAAAATCCTATTCAGAATACATATACTGCTCTTGTGCCATGGCAAGCTTAGTTGCCTTAGTAACCTCCAAACCAACCATATAAACAAGGTTGGCTAGGGAAATCTTATGGAAACCGAACCCCATACCAACAACCTTACCAACAAAAATCTTATCCATCATACTTCCAAACACCTTTCCAACAACAACCACCTTTTCAATAATTCCAACCATCTCAAAATGTTTAACAATAACTTCTAGTGCCATAGATAACCCTACCATGACAACTTTAGTTTCCTTCTAGTCAACCTCATCCTAGACCTACCCAATTACCAACATAGAGAGTGGAAAATCCTAATGTTAAAGTATATAAACATGTATAATATTCAGAAGAAACACTTCCCCATGTATGTAATTGTTTCTATTTATAATATTCACTTAAGGTCAGGAAAGGTATTGCAAAAGGAATCTCCTGTAATTATAGAAGAACAAGAAGAAATTGAGGAAATCAACTAAAAGTACAAAAACTCGCCAGAATCAATCTTTAACTACTAAAGTACCTCCCTTTTCAGAGATATTAGTTGTAGAAAAATCAATGGTTCCTATTGAGCATGATTTCTTAGATCAATTGAAGAATTTATTTGTTAAAATTCCTTTATTGCAAGCTATCAAATAAATTCCAATATATGTTAAAAAAATTAAGGAATATTGTTTCAAATATAAGAAGAGAAAGAAGGATTTAGAGAAAATTCATGTCATTCGTCATTTATCTAACCTAATATCAATGTCAATTGACACTAAAAAGTAAGTGGATCCAAGAATTCCTATGGTTACAATTACAATTGACAATTTGTTAATTCCAAATCCTTTAATTAATTTTGGCATAAAAATCAATATTGTAATGACAATGGATACAATGCAAAGTTTAAACGTACACAATCTTCAACCAACACCTACAATAATTGTAGTTAAGAGATCAAGGATTAAGCCAGAAGGTGTAATATAAGTTTTAATAGTCTCCTTGGATTCTTGGGAATATCTAGTAGAATTTCTAGTTCTACAACCCAATCAAATTTGGGTGGACATCCCCTCATCCTTAGAAGACCATGGTTGGCTACAATCGATGCATCCATCAATTGTAGATCAGGATAAATAACAATCTATAAAGGGAATGAAGTAAGAAAATAATAGTATATACCCCTGCTAAAACTTTGAATGAATTAGAACAATTGTCATGGCTTGAAGAAATAGATTCAGAAGAAGAAATGATTCAACCAATATTTACTATTAATCAAGCTATTGTTCTTTGGGATGCATCAAATGAAAATTTGTTAGATTACTTCATTTCTAATCCTGATATTATAGAACAATTAAGAATAATTCAATATGTTGCAACAAATAATCTTTTATAACAAAATTTAAAACAAAATTGCATAATGAATTCTTTATTATCTTAATTTCAACTAATTTTTCCCATAAATTCAATTGTATATTCAAAATCTAATATTATTGAACTTGAACCAGGAAAAACAATAAATATTACTTCCACACTAGAATCATCTCAAGAAGATTAATTAATTCAAGTGCTAAAGAAGTATTCCAAAGCATTTGCTTGTGATTACACATGTATGCAAGATATTCACCCTAGTACATGCATTCATCATATCTATTTAGAAGAAAATGCTAGACCTATAGGGCAACCTCAATGACAAATGAATCCAATGATGAAAGGGATAGTAAAAGGAAAACTTCAGAAACTACTAAAGGTAGATTTCATATATCTTATCTATGGAAATAAATGGGTTTCTCCCTTAATTGTAGTGCCCAAAAAAATTGGAAAATAGAAAGTATATGTAGATTACAGAGAATTGAGTAAAGCCACACTCAAAGATCACTTTCCATTGTCATTCACAGATCAAGTCCTAGATACTTTAGCTAGGAATAAATATTTTTCTTTTTCATATAGATTTAGTGTTTATAATCAAATAAAGATAGTTGTGGAAGACCAGGACAAAACCACTTTCACATGTCCTTGGGGAACATATGCCTATAAGGTATTACTCTTTGGCCTGTTTAATGCACTACCCGCATTCTAAAGAGTTGTTCTAGCTATCTTTGTTGATATAATACATAAATGTATTGAAGTTTATATGGATGATTTCTCTATATATGGTGATACTTTTGAAGAATCCTTAATCAATCTTGAAAATATTTTTAAAACATGTATAGAAAGTCATTTTTCCCTCATCAATGAAAAATGTTTTATGATACTAATAGAAGGAATTGTTTTGGGACACCATGCTTCTGCTACAGGAATGACTTTAGACCCAAACAAGATTCAAATTATTGTTAATTTACCTAGTCCATAAAATCAATGAAAATCCTAGAGTTTTTTTGGTTGTGCAGGGTATTACCATAGATTCATCAAAATTTTTCGTAAATAGCATTTCTTGTTTAAACTACTTGCCAAAGATATAGATTTTTATTGGAGTGCCAACTGTCAAACTGCTTTTGAAGATATCAAAGAAAATGTATCCACTGCATCATTTTTTAGAGGACCTAATTGGTTCTTACCATTCCATTTCAAATTTCTGCTGATGAAGTGGATATTGTAGTGGGGGGCATCTTTAGGTCAAAAAGAAGATCTTAATGCCTATATTATTTACTTTATTAGTAAAAACTTAAACGTTGTCGAATTGAATTATATGGTCACTGAAAAAGAGATGTTAGTAGTTGTTCCTACAATAAAAAATTAGACATTATATTACAGGTTATGAAGTCTTTATCCACACCAATCATTCACTATTAAATCTTTGATGAATAAACCTATTATTAATGGTAGGATTACACAAGGATTGTTTATTGTTGCAGGAATTCAATATCACTATTATTGATCATCCTAGAAGGGACAACCAAGTGGCGGACTTTCTATCCTGCCTAAAAAACCCTAATGAGATTGTTCTAGTTTTTGATGATTTTTTAGATGAACAATTATTTGTTATATCAATTAAAACATTGTGGTTTTCCAATGTGGCAAATTATTTGTCTTCAGGAAAATTACCACCTCATTTTACTTCAAAGGAGAAAAGGAAAATAATAAAGCAAAGTGCAAGATATAATTAGATTAATCGAAATATTTTCCACATAGTTTCTAATTTTGTTATTAGATGGTGTTAGAGAAGATGAAATATTTGATATTCTTAAAGCTTATCGTGATAGACCTTGTAGTGGGCATTTTGCAAATAAAGGAACAAATTATAAAATCCTTAATAAAGGTTTTTATTGGCCATCATTGTTCAAAAATAAAAGACAATGTGTTCGAAGTTGTGATAGCTATCAAAGGATGGGCCGACCAATAGCATCTGCTGAAATTCCTCTGCAACTACAAGTTCTTCTAGAGCCATTTGAAAAATGGGCTTTATATTTCATTGGACCAATCAACCTTAATTCAAAAGTAAAGAGCAAAATTCTGGTATGTACTAACTATGTTACCCAATGGGTAGAAGTTGAGGCATTAGTAAGAGCTTCTAAGTAGTCAATGGTCAATTTTCTCTTTGAAGACATATTTGTCAAATTTAGAATTCCTAGAGAGATTATCACTAACCAAGGAGCATAGCTTACCTCCAATCTAGTAAAAGAAGTAGTGTAGAAATATAAGATTAAGCACATAAAATCCACTTCTTATCACCTGCAAGCTAATGGACAAGTAGAGTCGACCAATAAGATTTTATAAGCAATCATGACTAAGACAGACCAACTCCATATGAAGGACTGAGAATATAGGATTTTAGAAGATTTGTGGGTATATATAACCACTTGGAAAAGTTTTTTTGGATTTACTCCTTATGAATTAATGTTTGCTACAAAAATTATTCTTCTTATTGAATCCCAAGTCCAAGCATTCATATTATCAGCAGGGTAAGGGTTAGAATTATTTAAATCTCAGAAAGAAAGAATTATGCAATTGAATCAACTTGATGAAACCAAACAAGAAGCATAATAGCATAACATAATCATCCAAAAATAGAGGTCAAAATGGCATGACAAATTCATTAAGAAGAAGGAGTTCAAAGTTGGTGATTGGACTTTGCTCTTCGATTCCAAAGTCAAAGATTTTAAGGAAAAAATTACCACTCATTAGCTAATCCCCTACAAAGTAGAAGAATTTTTTGATAATGGATTAATCGAGATAAATATGATTAATGAGTAAGGAGTCTCATTTGTGGTTAATGGTCACAAATTAAAGCTCTATAAAAAACTAGCCAACCAATATGCAGGTTGTGGGCGTTGACATCAATCCTTCTACCCCTCTTCCATCTAGAAATTTACTTTTCTAATAAAAATCAAAAAGAAGAAAAAATAGATGAAATAATAATAATAATAATAATAAATATTAGTTGTGAAAATTTGGGTTCTTGGCACATCTTAAACTTGAATTTTCATAAAAAAAACCCAAGCAATTAGCTAATGAAAAATCCAAATAAATGATCCATCTAATAATTTTGTTTCAAAAAGTCACAAGTAATCTATAATGATGATTAGAAAAATCTAAGGAGAATACTTGAAAAAAAAATCAAACTCTTATATATATCTTTACTTTCAAAGATTGTGTATATGATGAACATAGAATTTGCATACATCTAGGAATCCTAATCTTGTTCTCCTATAGTTCGTTTATTTTGTAGATGGCATGATCAAAGATGATAAATCCTTTCAAAGCTTCAAAGGAAAAGAGAATTACAATCCATCCAATAAAAAAATATGATCAGCCATTGTATTATATGCTCAATGAAATCACGACCAATGGTGATATCATAGGAAGCATACCACATAATTTTAAAGCACAAAATAAAGTCTTGTTAGAGAAAAACTTTGCTTTAATTAAAGAGTTTGAGAAACTTAGAGTGGAAAATGAACAATTGAAAGAAGAAAATAAAAAACTTCATCAAGAAAGGAAAACATTTAAGACCAAGAAAAAAAAAGCTAAGGACAACCATCAGGGAAATAAGTGACCTGAGAGAAATATAGTCATCTCTATTTCATCAACATCAAAGGGACTTGGAAACAACAAAATAAGCTCTATATCATCATTATTAGAGGAACCTCACAACAACATAACCAACTCCAAATTATTGTTATAAGAGGGACCTGAAATCTTCCCCATATCATTATCATCAGAGAGATCTAATAGCAGCATAACTAGCTTCAAAATATCATCATCAGAGGGACTTGAAATCTACTCCATACCATCATTATCAAAGGGACATGAATCAGTTATATATTCATCATCAAAGGACCTGAATTTAGCTAAATTATCATCATCAAGGACCTATAAAAAAGCTAACTATGCCATCAATAAATTCAAGCAAAAGCAATACACAACTATTTACAAAGGAGGTTTGGTAATTTACTTTACAATACTTGAACTATTACATTAAATTTTTTCAATAAATACCTTCTTCCTAAAAGAAACTTATCACAAAATTTTGATGGTACAAGACCCAAAATTTTGTGCTTAAAAACTTCATAAGACCTTTAAAACCATTTCTCATGAGACCTATATCTTAATTTATATTTCCTCTTGAGAACCTTAGACTATCTTATATCCTATTTTTCCAATCTTATATTACCATTTTCCTACTCTCTTACCATACCTTGCTATTCTTCCTATTTTCCCTATAACCATATGCAATTTTTTCTTATCAATGAGAGAATTATATAAAATTTTAATATGGGGATTTTTAAAAGTATTAAGATCAGCACCAAAAGTGGATTCTCAAAGCACTGAGGTCAGCATAAAGGTTTCAAACAATAGTGATAAGGACGCAACAATTAGTTTAATGATAGCACATGAAAGAGAGGTAATGGATCATCATTATAATTATGGAGAATGAAAGTCATCACATGAATGAAAAGACAAGTTATAATGGTTAATAAGCTGGGTTCTTAATTCTTGACATATCATTCAAACTCATAAGTATTAATTATAAGGCACTTGGATTTCATAAGAAACAAAATAAGTGTATCGACTATGTTTTTTAAATTATAATTACACTATGTTAGTGCACTTTATTTTTGAGAGATATGAAGAAGGAGAAAATTTGATTAAATTTGAGATCAAGGGTATCAAATTAGAGATTCAATCCTTGTTGATCCAAAAGTAGGTATGGTTGTTTGCATGAGTGATTTATAACCCAATTCATATGCAAAGGTTAAGTAAACTAAGCTATGTCCATTTGTTGTCAAAAAGGAAGTATAATTCACCTTTGGACACATAAAGGCCAAGTACAAAGAAGTTATATTGAGACCCTAAGTTTACAGAGCACAAGTTCAATGTAGAAGGGAAAATTCGTGGGGGAAGATACTCAAAATTTAACTACAGAGGAGAAAAAATATAGAGGTAAGTGTTTGTCATTACAAAACCCTCTATTTTAGCTAGAAAATTCATGATAATGAGTTCAAAAGAAACTAGAATGTGTGTAAGACAAAAAGAGTGAAACCTTGGATTTCACATGGAAACATATCAAAGAAGAATTGTGAGCAATAAAAATGTAATTTACAGTAACTCTCTATTGTGAAGACAATCCCTTCTGCAGACAGAAGCGATCTCTCTATTTCTATGAGAGGATATAGAAACAAACTAGACAAACACATTCAGACTTTCCTAGTTCATGTCAAAAAATACAAAGTAAGACAGATGACCTACCTCACTCTGATGCTAAGTGCTCGTTGATGTCGTCCTCAATATTCTCAATTCCAAGTTCAATCATCTTCACACCATCTTGGATGAGTACCTACAAGGAAGATCAAACAAAATAGAAAAAAGCATACATGGCATAATTCATTCTAACAAAACTATATGTTGGATCAAGGAATATCATACTAAATGAATAATGATTTATGCACTTATGGAAAGTAAACACATGATGAATTTATTAATAGAAAATGAGGGAAGCATACAACCATATGATCTTTGATGTTGGAAGACTCCTTTGGATGAGTTTCCAAGTCCAGGCCAAGACCTTCAAGCACTCCTTCTCCTTAGTAAGATGGGCAACATTTAGGCATAGTTTTAGCATAGGAATGCAACCAAGCAATGACCAACCAATTGGGGATAGAAGGGATTTCATTTATAGGAAAGGAGAGGGAGTTAGGGATCCACAAAAGAGGGAAGAAGGTCCACATCTTAAGGGGAAGATCCCTAAAGGTAGGATCAAGGACTCAAAATGGGAGAACTCGACCATATCCTTATTCAACAATATCCAACTTGTTGTTCTCGAGGCTTCTAGTAAGAGAAGCTTCTCCTCCACTTTAGGAAAAAAGGCCAGAAGAGGTTCAGTGTGGGTTTTCCTATCAAAATCCACACTCAAATCACTAGGTCAGTATGCTGCAACAAGCCATCAACACGGGCCAGCAGTAGTGCAAAAAGCATTGATCTTGAAAACTAGGTTTTTAGGCAAACTTCTTCAGAACTCTCTCAGGGAAACTTTTCTTCTCTTCTTCAGGGATGCTTCTATATGTGTTTCATGGTGAATACATTGACAACTTTCATCATTTTTATGCTTCAGGATATGGGACAGGAAGTATGACAAAATATTGTGTAACAGATGCACCCTAAAGCATGAAGGCAGAATAGGGAGGATGGGTGAAATGCTTTACAAGTCAAGGAAAGGGCCCAGAAAACACTTTCAGGAGGCCTGCAAATCGAGCATGATACAATATATCTAAAATATATTATGTAAATATGCCTAATAATATATATATGAATAGGTATCTAACAATACATGAATCCATGGCATGAGTGCAACCATCTGAATAGAAGGGATCATGTGTATGTATCCTTGGCATGGATGCAACCATATGAATAGAAGGGATCATATGTATGGACCAACGACATGGACACAGCCATCCATATAGAAGGAATCATGTGTACAATCATGAATAGCTAATAACTCCACGCAACCTAGATTTATTAGATAAAACCCAGGGTCTTCATCTTTATCTCGATCCAACCAAAGTATGAATCCTACCATGTTAATAGTTGTGTCAGAGTCGAGCATGATAGAAAACCAACTAATTACCGGTCAATGATGTGAACCATTAAAAATCACGAGGGAAACCACCAATAATTACAATGGCTCTCAAGGTACAACAGCACAATCCACGTGTGTGAAATAAGGAAGTTGAAGTCGAACACCCACAGAATCACTTGATCGAAGACCAATGATGTGAACTTATCGTCGAATGCGAAGAACTTGCCATTTAGGCATGCAAGCTCCAAGGTACTAAAAGGGAGTTTCTATATCATCTTCTTGGATAATGAACTGAAGTCGACAGGAAGTGATCTATCGAAGGAGGGCCACAATGTTTCCCACATCATCATCACAAAACAAAATATGGAACAAAGTAGGTAAGAGTGATTCAGGATTGTTGCAGAAATGTTAGACATGGTATAAGGGGTAAAAATGCAAATGGGACTTCTCTTGAACATATCGGCGACACGACTCTAGAGTTTGGTAGCATTTTACTCAATCATAGGATCAGAGGTCATGATGACAATAGGATATAATCAGATGAAAGGAAAATGGATTCCCAAAACCCAGGAAGGAAAGTGATGAAGTGAGGATAACCCAAACTCGACACGAGCGACAGATAAGTGTCATGTTCAAGAGTGGCATGCTGCCTTTATACAAAATATAGGACATGATCACTTTCATTTTTCCCCTCTATTTCTAGCAAGAACCTCATTATTTTTATCTCAAGCTTGAAGAGGATAGCATATGCTTGTCATATAAGTTCATCCTTCAGATGAATCCATCCTAGTAAGTTTTAACGAGCCCTAGGAAGGAGTAATGCATTCTCGTCATGGTGACAATTCCTGTGTCATTTAAGTTTTATGAGTCCGACGGAGGGATAACTTGACATCTTTTTCATGTTTACAGAGTTTGAAAAAGATGCGGAAAAGGAAACTCCAAAGGTCCCTTTTTGTAGATAGTCTCTCGAATCCGAAAAGGTAGAAAACAATATTCAAGAGAACCTTTTAGCCACGTGTGACCAAGGTATTCCTTTTTTGTACAATAGTCTATCTTAGTCTGGAAAAGGGATAAAATTATACTAAGTAGACGGCATTTCATTTACTTTAACGAGTTCGAAAGAACAAGTACTTGGCAATCTTTTCATATTTCGAGAGTCAAAAAAGAGCTAAAAAATGACTCTAGGGGTTCCTTTTTCGTTTATTTTTTACGAGTCTGAAAAAGTGATAAAATAAAACTCGTTAGTTCAGTCAAAATTAATCACTATCACCATTTATCCATGACCTGTCACTACACAAGTGAACACACATTACCCGTTTCAAGAAAAAAATATTAAAATATAAGCAAAAATGTGCCCTAAATGATAAAAATATTTCAAAAAACTTATAAAAACTCAAAAAGTAAAAACACATTTACCATTTCACATTTGGTAATTTGGAGAGCACTTTTTACCCCAATTTTCCCTGATCTTCAGGAAAGGAGTGTAACCAATCCAGGACAGCATTCGACGATCCGTTTGCTGTAGGTAAGACATTTGTCCTTCCTCAACATTTTGATTGTGTTTTTAAGTGTTTTCATCCATAGAGTAGATGGTAAGGAGGGTTGGTAAAAAAATTATGTCGAGGGCGATCAGCGCAAGTTTTACCCATCGAACCCACCCTGCTCACCCTGAGCTCAATTGTGATGTCGCACTGGAAGCGAAGAAAAATTGGGAAACAGTTGCGCTGGCGCAAAGATATGAATTTTTTTTTAAATCCTCCAAGATTAATGATTTTTTCTCAAATTTTCTCCCATAGAAGCTAATAAAATCTTTGTTTATGGATGTTCCATAGGTTATTCACTGAAAAATGGTGATTGAATGGAAGGAAAGAGGGCATGAATGAGAATATCATCAAGTAGCTCAAGATATAAATTTCATAAGGACTCTTCGGGATTGTGGACTGCTTAAATTCTTCCATATCGCTCAGATTAGGACCCAGATTGAGTTACTGCAACATTTGGTTGGATGGTAGGATGTAGATCGCCAACTGTTCATCATAGGAGACCAAGAACTCGAGATAGATATTGCAGATATCTACTTCATTACAAGTTTGTCCAGAAGCGGACAACGGATTCAGCTATTTGGTTCTTGTATTGGGGGAGAGAGTACAAATATGTTGATAGCGAGACATTGCCCAGGCTCTCGAAAAACAAAGAGTGGGAAAATAGACATAAAAACTATCACAAATCTCCCACTGAGAATGATTCTTCATACCATGGCTCAAATAGCTAGAGCTTAAGCTCTACATGAAGTGATGAAATCTCGCTTCTAGTATGCCATAGACTGTCTTAGTCCCATAGTTTTTAACTGGTGTGAAGGGTTGTTGGTCAACATGAAAGACCAACTCACAAAATGCAAGACAAGGAAATTGAAACAATTTGGCTATGGATCTATCTTGGTGACGTTCTTCCTAGAACATGTACCATTATTTAGGTATCAATGGATAGAGGTGGAGGCTCTAGGGCCCAGGGATCCACGACTGTTGAGGTGGGGTGAGTTGATGCCTCGCCATGGAGGTGGTCAGCAGATGTCTTTTCCCCCAACATTATTTGTAAGGCTACAACAACATCTTATCATGGTGGATGATTGGGTGTACACCAGTACAAATTTCCGAAGAGATCCTGACCTCCCACTTCCACCTGGCACACAGTGGACTAATGTAGGTAAAAAACTATTTTTTAAGTTTTTCAAGTTTTTTGATGTTTTTGTTTTATGTGAACTGATATTTGAGACTTATGATTTTTGCAGATGTTGGACTAGAGAGACCTCCAGGGGTTTCTCTGATAGCTAGGAGGGTGGCTCGAAAGATCGAGGAAGCACCCTATGAGGAGGGATTTGATCCGATAGTAGAGGTGGAACGCAACCTGGAAGCCTTGACAAGAGGCATTCCAAAGTATGTGTCTATTGATGAGGTGCCACTGCGGTATCAGAGGCATACCGTAGGAGTGTCATCTAGACTACGTTGGTTGTTGAACCGAGTTATCAGAGTTGTTTCATGCTACCATGAGCACCATGTCGACAAATAGCCATATTTCTAGTTTTCATTTTCTGCACTTATGTAGGCTCGAGAAGCCATGTTTCTCAGAACATAAATTTTAATATTTTGGTGTAACAGAGATTTTGCAAACTCTCTCTCTCTCTCTCTCTCTCTCTCTCTCTCTCTCTCTCTCTCTATATATATATATATATATATATATATATATATATATATATAGATAGAGAGAGAGAGATATATATATGCATGTTTTACCTGTTATATCTATTGTTCCTACTATGTGATGGTTTTCTTTTTATATGCGTCGCAAATGTTTATCTAATACATGATTTTCCAATGTGTTTGTTAATGTATTTATATGTCTCAGAATATGTTGATAGGTAATGTAATCAAAACGTCTTTCCAAGAGACGAACACGTAAATACATCCTTAAAATATCAGGGTTTTTTACGGAATAATGCATGTTTAACTGTAATACAATGAGTTGTGATTCAAGTTTAACAACTAACACCCTAATACCAGGAGCAATAGCTTCCGACAATAATTCGACAGCTGCACTATATTCAGAGATATTGTTAGCTATACAACCTAAACATATGCCTTGTAAACTCACTAACTCACCATTGGGAGCATAGAGTGCCCATGCAGCAGAAGAGAGATTTTGTGTACTACGGCAAGCACCATCAGCGAAACTGATATGAGGAAGAAACTTTGTCAACATCTACAAACCAAGTGGAACACGCGGTAAGCAGGAAAAATGTTTTCGCAAAAATGCAAACATTCACACCAAAAGACAACACACTAATGAAACACACACTAATGTACAAGGTATCTATGCAAAATCTAGGCATAGTATTTCTTGGGGTGGAGCTCATTACGAGGCTCGGACAACTGATTGTCATCATAGTCAACTAACTTGTATGCACCCTTTTGTAATACATGTTTAACAATATAGGGTCCATGCCACATAGGTTCAAATTTCCCAGATCATAATTTGTCATTAGCCTGATCATATAACAGGACTAAGTCACCTTATGCATATGCACGAGGGGTCACAGTTTTGTCATACTAAATTTTAACTCATTTTTTCTAAGTCTCAATTACTAATTCATAAATTCAACAAGTCTCATCAAGATGTTCTAAATAAAGTAATTTTTCTTCCTCAGGTGAAGTACCAAGGAGTAATTCAACAGCTAGTTTTAACGATGGGATCTTGCATTAGATAGGTAGGGTGGCTTCCAAACCATAAACCAATTGAAAAGGTGTGAATAAGGTTGTCGTTTTGGCAGTGGTTCGATATGCCCATAATTCCAAAAAAAGCATGAGGTTCCAGTTCTTTTTGTACATCCCAATTGTTCATTGAAGCATTGTGACCAAAACTTTGTTAACAGCTTCAACTTGGCCATTGACCTGTGGGGAGTAAGGAGTTGAGATATCGTGAAGTAAGCCAAACTAAGCAGTGAGTTATGTCATCATGTGATTTTGGAAATGGGAGCCATGGTTGATGACTATGGCTTGTGGTACACCAAATCGAGCTATGACATGATGACATGGTTGAATAGGAACAAATCCGCAATTTCCTCGTCAGCATTGTAGGTAGGCATCGCCTCAGCCCATTTTGTAAAATAATAAACATCTATGATGATGTATCCATGCCCCCTGGTCGAGTGAGGGTTACAAGTCATAAAATCAATGCCCCATTTGGTAGATGGGCCAACAGTGATAACTGGGTGTAAAGGAGCAGCTCGAGCTCGTTGTTTCCGGTTGTAAATCTGGCAAGCATGACATTTTTGAACTGCAAGAATGCAATCTTTGAAAATAGAGGGCCACAAATAACCAGCATGAAAGATATTTTGAGTGGTAGCATATCCTGACATATAACTACCACAGGCTCCAAAGTGGTATTCATTCAAATCTTTCTCAACTTTATCATGTGTCAGACATCGTCGAAGTACTGAATCTATGCCAAGTCAGTATAAGGTATCTCCAATAATGTGATAGGGTTGGGACTGGTACCAGATTCAGCGTCACTCGGAGTGAGATAACTTTGATCGAAAGGTCTATGTTTGGAGATATATGATGATATCTCCATACCACGGATCGTGGGTGCTATTAAGGAAGACAGATTCATCAGGAATCATCTCATCAGATTTAGCAGTTGTCTTTGCAGAGGGAAAGTCACAAATTAAATCAACAAAAACAAGTGATTTCTTCACTCATCCTTGGTGAACTCTAAGTCGAACTCCTACAGGATGACAATCCATTTGGATTATTTTCCCCCAAGAAACTAACGATACAGAATATAGGTCATGGGGTTGCAATCGGATATCACTACAATTTTGCATAAGAGAATATAGTGACGAAAATGTTGGATAGCATGAACTGTTGCAAATGCCAACTTTTCTACATGAGAATATCAAGTCTTAGCATCAAAAAGGTTATGACTCACGTAATATATAACATGCTCATTTTAGTCATCATCATCCTGAACCAACACCATACCAATGGTATTGTCAGCGACGACCAAGTACAGGAGATAATCGCAATGATAATTCGGAGGATGCAATAAAGGTGCAATAATGAGTGTGGATTTTAAAGAATCAAATGACTTCTAATAAATTTCATCCCAAATGAATGGTACTCCTTTCTTTAGAAGGTGAGTAAAACCCTTGGCAAGCTCGGCATAATTAGGGATGAAACGATGAAGAAAGTTTGCCTTTCCCTGCAAACTCTGGAGTTGATGTAAGGAATATGGAGGTGGAAAATTGACAATGGCCTCCACCTTGAGAGGAAAAATGTGGATTCCTTCTTTGGAGACTATGAATCCTAAGAGATGACATGATTCGATGCAAAAGACACACTTATGAGGATTCAATCGAATATTGTAATGTCAATAGTGAAGAAAAATCACCTGAAGGTGAGCTGGATGGTCTTGACGTTTAAGCGAGTGTGCAGGTAAATCATCAAGGTATGGCTGAACGATATTTTTAATATCATGGAAGGAATAAGACATGGCTTGTTGGAAGGTTGCACTAGCATTTTTCATGCCAAAAGGAAGCTTTGTGTAGGTGAAAGTCCCCCAAGGACAAATAAAGGTAGTCATGTGTTAATCGGAAGGAAGGATATTAACCTAATTATATCCAGAGAATCCATCCATGAAGGAGAAAATTTCACTCTCGACACATTCATCGATAATCTCGTCAATGAAAGGAGTAGGGTAATTTTCCTTCAGACATGCTTGATTCATATCTCGATAATCAACACATACTCATATGGTTCCCTATTTCTTAGTTACCCAAACGATGTTGGAGACACAATCTATCAGTAGGATAGGATAAATAAAGCCATATTTTAGAAGTTTTTCAACTTCTCCCTTAATGGAAGCTCCCTTCCTTGGGTGCACCGAACGAAGACGTTTTCACACAGGTTTCACGTCTGGATAGGTGGGGATCTCATGAACCACAATACTAGGATCAATGTCAAGCATCTCTTCATAAGACTAGGCGAAGACATCACGAAATTCTTTGAACAGGGTTGTATAAATCTTAATCTTGTCAAGAGAATAAGTAGCCCCTATGTGAATCTTTTCGACAATCCCAGGTTTAACTGAGATTTCGATGGTTATGGTTGCCGAAATGTTCCCTAAATTACCTTCAGACAACACTTCATGAACCAAGATAGGATTCTAAAATGGAGTAGTCATTTCAGGAGAAAGTAAAGTACCTAGACAAGTAGGAATTGACCCAGGGCTAGGAAGAAAAGAAGAACAATGATGAATATCATTCCAGGGGAATTCTTCTAGAGACATGACTTCAGCAATGCTTTCTTCAGTCAGGAACATCTCATTCAAAGGATCTTCGGAATCAAAAGAACCAAGCCAAGGAGTTTGTATATGCAAGTCTAGGGAAAATCTCAATCGATCATGAGTTGTAGATTCATCTACAAAAGCCAAAAGGATAGTTTGATAAGCTTGCCCAACTGGACTAAGCGACATGGTGTCACCAAAATCATCGATCTGGTCTAGACTAGGAACGATCCATGGGTCATAATTAGATGAGATCATGTTAATTGAGGCAACGTTGGAATTGTTGGATTTGTCAAGGCTTACAAATGACCCAATACTTCACTCACCATATTGGCCTCCAGTACCAACCAAAATTCCTAGTGATTTCCCCAAATTTGAAGGTAAATCTAGAGAAGACCCCCAAGCACACATTATGACTTACAACCTATGGTGTTCCACTAACTCTTGGATCAATGATTCTATCTGATTACGTCTTTTCCAGTGCACTCTAACGGGCGCTGCCACCAAATGGTACATTGAACTCCCTCGTGATGCTTTTCAAGACTTCAATACTTTAGCCATGGCTTTCCTCACCCACTTTCACTTGCATGTCCAATATGAAACTGGAACCCATCTCCTAACATCTTTGCAACAGATGACTTCTACTCACATCTCTGATCATATCCATGAATGGAGGCATAGGCGTCATCTTATCAAATTCGATATCTCATCTAATGTCTTGACTTAATGGTTCACTAAATCATTCATCCCTCCTATTGCTAAAGACATAGCCATGGGTGGCTATGTGACTGAGGAACAAGCCATCACTCGTGCCCAGTATTTGGATTTGGTTTATTCGTAATATGGCACATTATATGAACTCTTACCTAGTTCCCAGCGACCTTTGACTGGCCCTGCCTCTTCCAAACACACATATTCACCACCTATCGATGGCATTATTAGATCTATGGCTCAACGGTCTAGTAGTACTTTGGATACTTCTTCGAAACCAAAATCTACTCTGGCCACTCCAACTTCCACTATTGTTGATAATCCTAATAATCCTGGTAAGGTCTCCAAGGTAAATGTTGTCCAGTCTACTACAACAAATAAATCCTCAAAAGGGAAGAAGAAGGGTAAAGGAAAACTAAACAAGATACCCCTAAAAAAGATTCCCAAAAACCGTCAGATGATGACACACCCAAACTAAAACCTAAATATCCTTTCCTTATTTGTGATGAATATCATTACACTAAGGATTTCCCCCAATGTGTCGAAGTAATTTGTCTTCTGAAAGGAACTCACATTATACCTTATACTGACTTGGATTAGATTCAGTCCTTCGACGATGTCTGGCACATGAGGAAGCTGAAAAAGCTTTGAATGACTACCACTTTGGAGCATGTGGCAGTCATATGTCAGGATATGCTATTGCTCAAAAGATCTTTCGCGCTGGTTATTTTTGGCCCTCTATTTTCAAATATTGCATTCTTGCAATCCAAAAATGTCATGCTTGCCATATTTAAAACCAAAAACAGCGATCTCCACCTGCTCCTTTACACCCAATCTTCACCATTGGCCCATTTTCCAAATGGAGCATTGATTTTACGACTTGTAACCCTCACTCAGCCGGGGGGCATGGATACATCATCATAGTTGTTGATTATTTTACAAAATGGGTCAAGGTGATGCCTACCTACAATGTTGATGGTGAAATTGTGGCTTTGATTTTATTCAACCCTGTCATAGCTTGGTTTGGTGTACCGAAAGCCATAGTCACCGACCATGGCTCCCATTTTCGAAATCACATGATGATAGAACTCACTGCTTAGTTGGGCTTACATCACGATATCTCAACTCCTTACTACCCACAGGCCAATGGCCAAGTTGAAGTTGTTAACAAAGTTTTGGTCACAATGCTTCAGTGAACCATTGGGATGCACAAAAAGAACTAGCACCTCATGCTTTTTCCGGAAATGGGAGCCATGGTCAGTGACTATGGCTTACGGTACACCAAACCAAGATATGACATGGTTGAATAAAAACAAAGTCGCAATTTCACTATTATCGTTGTAGGTAGGCACCGCCTCGGCCCTTTTTGTAAAATAATCAACAACTACGATGATGTATCCATGCCCCCCGGCTGAGTGAGGGTTACAAGTAATAAAATCAATGCCCCATTTAACAAATGGGCCAATGGTGATAACTGGGTGTAAAGGAGCAGGTGGGGATCGTTGTTTCCGGTGTAAATCTGGCAAGCATGACATTTTTGGATTGCAAGAATGCAATATTTGAAAATAGAGGGCCAAAAATAACCAGCGCGAAGGATCTTTTGAGCGGTAGCATATCCTAACATATGACCACCATAGGCTCCAGAGTGGCATTCATTCAAAGCTTTCTCAGCTTCCTCATGTGTCAGACATTGTCAAAGGACTGAATCTATGCCAAGTTGGTATAAGGTATCCTAATAATGCAATAGGGTTGGGACTGGGACTAGAGATACCTCCATTTTGTTGTGAATACAATCCCTTCTGGAGATAGAAGCGATCTCTCTAGTCCTATGAGAGGATATAGCAACAAACTACAAAAACATGTGCAGACTTCCCTAGTTCATGTCAAAAAATACAAAGTAGGCCAGATGACCTACCTCACTCTAATGTTAAGCGCCCGTTGATGTCGTCCTCGATCTTCTCGCTTCCAAGTTCAATCCTCTTTACACCGTTGTGGATGAGTATCTACAAGGAAGATCAAACAAAAGAGACAAAATCATACATGGCATAATTCATTCTAACATAAACTATATGACGGATGAAGGAATATCATACTAAATGAATAATGATGTATACACTTATGGAAAGTAAACACATGATGTATTTATTAATAGAAAATGAGGGAATCATACAACCATATGATCCTTGATGTTGGAATCCTCCTTTGGATGAGTTTCCAAGTCCAAGCCAAGACCTTCAAGCACTCCTTCTCCTTAGTAATATGGGCATCATTTAGGCATAGTTTCAGCATAGGAATGCAACCAAGAAATGACCAACCAGTTGGGGATAGAAGGGATTTCATTTATAGGAAAGGAGAGGGAGTTAGGGATCCACAAAAGAGGGAAGAAAGTCCACATATTAAGGGGAAGATCCCTAAAGGTATGATCAAGGACTCAAAATGGGAGAACTTGACCATATCCTTATTCAATAATATCCAGCTCACCGTTCTCGAGGCTTCTAGTAAGAGAAGCTTCTCCTCCACTTTAGGAAAAACTGCCATAAGATTTTAAGCATGGGTTTTCCTATAAAAAGCCACACTGGAAGCACTAGTTTAGTATGTTGCAATAAGCCATCAGCATGGGCCAGCAGTGATGCAAAAAGTGTTGATCTTGAAAACTAGGCTTGTAGGCAAACTTCTTCAAAACTCTCTTAGGGAAACTTTTCTTCTCTTCTTCAAGGATGCTTCTGTATGTGTTTCATGGTGAATACACTGGAAACTTTCATCATTTTGACGCTTCAGGATACGGTACGAGAAGTGTTACAACATACTATGTAACACTCTCCTAATAAACTACACTTTAAAAAATTGATTGAGAAATGTGCTTGAGAAACAACTACACTTAATTTATCCAAAAATTGATGTGTGCCTAATTATGTTCATTTGGGAAACGAATCTGCTTCCTCAGTAATTTATTTGCTTCCTCGACAATTGAAATTGAGAATTTGAGTAAAAAAAAATTGCATTCTAAAATTAGAAAGTTGAAATACTCAAAATTTTGTTTTTTTCACTAAAATTATATTTTTACAAAAAAAATCAAATTGTCTAAAGAAATCAATTTATCTCTATGTATAAAAAAAAAATTGATTCACTTATTCTAACAATGGCTCAGGTATATAGAGACAGTAGTTGATATTCTTGTCAAAAATATTGAAAACCTTGTGTATATCACTTAGCAAATTCAGTAGTTTGGCCACAGGTTTGGTTGAAGAAAATTATTTTATCACTTGGAAGGATTTTTATGTTGAATGTTGAAATTTTTAATTGTCCTTTCAATATTTCAAAACCCAAATTTACCACAGGATCGGTGAATGTGTGCACATGGAGGCAAAAGAGAAGAATTTTGTTTATTAATCAACTTTCAGAAGTTATCCAAGGATATTTAAAGGATTAGTGTCTCAAGCTTCCAAAACTTATTTTCCCTAAAAATCTAATTGTTTTGACAATAAAAATAGGGCATTAGTTATAGCTCAGACAAAGCCTTAAAGAAACTCAAAATTAATGTTGACATTGGTATGTTTAATGATTCAAAATACAGTTATGTTGACTATTTGATTACCATATTATACATATAAAATGGTTTATGGGTAATTTGACACAGATTGAAAAAGCTTGACTATAGATTTAGATAAAATTTGATACAACAATGGTAAACCCATAGAGAGATAGTGATACACAGAACTGTTATACAAAGAATCAAAATGACTAGTAAAATTGAGCCTTTTGGTCTTGAAATTAACAAGTATCATCCTAATACTATTAAGACACTAGAGGAAAGGAATTGGATTGATTTTCTTCTCAACTTCAAGGATTATAGTAGGAATTTTTCTAAGGCATTTGCCTTATCTTTTGATGGAAATTATGCCCAGTGGGATACCTTACCATCCATTGTCTGAATATGTATTAAGTCATATTACAAGGCTACCACAAGAAGGATAAAATGGTTTAATATGAAACATCTACAAGTGAAGTCATGGACCTATTTCGTCAACAGGTCAATGACACATCTACACTGGAAGAGATACATGCCCAACACTTGGTTAAGGCATCCATGGGATGAGGGAACTTTAATAATACAAAGGTATATAATATGTGATGGTAGATTGGGTCTCATCTACCTCAATCACATTAGAATATTGTAGCATTTGAGGGGAGAAAGCGCCTTTAATTTTCCATATTATTTACTTAAGAGTCTCACTAAAATGTCCAATATAGCACAAATATCCTCTCTTTGTTAAGAATTTTGCTATGTTTTCATGACTTCTTTGGCCTTAGGAATACCTCCCATAGTCATTTTTTACAACATTTTTCTCCTACCTTGCCAATATAATCACTTTCCTAAGGTATTTTTTATTGAATTTTTAATTTTTGAAATTTTATGTAATTAATTACACTGCAAAAGAAAATTGTAGATCTTAGTATAATTCACAAATTGTCATTTGTTATGATATTTACAGTAGTTATGCATAAAATATAGAATATTGGTTTTATCGTGGATGTCCCAAGATGGTGAGTTTCCTATTGTCCAACCTGAAACAGCTCTGAGACACCTAGTCAACGTAGGTACTCTAGTAGGAAAAACACATCACAAGTTTCCAAATTCTACAAATCTGATTTTTAGAGGTTGAGTCCATGATTCGAGCACCCAAAAAAGTCAATTGGATTAGATTTCATCTCTAGAATAGGTTGTAATTAATAAAATAATAGGATTTCGGGCATTTTGTTAAGTTTTTGCCTATAAAAGCAAGCAAAGTTTTCTTGCCAAAATATGCCATTATTTTCGAGACCTTGGATTTCGAATTGAGATCTTATGTTTTAAGTCATTTTAATCAATTCATGGAGTCCCTTTGAGTTTTCAATTACTGATTTGAGTTAAGTGTGATTTCTGAGCTATGGAAGGCCCCCCACCACTCAAGCTAGTACACTCTTTCTTTGTTGTGTGTTAATCTAGTATATATTTACCTTTTTATGTTGTTTATTATTGTATTTCTCTTGTTTGTATTCTTAGATTACATTTTTTACATTCAAATACGAAGTTGTTCATGAAACTAGTTTCCTAGTCATTATGTAGATATGTTTAAAAGCCAATTTCAAATCCTATGTTTATAAGTGTTATTTTCTTATTATACCATGGTTATATTATTTAATTTTATTTTTTTCAATGTTGTTTTTATTAGTTATATCGACTCATTCTTAGTGTGATCTCACTAGACATTATAAGCCATGCATCACATTGCATTGGTATATCCCAGCAGCCATATTCATTCAACATTACATCATTAGAATATATATTTTGCTATAGATTTAAGTGTGCTTTTGAGTCTAATTTATCATAAAATAGTTGTTGTTTGAAAGAACAATATAATTGGAAAATTTTACTAAGGCACCGAGAGCTCCATTCACCATCATTCTCGGTGAAGAAGACCCTAACTTCTTGATAACTTTTCCACTTAGCCTTAAGCTAACAAACACCATAGTTCTTTGCTTTTCATCTACTTCTTTCCTTAGATTGGATTAATGGTTTGGGACATACTAGTTAAAAGGATGAGTAGAAGACTATGGGTGAAAACCCATTTTCCCTCTCACAAATGGGAAAGGTCGTAGTGCATTCTCGGCCTCTTAACTGGTACGAGGTCAAAATCTATTAGAATGATGAAAAGACTACCAGTGTGTCTGCTTTTCTTTAATGGCAAGAATGGCCCCAATCCATTAAGCAATCCTTTGGATTAAAATCCCATTTAACCATTGTCATTTCCAAGCATTTGAATGAAAAATTTTGATATCTTGAACATATTTACATAGAGAACTTTGACTTGTGTGAAAAGTAGTAGTATATGCCTAGTCTGGAGTATTCATAAATCAAGTCATTGTGTTTTACATTCAAGCCTAAGTGATTAGATTAGAGTTTTGTTTCATGCTTCCCTAAATTAGTGTTTACTTTTGACTTTTAATTTCAAATTCAACCTAAAAGTTGTAGTTAATCTAATTTAACTCATTACATATTGTATTGTGCTTCCAATTTTACAAACACTAGATTGGTATGAATATTATGTGATAGTTTAGGTCTCTAAATTAGCCTAAGAATATGTATGAATAGAAATAATTAATCAAATATTGGAGTATATGTTGCATATGCATATAATGGACGGGTAGAATCCTTGGGAAAATTATTTACCTTTCATGGAATTTGCATATAATAATAGTTATTATATTTCAATAAATATGGAATCTTTCAAGTTATTGATGGACCCAAAATTTCAACCTTGAATTTAAAGTTCCTTTTTTATCTTCATAGATGGGTGCGACCACCCCATCTTCCTCTTCACTATTGGGGAGAGGATTTATTAATAAGTATTGGAAATACACTTGGTATATATATTGATAAATTAGATTAGAAGGCATGAATGTTTGCATCTGAAAGGATATGTTTGTAGGTGTACCTAGAAAAGACATTTCTAGAGGCTATTCTTCTCTCCTTAGATAACTGGAAGCATGTTTAGAAACTAGTTTATGTGAAGCTACAATTCAAATGTTATTCATGTCATAAATATGGTTAGTTTGGCAATGATTGCAAGAAGAAATAACCCCCAAGCACTAACAAAAATTGATAAAGATGAGAAATGGAAATGGTGAAGAAACAATTTGAGTCAAATCTAAGAGAAACAACTAGCTAAACAACCACTTCGACCTCAAAGAAACCTATCACGACAATCTTTATTTAGATAATCCCCTCTAGGCCACATGTATCAACATCATTGACATCTAAGAGTGTAGTCATAGTAAGATCCAACATCCCAACCTCAAATATAGCCATTATAACAAATAGATTTGAAGTTTTATCTTGGTTAGAAGTAGTGATATTGCTAGAAGCACATAAGTGTGACTTAATCTAGTTCTCACCCCCCATGAATTATAGTAATCTATTTTCTATAAAACTACAACGGAAATTCCTATAGCACAAGAGGAAGATATTATTTGTAATAGGAAAAATTAAATAAACTATATTATAGGTAAAAGTAACCCAAAAGTTAGTGGGGTCATGAAAAGGAAGAAAAATCAAGAAAAAATAGATGAACAAGACAACAAAGGTGAATGACCCAACAACAAAAAGATAGTAGGAAGCTAGCAAAAGATAAACGGTAGGAAGTTGCAAACATGGAAAATTTGTTGGGTATTCAAACCATTAAAAAATATTTCTAGGAGTACGGATTGAATCTTATTATGTGAAGAACATATATCTCGAGTACCTCTGGATCTTTTACAAGGTAGAAACCAACAAACAAATTATTAAATAATAATAGTGGTCTCTTAGAATACAGAGGCTTAGGTAGTAGATTTAAACAAGATACTCTTTGAGATTTAATAAGAGTTACAAAACCATATATGGTCCTTATCTAGGAGACAAAGCTAGAGGATAAATAAATGTTAGTTATTGGCAAGAAGCATTGAAAATAGTGTTGGAGTTGCAATCAGTGCTAAAGGAGTATTAAAAGGAATATGCATTCTCTAGGACTCCTCCCAACTTATTTTAGAATTTTCCTAACAAAATCAACGCTAGATATGACTCACCTTACTCATTAAAATTTGTGTTTATCATTTCATCTATTTAAGATTTATATGCCAATTCCTTATTAGAAAATGTAGATTTTTAGTTATCCTTGCAAGCACTTAAAGATGTAGAAATCACTAGGAATAGTATAATGACTAGAGATTTCAATGCAATTTTCAAAAAAGAAAAATGAGGAGGTAGTATTGTGAGAGATTCATTTTGAGAAGGGGCGGAAGATATTATTGCAAATTGATACTTGGGGAATTTCAATCCAAGAAAAGGGAAATATTCTTGGAGTAACAAGAGGATTGGCCCTTGCCACATAGCAGCCAAATTAGATTGCTTTCTCATTCATAGAGATTGTCTTCTATAGGATTATCCCATCACCTTCAAGATCATTCCCTCTAATGCCTCAAATCATAATTCCATTTCTCTTTAGTTTGGGAAGCATCAAAATCTGGGGGGCATTTCTTTAAATTTTTCTCCTATATAGATCCAAAACACCGATGTGATAAAAGAGATCTTTGAATCTTGGAGAAATTCATTATTTGGTTCCCCATCATTTTCTTTTGAGACAACTTCGAGCTTTCAAACTTGCTCTAAAGGAATTGTTCAAGGGCTCATATATTTCCATAATCTAAGAAATTTTATGTCCTCAAGATCAACTTGGAGCTCTTCGAAAGGAAAAAAATGGAGAAAGCAGATGTCACAAAACACAATCTATTGCAGGAGGGAGATCTATAGAGAAAAATACGCAGAGCTTATCATAATGGGTGAGAGGAATGGAAACAGAAAATCTATGAGTGCATGATGAAGAAGAAAAATACATATTTATTTCAAAAGCAAGCCAAATTAAGAAGACATAAAAGTATAATCAAAGACATAAACCTTAAGGATGGTCTATGGTTGATTGATATTTGATAATTAATATAGAGGAGGAAGAAGTAGAGCTAGCTTATGTTCAAAATGATCAGTCGTATCCCACCTATGGAGACCACAACACACCCTAAAATTTTTGGTACCACTTCCTTTTTATTCTTTTTCAAATCTTCTCTTTATGAAACTCTTCCCGATTTAAGCATGATAAAAAATTTACTTTGAATACTTGTTTTAAGTAGTTTATTTCTCAACAAGTCCTTTTTCATTATTACTATTTTGATTGCAAATCTCCCCCATATATACTTATCTATTAAAGAAGCATATGCACTTTTATATCTTAAACTTGAAATTATTCTCTAGAAAAGCTTCTTAGAGTTATCCTTTGTTTTGTTCAGAGAAAAAAGTTAAACTTCAACTCCTCCAAAAGTTAAAGTTTTAGTAGAGGAGAAGTTAGGAGTGTGCTCCATTGAATGAAAAGTGAAAAGCATGCTTCTTGATTAGAGGAAGAGAAGCACTTTGGTTAAAATCAATAGTTTGAAATTAACTCCATGAAAGTACCAAGTGTTCACTACTTAAAAAAAATCACACTAAATAAAGTGCACCGAGGCCATCCTTGAACTTTCTCTAGAATTCATATTTGACTTTCTCTTCCACTTATCATTACTAACATTATATTTTTCTCAAATTTTCTAGTTTCAGAGGAATAGAAGTTTTGATTCATGGTTGCTTAAAATTTTGCATGCAAACTATTAATAATGGTGTCACTTTGCAATGAATTTTTTTCCCATTAGGCAGCTAGAATTTCTTGTATAGAATTAATGAAATTTCATAAACTAAATATTTTTCAATCTATAGATCAAATAACTCATTATTGTTGGAATTTGAATTTAACTTATTTAAACAATTTATACGCATTGTTCATATTCAAAGGAGAGATTGTTTACCAAGTGTCGTGGTACCCTAACAAACTACAATGGTTGGTGCATTCAATATTCCTGAGGTGGAGAGAATAACAATCTCTCGAGGATTGTATATTCTTGTAGCGCAGTAAGATCAACTCTTTGTTGAGATTTTCTTATAATTTCCAACCAATACAGGTAAGCATCATTATAACTCCTTTATATTATTGATATTAATGAATATTAGTGTGATGGTCAAAATTAAACATGAGTTTCATTTTGTGTTTTATTATGAAAGTTATTTTCTACTAGCAATAAATAGTTAAATAAGTAGGTTTTTCTCAAAGTAGGATTTTATGTAGATAATTCATTTTGATCACAGATAAAATGGCTCTTACGGGATCCACCACTAGAACTCTAAAATAGTCTCTAAAAGGGAAAAATTTAGTTGTTGAAATTTCCCAAATTGTAGAGCTAACTAAACAATACACAACTCTACTTAAGCTATAAAAACTTGATATTGAGCCAATGAAACCCATATTCAAGAATATTGAGGCCCTTGTAAGTTCTTAGACATCTTTTCCATGATGAGGTTATATTCATAGGAAGTTTAGAGAAGAAGATTATCCAAATGAACTTCCCGAAGTGATCCTACTATAAGAAATATTCGTGACTTTGTAATCTCAAACATTAAAAGATCTCAAACTACACATTATTTCTACTAGAGCCCCTATGATGCCATGTTTTGAAGCTATAGAATGGATCATAAAGCATATGATGTAGAGAACATGACAATTATTAATCATGAAGGAAGGTGCATTGCTTCCTTCCAACCTTATAAATTATAGAAGTACTGTAGACTACATCAAATAGAGAAATTCATGCTTACTAGTTTTGTAGAGTAATTTCACTAGGATAACGATATCAAGAAAAGTGTAGTAGGATGGTGGGTAAAATATGAGAGATTATTTACTAAAAGTGATGGTGTATATATAATGACCAGTTTGAGAGACCCCTACATATGTGCAATGGCCTTAATGTACACTTTATATGGTTAAGATAATTGTAATCATTTCAAAGATGCTTGGGTACTGGTTGTACATATTGTCATTATAATTGGTGTGATTTTCAAATGGGTAGCCATCTTATCTATGCTTTGAAAAGAGTTATCGAGGGAGAAAAGAAGTCAGCTACTGAAATTCTTGTTTCCACTTTATGTGTGGTTTCTTATATTTTACATATTGTTTGCGCAAGTAATCATTTCCTAGATTTAAATTAGAGTTGGATCATAGCTCATGGTCCAATCCATGTATATTATCAAGTGTATAAATATGGTGTTGATTCGAAACTTCTCATGAAATTTATTAAATCACAAGACTCGAAGCTACTCCACTGATATGCAGAATTTAATTCACAATATAGAACACAAATTAGAGACATGCAAAAGGAAACATCACACATGCACATAGATTTATCTAGGGGAAGCAACTGCTCAAAACCCCTTCATATATGTATTGCATTAACCAGAGAATAAATATGAATACATATGCTTGCTCAAGCCTAAGCACAACCTGCAAGTGTATAGCTTATCCCTCTTCTTGATTGACTAACTCAGAGCCAACACTTAGCCAATTTTCAAGCCCTTCAAGCTCCTATTTCCTTGCGTTGTTCCTTGAGGAAATTAGCCTCTATTATTTAGGAAATTCCCTCTATTTAATTGTGCAATTCATCTAGGTCCCTCCTCTGACTACATGCACCACCTGTACACTTGGGAATAGCATACAACTGATAGTACATTGCCTTGGAATCTCCTTCTCAAATGGGGAACTTGAATTCTATGCCTGCAGCAATTATTTTTGGGTTGATTGATCAGTTAACTGGTTGATCACTGAGTTTGGTTGAAGTTTCACTTACACAACTTGACCTCCACTAGTTCTTCTGATAGTTAGAACTAGTTTAACTAACAATAATTCAATTTAACTAAAATAGATTGTTACAAATTAGAAGTCAATCATGTTGAACTGAACTCAAGCTTCGCCAACTTGAATTAACTAAGCTAACTGAGTGAAAAGTTCCATGTCACCTCTTTTAACTACCTCCAAGATTTCTACTAAAATAGAAATTTGAATTTTCTCTAGTTTGACCAAGGCAAAGTCAAACTCAGATTTTCTTATTGCATTTTCAATACTCCCTCTCAGCAAGAAATGGATTATCAACCACCCCTATCCTGCACATCTGGAAATTGAACTTCCCTCTTGACAAGGCCTTCGTCAAAATATCAACATCTTGTTCCTTTGTTGGAATGTACTGCAACAACATTATCCACCTCTGCACACAATCTTGTAAATGGTGATATCAGATATCTATATGCTTGGATCGATCGTGAAAAATAGGATTTTCAAAGAGCTTGATGCAACTCTGATTATCACAGTAAATCATAGTTGGATCCATCATCTGACCAAACAATCCAACAAGTATCTTTCTCATGCAGATCACCTCACATGTTGCTTGACTTGCAGCCATGTATTTTGCTTCTATCGAGCTGAGTGCCACAGATCTTTTCTTCCTACTATACCAAGAAACTCAACACTAAAAATTCCACCTGATGTAATCTTCCGGTCTGATAGGCTCCCCACTCAAACTGCATATGTGAAGCAACATAGCTTCATTCACTCTATCTGTCTATACCAAAGTCCAAACTAGGTAGTTCCTCTGAGGTACCGTAGAACATGCTTAGCTTCCCTCCAAAATAGTTTGGTTGGCCTAACCATAGCTTGGCTCAGTTGGTTGACTGCATAGCACATATCTAGTCATGTGTTCACAAGATAAATTATTGAACCCACCAACTGTCAGTAAACAATAACATCCACTTCCTCACCTGAAGTGGCATCCTTCTTCCTCCATTTGGTTAGAAGATGTGTATCCATGGGTTTGCATATGTCCATGTGGAACCTCTAAAGTATCTCGTTAGAATACTTTCCCTGAGAGACAAACAGTTCCCCATCACCTTGCCATACTTCCAATCCGAGGAAGTAGTGCATGAGACCCATGTCCTTCATTTCAAACTCTCTTGCAAGGTCCTCCTTACAAGATCTGATCAGTTTCTCATCACCAGTCAAAATCAAATCATCAACATATAAGACAATAATCAACAATTTACCTTCTACCAAAATATGATATAATTTTTCATCTGCTTCACTTTTGGTGAAGCCCAAACCAATGAGATAGTTATTGATCCTATTGTACCAAGCACGAGGTGCTTGCTTGAGACCGTATAATGCTCACTTGAGTTTTCACACATGCGACTCTCGATCAAAAGTCTCAAATCTTTCTGGTTTCTCAATATACACCTCCTCCTCAATAAATCCATTGAGGAATGTTGTTTCCACATCCATCTGGTGGATCTTCCACCCCATCTGTGCAGTCAGAGCAAGAATTGATTTTATGGATGAGTACCTTGCTACAAGAGCAAAGGTCTCCTCATAGTCAATACCCTCAACCTGAGAGTACCCCTTGGCCACAAATTTGGCCTCGTAATTTTCTATGTTTCCATCTACTGCATGCTTCACCTTGCAGATCCATCTCGAACCCACAACTGATTTGTTTGTTGTTCTTGGGACCACTTCCCAAACACTGTTGTTTACAATGGATTCATACTCCTCCACCATCAGGTTTCTCTACTGCTTACTCAAAAGAGGATGGCTCAGTATCTACAAGCTCAATAATTAGAGCTATGTAGCCAGTGTACCGATCTGGTGACCTTCTTTGCCTATGCTAATTTGAGGGAGCACCCACATTCTCCCTTGTATCCTGCAAAAGTCTCTCAGATTCCCGGGTCCTCTTCCTTCCTTCTCTAGATGGTTCTGCTTGAGTGGTTGTCTCCACTCTCTGCTCCCAAACTTGTGCCTACTTTGCAACTTCTTGAGGTTCCTCCTTTGGATCTAAAATCTCCTCCTCTGGTGGGATTTGAAGCTCCCTCTCAAGGGAGCACCACATGACTTTGTCTTCATCAAATTTTACATCCCTTCTCACAAATATCATTATGAGGGATGGAAAGTACATATGGTAGTTGTGGGGAGTTTCTGTGTAACCCACAAACAACCCCAATTCTATTGTCGACTCTAGCTTCTTCCTTGATTCTTTAGATACATGGTAGTAAACAGAGGCTCCAAATATCCTGAAGTGAGACACATCCAGCTTCCTCCTAAGAAAGCCTCCTCTGATGTAATCGTGCCAAGAATTCGATGAGGACTCTTTTTCTGCAAATAGACTGTTGTGTTGCATGCTTCATCCTACAAGTGCAGAGGAAGGCTTTAGTCATGCAACATCGTCCTTACTGCTCCCATAATGTTATGGTTCTTCCTCTCAGCCACTCCATTCTGTTTTGGTTTGTGGGGTGTTGTGAACTCTCATCGAATGCATTCTTTTGCACATAAAAATTTTAACTCATTCGATGTGTGCTCACCTCCATTATCACTCCTGCGAGCCTTCACCTTCTTGCTCGTTTCTTTCTCAACCAATGATTTGAATTCTACGAACTTGGATAATGTCTTGTCTTTATTCCACATGAAGAAGATCTAGCACTTCAGTGAGAAGTCATCAATAAAAATGACAAAATATTTGTGCCTGACAGTGGAGACTATCGAGAAAGGTCCACAAACATCAGAGTGGATCCTTTCAAGCACTGCATGTGCTCTTTTGTCTCAATAATGGAAAGTGGATTTTGTGTACTTCCCCAGGGTATACCCTTTGCATGTATCATGCTTCTCTAGTGCTCCTTTATGGAGGCCTATGGTTAATGCTACATGATCTTCAAGGCGCCATGATGAAAATAGCCAATTCTTATATGCCAAATGTCACCAACATCACGACTCTACACCTTCTTTGCCTTTGTGCTCAATGAAACACAATCCTCCACATCTAGCTTGTATAATTTCTTCACACGAACCCTGATCTGCTTCACCTGTCCTATGGCTATGTGTCTCAAGGATTTCTTTCCTTTGCCGAAGATCACATCATAACCACGGTCTTCCAAAAATGCAATAGATATGATATTTTTCTTTAGACCTGGGACAAATATCACATCCTTGAGTCTGAGAGGGGAGCCCGACGCCCTGTAAAAGGTGACTATACCAATCTCGGTCACGTTGTACCTTACATCATCTCCCATTTCAATGTCCATATAGATATCTTTCTCCTCCAAATCACTGAAAAATTATGTGTTCCCCATCATATGGAACGAGGCACTGTTGTCCAAGTACCACATGCTCCTCGTCACTATGTTGACCATGCATGCAATGAGAGTAAAGTCAAGCTCGAACTGTGAATCCAAAGCTTCACCTATTGATCCTCTTGAGGTCTTATTGCTTGTCTTCTTGTGTGGACACTTCGTGGACCCATAGTGCTCGAATTCATGACAGTAAAAGCATTTGATTATGGGCAAGTCTTTCTTCCTGCCCCCTTGACTAGATTCTACTTTGGATTGGGATTTCTTCCCTTTCCCTTTCTTTTCCTTTCCATCCAAGGCACAGTTTTCTTCATCCTCGCCCTTTGATGAAGTCTCGTCTCTGGTATTCTGCCTTATTTCCTCCTATACGATATTAGACCATAGGCGTTCCCAATTTGGTAGTTTCTCCCTCCCATTCATCGAATATTGGTAGTTGTGCCAGCTCTTGGGAATGCCTAGAAGTGATAGGCTTACCAAATCATCTTTTGCTACAGTAACACCAACTTGACCAAGTTCAACACAACATTGTCTGAACTTGCTCAGGTACTACGGTATGGTCTCCTTCTTCTGCATCTTGATATTTGAAATTTTATCCTTGAGCGCCAGCTTCCTGTGGTCACTACTATGGAACAAATCTATCATTGATTTCCATATTTCATACGGAGTCTCTTTCCCATGGAGATTTGAGACATTGTGGTCTCGTACTCCCTCCAATATGATTTTCCTCGCCTTGGCTACACACTTCTTCCATTCTTCTAGATCCTGAGTATCAGATGTTGTTGGTTTCAGGATATCATTATCGATGAATTCCTTCAATCCATTATCTTTTAGCACTACCTCCATGCATTCCTTCCAAGCAACATAATTTGATCTGCCCTCAAGGGCATACTCGACTCTTAGTCCATAGAAATTCATCCTTCTAGCTCTCAAGTATTGATCCTGCAAATCTGATCCTCTGGCAATAACAACTTCGAAATCTCTACTCTACTATGAATCTTGCTTCAATACCATGTAGAAATTATGGTGTAGATTCGAAACTACTCATGGAATTTCCTAAATCACAAGACTTGAAGCTACTCTACTGATATGCAGAAGTTAATTCACAATCTCGAACATAAATCACAAACATGCAAAATGAAACATCACACATGCACAGAAATTTATCCAGGGGAAAACAACAGCTCAAAACCCCTTCCTATCTGTAATGCATTAATTAGAGAATAGAGATGAGTACATATTCTTGCTCGAAATTGAGCACAACCTGCAAGTGTATAGTCTGTCCCTCTACCAAACTGACTGACTCTCTCCAAAACTTAGCCAATTTTCAAGCCCTCCAAGCTCCTATTTCCTTGCGTTGTTCCTTGAGGAAATTAGCCCCATTCCTTAGGACCCTCTATTGAATTGTGCAATTCCTTTAGGTCCTTCCTCTGACTGCATGCACCACATGTACACATGGGAATAGTCTACAACTCATAGTACGCTACCTTGGAATATCCATCTCAACTGGGTAACTCGAATTATCTACATGCAAGAATTATTTTGGGTTGATTGATCAGTTAACTGGTTGATCACTAAGTATGGTTGAAGTTCCACTTACACAACTTGAACTCCACTAGTTCTTCTAATAGTTAGAACTAGTTTAACTGACAATAACTCATTTAACTAAAATAGATTGCTACAAATTAGCAATCAATCATGTTGAACTCAACTCAAGCTTCCCCAACTGAAATTAACTGAGTTAACTGAGTGACAAGTTCCATGTCACCTCAGTTAATTTCCTCCAAGATTTCTGCTAAAATAGAAATTCGAATTTTCTCTAGTTTAACTAAGGCAAAGTCAAACTGATATTTTCTTGCTGCATTTTCAACATCAAGGGTTATGGAAAATTTGATTTTTTGCAAGGAATTACCAAGCTTAAGTGAAGAATCCATGATATTTCTAAGAAGCATAGGTAATTGGTATATAAAAGAAAACCATTTACTTACTTGAGAATTTATGGAGTAACTACTCTACACATTTGTTACCTAAGTATTTTCCAAATATATTAGTGGTTGAATATATAGCATATCAAACTATTTCCAATGGCTTTAATGCTTCTTTGGCAAATTGTTCAAGAAAGAAAACTTCCATCCCATACAATATGTGTATTGGCCATTATGGGATAAATAATTTCTAGGCAAGAAGCCAATGCTATGCTTAGATATAGATTACCATAGGGAAAATTCAAGAGTTATGATCTTGGAAGGCTTGCTTTAGAACACAATATTATGTTTTTGTCTCTTGGCCATATGCATATGAAGAGTTGTATAAGGAGATACCTTATGAAAATGAAACATCATAAAAAGAGGTGCAAGAAAGATTAAAACCTAAGAATTCAACTCCTTCACAAGATACTAACTAAAAGGAACAAATTATGAAAGATGTGGAAATGATTAAATAAAAAACTTCCTCTAAATGCATCCCTTCTCTTGTAGATATGATTGCCAATTGGTTAGTGAATGTGTGGTTCTTACTACAACAAGAGATGCAGGAATTATGGTAGTTTACCAAGAAATATTTCTTATTATTCCTAATTTTAGTGATGCATTCTTAAACTAGCATTATTTAAATTCAGTAGAAAAGAGACTCATTAGAGAGTTTACGTAGTGAATGCGTCAAGAGTAATCATCTTACCATCTTTGTTTCCATTCTATTCAAAAATTGCTTTCTGTATGACCTAAAATAATATATTATAAATTACTCAATTCTTTTGACATTTCTCGATACCATTGCCAAAAATGTTAGGGGATTTTATATGTCTAAATCATGTTACATTTTATGTCAAACTAGAGCCTGTAAACTTGTGAAAGATGAACACAGTATGTGTAGAATTATATTATTGGTACTATGTTCTTATCTAGAATGTTTAATGCTTATCCTACTTATGAAATCAGTTATTGTATGAAAGAAATGGAATGAAATACAAATTCATCATTGAATTTTATCTTTATATATAAATAAGTGTTGTAAATGAGGTTGTAGTTAAGCATTCAATCTTTGAGATCTAAGCCTTCTATAACAATACTCCATTTGATATATTTCATAATACAATTCAATGAAACTAACTATGGAAATGAAGCACACCACACTTGATCAATCAAAAGCAAACATAACCATTCCTAGCAATGATTATGTACTAGAGCATCGATCATGCTATTGGGAACTTTTTGTCACTAAGTTGTTTGTTAGGATGATTTAAGCACTTCTTATTTCCATGAATCGTAGCATAAATTAAAAATAATCTAACTTGCAAAAGGAAAAGTTTGTTCATGAAATCAAATTATAGAATTAAATAAAACCATATAAAATGAAATAACAGACCACCATGATCTATTTGGAGTAATCTCATTCTCCCAAAAACAAGGCAACAAACTACCCAATAAATCATAAACTAAATCAAAACATATTACATCTAAAACTAGAGAATGACAATCTATATGAAAAGAAATATCAAGAAGTTTTAATTTCTTATATCGTAATATAGATGTATGTTGCAAGAGTCACCCCTTTTGGAATGGGGAAGGCCCTCTTATTTATATAAAAACTTGCTTTAAAACCAATAATAAATTTAGATCCACAAATCTCTCATGTAGTTACAACTAATTACTAAAAATTAGCAAGTCAACAATATTTCCAAGATATTTGTTACCAACTCATAACTAATCTCATGAAAATATCCAACATTAGTTCCATATCCAATATAATTCATTAATTATGCCAAATCCATGGCAAAGATTCAATAGTTGAAGACGAAATTTGAATTTGGCTATAAGGATTTGGAGAAAAAAATGGTAAAAATTGCATTATTATTGGATATACTTGTTGTTATAGTTACCAACAAACTATCCCACTTTTGAAAGATAGATAAATGGGAATAAATTATTTTTCTAGTATTTAATTATAAATTCACTTAAAATACTAAAATAAATGCATAAGAAAATATCTTGAACCTAATCCCACGTAAAGCATTAAAATGGAACAAAACAAAGTCATGAGAAGGTGCACATAGATTTAAATAAAGGGAAAGAGTGTGAAAATATGCTAAAAAAGATAAAAGATGGAAATTTTATGACTCAACAAAGTGTATGTATTTTATTTGGGTTGTCTTTAGTGTTCTCTGGACTTTTCGATGCCAGAATCTGGCGGAAAAATTTGAGGTGAAATCTTGATTTGTGTTTTTTAAATTGGTTTTTTCACTGTATATATAGATTAAACACCCTGAAACCCCTAAAGCACTTAGATTGTGTAGGAGTTACTCATCAAGCTTATGATTTCAAAAAATTCCTGTCAAATTTTAAAAAAATTAGACCGAAAAAACTTACCAAAAAATCTTTAAAAACAACTCTATTTTACTTTTATAGTATGATACCACCTTTGCACGCCATATAACTTTAGTCCCCAATGTTAGACTTTAAAATTGGTGTCGGTGTTTTAAGTTCTGCTTGCAAACCATTTTAAATAAACTCCAAAATCATTTTTGGATGTACATCATGGTCATGACATTCACACGATTATTGGAATTTTAATTTCTCCTTTCCATAAATTATAACCATATTCTACACCTCAATTTTATAATGTGATAAAAACTATGATTAATATTAATGGGATAGACTCTTTAATAACGTGATAAAGTTGGTTACGGGATTCTGGATATTATTTTTTTTTTTTAATATGAAGGGGTTTGAAATGGAGAGTTTTTATACTATAGCCTCATGGAATAGTATAAGGGCACATTTTTTAATGTCTATATTTATTATGGAAATTATGATTATGTATTAAGGTAGGATAATGTGGTTTAGGTATATTGGAAAAAGATTTATAATTATTAGTTAATCTATCTATATTTATTAGGGAAATTATGTATTAAGGTAGGATAATGTGGTTTAGGTATATTTGAAAAAAGATTTATAGTTATTAGTTAACCTGAGGTGATGTTGTTGATATTTCAAGAGAAAAAAATATAAATTGGTCAGAAAGGTGGACAAAGCATGATAACTTGAAAGATGATTGATGAAATAGAATATTAATTGTGTAAATTAGAGGATGAACAAGAGTGAAGTTGATCAATGAGCCACGATATCTTTCATTGTCAAAAACTTGCAACACATATGACTTGGCATTTTATAATGTCTTCACTTCGATCCACTCATTACTATGAAATTTAAGTTGATGCATTTGAAGTTACAACCAACCCCATTGACATAATTAGTAAAATGACTTGCACTATTAACCAAAATAAAGATTATAGTTGAGCATACTCTCAACCTTAGAAAGTCATGGAGTGTCCAACAAATCACACCATACGTTGTAAATTACCTTTCATGTATGGGTTGTGAAATGTCATACATTTGAATGACATTCTATTGGAGTAACATCTCCTATATCAATGATTCTAAATAAACATCCTTGTCTCTAACTCGATGCCTTCCAGGCACAATAAGAGAGAACATTAAATGCTCTTTCCCCACAGCCATCCAAGGAGGGACGTTAAAATTTATTAGGAGAATAGGCTAAATTGTATAAATTCTAGATTAGAAATAGAGTGGATTCACTTCATCCATCGCTAAGCCAATCTTATACTTCATCACTCATGTATAAATCTTTGAAGACATGTATTTCGATGTGCTTCATTGCCTAAAAATCTACAAGAATGTGAAACATGCCATGTCCACTCCTATTTTTTTGCATGATGATCCATATATTAGCCAAATATTTATGACAAAACATTTGTTGCAATCTTAGAATTGTAGGCAAGTGGCATAATACATTTTATGAAGCAATTTTCCCTTTACACTAGGGCAATAATGACTTGTTTTTCAGTTTAAACAACTAGACTCATCTTTATTTATCCCTTTGTATCAAATATTATCCTTAAACATGAAAAATATACTCTATAATTTTCTAACATCTTTACATGTACTAAGAAACATTTTGCTCATTAGCAACAATTTATCCTTCACCAAAGTAATCCAAAGTAACACTAACAACTAACCAATAATTAACAATCTAAGGTGACAAGATTAAAGAACTCATAACAAACTATATATGCATATAATACACATCACATTTTATACCCTAACAAAGACCTAAAGTTAATGTTTGACCATACATATGTTGATTTCTAAATATAAAGCATTAGAACAACAATCAAGTTAGAGCACTTTACATTATTAGCCTCTATAAAAAGGGTTATTTGTGCAATGCATGCTAAATTATCTAGTTCAATGAAATGATGTATCCTACCTCCATCCATATTTCCTTGATGTAACCAACAATTTAAATGTATTCCCTCTCAAAATCTCAATGTAACATGTGGTTGACAATGTGTCTATCGCATATGATCCCATCTCCACTATTCATATGCACATTGTCCGCTTGGTGTTGTTCATTTCTATCAATGCCACTTGATCTCTCAATATTAAACACAACAACAACAAAAAGTAGGAAGTGGATATTGAAAAGGAGGTGCATTCAAAAATTTGTTATGTTCTTCCTAGGAGACAACTTGCCTAGATGCTAGTTTCTCTCTCCAATTAGTAGTGCAATGAAATGGAATAGATGTAGTAGTAATATCTTCATCATCCGTGCCTCATCCTAAAAATACACAATAATGGTATTAGTCTGATCACTTCTATTATCATCATTGTAAAAATAAATACCATTTGAACAAACTTACAATAATAACTAATTTTTTAATATGTCATTTAATATTTCAACGATAAAAACTGTCAATATAAACTCTTAAAGTTGAAAATGTATACAATATCATTTTGTTTCCTTCTTCTATCTGATTTGGACCTCTAAGGGAAGACCAGTTGTTTGTCTTTGTTTTCAAATGGGTATATACTTAGAAAAACTATATTCCAAACAAAAAAATTATAAATTACTATTACACAAACATATAATTTTATAATCCTAGTCATCAAACTTTTCTAGTAACTAATTTTATTAATAAAGGCACAATTTGCACTTCGGCATTGTTTTTTGAGTTGCTAATAAGCTTTCTAATGATCCTATGTAAGTAAGGTTGACCATCAATGTATACAATCATTTAAGTTCCTCAATGAATTCAAGCACATATGGTGCTTAGACATGGGATATTTGAATCGTGTTGATTGCCTTAATTTTTTCATTTATAATGAGGTCCATAAAAAGGTATTAATCTAAAAAAAATATCCTTGGTTAGGAAATTACACATTTGACATGATATATAAGCCCAAGTTTGCTTCTATGATGTAGGCCAAGCACCATGTGTGGATCTATTGTATGACTCAGTATATAATAGCATTAGGTAGCTTGGGAATTCTACAACACTAACATCTTTCAAAGGTACCAGTTTATTAGTAAAAGAATGATAGTTTTTGTATTCTTAGATATTTTCCACTCCTAGTGGCCCAGCCACCATTTTCACCCTAGAATCTACAAGAATTGAATAATATTTATCATCTTTAGCATCTAAATAATCTTTATAATATTTGGATGATTACCTTACAAGGCATCATTCTTGGATTAAACTTTATGAAAGTAATGAATCTATGTGCATTGTACAGAACCTATAGGGTTTATAACAATAATAGGAGCTAAAATTCTATCCCCTATAATGAGTCCATCACATTGATAATGTCACATGACAATATGTCATCTATAGCTCTTTGGTCCTTTACAATTATAACCACAACACATCATTAATGCTTCATAGTAACATATCAAAGGTTCATCTTCATTCACCTTTGAATTCATTTCTCACTAGAAGATAGCATATCACAATTTGTTGGAAAATTTTGATATTGAGGTGCATTAGGAATTAATTGAGTTCTATTGTGGAAACATCTTCAAGTTAATATCCTTAAATGTTTGGTTCTAATATGACGATAAATTATATTAGACTTGGAATTTGGGGAAATTTCACTATTTTCATGCAAATCATATAAATATACACAGAGATATTAATCGCATTAGCAGTTATCTTGAAAAAACTTATCATAAATTCATAGACTACATTCTTTGTAAATTATCGATTTACATACATTCATTCTAACATAAAGCATTAAAGTATCGATAGGATAGGTGATTGGTGCTATATTTTGAATCAATAAATAATAAGCATAATGATTGAGCTACATGGAAATTTTAATATTCATTTGTCATGTTTAACCAAATAGTATAACCTTATTTATATAATTATGAACTTACATTTTGAACATAGGATGAACTAGTAGAATGCTCCAAACTCATACTAGAGCGGGAAATACTTGATGTTAAACTAGAACTCTACACAAGAAATAATACAAAGATAATACTTATGTATGAACATCAAATGTCTTGTAATAAAGATATGTAATTTTTCTCACAATAAAACATTTGTGAAATTTAGGTTATTCCCAGATGAACTTACCAAGCCAAACTTTGAATCAAATGAAGATGAATAACTTGATGAACCTAACATTGTTTATACAATCTATAAACATTGTTAAAAAGTAAGTGATTAAAATAATAAATGGTGTTATTTTATAGGTGAGGGTTTACAATGTTCAGTGATTAAGGTTATGATGATTGAGGGGCATTGCTAGGTTAGGGCTAATAGGTGTTAAAAGTTGAAATAGTTATGGGTTTCAAGGATTGGGTTTTAAGGTTTATGGGTTAGAGGGGATTGAGATTAGGGGTAAAGTTTTATAGGTGCTATGGGTTACATGCAATACTAGAGGATAGAGTTTACGGTTGATAAAACTATGAGTTTTGGGTGACAGTTGTAGCTATAAGTTACAATATCAGTAGTAGTCATGGTTTTATGGTTACAAGTTATGGACATCGGGTTTCATAAGTGTTAGGGGTTGATGGTTTAGATAATATGAGTGATATATGTTATTGAATTGATATCCACTCCTTCCCCGACCCATCAGTTTCTATGAGGCTTACTCGTGTATGAGTAATGGTGGTAATGATGAGATTTCCCCTTATCAATTTATTTGAAGCTTTTCATAACTAAGATAATGATAAAAATGACTTTACGTATGAGAGATTAGGTATTATAGGGTTATAGGGATTAAGGGTCACAAGGATTAAGGGTGACAGTGATTAGTCTAATATGATTTTTAAGGGTTAAGGTTACATAGTTAGGGGATATATTTCTTTGGGGTTGATATTTGATAGGGGTTAGAAGTTATAAATTTTATATATGTTGGGTGTTATATGGGTCCATGATTGGGGTAGTAGTTTGGGTTTCGTGGGGATAGTGGTAACGTGCATTAGGGGTTAAGGATTATGTGTAAATGTTGTTACTAGTTAAGGTTTTAGTAGTTATGCATTATCATGATTAGGGGTTATAACGATCATGGGTTATACAAGATATAGGTTATGAATGATGGGGATAAGGAGTTAAGGAGTGTATAATTCATAATTGTAAGGATTCATGCCTAGGGTTAGTGGGTAGGGTTTAAGGGTAATAAGACTTAGGAATGATGTGTCATATTAATTAAAGGACACAGAAGTTAAGATAAATTTTGGTTTAGGGATGGGCACTATGGGGTAGGCTCTAGCCTAATGAAGGTTAAAGGTAATAGGGTTTTCAGTGGTTACTAGTTGAGTAAAGGTGATAAGGGTTAGATATTTATATAAGTTACTTGTCGGGGGGATACAATAGTTATTGAGGTTCATTATTTAAGGTTTAGGTTACAAGGGTTATTGTTTAATGTTATAATCGTTACGAGGAAGGAATTATGGGTTGTGTGGTTTAAGGTTTATATTTGCTAGGGTCCATATGGGATAAGATTTATAGGAGTCATGGGTTCGGGGTGATATATTTTACAGATTAAGATTAATAATTTGTTAGGATTATATGGATTAAGAGCTATAACTATGAAGATTTAGATATATTTTATAGTATTTAAGAAGTAGGTCAAAGGAATAGTGTTGTGTCGTGACAAAATATTTCAAAGTAAGATGTGCCTAAAATGAAACTATGTTATTAGGCAATACAATAGATTTTTTATAAGTGTTTTAATAAAGCACAACAATGTAAAGCTCCAATGCAAAAATAAAAAATCATTATTGTTTTAAAAATATTAAGAAAATATTCTAAGGCTCTAATTCATGACCTTCCTCTCAAATCATGTACAAGAATTAGCCCTTCCAATCGCTCCAATGAATGGAAATTGAGTACACTGAAGGAGTAATTGAAGGTATGATAGAGATAGTTATAGTGAGGGACACTAGGTGTAATCCCATCCCTTATAATGAGACCATCAAATTGATAATGTCACATGATAATATGCCATTTATAGTTCTTTAGTCCTTTACAATTATAACAACAACACACATTAATGCTTCATAATAACATATCAAAAAGATCATCTCCATTCACCATTGAATTCATTGCTCACTAGAAGATGGGATATCACAATTTGATGGAAAAATTTGACATTGAGGTACATTAGGAATTAACCAAATTCTATTCTGGAAACATGTTCAATTTAATATCCTTCAATATTTGGTTTCCATCTGAGGATAAATTATATTAGAATTAGAAGTTGGGGAACTTTCACTAGTTTCACGCAAATCATATAAATATACACATAAATATTAATCACATTACGAGTCATCATGAAAAGCCTTATCATAAATTCAAAAACTACATTCTTTATAATTTTTGGATTTGCATACATTCAATGTAACATAAAGCATTAAAGTACCTATAGGAGAGGTGATTGGTGCTTTATTTTGAATCAATAAATAATAATCATAATAATTGAACTACATGGAAATTTTAATATGCATTTGTCATGTTTAACCAAATATTATAACCTTATTTATATAATTATGAACTTAAATTTTGAGCATAGGATGAACGAGTAGGCAACTTCAAGCTCATACTAGAGAAGAAAATACTTGACATTAAACTAGAGCTCTACACAAGAAATAATACAAAGATAACACTTATGTATGAACATCAAAAGTCTTGTAATAAAGATATGTAAGTTTTTTCACAATAAGATATTTATGAAATTTAGGTTATTTCCAAACTTACTGAGCCACACTTTGAATCAAATTAAGATGAAGAACTTGATGAACCTAACATCATTTATATAATCTATAAAAATTATTAAAAACTAGGTGATTAAAATAATAAATAGTGTTATTATATAGGTGAGGATTTACGATGTCGAGTGATTAGGGTTATGAGGATTAACTGGCATTGTTGGGTGAGGGCTTATGTGCATTAAGAGTAAAAATAGTTATGGTTTCAAGGATTGGATTTTAAAGTTTATGGGTTAGAGGGGATTGGGATTAGGGGTCAAGGATTATAGGTGTTATGGTTACATGTAATACTAAGGGATATAGTTTTAGGTTGAAAATCCTATGAGTTCTGGGTGATAGTTATATCTATAAGCTATCATATCAATATTAGTCATGTTTTTATGGTTACAAGTTATGGATGTTAGGTTTAATAAGTGTTGGGGTTGATGGTTTAGATAATAGGAGTGATAGATGGCATCGAATTGATAACCCCCTCTTCCTCCATCCATCAATTTCTATGAGGCTTACTCAAGTATGGGATAATGGTGGCAATGATGAGATTTCCCCCTTATCAATTTCTCTAAATCTTGATCATAATTATGATAATGATTGCAATGACTATGTATATGATAGATGAGGCATTATAGGGTTATATGGATTAACAATCGCAATGATTAGGGGTTACAATCATTAGTCTAATATGATTTTTAAGGGTTAAGGTTATATAGTTAGGGGTTATATCTCTTTAGGGTTAATATTTGATATTGGTTAGAAGCTATAAAGGTTTTATATATGTTAGGTGTTATATAGGTCCACAATTGGGGTAGTAGTTGGGTTTCATGGGGATATTGGTAAATGTGTTAGGGGTTAAATGATCTAAATTTAAACAAGAACGCAACAAATTACAAATATAACCATAAATACAGGGATGCAACAGAAATAATACTTCATTTCATTAATGTAAAATACTGAAATATGCTTACAAACATAAATGGAAATAAACTAAGTCAGGCGATGGTAGCTTATCTCTGAGAAGAGATGTGGCGGCTACATGCCTATGAACTACGTTACATTGAGGCTCAAGGGCCTTTTTATTATTACACAATAAGAGAAAACCCTAAACAACCAAAACCCTAACCCGAGGAGATGTAACACCAAGAGTTTATGGGCTCCGTTGGGGTTAGTTGGATAACCAACTTCCCGGGGTCATGACTTGGTCATATTATCTCTGTTTGACGCGCATGATACCCCGTTGGAAAGCTCTCTCTGAGGACTACGACAGAAAAAACAATTTTATTAGAAAACCGTTGGCTATAGATTGCCAAAAAACGTCGTTTAGGACCTCAAAACGGCTCCGAAAGTTTAGGACCCGAAAAAACTGCTAAAAATAGTAAATTGTGCTACAATTAAGGAAACTAAAAGACTAAAAGAAACAATGGTGGGGGCCCAAGTGGAATTGGTGGGTGGCCACCATCATCCACCTGGATCATTAAAGGATTATGTATAAAAGTTGTTACCAATTAAGGTTATAGTAGTTATGGATTATCATAATTCGGGGTTATAATGACCATGGGTTCTATAATATATCGGTTATGGGTGATAGGGATAAGGAGTTAATGATTATATAATTAATAATTGTCAGTGTTCATGGTTGGGGTTAGTGAGTAGGATTTGAGGGTAATTGGAGTTAGGAATGATGTGTCATAGGAATTAGGGGATATAAAACTTAAGAGTAATATGGGTTTATGGATGGGAATTATGGGGTAGGGTCTAGTGTAATGAAGGTTAAAGGTAATAGGGTTTTAAGCAATTAGTAGTCGAGGTAAAGGTGATCAAACTTAGAGATTTACATAAGTTACTTGTTAGTATAATGTCCCCACTTTTAGATTCCTTTATGATGTGGCTAGGATAGATTTCCAGGGTTGGTGACATATTGGTTATGGGAGCAAGATTTCATTATCAGTGGGTCTGAAGGGTTTTTGAGGATTTTTATGGGGTCTAACGGGGATCGTTCATAGCATTACATCATCAGGGCCAGTTTCGCACAATTTATTATTAGTTCTGCTACATTCCAATAATTCTTGTAAAACGAGGTTATTAAAGAAAATATATTAATTAAATATGATTAAAGCATCATTTTGGGAGGAATATTTGATGAAACACCTTAGTGTAATAGCTTGTTGGAACTAGAATGAAGATATCTACAGGATGGGATGGTAAAAATTTAATTTTAGTGGAGGCTGTGGAGGTAGATTTACCATTTTTCCTAGATTAAAAGTGACGTTAATTAATCACCTAATTAAATAAAAAAGGAAAGTGCTTAAATGAGGAAAAAGGCCAAGTGAATAAAATAAAATAAAACAAAAGTCACTTAAGATAAGGATAAGAGGAGAAGCTTCTGAAGCGGGAAATAAAATAATAAAATAAAGTGTTTCTAGAAGGTTGCAGAGGAATCCATCACATCTATAAAAGGAGAAGAAGCTAATAATTTGCGATAGATTGGAGTTATGATCATTTCTTGTTGTAGAGGGTTGTTGAACCTAGTTCCCGTCTTTAGTGAAGCCCTAAGACGAAAACCCTTAGGATTCCATTGCTTGTGAGTTGGAAGAAAAACTAGCTCATCTCGAGGAGATTTCACCTAGGAATCTCACAATGCTTCAGCAACATATTAGAGAGCAAATCAGCAGTCGATCTGCAGATCATCCAAATCCTCATTGGGGTTGCATTTCTATTGTACTTTTGCTATATCTCGACTACCCTCCGTTGTATTAGCATATTTTTAGCTGTTATAATAAAAGTTGAGTTTGTTCCATTCATCATTTCATTCATTTTATGGGAACTTTCCTTTTTCTAACAATTTACGATATATGAATGAATTTTTTTATGATTTTTTGAAAAATAATTTTGTTGAAGTTAAATAACAAAATACTAGCGATTCAGATATTACAGTTGTATCAAAGTTGGTTGTGAATTTGCTTGTTGAAATTAATGGACTAGATTTATTAATTGGCATGTGTTGAAAAAACCTTTGATTTCAAGGAGAATTTTTTAAGTCAGGATTGATATCTAATTGCCTAGAAAACAGAGATCATAATTCTCATGATTTGTCGGAGCAATTCCTTAGAGTGTTGAGTCCCTTCACTCATTGGATTTGAATTTATTGAAACAAATTTATTCAGTTATTGGGCTGGAATCTTCATCACTTAATAGGTCGAATGCCAAAATTTCCATTGGGTCGAGTATCACTGATCCAGGGGATCAAGAGCATAAATTTACATAGGTCAAGGATTTAGTCATATGAAGAATGAAGCAGATGTAGGGAAGCCAAATACATCAGTATTGTTTTTTTTTTTATAAGTCAAGAGCCTGTTATCCCGAGACCAAATTGAAGGTCGAAGATATGTTTCTCATGGTGATCAATTTGACGAGCATTCGTGGTCTTGAGGCTGAATTATCGCTTGCAATTGAGGAGGTCAAACTCCATTCCTATTTCTTGAGATCAAGCTGGCAATCTGAGGATTAATTTCCCGAAGCTTCCGTTCATCATCAAGTGTTGGGTTAATCACCTAGTGGGGAGGCCGCAATTATTAACCAAGCTCATTGTGAAGCACGTCCAACGGCTATATGTTGTTCAACGTAATGTTCATGCATGTCCACCGTAAGAATCTATACACCAAAATGTGGGTCGAGTCGTGGCATTAGGAATCACACGAAGACAGAAGGGGCGAATCGTGGCCGCATTACCTGACCATTTTCAGAATCGAGAGACGTAGTAAAGTAAAGATCTTAATACGTTCAGTCAATACCTAGAGCCGACTGCTCCATCCCCACGACCGAGAGCGACGTGCATGACCAGGGGCCTGACTGACTTCCAGCGTTGTAAAGTCTCATCCAAATATCTCTAGTAGATTTAGTGTAGTGATGCAATTTGTTGAACAGACTTTATGTAATTAGCTTAGTGAGAGTTATTTTGTGATAATGAATAATTTGATGAGAAGAGTGATAATGTAAAATGCCATTGATGTATAATTGGTTGAGCTCTCTGTCGACAGTAATGTGTATGGTCAGAATTGTTGTGTTCGGCTAGGGTTTAATAGTATTATTGATGAGTATAATTATTCTAACAAAGTTTGAAGAGTAGAATTATTTTAAGAGACGTTGGCGCAAATATACATGGGTTTTATTTGGAGAGCAATATCATACCATGTGGATTCATATAGGGGATGTATATTAAGAAAAATGACATAATATATTAGGGGATATATAGGGAGTAAAGGGTTTTTTATATTGGTAGGCATAAAAAATAGAGCTCAAAGTTAACAAAAAACTATAAAGAGGTATAAAAAATGTTAATGAAAACATGAATACCTACAATATTTAGCGACAATAGGGACTTTTAAATTGAAAAGGTAAATAGAAATCAAAGTTAACAAAAAACTATAAAGGGGTATAAAAATTGTTAATGAAAACATGAATACCTACAATATTTAGTGACAATAGGGACTTTTAAAATGGGAAGGTGTATTGGGATTGTATTAGTAGGGGGTTAAATAATGTGATTTCTAGAGTTATTTTCCAATATGTAGTCAAATTAATGGTATTGTTTAATATGCCATGAACGCACATGATATGTCAATGGTTCATTGAGTGAAGCCCCCATGCAAATATACAAGAATGATTTGAGGGTAATTGCATTGTTATCCTGCTAACTTGTCACGAAAAGTGAAGTGTGTCGTAATGTGAAAGTTCATATGGCCATGTAAGCAAAGCCTATTGTGTGTTTTGTATTTTTTTTTTCTAAGTAAAAGTAATCTATTAATATGTACAGAAAGATACAAAGAGGACAAGGCCTCGACCAAGATATCGTAGAGTATCAACAAAATCTGGACTGCCCCAACATTGGGGAAACCAGTCTAATGAGAGCAGAAACCTCAAAAATGGTATCACTTCTCAAGTCCAGACCCCACAAAGAAACAGTAAGATGGTTCCTTGACGATTAGTCTAGATAGGAAACCAGAACCCAAGCAACACTAGCAAAAAACAAAAAGACCAGATAATGAACACCTAGGCAGCCACATCCGGCCTTGAACTATCATCAGGCAGCCCCTGCCTATTCTCCGTCCCTTGGTTTCCGCCCCTTGGTTTCCACCAATGCGATATTGCAATGCGATCTAATCGCAATCGCATATCGCTATATGTAAAGGCCTTGCCTTTTGGTCTCCCCATGCTGCGATCCGCCGTCGGGTCCGCGTCATCGCATCGCACATATGAAGGTGTAAAGGCTCCGCCCCTTGGTTTCTGCCAATGCTATATTGCGATGCGATCTGATCGCAATCGCATATCGCAATATGTAAAGGCCTTGCCCTTTGGTCTCCCCATTCTGCGATCCTCCGTCGGGTCGCATCATCGCATCGCACATATGAAGGTGTGAAGGTTCCACCCCTTGGTTTCCACCGATGCGATCTGATCGCAATCGCATATCGCTATATGTTAAGGCCTTTCCCTTTGGTCTCCCCATTCTGCGATCCGCCGAAATTGCGATGCGATCTGATCGCAATCACATATTGCTGTTAATTACCACCTGCATCAGGGGTTGAGCTTCCTTGTGCACCAGGTCAGTGCAAATTTGCAGTTGATTGTGATCATCGATGATGTTGAGAGGGCCGTAATGTAAAATTTGGTCCTAATCAACTCCAATGTTTGCTAGGAGATCAGCAATTTTGTTATTGTCCCTTTTAACATGCATAAAGGTTATTGCTCTCCTATTTCTTATCCATGTCTCTAAAGTTTCAAGCCTTGCCAATAATCTCCAGCTGTGGGCAACTCGTGAAGCCGCATTTCCTTGTTGGATTAGTGTGGCCATGTTGAGAAGGATTTGAGTGTCTCCTTCTATAAGTATGGGATAAAAATTGTATTGATCAGCTAGTTGCATACCTTGCCATAGTCCTTCCAATTCTGCCGAGTTGTTCGTGTCCCATCCTATGGATCCAAAGTACAGTAGTAGGGGTTGGCCCTCATGATTCCTGAATATGCCTCCGAATCCTGCTTTGCCTGGGTTTCCCTTGGAAGCACCATCAAAATTAAGCTTGATCACTTTCTTTGGGGGGTGAATCCAATGCGAGGGCGGCCTAGTTGCATTATGAGGTCTATTGGAGTTCAATTGAGCTTGTGGGAGCTGTATATTCCAATTATCCCATATGCTTAGTTCTTGTGGCTATGTCAGAAAGTCCTTAGTCGTCCATTGATGTAAAGCAAGAGTTTCTTTGATATTCTAACATAGGTTATTCCATATGATTTCTATGGAGGTTTTTTGATTTTTGAAAATTCGTTTATTTCTTTCCTTCCAAATTGTCCAAAGTAGGAGACCTGGCAAGATGGTCCACAACTTGTTGAGAATTTTGTTGTTGTATGGCTCTGGAGTCCAATTGCTAATGGTGCTTCTGATATCCCCAAGAAGTCTGCAAGGTCTCTGGCATCTGAAAGTGAGCTTTTCCCAAAGCTGGTTGGCCATGTGGCAGGAATCCATGAGGTGCTGAATGGTTTCTTCATTGTTCTGACAATTGGGGCAGTAAGAAGGACCATGAAATCCTCGTTTGATTAAGTTGTCCCATGTGAGAATTCTCCCATGATACAGCAACCAGATGAAGGTGGAGACTTTGGGCCAGATCCCAATTGTCCATATACGATTCCAAGTAGGATCAACTGGATCCTGACAGTAAGACATTATTTGGTAAGCTTCTTTGGTGGTATATGTTCCTCTCGGTGTGTAACCCCATCTTAGAACATCACTACCTATATTAACTTTAATTTTCCTGTTGGTAAGCTCTTTGTGTATCTCCATGCTATAAGCTTCCGCTTCTTGCTGTACTATTTGCTCCACCGTTTCCATTGCCTAAAATTCATGTGTATTGCTAGGATTCCAATAATGTGCTACAGTGTTCTCCTGATTAGTGTCGTTTATATTATGATTTGTGCCTAATATGAGTACTGCAATTTTGGGTCGTTGTTGCCAGGAATCCGTCCAAAAATGTGTTGTTCTCCCATCCCTTATCTCCTAGAAGCTATGCTAATGGATGATGTCTTTGTGTTGCTTGGCCGCGTTCCAAATTAAAGATCCTTTGGGCATGGTAGTTATCCTTATTAGTTCTTGTTGCAGTCGGTTGTTGGCATACTTTGCTGTCCATAATTGCGCCCATGGCTTCTGTGGACCAGAGACCCATTGCCACCATATTCTGGCTCCCATCAAGATGTTGTTGTGTTGTGGATCGCGCAAGCCAAGACCCCCCTGCTTTTGGGCTTGCAAACCTTTTCCCATTTGACCAAGGCCCATTTTCTATTTTGTTTTGTAGAACCCCATAAGAAGTTGCGTTGCAGATTCCTAATTCTCTTTAGTACCCATTTCGAAGCAGCAAGTATAGAGAACAAATAGAGGGGCATGGATTGTAGAACTGCTTTAATCAAGACTAATCTACTTGCCATGTTGAGAGTCCTATGAGTCCAAGACTGCAGCCGACTGTCCATTTTCTCCAAGAGTTGATGCCAGGAAACATGCTTTAAGGCGAAATCTATGAGTGGTGCTCCTAAATAGTGAGAAGGAAGCTTGGCTTGAGGGACGCCTATGATTCGTGCAATGATTCTTTGGGTGGTAACAAGGGTGTTGAAGAAAAAAAATTGAGATTTGGTGGTATTGATGGTTGTACCGGAAGCAGCTGAGAATGTGTTTAAAAGTACTTTGAAGGTTCTGGCTTCATTAATAGAGGGGTGACCAAAGAGCATATTGTCATCAACGAATTGCCGATGTGCAATAGCGGTGGAGCCATGGATAGAGAGACCTCTAAGATCATGAGAATGAGAAAAGTGCTTTATGAGATAGCCAAGACCCTCATCCATAATGATGAAAAGAAATGGGGACAGAGGGTCCCCTTGACGAATTCCCCTTGACGGGTGACACCATTTAGAGGGGATACCATTAACAAGGACAGAGCATAGCGGAGAGGAAACAAGGGTCATTATCCACCTTACCCAGGTCGGGTTGAATCCGAAGGCTGTTAGCACACTTTTTATATTAGTCCAGCTGAGCTTATCAAAGGCTTTGGAAAGGTCGATTTTTAGCAACATTCCAGCCTGTTTGCTTTTTTTGAGAGAGTGGACGATTTCGTGAGTGAGAATAATGCCATCCAGAATTTGGCGACCTTCGACATACCCAGATTGCTCTGGGGAGATGAGAAGAGGGAGGAGCGATTTGAGGCGATTGGCTATGACTTTCGAGATAATATTATAGATAACATTGCAAAGGGCAATAGGCCTAAACTTCTCCGGAGTGCTTGGTTGAGAAACTTTAGGAATAAGAGTGATGAAGGTTGCATTGAGCGAAGGGAGTAACCAATGCATGACTCTAGATTCTTCTACCACATTCTAGACATCTACTTTGATTAAATCCCAAAAGTGGTGGTAAAAGTTGGACGTGAAGCCATCAGGACCCAGTGCTTTCCCAGCCTTCAGTTGTTTTGAAGCTTCTTCGACCTCCAAGATGGTGACTGGTCTTAACAGAAGTTGATTATGCTCCTCCATGATGAGTTTAGGAATATGCTTGAGTATTTCATTGATTGCTTGCCTTCTATCTGTGTGCTGCTCTTGATGAACAGTTTTGAAGTGATTTGTGAGCTCTTCCTCTATGTCTTCCTGTTTCTCCATTTTGTCTCCCTGTGAATTTTGAATATGAGAGATTGTGTTATTCATTCTTCTTTGTATGGTTGTATGGTGGAAAAACTTGGTATTTCATTCCCCTTCTTTCAACCATCTGATTCTGGACTTCTGTCTCCATAGCATTTCCTCTTGTCTACCTCTTTCATCTAGTTGTGTTATTAGTATTTGTTCTTGTCTAGCATACTCCTCTGTTCTGCCCTCTAGGATGATCTTTTGTTGTAGCTCTGCCATGCTCTGCTCAAGCGCTTTCTTCTCCTAAAAAATGTTTCCAAAGATTGTATAGTTCCATATTTTGATTTGTTTTTTAATATGCTTCAATATTTGTTGGAATTGGTACATGAGAGAGCCTCCATTGGGTATGAAACTTTCCCACGTTGTTTTGACTACTGTATTGAACTCAGGGTGGGTGAGCCAAAAAGCTTCAAACTTGAAGGGTTTTCTGTTTGAGTTTCCTGGATTTTTCCATTGCAGAGAGATGGGCCAATGATCCGATCCAACTAGGGGTAGGATTGAAGCACATATGTCACCACCAAGATGGACGAAGTTGTCTGAGATTAGAAATCTGTCCAACCTGGATGCGATTTGCTAAGTGCCAGATCTCTTATTGTTCCAGGTAAAGATGTCGTTGTCAAAAGGTAAATCTGTTAGTCTATTTTGTTGAATATAGACTTTGAAGTCATTGCTTTCTTTTTCCAGTTTTCTTCTACCCCCCAATTTTTCCTCCAGCCGTGTGATCATATTGAAGTCGCCACCTGTTAACTGGAGTGGATGAGTTCTTGTAGCATTGAGAATTTCCAATGTTTCTAATAGCTTAAGTTTTTGTGTACTTTCCTGTGGAAAGTAAACATTGGTTAAATGCCCATGTATGTTGGTGCCAATCAGGTGGAACATTGCATGTATGAAGTGATGCGAGGCATAGAAGTTTGTTAAGGAGACCTGCTGAGTGTTCCACGCTATGGCTAACCCTCCCGAGGCACCTGTTGCATCAACTGTAACTGTTTGACATCCTGCCCAGGCTTTGGATAGTATGGATTCTAAAGTACTGGAGCTACATTTTGTTTCTTGCATAAATATAATGTATGGTTGTTCTTTCTGAATCATGTTCTTCATCATTCTGTACTTCCCGGGACCGTTAAGTCCTCTTACATTCCATGAGATTAGCTTCATGGTTGACTGGTAGGTAGGGACCGATAATATTTGGTCAACTTAGAGCATCTACCCAATTCCACGAGCATTTCCCCAATTAAAATGGTGTGTTGTAAGTCTGTCTTCCTGCCTCTTTTCTTCCCCTCTTTGATGATATGTTTTCCATCCCATCGGCCTCCTTGTTGTATGCCCAGAGTGTTATGCTGATGCATTCGTGTGATCACTACTTCCAGATTCTCCAATTGTCTTTCCGGTATTGTGTCGAACTCCTTCCTTTTGCAAGCTTGCTCAAGACTGAAAATGTCTATTTCCCCGAGATCAAAGCTTTCTGGTTCTTCTTCCATTGAGCTTTGTTGATTGCCTTCTTCCTGTTGAGTGAGAGACTGAGTAGGTTCTGCCTGAGTATCATCAATTTCCATTATCTTTTCGGACCATAGTACTTTGTGCTGAACAGGGTTGGTGTTGTTTTGCAGATCTGAAGCAGGCTTTTCAGAGGAGATGATATTCGAAGGATGACTAGTTTTGGAGTGGGTAGGAATGGTGGATGTATGATTGTGTGGATCTGTGCTTGTCTTTGCTGGCTTGGGCGTATCTGTATCAGGTTGTTCCAGATTTGTCAAGATATCAAAGCTGTTGCTTGAGGATGGCAAATCAGAGGCTGGCACAGCAGTTTTGGGCGTTGAGGGGGGTTTTTTAGTATGCCTTTTCCGACCAGCTACCTTGGTGAATCCATTGGAATCAGATTTGTTTCCAGTTTCTAAGTTTCTAGGCGGCATGTTTAAGGGACAGTCACGAAAGAGGTGACCATGAGCATGGCATCTCCTGCAATGGAAGGGTACATGTTCATAATCAAGGGGTTGAATCCATTCAAAGTCATCGTGCAGTAGACTTACCGTGTCCGGTAGCGCATGGCCCAACTTCATGTAGACGCAGATCCGTGCATATGAAGTGTATCTTCGAAGCTTAGTTTCCTCTGCAGCCTTAATGAACTCACCTAAGCCATTGCCGATGGCTTTTAAAGAATCCTCTTCCCAGTATTCTAGTGGAAGCGAGTACATGCGGATCCAGACTGGCACCCAACTGAAGTCTTCTTTGTCAGGGTTAAATCTTTCTACCCAGTCTCGTAGATAAAGGCCTGCTGCGTTGAAGAAGTAGGGTCCTCCGCTACGTTGAAGAAGTAGGGTCCTCCATCTAGTACCATGTTTCTATCTTCAAGGCAGTTGAAAGTGTTTGTGAAGAAGCCTTTAGGGCCTAGCTGTAGAGTTACATGACCTTTGGGCTTCCACTTCAAAATTATCTAGCCTTGCAGGGCTTTTTCAGTCGGCCAGAAACCTATAAATTTTCCGATCAATGCGTGATCTTTCATATATTGTATTTGCACATTGATTCTATGGCTAGGCAGCTCAATCTTGGGCCTTTCTGTAGCAATGGATTTGCATGTTGGCGATGAGGCTTTCCTCGATTGACCTGATGTTGCTTTTCTGTCCTCTCTCTTGTACCATATTTTCTTGCTCATTCTTCTGTGTCTGCTGCGTAGGTCGTGCCTCAAACTTCTCTGGATTCTCTGTTCCACCCTTTGTTGGGTTTTCCGTAGTATTATTTTTGGGGGGAGGTGTTGATGCCTCCCCCATTGGATTGTTCATTATTCCTTGCGCTCAGAGCTACAGTGCCAGTCCTGACAATGTTTTTGTCTGAGCTTGGAAGACTACAGGTTCAAGTTGTGCGCAGTCGGTGGTTATGACAGGAACCCTAGTTCCTTAGTGCGCCATTGCAGCCTAACCTATTACTTTTCCTATTGTTACTCCAACCACAACATATCATCCACATCTTGTGTTTTATATTGAGTCAAAGCATTATTTTTTATTTTTGGTGAAGTTGACAGATTCTTCTTTAGTATGTGAGTCTTTCAATAAGATTTTGTATGTCAAAGTCATGTGCCATGTATGTATGCATTGATGTATCATTCAAGGTACATCTTAGAGGATAGAGTCTCACAGGTTGTTGCAACTTTTGTGTTCTATCATGTAGTTGTATTAATGTCAAGCCATGTAAGTTGAGTATAAAATCTTGAGAGGAACTTAAAAATCTGCAAGTTTATTGGCTCATGGATAATCCATCAAGGATCTAGAGTGACTTGGCCAAAGGCCAACAAAGGTTGGATGAGTTGATAATGCATCTCGCAGCCATTAGTGTTTACCCTCTCGCTAGAAGAAATTTGTTGAGGAGATTTTTTGGAGACTTCGGATCTGGAAAAGATGAAGAGCCAAAGAAAAAGCAGTGTCCTGAACTTCCAATAAAGAGGAGAAATCAAATAAGAAGAGAACATATATGTTTCACATGTTAGGGAGCGTGGACACCAGATCACATATGTAAAGTTAAAAAGGGCAAAGAAGCAGATGAGACTGCAAAAATTGAAGAAGAGCAAGAGTGGAAAAGAAATCAAGTCAGTTGATTGGGGAAAGGGTTGAAGGGTCCATGGTTGGAAAGGAGTCGCATGGGGAACGCTCAACCTACATGATCATGAGGAGAGGCATGACTCAGAAATGCCTAAATTTCATTATGAGGATCACGATACTACTCCTTTGAAGCCCATTGAAGACTCAGATGATAGGAATGGGTGAGATGGGTTCCTCTTCTACTTTCTAGGAAGACACCCTTAAAGGGCATGAGAAACCATGTGTAGATATTGATAACATCTCACCTATACATCCATGTTTAATGGCTAAAGGGAATGAGTAGCAGATTGATCACATATGTGAAGAAGATCAATGACAAGACATTTAGGGAGACCTGTGAGATGAGCTACTAGTGATCCAACATGAAGAGCACATAGAGGAGTGTGAGTCAGATGGGGAGGATTATATGTACATTATGCATGATGAGCCATCTTTAGGGAGCCAATTGAAGGTTCCATTTGGAGACATGGTGGAGGTGGTTGATCATCCATCTATCTTTAAGTCCACCCATTGATGAGGTGAAAATAGATGCAGAGGCAGCCAACAGGGCTACAATACTTTCAGATAATAGTCGCCAAGAGAATATTGAGCATTTTAGGGCTAATCCCATAACATAGAAGCAAAAGGTCTAGATAATATGAGGCACCATCTTGCAGTAGAACAATAAAATTGAGGAACTTAGAGTGGTGTGTGTCGAGTCAGCGACCAATCTATATAGCATTGAGGGACAACTGAGGTTCCTAGTGAGGTAGCAAGAGGAGTATACATTGTAGATATAGAACAACTCTCTTCAGGAGTACATAAACAATGCTTGTGGAACTATTAATCCATTTCAAGAGGAGGTTTGGTATAGGTGAGAAGGTGTGGAGCCTTCTAGTTAGTTTTTACAAGTTGGACAAGATCGAGCGATGTGCCAACAATTTACGTGCATTCCAAACAGTATCAAAGTGGTGCAACATCAGCATGATGGGATTATTTCTTGTGCGAGCATGTATACACAATATCCATGCAAGGGGATTAACTGGCAAGAGACTATGAGTTGATATCATATTGATGGAGCAACTCTTAGGAGGGTACTCCTGGTTGAGGGTATAGTATAGCATGAGCCCTTAGTGATCTGATAATCACGCTATGAGTGACCTCAGTTAAAGATTTATTGAATAAAGGTATTACAAACTCATGTGCTGGTGTGTGTCTATGTTATTTAAGCAACGGATCGATTAGATTGCAAATACACAGACACTTGAGATGGAAAGACAGCAAATAAATACAGCAAACAAATACAAGAACACAAGAAATTAATGAGGAGTTCACCCTATCCTCCAGGGCTACATCTCCGTTCTAGCTCTTAGTGGTGGCCTTATTTTATTGTGTCTTAAGCAGAGAATTACAATGCAGGGGGTCAATATGAGTCTCCTGGAACAGATTTGCTTGGCAGGGTGGTTCTTGGATTCCCCAAGCCACTAGAGTGCACAGACTCCCTTGCCTACCAGTTATTTGACCTCTCTGGTCTGACAGATCCTCTCAGGGATGGCTTGAATCTCTCAAGCTTTCTGGTGCTCGACACTGCCTTTCGCCAGCTCGGCCCTCTGTCTTCTTTCTGCTTTTGCTTCACTGTTTTCTTCACGTCTCTATCTTCTGTCTTCCTCTCTGTGTTTCGTTCTCCTCTCAAGGTTTTGGTGTCTTTCTGCTTTTCCTGTGCATGGCTTTAAGGCCATTCGTTCCCATGTCTATTTGGTTCCTCTTCCACCTCCGTCAAATTTCCTACTGCAGCTATGCTTGGAGTTCCCTATTCGGCGTCATCATCGGGCTCACACGGAGTGGCCAAATGTCCTCCTGTAATTGCACCAGCCTGCTTCGTCGGTTCAATTCTTCGGTTACGTCGTGGAACAAGTCTTCCTCCACCGTGGCAGTCAAAGCGGACCTCAAATCCTTCTAAATCGCGGCTTATTCCCTCGTTAAATCTGGTCTTGTCGTCAGGCGTGATGTCAACCGTCAAATCTGGGTCCCCAAGATCCAATGTCGTCCGCTCATTTCTAGCGGTTCACTTGCTCAACCGTTAGCACGCGATGAGCGGTGGTTTTCTCTCTCTTGCACTCGCCACGCGTCGGGCACTGAGTGGGATCACTCCAATTTCACCAATTCTGCTTACCACTCAAGGAGACCCCGATCAATACCGCCGGTTTCGGAGTGGGTCCCGCCTTTTATCTTTTAGCCTTTTCACCTTTTGTCCTTTAGTTCTTTGGCTCTCCATGCAACCAAGTGCTTGGGGCCTCCTCCATTTTGAGGGTTTTCGCCCAGCAATGCGCGATTAGCGCTAAGCACTAATCGTGCATCAAAAACCTCCTTTGTTTCCTGATCTAGGCCTCCCAGGGGCTAATTTCGCCTCCCGTGCAGTCTCCATGGGCCTCGGTCAGCGCGCTTTGACCGAGGTCCTCATCATTCCACGCTGGCTGCCACTGCCACTGGTTTAGAGGTGTTTTTGATCGTTGTTTTGAATTCTTTGAAGTTTGTCCTAACCTGGTACAACCATGGTTCTTTTGATTCTTCTTCATGGATCCAATTCGAATCACAGCCTTCCTACTGAAAAGCTTTTGGACCACCAAAAGTTGGTTTTCAAGCATCGACTAAGTGAGGGTATTGTTTTCTCACTTGCCTAATCTCAATCTACTTTGCACTGCTTAGCTTTGAACCTTTGAGCCCAATCCTAAGGTACTCCACATCTCCCCTGCGCGTCGTCCTCACCTTCCTGTCCAGCACTGTCTTCTTGCAATTCATTAAGATATTCAGGTAGTAGGTCATCAATAAAAGGCAATTGACTTTGCTCTTCAGGGTCCTCAATCATTCAAGATTCAAACAATATCAAGCAATCTGCATTTACAACTGAGTAGATGTGCATGTAAGCCGGTAGATCAAGGCGAAAAGCATTTTCACCAACCTTCTCAAGTATTTTGAAAGGTCCATACCTGATGGGCTTTAGCTTTTTACCTTCACCTTACATCCTGTCTTTACTGATATACAGCCAGACCTGGTCACCAACTTGAAAACTATGATCCATCTGATGCTTTTCATGCCTAGCCTTGTACTTAGCTTGGCTCTTTTCCAGTTGTTCCTACACTGCCTAGTGAATCTCCTGGATCTGTTCAATGAACCTAGTTGCCCTATCCACATCACTGTGTCCATCAACCATGGTATCTTTACCAAAGACAAAATCCAAAGGAGACCTTGGTGTGAAACCAAAACAGGTCTCAAAAGGAGATCTCTATGTAGAAGAATGCTTTGCTCTATTGTAAGCATGCTGCACATAACACAAGTGTTCATCCCAAAGCTTAGGATGTTTGCTGCAATATCCTCTTAGTAACTGGATCACTGTCCTGTTAACTACTTCTGTCTGGCCATCAGTTTGTGGATGAAAAGTTGTGCTTTTCTTCAGTTTGGTGTCCATCAGTTCCCACAGACTTGACCAAAACTTCCCCACAAATCGGGTGTCTCGATCAGATACAATAGAAGTGGGTAATCCAAAATGAACCCATACATGTTCAAAGAACAATTTTGCAATCTGTTACGCTGTAATTTGTTTATTACAAGGTATCAAAATACACATTTTGTTGAACCTATCCACAAAAACATATAGATAATCATGACATTTCCTAGATTTAGGCAGTCCTCCAACAAAATCCATGGAAACACTTTCCCAAGGGTGAGAAGGAACTGGCAATGGAGTGTACAAGCTAGTTTTTTCTATTACTGGGCTTGATTTTAGCACACATAGCACACCCTCTTACATATCTAGAAATTGTCTCATTCATTTTCGGCCAATAACAAAGCCTTTGCAGCTGTGCAACTGTTTTACTTACCCCAAAGTGACCTAATATCAGAGAAGTGTGTGCTTCCCTAATTATCTTTACTCTTTGAGTTTGTGGAATGCAAAGTTTCCCACAATGGTATAAGAGTCGGTCCTTCACATGATAGTCCAATTCTTCTACTGTTTTGCCTTGACTCAAAGTTGCATATACATCTTTAAAATTCATATCCTGAGCATATTGTTCAATGTAGCTTTCATGTAGTACATAATTATGCTTAAGTATGGGAGATGCATTTATAATGGGTCTATATAACATGTCTGCAACTTTGGTATGTATGCCCTTTTTATATCTGATGACTAAATGAAACTATTGTAGAAAACCCATCCATCTATAATGTCTTGATTGCTACAACTTAGTTTGGGAGTGCAGATATTGAAGTGGTTGATGATTAGTATGTATTACTGTCTCTTTGCCCATTAAGTAATGTTTCCACTTTTTCACACTCTGAACTAATGCATACAGTTCTTTATCATATGTATGATAGTTAACTACTGCAAGATTAAAAGTCTCAGAATGATAGCATATGGGTTTACCGTGTTGTGTCAACACTGCTCCATGGCATAGTCACTGGCATCAGTTTGGATCTCAAATGGTCTTTGCAGATCAGGCAGTGTTAGTACAGGTGTTGTACTAATCTTTTCTTTCAAGGTGTTGAAGACTTTCTGATGTTTGCCTCCCCACTGAAACACCTTGCTCAATCCTGTTAAAGCATGTAAGGGAGTTGCAATTGAGGAAAAGTTAGAAATGAACTTCGTCCAATATTGTGCTGCTCCTAAGAAGCTTCTCACTTCTGTAGCAGACTTGGGTTTAGGACAGTTCACAATGACTGCCACTTTAGATGGATCTATTTTCAATTCACCTCCCCTACTATATGTCCCAAGTATTTTAGAGATGTCTTGACAAATTCACATTTTGAGAGTTTAACATAAAGTTTTTCTCTTTTCAAAACATCTAGTGTCTGCTTAACATGCTTTAAATGTTCTTCCCGCGTTTTACTAAAAATCAAAATGTCATCCAGGTACATAATAACAAAATCATGAAGAAAAGGTCTGAGTACATCATTCATTAATCTCATGAAAATAGCAGGAGCATTAGTTAAGCCAAAAGGCATAACCAGCCATTCATACAATCCCTACTTTGTTTTGAAAGCAGTCTTCCATGCATCTTGCTCTGCAACCCTGACCTGATGGTATCCACTATGCAAATCTAGCTTGGTGAAATAAATAGCTTCCTTCAATTGATCTAAAAGATCATCTATGCGAGGAAGGGGATAACGATTTTTTATTGTTATCTTATTCAGTGCTTGGTAATCAACGCACATTCTCCACCAGCCATCTTTATTTCTCACCAAAACGATTGTTGACCCACATGGTGATGTGCTAGGCCTGATGAACCCCTTCTCGAGCAACTCCTGCACCTGCTTCTTGATTTCAGCATTCTCTAAAGTAGACAACCTGTACATCCCAATGTTAGGCAATGGAACATCTTGCTGCAAAATAATATCATGTACTATTCCCTTTTTGGGTGGTAGACCTTTAGGTTCTTGAAATAAGACATCATACTCTGAAACAACCTTTTCTATATCAGCTTGTTGTTTAGCATTACAGCCCTCAAATACATTGGTTTTATCAGGTTTCTTTTCCTTTACAACCATCAGTAAGAATTGTTTGCATGAATTTATCATTCTTTTCATCTGCCCTGAGTTTATGAGAGTATAATTATTCTTGAGCTTATGAGCTCTTACAAAGTATTCGATTCCATCTTTAACAAGCAGATACTTGTTCTCAACTCTATATAAAATAGCCTTTCTATCATACAAGTAAGGACTTCCTAAAACAATTCCACATATATCCAAAGGAATTATGTCTAACTCAGCCTCATCTACAAACGCTGACCCAAAAGAAAACTTAAGTTTGCACTTTCTAGTCACTTGTAGTTGTGCTTTTTCATTCAACCATCCTAATGAGTATGGTTTCTTATGAGGTGTAGTTGCTAATCCCAATTTCTTTACAATTGCTTCAAAAATAAAATTTACTTGTGAGCCACTATCAAACAAAGTATCAATCTTTTGACATTTGGAAATAACTTGAATATGGAAAAGCTCATGTCTTTTTCTTTCATTTTCTTCATCAATAACAGATTGAACAGAATTACTAGTAGATGCTTCAGAATTCTTACCTTTTATACCTGTGGCTACAATAGTTGTTTCATCTCCTGAGTCTGACCCCAAATCTTTATGAATAGCTGCAACAGTGTTCTTCTTCTTGCCCTCAGACTTCTTAGGTCTCAGCTCTGGATGCAAAATCCAACAATGCTCATCATCATGCCCATCCTTTTTACAGTGAGTGCATGAAGCTTTGCTTTTCTATGCATTGTTAGCCTTCCTTGCTTTCCACTTCTACTTTCTTTTCTCCTTGCTCTTGCTTGTAGTGGGTTGGGATGGTCCCCCAACTTCTGGATTTCCATTCTTTCCTCTAGCTTCTAGATGAGTAGCTTGTACAGATACCTCATCTATACTAGTGGGATTGAACATGAAGATGGTATGCCTCATGTAGCTGTGTAGACCACCAATGTACTTCAAAAGAGTCTCTGGAGAGTCTAATGAGATCCCTAGAATCAATGATCTCTTTCTAAATTCTTGAGTGTACCCTTGCACACTTTGCCCTTTCAATTGTCGAAGAGTTTGCCAACTCATCATGGCTTGTTGCATGTAGGCCAATGGATAGAATTGCTTCTTGATTGCAGAAACAAAGTCACTCCAGACAGAGATAGTCTTACCATATCTTTTCATATCAGCTTGGGTTCTACCTTCCCACCAAACCAAGGTAGTGCCTCCTAGGCATAGGCTTGCTAGCTGAATCTTGCTCTTGTTTGAGTCTATGTTCTGTACTCTGCACTACACATCAATTTATCTAATCCAATTGTCCAACTTTTTAGCATTTAGATCTCCATCATATATAGGCAAGTCAAACTTAACATCTAGCTTGATCAAAGATGCTTTCTTGTTATGCAAGGGGCTATTAGGAGGTGTGAGAAGGCTTTCCTCTTTCCCTTTTCCTTTGGAGTGGTCATGGAAGTGAGACTCATCTTCTTCTTTATCTTGTTTAGAACCTGAGGAGTCTTCATCCTTATGCTTTCTAAAGTCCTTATACATTTCTTCTACCATAGACTTTATAGCTAGAAAACTTTCTATGAATTGAGGATCTGGCCCCACAGAACCTTCCTCTGACATTGTCTTCCGAGGATAGACTCTCCCAATTTTAGGATTAGTTTCGACCAACTCTCCTTCTCCTAATTTGAGATTTGATCTAGTGAGCATTCAACAGCTAAACCAACACAAGCTAGTCTAACCTTACAACCTAGAGCTCTGATACCACTTGATCTTATAATCACCCTATGAGTGACCTCGGTTAAAGATTTATTGAATAAAGGTATTACAAACTCATGTGCTAGTGTGTGTCTATGTTATTTAAGCAACGGATTGATCAAATTGCAAATACACAGACACTTGAGATGGAAAGACAGCAGAGAAATACAACAAGCAAATATAAGAACACAAGAAATTAATGAGGAGTTCACCCTATCCTCCAGGGCTACATCTCCAGTCCAGCTCTCAGTGGTGGTCTTATTTTATTGTGTCTTAAGTAGAGAATTATAATGCAGGGGGTCAATATGAGTCTCCTGGAACAGATTTGCTTGGCAGGGTGGTTCTTGGATTCCCCAAGCCACTGGAGTGCACAGACTCTTTTGCCTACCAGCTCTTTGGCCTTTCTGGTCTGACGGATCCTCTCAGGGATGGCTTCAATCTCTCAAGATTTCTGGTGCTCAACGTTGCCTCTGGTCAGCTCGGCCCTCTATCATCTTTCTGCTTTTGCTTCACTGTTTTCTTCACGTCTTTGTCTTATGTCTTCCTCTCTGTGTTTTGTCCTCCTCTCAAGGTTCTGGTGTCTTTCTGCTTTTCATGTGCATGGCTTTAAGGCCATTCATTCCCATGTCTATTTGGTTCCTCTTTCACCTCTGTCGAATCACCTACTGCAGCTGCGCTTGGAGTTCCCTGTTCGGCGTCATCATCAGGCTCATAGGGAGTGGCCACATGTCCTCCTGTAACTGCGCCAACCTGCTTCGTCGGTTCAATTCTTTGGTTACGTCGTGGAACGAGTCTTCCTCCACCGTGGCAGTCAAAGCGGACCTCAAATCCTTCTAAATTGTGGCTTATTCCCTCGTTAAATTCGGTCTTGTCATCGAGCGCAATGTCAACTGTCAGATTTGGGTCCCCCAGATCCAACGGCGTCCGCTCATTTCTGGCGGTTGACTTGCTTGACCGTTAGCAAGCGATGAGTGGAGGTTTTCTCTCTCCTGTGCTCGCCATGCACCGTGTGCTAAGTGGGATTGCTCCTATTTCACCAATTCCGCTTACCACTCAAGGAGCCCCTGATCAATACCATCGGTTTCGAAGTGGGTCCCGCCTTTTAGCTTTTAGCCTTTTCGCCTTTTGTCCTTCGGTTCTCCGACTCTCCATGCGACCAAGTGCTCGGGGCTTCTCCATTTTGAGGGTTTTTGCCCAGCAATGTGCGATTAGCGAAACCTCCTCTGTTTCCCGATCTGGGCCTCCCAGGGGCTAATTTCACCTTCCGTGCAGTCTCCATGGGCCTCGGTTAGCGCGCTTTGACCGAGGTCCTCATCGTTCCACACTGGCTGCCACTACCACTGGTTTAGAGGTGTTTTTGACCACTGTTTTGAATTCTTTGAAGTCTGTCCAGACCTAATACAGCCATGGTCCTTTTGATTCTTCTTCATGGATCCAATTCGGATCACTTAGGCATGGGTGATGATCGACCTTAGTGGCATTGGCATCTAGGTGGATCTAATGATGGTAGGATGAGTCAAAGATGGGTTTGTGATACATGTATTGAGTGATCCATTCAGTTTTGATTATCATGGAGGCATGATGTGACCCAATGGTTCATATGGGATCCTGGTATCAGTGTACAAATGCCTCTGTAATGGACAGATGTGGATTGCTTGATGGCAAGCAATCTTGGGGCAAGAGGACTTGTAATGTCCCCATTTTCAGTTTCCCTTATGATGTGGCTAGGATGGATTTCCAGGGTTGGTGACAGCTTGGTTATGGGAGCGAGATTTCATTAGCAATGGGTCTGAAGGGTTTTGGAGGATTTTTGTGGGGTTTGACAAGGATCGCTCATATCATTTCATCATTAGGGCCAATTTCACACAATTTATTCTTGGTCTTGCTACAGTTCGACAATTCCCATAAGATGGAGTTATTAATGAGCATATATTAATTAAATACACTTACGTGTCATTTTGGGAAGAATATTTGATGAAACACTTTATTGCAATAGCTCAATGGAACTAGAACAAATAGATCTATAGGATGGGATGGTGAAAAGTGACTTTTAGTGCCCTCGAAGACCGTGGAGGAAGATTTAACATTTTTCGTAAATTAAAAATGACTTTAATTAGTCACTTAATTAAATAAAAATGGAAAATGCTTAATTGAGGAAAAAGGCCAAGTGACTAAAATAAAATAAATTTCACTTAAGATAAGGATAAGAGGAGAAGCTTCTAGAGCGGAAAATAAAATAATAAAATAAAGTGCTTCTAGAAGGTTGGAGAGGGATCCATCAAATCTATAAAAGGAGGGGAAGCAAATCATTTGGGATAGCTTGGAGTTATAATTTTTTCTTGTTGTAGAGGGTTGGTGAACCTGGTTCCCATCTTGAGTGAAGCCCCAGGATGAAAAACCATTGGGATTCCATTGCTTGTGAGTTGGAAAAAAACCTAGCTCATCTCGAGGAGATTTCACCCAGGAATCTCACAGTGCTTTAGTGACATATTAGAGAGAAGATCAGCAGTCGATCTACACATTAGAGTGAGCATCATCCAGATCCTCAATTGGGGTTACATCTCTATTGCAGTTTGCTATATCTCAGCTACCCTTGTATTAGCATATTTTCAATTATTACAATAAAAATTGAGTTTATTCCATTCATTTTTTGGGTTTCCTTTTTTTTTCTAGCAATTCACATCCTATGAATGAAATTTTTTATGGTGATTTTTTATGAATAATTTTGATAAAACTAAATAACAAAATATTAGCCAACTATTTCATCTGAGATAATATAGTTAGGGGGATATAGTAGTTATTGAGGTTCATTATTTAAGGTTTAGATCATAGGGGTTATTGTTTAATGTTATAATGGTTAGGGGGAGGGAATTATGGGTTGTGCGACTTAGGGTTTATATTGGCTAGGGGACATATGGGATAAGATTTGTAGGAGTTTATGGGTTGGTGGTGATACGTGTTAGGAAAAATACGGTGTTCAAATTATATGGATTAAGAGTTATAACTATGAAGATTTAGATATATTTTACAATGTTGAAGAAGTAGTTCAAAGGACTATTGTTGTGAAAGACAAAATATTTCAAAGTAAAATGTGTCTGAAATGAAACTACACTATTAGGCAGTGCAATAAATGTTTTACAAGTGTTTTTGTAAAGAACAATAATGTAAATCTCTCATGCAAGAATAAAAATTCCTTATGGTTTTAAAAAAGATAAAGAAAATATCCAAAGACTCTAATTAATGACCTTCCTTTTAAGACATGTATAAGAATTGGGCCTTCCAATCACTCCAATGAATGGAAATGGAGTACACTAAAGGATAAATGGAAGGTATGATAGAGATAGTTATACTGAGGTGAGCTAGGTCAAATTCCATCCCTCATGACGATTCCATCACAATGATAATCTCACATGACATTATGCCATCTATAGTTCTTTAGTTCTTTACAATTATTACAACAACACATCGTAAATGCTTCATGGTAGCATATCAAAGGATCATCTTCATTCACCTCTAAATTCATTTCTCACTAGGATATGGCATATCACAATTTGTTGGAAAAAAATTATATTGAGGTGCATTAGGAAATTGAGTTCTATTGTGGAAACATCTTCAAGTTAATATCATCCAATGTTTGGTTCTAATCTCAGGATAAATTGTATTAGACTTAGAAATTGGAGAACTTACACAAGTTTCATGCAAATCACGTAAATATAACAAAGCTATTAATCAAATTACCAGTCATCATGAATGCATGGACCATGTTCTTTATAATTTAATGATTTACATACATTCATTATAACATAAAGCATTAAAGTATCACTAGGATAAGGGATTGGTGCTAGATTTTGAATTAATAAATAGTAAGCATAATAATTGAGCTACATGAAAAATTTAATATGTGTTTGTCATGTTTAGCCAAATAATATAACCTTATTTATATAATTATGAACTTACATTTTGAGCACAGGATGAACTAGTAGACTGGTTCAAGGTCATACTAGAGCAAGAAATACTTGATGTTAAACTAGAAATCTACACAATAAATAATACAAAGATTATATTTATGCAAGAACATCAAAATTCTTAGAATAAAGATATGTAATTTTTTCACAATAAAATATTTATGAAATTCATGTTATATCCAAATGAACTTACCAAGCCAAACTTTGAATCAAATTAAGGTAAAGAACTTGATGAACCTAACATCATTTATACAATCTATAAGCATTGTTAAAAACTAGGTGATCAAAATGATAAATGGTGTTATTCTATTTGTGAGGATTTATGATGTTGAGTGGTTAAGGTAATGAGGATTGAGGGACATTGTCAAGTTAGCGCTTATAGGTGTTAAGAGTTGAAATAGTTCGGGGTTTCAAGGATTGGATTTTAAGGTTTATGGGTTAGAGGGGATTGAGATTAGGGATCAAGGATTATAGGTGTTATGGGTTATATGTAATACTAGGGGATATATTTTAAGGTTAATAAAACTTTTGAGTTTTCATGGGTTATAGTTGTAACTATAAGTTATAATATCAATAGTAGTCAGGGTTTTACAGTTACAAGTTATGGGTGTTACATTTCATAGGTGTTAGGGTTGATGGTTTAGACAATAAAAATGATATGCATTGAATTGTTATCCTCCTCTACCCCCACCCATCAGTTTATATGAGGCTTAATAATGTATGGGATAATGGTGCCAATTATGATATTTCCCCCTTATCGATTTCTCTGAAGCTTGATCATAACTAAGATAATGATGGCAATGACTTTCTATATGAAATATGAGGCATTATAGGGTTATAGGGATTAAGGGTGACAGGAATTAGGGGTTACAATGATTAGCTTAATATGAGTTCTAAGGGTTAAGATTATACAGTTACGTGTTATATTTCTTTGGGGTTAATATTTGAGAGGTGTTAGAAGTTATAAAGGTTATATATATGTTTTGCGTTATGTAGGTCCGCGATTGGGTAGTAGTTAGGGTTTCATGGGGATACTGGTTAGGTGTGTTGGGGGTTAAAGGATTATGTGTAAAAAAATTTACCAATTAAGGCTATAGTAGTTATGGATTCTCATAATTAGAGGTTATAATGGTCATGGGTTATCCAAGATATTGGTTATGGGTGATAGGGAAGGAAGTTAAGGATTATATAATTATTAATTATAAGGGTTGATGGTTGGGGTTAGCGGGTAGGGTTCAAGTGTAAATTGATTAAGGAATGATGTGTCATATGAATTAAGGGATATAAAAGTTAAGAGTAATATGGGTTTAGGGATGGGAATTATTGGGTAGGGTATATGGTAATGAAGGTTAAAGGTAATAGGGTTTTAAGTGGTTATTAGTCGAAGTAAAGGTGATAAAGGTTACAGATTTATATAAGTTACTTGTTAGGGGGATATAATAGTTATTGGGGTTCATTATTTAAGTTTTAAGTTACAGGGGTTCATTATTGTTTAGGGTTTATATTGACTAGGGGGCATATGGGATAAGATTTATTAGGAGTTATGCGTTGGGGATGATATGTGTTGGGGACTAAGTTTAATAAGGTGTTAGGATTATATTAACTAGGAGTTATAACTATGAAGGTTTAGATATATTTTATAATGATGAAGAAGTAGGTCAAAGGACTAGTGTTGTGTAAAGACAAAATATTTCAAAGGAAAATGTGCCAAAAATGAAACTACATTACTAGCTAGTGCAATAAATGTTTTATAAGTGTTTTAATAAAACACAACAATGTAAAGCTCTGATGCAAAAATAAAAATTCTTTACAGTTTAAAATATATATATATATAATTAATGACCTTCCACTCAAATCATATATAGGAATTTGGTCTTCCAATCACTCCAATGAATGGAAATTGAGTACACTAAAGGAAATATTGAATGTATGATAGAGATAGTTATAGTGAGGGGCACTAGGTGAAATTACCAATCACTAGCATCTATTTGACTAAGGTGCCTCCTAAATCCCATGAAATCCACTTAGTAGGAACCTATGAGTGGCCAGGAAGATGCCTCTTCATAAATGTGCACAAGTTTTTATATCTCCAATATGAAAGAGACTAAATTGAAGTTTAAGAAAGTTGGGTAGGTTCCATCAAAACTACCAACCCTAACCTTAACTTTGAAGCTCATGAAAACACCCCATTATTAAACTAGCCTTAACCACATCCATTAAAAATGATTTTAAAGTCCCCTAAAGGATAACTATTGTGTATCAATGTAAATGATTGTGGCAAACTGTTTGGATGCATATACCCATAATCCTAACATGACAACAAGATTATTCATGTTCTCAAGTGAGGAACTTAGTCAATTATTGGTTAAGTTGTTGGTTTTAGGAGTTTGAGGCTAGGGTCATGAACCAATCATATATGATTATGGTGTCAAGTATGTGCACAAGTAGTGTGAAAAAAATGAAACAAAATGTTGGAAATGAAATGAATATGTTTCTAGGAAAACGTGTGAGATGAAATTGCTAAAATGGAAAAAAATGAAATTATATTAATTATGATTTAAATTACGATGTAATGTGAGACCATGCTCTGCATAACCTCATGTTTATCAAAGTCATTTTCCAAGTGTTTATCAAGGCCATAGATTATGTTTGTGACGCCAAGTTTGCCACTTGTCTTCCATCATAGGAAAGTAAAAAGAGGGCATTCAAACTATCCTTATTTCATGTAGCTTTCTCCTTGTCTAGAATAATTATATTAAGAGAGATAAGAGAAAAGTGAAAATGTTACTCAATTAATTCAAGCATTTCCATTGGTGATCTCACAACAACAATATTTCTTTCAATGATTTTTATATAATTCTAATAGGAAAATAATGTTGAAATGAATGTCATAAATCAATTGCTAGATATGCAGAGGAAGGAATTTCTCATCTACAGTTTGGACTTATCCCAATTGACTAGGACATCATTTTATACTTTAAATGAAATTCCATAATTAACACCATCATAGCCAGCTCTTATGCCAACATATTTAATGGACATGTATACTTGTATTAACATGAGTTTTTTAAATTTGGTAACTCATAATTACTTACTAGTTTCAAAAAGGATTTTCTATAAGGTGTCAATGGATCCTCTATAATAATCCTTAATGGGTATCGATGTAACTGTATGTATATGGAATGTTTTCCTAAATTTTAAATAAGAGAAAGGGACTAATGCCCCACATATACCACCTTAGGATCTGCCTGATAGTGGATAGAACAAGTAATCAAGTTTCCTTAGACCTAATGCAATCTACTCCTTTCATTGACTAGAAATAAAAAAGGTGGTGGCATACATTATTACCCTTGCATGCTTATGCAAGTTACAAATTTACTCCAACAGCTGAAAACCCCACTCCTACTCTGAGATCCCACTCTAACTCCTCAATCCAAATATCCACACACATACATAAAGAAATAATGATAATGCATTTTCCTCTAGGAAAGGAAAATTAGGCTACAAAAGAATGTAATCACAACAAACACATTTTGGTGTCATGAACATACATCATATAGAGAGGGAAACCAAATTGATATTCCATATAAGGTATCAATACTACAACAAAATTATAAATGTTGGTGTAGAGTGATCTCCTCTAATCCCTTGAACTTTATCCTCCCTGGACTTACTCACAAATTGGGCTCACTCATGAAGCATGAGAAGACTTTATAGTCATAATTCTCTAGCATATCAAGGTATTACTTTCTCATCCCTTCCACCCCTAAGAGGGTCTCATTATAAAGGCCATTCCTATATCTGGGAGGATGTATATGGACACTTAGGGCCAATATAAGTTAGGAAACTTCCTCAATTATTAACCCCAAGCCAACTCATGACATCCTAGGTCAAGTCACGGTCAAGTTGATCCTCTTGGGAAGGCCAATTTCTAGAAGATTTGAGTTCCAATGCTCCTTGAAAGAAGGCATGTTGTGTATCAGTAACAAGTTGTATGTTAACACAAGAGAAATGGTATACAATATAACAATGTTGTGGGAGAAATGGGCTATGTAAGTAGCCACATCCAAGGGTATATTCAAGCCAACAACTAAAGGGAGTTGAGTTATGGTTACTCTTAGTGAAGTGGAGTGGAAAATTTGGTTATAACATGGATAAGGCTCATCCACCTCCGTAGAAATTTGATAGAAATTACAACTTCTCAATATTTAAAAATGAAAAACAAAAGACACAATTCTACTCTACTGATCTATGGAATGAAAACCATAATTTAGAACAACATGAATAGACATGCAATAAGAAAAACCACAAATAGACAATGATTTCTATGGGAATGCAACTAGTAAAAAACCCTCAAGCCTCGTTGCATTAACCAGTTGAATAGAGAAACTATTACAATTGCTAGCTCCAGCTCTGAATTCAACCTACAAAAGAATAATTGTTCTCTATTCTCAATGAAAAACTCTGGCCAACACTTAGCCAATTATTTTCTCACCAAGCCTCCTATTTCCTTGCGTAAACCTTGAGGAAATTAGCCCCTAAAAGATATTAATTTCCTCCAAATTTATTGTGCAATTCCCAAGGATTGATATTCTTATTCATGCAAACATGTACAATAAAAAATAGTCTAAAATTGATGTTACACTACCTTGTCATCTCCACTTCAGCTAAGGAACTTGAATTCCTTGTAGGGACTAGTTTTTTGGGTTGATTGATGAGTTAACTGGTAGATATATGAGTTAGATTGTTGTCCCACTACACAACTAGCCTTCAACTACCTCTATCAATAGTTAGAGGTCAATCAATTGAATACAACTGAAAATAACTGAACTTGATTACTAAAATTTAGCAATCACACATGCATAACTGAACTCCAAGCCCTCTAGCTCGAATTGACTGAAATAACTGAGTGATAAGATTCATGCCACTCTAGTTAATTGCTTCCAAGTTATTTTGCTGATGTGGAAATTCGATTTACTCAATTTGACTAAGGCTAAAGTCAAATTGAGCCTTTCTTGCTACATTTTTTCCACATTCCCTCTTAGAAAGAAAGAAATTTTTCACCACCCCTATCCTACACCTATGGAATTTGAATTTACCTCTTGACAATGTCTTTGTCAAGATTTCAACATCTTACTCCTTAATTGGAATGTATTGTAGCAACGTAATTCTCCTCTGCACATAGTCCCGCAAATTATGATATCGGATATCAATGTGCTTGGACCCGTCATGAAATATCATATTCTCAGAGAACTTAATGCAACTCTAATTAACACAATATATCACTGTCAGATCCATCTCCTGACTGAAAAGTATCACAAGTATTTTCCTCATCCATATTGCCTCACATGTTGCTTGACTTGTAGCCATGTATTCAGCCTCTACTAAGCTTCGCACCACATACCTTTGCTTCCTACTGTACTAGAAAATAATTGTGGCCTCAACACTAAAGATAGCACTTGCAGTACATTTCCTCTCTAATGGACTCCTTGCCAAATCTGCATCGATGAAGCCTTGAAGATTAACTCTTTGTGTCCTCTTCTACCATGATCCATATTCGGTAGTGCCTCTGAGGTATCGTAACACATTCTACTTTTCCTTCCAATACAACTTGGTAGGGCTCACCATAGCTTGACTAAGTTGGTTTACTGCATAACACCTGTCAGATCTTATGTTCACAAGATACATCAAAGACCCCACAATCTACCTGTAAATTGTATCATCAACCTCTTCACTTGAATTTGCATTCTCCTTCCTCTAGTTTGTAGCTAGAGGTGTTTCCATGGGCTTACAACTCTTCATGTGAAATATCTGAAGTATTTCAAAGGCATAATTCCTCTGAGACGCAAACAATTCACCATCATGTTTCCATACTTCTAGTCCAAGGAAGTAATGCATCAGCCCCATGTCTTTCATCTCAAATTCCTTTGTAAGATCCTCTTTGCAAGAGTGGATCAACTACTCATCACCTGTTAATATTAAATCATCAAAATACAAAACAAAAATAAGCAACTCACCATCTACCACATTGTGATAGAGGTTTGGATCTTCTTCACTTTTGGCGAATCTCAATCCACTGAGATAAATTTCGATCCGAGTGTACCATGCTCAAGGCACCTGTTTGAGACCATACATTGGTATCTTGAGTTTGCACACATATGACTGTAAATCATATGTCTCAAATCCTTATGGCTGCTCTATGTAAATTTCATCCTCAATAACATCGTTGAGAAAGGCAGTCTTCACATCCATCTGGTGGATTTTCTACCCCATCTACACATCCAATGCTATAAAGGATTTGGCTGAGGAATATCTTGCAACTGGTGCAAAATTTTCCTCATAGTCCACTCCCTCTATCTAAGAAAATCCTTTTTCCACAAATATGGCCTTGTACTTCTTAATGCTCTTGTCATCTGCATGCTTCATTTTTTAGATCCATCTCGAACTAACCACTTACTTCCCTTTTGGTCTCGGAACCACATCCCATACACTATTCTTCATGATGGATTCATATTCCTCCACCATGGAATTAACCCAAAAAAGTTGAAAAATTGCTTCCTCAAATGAGGAGAGATTTGCCTTAATGAGCTCTGTGATGAGAGCCATGTACCGAGTGTACCTATCATGTGACCTCCTCTACCTATGTTGTGATTTGGGGGCTCCCACATTATCGTTTGCATCCCATAACAATCTATTAGCCTCTCTGGTTCTCTTTCTCCCCTCTCAGGAGGATTCTGGTTGAGTGGGTGTCTCCACTTTGCCTCTTTTATGCTCCACTGCATGTGGCTGCTTCGAAATCTCTTGAAGCTCATCCTAAGGCTCCTCCTTTGGAGCTATAAGCTCTTTCTCCGATGGGATACTCAACTCTCGTTCTAGAGAGCATCTCATAGCCTTCTCCTAATCAGACTTGATATCTCTCCTAACAACAGTCATCCTCAGTGAAGGAAAATACACTCGGTAATTGTGTGGAGTTTCGATATATCCTACAAAAACCCCCAACTTTGTTGTAGGCATAAGTTTCTTCCTTGAATTATTGGAGACATGGCAATAAACTGAAGCACCAAAAATTCTTAAATGAGACACATAAGGCTTTCTCCTAGAGAAATATTCCTCAGATGTGATCATGCCAAGTATTCTATGAGGACTCTTGTTCTGCAAGTAGATTGTTGTGTTACAAACTTCTACCCATAGATGCAATGAAAGCCCCTGATCATGCAACATGGCCCTTGCTTCTCACACTATTCTCCTATTATTCCTCTCATCCAAACCATTCTGTTGCGGTTTATGGGGTGTTATCATTTCCCTTTGAATACCTTCTTTCACAGAGAAATCCTTGAAGGAATGCAAAACAAATTAACCTTCATTATCACTCTGGAGAGACTTCACCTTCTTCCAATTCTTCTTCTCAACCAATGCCTTGAATTCAAAAATATTTGAGAAAACTTCATCCTTCTTCCGCATGAATAAGATTCAAAATTTTCTAGAGAAATCATCAATAAAAATAACGTAGTACTTATGTTTTGTTGTGGAGGCTTTAGAAAAGGATCCATGAACATCAGAGTGGACTCGCTCCAAGATTGATTTTTCTCTACTATCTCGGTCATTGAAATTGGATTTGACATATTTCCTCAATGTGAATCCCTTGCATACATCTTGCTCATCAAGGGAGACTTTAGGGAGACCAGTGGTAATTTGTTTCATTACTTAAAAGGAACCATGGTGTATATAACCCAATCTCCTATGCCATAGTTCTTCAACATCTTGACTCTGCACTTTTTTCACTTTACAGATCAATGTAGTGCAATCTCCCACCTCAAGTTCGTATAGGTTCTTCACTCGAACCTGTTGTGCTCTACAACAACCCCCCATTTCATATCATTTTTATTTACAAAATTATCACATGAAATGGGTCCCTTTAGAAGTTAATTGGTATCAATATTGTATTGTTCAAAAAGGTCCGATAACCAAATGAAAACATTATATAAAAACCTTTTAAAAAACCCATTTTGATCAAATAAAACAATCTTTTATCATTCCGATAAAGCGATCGCAAGATCGCATATCGTAATGACATAGAGAACACAAATAAGTGACATATTGGTTTCCGCCGATGCGATATCGCTATCGGCTATCGGCGATACTCTATACGCAGTCTTAAAGCACCCCAAGCCTTTCACCCTGATGCGATGTGATATCGCAATCGGCAATCGGCAATATCCTATGCACATTGTTAAGGCGCCCAGGTAATGCAACCCGATGCGATGTGATATCGCAATCAGCAAATCGGCGATATGTTGTCCATGTCATATATAATCCCTATTCTCCCGACGCGATGCGATATCGGCTATCTGCGATCAGGGATTTTAAATGGTGTCAATACAAGAGGTTAAAGCTCTCCCCGATGGCCGATTGCGATAAAGCGCAGTTTTCAAAAAAGCCGATTAATGGAGGGATATTATGATCAATTCATATTTAAAGCTTAAACTGTTAAGCAATGATGCACCTGCGCCCAACCGCCAAAACATCCATAGCACGCTTAAATGGGTCATTCGGCCGAATAATGATATAATGGGCATTTAAGGATTGGCAAGTTTTAAACGGCCATTTAATGTAATTGTAAGATCTTCCCATGGATTGTATCCGCGGCCATTTTTAGAGTTAATCTCTCAGCACGCTTTGATCAATATATCTTTCCCATATTGGATTTTCATTGTCATCTCTCTGTGTTACGTTTATTTTCGCCTCTGTGTAGAATTCATCCAAAGGAGAAAGCTTAAGCAAAATGGGGAAGAAATCCAAGAAGACCACAGGCGCTTCCGCGGCGCCAGCTGCAGGACAAGCTGTCGCTGACAAAAAGAAAGGATTGATTTCGGATACCACATGTTCTGGTCTCGGCAGAACTACTTGGCAGAGTACCTACAACTTGATCGAAATCGAAGAACCTAAAGTAACAACAGTGGAAGCTACTGCAGAGTCTACTCGGAAATCTGAGGGTACTCTTAAGGACTTAGCTGACTCCTTCCTTCACCGAATAGCAGCTAGGGAGAAAATTCTCCCATACACAGATGTAGTGTGGTGGGCAATTGAAGAAATCCCAATTATGGATAGAACCTTCAGCACCAGAGACAGGAGAATTTTCGGGTCATTTAAAGCTGATGATTTGAGGCAAATGTATCATTTGCCTGAGCCAGAGAAGATATATAATAAGGCGTTCCTGGAGAAATTCGCAAACAAAAATGAAGTTGAATCCTAACCCATCCGGGATTGGAGATAAAATCCGGCAAAGCACAAACATGAGTCTTCTGGTAAGTACTCAGTTGATTCCCTGGCTTCTTCGTATTGCTATGCTGGAATAATGATGTGTAGATTATGGGGATTGCATGACTCTGCTAATTTCACTATAGAAATGGTCCCCTTAATGGAAGCTGCATGCAACAGTATAATTATGGATTGGGCCACTATTCTCTCAAATAAACTAGCCAAAGTTGTTCTTGAGTTTAGGAATAAGACTTCCATCTCTGAAAGGATAATTCCCCCATTCTATTACAGTGCATATATTTTAGATACATTGTGTTTCAATTCTGAATTTCCCGTGCTCGGCTGGAGGTGGACGCCACAAGGCCCTACGGCTATCCACATATACCATCAGAAATTATGGAAGTCCTCTTACAAGCACCATCTCTACCAAGTCTGCAATGGCTTTATGGTGCCTATTTATTATTCTATTTTTGATAAACCCATTCCCAAGATTTCTTACCAAGCTGGGATTGATTTAACAGCGGTAGGGAGATGGTTTGGAGAGGAGAAATTCACTTATATAAGAGTTTTCGGGAGCCAAGCCGAACCTCATGTTCTCCCTTTATACATACCAGATAAACTGTTGGCAAGAGAAATCTCTTACCATATTATGGCTGAGAGTGTTACACAAACTCTCAAGAAAAATAAGAAGCAGGGCTGGCCCTCTTTCCCCTTGAGATGTGGTGTATATACTCTGCATGATCTCAAACATGCAGAAAAGGAAGCCACGAAGATTAAATCATTAACTCTGGCGACTCTCCCAAATAGGCAGTTTGATCCAAACAAAGTTGCCTATAATGCACTAGAACAGGCCAAATTGACAAAGTTTGATCATAAGGAAGATATGTTTGACGACCTGTTCTCTTCAGCTGAGACAATAAATCAGGTTAAAGCATTCGCCAAAATGAAATACAATGATGAATGGTTGACTGAATTTAATAAACTTAGAGAACAGAGGTTGCAAACTCTGCCTCTAGATCTACTAGCGACAACCCCAGCGACATCGTCAAGCGAGCCTGATCGGCAACAGTCAAAGGAACCTCCAGTCATAACAAAAGAACAAAAGAAATCACAGGAGGAAAATCAGAAGAGAGCACAGGAGGAAAAGCAGAGAAGAGAGAAAGAGGAAAAGCAGAAGAGAGAACAGGAGGAAAGGCAAAAGAAAGAGCAGGAAGAAGAGCAGAAGAGAGGGCAGGAAAAAGTGCGGAAGGAGACCCAAGCTGAAAAGGAAAAACAAACCACCATTGATGTCAATGTGGATACTCATATTGACCCTAAATTGCTCCAGGAATGGAAGAAATTTGATTCCATTATCAGTGGTTTGGAATGTTCAAAGGACTCAGACACTTCTAAGGTAACGGACACACTGGATATCACTTCATCACAGGTTCTGAGCGGAACCAGCATCCCACCCATTTCTAAAGAGGTAGAGATGATACCAAAGGACCCCTCCGACCAGATCATTTTGTAGGTAGAAGATATTCCTCCCCTGGATGTCTTCTACAGCCCAAGGCATAAAGCGGTGGTTAAGCGACAAAGGAAAAGAAGAAGGACTGATCAACCTTCCCTTTTCCCAGAGCAAACTGTCACGGGCAATGTGGTTTGGAAGGAGGAATTTGACCCCTCCGATGACCTGACAAAACTATCACAGTATGCGGGAGCTTATTCGGCAGCAACAATAGATAAGGCATCGGAGGTAAGCCTTTTACTAAAAACAAAGGACCAAGAAATCTTTTCATTGCAGGCACAGTTAAATGAAGCAAAACAAAAAGCGGAGCAGGCAGAACAGCAGTTGTTGACGCAACAACAATTAAATAATCAACTAACTCAACAACTGCAGGCAGAGAAACAACGGGTTGATCAAAGCGCAATCTAGAAGCAAAAGGAATTCTCAGAAGCCTTAGCACAACTAAAGGTGGCGAATGAGAGAATGCTGAAATCAAAAGACGAGCAAATTGCTCAATTATCAGCACAAATTGAAAAGACAAAGGGCATTCCACAGGTGGCTGAATTTAGAGCAGAAGCACTACAGATAAATACTGCATTAATAGCTCAGATTAAGCTACTATGTCAACAAATCGCCCAGGCAGAGCCCCTATGTGAGTTAACGGCATCCATAAGTAATAAAGTAGACAAGGCTAGGACTGAATTGGATCAGGCCGAAGAAACGATAGTTGCATTTCTCGATTGGCAAGATACAGATCAAGGGCAAGCGGCTAATTTACCAAGAATACTGGAGTCATATAAAGATATACTCTTTATAGAATGGCAGTCCCAGTTAATGAAAGCTAAGAGGGCGGTTTCGAGATACAAATTAACTTCAAGCAATCTGGTTGAATTAGTTAATAACACTCTCTACTTATCAAACATGATCTCCCAATGCACACCAGGAAAATTGACAACAACGAATACATTGGAGCAATCATGTTATCCAGATTTAGAGGAGAAAGGAAGGTTAATCGCTGGGATTAACAGTTTAACCTGGGACACGTATTGGTTTTTCTTGGTAAAGCCACACTCGCAGAGAGCCGCCCTCAAGTGCCTTACGGATGCAATCGGGTATATTATCCCCGATATTCAGGATGCCACATACACTGCCCAGCTCAGCTCTTGCCTCAACAAACCACCCGAAGTGGAGCCAATGCTTGCTACAAGTCAGCTCAGATTTAAAGGCAAGCAGCCTACTTCATGATTCATGCCGCCGACTGCCAGAGCGCTGAGGGAAAATATGATCAAAATTGATTGATACTAGTTTAGTAGGGTTTCAGTTTCATAGATAGTTATCATAATTAGGTATTTATAGACCCTTTCATTGTTTTGGAAAGGGTCGTAAAGTTTTGTACTTGACTTAGAGACTGAAGTCACACTATTGTGCTTCAGCCATATTCTTTTATAAAACTTGACCTTTTATTCTAAATTCAACATGGTAGCCTTTCTGCAAATGTGCACTATTGTCTTTGTTTGAAAGCATCTCTCCGTTGAAGGAATAATCACAGATAGCGATTGATATTGGGAGTATTTTATCAGCTCATATGGTACTATTATCTATGTCTGATTCCATTCTTTTCATATGAATTGTTATCCGATTTCCTTTGCTATTATCAGATATATGTATGCGTTTTAACAGCAGTTCTGTATTCTTTCCACTATTGGATGTTTATGGTATGCTTTTCTTTTAATCATATATGTGTCGATGATATAAATGATGAGTGTAGTATTATTGTTTTAATCACTTTGCTTAACTACTTAAGTAAAGTAATCATTGAATGAATTAATGTCTATGCCTGTCAGATGGAGTCATCTATATGCCTGTTTGAAAACATAGATCATCAAGCGCTACACTTAGAGAAATATAACCATTCCCGAGATTAGTAGTAGTTATTTTATTCTATCAATAGATTAAGTTATTCGCCTATCATTAGATTAGTTAAACAATCATCCATTCATCCCGTTTATCCATTATTGGGAAACTGATCCCATTATCCCCAGTCGGAGCCACCATTCCAAATGGAAAAGGAGCTGTACTAAGGTCCGGACCGGGTGGTTATCCCCCAATGTTGTTGCAACGATTTTCAGGGCATCAACATTTTTGACGCTAGAAGGAGGGCCCAACTGTGAATAGCAAACAAACCCAAATCTGCAGGCCATTCTAAGAGTAATTCTCCCTCCATATCTCCTCGTTCTTCCCAATTGTATGCTGGTTCTCCAGTATCCAAACAAGAAGAAGAGGAATCAACTACCACTGCTCAAACCCATCATACTCCAGAACAATTAAGTCTTGAATCACCTGAAGTCCAGTCTCTTATCCACAAACTTCAGAGCTTCTCGATTTCACCACAGAAATCTGAGGTATCACAAAGCAGTGCGACTTCGAAGTTCAATTTACCTCACCCTCTCACCAGACTTCAGAGCGAAAAGCTCGGTATTGAACCCATTGAGTTCCCTTTACCCAAAAGGAAAAAGGCAAAGAAATATACTGAAGGATCTGACAGTGAAGAGCTTTCATCCACATCTTCCATTGCATCTTCCCCTCTGCAAAGTCAACCATCCACTCCCCCATTACATATTGTTGTTCATCAGGGATTAGGAGCTTCAACATCCCAACCTGCTCACTCCTCAACATTATTTCCTTCCCAGACATCTGGAATTCCAACAGTAGTATCAACCACTGCTGCTATTACAATGGCAGATCCATGGACCAGGCCTGGTGCAGTCAACATGCCTGCACCATTGCATGCATTACCAGAAGCTCCTAAAAAATGGCTACCTAAGTTTAACCCAGATGATGGGACCCAGGCTGAGGAACACATTAATAATTTCATGTTGGCAGTCAACTTGAAAGGAGTAACAGAACAAGATGTTGTTGATAGACTTTTTCCATATACCTTGCAAGGATCAGCAGGATCCTGGTATTTCTCTTTACCTTCTGGTTCAATTACCAGTTGGAACACTTGCCAAGAGTAGTTTCTTACCAAATATGGAGATGATAGGTCTTTGGCTACCCTAATAAATGATCTCTCAAATCTGAGAATAGAGCATAGGGAACCAATTAAGGAATTTAATGCCCGCTTCAATAAACTCCTGAATAAAATCCCTATAGCCTCCAAACCAAGTGAACAAATTCGAAGCGAATGGTATATCACCGCCCTACCTGCCAATATAGCCATTTTTGTAGACAGGGCTGGGAAACCTACCTTAGCTGAAAACATGAGAGAAGCACTTGCTGTGGAAAAGCGCATTAATGCTCTAGAAAAGAAAGCTGCTCTGGAAGACAGAAAAGCCAAAAAAGTCTCTTTTAAAGAGGACTCAAGAAAGAAAACCCCAAAAGACCCATACGACATGGAGGGTTTGCAAAAAGTCCTAAAAACTTTATCAAATGAAATGATTGAAATAAAGAAACAGGTAGCCGAAACCTCAACCAAAAGACCCTTTAGGACTTATAAGAAAAATGAATCAAAGCCATCGAATGTCATATCTAATGCAGATTCAGAGGAAGAAGAAGAGGAAGAGGAAACAATCTCACCAATTGATGATGAAGAAGAAGTAGTAGAATGTCATGGAATGTGGGATTTTATACTCCCCAATTCTGATACCGATAATGAAGAAGAGGCGTTCCCGGTCACTACTAGGAGTAAAAGTACTTCCGAACCTGTTCAGGCAACGTCAAAGAAAAGGAGTGCAGGTGCTGCTACAACCAAAGAAAAAATACCTGCAAAGAAATCACCTGCAGCAGTTCCCCAAAACCAGCCTTCAACTTCTAATATTCCTTCAACATCTAAAACATTGGTGGTATCCGATTCAATGGAGTACAATATTGTTGATGACATGAAGAAAACTAAAGCAAACATTACTATGTTTGAACTTAGTAAATTAAAGCATCAGCAGAAATTGCTTCTCAAGGAATTGAATGTTGTTCCCTCTGCACCTCTTCCCAGTGCTAAAGCTGCTAATGATTCAGGCCAACCCCCTCCCGGTATGGTTGAAGCTACCGATTCAGTTTTGATTGGCGATAGATCAAATTCTCATACCCCACCTTTCCTATTGACCTATGAGATTTACAACAGAAACCTGCACAACTGTTTAATTGACTCAGGGGCATCCTCTAACATAATGCCAGCTTCAGTTTGTTCTAAACTGAACATTGAACCCCAGAAGTCTGCTATTCATATTGTACAGTTGGACAGGACCAAATTATAGGTCTTAGGAGAAATTAATTCCGTAACTATTAGGTTATATGTTGATCCCAGAATAGTACAGAGGATTGATATTCTAATAGCCGATAAACCTGAATTTTACGGTTTAATTTTGAGTAGGGATTGGTCTGAAAAATTGCATGGGTATATTTCCACTGATTGGTCACATATGTGGCTTCCCTACAAGGGTAAGCCAAATCAAATAAGGATCGATCGGGAAAAACATATGACCCATACAGTTACAAAGTTCGAACAAGAAAACCAGCCGGTAGCATTCAACAACAACATTTTGGGGAATTATTCATCAGAGTCATTCTTTGGCAACTTCATTGCCCAACCCTCTCCCTTCTCAGTAAACCATTATACATCTCAGATCGAAAATTTTTCACAAACATATCGATCAAGATGTTTCAATGATACTGAGAAAACTGTAAATACAATTGTTAATACTTCTTTATTTTGGTCATTATATTTCGATGGGTCCAAATCTAGTGAGGGCTCAGGAGCAGGATGTATTTTGGTTAGTCCACAAGGGGAAAAGACAATGTTGTCCTGTAGGCTAGAATTTGAATGCACTAACAATACAACTGAATATGAAGCCTTAGTCCAGGGACTATATAAAGCAATCGGCCTTAAAGTGCAATATCTAAAAGTATTCGGCGATTCTGAAATTATTGTTAAATAGGTGAGGAATGCAATCCATTGTCTTTCAAATCACCTCAAGCATTATCAATCGCTAGTACAAGAACTTACCTCGCACTTTTCCGCATTCAACATTTCCTCCATCCCTAGGTCTCAAAACGCGGCAACCGATCTCCTAGCCAATGTAGCTTCCAAGCTCCTACCTTCTGAAGACTACAGCCCAGATAGATTTTCTGTAGAATTGCTTTTTAGGCCCTCAATTCCTGACAATGTCACTAATTGGAGAGTATTCAACCATGATGAGGATATTTTACAATTTCTAACTTCTGAAAAGTCCTATGACGATCAAATTATTGAGGAAAATGACCATGACCTACAAATGAAAGAAACGCCTCAGGAAAATTCAATCCCTAAGCCAGTGGTAAAGCTTGAGGATCTTTATGATATCAAAGACAGGTTTAAACCTGTAACTAATGCAAAGCTCCAAAGTTCTACCCTTAGATTTGAATTGATAAATCTTGGCACCGAGCAAACTCCTCAAAACATTAATTTAGGACTAGGACTTTCCTTGGAAGAGAAGGAGGCATTCATTAGACTGTTAAGGAAAAATAAACAGGTCTTTGCTTGGAAATATAATGATTTGAAGACATATGATACATCCATTATCCAGCATACCATTCCAATGCTTCCCGATCAGAAACCGATTCAGCAGAAGTTAAGAAAAATACATCCAAAATTAGAGAGCCAGATAAAATTGGAACTTAACAAACTCTTGAAAGCCAATATTATCTTTCATGTCCGACACTCAAACTGGGTCTCTAATATGGTGCCAGTCAGAAAGAAAAATGGCGACATTCGGATTTGTATTGATTTCAGACATTTGAACAAAGCGAGCTTGAAAGACAATTTCCCATTACCTACTATGGAGCAAATACTTCAATCAGTAGCAGGCTCTGAATTGATGTCCTTTCTAGATGGTTTCTCAGGATATAACCAAGTCCTGGTTCATCCTGATGACCAACTTAAAACCACATTCAGAACAAAATGGGGAACATATGCATATCAGAAAATGCCTTTCGGACTTATAAATTTAGGAGCGACATTCCAAAGAGCTATGGATATATCTTTTAAAGGGTTGATTAATAGAACAGTAGTCGTCTATCTAGATGATATTACTATATTCTCCAAGGAGAGGTATAATCATTTGCATGATCTAAATCAAATTTTTCAACGTTGCAAAAGATATGGTATTTCTCTTAACCCTAAAAAGTCTTTCTTTGCTCTTGATCAAGGGAAGCTCTTGGGTTTTATTATGTCCAAAGATGGCATTTATATTGATCCTAATCGGATCAAAGAAATATCTGAAATCCCTTTCCCACACAATAAAAAATCGATGCAGTCATTTTTAGGCCAGATCAATTTTGTTAAAATATTTGTTCCAGATTTTTCTCAAATTATTTGGCCACTTCAAACAATGATTAAGAAAAATTCAGTATTTAAGTGGGGATCAGCAGAAAAAGAAGCTTTTGATCTAATCAAGCAATCAATAATCAATGCCCTAGCCTTAAATACTCCAAATCTTTCTAATCATTTTACATTGTATACCATCGCATCCAACTTGTTTTATGCTGCAGTACTCACGCAACTAAATGATCACAATCTGGAAGCACCCATTTCATTTTTTAGCTCAAATCTTCAAGGTGCTGAATTGAATTACTCTGAGGTAGAAAAACAAGCCTTTGTTGTATTTAAAGCGGTCAAACATTATAGACCCTTCCTTTTGAAAACCCACACAAAATTCATAGTTCCTTTCCCTGCAGTTAGGCAACTATTAATCCAAAAAGAACTGGGCGAAAAAAGGGCAAACTGGGTCACAGCGCTTCAAGAATATGACTTAGAAATTAGGCCAGCAAAGATTGTTAGGGGCCAAGGTTTTTGCAGGTTATTGGCAGGAGCATCCAACATCCCAGAATCAAGTGATACAGATCAAACTGAAGAAATCAATCAGATAAGTATTACTGATTCTGAGTCACAATATGCAGATTTAATCTTTTATTTGAAAAATGGATATGCACCTCCTAACCTGTCTTACAAAAACAAAAGGGCCATAAGGTTAAAAGCAAAAAATTTCACAATTATTGATGATGTGCTTTTTAAGCAGAATTATGATTCAATCTTATTAAGATGCCTTGAGAAACCTGAAGCACAAAAGGTTTTGCAGGAGTTACATGATGGACCAGCAGGAGGACATTTTGGAGCTGACACAACAGCTCACAAAATTATTCATGCTGGATACTATTGGCCAACTCTGTTTAGAGATGCCCACGAGTATGTAAGGAAATGCCGCAATTGTCAAACTTCTAGTGGAAGACAACGAAAACCAGTTTTCCCTCTACAACCGGTCAACATTGAACAACCATTCGAGCAATGGGGATTGGACATCATTGGGGAGATTACTCCACCTTCTTCCAAACAGCATAAGTATATCCTTACTATTACCGTTATTTTACTAAGTGGGTTGAGGCAATTCCTTTGAAGACAACAAATTCTGAAGCAATCATTGAATTCATAGACCAATTCATCATTACCAGGTTTGGTGTCCCAAATGCTCTTGTTTTTTATAATGCATCCTATTTCTCAGGCAATGCTATGTTTGATTTCGCTATTAAAAGAGGATTTAAATTAAAATATTCTGCTAATTACTATCCCCAGGGTAATGGTTTAGCAGAGTCTACTAATAAAAATCTGATCAAAATCATTAAGCGAACTATCGAACAGAATCATAAAAACTGGCACAAATCCTTAATGTTTGCATTATGGGCTGATAGGATAACACATAAAGCTTCTATAGGATCTTCTCCGTTCAATCTTGTGTATGGAAAAGAAGCAGTACTACCCACAAATCTTGTTCTTCCTTCTTTAGCCCTAGTACAGTTCATTGAGGAGACTCCTTCTTCTTCTATTCAGCTTAGACATGATCAAATTCTAAAACTAGAAGAAGAAAGAGAAAAAGCCAGGGTTACTCATGCCAAACATCAGCAAATCATCAAAGCAGCTTTTGATTCAGTCTCATCCGGTTCAAAACAATTCCAAGTCGGTGATTTAGTTCTGAAATGGGACAAAGCCCATGAGGACAAGGGAAAACACACCAAGTTCCAGAAGATGTGGCTTGGACCATTTCAGATCTGTGAAAAGATAGGCCATTCGACCTTTTTATTGCAAGATTTATCAGGTTCGAGAGATTCTCTCCCTGTTAATGGCCTTATCTTGAAAAAATTCTTCAATTGAGGAGGTAACCCCTTCTCCTTTTATTTTAATAGGATTTTGTAGTTTGTAGAATCATTAGGAAATAAAGTTGTAAGGTATCTTCCATTGACTTTTTGCTGCGTTTGAAAAAGTTGTCCCACAGAAGTAGTATGGATATTAGCTTTTAAATAATAGAGCTCACAACCAAAAGAGATAATTTCTAGGAAATTAGGTGTCATTGTATTCTGAAACCATATTTCAAGTTTTGTGAACTCCTCTCAAAGTTTAGAAGTATTATAAATCATTTTCTTTTTTTTAAATTGGTCTCAAAAGGTTATCAATATTAAGATAGAAGCTAATCCAATTTCAGCATCTTCAACTCTTACCCTGTCATCCATTTACTCTAAGGAGAAAATTGTTCATCCCATTCACCAAAGTTTATGATTACTCAGAGTGTAATTCTAAAATATTTGATATAAAAGATAAGAGGTCTTATTACAAGCCTTCTTACCATGATCATCGGGAAAATAGTTTAACCACCATTACCAATACTGCATACCATAACAGGGTAATGGCTTAAAATTATAAGACAAGGGGTCTCATCACGAGCCAGCTTGTTCGGTTAGATTACTACCAGTGAATGGCATTGTCAATAGTTGGCCACCAAACCAGGACAATGGCTTTTTATCTTATCAATAACAGAAAAAGGAAATGAAATACAAAATATGAAAACATGTTTTGAATTCATTTTGTTAATCACACTCTTAATTGGATGGAACAATGGACAATAGCATGGTTAAAAGGTATCCCTGTCGAAACTATAAACGTTTGTTGGCAGCAGAGGCTCTACCTATGACAGAAGAGTTCACTATAAAATCTGATTTGGAAAGGTTTTCCATTTTATCATTATAAACCAATAGAGGCCTATTTAAAACTTAGAATGTATCTATTTTCTTAAAGAAGAGAGGAAATTAGCAAAAATAGATTCATTTTACTTGGAATGCATATATACCTGGTTATATTAGAATTTTCCCCTTTGATTAGAACTCTATTTTGAAAAAGTTTAAGTATTTCTATGCTTTTCAGAGATAACTGGTTCTTCCAACGAATCGCCAATTGTTGTGCTCTACAACAACCCCCCATTTCATATCATTTTTATTTACAAAATTATCATATGAAATGGGTCCCTTTAGAAGTTAATTGGTATCAATATTGTATTGTTCAAAAAGGTTTGATAACCAAATGAAAACATTATATAAAAACCTTTTAAAAAACCCATTTTGATCAAATAAAACAATCTTTTATCATTGCGATAAAGCGATCGCAAGATCGCATATCGCAATGACATAGAGAACACAAATAAGTGACATATTGGTTTCTGCCGATGCGATATCGCTATCGGCTATCGGCGATACTCTATACGCAGTCTTAAAGCGCCCCAAGCCTTTCACCCCGATGCGATGCGATATCGCAATCAGCAATCGGCAATATCCTATGCACATTTTTAAGGCGCTCAGGTGATGCAGCCCGATGCGATGCGATATCACAATCGGAAAATCGGCGATATGCTGTCCATGTCATATATAATCCCTATTCTCCCGACGCGATGCGATATCGGCTATCGGCGATCGGGGATTTTAAATGGTGTCAATACAAGAGGTTAAAGCTCTCCCCGATGGCCGATTGCGATAAAGCGCAGTTTTCAAAAAGCCGATTAAATGGAGGGATATTATGATCAAATCATATTTAAAGCTTAAACTGTTAAGCAATGATGCACCTGCACCCAACCGCCAAAACATCCATAGCCCGCTTAAACGGGTCATTCGGCCGAATAATGATATAATGGGCATTTAAGGATTGGCAGGTTTTAAACGGCAATTTAATGTAATTGTAAGATCTTCCCATGGATTGTATCCGCGGCCATTTTTAGAGTTAATCTCTCAGCACACTTTGATCAATATATCTTTCCCATATTGGATTTTCATTGTCATCTCTCTGTGTTACGTTTATTTTCGCCTCTGTGCAGAATTCATCCAAAGGAGAAAGCTTAAGCAAAATGGGGAAGAAATCCAAGAAGACCACAGGCACTTCCGCGACGCCAGCTGCAGGACAAGCTGTCGCTGACAAAAAGAAAGGATTGATTTCGGATACCACATGTTCTGGTCTCGGCAGAACTACTTGGCAGAGTACCTACAACTTGATCGAATTCGAAGAACCCAAAGTAACAACAGTGGAAGCTACTGTAGACTCTACTTGGAAATCTGAGGGTACTCTCAAGGACTTAGCTGACTCCTTCCTTCACCGGATAGCAGCTAGGGAGCAAATTCTCCCATACACAGATGTAGTGCGGTGGGCAATTGAAGAAATCCCAATTCTGGATAGAACCTTCAGCACCAGAGACGAGAGAATTTTCGGGTCATTTAAAGCTGATGATTTGAGGCAAATGTATCATTTGCCTGAGCCAGAGAAGATATATAATAAGGCATTCCTGGAGAAATTCGCAAATGAAAATGAAGTTGAATCCGAACCCATCCGGGATTGGAGACAAAATCCGGCAAAGCACAAACATGAGTCTTCTGGTAAGTACTCAGTTGATTCCCTGGCTTCTCCGTATTGCTATGCTGGAATAATGATGTGTAGATTATGGGGATTGCATGACTCTACTAATTTCACTATAGAAATGGTCCCCTTAATGGAAGCTGCATGCAACAGTATAATAATGGATTGGGCCACTATTCTCTCAGATAAACTAGCCAAAGCTGTTCTTGAGTTTAGGAATAAGACTTCCATCTCTGAAAGGATAATTCCCCCATTCTATTACAGTGCATATATTTTAGATACATTGTGTTTCAATTCTGAATTTCCCGTGCTCGGCTGGAGGTGGACGCCACAAGACCCTACGGCTATCCACATATACCATCAGAAATTATGGAAGTCCTCTTACAAGCACCATCTCTACCAAGTCTGCAATGGCTTTATGGTGCCTATTTATTATTCTATTTTTGATAAACCCGTTCCCAAGATTTCTTACCAAGCTAGGATTGATTTAACAGCGGTAGGGAGATGGTTTGGAGAGGAGAAATTCACTTATATAAGAGTTTTCGGGAGCCAAGCCGAACCTCATGTTCTCCCTTTATACATACCAGATAAACTGTTGGCAAGAGAAATCTCTTACCAGATTATGGCTGAGAGTGTTACACAGACTCTCAAGAAAAATAAAAAGCAGGGCTGGCCCTCTTTCCCCTTGAGATGTGGTGTATATACTCTGCATGATCTCAAACATGCAGGAAAGGAAGCCACGAAGATTAAATCATTAACTCTGGCAACTCTCCCAAATAGGCAGTTTGATCCAAACAAAGTTTCCTAGAATGCACTAAAACAGGCCAAATTGACAAAGTTTGATCATAAGGAAGATATGTTTGACGACCTATTCTCTTCAGCTGAGACAATAAATCAGGTTAAAGCATTCGCCAAAATGAAATACAATGATGAAGGGTTGACTAAATTTAATAAACTTAGAGAACATAGGTTGCAAACTCTGCCTCTAGATCTACTAGCGACAACCCCAGTGACATCGTCAAGCGAGCCTGATCGGCAACATTCAAAGGAACCTCCAGTCATAACAAAAGAACAAAAGAAAGCACAGGAGGAAAATCAGAAGAGAGCACAGGAGGAAAAGCAGAGAAGAGAGAAAGAGGAAAAGCAGAAGAGAGAACAGGAGGAAAGTCAAAAGAAAGAGCAGGAAGAAGAGCAGAAGAGAGAGCAGGAAAAAGTGCGGAAGGAGACCCAAGCTGAAAAGGAAAAACAAACCACCATTGATGTCAATGTGGATACTCATATTGACCCTAAATTGCTCCAGGAATGGAAGCAATTTGATTCCATTATCAGTGGTTTGGAATGTTCAAAGGACTCAGACACTTCTAAGGTAACGGACACACAGGATATCACTTCATCACAGGTTCTGAGTGGAACCAACGGCCCACCCATTTCTAAAGAGGTAGAGATGATACCAAAGGACCCCTCCGACCAGATCATTTTGCAGGTAGAAGATATTCCTCCCCTGGATGTCTTCTACAGCCCAAGGCATAAAGCGGTGGTTAAGCGACAAAGGAAAAGAAGAAGGACTGATCAACCTTCCCTTTTCCCAGAGAAAACTGTCACGGGCAATGTGGTTTGGAAGGAGGAATTTGACCCCTCCGATGACCTGACAAAACTATCACAGTATGCGGGAGCTTATTCGGCAGCAACAATAGATAAGGCATCGGAGGTAAGCCTTTTACTAAAAACAAAGGACCAAGAAATCTTTTCATTGCAGGCACAGTTAAATGAAGCAAAACAAAAAGCGGAGCAGGCAGAACAGCAGTTGTTGACGCAACAACAATTAAATAATCAACTAACTCAACAACTGCAGGCAGAGAAACAACGGGTTGATCAAAGCGCAATCCAGAAGCAAAAGGAATTGTCAGAAGCCTTAGCACAACTGAAGGTGGCGAATGAGAGAATGCTGAAATCAAAAGATGAGCAAATTGCTCAATTATCAGCACAAATTGAAAAGACAAAGGGCATTCCACAGGTGGCTGAATTTAGAGCAGAAGCACTACAGATAAATATTGCATTAATAGCTCAAATTAAGCTACTATGTCAACAAATCGCCCAGGCAGAGCCCCTATGTGAGTTAACGGCATCCATAAGTAATAAAGTAGACAAGGCTAGGACTGAATTGGATCAGGACAAAGAAACGATAGCTGCATTTCTCGATTGGCAAGATACAGATCAAGGGCAAGCGGCTAATTTACCAAGAATACTAGAGTCATATAAAGATATACTCTTTATAGAATGGCAGTCCCAGTTAATGAAAGCTGAGAGGTCGGTTTCAAGATGCAAATTAACTTCAAGCAATCTAGTTGAATTAGTTAATAACACTCTCTACTTATCAAACATGATCTCCCAATGCACACCAGGAAAATTGACAACAACGAATACATTGGAGCAATCATGTTATCCAGATTTAGAGGAGAAAGGAAGGTTAATTGTTGGGATTAACAGTTTAACCTGGGACACGTATTGATTTTTCTTGGTAAAACCACACTCGCAGAGAGCCGCCCTCAAGTGCCTTATGGATGCAATCGGGTATATTATCCCCGATATTCAGGATGCCACATACACTGCCCAGCTCAACTTTGCCTCAACAAACCACCCGAAGTGGAGCCAATGCTTGCTACAAGTCAGCTCAGATTTAAAGGCAAGCAGCCTACTTCATGATTCATGTTGCCGACTGCTAGAGCGCTGAGGGAAAATATGATCAAAATTGATTGATACCAGTTTAGTAGGGTTTTAGTTTCATAGATAGTTATCATAATTAGGTATTTATAGACCCTTTCATTGTTTTGGAAAGGGTCGTAAAGTTTTGTACTTGACTTAGAGACTGAAGTCACACTATTGTGCTTCAGCCATATTCTTTTATAAAACTAGACCAGTTATTCTAAATTCAACATGGTAGCCTTTCTGCAAATGTGCACTATTGTCTTTGTTTGAAAGAATCTCTGCGTTGAAGGAAGAATCATAGATAGCGATTGATATTGGGAGTATTTTATCAGCTCATATGGTACTATTATCTATGTCTGATTCCATTCTTTTCATATGAATTGTTATCCGATTTCCTTTGCTATTATCAGATATATGTATGCGTTTTAACAGCAGTTCTGTATTCTTTCCACTATTGGATGTTTATGGTATGCTTTTCTTTTAATCATATATGTGTCGATGATATAAATGATGAGTGTAGTATTATTGTTTTAATCACTTTGCTTAACTACTTAAGTAAAGTAATCATTGAATGAATTAATGTCTATGCTTGTCATATGGAGTCATCTATATGCCTGTTTGAAAACATAGATCATCAAGCGCTACACTTAGAGAAATATAACCATTCCCGGGATTAGTAGTAGTTATTTTATTCTGTCAATAGATTAAGTTATTCGCCTATCATTAGATTAGTTAAAAAATCATCCATTCATCCTGTTTATCCATTATTGGGAAACTGGTCCCATTATCCCCAGTCGGAGCCACCATTCCAAACGGAAAAGGAGCTGTACTAAGGTCCGGACCGGGTGGTTATCCCCCAATGTTGCAACGATTTTCGGGGCATCAACAGAACCCTAATCTAATTCACTTTCCTGGTAGCTATATGTCTCATAAAGTCTTTCCCTTTACAGAGATCAAGTTCTTCTTCAGCCTAGGTACAAACATAACATCTTTGATGCAAAGAGGAGACGCTTTCTCCCTCTCAATGGTGATAGTACCAATTCATGTAGTGTTATACCTCCCATCATCCCCTATTTCGATATGCATCTAGAGATCCATCTCCTCTAGGCTACTAAAAAACGCCTTGCACCCTTTCATATGGAACAAGGCACCAAAATCAAGGTACCACATGTTGAAAAGTGTAACTAGGTTTAGTCTTCATAATGACATGTAATTATGATTTTATTTAATGAGATGTAGAGAAGGAAAATAAAATTATTGTATTGACTTGCTTCATGGGTTTCATGAGAAAGAGATTTTGTTTTTGTGTTAAGACTCCCATTGAGAGCCTTTAGGAATTATTTTTCATCTTTTCACAAAATGATAGAGTCATTGTCATGTAATGAAGTCATGTTACACTTTGTATAGAGTCAAATTTGTATATGTAAAGTATCCTGCAAGACCTTGTCACTTATCCTCTTCAAGTCAGCTACAACGATGGGAGAAACTACTAGAAGAATTCAACCTACATTCAAGCAATCATCTCAGGTTAAAGGACATGAGGAAAGGTGTATAAATAAGCCACACTCGGCCTCACTCAAGAAAAAGTAACTCGACTTGATCTCGACAAGCAAGAGTTCGAAATAGAAGGAAAATAGAAGTGTGAATACAGGTTTCTTTTGGGAAAGAAAAGGAGGACTCTTCTGGGCATAGCGAAGAAGAGCTTTCATTTGGATATAGCAAAAGAGATTCTTCTGGGAAGCAAAGAAGGGTTCTTCTGGATCAGCGAAGGAAGTTTCTTCTAGGACAGCGAAGGAGAAGGTTTCTCAGTGCAGCGAAAGAGATGTTTCTTCTGGGTGAGCGAAGGATGGTTTATTCTGGGGAAGCAAGAGAAGGATTCTTTTGGGTGACCTAGATCTAGAGACCAAGTTTCTCTAGGGGAGACCAGTGAAATCCTAGAGATCGAGATTCTATGGAAGAAGTCAAGAAGCAGTGAGAAGGATAGAGACCTTGTTTCTCCAAAAGGAGCCAAGGAGAGCACTTCCAGATCAAGAAAGAAGTCGAAGGGAAGAGGCAAAACATCAAGGATAGTGACAAGGTTCTTGGGAGGATACTAGTGTCAAGGGTATGTGTCATGGTCTCAGTACTCCTCGATTGAAGATCTAGAACTATGATTGTGGATAGGAGATAACAATTCCAGCAAGAGGAGTGCTGGGTAGAATTGTTATTCAGTGAAAGGTTCGAGGAAAGAACCAATAGGTGCCAAAAGGCTAAACTCAGGAAAGTTTGGTGAGGCATGAAGGAGACTTGTTACCGATGAAAAAGGCTAGTTGCAGCTCACTAGTGAACAAGGAAAGTTCACCAAAGGAAGAAATGGAACTGACTATTGTTAGTCATGGCAGGGGTACAGAGGAAAGTCAGAAGTAGAGGAAAAAGAGTGTTGAAGTAGTTGGACTCAAAGGAATGAGTAAAGAAGAAAGGAACATAGAGTTGGTTGAGATGAAGGCAGAACTCAGTCGTTTGAAGAAGCTGGTATTGAAAGGAATTAGAGAAAAATGGAAACAAGGATTTTATGTGGGAGAAAGAGTTAAATGGCCTGTTTGAGAATTGTTGGCTGAGAAATTAATACTTCGAATAGTTGAGGATGAAGGAGTAGAATACATCTGTGAACCAAAGAAAGGATCTCTCCTTGGGGAAGGAGACAGTGATGACAGTGATGAAGAACTGATCTATGCATATCAAAATGAGAGGAATGTGTTGGTAACATCCTCACAGGTAAGAGGATCTCATATTTTTGGGATTAATTATTTTTGTGAATGTAAAATTTCAAGTATGAAGCCTAATCAATTTGAACTTGTGTATGAAAAGGTGAAAGAGGTAGAGGCAAGAAAACCACAAAAGGAGATGCATAAAGACTTTCAAGACTTCAATTGGTGGAAGAAATTAAAAGGTATGGCTGAATGGTTGTGTTTTCTCTTATTAAAAGCATATTGGATCATGTTTGAAGGAATTTTAGGAAGGATAGAAGACCAATGGGAAATGGAAAAAGGAAAGGAAACAGATGCATTGCGTATTTTTGAAGTGAAGAGAAGGAAAGTTGACACAAAGAACTTAGCTAAAGAAGTTAAGTCAAGGAAATCTTTGAAAAATCAAAGACTTATCATAGAAGAGGAGGAGGCATTGTTGTCTTATTTGGATAGACTGAGTGTTGGGAAAAATTGTGTAGAACAGAAAGGTATTCTACAAACCTATGATGAAGTTTCCAAGTATAGTCAAGAAGCTGCAATCCCAGAAGTTTTCTTTGATGAGGAAGAAATCAGAGATGTTGAGGAATAATTTCTCAATAACTTAGTGAACTATCAGAATAGTTCAAAGAAACATGAGGAACTAAACACTGAGGCTTCAAATGAAGAGCCTTGTATTTTTGAAACTAACATGTTGTGTATGTTTTCAAGTTTGGCAGGTAATGAACAACAATTGGACAGTGTGCTTATGCATGTTGATGAAGAAGTGAGATTATTGGAAGAAATGGTTGAAGCAGAAAGATATTTTGAGCATGTATTTAATAATTTTGAGAATGATTGTATTGACAGGGAAATCGTCATGATTAAAGAAGCTGAAGATAAGCAAATGAAAGTTTGTAATGGTAACCAGAATGAAATATCTTCAGTAGCGAATCAAAAAGAAATTATTATGGAAATTGTGAAGGAATATATGATGATGTTGATAGATGCAGAAGTTCAAGAATTCTGTGATTTTAAAGTGGATTATTTTTATGAATTTGTAAACCATGAAGAAGACTTAGAAAACCAAAATTATGTTTCCGATGTAGGAGAAGATGAAACAACATCCTTTTGTTGCAATAGTATAAGTATAGAAGATGAAAGGATACTTCATAATGATATGCTCCAAGAAATTCTAGCTATTGAATTGTTGAATGATAATCTTGTGTCAGAACAAGGAACACTGTGTAATGCAGAGGAAAGTATTGGAACGAAAATTGATGACAATTTCAAAACTTATGCAAAAGGACAGTATAAAGATTTGATGGAAGAATTACCTATGAAGATTGAAAACCATAGTTATTTTGAGTCTGACAATTGTGATGGAAATTATGTTTTATAAAGTAAGGAGGAGTCATGTGTAATTGACATGCTTATTGAATATGCAAGAATCTGTATTTTGTTGGAAAAGATATTAGATGAACCTGATAACATAGAGGAAAGGATTATCTTTAATGATAATGAAAGGGAAGCTATAGAGTACAAACAAAAATTTGTAAATGATAAAGGCAAAGAAGATTTGGACAGAAATTTTATAATTTATATGGTAAAGGAGAATGTGCAGCAGGCAGATGTCAGTGGAGTTCAGTTAAGAACAAATTGTAAATAGGAAGTTGAGAAATTGTGGAAGATGAAATCAGATGAGAAGAGGGAAAACAAGGAAGAGAAATTAACAAAAGGAATTTGTATTAGTAAGGAAAGAGGACAGCAGCAAAATAAGATTTGGAAATCGGGAGGAACAAAAGTGACATTGGCAAAAGAATTGAATCAATAGCATGCTGAAAGTGATCACCAGTTACAAAGTAAAATTTGGGATACTGGATTATCAGCAAAAGAAACACATGACAAAGAGGTCATGAAAACTTTCAAATTTGGGAGTCTAATGTGGGAGTATTTAGACCTAGCCAGCAATGTGATGGAATGATCACATGTTGTGACTAACAAAGAGTTGGAAGACAATAGTTTAGTTAATTTTATTTATCTAAATGTATGAGAGTGTTTATTTATTGTAAAATATGAGAAAAAGGGTATAGTAGCTGATTGATCCTCTCTGTGTGGAGATCTGGCCAAATAGTTAGATTTATTTGGTTTGAATAGGATATGAGGGATTTGAAAGCTTGATTTAGAATTTGTTTAGAAAAGAGTGGAGTTGAAGAGATTCTCTAGGAGAGAGTGAGAGATTTCTGGATCTGAACCAGAATTGGTTCATGAATCCACTTTTGTATAAATTATGATCTTTTTGTATAATTCAGGGGTTGGATGGGTTGGATGGGTTGGATAGGTTGGAGAGGTTGAATAGATTAGTTGGAGTGTAGATAGAGGCTAGCAAGAGAAACAGGGTCTTTTTATTGTTGTAATCGAGCCAGAGGGTCGAGACTCTGTAACTCATTATTGAATAAAATATCAGTGTTTGAGAAGGTGTTGTTTCTATTAAAACCCTTCCCTTATCTCTATATATCCACCTGCGGATCAATCTAAGTGTTTCCTCTGTTTTACACCCTGAAGTGATAAATCATAGTGTTCAAAGCATAATTTGGGTCCTTAGTGTAAAGAGCAGTGTTTGAGCTGCTTTAAACCCAGTCATTGATCCAAAGATATCACAGAGAATCATTTTTTTTAACACGGAGTCTATTAAAAACAAGCGAGATCAAGACAAGAGGGAATAGATGTGAGAAGGAACAGTGGTCATTGGATCTGTAAGATCAACGAACCAGATCTAATCGGGCCGAGCAGAGCCACTTTATTGCATTGGAAAAATTCATGTGTATGCGGCAGACTTCAAGCCTTAAGCCTATGCGATGAGCAATCGCTGATTGCGATCAGTGGAGTGATCGCATCGCAACATTCAATGATGTTTTATCGGCGGAGGATTAATGTGACATGCAAAGGAAGCAGACCCAACAAAGTTATAGATGCGGGTTTACAATATTTGAGGTTTGGCTTAAGTGTTCGGAGCGGATTTTCCTGTGTTTCGATAAAGCTATGTTGTTCTGGTTTTAAAGAAGAAAGCACGCAAATAACACTTCCGATAGTGTTATATGGGCACAATTTACGAGTATGGTGTTATCGCAAATCAGAAGTGGATGGGTTCATGAGTAGTGTGACCGCGGAGAGCCAATATCCGATTTCGATAAAGGCATACATTGATAATTGTGTAGAGGCCGTATGATGGGAAGAAAAGGTATGTTTTATAATGAACTTCTATTATAAAGGGTTTGCAATGGATTAAAGCACCGATAGATGGTTTTTATGGGTTGAGTCGAATATAAACATAGATAAGTGTGGGATTGATTATGTATGTGGGCTTAAGGATTAATGGAGGTTTAAGGTGCGGCATTAAGGATAATAGAGGGGCCTTAAAACCATTATTCAATAAAGAAGATTTGACTCGGTTTCTGAGTTAAAATTCCTAGGGATATTGGAATTCTGTGTATTCGCTCGTTCCTGTGTCATTTGTGGTATCAGAGCTAGCTCAACGCTATGTAAAGATTGGTTTGGAAATTGAATTTTAAATCTCAGCATATGTATAATCTGCACAGAAGTGGATCGATACAAATGGGGATCAAACTACAAAGGACATTGATATCAGAATGGGGGAAGTAGTGAATCTCTAATGAAGGTCTGGTAAGAATGTTTATTTTGATGGTTTTGTAGAGATGTGTTTTGAACGTCTAAAGAGCAACAAGGGATTGAAATTTCAAAGGAGAAGATGTTTTCCTTTCAGGAAAATGAAATTTCTATGTAAGTTGATTGCATGATTGATTTGATTTAAAAGGTAAATTGGAGTGAAAGGTTTAGAATTTAAAGTTAAATTGAAGAGTGAATGAAGATTGCTCAAGTATTGTTGAAGGCAATGATATTGATGATTGAAAGAACAGAGATTGGGTTTAATAGGACTGAAAGAAGAACCACTACAAGGAATGAATTTTGGAATTTATAGAAGCAAGACAGGATTTGCTTACAGACAGGTTATCAAAAGGAATTAATAGTGTCTGTCATGAATTGTAAAAATAATTGAAATTCAGATCTAATTTTAATTGATCTTGAAAGCTGAAGAGCCCATTATGAAAAGTAAAATGGGAAATAGTTGTTGGTTGTATGGCGTCTTTTGAATGGAAAGTCTAAATGAAATAGTGAACATATGAATCTTTTGGCAAAGATTTAACTAATGGAATGGGAATTAGTTTTAAGACATATTTGAAGGAAATATTGCAGGTTTGAAAGGTACTTTGATGTATCTTGAGATAAGATTGTGCAGGTCAATGGAAGCAGTGGAATTGTTGAACGATAGAATGAGTCGTACCAGCATCATAGCATATGAGGTATGTTAAAGAAGATAGAGAAAGAAGAACTCTCAGATCAGTAAAGGTGGCAGTACCCAACAGTAAATGAAATTACTGAATGAAAGAAGGAAGTGAGCAATTGAAGATGCAGAGCATAAAGCAAGGAGTGTTCGAGAGAAGCTGAGAACAACTTCCAACTGTGGTTGGTAAAAGTTGTTGAGGCAGGTCCACAATTGTGATTGTGGATAGGAGATAACAATTCCAGCAACAGGAGCACTGGGTAGAATTGTTAGTCAGTGAAAGGTTCGAGGAAAGAACCAATATGTGCCAAAAGGCTAAACTTAGGAAAGTTTGGTGAGGCATGAAGGAGACTTGTTACCGATGAAAAAGGATAGTTGCAGCTCACTAGTGAACAAGGAAAATTCACCGAAGGAAGAAATGGAAATGACTATTGTTAGTCATGACAGGGGTACAGAGGAAAGTCAGAAGTAGAGGAAAAAGAGTGTTGAAGCATTTGGACTCAAAGGAATGAGTAAAGAAGAAAGGAACATAGAGTTGGTTGAGATGAAAGCAGAACTCAGTCGTTTGAAGAAGCTAGTATTGAAAGGAATTAGAGAAAAAAAGAAACAAGAATTTTATGGGAAAAAGAGTTAAATGGTCTGTCAGAGAATTGTTTGCTGAGAAATTAATACTCCAAACGGTTGAGGATGAAGGAGTAGAATACATCTATGAACCAGAGAAAGGATCTCTCCTTGGGGAAGGAGACAGTGATGACAGTGATGAAGAACTAATCTATGCAGATCAGAATGAGAGGAATGTGTTGGTAGCATCCTCACAGACAAGAGGATCTCATATTTTTGGGATTAATCAATTCTTGTGAATGTAAAATTGCAGGTATGCAACCTAATGAATTTGAACCTGTGTATGAAAAGGTGAAAGAGGTAGAGGCAAGAAAACCATAAAAGGAGATGCATAAAGACTTTCAAGACTTCAATTGGTGGAAGAAATTAAAAGGTATGGCTGAATGGTTGTGTTTTCTCTTATCAAAAGCATATTGGATCATGTTTGAAGGAATTTTAGCATAGATAGAAGACCAATGGGAAATGGAAAAAGGAAAGGAAACAGATGCATTGCAGATTTTTCAAGTGAAGAGAAGGAAAGTTGATACAAAGAACTTAGTTGAAGAAGTTAAGTCAAGGAAATCTTTGAAAAATCAAAGACTTATCAAGAAGAGGAGGCATTGTTGTCTTATTTGGATAGATTGAGTGTTGGGAAAAATTGTGTAGAACAGAAAGGTATTCTACAAACCTATGATGAAGTTGCCAAGCATAGTCAAGAAGCTGCAGTCCCAGAAGTTTTCTTTGATGAGGAGGAAATCAGAGATGTTGAGGAAGAATTTCTCAATAACTTAGTGAACTATCAGAATAGTTCAGAGAAACATGAGGAACTGATCACTGAGGCTTCAAATGAAGAGCCTTGTATTTTTGAAACTGACAAGTTGTGTATGTTTTCAGGTTTGGCAGGTAATGAACAACAATTGGACAGTGTGCTTATGCATGTTGATGAAGAATTGAGATTACTAGAAGAAATGGTTGAAGCAGAAAGATATTTTGAGAATTTATTTAATAATTTTGAGAATGATAGTGTTGACATGGAAATTGTCATGATTAAAGAAGTTGAAGATAAGCAAATGGAAGTTTGTAATGATAACCAGAATGAAATATCTTCAGTATAGAATCAAAATGAAAGTATTATAGAAATTGTGAAGGAATATATGATGATGTTGATAGATACAAAAGTTCAGGAATTTTATGATTTTAAAGTGGATTACTTTTTATGAATCTGTAAACTATGAAGAAGTCTTAGAAAACCAAAATTATGTTTCTGATGTAGGAGAAGATGAAACAACATCATTTTGTTACAATAGTATAAGTATAGAAGATGAAAGGATACTTCATAATGATATGCTCCAAGAAATTATAGCTATTGAATTGTTGAATGATAATCTTGTGTCAGAACAAGGAACACTATGTAATGCAGAGGAAAGTATTGGAATGAAAATTGATGACAATTTCATAACTTATGTAGAAGGACAATATAAAGATTTGATGGCAAAATTACCTATGAAGATTGAAAACCATAGTTATTTTGAGTCTGACAATTATGATGGAAATTATGTTTTATACAGGAAGGAGGAGTCATATGTAATTGACATGCTTATTGAATATGAAGGAATCTGTATTTTGTTGGAAAAGATATTAGATGAACCTGATAAAATAGAGGAAAGGATTATATTTAATGATAATGAAAGTGAAGCTGTAGATTAAAAACAACAGTTTTTAAATGACAGAGGCAAAGAAGATTTGGACAGAAATTTTATAATTTATATGGTAAAGGAGAATGTACAGCAGGCAGATGTCAGTGGAGTTCCGTTAAGAACAAATTGTAAAGAGGAAGTTGAGAAATTGTGGAAGATGAAATCAGATGAGAAGAGGGACAACAAGGAGGAGAAATTAATGAAAGGAATTTGTATCAGTAAGGAAAGAGGACAGCAGCAAAATAAGATTTGGAAATTGGGAGGAACAGAAGTGACAGTGGCAGAAGAATTGAATCAGCAGCATGCTGAAAATGTTTACCAGTTACAAAGTAAAGTTTGGGATACTGGATGATCAATAGAAGAAACACATGACCAGGAGGTCATGAAAACTTTCAACTTTGGGATTTTTATGTAGGAGCATTTAGACCTAGTCAAAAATGTGATGGAATGATCACATGTTGTGACTAACAAAGGGTTGGAAGACAATAGTTTAGTTAATTTTATCTGTTTAAATGTATGAGAGTGTTTATTTAATGTAAAATATGAGAAAAAGGGTATAGTGGCTGATTGATCCTCCCTATGTGGAGATCAGGCCAAATAGTTAGATTTATTTGGTTTGAATAGGATATGAGGGATTTGAAAGCTTGATTTAGCATTTGTTTAGAAAAGAGTGGAGTTGAAGAGATTCTCTAGGTGAGAGAGAGATTTCTGGATCTTAAACAGAATTGGGTCATGAATCCATATAAATTTTGATCTTTTTGTATAATTCAGGGGTTGGATGGGTTGGATAGGTTGGATAGGTTGAATAGATTAGCTGGAGTGTAGATAGAGGCTAGCAAGAGAAACAGGGTCTTTTTATTGTTGTAATCGAGCCAGAGGGCTGAGACTCTGTAACTCATTATTGAATAAAATATCAGTGTTTGAGAAGGTGTTGTTTCTATTAAAACCCTTCCCTTATCTTTGTATATCCACCTGCAGATCAATTTACGTGTTTCCTCTGTTTTACACCCTGAAGTGATAAATCGTAGTGTTCAAAGCATAATTGGGGTCCTTAGTGTAAAGAGCAGTGTTTGAGCCACTTTAAACCCAGTCATTGATCCAAAGATATCAAAGAGAATCATTTTTTTAATGCAGAGACTATTAAAAACAAGCGAGATCAAGACAAGAGGGAATAGATGCGAGAAGGAACAGTGGTTGTTGGATCTGCAAGATCAACGAACCAGATCTAATCGGGTCGAGCAGAGCCACTTTATCGCATCGACGAAATTCATGTGTATGCAGCAAATTTCAAGCCTTAATCCTATGCGATGAGTGATTGCCAATTGCGATCAATGGAGTGATTGCATCACAACATTCAATGATGCTTTATTGGCAGAGGAGTAATGTGACATGCGAAGGAAGCAGACCCGACAAAGTTATAGATGCGGGTTTATAATATTTGAGGTCCGACTTAAGTGTTCAGAGCGGGTTTTCCCGTGTATTTTGTGTGTTTCGATAAAGTTATGTTGTTCTGGGTTTAAAGAAGAAAGCACGCAAATAACGCTTGCGATAGTGTTATATGGGCACAGTTTACAAGTCCGATGTTATCGCAAATTGGAAGTGGAAGGGTTCATGAGTAGTGTGACCGCAAAGAGCCGATATCCGATCGCGATAAAGGCATACATTGATAATTGTGTAGAGGTCGTATGATGGGAAGAAAAGGTATTTTTTATAATGAATTTCTATTATAAAGGGTTTGTAATGGATTAAAGCACTGATAGAAGGTCTTTATGGGTTGAGTCGAATATAACCATAGATAAGTGTGGGATTGGTTATGTATGTGGGCTTAAGGTTTAATGGAGGTTTAAGGTGCAGCATTAAGGATAATAGAGGGGCTTTAAAACCATTATTCAATAAAGAAGATTTGGCTCGATTTCTGAGTTAAAATTCCTGGGGATATTGGAATTATGTGTATTCGTTCTTTTCCTGCGTCACACTTCATAGATCATCACTCGTACATCACCAAACAAGTGGAATCTCTTAAAATTTAAGGCAAACTTCTCTCTATTGAAGCAAGGATCTCATTTGAAAGGGATCATCTGAAGCAATAAGTTCATTATCAAGTTGAAGATTCCATATTCACAAGTACCTTTTATTATAATCTAATCTAGTAAAAATGACTTCATGTTTCAAGGAGAACCAAAAGTTGGTTGGGATATCAAACTTCCTTGTATGGAAAATAAGGATAGACATAGTCCTCGAAGTAAATGAAGTCATTGATCATGTCCATGGAAAGGTCTCCAAGCCATCCAAAGAACAAGCATTATCTGAATACATGGAAAGGGATCTCAAGGCTCAAAATATTCTTAAGGAGTCTATCAAAGATCCTCTCATTTCCTATGTAGCCGAGCTGGAGACATCTAAAGAAATATATGATAAGTTGGGAGAACTTTTCTCTAAAAGCACGATAGAAAATATCATATCACTTAGATCTGATCTATATAAATTGAAGGTGTCAAAGGATGAAGGGATATCGTCATGTCTCTCAAAAGCATCTCAAATAAAAGGTCAATTGCAGGATCTAGGAGAGATGGTATTTGATAACGAAATAATCTTTGTGATTCTAAATGCATTGACTGATGAACAAGGTAACATCATATCTACTAGGGAAGATGAAGTTATCTCGTTCATCAAATTATGGTCTCTCTACAAGGCAAAAGAAGAAATGTTGAAGAAAGAAAGTAACAAAATCTCAAATAGAAGGGATCAATCAGTGACAAGAAGAAAAGGAAAATTTGGAAAGTTTGATCCTCCAAAGAAAAGTAATAAGAACATGGCTAAGGAGAGATTCTATGGTTTTCATAAATTTGGTCACTATAGAAGAGATTGTCCTAAAAGAAAGAGGGATAGGGAAGAATCCCATATTACTAAGGAAGTGAAAGAACCTGAGACAAAGAAGCTTAAAAAGGAAGAAGTAAAATTATCTCTATTGTGACTGAGATAATCTTCTTCACTAAGAAGGTACTTTCCACTTGAAATTTATAGATAGGCAGCAATGTAAATAAGATAGGATGCATCAAATTAGAAAAGAGAATTCTAATAGAAGCATTAGAAGTAAGAGCTTGTAACATCAGAAGTAGAAATAATGTCTGAAAGAAATTATCTTGAGTACAAATAATAAGAGCTCTTGGAAACCTCGTTGAAATAGAAAGAAGTAGAGGTCATCATCGACTGGGATCATCATACAATAGTCAATAAGGAAACATATGCTAGGTGAGGATATAAAAAATCCTCAAGTTTCTGTGATGGAAGCCTGATCGAAAGATTCACCGATTGAGAAAGGAAGCAAGAGTTTCATCAGGAATTCCAAATCGTGAGATTCAAGAGATGATGGTTTGATGACATAGCATGAAATCAGGTCTAAAGGTTAAAAGTTTTTTCGTTCAAATGAAGCTACTACAGGAAGTATAGATGACCGAAAGGAAAGATGAGGTATGTATGCTTAAATAGGATATTATGAAAAGTCATGTGATATGGTTGCAAACAATCTGGATCACTATTTCTATCTTGGGAAACATGATCAAAAGAAGAAGGGATCTCCTCCTCTGAAAAAAATCATAAAAGCATAAGTCACACTAGATGAAATAAACATAATATATTCTCATATGAATCATGAGGAAATTTGACTACAATTGAGGAACTCTGATTAGAAGCTACTAGGAATGAAGTGTGTGAAAATAAAGGAAGAGATCTTAAAATATGAAACAAAGTTAGAAGGCATTCAACATCTGAAGTCCAAGAAGATTTGACTAGAATATTTCCCTAAAAGATATGAAGACTAATGTAAGCCGGAAAAAGATGAAGACCCTTGACAATGAACATTTTTGGGAAATTTGTCAATCTGCATGCAGGATGTTGATACCTTCAGGAAGATGTCATGATGAAAGACCATCACAAAGGTAATGCTTGGTTTAAGTGTTCATTTATTTTTGAACTAATATCTGGATAGGATTTTGTAGGATTGCCAAAGGGAAGATCTGTGGATGATTTCCAAGAGGACCATATTGAAGGATGTAAAGATCCTTCTAGAAAATCTGGCATGAATAAAGCATGATATGAAGCAAAGCTAGATGGAAATCTGATGGATCACTTTTTGATGAAATGAATACATGACTGTCTCATGGATGAAAGTGATGGATGGTTTGTGCCCTATGAAGGAGACCCAAAAGATGAAGACTCCGTGACAAAATAAATTGATGACATCAAAGAAGAGAGGAGTTCTTCAAGAAGCTGGTTGTTCCACACATGGAGATGCTATAGGTCCCTAGTTAAGAGGGAGCCTAAAAAAGAAGTTTCTTACTAGGAAGAAACTTGGAAATTCCTAAGCCAAGAGGGAGCTTAGGTACATTCCTTTTGTAGGAATGAGTATATTCCTTATTAGAATATGGCCTCCCTATTTGAGAGGGGGAGATAGACATGACATTCTGTTCTTCACCTGGGAAGACAGAATAGAGGATTGGGTAATCATTTGGCATCTGATACTCTTTGGGGATGAGATAGGGCATCCAATGGAAGAGTATTTGTGGAGGACCAATATTCTTTGAGGGTTGGGGAGTCCAAGATAAGAATAGTCCTCATGGGACATACCCTGAGAGAACCTGCATGGGGTATGATTTCGATAGAGACAATGATGAGGGTGTCTATAAATCACTAGTCTCGCCAGCATTGAGCTCAAATCTTATGGAGATAAGGAGTTGTTAGTCAAGGCCTTTCTATATAACAATGTTGGTCGATATGATGCTATACAAATGAGTTACCAATCTGAATTCTTCTTATGAGAAATTCTTCAAATTGAGAAAGTCCAAGTACCATTATGAATACCTCCCAAGTTAAGAGGGAGTGTTGAAAAGTTTAACTAGGTTTGATCTTCATAATGACATGTAATTATGATTTTATGTAATGAGATGTAAAGAAGAAAAATAAAATTATTGTATTGACTTTCTTCATGGGTTTCATGAGCAAGATATTTTGTTTTTTAGTCATTACTCCCATTGAGATTCTTTAGGAATTATTTGTCATTTAGTCATCAAATGATAGAGTCATTTTCATGTAATGAAGTCATGTTACACTTTTTATAGAGTCAAATTTGTCTATGTAAAGTATCCTCTAATACCTTGTCACTTATCCTCTTCAAGTCAGCCTACAACAATGGGAGAAACTACAAGAATAACGTGGCCTAAATACAAGCAATCATGTCAGCCTAAAGGACATGAGGAAAGGTGTATAAATAATCAACACTCAACCTCACTAAAAAAAGTAACTCGACTTGATCTCGAAAAGCAGAAGTACGAAATAGAAGGAAAACAGAAGTGCGAAGATAGGTTTCTTCTGGGAAAGAAAGGAGGACCCTTTTGGGCATAGCGAAGAAGATTTTTCTTCTAGATATAGGAAAAGAAGGGAAATGAAGGAGAAGGATCAACGAAGGAAGTTTCTTCTAGGGAAATGAAGGAGAAGGTTTCTTTTAGGGCAGCGAAAGAGAGGTTTCTTTTCGGCAGGCAAAGGATGGTTTCTTCAGGGGCAGCAAGAGAAGGATTCTTCTAGGTGACCAATATCTAGAGACCGAGTTTCTCTAGAGGAGACTAGTGAAAGCCTAGAGATCGAGATTCTGTGGAATAAGTCAAGAAGAAGCAGTGAGAAGGTGTTGTGGCCACCAACAACCCCCCTCTTTCTTTAGTATTAGCAATAACACTAGGTAAGTGGGGACCCTTAGTAAAAAATTCAAAAAATCAAATAAGGCTCACATATTTTACTCCTTAAGAAACATCGCATCGCGCGAAGAATGATAGGACATTTCCTTATGAGTAAAATGATAAACTGCGAGATTGCAACGCGAACTCCATCGCATCGCATGCATTAAGAAACGCTCCCGTTGGAAAACCTTAAAAAATCGTCGATATTCGATATGCGATATCGCATATCACAAAATTGCATGAAAAACACATAACGATTTAACGATTACAGCGATCTGTGATTCTGCGATACTGCGATCTGTAATCTTGCGATAGCGCGATCAACCAACCTTGCGATAGCACATCACAATGAAATTGCGGTAATGCGATAACAGCGAAATGTGATACTGCGATACAAATCGCTGAAACATTCCATCGCAAATTTTCCCAGCTCAATATTCAAGAAAAGTTTTCCATAAACCAAGAACTGGATATGCGCTTTAACGATAATTAATGAATTATATGCCAGTTGTTAGGAAATATGGTTTTTTGTTGTTCGAAGAGTCAGTTCACGTCAGGTGGCATGTTTTTGTACATCCGTAGAGTTTAAAGCTTTCCTGTCGATTTTTATTGTCATTACTCTTTCCTCACTTGTGAACTGCAGGAACGAAAAACAGAAGTTACAACAGAGCCGTAGATTCACAGAACGTTGTTGAGCCATCCATTACAGATCTTTCATTTATAGCCACGGTTGAATGAGTATTGAATGATTCTGATATCAACAGGCAGTTTAATGACTCAAGGTCAAGAGCTCACGAAAGCATTATTTTTGCAAAATTTTGAAGCTTTGTACCCAGTAAAGAAAAAGGCGCAAAAGGCAAAAAACGCATCAGAAAGGCCCGGATCAAAGAACGGAGGCAGTTTCCATGCATCGCTGAGAAAATTGTGCGAAAAGGAAAGCCTCTAACTACTCAGTCACTCGTAAGCCCGAGAAATGCAAGAAAGCAATGGTAAAGAACAAATTGGAAACAGAAAGCTAAAGAAAAAGGCAGAAGCAATTCAAGGGTTAACCAAGTTAAACTTGGATTATTACTGGGCATACACAGTAAATCCACATAGTCAGAGGATGACTCTCGAGTATATCATCGATTTTGCTGAAAAGATGGTGCCAGCTCTTACCATTTCTGTTTGCTTAGTTCAACCAAAAGTGGAAGACAGTTAGCCGACTCTACCTAGGCAAATACTGAATGCTTGAAACATTAAGGAGCAAATGCAGAAATAATTAGATATTAGATTTAATTTTTAGAAATAGTTTTGTTTTATTTTTGCTTAGAAAAAGGGCGGTCATTTAAACCGTATCTTGAATCTGTGTAATTAAGTTATTTAGTTAGTAGTATTTAAACCCTTCTCATGCATGTAGAGAAGGGTCCAGAAATTTATCAAAAACTTGTCCTCAAAACATGCACTTTTGCACCCTCAGAGGAGGTTTTGGTGAATGAATGGATCAAGATTTGTTGATGTTTTCATTTGATATCTGCTACTGATGTTTCACTTCTGTACTCTTAGTGGATGTTAGAGCAAGGAGAGATAAATAATTGTCGCTTGAAGCCTATGAGTAGGACTAGTCATAAATGGTACTTTTATCTCTTGACCATTTCTGCTTATATGTTAAAGTGATATACAGTTTTTAGTTGTTTATGTATTACTGCATGAATGCCTGAGTTATCATTTGGCACTTTTGTACGGTGATAGCTATTTATTTATGCTTAATGTATGAATAACTCATTATGCGATATGTTTTTCACAACTGTTTCGTATAACTTTTTATGTGAATTGGTTCATCTTGATTGATTTCCTTTCTTATAATCGCTGAATGATATTTATTACCAGTTGTTATTGAAATCTCTTTAGATCGCATAATAGAAGAATTACATCCCAGGTTAGTATAGACTTAGATGTTACTGCTTATTAGATTACAATAGCATAGAATTAGATTAAAGATAGAATTAGAATATCTTAAATAGGAACTGTTAGATCAGAAACATCAAATTCTACATACACACACTCATAGATTGGGAAACTGGTCCCATTATCCCCAGTCGGACCCGCTATACCAAACGGATAAGGATCTGCCAACCAAGGTCCGAACCGGGTAGGTATCCCCCTTGTTGTCGACCCGATTTTCGGGGCTTCAACATATTTGGCGCTAGAAGGAGGGCCTGAACTATTAATGGCAAGTAAATCTAAATCTGAATACCATTCTGAGAGTAAATCGCCCTCGCCATCTCCCCCGACTTCTCCATTACACTTAAATCCATAGTTGGAAGTCGCTCGAGTATCAACCGATGCTATGCACCCTGACATTTTAGAACAATCTACCATTGAACTTCCTGAAGTCGAATCTCTGATTCACAAACTTCAGCGATTTTCCATTTCTCCTCAAAGGTCTGATAAATCTCAAGGCAGCGTGACTTCGCAGTATAACCTTGCTCATCCCCTGACCAGGCTAAAGAGTGAAAATTTTGGCATTCAGCCAACTGAATTACCTCTTCCCACCAGGAAAATAGCCAGGAAATCACCTAAAGAGTTCGACAACAAGACTCTTTCGTCAACATCGTCCATCTCAACTTCTTCACCGCGAAGTCACCCATCCACTCCACCACTCCAGATCATCGTCCATCCATCCATTGGAACCCCCACAGCCCCTCTCCAATCATCTACAATCGTAGTATCCTCATCCTCCCAGCCACAGGGATCATCTTCTGCACTTTCCTCTATTAGCAGTTCAACAATAGCCCAGTCTCCATGGAATAACCCTGGGGCAGTCTTAATGCCTGCACCCTTGAGTCAAATACCGGCCCATCCTAAGAAATGGCTGCCTAAGTTTAACCCTGAGGCAGGGATGCTAGCAGAAGAGCACATAAACAACTTTACGCTATCCATTAATCTCAATGGCGTTACTAACGAAGATGTTGTTGTTCAGCTTTTTCCTTATACTCTGCAAGGAACAGCCGGGTCATGGTATTTTTCATTACCCTCTGGATCCATCACTAGTTGGGACATCTTCCAGGAGCAATTCCTGACCAAGTTTGGTGATGACAGGTCTACGACAATGTTAATCAACGACCTATCCAACCTTAGAGCCGAATCTAGAGAGCTTATCAAGGATTTCATTTTACGTTTCAACAAAATCTTCAACAAAATTCCTACTGCTTCCCAGCCCAGCAAATGGTATATTACCGCTCTACCATCGAACATAGCAATCTTCATGGACAGGGCCAATAAAACAACCTTAGCCGATAACATGAAAGAAGCAATAGCAGTATAGAAACGAATAATAGCTCTTGAAAAGAAATCCACGATAGAGGAACGTAAATCCAAAAAAGTCACCTTCAAGGAAGACTCCAAGAAGAAACAAGCAAAAGATCCATTCAATTTGGAAGGATTGCAGAAAGTTCTAAAGACAATGTCCAATGAAATGGTCGACATCAAAAAGCAAGTAGCAGAAACTTCTTCAAAAAAGCCCTACAGAGCTTTTAAAAGATGTCCTTCAACGAATTCAAAGCCACCCAATGCCATTTCAAATGCTGAATCCGAGGATGAGGAAGAGGAAATTGCCACTGAAGGGCAGACTGGTGACGAAGAAGTTGTGGAATTACAAGGAATGTGGGATTTCATCCTCCCACAAGAATAAGATCAAGAAGTATTCCCAGTTAGCACACGAAGCAAAAATCAGCTTGATCCTCCCCAGACTACCCCTAAGCCGAAGAGCGCAAGCTCTATAATAAAGGATAAAGTCACATCAAAGAAAACGACATCTAAAGCGACTCAAACCAGCCCAGTCCAAATAGATGAAACAACTCCATCTAAAACACTGATAGTGTCAGATGAAATGGAGTACAATATTATAGAAGACATGAAAAAGACTAGGGTGAACATCACCCTGTTAGAGTCGGTCTAGTAGCCCTCCACCAGAGATCAAAACTCTTTGCATTTCATAATTAGGTGTCTCATCAGTGTGATCATGTTGCATCCCGTTAGGCATGCCATAACCCTGGTGGAGAAGCTTATGTCTTTTATTCCCCTCTTGTTTGGCACTGCTGGATCATGTTTTCTTGAGTAAATAAAATCTTCACAAGGTCATTTCCCTGTTTTAAATGTCAAGGTCTTAGGTCTAGGGTTGAGTCAAGCTTTGTCTTGAGATGTCATAAAGGACCAAAAGGCCAGAGGGATGTCCGTCATAAAGCATCATTTTAATAACTCTTATCATTGTACAGCTAATTTTTACCTTGTTTTCAAAAACCCTGTTTTTGAAGACAAAGGCCATTATCTCATTTTTGTAAAAATTTGTAAAAAGTTAAAATTCTCCGAAAGTTGGCATGCAGCCTTGGTCTCCTTTGCCAAGACATTTTCAGAAGCTATCCCTGCAAAAATTTTCAAGAGAAATCATCATTTCAACCAATTTATTTTGAAAAAAGGAAACCAGAAGTCAGCAGCAATTAATTCAAAAAAGTGTCATTTCAAAAACATTATAAAGTGGGTTTTGGGCAAATTAAATTCAAAAGTGAGCCTATAAAAGCCCCTCCCTCCTCATTGGTAACTCATTTGCCTCTCAACACTTCAAGAGAATACTTGTCAAGTCGATTTCAAAGTTCATTGGGCAAACTGGGCAATTACAGCGGCGCGCTACGCATCAGAGGAGGCGCGCTACGCGTTGGGGGCGTGCTACGCATCAGCCCGCATTTTCCAGTGAAAATTAACTCAGGCGCTACGCGTTGGAGGCGCGCTACGCATCAGGCTGGGCGCGCTATGCGTAGGGTTTCTTGCTCAGGAAATCGCCAGCAAGCCACCAAAACTACTTCTCTCTCAAAATCTTTTCAAGTAGGCCTCTAATCCATGGTGATTTTGGTTTGGCTAAGATGAATGAGCAATGAAAATGCAAAAAAAATCCATGCTAATATGGAGTAAAAACCCTACCTTGCTATGTCAAAATTTAAAAATGTAAATGTGCTAGGGTTTCATTGAAATTTGCTGCCCAAGGTTACCCATTTTCCATTCCTCTTTCCCCATATTTTCATCACCATTTTCCTTGACATTTTTCCATGCAATCATATAATTTCCCTATTAAAAATCATTAAAATCCCTAAACCCTACTAATTCCTAAAACCCTATGTAAATTTCCTAAAGCCTACTTCCCATTAAAATCCCACAAATTATGATTGTATATGTTCCATGTTCCTTTCCTAAAATTTCCTTTCACATTTGTTTTCCCTAATACCCTCAATGTTCCCTTTTCCCTAACATTTCCCATGTGTGTTTGTCCCCTTGGTAACAACATTTAAACAAGTCAAAACAGCAGTTCATTGGGTGCACAGTCAGCATTATTTTTTAGTCACTTGCCTCCAAAACCATGTCAGAAACTGAAACAGATTATGAGCAAAGTGATGACCCTGAATCAACACCAGAGGTAGAGGTGCCAAGGAGGCATCACAGGGGTGGTAAAGGTGGTCAGCATGTCAGGGAGGAGCCCACCTCTTTGGCTTATCTACAAGTTCTTCCACTTGCAGTGACATGTTTCCGATACCAATCATGTTATGAATATTGCGAGATAATCTCCCAAATTCAACACCACAGGGAATTGGTCCACTTGTTTGTCCTACATTTGCACAATGGGCATGTGAATCTTGCAGGAGTGGACTTCACATTGTCACCCGAGATTGTTGCTCAAGCAACAGGGATACCCAATATTAGAGAAGAGTGGAACAAGCGCCAGCAGTTGGACAGATTTCATTATGAGCCATATATCAAACCTGTATATATGAGGCACCTAACTGCTGTTTTTCCCTTCAGATTCTTAAGAGACGAGTATGCACCTTTGATGAGGATCATCATTCGCTATTTCACTTGCGAGGGCAGATTTTCACGTTTATATTCGTACCATATCCGTTTGTTGATGCATTTCACACGGGTACGAATGATGAACATTCCATTCTTCATGTGCTGAAATATAGAGAGGATGGTGCCGTTGGTGCAAAGAAAGAGCCCAGCACAGCAACACAAGAGCATCTATCATTATGCACTGATCAAGATAGTGGTCATGCATCAGTTGGCACAACAGGGTATTCCATGGGAGGATTTCATTTCTCGTGACTTGTTCACAGTGCCACAGCCACCTCCTGAGGTTGTCTGTGATGAGGGATGGCCTTCACATCAGTTTGACATTCCAGAGCCCGAGCATGTCAGCTCCCCTCCATTTGTTACATATCAGAGAGGCCACAGGGCCTTATTTGCATCTGCACGGCGAGTATTATCTTCACATCAGGTGAAAGGGGTCTCGCTTTCTTCATCAGTACAGGGAGTGTTATCTCCACCTCATGTGGAAGGGGCCTCGCTTTCGATAGCAGCACAGGTACCGGAGAGAGGCAAGCAGCCCATGATTGAGGAGGGACTGTCAGGTGATCCAGACATTGACATTATTGACATTGACATCAGTTCTCTTAGCTCGGAGCTAAAGGAGATCATTCAGCAACAAAAGGCTGAAAATCACTTGTTGCAGCAGAAGTTGGAAATGGAAAATTGTACAATCACCTACTTAGAGCAGCGCAACAAGCAACTAGAGGATGAGCACACTCTTGATGAGTTGCGGAGGATCCATGAAGACCGCAACTTGGCTCGCAAGAGACCCGGTGATTTGACACCCATTAAGCGAGAGGCTATGCTCATCCGGGTCAATACTCATTTGGAGAAGTTGCTGGCCAAGGCAAACAGGGAAAATGGCATGCTCCGACACATGAAGAATCACTATTGGGATCGAATGCATGTGTGTAAAGAAAGAATGAAGGTACTCAAAGGACGGTTGGCCAAGGCACTAAAACGGAGAAAAAGGCCCAATCCCCTTCATATTTTGGCTGAGGCTTCCTTGAAGGAGAATGGCACTAAATGACACACCTTCAGCTCAAATTTCAGAGAATTTGGAGCAATTTTGGTCCTTTTTGTATTTTTTTTGGTCAAAAAACAGGTTTTTGCCCTCAACGCGTAGCGCGCCGCGCGCTACCCTGAAGATGGGCAAGTCCATTTCTCAAAAACTCAGCATTTTTGGATTTTTCATGACAAATTACACTTTCTCAGCAATTGCCAAGACATTTCATCAGGTTTTGAGCCCTCAGAAGGTCAAAAAACATGCAAAAAATGACTTTCTGCCACTTTTTGGACACATAGGAAGCAGTCTTGGGAGATTGCAATTTTGGAGGGGCAAATGGACACCAAATTGAGAAATTCCACTTGGGTTGGAAAGTAGACATCCAGAACGTTCCAACAAGCCTACTTTTGCCTCATTTGAGTGTCGGGAAGTGCCTCAAAAGTTGGCTCAAAGGCGCACTACGCGTAGAGAATTGGGGTGCTACGCATCAGGGAAATTTGCCAGATTTTCGCCTACAGCTCAGCAAAACGCAGATTTGACTAGTTTTGACTTTTTGGAGTGATTTTTCATCCTCCTTGATGTAATTGATGTAATTTTATGATGTCATAGCACTTATTTATCTCTTCTAGAAGATTCATTCATAAAAAGTCAAAAATTTAATGAATGAATTGGTTTCCTAGCTTATAGAGGCAAGTTGTTTTGACTGCCTAAATTTTAGTGCTCAGTTTAGAATTGGTTGAAACAGCTCCTAGAAGGATGAGCTCGACACCTAGAGGCAATGAAAGGTGTTAGCTTGCCTATATTATGTATTTTCTTAGTCATTTTCATGGTTGGACACTTGAGGGATAAGCTTCTATTGTATTACACTTTGTATCTCTGCAATTTTGGTAAAGGAAAGACCAGGGTTTTGCAGCCCTCTTTGGTATTCCTGTGGTTACTTGTGTTGATGGTGTGCTTCTCTTATGTACTTGTAAGTTTTATTATGTGTATCATTTTATCACTTTTCCTTCTGCAAATTAGGCAAATGAAGTGATAAGGTAGAATTCATGATTGCTATGCTCTGCCTTTAAGTTTGCTTAATATCAATGTTTTCATCTGTTTAAGGAGAACTCATGGTGATTTCTTGCTCTCCTTAGCTCCTCACCAGTCATTCCTATCCACCCAACTCTTTCAAAGGCATCAAGACAGTCTCCTACCTTGCCCCAAAAAGACCTCTGCAAAAGCTGTGTCCCATCCCCGCACCCAAAATTGCTTTCCCCCTGTTTTCCACCAAAACCTTAAAAATATGAAATCAAACCTTCTCTATCATTTTACTAGCCTAAAATCAGTGTTCTTTATTGGTTATCTCTGCCCTTTGAAGATCTTTGCCAAGATAGACCCGGAGAGAGCCCTCTCCTGTCCTCGTAGGGCTAGCTACGAGGCTAAGTGGTTTGATGTTGCCTTGGATTTTGCCTTCTTCAGCCTGAGGCCAGATTCGAGTGCTAACACACCCTTTACGAACTGAGAAAGTTAAAGCATCAACAGAAGATAATGATGAAAGAATTACATGCCGTGCCAATTGCACCTTTGCCTGCCACTGTACTTTCTCAAGCTTCCCATAACATGGGAAGACCTCCAACTAACGCGATCAATAAGATTGATACAAATGACATCGCTCTAATTGGAGGAAGATCAAGATCTCACACTCCCCCGTTCCTCCTTACTTATGAAATCTTCAATAAAAATGTGCACAATTGTTTGGTAGATTATGGTGCTTCATCGAATATTTTACCCAATTCCATCTGTGCCAAGTTAAATGCTCAACCACAGAAATCCGTTGTGCGCATAGTTCAGCTAGATCGATCTCAAGTCGAAGTGATTGGCGAACTAAATCAAGTAACCATAAGGTTGTCATCCAACCCAAAGGTATGTCAAGTTATTGACATTTTAGTTGTTGACATTCCTGAATTCTATGGCTTAATCCTTAGCAGGGATTGGTCAGAAAAACTTCATGGATATTTTGCAACCGACTGGTCGCACATGTGGCTGCCCTACAATGGTAAACCGAATCAAATAAAAGTTGAATGAGAGCTACATCAGAAGTACATAGTAACGGAGCTAGAGGGGGAAAATGAACCAATAGCGTATAACAGCAGCATTATTGGCAATTACTCGGTAGATTTTTTCCTCGGCAATTTCAATGCTCATGCGTCACCCTATTTAGAACACTCTGTTTTGTCCCAAGTCGAAAATTTTTCTCGAACTGATAGTTCGAAATGTATTAATTTTTTAGATAAACCTGTAAATAAATCTTTGTTTTGGAAATTATTTTTTGATGGTTCTAGATCAAACGAAGGAGCAGGAGCAGGATGTGTTTTTATTAGTCCAGAAGGAGATGAAATCATGCTTACATGCAAACTCGAATTCGATTGCACCAACAATACAGTAGAATATGAGGCTTTGGTCCAAGGCTTGTACAAAGCAATCGAGTTAGACGTCAAGTATCTTCAAGTTTTTGGCGACTCTCAGATTGTGGTTAAACAGGTACGTAACACTATACATTGCTTATCAGGTCATTTAAAACATTATCAATCCTCGGTTCAAGATATGACTAAGCATTTCATAGCGTTTAATATTTCTTCAATCCCCAGACTCCAAAACGCAAGTGCAGACCTTTTGGCTAACGTAGCTTCTAAGCTTATTCCTTCCGAAGATTTTAATCCAGATAGATTCTCAATAGAATTAGTCTTTAGACCATCCATTCCTAATAACATCACAAATTGGAGAGTATTCAATGACGATCCTGATATTGTAAATTTCCTCACATCTGAAGGATCCTACTCCAATCAAATAATTGACGAAGACCAACATGATCGACAATTGCAACAAGATAGCACTAACAATGCTATACCTAAGTCGGTGGTCAAGTTAGAAGACTTGTACGATTTGAAAGATCGGTTTAAGAGGTCTACCAATTCAAAACTCCAAAGTTCAACCTTGAACTACGAATTAGTAAACCTAGGAACCGATGCTAAACCACAAAACATTAATCTAGGCCTCGGCCTAACCCCTGAAGAAAAACTAGCGTATATTCGTCTTTTGAGACAATATAAAAATGTTTTTGCCTGGAATTATGATGAGCTCAAAACATACGACACTTCCATCATCCAACATACTATTCCCATGATCGATAATGAAAAACCTGTCCAACAAAAGCTGAGAAAGATCCACCCCAATTTAGAAAACCAGATAAAAACTGAGCTTAATAAGTTATTGAAAGCCAGAATAATCTTTCCCGTCAGACATTCTAAATGGGTCTCTAATATGGTACCTGTTAGAAAGAAAAACGGAGATATTAGGATCTGCATTGACTTTCGAAATCTTAACAAGGCCTGTCAAAAAGATAATTTTCCTTTACCACCTATGGAACAGATACTGCAGGCAGTGGCGGGCTCAGAATTAATGTCTTTCTTGGATGGATTTTCAGGATACAATCAAGTGTTGGTACATCCTGATGACCAATTGAAAACCACATTTAGAACTAAATGGGGCACATACGCATATCGAAAGATGCCATTTGGTTTGATTAATGCTGGTGCCACATTTCAGAGAGCCATGGACATCGCATTCAAAGGTTTAGTCAATAAATCTGTAATAATTTATTTGGATGATATAACAGTGTATTCGAAGAAGCGAAATGACCATCTCAAAGACCTAAAACAAATATTTCAACGGTGTTTAAGGTATGGAATTTCACTTAACCCGAAGAAATCTTTTTTCGCACTATGTGAAGGGAAACTTCTAGGATTCATAGTGTCAAAATCTGGTATTCACATCAATTCCGACAGAATCAAAGAAATTTCTGAAATATCCATACCTCACAACAAAAAAGCCATGCAATCTTTCCTTGGTCAGATCAACTTTGTAAAGAGATTCTTTCCAGATTTTTCACGAATCGTGTCTCCTTTGCAAACCATGATTAAAAAGAACTCAAATTTTAAATGGGGCCAAGATGAACATGAAGCATTCAACCTGATCAAACAAGCTATTATTAATGCTCCAACTTTAGCAACTCTGAATTTTTCAGAGCCTTTTATTTTATACACATTCGCCTCAGATAAGTCATATGCTACAATACTAACTCAAGCAAATCAAGAAAAAGCGGAAGCCCCAATTGCTTTTTTTAGTTCAAATTTACAGGGTGCTGAATTAAATTATTCAGACGTGGAGAAACAGGCTTATGTTGTTTTCAAAGCGGTCAAATACTTCAGATCTTTCTTACTTAAAACCCATACTAAAATCATAGTACCGTTTCCAGCGGTAAGGAATCTTCTAGTACAAAAGGATGTGGATGAGAAAAGGGCCAATTGGGTTACTGCCTTACAGGAATATGACATTGAGATTAAACCAGCAAACATTGTAAGAGGTCAAGGCTTCTGCAAAATGTTGGTTGGAGCATCGCAAATTTCTGAATTTCCATTTGAAGAAGTACAAATGTGTGAGGTAAGCCTAAACGATGCAGAGTCATTATACGCTAATATCATTTATTATCTTAAGAACGGGTATGCTCCTTCACACATCGATCATACTAAGAAAAGAGCTTTAGGGTTGAAAGCCAAACGATATCAGCTCATAAATGATATTCTTTTTAAGAAAAATTATGATTCTGTTCTTCTTAGGTGTCTTGAGAAATCTGAAGCTGAAAAAGTTTTGCAGGAACTCCACGATGGGCCGGCAGGCGGACATTATGCTGGAGATGCTACTGCACATAAAATCTTGCGCGCAGGATATTATTGGCCCACGTTATTTAAAGACTCGCACAGTTACGTGAGGAGATGTCAAGTCTGCCAAACTACCATTGGAAGACAAAAGAAGCTATCCTTGCCACTACAGCCGGTAAACATCGAGCAACATTTCAGTCAGTGGGGATTGGACATAATAGGTGAGATCGTTCCCCACTCTTCTAAGCAGCATAGGTACATCCTCACAGCAACAGATTATTTTATTAATTGGGTAGAAGCAGTTCCGCTCAAGACGGCTAATTCTGAAAATATCATTGAGTTCATAGATCAATTTATAATCACCAGGTTTGGATTTCCATCCACTTTAATGTTTGATAATGCATCATACTTTTCTGGAAATGCAATGACTAAGTTCACACTTAAAAGAGGATTCAAACTTAAATATTCAGCCAATTACTACCCACAAGGCAATGGGTTAGCCGAGTCAACGAATAAAAACCTAATCAGGATTATTAAAAGAACAGTTGACCAAAATCATAAGAATTGGCACAAGGCTTTGATATATGCTTTATGGGCAGACCGAATAACACAAAAAGCTTATATCGGCACTTCTCCCTTTAATTTAGTTTATGGGAAAGAAGTGGTTCTTCCGACTCACTTAGTAATTCCCTCTTTGTCTTTAGTTCAATACATTGATGAAGTACCCACTTCCTCCTTACAGCTGAGACAAATGGAAATAATTAAATTAGAAGAACAACGAGAACAGGCTAGGAAAATGCATGCTCATCATCAAGCACTAGTAAAATCCTCTTTTGATTCAAACATAATGACCAGAAAAGATTTTCAGATGGGAGATTTAGTTTTAAAGTGGGATAAGGCTCATGAAGAAAAGGGAAAACATACAAAATTTCAAAGAATGTGGCTTGGTCCTTTTCAAATTGTAGAAGTCGTAGGTCCATCAACGTTTGTGTTACAGGATTTATCAGGTAAGAGGGATCCTTTGCCTGTTAATGGACAAATTCTAAAGAAATATTTTCCATAGAAGATTATTCTTCTATTTTTGTAGAGTAATGTTTTTTTTTCATAATAAAACCAGTTGTGAGTAGTTACATTAGGAATTTACGAAAAAGACACCAATTCTCTTTCAGATTTTGAACTTTTCGCTTGTATAAATAGAAAATCTTTTGGAAAACTGATCTTTATTATTGATAGATACAGTTAAAAAACTCTAGCCTAGATATGATACTAGTTTCAACTTCAAAAGGTTTGATGAAAACAACCTTTAGTGAAGAAATTGTTTTATCTCAGTACAATTAAAGGTATCAATAACAAAATAAAGGTTCTCTGTAGAACAGTTGTTTCCAAAAAATTTATTATTGTCGTCCAGAGCTATCTTAAGGAAACAATGACTTCCTCCCTGCTAAGGAAATCACAACTTTCAGAGGAACAACCCAAGGATACACTTTATCTTGAAGAATAAGAGGTCTCATCACAAGCCGGCTTATCATTATCACAGATATTATAACTTGCTGACTTTGCCAATACTGTACACCACAACAGGGCAATGACTCAAGATTGTTGCAATCAAAAGACAAGGGGTCTCATCACGAGCCAGCTTGTTCAGCAAAGTTATAAATCAAGTGAATGACTGTGTCATAATTTGGCTACCAAACCAAGACATTGTTCTTTAAGAATAAAAAGAAAATCAAAATAATAAGTGTGGATATGGATTTTTCTTTGAAAGTTGTAGGCTGCCTTAAGTAGGATACATGATCATTGTTGGGTAACAGGTAACCCTGTCGAGGCTATAAACACCTGTTGGCAGCAGAGGCTCTACCTACGACAAATGAGCATATTTAAAATTGGTTTACAGAGGAGACTTTGTTTTATCTTTACAATACCAAATAATGACTGATGTAAATACAAGGACTAGCCTGAGGAAGCAAATAATCAAAGTGGAAAATGGTTGAAACAAAATATCATTGACAGGTTAGAGCATAATGTACTTTATATTTCCATAATAAAGTTTAATTTTCTAAAAAAAAATTTGTTTTGGAAGTTTAAAATTCAATAGAAAAACAGAGATAACTGGATCTTCCAAGTGAATCGCCAATTGTTGTAGCCACCAACAACCCCCCTCTTTCTTTAGTATTAGCAATAACACTAGGTAAGTGGGGACCCTTAGTAAAAAATTCAAAAAATCAATTAAGGCTCACGTATTTTACTCCTTAAGAAACATCGCATCGCGCGAAGAATGATAGGAAATTTCCTTATGAGTAAAAATGATAAACTACGAGATTGCGACACGAACTCCATCGCATCGCATGCATTAAGAAACGCTCACGTTGGAAAACCTTAAAAAATCGCCGATATGCGATATGCGATATCGCATATCGCAAAATTGCATGAAAAACACATAACGATTTAACAATTACAGTGATCTGTGATTCTGCGATATTGCGATCCGCAATCTTGTGATAGCACGATCAACCAACCTTGCGATAGCACATCACGATGAAATTGCGGTAATGCGATAACAGCGAAATGCGATACTGCGATACAGATCGCTGAAACATTCCATCGCGTCTTTTCCCGGCTCAATATTCAAGAAAAGTTTTCCATAAACCAAGAACTGGATATGCGCTTTAATGATAATTAATGAATTATATGCCAGTTGTTAGGAAATATGGTTTTGTGTTGTTCGAAGAGTCAGTTCACGTCAGGTGGCATGTTTTTGTACATCCGTAGAGTTTAAAGCTTTCCTGTCGATTTTTATTGTCATTACTCTTTCCTCACTTGTGAACTGCAGGAACGAAAAACAGAAGTTACACAAAGCGATGTGCAGGAAGCTATGAGGAAAAAGGGTAACGCTCCAATGTTCAAAGATAGAGAAAATATGCCCTCATAAATAGATACCGCATACAACAGAGCCGCAGATTCACAGAACATTGTTGAGCCATCCATTACAGATCTTTCATTTATAGCCATGGTTGAATGAGTATTGAATGATTCTGATATCAACAGGCAGTTTAATGACTCAAGGTCAAGAGCTCACGAAAGCATTATTTTTGCAAAATTTTGAAGCTTTGTACCCAGTGTTACAGGGAAAAGTGTCTATTTAGAACTGCTCTATCCCACTAAGGTGTGACAGCTGCCTTAGAAACAAACAGAGAAAAACTACTTTTGTATTTCCTTTATGAATTATAGATAGAGAGGAATAGAAAGAACCAAAATGTGTCTTGCGCTAATCCTTTGATCCAATCCCTCTCTTCTTTGATAGTCTCTAGCTACCTGCTCCCTTGCTTGCCCAGCTTCACAAAGTACCTGTAAGATCACAGAAGAAGAGCACTATACAAAGACATGGATCTATATTCATAAACAACTTAGGATCAGATTTAAGTTAACCATACAAAATGTAACAAGCATCAATGATACAAAAGCATGGAGGAAAACTCAAATAGTTTTTATTGATAAACAAGAAAAGATCCAGGAGGAGTTACAACCAGTGGTTCTGACCCAGCATCAACCTCCAAGCAAAGAAGCCCCTCTTCACCTCAAACAAAGCATAAATCACCCAACAATCTGATGTTTGTCTCTAGAAACCAACAGCAATTCCTTACAATATGCAAAATTCCAGCCTCTGGATCTCTGGGATGAGGGATCCATATATAGATATCTGTAAGGAGGATGAGTCAGCTTGTGATTTGATTAGTGTCTTCTCTCTGTCAATTCTTGCTTCCACTTGGAGACTGAAGGCCTCTTACTCATCCTTGGTCGAATTCAGTGAGGCAAGTGTCACAGGAGGAGATTCTGGAAGCTTCCATTGTCTCTCCACCTCGCGGAATGACACTGCCATTTGTCATTTCTCGCCCATCGCACCCCACAGAAGGGACTTTTGAAATGCAACGCACCCTCACAGTGTATTTAGGTGCAATGCAACGCACCTAGCCAGTGGAGCAACTGAAATGATCTTGTTTTGACCAATTCTGAGCAGTTTCTCATGGATAACTTCTGGGAGAAGCTATAATATGTTGACCTTGTTCCTTTAGGGGCTAGAACAACACTTTTAGGGACTTAGGAGCCCTTGATTTATGGACATTTCATGCTTAGGGTTGTAGGGCCCAAAAATGTCTATAACAGTTGCCCCCTAAAGTATGAGGCCGTTAACCTTTTGGTGTCGGGTGAAATGCTTTATAATGAGGATCTGAAGTTCTTTCAATGATGGGAGGAGACCTGTAATAAGATACAATAAAATACATTATCTTCATATTGTTTTCATGATCTAGCTGAGGCGGGCATTCCCATGCTCAGCTTTATAAATTCATTTTCATGTACATAGGACAGACAATTGTCTGAGTGTAGACTGATGATTCTGATAGAGCCATCATCCTTTTGGTAGGATGATTATCTGTGCAGCAATGATGTACATTTAATGTCTTTATTTCCCTGAATATATATCGCAGCCCGGATGGATGAAACTAGATCCGGGGTCTTCAATCTCGTCCGATCTTCACTCGAAGTACAAGTCGATCCATGTGAGAAATGTTCTGAAGTCGAACATGAAAAGACATCGCTTGATTACCAGTGAATGATGTAAACTGTTAACAAGCGCGAGAGGAATCACCAATAATGATAATGATCCTCAAGGTACTGCAGTACAATTCACGTGGTGTGAATAAAGGACTTGGCGTCGAACACCACGCAAAATCTTTCGGTCGAAGGCCATCGATGTAAACCTGTCGCCGGAAGTGAGAAACTTGCCATTGAGGCATGCAAGCTTCAAAGTACTGAATGGGGTGTTCCTAGATCAACTTCTTGGATAATGAGCTGATGTTGACAAGAAGTGATCCGTCACAGGAGGGCCTTAATGAATCCCACATCAATGACACGGAACGGAGCAAATGATTTTGATGGAGGTGAAAACGATCTGGTGATATAAGGTTCAGGGTGGCGGTCATGAAAGAATGGAGTATAATGTATGGTAGTGGGTGAGACACAGGTGACTTCTCTGGATGACTTATCTTGAACATATCGGCGACACTGATGTGATGGATTGGTAGCATTAACCCCAAATGTGGATGGTATGGCATGACCATGGTGATGTGACCGGTGAATGAAACAACCCAACCCGACTCGGACACAGAGTGGAAGTGTCATGTTCAAGAGCGACTTGCTACCAACAAAGTTTCTTTGAGTTTTCTTCCCAATTTTCCCCAGTCATTGCTGACCAGTACCTCTTTATTTTTGTCAAGCTTGAGGAGGATAACATATGCTTGTTCTATAATTTTCCCTTCAGGCAAACCCATCGCTATGTTTTAACGAGCCTAGCGATAGTGAAACTCGTTCTCGTCTATAGACAAGTTTGTCGTTATTAATCTTTTTAACGAGTTTAACGACAAGGATAACTTGGTCCTTTTCAATTTTAGAGAGTCTAAAAAGGAACGTAAAGGAAACTCCAAAATTCCTTTTTCGTCATCTAATCCCTTAAGTCTGAAAAAGTATAAAACAATACAGAAGGGATGAATTTTCGATACTTTTAACGAGCCGAATAAAACAAGCGCTCGATCTTTTTGTGTAATAATCCCTCAGGTCCAAAAAGATTAAAATCTAGAGGAGGGATAGCACTTCCTGTCCCTTTAACGAGCTGGAAAGGCCAAGGACTCGGCAATCTTTTCATATTTTACGAGTCAGTTGAAAAGATCTTAAAGGAGACTCGTCTTTTGAGGAACGAGTGATAAAACGGGTAGCAGTTGATTCCAGGTAAGGTTTGGAATTTTCCAATCACGGCAGTGTCACAAGGATGGCTAGTGAAATCACTCTTCGCAGTTGTTCCTCAAAATGGGTAAACAATCAAATGGAGGTGAATGATCGGCCAATGAAAAAGTGGAGGTGACGGTGCAAACACGACCAAGGCTTTAATGGCTGAAGTACTACATTCACGATGGTTATTTACCGGGGAATAGTTCATTTTTTAACGAGCTTAAACGCGGGTGGAAACATTTGCTCATGTCTTATGTTTATTTTTTAACGAGCTTGAACTATGTGCTAAACATGCTCGATTAATCAAGTCGTATGATAAGAATGTCTCATATAAAAACGGCAACTTTTAGAGTTTTGCCCCACATCCTTTCTTTATGCAAGTTAGGAGACGACCAATCCTACGAGTTTAAAGGGTTAGAGGTCCTATAAATTTAAAAAATAAATAGTCGCTCTTCGCTTGCACTCCAAAAGGTTTGCATGCCCCCAGGTATAAAACAGAGTTTCAAGGTTACCCCTTCTTCAGTCTGTTAAAACATTTGTTTTACCGAGAGAGGCCTACCTCTTACAGGTTACCCAAAGATTGTTCTATTCACAGTGCAAACAAAACACTTCTTCGGCGATGTCTACTGAAATAAACAAAGGTGAGCGGATGGTATGGCGTGACCGTCCCTGACATAACTTTGACAAGAGGATCTTGTTCCAATCCAACTCCCCCTTCCAATCACGGACGGGAGTATGGAGGTCATATTCTCTCGCGGAAACCTACCTTATACCCGAATTTTTCCTACCGAAGCAGGCCAAGATGCATGCCCCCTGGGTTTCAGTCATGTCCCCCGAATCACTCGTACTCATCGGGTGGACGGACTGGATATTGAGACATTTCTTGCATGAAAAGACCATTCAGGGATGGTATATTACTATTTTCTATGCGTGATCCGGGAAATGAAAGCTGGTCTACGAGCTTGACCACTCTTCCTTCGTGCGGAAAACACATTACTCTAAAGAGTGAGGAGACAATTGCTCCCATGCAATAAATATAGTCTCGTCCAAGGAGTAGATTGTAATCCAGGGGTCCTTGAACTACCATCACGTTCATGTGAACGGTTTTCCCTCTCAATGTTATGGGCACATCGGGAAGGATCCCTAACGGTCGACTGGTTCCTTTATCAAAGCCTGTCAGGTTTCTCATCTCAGGCAAAAGCGATGGCGAACCAAGCGCTTTCCAAGCAGTTGAGGAAAGGATAATCACAGAAGCCCCTTCATCTATGATGGTACCATCCATAACCATTCTATATATTTGAACAATAATTTGGAATGGTATACTAGCTGGTAAACGGGGTCTGCCTAGTTGATTCCAGTCGAAGGAGACAACTAGGTTGCTTGGAGGTGGGACCGAATAGATGGCCGGGTACGACTCTGACGAACTTCCTTCCTGCGGTAAAGGAACGGGTAAATTTCCCCCATGTTCGTTGGAGTCTGTGCTTATGAAGAGAATTTGGACGGTGTCATCCTTGTTCTCTTCAGTGACTGTATCATCTGAAGATGAAACCTCTGAAGGCAAGACCGGGTCAACTGCCGCCTCGACCTTTTGACTTTCATCTGGTATGGATTCAGATGGTTTATCTTCAATGATAGATGCTTCAGCCGACCACCTGAGCGGGCCAGCCGGATTTTCAACTGGTGACGGACTCGGCAAGAGTTTTTTATATCCAGGAGGAATTCGTGACGGTGAAATCGGACGATCGTCCAAAACTCTTTTAGCCTCGTCTAAGAAGGGACAACGGTGGATGGCATGATCACCTTCGAACAGTTTACAAGGAAATCTATATTTTCCTTTTTGTCCTGGGGCTTCACTTTCACTAGTTGACGGTGTGTTTTCAACATGATCATCAGAGGTTGATGACACCGGGTTGTGCAAACGGGGAGACCAGTCCCTTAAGATCCGAGGGATGCAAGGACAATCTCTATGACAGTGGTCTCCCTTACAAATGACACATGGTGATTTAGGCCTGGTCGGTGCAGTGTGTGGATTTTCGTTAGACGACACTTGTTTGCCCCCATTCGCTTTTGGCTCCTTCTTCTTCTTCTCTTTCTTCTTCTTTTCCTTCTTCTCCTTAGGTACTTGACTTTTGGCTTTAGTAGCCCCATCAAGCAAAGAGGAAGGAGGAGAGGAAGAATTAGAGGAAGTAGAAGGTTGGTGGGTAACTCTGGACTCGTCTAATTGCTGATTCGATTGTTCAGGAATAGTGGTGTTCTGAACGACAGAGGTTGAGAAGAGCCATACAGGCAAACCAATTATCAGTCCTGGAAGTGACAATGTGGCCATATGGGGTGCACCAACATCTCCCCAAGAGGAGAAGGGACTAGGATTTCCTCCAAGGGGAATTACTTGGTTGGTGGACTCTATTTTCTCAACCCAAGATCAGCGTAGGAAAGGGGTAATGAATATTCCGTTTAAAATAAATTTTTAGATGCTTTGACACAACTTGTTTTTTCAGTTTTTAAGAGTCGAGAAAAAACAAAAGATGACTCTAGTCTCCTTCTATTTTTAATGAGCCTGAAGTGACAAGTGCTCAGATGGACCTTTTCCGTTAAGGAGTCTGAAAAGGAACGAAAGGGACTACTCTAGAGATCTAGGTAGAGGGAGTACCAAACCAATCGCAAAACTGCAGAATACTTTTTACGGTACGGCAGTCAATCTTCCCGAATGCTGTGTTCAGTGCATTGCGATCGATAGGGTGGCAGACATGGCTTCCTATGGATAAAGGATTTAAGCCTATAGGGGTCTCCCAAAATATACTCGATGATACGTGGGAGCACAAGTCCGTACTGGCACTTATCGTCTCAAAGTGGAGGAATCATCCAACCATCAGTGAGGACAATAGTTACCAGGCTTTACGACGCCGGAATACGTCTCTAGCCTAGACCTCTAAATGTTGTGCGTTAAGTTCCAAAGTGTTGTTAGATTCATTGATTTTATTTTAAGTTGATCTTGCTTATGAAGTTTGCCTTTTGGGTTCACCACGAGATGTAGATGTAATTCCTAAAATGCAATCTAAAGATGATAAACAAACTTTTATCTCTTTTGTGCAATGAAAATCCTAGCTACTAGGGGAAAAGAAAGACGGAATCTTTTCACAAAGAGCAAAGAGCACACTGTAAATGCACTTTCCTAAATCAAGCCAAATAGACTGTCTATATGCAAATGCACATGCATGTATTTGTTTTCGACTTTCTTAATATTGATGCTAAAAAGAAAGTTGATGTACAAATCTGAATTTCTTTTCAAGCGACAAATATAAACAAGCTCTTTTTTCGAAATCAAAAATAGAGATGATTACGACACCTTACGATTTTGAAATGAACACTCATTCTTGACACTAGAAAATTGCAAATTCGGACCAAAGGCAATAGTAACAGTATAATCGACCATCAACAGCAATCAAACTTTCTCCTATGATCGAAATCGACACTTGCGACAGATTTAAATCAAAGGACGACAGTACGACTATTCTACTTTTGCAATGGAAAACTGTAAACGACTCAACAAACACACAAAAACATCTACAGTTCTTTTGTACAAAGGAGGCTGAATAACAGCAAGGAAAAGAGGTTTCAAACGGACATATACTGATCACAGGCAGCAAAATTCAGGGATAGAACTGGAAAGAATGAAACACAAGAACCACAACTGCACAGAGTCAGTCTGATCAGCGCACCTGTAACACAGAGAATCTGAAATGCAGCGCAGGTTGCCCCTTCGGGAAGTGCGCTGAAATTTAGGATCTCTGAACAGTACCTGCGCTGGGCCAAAAACGAGACTCTGTCCGGGTTCCGGGTCACAGTTTGCAGTTCAGTCCTTGGTTTTTGGCCGAGTAAAAAGCAATCAGTAATGCAACAATCAAGGGTAGATCTAAGGAGGATCTAAGAGCTATCACAAGGGCAATCAGATAGTTTGTGAATCAGTTGTTTAAATCATAAACAGATCCAGTGAATGGATTGAAGCAGAAGTTATCTACTTTGCATTTGTTATGGCAAATGCAGTTCGAAAGCTACTTATAAGTTTATGAAACAAACAACAAAGAGATACACAAACAAACTAATTAGACACTCCCTAGCGGAGTCGCCATTTTGTTACAGGGAAAAGTGTCTATTTAGAATTGCTCTATCCCACTAAGGTGTGACAACTGCCTTAGAAAAAAACAGAGAAAAACTACTTTTGTATTTCCTTTATGAATTATAGATAGAGAGGAATAGAAAGAACCAACCTGTGTCTTGCGCTAATCCTTTGATCCATCCCTCTCTTCTTTGATAGTCTCTAGCTACCTGCTCCCTTGCTTGCCCAGCTTCACAAAGTACCTGTAAGATCACAGAAGAAGAGCACTATACAAAGACATGGATCTATATTCATAAACAACTTAGGATCAGATTTAAGTTAACCATACAAAATGTAACAAGCATCAATGATACAAAAGCATGGAGGAAAACTCAAATAGTTTTTATTGATAAACAAGAAAAGATCCAGGAGGAGTTACAACAAGTGGTTCCGACCCAGCATCAACCTCCCAGCAAAGAAGCCCCTCTTCACCTCAAACAAAGCATAAATTACCCAACAATCTGATGTTTGTCTCTAGAAACCAACAGCAATTCCTTACAATATGCAAAATTCCAGCCTCTGGATCTCTGGGATGAGGGATCCATATATAGGTATCTGTAAGGAGGATGAGTCAGCTTGTGATTTGATTAGTGTCTTCTCTCTGTCAGTTCTTGCTTCCACTTGGAGACTGAAGGCCTCTTACTCATCCTTGGTCGAATTCAGTGAGGCAAGTGTCACAGGAGGAGATTATGGAAGCTTCCATTGTCTCTCCACCTCGCGGAATGACACTGCCATTTGTCATTTCTCGCCCATCACACCCCATAGAAGGGACTTTTGAAATTCAACGCACCCTCACAGTGTATTTAGGTGCAATGCAACGCACCTAACCAGTGGAGCAGCTGAAATGATCCTGTTTTGACCAATTCTGAGCAGTTTCTCATGGAGAACTTCTCGGAGAAGCTGTAATCTGTTGACCTTGTTCCTTTAGGGGCTAGAACAACACTTTTAGGGACTTAGGAGCCCTTTATTTATGGACATTTCATGCTTGGGGTTGTAGGGCCCAAAAATGTTTATAACACCCAGTAAAGAAAAAGGCGCAAAAGGCAAAAAATGCATCAGAAAGGCCCGGATCAAAGAACGAAGGCAGTTTCCGCGCATCGCTGAGAAAATTGTGCGAAAAGGAAAGCCTCTAACTACTCAGTCACCCGTAAGCCCAAGAAATGCAAGAAAGCAATGGTAAAGAACAAACTGGAAACAAAAAGCTAAAGAAAAAGGCAGAAGAAATTCAAGGGTTAACCAAGTTAAGCTTGGATTATTACTAGGCATACGTAGTAAATCCACATAGTCAGAGGATGACTCTCGAGTATATCATCGATTTTGCTGAAAAGATGGTGCCAACTCTTACCATTTTTGTTTGCTTAGTTCAACCAAAAGCGGAAGACAGTCAGCCGACTCTACCCAGGCAAATACTGAATGCTTGCAACATTAAGGAGAAAATGCAGAAATAGTTAGATATTAGATTTAATTTTTAGAAATAGTTTTGTTTTATTTTTTCTTAGAAAAAGGGCGGTCATTTAAACCGTATCCTGAATCTGTGTAATTAAGTTATTTAGTTAGTAGTATTTAAACCCTTCTCATGCATTTAGAGAAGGGTCCAGAAATTTATCAAAAACTTGTCCTCAGAACATGCACTTTTGCACCCTGAGAGGAGGTTTTGGTGAATGAATGGATCAAGATTTGTTGATATTTGCATTTGATATCTACTACTGATGTTGCACTTCTGTACTCTTAGTGGATGTTAGAGCAAGGAGAGATAAATCATTGTCGCTTGAAGCTTATGAGTAGGACTAGTCATAAATGGTACTTTTATCTCTTGACCATTTCTACTTATATGGTAAAGTGATATACAGCTTTTAGTTGTTTATGTATTATTGCATGAATGCCTGAGTTATCATTTGGCACTTTTGTACGGTGATAGCTATTTATTTATGCTTAATGTATGAATAACTCATTATGCGATATGTTTTTCACAACTGTTTCGTATAACTTTTTATGTGAAGTGGTTCATCTTGATTGATTTCCTTTCTTATAATCGCTGAATGATCTTTATTACCAGTTGTCATTTGAAATCTCTGTAGATCGCATAATAGAATAATTACATCCCGGGTTAGTATAGACTTAGATGTTACTGCTTATTAGATTACAATAGCATATAATTAGATTAAAGATAGAATTAGAATATCTTAAATAGGAACTGTTAGATCAGCAACATCAAATTCTACACACACACACTCATAGATTGGGAAACTGGTCCCATTATCCCCAGTCGGACCCGCTATACCAAATGGATAAGGAGCTGCCAACCAAGGTCCGGACCGGGCGGGTATCCCCCTTGTTGTCGACCCGATTTTCGGGGCTTCAACAGAAGGATAGAGACCAAGTTACTCCAAAAGGAGCCAAGGACAACAGTTCCATATCAAGAAGGAAGTCGAAGGGAAGAGGCAGAGCATCAAGGATAGTGACAAGGTTCTTGGGAGGATACTAGAGTCAAGGGTCTATGTCATGGTCTTGGTACTCATCAATTGAAGATCTAGAAGAAGAATTTTGATTGGGTTTTCCTCTCAAGAGGCAAGAGGTTTTGGCCCTGGCTGACAAGCCTACACACTGTGTCACTTATATTTTATTATGCATATTGGTAATTGTCTTGATGAAAAGAACACAATAATAACATAACAAAGAAAACATTGTAAGCTAAGAAGTAAAAGTATATCACAAGCAATTATCAAGAAGATAAATCTTTTCACTGTCCATGCCCTAGATTTCTCAACACCATTGTTGGCATTATGATGTATGTGTTGTACTTGATGGAAATCCACTCGTAGCAGAACAACTCACTTGTATATGGTAACTAGATGAATCTACAGAAGAGATATCAGATGTGATAGAATGCATGACAATAGTGTTTACAGATGCGATGAAATGTAGGGTAGCTTCCAGGAATCAGGTAAACAACAAAGAATTACAAAATGAAGAAAAGAGAGGTATACGTAGGTTCATCATTGACCAAGCTACGTATACACGCAGGTTCACTGTATACAAGTCGCATATACATACACATGCATTTTCACGGAAGGAAAAGCGCGTATACCTTGGAAAACTAAATTTTTGGTCCGAAGTATTTGGTCCATGGTATTTTGATCCATGGTATTAGTCCAAGGTATCTGGTCCGAGGTATTGACCCCAGGTATTAGGTCCAAGGTATTGGTCCTAAATGGTTTTGGTCCATGGTATTAAGAAAGGCCTAAAACTATAAAAGGAGGAGAAGATCATTAGGCCAAGGTGTGCAAGTATTGAATATCTGATGAAGTGTGAGATCTAATATGTAGGTTATTGGCTTATGGTGTTGTGCTTGATCTGAACCAAGGATGAACCTTAGTGCTTGATGAAGGATAAGATCTGATGATGTATCAGGATTTTAAGGCTTGAAGTGAATTATCTTTATGTGGTTTGATAATGTATCTAAATAATTGGTGCATGTTGTAGTCTGTAAATATGATGATCTGGATATGGCTGCAGTCTGGAATAGTTGTAATGTTTAAATCATCATTTACAGATATGTACGCAGGTTCACTTTAGAATTGGAGTGTATACACGTTGGTTCTGCATATCAAAGCAGCGTATACATCATAAATTTGATTTGCAGATCTGTACGTTAGTTTGCTTTGAGGAAAGCGCGTATGCACGCAGGTTCGACACATGGAAGTAGCGTATACATTTTAAAATATGTTTTAGCTACTTCTATTTGCTGTTGCAGTGTTCTGGGTTTTGCCTTGGGTCTTGGTTACTGTGTTCTGGTGATAGCATTCTGAATGATCAGATTGATGGGTTGTCAAAGTGATTGATCGATTCGGTTTTGGTTGGTTCAAAAGGAGATTGGTTGACTTAGGTGATTGAATGATGTTGTTGATGGATCCAATCTGAAAAATTATGAAACGTGGTCCCTCGAAGAAAAGAGAAGGTTGTAGCCTTCTGTAGGCCAGCACCTACGTACTAGTAAACATATTAGCTAGTACAAGAGTTAGGGGGTTGTAGCTCCCTTCCAGTAGAAGTTGGAGAATGAGAGAAGGTTGTAGCCTTCTGCAGGTAGAAGCCTGCGTACTTGTATAAGACTACACTAGTACAAAAATTGTAAACACAATTTTCTTATTATTAAAAGAAGACAGAGACGACAGCAGCAGGTGGTTTTCACCCACATTGGGTTTCCACCTTATATCTTGGTGTTCATGTGTGTTGCTTATGTGCGATGCTTTATTCTATTTTTACTGGACTGTATAATGAATTCCTAGTATACTGGTTAAAGTTCAATGCATGATAATTTGGGTAAATCAAAAGATATTTGCATATACGCTGGTTACATTAAGAACAATTGCGTATACACGCAAGTTCACTAAGCTGAAGTAGCATATACAAATCAATTTTGAAAAATAAATTATTGATCTGATAATACTGATTCACCACCCCTCTCAGTATTATTTCCAACAATTGGTATCAAAGCAAGTCCTTCAGAAGAAGCTTGATCGCTTGAAGGAAGATCCAGCATCATGAGCAATCAAGAAAGCAGGGGATCCATCAGACTGCAAATATTTGATGGGAGCAACTTTGTTTATTGGAAGGTAAGAACCACAACCTATCTTCAATCACTTGGAACAAATGTCTGGGGAATCGTGGAAGGAGGATATACATTTCCATCAGCAATTCCTACAGATACAGAAGGTAAAAAGAAATATGAAACCAATGCCAAGGCTTTCAATACATTATTGGGAAGTTTGTCACAATCAGAGTTTGTCAAAGTTATGCAACTCAAATCAACCAAAGAAATATGGGACAAAATCATTCTAAGCTACGAAGGAGACTCTCAGGTAGAACGTGCTAAACTGCAAACTCTCAAAATTCAATATGAAACTCTCAAGATTCACAATGAAGAAAGTATAGCTAGTTACTTCTTACGTATATATGAGGTTGTCAATTGCATGAAGAATCTGGGTGAAGAGATAAAGGAAGTTACCTTAGTTGAAAAAGTTTTAAGATCCTTGTCTGCTAAATTTGAATCAAAAGTATCTGCCATAGAAGAAATCAGGATCTACAGACTATTACTATGACACAGCTTCACGGAATCTTAACTGCCTTTGAGATGAGAAAAGGAGGTCCATCAGAAATGGGAGAAGCCGCATTTAAAGCTTCAGCAAAAGGAAAAGAATAACTCAATGAATCAGGACATATTTCAGAATAAGAAGAGGAAGTAAACTTTGTCAAGAAGCTTCAACAGGGTTCCGGAAGATTCAGAGGTAAACTACCTTTCAAATGTTTTCCCTGTGGTAGAGTCAGTCATTATGCCGCCAAATTCCCTCATACATATAAAAATGATAAAGGGAAGGAATCTGAAAAATGGAATAGAAAGCAAAGTCTGGCAAAGTGTAAGTAAAAAGAGCTACTATACTCATGAAGATAGCGATGGTTTATCAAATAGTGATGAAGATGAAAATAGTAATGACTAAAGACTTCTGATGGCTTATTAAGATGATGATTTCTTGGATGCTTTAGATGAAGATGACCTGTATGAAGAAATCTCTAAACTCAAAATCTGCTTAGAAGAAAAGAATATGATTATAGATACCTTGACATACCAACTTGCTGAAAGAGAAAAACACAATGAAAAATTAGAATGTGAAATTGTGGGTCTAAGAAAGGATCTTGAGAAAACAAAAGCTCTCAATCTTAGATTTGCTAAAGGATTAGAAACCTTAAATAAAAATTATCAAAGTACAACGTTCTCCTCTGATAAAGACAGGACTTGGATATACTGAAGAAGCATCTCAATCACAGAAGCTGTCAACCTCCACTAAAAGCTATTTTGATGCAGCGAAGAGCAGTGGACAATTTGACAATCGTCATCAAAGGCATCAGCCAGATCACCAGGTAAATAAGGCTCAATTTACTTCAAGGATGAACAGAAGCCACAACCAACCTCAGGTAAATCATACTCAATTTTCTTCAAAGATGAATATCAATAGAAACTACAATCACCAGGTCAGTAGATTCGATAATCGCAGGAACTTCTTTAATGGTCAATGTTTCTCATGTCATAATTTTGGACACAAAGTTGCTCAATGTCTTTCTTACAAAACCATCATGACTAGAGAAGCACGAAATCAAAGGAATGTGACAAGGATCAAGAAAATTTCCTATAATAACTTTTCTCTTCTTGAAAATGAAATAGAATGCTCAATCTATAACAACTTTGGCCATGAAGAATCTAAATGCAGGAATAAATTTCAACAAATATCTCAAAAGGAGAAAACTCCATCAAATCCCAAAATATGGAGAAAGAAAGAACCGCAAACAGAAAGATGTGGTATAGCCTTGTATGCAGAAGGACAAGAATACCAATGGTACATCGACAGTGGATGCTCAAAACACATGACAGGTGACAAAGAAAAACTAGATTCATATAATGCCTTAGAAAAGGAAAAGAGTGTCTCATTTGGAAACGACACTCCTACTATCATAAAAGGTAAAGGCTCTGTTTTCTTGAAAGAAAAAGTTAAATTTGGGAACGTTATGTATGTTGATGGCTTAAAGCATAACCTGTTGAGTGTGAGTCAAATGTGTGATCAAGGAAATGGAATAGTGCTTCGATCAAATGGATGTGTTGTTCGTCAGCTTGATAGAGGAGAAACCGTGATCAAAGGTACAAGAACTCCAAACAACCTATACATACTCAAGGGAGGACAACAACAATGTTATCTAAGTAAAATGATGAAAACTGGCTATGGCACAGAAGATTGGGACATCTAAGCTTTTCTCAAATAAGAAAAGCATGCAGATTCCAGGCTGTTCGTGATCTTCCAGATATCAACATTCTATAAAATACTATATGCAAATCATGTCAATTCGGTAAGCAAACCAGATCTCACTTCATCGAAAAGGAAGGATCAGCTAGTAAGCCTCTTGAACTTGTTCACACTGATTTATGTGGACCATCAAGGAAAAAGTCACCTCGTGGAGAAGAATACTTTATATTGTTCATTGATGATTTTTCCAGAATGTGTTGGATAGGTCTTCTAAATCATAAAGATGAAGCATTTGAAAAGTTCAAACCCTTCAAAGCTTTGGTTGAAAATGAATCAGATCGCAAAATCAAATGTCTCAGATCTGATCAAGGAGGGGAATTTACCTTGGATGAATTCTTTGACTTTCGTGAACAACATGGAATAAAAAGGCAGTTCTCCACCACAAGGACTCCTCAGCAAAATGGAGTGGTAGAAATGATGAACAGAACTGTTCAACAAATGGCTCGTGCTATGCTAGATGAATCTGGAACTCCTGCAACCTTCTGGGCTGAAGTTGCATTCGTCATCCTCACTATTATCAACCAAGAAAATGTTCGAATAGACAACACTCAAACTCCACATGAACTTTGGTATGGTAAGACTCCTACTATAAAATGCTTCAAAGTTTTTTGAAGCAAATGTTACATCAAAAGGACTAATGAAAAACTTAGTAAGTTTGAACCCAGAGCAGATGAAGGTATTCTTCTTGGCTACTCTTCCCAAAAGTAAAGGATATAAATGTTATAATAAAAGACCTGGGAAAATTATTGAAAATATTGATTTGTGGTTGATGAAGCATGAAAAAATCCAAAACAGATAAAAACCGAAGATTATGACAATGAAGAAGATGAGGATAATTTTCCCACATCAAATCACACTGATTCTGAACAGGAAACCAATGAAGCACCAGAAGAAGATATAACGATAGAAGAAAAAAATTTGTCCAGGTATGTTCAGAAAAATCATCCAGAAACTCAGATTTTAGGGGAAAAAGGGGCAGGTGTGCAGACAAGAAGAACTATTGTCGAAGCCTCAATCTATCTAGCATTATTACCTTCCACTGAACCTCAAAATGTAAGTGAAGCATGCAGAGATGAACGTTGGGTCAAGGCCATGAATGAAGAACTTGAGCAAATTGAAAAGAATAATACTTGGGAATTAGTTCCTAGACCTCATGATAAGAATATCATAGGAACCAAATGGATATTCAAAAACAAGCTGAACGAAAATGGAGAAGTTATCAGAAACGAGGCCAGATTCGTTTGCAAAGTATATGCTCAACAAGAAGGTATAGATTTTGAAGAAACTGTTTCACCTGTTGCTAGAATTGAAGCCATAAGAATGTTTCTTGATCTTTCTAGTTTTCAGAAATTCAAAGTATACCAAATGGATGTAAAATATGCCTTTCTTAATGGAGACTTAGAAGAAGAAGTCTATATTGAACAACCAGAAGGATTCATTCTTGGAAATGATGCAAAACTTGTATGCAAACTCAGAAAATCTCTCTATGGTCTAAAACAGGCTCCAAGGGCATGGTATTATCGTCTTGACAAATATCTCCACCAACAAGGTTTTTCAAAGGGGTCAGCAGATAGCAATCTATATACAAAGATGGACACTGATAAATTGCTAATAATTGTTGTGTATGTTGACGATATCATTTTTGGTAGCAATGAAGAATCCATGAGTCGGAATTTTGCCTCAGTAATGCAGCAAGAATTTGAAATGTCCTTGCTTGGTGAGCTTACCTATTTTCTTGGTCTACAAGTTCAACAAAATAAAGATGGTATTTTTCTCTCACAAACCAAATATCTCAAATAGATCCTGAAAAAGTACAACATTGAAGATTCTAAACTAGTATGTAACCCAATGGTAACAGGATGCAGTCTTAGCTCAAATGATGAATCAGCAGCAGTACATCAACCAACTTACATATCCATGATTGGCAGTCTGCTTTATCTAACAGGTACCTGACCGGACATCATGCATGCAGTGGGAATAGTTGAAAGATTCCAAGCAAATCCTAAGGAAACACACCTTCAGGCAGTCAAAAGGATTTTCAAATATATTCAAGGAACACAGAAATTTGGTTTATGGTATCCTAGAGATACAAATCTGACACTTCATGCATATACAGATGCAGATTTGGCAGGAAGTGCTGATGATGGAAAAAGCACTAGTGGTGGTGCATTCTATATGGGTTCCAGGTTAGTGTCTTGGTTCAGCAAGAAATAAAGTTCAATTGCATTATCTACAGCTGAAGCAGAATACGTGGTTGCTGCATCTTGCTACAAACAACTACTTTGGATGATGCAAACCTTGCAAGACATTCAGATCACATGTACTCCACCCATCTCCATTCTATGTGATAATACAAGTGCCATCAGTGTTTCAAAGAATCCAGTCATGCACTCCAAGACCACGCACATACCCATCAAATATCATTTTCTACGTGAACAAGTGCTTGAACAAAAGGTCAAACTGGAGTATGTTCCCTCCAAAGAACAAGTGGTTGATATATTCACTAAACCATTGCCAAGAGAGACATTTGAATATCTTAGACAAAAGCTAAGAGTAGTTGTTGCATCATCCTGCTATTAAACCCTATTTTCTCCAAAGAAAGGTGGTTATACGCGAGTTTCCGAAAGCGAAGTCACGTACATACGTGGGTTTCTGTGGGCACAGTCGTGTATATGTTGGTTTGAAGGAAAGCAATGGGCCAGACACAGGAAAAAGGGGTCTACTATGGTTCTGTCAATTATCTGCCCTGTTTGATGATTGTTTCACTCCGCTGATAACATATGGAAATATATTGGTCCTCATAAAGTTGTTGATAACTTGATGTATATCTGATTGATGATGATGCCTTGATATCTCTTACTGACATATGCAATGATCAGATCTGACAGTGAACAGGTGGAATAGGTTCAGGGGGAGAACATGGTTGATGACAATTTGGGAACTAATGATGGACATATACAGGTTACTGGTCTAGATGTTGTTGACAGATGTTCCTGATGGTGTAGATCATATGATAGTTGTTGATGACTTTCATCGTTTTGTTTAAGATATTTGGTCTTTGTTATATATGTCATGTATATCTTTTAATGTAAAGGTCATGAAAAGACCTAATTTGTAACGCAACTATGCATGGGATGGATGATGTAATATTTCTTGTTTTTGACATGTATAAACAATTGGTATATCCCCACTTGGATGTGTGGATGAGTCACATTTGGTATATCCCCACTTGGTTGGGATATGGATGGATGTATGAGTCATTGGTGATAGGAAGGTCATTTGTGATGTATGTATAGAGTCATGTTCTTTTAGAACATCTTTTTGCAGACTTTGCTTATGCTCAGGGGGAGCATAAACTTGATCATGGGAGCTCAATCAACACACTTTAGCATATTAGAGAATTCAGCATGCACTCAGGGGGAGCATGACCCTTTGCCCTTGAGGTCAAAGGGGGAGGTGACTTGGTGTGGTTGTTGTTGCCATAAAGTCCAAAGGGGGAGATTGTTGGCATTATGATGTATGTTGTACTTGATGGAAACCCACTTGTAGCAGAACAACTCACTTATATATGGTAACTAGATGAATCTACAGAAGAGATATCAGATGTGACAGAATGCATGACAATAGTGTTTACAGATTTGATGAAATGCAGGGAAGCTTCTAGGAATTAGGTAAATAGCAAATAATTACAAAATGAAGAAAAGAGAGGTATACACAGGTTCACCATTGACCAAGCTGTGTATACACATAGGTTCACTGTATACAAGTCGCATATACGTTCACACGCATTTTCCACGGAAGGAAAAGCACGTATACCTTGGAAAACTAAATTTTTGGTCTGAAGTATTTGGTCCATGGTATTTTGATCCATGGTATTAGTCCAAGGTATCTAGTTCGAGGTATTGACCCTAGGTATTGGGTCCAAGGTATTGTTCCTAAATGGTTTTGGTCCATGGTATTGAGAAAGGCCTAAAACTATAAAAGGAGGAGAAGATCATTAGGCCAAGGTGTGCAAGTATCGAATATCTGATGAAGTGTGAGATCTAATATGCAGGTTATTGGCTTATGGTGTTGTGCTTGATCTAAACCAAGGATGAACCTTAGCGCTTGATGAAGGATAAGATCTAATGATGTATCAGGATTTTAAGGCTTGAAGTGAATTATCTTTATGTGGTTTGATCATGTATTTGAATAACTGGCACATGTTGTAGTCTGTAAATATGATGATCTGGGTATGACTGAAGTTTGGAATAGTTGTAATGTTTAAATCATCATTTACAGATCTGTACGCAGGTTCACTTTAGAAAAGGAGCGTATACACGTTGGTTCTGCATATCAAAGTAGCGTATACATCATAAATTTGATTTGCAGATCTATACGCTGGTTCGCTTTGAGGAAAGTGCATATGCACGCAGGTTCGACACATGGAAGTAGCGTATACCTTTTAAAATATGTTTTAGCTTCTTTTGTTTATTTTTACATTGTTTTGGGTTCTGGCTTGGGTTATGGTAACTGTATTCTGGTGACAGCATTCTGAATGATCAGATTGATGGGTTGTCAAAGTGATTGATCGATTCAGTTGTGGTTGGTTCAAAAGGAGATTGGTTGATGTAGATGATTGAATGATGTTGTTGATGGATCCAGTCTGAAAATTTATGAAATGTGGTCCCTGGAAGAAAAGAGAAGGTTGTAGCCTTCTGTAGGCCGGCACCTACGTACTAGTAAACATATCAGCTAGTACAAGAGCTAGGGGGTTGTAGCTCCCTTCCAGTAGAAGCTGGAGAACGAGAGAAGGTTGTAGCCTTCTACAGGTAGAAGCCTGCGTACTGGTATAAGACTGCACTAGTAAAAAAATTGTAAACAAAATTTTCTTATTATTAAAAGAAGACAGAGACGATAGCAGCAGGTGGTTTTTACCCACATTGGGTTTCCACCTTATATCTTGGTGTTCATGTGTGTTGCTTATGTGTGATGCTTTATTCTGTTTTTACTGCACTGTATAATGAATTCCTGATATATTGGTTAAAGTTCAATGCATAATAATTTGGGTAAATCAAAATATCTCTGCATATACGTTGGTTACATTAAGAACAGTTGTGTATACATGCAAGTTCACTAAGTTGAAGTAGGGTATACAAATCAGTTTTGAAAATTAAATTATTGATCTGATAATGCTGATTCACCCCCCCTCTTAGTATTATTTCCAACTAGAGTAAAGGATCTATGTCATGGTCTTGGTACTCATCAATTGAAGATCTAGAAGAAGAATTTTGATTGGGTTTTCCTCTCAAGAGGCGATAGGTTTTGGCCATAGCTGACAAGCCTACACACTATGTCACTTGTATTTTATTGTGCATATTGGTAATTGTCTTGATGAAAAGAACGCAATAATAAAATAACAAAGAAAAGACTGTAAGCTAAGAATTAAAAGTATATCACAAGCAATTATCAAGAAGATAAACCTTTTAACTGTCCATGCCCTAGATTTCCCAACACCACACACTCCCCATAATAGTGTTGGCCATGCATGTTATTAGGGTGAAGTCTAACTCGAATTGTGAAGCCAGTGCATCACTTGCTACTCCTGTTGAATGCTTCTTGGTGGACTTCTTGTGTAGACATTTTTTTGTATAGTGCCTGAATTCGTGGCAGTGAAATCATTTTATCTTTCTCAAGTCTTTCTTCTTGTCATTATTTTGGTTGGATTCAAGTTTTCTCTAAGTATTATTCCCTTTTCCCTTCTTCCCCTTTCCAACCAAGGAAAAATTCTCTTCATCCTCAGCTTTGGATGATGTCCCATCTCTATTATTTCTCTTGAACTCTGCTTGAACCAAATTGGACCACAACCTTTCACAATTCAGTAATTTTTCCCTTTCATTCACAGAGTCCTCCTAGTTGTGCCAAGATTTTGGAAGGCCTAGAAGAGCTAGTATCACTAAGTCATCTTGGGTAACATTCACCCCAACCCCATCACAAACTTGAGTAAACCTGGAGATATATTGTGGAATAGTATCATTCTTATGCATTCTAATGTTTCAAAGTTTGTCTTTCAGGGAAAATTTTCTATGCTCATTGTTATTTTTTAATAGCTCAATCAATGTCTTCCACATGGAAATTGGTGTCTCTTTTCCATGGATATTTGAGTCCAGATTTTCCCTCACACCTTCCAGAAGACTTATCTTGGCCTTTGCAACATCCTTCTTCCATTGGGATAATTGTTGTGCATCAGACTGTTGGGGTTTTGCAATGTCAATTTTAACATATTCTAACACACCATTGTCATCATGAACTACTTCCATTTGATCCTTCAAGGCTATGAAATTTGAGCTACTCTCCATGGCATACTCCAATATCAGTCTGTTGAAAGACATTCTCCCAATCCTGAAGAAAAATTGTTTCACTAAAGCTGCCAAATCAAATTTCCTAAGAGACAAGTTTGAAATATTGGTTCTAATGTGATTTCATGGCTCTGATACCATGTAGAAATTTGATAGAAATTGCAATCACTCAAGATTTTAAATTGAAAAATAAGAGACACGACTCTATTCTAATGATCTGCGGAATGAAAAAGCACAATTTATAACAACATGCATAGATATGCAATACAAAAACCACAAATACACAGTGATTTCTAGGGGAACCCAATTGGGAAAAACCCCTCAAGCCTCTTTGTGTTAATCAGTTGAATAGAGAAACTATTACAATTGCTAGCTCTAGCTCTGAGCTCAACCTGCAAAAGAATATTTTTTCTCTCTGCTCAATGACAAACTATGGCCAACACTTAGCCAAATATTTTCTTACCAAGCCTCTTATTTCCTTGCGCAAATCCTGAGGAAATTAGCCCCTAAAAGATAGGAATTTACCCCAAATTGATTGCGCAATTCCTAAGGATTGATCTTCTGACTCATGCAACACTTGTACACTCAAAACTAGTCTACAATTGATGTTACATTGCCTTTTCATCTCCACTTCAACTAAGGAACTCAAATTCCTTGCATGCACTGGCTATTTTGGGTTGATTGATCAGTTAACTAACAGACCTCTGAGTTAGATTGTTTTCCCATAGCACAACTGAACTTCAACTCACTCTATCAATAGTTAGAGGTGAGTTAACTAGATACAAATGAAAATAATTGAATTGGATTACTAAAATATAGCAATCACACATGCATAACTGAACTCAAAGCCCTCAAACTCAAATTTACTAAGCTAACTGAGTGACAAGATCCATGTCACACTAGTTAACTACCTCCAAGTTGTCCTGCTAATGTGGAAAATTTGATTACTCAATTTGACTAAGGCTAAAGACTAAGGCTAAAGTCAAATTGAGCCTTTCTTGCTACATTTTTTCAATAACCTCTTTAATAGAAATGTAATTATCATCACCTACTTTTTTAGATGATAAAAACTCATATGTTTAAGGGATAATTTTGGATTCTCTAAATCCTTTTCCCTACAACAAAAAGATACTTAAAATCCCATGCATATTAGTATACATTTCCATATCCTTATGATCGCCATCCAACAACATAGATTCCATAACCACATACCCATTAAGATGTGCCACCCCCTAAAACTATTACAATTGCTAGCTCTAGCTCTGAGCTCAACCTGCAAAAGAATATTTTTTCTCTCTGCTCAATGACAAACTATGGCCAACACTTAGCCAAATATTTTCTTGCCAAGCCTCTTATTTCCTTGCGCAAATCCTGAGGAAATTAGCCCCTAAAAGATAGGAATTTACCCCAAATTGATTGCGCAATTCCTAAGGATTGATCTTCTGACTCATGCAACACTTGTACACTCAAAACTAGTCTACAATTGATGTTACATTGCCTTTTCATCTCCACTTCAACTAAGGAACTCAAATTCCTTGCATGCACTGGCTATTTTGGGTTGATTGATCAGTTAACTAACAGACCTCTGAGTTAGATTGTTTTCCCATAGCACAACTGAACTTCAACTCACTCTATCAATAGTTAGAGGTTAGTTAACTAGATACAAATGAAAATAATTGAATTGGATTACTAAAATATAGCAATCACACATGCATAACTGAACTCAAAGCCCTCAAACTCAAATTTACTAAGCTAACTGAGTGACAAGATCCATGTCACACTAGTTAACTACCTCCAAGTTGTCCTGCTAATGTGGAAATTTGATTACTCAATTTGACTAAGGCTAAAGTCAAATTGAGCCTTTCTTGCTACATTTTTCAATAACCTCTTTAATAGAAATGTAATTATCATCACCTACTTTTTTAGATGATAAAAACTCATATGTTTAAGGGATAATTTTGGATTCTCTAAATCCTTTTCCCTACAACAAAAAGATACTTAAAATCCCATGCATATTAGTATACATTTCCATATCCTTATGATCGCCATCCAACAACATAGATTCCATAACCACATACCCATTAAGATGTGCCACCCCCTAAAAGTATTTGTCTTTTTCTATCTAACATTAAATATTTTATGTCACTTGGTCATCCACGTTAAGGGATAAGCAATTCCAATGCATATTAGGTTGTGTCCATCAAATTTATACAAATGGCACACAATCACAACATAAAATACATTTAAATGTACACAATTTTCAGTTGTTTATCTTTTGGCTATTGCATATAGTCTAGATCCTCATGTTCTTCTTCGTCCACCATAATGTGCTGAAATATTTCTAAGGATACTTAATATAATGTATTCTCATTGTTGAAAATAGAAACAAGAAATGTTAAAAATAGCATCAAAAAAATCCTAATTTAATTTGCCCTTGAATTAAATTAGGAATTATATTGTAATTCCATATATCATGACAACTTGTAATAGTTAACTAAATTAATTTGAATTAATTAGCTCAGTTAATTCGAGTTGAGGGTCTAACTAGAGTCATGTAGAGTGTCTCCTACAATTAGGAGTATTTGTTGAGTTTATTTTGAGTTGTAATTATTTAATTCAGTCCAAATGAGTTAAATTCAATTAAACTAGTTCCAACTGATGGAGGAATTAGTGGGAGATCCAGTAGTGGGGTGTGACTTACTGTAGTGGGGTGTAACTTATAGTAGTGTGGTGTAACCTACAATATCAGTAAACTGAAGATTCACTCATAATTAACTCATGCATGTCGAATCAGATAAAGACCCAGTTGACATTGGAGTTCAAGGACAATGTACTATAGTTGTATAATCATTCTCATTATACAAATGGTGCATGCAATCAGAGGAAGGCCTATGAGGATTGCACAATCCATAATTGTGGAATTTCCCAATTAAATATGGGTTAATTCCCAAGGGAATAGCGCAAGGAAATAGAAGCTTGGCAAGTAGAGGAATTGGCTAAGTATTGGCTTGAGCTTGTCTGGGAAGCATTGAGATAGATAGAGACAGTGTAGAGGTTGCTCAGGTTTGAGAAAAGCATTGTAATCTTCTCATATTTTCTAATTAATGCAATATACAAATAACAAGGGTTTCTAGTTGTGGCTTTCCCTAGAAAATCATTGTGTTATGTGTGATTGAATTATTTCTCTTATATGCTTCGTGATTTTATCGATCGTTTATTGTTTCTATTGATGAGTAGAGTATATTCAAGTCAATTGTTTTAACATATTACAATCTACATTTTGAATCTACAAGGGATTTCTACACTCATGATCATGTTAATTTCTTCACTAATAATTGTGCTAGAAGAAGTTCCACATAAGTTGGTAACTAAATGCCACACCATGAATTCCTCATACCAAAATACAATTCACCCAAACTAAGTTAACAAAAAGAACAATTTAATGTTTATCTATATCTATTTGCATATGTCTATATTATGCATGTAATTTTCAATTATCATGTCAAACTATGCATATATTTTATTCCATATATTTTATGTTCTTTACTTAATAATATATTTTAATGATATGATTTTAACTTGCTACCTTTATCCAATGTAATTTTTTATTACCACTGACCTACTTCTATGTTTATTTAAGGTTGGAAATTGATAAACTTGACTAATCTTATTTTATATTATGTAGAGGCATTATTAGGTACAAATAAATTAACTACACATTCTTTAAGGAGGTCCTATGTTAGAGGATGCTTTGTAATTTATCAATATAATCTCATTTATTTTTTATTTTTTTTAGTTGTGGTTCATGGACACCTCTGGGATGATCGACCCCGAAGGGAATCTAGCCCCGCAGCCAACAACATGGCCTAACCCCAAGGGCTTCGAGGAGAATAGACCTTGTGACCTCTCGAATGGCGAGGCACTGATTTGACCAACTAAGGACACCTCTAGGCTGATCGACCCCAAAGGGAATCTAGCCCCGTGGCCAACAACACGGCCTAACCCCAAGGGCTTCGGGCAGAATGGACCCTGTGACCTCCCGAAAGGCGAGGCAATGACTTGACCAACTGAGGTAACCCTTGGGGCTCTATAATCTCATTTATTATGTTAATGTATTAACTTAATATGTCATTATTAAATATGGTTTTCTTTCTTCGAGGAGGTCCTATGTTAGAGGATGCTTTGTAATTTATCAATATGATCTCATTTATTATGTTAATGTATTAACTTAATATGTCATTATTAAATATGGTTTTCTTTCTTTGAGGAGGTCCTATGTTAGAGGATGCTTTGTAATTTATCAATATAATCTCATTTATTATGTTAATGTATTAACTTAATATGTCATTATTAAATATGGTTTTCTTTTATTTTATGTAGTTAAAAATTTGTTTATTAAAAACTATAGTTAAAAATTATGTTTATTTAATGTTGGAAATTGGTAAATTTGACTAATCTTACTTTGTTGTGTTGGAACACTCTCTAGCCTAATATGGTAGAGATGTTATAATGTCCTATCTTGCCCTATCATGTCCTATCATATTTAACATTTTGACGAGGTCAAATTGCATTGAAATGAAATTAAAATAAAATAATAATTAACCTAAAATAATTAAATTAACATTGGTAGTTTTTGAACTCTAGATTTTAAATATAATATTTGTATTTTAAAATATAACATAATATTTCCTTTAATTTTTTAATGAAATTATTCATTTCTTATTGGGGTGAGATGTGGTCTCCAACCAATGTTAGAGATGTGTAACATAATGTAATGTAATGTAATGTAATGTAATGTAATATGAACATTTATAAGAAGGGTTTCAGGTAAATCACATGTAGAAAACCTTTGTCGACGTGTTTCGAACCAACTAGTGTGGTTCATCGTGAGGACAAGTTGAGGAGTCAGATCAACTTGTCTTGACGATGAACCACACTAGTTGGTTCGAAAAGTTTTCTACATGTGATTTACGCCGAAACCCTTATTATAAATGTTATGGATCACAAAAGCCTCAATTCAACAATATGAACATTTTTAGTTGGTCAAAATAAAATTAAATATGGTAGAGATGTGTAATTTAATGTAATGGAAAAGTGAAAGAAAATAGAAATAACCCTATAAAAAATAAAAATGACCCATGGTATTAAGAATCCATGGTATTGACTCATGATATTCATGTGAAATATAACATATTGAAGAGGGAAATTAAATTAGCATGGATCCATCTTAGTTTGATGTTATATTTAGATACACGAGCATAGAACCATCTTAACCCTTGATCTATCAAGCTTTGACAAAGATCAAATATCTAGAGGTTCAAACTTTTCCTCACATTTTGCACTAAAAAAAAGAGATTTAAAGATTAAAGTGAGAAAAAGTTTGCACTTCCAGAGATTTAATCTCTCTCAACACTTGATAAATCTAGGGTTAAAATAAATCTACACTCATATTATGTAAAAACTTAATCAATGTAAATAAATTAACAACTACATATTATTTCAATCAATCTAAAAAGTTTTCTAGTGAAGTGCCAAGATATCCAGCAACTGTGATGCTTTAGCCACGGTTCAATCTCAGCACCAGAGGGGAAGTACTCTGCATAGAGCTCGGCGCGGATCATCCAATAAATCCAACAATTTGACGCTACCACTTTTCAACAATGCCTTTCGAACCCAGACCTTTGACGAGCACAAACTATGAAGTCTTGGGCCTACTCATTCCCCAATTTAATTAAATTGGAAAGCAGCTCTAGCACGAGGGTCTTCAAATTTCCATACTTGATTTCTGCGTCCCAATGTGCCACCGTCCTTAATGCAATCGCTGAATTGACTTCTGTCACATCACACTTCAGCTCAAATACATTCTGCAATTCTATTCTTGGGTTGGCCAACTTCCACACAAGAGCCCTTCGATCTAAGGCTCCTTCGTGCCAAGATACCTTCATCATCATTGGCCCAGCCGAATAGACGCTTTTCGCATATTTCATTTGCACATTCTCGCATGCAAGCCTAAGCATCACCTGATCCATTAATGGAAACATGTTAATAGATAAAGCACTGAGGCTTGAAGTGCTAAATTGCATATGGGAAAGGTTGATGAGATCAGAGGTATGCCTCGGAGGAATGGTTGCATGCACTATAATCTGGGATGTTGCCATGATTATATAGATAATATGTCACGATGTCAGTGATTTGAGGCAGGTAAGAGGTGATGGTGATGGTGATGGTGTTGGTGGAGGATCTTCATAACTTTATTTTTTTTAATAATGTGGTGAATCCGTAATTGTGAGATTTAATCTAAGGAAGACTTAGGATCAATTCTTGTAGTTGTCATTATAACACCAATAGTACATTCAATAACCTGCAAGCAGATATACTAATTTCTTATGATTTTGACAAGATCCGAGACTCATGGATAAGGGGAGTCTACTCCCTGAACCACACACCATAGCAAGTATCTAAAGGGAACGTGAAGGGGAGTGGGAAGAGAGGGGAACTTGAAAGGCAACGGGGAGGTTTAGGGGTAGGACCATAAAAGACATTGGATATAAAAATAATATAGGAGAGGGAAAGGCTAAGAAAGGAATGCAAGAAAACCATGGGCAACCTAAGAGATATATACAAAACCATCTATAGCATTAATTTGAGTTTTTTCTTCATCGAATTGACAAGCCTTATTGCAAGGAAATTTGCTTCAAAGTTTAGAGATTGAAGGATGTGAAAGGGAGAGAAGGCTTGAAGTATGTTTTTTATTGCCCGAGAGGTGCATTCTGCATTCTACAACCCAGTCTGACCCTATCAAAAAAATAATAAAAAAAAAAAAATTCACTAATGTCGTCTAATCTTAAATTATATATAACTTTTTAATTTTATTAATGGACTAAGATTAATTATTAAAATAAATATGTATTTGAATGGATAATAAATTAGCAAATGCTTTTTATAGTTGTTTTATCATATACATGAATTTGAATGGATCCTAAATTTACCTTTAACAAAAAAATTTACCACATTAAAATTTCAAAATAAGTAAAATTTTAAACATTTTTACTCTTTACTAAAGCTAATGTCATTTCTTAAATCAAAAGTAAAAAGGTTAATTCAACACAAAGAATCTAAAATCTTGCTCCAAAATCATTTAATATTTATTTTAACTAAACATTTGTAAAATGAATCTTTAAAATGAAAAGCCATACCCTAGAGATATATTAAAATCTTTAAAGACAAATATTTCCACATCAAAATTGTAATATTTGAAAATATTAATTTGATGTAGTTTTATTATAAACTTTGTTATCATGTCATGTAAAAACCATCGTTAAATATAATATTGATATTATAATATTAATGTTATATTAAATATTAATATTAATATTATTAAATTTAATAACTTTGGATTATTGCAATATTAAATTTAATATAATATTCAATTTGTTATATTATAATATATATTAATATATCATGATATATATTAACTCTAAATATATATGGAGGGAAGAACAATGACCTAGAGTGATGGAGGTGGCGAGATGGGCGGAGTCAAAAGGGAGAGGAGATACAATGAAGGAGAGGGAAGAGGAGGAATGAAGAAAGAGAGAAAGAGGAGTGAGAGAGGGAGAGAAGGGTGAGAGAGAGAGAGGGAGACACAAAGATGGAGGGGGGAGAAATAGTCACAAGGTTGGAGGGAAGATAGAGAGGGGGAGAGAGATAGTGACAAGGTTAGAGGGTAGATAAATAGAGATAGAAAGAGAGAGAGAGTGTGTGACAAGGTTAAAGGGCAAAGAGGGAGAGAGAGAGAGAGAGAGAGAGAGAGATGGGGGGAGAAAGAGGGAGGTAGGAGAGAAAGGGAGAGAGGGGAAGGACCAAAGAGAGGAGGAGAGAGGGAGGGACAAAGAGATAGAAATGGAGGCAGAGAGATGTGGTGAAGAAAAAAAATATAGAGAGAGAGAGGGAGTGACAAGGGAGAGATGGAGAGAGAGAGAGTATGTTTTGAGGTGAGATAGAGAGACAAACAATGAGATATTAAAGGAAGAGGGAAGAGAAGGAGAGAGGAGAGAGGGAGCGAGATAGTGACAAAGTTGGAGGACGAAGAGAGAGGGGGGGAGATAGAGTGAGATGGGAGATAAAGGGACAAAGAGGAAGGAAGATAGAGAGGACATGACAAAGAGGAGGGAGGGAGGGAGAGGGAGTTGGAGGGGGCGAGAGAGGTAGGTAAGAATAAATACATAAAGAGAGAACAATGGAGAGACAGAGAGAGAGGAAGAGAGGAGAGGAGGAGGGAAGAGAAATAGATGTAGGTTTTAACTCCATACAGAAATTACCTGCATACGAATTCTAGAACACAAAAAATAAGCAATGTGAGAGCATAACACATAAAACACATATACACAGATATTTTCCCCTGGATCCCAAAACCGGGACTACCATATTGATTTTTCATTATTTCCTTTCAATGTTACAATACATATATATACATGCCGAATCATCCAATGCCATGGAATGAAAACTGTCGCGTCCAAAACCATGTGCGAAAACCATGCACAAAACCATAGGTAGGTCCGCCCAACCTAATATAGGGTCCAAAAAAAATTCCCCACGGCGCTGCCCCGGACCCCGTAGAGGGGGGCAACCCACCCCCCTCAAACCCCCTGTGACCCCCCTACTGCGCAATCAGCACAACAAAGGAGGAGCTCCGCCCCCCCTCTAACCCCCTAGTTAACTAGGTGGGCTAGTTGTGGAAATAATATAACACAACCCAACATTCTCCCACTTCTTGTTTTCTTTCCACAGTGGGCCACAAGAGAGCTTAGTCATTTATCCAGTCCTACAATGCCCATTGTTTCTCTACATCAAGAGAACTTCTCATAGCTCACAGATTTTGTCAATGCATCTGTAGTAATCTTCAAAGTTTGCACCTTTACTAGCAAAACCTTTTTGTCTTCTATCATATCCCTCACAAAGTGATATTTAACATCAATGTGCTTTAGCTTTGAATGGTAGGCAGGGTTCTTTGCAGAGAAAATTGCACTTTGGTTGTTACAGTCTATCCTTATAGCTCCCTGTACTAACCCCATACTTGAACACAATCTCTGCAACCAAACTGCATCCTTGCTTGCATGAGTGGTTGCCATGTATTCTACCTCTGTAGTTGGTAGTGCCACTACAAATTGTTTCTTACTCATTCAACTGACTGCACCTCCAAATAAGTTAAACACATACCCACTTGTAGATCTTCTCTGATCTAGATCTCCAGCTCAGTCTGCATCAACAAAGCCATGAATATCCAAAACTTTGTCCAATCCTGGTCTTCCTTGGTAGCACAAACCATAATCACTAGTGCCACGTAAATACCTGAAAACCCGCTTCACTATTGTCCAATGCTCGTTCCCTAGTTTTGACATAAACTTGCTCAATACTCCCACTGCATGTGCAATGTCTAGTCTAATACAAACCATCGCATACATCAGGCTACCGATTGCACTTGCATATGGAACATGGGACATGTCCTCTTCCTCTTCTTGTGTCTCAGGACACTGTTCAACAGATAAATTTACGCCTACAGGAATAGGAACCTTCACCGATTTACTCTCTTGCATATTAAACCTCTGCAATATTGTCTCGACATACTTCCTCTGGTTTAACCAGAGCTTCCTCTTTGCCCGATCTCTTTTAATTTCCATGCCCAAAATATATTTTGCAGCACCAAGATCTTTCATGTCAAATTTGGAGGACAATTGGGTCTTCAAATCCTGGATAATTTCTTTGTCATTTCCAACCAGCAACATGTCATCCACATACAAGACCAGATAAATAACATGGTCACCAATTAATTTAAAATACACACAGTGATCTTCTTTGCTTCTGGTGAAGCCAAGTCCCCGTATAAATGTATCAAATTTCTGATACCACATCCTTGGTGACTATTTTAGCCCATACAGAGACTTCTTTAACTTTCATACCAATTCTTTCTTACCCTTCACCGCAAAGCCTTCAGGTTGCTTCATGTAGATCTCCTCTTCCATATCCCCGTGGAGAAATGTTGTCTTCACATCCATCTGTTCTACCTCAAAATCAAAAGCAACAACAACAAATAAAAGTAATTTAATAGAAGCTACCTTGGCAATAGGAGAAAAATATCACCAAAATCAATTCCCGACACCTGGGATTAACCTTTTGCTAGCAACATAGCTTTGTATTTCTCCACCTTGCCTTCTACATTTGTCTTCTTCTTGAACACCCATTTGCTGTCAATGGGTTTCCTTCCAGCCGACAACTCCATCAGATCCCAAGCCTCATTTTTGTGCAAAGATGTCATTTCATCAACCATGGCCTCTTTCCAGAGTTTTCCATCCTCTCAATCTACTGCTTCCTTCAGAGTTCTGGGATCATCATCAATAATAGATAGAGCAAAATTTGAATAGAAAACAGATGGACAATACCTTTCTGGTTGCCTTCTTTCTCGAACTGATCTTCTCACAACCGGAGTTTGTGGCCCTTCATCTTCTAATTCTTCTTCTGTTGTAGAGTCTAATTATTCCTCCTTTAGCTCAAACTCTATCTTCTCAGGTTCCTTTGATTGGACTTCATGTTTAATAACATTTTTCACATCTCTGAACACCACATCTTGGTTGTACACAACCTTCCTTATTATTGGGTTCCAAAGCTTATAACCCTTTAAACCATCATTATACCCAATAAAGATGCACTTTTCATATTAACTATCCAACTTTGTTCTTTTCTCCTTTGGAACATGTAGATATGCATCACATCCAAATACCCTTAGATGTGAAACAGAGGGTTTCTTACCAGTACATACCTCTTGTGGAGTCTTATCTTTCAACGTTGATGAAGGTGATATGTTGACCACGTAACATGATGTCTCCACCACCTCTGCCTAGAATTCTTGTCCTAACCCAACGCCACTAAACATGCTTCTTGCTCTTTCCATCAATGTCTTGTTCATTCTTTTTGCAAATCCATTTTGCTCAGGCATGTATGGAGTAGTCTTCTATTGTGCTATACCACACTTCTTACAGAATTCTTCAAATTCCTTGCTGCAAAACTCTCCATCGTTATCTGTCCTCAGCACCTTTATCTTCTTCTTTGTCTGGTTTTCTACCAAAGCCTTAGATTCTTTAAACCTATCAAAGACTTCAGATTCCTTCTTGAGGAAATATATCCATGTATTCCTTGAGAAGTCATATATAAATGATACATAGTACACAGACTTACCTAGTGATGCAACCTTCATAGGTCCAAACACATCATTGTGCACAAGCTCTAATATTTGTTTCGCCCTCTTACCACCAGAGGAGAAACTCACCCGATTCTGATTCCCATATACACAATTTTCACAGAAATCAAAATCCAGAGAGTTATTAGTCATACCTTCTACCATACCTTTACCATGAAGTATTCAAAGTCCCTTCTCTCCAATATGTCCAAGCCTTTGATGCCATAGCATGCTCTTTTCTCCAGAGACCACTAGATTTTCTGCTCCACTTTCAGGAACCACAAAATTGTTGCACCCATTAATAACAATGCTACCTTGCATCTTGTACAGAGTTCCAGTCCGAACTCCCCGCATTAATACCATTCCTCCTGGAACCATCTTGCAGGTATCTTTCTTGAACACTGTTTTTACACCTACATCACCCAGTTTGCTTACAGAAATCAGATTTCTGGCCAATGCAGGAATATGCAGAGCACCTAGAAATGTTCTAACCCTTCCACCTTGCAACTTCAACTTTACTTTTCCATAACCAATGATTCTATCCTTCTTATCATCCCCTAAGAAGACATCACCACTATCATATTTCTCATACTCGCAGAACCACTCTCTATGGGGAGTGAAGTGAAAGGATGCACCTAAGTCAATCAACCATGCCTCATGATCTACATGTGTACTTGAAGAAGCCAAGTATACATCCCCACCTTCATCTGAGGTGATTTTCGTCTCTACAGAAGGAGCATCATCATATCTCTTTCCTTGTCAAGAGATTTAGATTTACAATCCCTTTTGTAGTGCCCTTCCTTTTCGCATTTCCAACACACCTTTACAGGTTTTCCTGGAGATTTAGATCTCCCTCTAGATTTAGATCTCCCACTCGATGACTTATTTTTGTTTCTGTTCTGGGACCATCTTCGTACAAACAAGGCATCACCATTCTGGCTCTCCATATTTTTCCATCTCATCTCCTCCGTCAGCAAGGATGAGACTATTTCATCAAACTGCAAGGCAGTTGCATTGATATTGCAATAACCAGACTATCCCACGAATCTAGTAGAGAACACAACAAATTGATGCATTTATCTTCATCTGAAATTTTAATATCAACAGATAATAACTGACTTACCACAGTATTAAATGCGTTCAGATGCTCTATCATCGAGTCTCCATCTTTCATCCTCAGGTTATACATCTTTTTCCGTAGGAACAGTTTATTCACCAGAGACTTAGATTGGTACAAAGTCCCTAACTTGAACCACAAAGCCTTAGCTATAGCTTCCCCTGATACATTCATCAATACTAAATCTAAGACACACAATCGTATTGTGCTCTTTGCCTTCCGATCCAACTTCTTCCATTCTTCATCGAACACTCCCATTGGTTTAGTACCCGAATCTACCGTGATCCACTGATCTTTATCTACCAACAAATCTGTTAGCGCTTGAAATTTCACCTCAGGCTGAGAAAGGTAAACTTCAAGGCCACATCAAACCACTTAGCCTCGTAGCTAGCCCTACGGGGCAGGAGAGGGCTCTCTCCGGTCTATCTCGGTAAATATCTTCAACGGGCGAGATAGCCAATTAGGAAACACTGATTTTAGGCTAGTAAACTGATCAAAAGGTTTAATTTGGGATTTTTAGGGTTTTTGTGGAAAATTGGGGAAAGGCAATTCTGGGTGCGGGGATTGAACACAGTTTTTTCAGGGGGTTCTTTGGGGCAAGGTAGGAGACTGTATTGATGCCTTTAAATTAAGTGAATGGATAAGAATGACTGGTGAGGAGCTAAAGAGAACAAGAAACCTTCAAGAGTTCTCTTTAGACAGATGAAAACATAAATATTAAGCAAACTTAAAAGCAGAGCATGGCAATCATGAATTCTACTTTAACACTTCATTTGCCTAATTTGCAGAAGGAAAAGTAAGGAGATGAATCACATAAAAAATTTACAAGTACAAAGAGAAACACACCATCAATACATGTAACCACAGGAATCCCAAAAAGGACTGCAAAACCCTGGTCTTTCTTCCTTTGCCAAAACTGCAGAGATACAATGAATAATACAATACAGCTTCTCCCGCAAGAGTCCAACCATGAAAATGACCAAGAAAGTACATAATATAGGCAATCTAACATCTTTCCTTGCCTCTAGGGGTCGAGCTCACTATCCTAGGAGCTGTTTCAACCAATTCTAAATTGAGTATTAAAAACTAGGCAGTCAAAACAACTTGCCTCTACAAACTAGGAAACCAATTCATTCATTAAATTTTTACCTATCACATGAATGAATCTTCTAGAATATGTAAATAAGTGTCATGTCATCATGAAAATACATTAATTACATCAAAAAGGGTGAAAAATCCCATCACAAGTCAAAACTGGTCAAAGCTGGGCCAATTCCTGAGCTGTAGATGAATTCCTGTGAAAACTGCCCAACGGGTCGCGCCCTCTTTCTGAACGGGTCGCGCTACTTTGGAGCTGATTTTGAGGTACTTCCAGGTGTCCAAATGAGGAAAACGTGGGCTTGTAGGAAAGGTCTGGATGTCTACTTTCCAACCCAAGTGGAATTTCTGAATTTGGTGGTCATTTGCGCCTCCAAAATTGCAATCTCCAAAGACTGCTTCCTGTGTGTCAAAAAGGTGGCAGAAACTCATTTTTTGCTTGTTTTTTGACTTTCTGGAGGCCCAAAACTTAGTGAAATTTCTTGGAAATGGCTGAGCAGGTGTATATTTGCATAAAAAATCCAAAAATTCTGAGTTTTCCCAAAAAGGAATTGCCCAACGAAAAGCGCGCGACCCGTTGGTGGAGAAAACCTGTTTTTTGCCAAAAAATATCACAAATGACCAAAAATGCTCAAAATTTTTAGAATTTTGTGTTGGAAGTGAGTTATTTAACACCATGATCCTTCAAAGAAGCCTCAGCCAAGATGTGGAGGGGATCGGGCCTTTTCCTTTATTTTAGGGCTTTGGTTAACCGCCCTTGGATCACCTTCATTTTCGCCTTGCATACATGCATTCGGGCCCAATAGTGGTTTTTCATGTTCCGGAGCAGGTCCTTATCTTTATTGGCCTTGGCCAGCAGCCTCTCCAAATGAGCATTGACCTGTAGAAGCATAGCCTCACGCTCAACGGGTACCAAGTCACCGGGTCTCTTGCGCGCCAAGTTGCGGTCCTCATGGATCTTCCGCAACTCATCAAGAGTGTGCTCTTCCTCAAGTTGCTTGTTACGCTACTCTAAGTAGGTGATTGTCCAATTTTCCATGTCCAATCTTTGCCGTAATGAGTCATTTTCAGCTCTTAGGTGCTGAATGATCTCCTTTGACTCTAGGCTAGGAGAAATGATGTCAATATCAACCACCTCTATGCCTGGAACACCTGATGGCCCCTCATCAATCTTGGGCTGTTTGCCTCTCTCTGGTATCTCTGCTGATGAAGAAGGCGAGGCCCCTTCCACCTGATGTGGAGATAACACTCGTTGAGCTGATGAAGACGGTGAGACCCCTTCCACCCGATGTGGAGAAAATACTCGCCGAGCTCCTGCAAATAAGGCCATGTGGCCTCTCTGATATGTGACCAATGGAGGAGAGCTGACATGTCTAGTCTCAGGAATATCATGCTGCCGTGAAGGCCCTCCCTCCTCATGAACAACCTCAGGGGGTGATGATGCTGATGCTGTGAAAAAATCCCGAGAGATAAAATCCTCCCATGGGATGCCCTGCTGAGCCAACTGATGTATGACCACAAGCTGGATCAAACCATAATGATAGATGCTCCTGTGCTGCTGTGCTGGACTCCTTCTCTGCACCAAGGGCACCATCCTCTCAATATTCCAGCATATGAAAACTGGTATGTTCATCATCCGTACCCGTGTGAAATGCATCAACAAGCGAATATGGTACGAATACAAAGATGCAAATCTGCCCTCACAGGTGAAATAGTGCATGATAAGCCTCATCAAGGGAACATACTCATCCCTCAAAAATCTGAAAGGAACTACACCAGTCATGTGTCTCATAAAGGCAGGTTTAATGTAGGGCTCATACTGAAATCTATCCAACAGTTTGCGATTGTTCCACACTTCTCCAGCATTAGGTATCCCTGTTGTTTGGGCAATCATCTCAGGTGTCAATGCAAAATCCACCCCTGCAAGGTTCACATGCCCATCATGCAAATGCAAAACAAACAAGCGGGCCAATTCCCTGTGATGCTGGATTTGAGTGATCCTTTCACAAAATTCATAACATGACAGATAGCGGAAACATGTGACTGCAATTGGACAAGCCTGCAAATCGGTCAAAGAGGTGGGCTCCTCTCTCTTATGGTGACCACTCTTACCACCCCTGTGAGGCCTCCTTTGTACCTCAACATCCGGAGTTGACTCACGGTCATCACTTTGCTCATAGTCGGTCTCGGTTTCTGACATGGTTTTGAGAGCAAAGTGGCTGGAATGTACTGCTGCTTCTGCTCAAAAATCTGCTAGCTTAATTGTTGAAATGTTGTTTCAAGGGGACAAATAGCATAAGGGAAATGTTAGGGAAGGGATACTTTTAAGGGAAATTGGGAAAAATATATGAAATAGGGAGTTTAAGGGAAGGAATCATGATACACCCCATCACACAATTATCATTTGCAAAGTTTTTATGAGAAACAGGGTTTAGGATTAGATTCTTGATTTTTAGGAATAGGGGTAGGGTTTTAGGGCTTTTGGTATTTTTGGTAGAGAGATTGAGTAAAAATGATGAGGGAGGTGGAAATGGGATGTAGGGAAAAAGTGGGGGTGAAGAGGATGACCTTGAAAACAGCAAGACAAACCCTAGCCTTACTAACACTTTGAGTTTCTTAAGCAAATATACATTGGACTCATTATTTCAAAATGATGACTTTAAAATACATCCTCATGCTTTTCAAGCTTTGGCAAACAATGTATTTTAATGATGGGAGGCCTACCTACAACCTTGAAGCAATCCGGAGTTGTTTTGCAGCTTGCAGGCGAAATTTGGTGGAAGAATTCCCAACAGGTCGCGCGCAAGGCTGGACGGGTCGCGCCTGTGCTTTTCTTGAACTGTGATGGGCACCCTGACGGGTCGCGCTCACTCAACAGGTCGCGCGCAAGGCTCAACGGGTCGCGCGCGGGTGCTCTATGAAATTTCGCCCAATTCCTCTTCAATCACTCTTCACTATTACTTTGAGGCACAATGAAGACTAAAGGGAGGGAGAGAGGAGCTTTATAGGTTTTGATTTAAATTAATTCCCTTTCAAACCCTCTTTCAAATGTTTTTATCATGACACTTTTTCAAAATTTGAAAACTGTTGATTTTATGGTTTCCTTTTGTCCTGAAATTGGTTGAACTGATGTTTTTCTTGAATTTTTTTTGCAGGGATAGCTTCTAAGGAATCTTGGCAAAGGGGACCAGGGTTGCATGCTGACTTTCAAAGAATTTTGAATTTTTACAATTTTTACAAAAATTTGAGAAAATGACCTTGGGCTTTAAAAACAGGGTTTTTTAAATCCAAGGTAAAAATTAGTTGTACAAGATGAAATCTTTTTGAAGAAACACTTTGATAGTCATCCCTCTAACCTGCTGGGCATTTATTGACTTTTAAATACCTGACCTTAAAGACAAATTGGACCCAAACCCTAGACCTAGGACTTTTGACCTCAAGACAAGACAAGCAACCTTAAAAGAGTTTATTGACTGAAACAACTTGATCCAGGAGTGCCAAGAGGGGAATAAAGACACCAGCTCCTCCATCAGGGTTATGTCATGCCTAATGGAATGCAATGAGATGACACTGATGAGACACCTACTTATGCAAATGCAAAGAGCTTTGATCGCTGATGGAGGGCTACTAGACCGACTCTAACATTGGCTCCAATGGGGATGGTAGCTCCTTGGAGGTACCAAGAACCTTAGACCTCTGGGAGAGCAGACCAGTGCTTTATAATCATTGGGCAATGGAGTCATTATTTACACATGCAACCCAAATTGGGAGAGCTTTATTGACTTTGACAACTGACTGAAAATTGGACTAAATTTGACACAAACTAACTCAACTTCGTACAGAAAATTGACTGATAAAAACGACATAAAAAACTCACACCAACTAATCTCCATCTTCAGAATTATAGCCTTCACCACGGGCCCCAGACTAAAGATGAAAGATCAGTTCACACTTGCAGCGGAATAAAAGTAAAATGGTAATTACAATGATAATGACTAGAGTAGAAAATACTCAGACATGATACCTCTTGAGCAGCCGGCCATTGACCGACCCTCTAAGACAATCATCACCATTCATTTCTTTGAGAAGAAAGGAATTTTGACCACGGTATGCTGCAATTTTGTAAGGACCTTTCCATAAATTATCAAACTTTCCATGTTTCCCTTTGTCTTCATTTTGGACATCCCACCTCAAAACAACATCATCTATCTGGAAATCATTCGGCTTTGCTTTTCTGTCATAGATTTTCTTTATGCGCTCTTGCAACTTAAGAGTACTTTGAAGAACCTCCTCTCGGGTCTGCTGTAAATGAATCATTTGACTGATCCGCCTTTGCATTGGATCCTCCTCGCCACTAGTTTCTTGAAGCAACTTTGCTACCGGAATACTAAGTGAAGTAGGAAACACCACATCTGTCCCATAAACTAGTTCAAAAGGTGAAATACCAATTGACTTTTTCTAACTTACACGATCAGCCCACAATGCATTTACTAATTGTTTGTGCCAGCTCTTCTTATTGTTTTCCAGCAACTTCTTTATGATGTTTACCAATGATTTATTCGAAGATTCAGCCAGCCCATTTCCTTGCGGATGATAAGCGGTTGAATGCCCCAAGCTGATGTTATATTTGTAGCAAAAGTCAACCATCTTCTTTGATTTAAACGTTGTTGCATTATCTGTGATCAACTTATGTGGACAGCTGAAACGTGACAATATGTTATTTTCAAGGAAAGAAATAATTACCAAGTCCGTGGCCTGCCGGGTGGGAATGGCTTCAATCCATTTCGTGAAGTAATCGGTGGCTGTCAATATCCATCGATGTTGCCCGGAAGATGCTGGATGAATTTCGCCGATGAAATCTAAGCCCCACTGCTAAAACGGGGCACTGACTTCAATGGGCTTGAGAGGCAAGGGCTGTAATTTCTGCTTTCCTTGAAAAATTTGACATTCATGACAACTTTTCACTGCCTTATATACATCTGAAAACAACGAAGGCCAATAAAAACCGGCCCTTAAGATCTTGTTTGCCGTGGTCTTCCAAAACAAGTGACCCCCGCAGTCACCTTTGTGAAAATCCTCTACAGCTCTCTTAGCTTCCTCCTCGACCAAAAAATTCAGCAATATGCCACCGGGGTCTTTCCAATATAGTGCAGATTTGAGGATGCAAAATTTGGCAGCCTTTAATTTCAATGTCCTAGCTTTGTTTCGAGGCATCCCGGGAGGTGAAGACAAATTTTGAAGCACATATATAATATCAACATACCAAGGGGAGGAAATAAAGATATCAGATACCTGTAGCGCTGAATTTTTTTCATCTTCGTCGGACAAGGCAACAATTAAATTAATGTCTAGGACATGGAGATTTGTTTCAGCCATCAATTTAGCGAGACCTTGGCCCTTGATCAGCTTGGTAGGCTTGATTTCCACATCATACTCCAATAGTGCAGCAATCCACTTACCTTGCTTTCCTTCCGGTTCTGCTTGTACCAAAACATCTTTAACAGCCGCATTAGGAACATATGCCAAAATGTGAGAATTCAATATGTACACACGGAAGTCCTTCAAAGCTTTTACCAACGCCAATGCTTGTTTTTCAATGATATTATACTTCAGCTATGTACACACGGAAGTCCTTCAAAGCTTTTACCAATGCCAATGCTTGTTTTTCAATGAAATTATACTTCAGCGCTCCGTCCCTTATAATACGACTGAAAAAAGCGATGGGCTTCTCAACTCCATCTCTCTTTTGCATGAGCACAGCTGCCAATGTATGCTCAGAAGCAAATGAAAATAAAATAAAATCTTGGGTATAATCCGGGCTGATTAGAGTTGGGGCTGAGGATAAAATTAACTTTACCAAATTGAAAGACTTTACCGCCTCTTCGGTCCACTTGAGCTGGCTGTCCTTTTTAAGCATGTTAGTGATTTCTCTAAGGTGCTCGGCAAGATTCGGAATGAAGCGGCGCAGAAAATTCAACTTGCCATTGAAAGACTGAATCTCTTTCTTGTTTCAGGGCTGCTCTAATTGCTGAATGGCTTCCACACGTGCAGGATCTATACGAATTCCATCTTTGGAAATGATGTGGCCCAACAACTTGCCCTCACTCATGGCGAAAATACTCTTCTTTGGATTCAATGAGATACCATATTTTCTGCACTTTTGAAACACCATTGTTAAATGATACAGATGCTCTTCATCAGACTTAGAAAACACAGTTAAATCATCAAGATAAACGACCAAAAAGACATCCTTCTCATTAGCAAAGGCCATGTCCATCACCTGCTGAAAGGTGGCACCTGCATTTTTCAATCCAAATGGCATCTTGGCATAATGAAATGTTCCCCATGGAGTAGTGAATGCAGTCTTGTCGCGGTCATCCTCATGCACCAAAATCTGATTGTAGCCGGAATAACCATCAAGTAGTGACATCCTTGATGCCCCAACTACCCGCTGCAATATATGGTCCATCTTGGGCAGCGGATAATTGTCCTTTAACGACACCTTGTTCAGATTTCTGAAGTCTATACACAAGCGGATCTCACCGGTCTTCTTTCTCACGGGCACCAAGTTGGAAATCCAATCAGAAAATCTGATTGGCACTATAATTCCTGACTTGTACAACCTGTTAACTTCCTTCTCGATCAATGGCAGCAACTTAGGATTAATTCTTCTCAACTTTTGTCGGAAAGGCTTTTGATTTGGCTTTATGGGGATGGTATGCTGAATGATACTTGTGTCATAAGTTTTCAAATCTGAATAATCCCATGCAAAAACATTAGAAAATGAAGACAACAATCTGATATACTCTTTCTTTACCTTTGGCGACAATGCTTTCGATAGTTTCACCATCTTTGGATTTTCAGCTGTTCCGAGATTCACTTCTTCGACACCTTCTTCTGTTGGTCTCAAGGTTGGTTTGCGAGCCACATCATCTTGATCGAACAGCTCTTCCAAAGGAATTAATCCTTTAGGAATGAAATTATCTTTAAGCTGCAATACATCCATTTGATTTACTCCCTCAGGTTCGGTATCTATGGAAATGTCTTCGAACTTACCTTCAACTTGCAGAAAATCCTTGATTTCCTCATCATTTTGGAAAACTTGCCAACATCTTTGATTGTCTGGGACTGTAGGACGGTGCTTCACATAAATCTCAAACTTATTGCTGGAATTCATGGGAATTTTTAGATTACTTGCTGCCTTATCCAATGCATCCGCAACACCATTTTGGATACGGGGCACACATGTCAAAGTATGTTCGGAAAACAGCTTCAAGATATCTAGGACAACATTTCGATATGCACGCATACGAGGATGCTTGGCCTGAAACTCACCTTTCACTTGCTTTATAACCAGCTCGGAGTCGCCATATACTGCTATCTTCTTTGCCTTCAGCTTCCGAAGGATTTTCAAGCCAGCAATGAGAGCCTCATATTCCGCCTCATTGTTTGAACAATCAAATGCCAATTTGTAAGAGCATACTCGTACCTTTCTTGGGACTTTGTTTCGGACAGAAAATGGGCTTCGAATCCACACACCTATACCAGCGACATCACTGCCCACAGCGCCATCAAAATCCATGGTCCAAATGCCATCCTCATCATCTTCTAAATGTTGAAATTGTGATGTCTCTGCACTTTCTGGTTGATGCCCGTTCATTTCAGCTGTTGGCTCCATGACAGCGGTTCTTTCTTCACTTTCTTTTCTCAAAATTTCTCTAAAATTTTCTGTAATATCTGGTATATCTTCTGCTTGAACCAACTGGCTATCTATCTCATTAAAATTATCAGCAAACAAAACAAACGATTCCAAATCTGTATGTACATAATTTACAGGATGATTCACTGGCTTGTCCTTACTAGTGATCATGTATTTCATCTTTTGCTCCCTATATAACTTCCTCATCTGACCAAAGACCGGGATTGTAGCATAAGAAAAATCAAGCTGAAGTGTACCTTTGAGCTTGGCTCCCCAAGATCTCGAAAGCAACATGCCGAACCGCGGAGGAATATCCGCCACCACCACATCCATCAAAACATTCTTTGCTGGGATTTGATCTAGGCTTACCACCAAGTCCTTGATCAAACCAATACATTTTACCCGGCTGGAATCAAATGAATACAAATCATGATATTTCCTTGTGATGTCTAGTCCCAGCTTTTCCATAATTGCTTTCGGCATCAAATTATGCGAAGCTCCCGAGTCAAACATAGCATTATGTAAAACATACTCATGCAATCACAAACTGATATAGAATGGAGGAACATCACTTTCGGGAGACTCACCATTTAAAGCAGGCCCAAAAATCAATTCCGGCTGATCATCTTCTACATTCACCGTGTCTAGCATTGGATCAAAATTCAACATCTTGGAGATTTTGCCTCGGTAAGTGCTGTTCTTCATGATTTCCGTCAAAGGAATGGACACTTTCAACTTTGAAATTTCATTCTCCAAACTGAAAGATGAAACCTTCTCACTTCTTTAACCGAAACTTCTCTTCTTTCAACTTTATCTCTCGATGTGCTTGATGGTTGATCCATCCTGTTTGCTGATGATGATTGACTTGCTGAAGGATCAATTATGTCTTTTCCTTTTGTCTGTGGGGAAGCTGAATCATTCTTTGCTGAACTATCTTTCTTTTTCTGAATGGGATTTATGGGAACAGCTCGGTTTCTTAATTGCCTCTGCTGAGCGGACAAAGCATTGAGATATCCCCTTTGGTATTCCTCCGATTCTTCCTCAAGTACTGCCTCATTTGATAAGATATAATGCTCATCTTGATGTATAACTGAATTTCTCACAAATTCTTCTTCTTTTGTAATATAGGTAGGCAGATCATCAGGAGTGAAAAAGTGATTTTCCTCCCCCACCATATCTCCTTCATCCTCTGATTCTTGACTAACAAAATTCTGCTGAAAAGGGGGTTTAATTTGTTGCTGAACTGCTGCCTCTTGTGCTCTTGTTTCACGCTATTTGATTCTATATTGCGGCTGCTGCGGACCTCGGAAATTAGGATTACGGATCTATGGTTCCGGCTTGCTAAGATGAGTATGTTCAAGTGCTCTTTCAATCTTTTCAACCTTACGGAGGAGCTGATCTGATGTAGAAGCTTCTTCTTTGATTGTGACTCGCTTTCCGCCTTCATCCTTGCTCTTTTATCATTCATATTCGCTTCAACACTAACAGCAATTTTCTGCATATCCTCCAACGTAGGCGGATCTCTATCTCGCAACGAATAAGCCATCTCCGGATCAAAGCCATCCGGGAATTTAAGAAGTGTTGATTTTCTTGACGGTCTCAAATCATCGGGAATAGCATTGTACACTGTATTAAATCTGATTATGTAATCTTGAACGGACTCACCATGATTACACTTGAGGTTGTTGTATTCGGCATTAATCTGAAGCGGATCCTTTCTGATTTCCCATCGATCTAAAAACTGCCTTTGAAGTGCTTCTAAAGTAGCGATGCTCCGGGCTGTCAAACCTCTGAACCACTTTCTTACTTCGCCATCAAATGTTTGTACAAACAAACGCATAGTTACATCCTCCTCATCTATCTCATATAGATCAAAGAAAGTCGTCATTTTTCTATATGTTTCTGAGCAGAGATACTCTGTGGAGTGCCATCAAACATGGGAATTTTACTCTGATAATCGGCTGGCATATCATGCAGATTTTGGGGAAGAGCAAGAGGAGCAAACCGGGCAGCCATTGCTTTAGATAGATTAGGTCTAGGAGTAGCAGGTGGAGTGAGTGTAGCTGTAGTATGAGGAGTATGAGGAGGAGAAGTGGTATGGGATGTAGAGGGCGAACCAACTGTAGATTCCGGATAAGTGATTATAGGAGAAACAGAAATAAAAGGAGGATTGGACTGCTCATGCGCCGTGATAGTGGATCCGATATGAACAGATATAGTTTCAACGAACTCAGCAAGATTTGTAGCGTGAATATCTGACTGAAGAGATCTTAGGATGAAATTGTCAACCAATCTATTGTGTCTCTCAATTTCAAGGGCGGCTGCAAAATCAGGATTGGGAACTAGGGAATCAAGTGCACTTTCAGATTTAGTTTTGAACAAGGACAACTCGAAACTCTCGTCAAAATCAATGTCTTCAAGATATTCAAAAACAGCTGGACATGAATGAGACTTGAAAATGTGACCAGAATCTGAAGCCAGTTTGGATATCAAGAAACAAATAGCCAATCAGCCTGTGAAAACTCTTAACCAATCATCCAAAAGTTTAGAGTTTACAAATATACTGGGGTGAAATACAATCGAGGTGGTTGTATTCACAAGCTCACGGAGATTGACTGAAGCAGCGTTTATCTACTTCCGCTAATGCAAAGAAAAAGCGTTTCGAAGGCTACCTGGCATAACTTCAGGCTCCATCTAAGACTTATGAAACAAACACATCAATCCACAAACAAGTTTGTTCTCCCCAGTATGGTCGCCAATATGTTAGCGCTTGAAATTTCACCTCAGGCTTAGAAAGGTAAACTTCAAGGCAACATCAAACCACTTAGCCTCGTAGCTAGCCCTACGGGGCAGGAGAGGGCTCTCTCCGGTCTATCTCGGTAAAGATATTCAACGGGCGAGATAGCCAATGAGGAAACACTGATTTTAGGCTAGTAAACTGATCAAAAGGTTTAATTTGGGATTTTTAGGGTTTTGGTGGAAAATTGGGGAAAGGCAATTCTGGGTGCGGGGATTAGACACAGTTTTTGCAGGGGGTTCTTTGGGGCAAGGTAAGAGACTGTACTGATGCCTTTAAATTAATTGAATGGATAATAATGACCGGTGAGGAGATAAAGAAAACAAGAAACCTTCAAGAGTTCTCTTTAGACAGATGAAAACATAAATATTAAGCAAACTTAAAAGCAGAGCATGGCAATCATGAATTCTACTTTAACACTTCATTTACCTAATTTGCAGAAGGAAAAGTAAGAAGATGAATCACATAAAAAATTTACAAGTACAAAGAGAAACACACCATCAATATATGTAACCACAGGAATCCCAAAAAGGACTGCAAAACCCTGGTCTTTCTTCCTTTGCCAAAACTGCAAAGATACAATGAATAATACAATACAGCTTCTCCCTCAAGAGTCCAACCATGAAAATGACCAAGAAAGTACATAATATAGGCAATCTAACATCTTTCCTTGCCTCTAGGGGTCGAGCTCACTATCCTAGGAGTTGTTTCAACCAATTCTAAACTGAGTACTAAAAACTAGGCAGTCAAAACAACTTGCCTCTACAAACTAGGAAACCAATTCATTCATTAAATTTTTACCTATCACATGAATGAATCTTCTAGAATAGGTAAATAAGTGTCATGTCATCATGAAAATACATTAATTACATCAAAAAGGGTGAAAAATCCCATCACAAGTCAAAACTGGTCAAAGCTGGGCGAATTCCTGAGCTGTAGATGAATTCCTGTGAAAACTGCCCAACGGGTCGCGCCCTCTTTCTGAACGGGTCACGCTACTTTGGAGCTGATTTTGAGGTACTTCCAGGTGTCCAAATGAGGCAAAAGTGGGCTTGTTGGAAAGTTCTGGATGTCTACTTTCCAACCCAAGTGGAATTTTTGAATTTGGTGGTCATTTGCCCCTCCAAAATTGCAATCTCCCAAGACTGCTTCCTGTGTGTCAAAAAGGTGGCAGAAAGTCATTTTTTGCTTGTTTTTTTGACTTTCTGGAGGCCCAAAACTTGGTGAAATTTCTTGGCAATGGCTGAGCAAGTGTATCTTTGCATGAAAAATCCAAAAATGCTGAGTTTTCCCAAAAAGGAGTTACCCAACGAAAAGGTCGCGCGCGGCGCGCGACCCGTTGGTGGAGAAAACCTGTTTTTTGCCAAAAAAATATCACAAATGACCAAAAATGCTCAAAATTTTTAGAATTTTGTGCTGGAAGTGAGTTATTTAACACCATGATCCTTCAAAGAAGCCTCAGCCAAGATGTGGAGGGGATCGGGCCTTTTCCTTTGTTTTAGTGCTTTAGTTAACCGCCCTTGGATCACATTCATTTTCGCCTTGCATACATGCATTCGGGCCCAATAGTGGTTTTTCATGTTCCGGACCAGGTCCTTATCTTTATTGGCCTTGGCCAGCAGCCTCTCCAAATGAGCATTGATCTGTAGAAGCATAGCCTCACGCTCAACGGGTACCAAGTCACCGGGTCTCTTGCACGCCAAGTTGCGGTCCTCATGGATCCTCCGCAACTCATCAAGAGTGTGCTCTTCCTCAAGTTGCTTGTTGCGCTGCTCTAAGTAGGTGATTGTCCAATTTTCCATGTCCAATCTTTGCCGTAATGAGTCATTTTCAGCTCTTAGGTGCTGAATGATCTCCTTTGACTCTAGGCTAGGAGAAATGATGTCAATATCAACCACCTCTATGCCTGGAACACTTGATGGCCCCTCATCAATATTGGGTTGTTTTCCTCTCTCTGGTATCTCTACTGATGAAGAAGGCGAGGCCCCTTCCACCTGATGTGGAGATAACACTCGTTGAGCTGATGAAGACGGCAAGACCCCTTCCACCTGATGTGGAGAAAATACTCGTCGAGCTGCTGCAAATAAGGCCCTGTGGCCTCTCTGATATGTGACCAATGGAGGAGAGCTGACATGTCTAGTCTCAGGAATATCATGCTGCCGTGAAGGCCCTCCCTCCTCATGAACAACCTCAGGGGGTGATGATGCTGATGCTGTGAAAAAATCCCGAGAGATAAAATCCTCCCATGGGATGCCCTGCTGAGCCAACTGATGTATGACCACAAGCTGGATCAAACCATAATGATAGATGCTCCTGTGTTGCTGTGCTGGACTCCTTCTCTGCACCAAGGGCACCATCCTCTCAATATTCCGGCATATGAAAACTGGTATGTTCATCATCCGTACCCGTGTGAAATGCATCAACAAGCGAATATGGTACGAATACAAAGATGCAAATCTGCCCTCACAGGTGAAATAGCGCATGATAAGCCTCATCAAGGGAACATACTCATCCCTCAAAAATCTGAAAGGAACTACACCAGTCATGTGTCTCATAAAGGCAGGTTTAATGTAGGGCTCATACTGAAATCTATCCAACAGTTTGCGCTTGTTCCACACTTCTCCAGCATTAGGTATCCCTGTTGCTTGGGCAATCATCTCAGGTGTCAATGTAAAATCCACCCCTGCAAGGTTCACATGCCCATCATGCAAATGCAAAACAAACAAGCGGGCCAATTCCCTGTGATGTTGGATTTGAGAGATCCTTTCACAAAATTCATAACATGACAGATAGCGGAAACATGTGACTGCAATTGGACAAGCCTGCAAATCGGTCAAAGAGGTGGGCTCCTCTCTCTTATGGTGACCACTCTTACCACCCCTGTGAGGCCTCCTTTGTACCTCAACATCCGGAGTTGACTCACGGTCATCACTTTGCTCATAGTCGGTCTCGGTTTCTGACATGGTTTTGAGAGCAAAGTGGCTGGAATGTACTGCTGCTTCTGCTCAAAAATCTGTTAGCTTAATTGTTGAAATGTTGTTTCAAGGGGACAAATAGCACAAGGGAAATTTTAGTGAAGGGATACTTTTAAGGGAAATTGGGAAAAATATATGAAATAGGGAGTTTAAGGGAAGGAATCATGATATACCCCATCACACAATTATCGTTTGCAAATTTTTTATGAGAAACAGGGTTTAGGATTAGATTCTTGATTTTTATGAATAGGGGTAGGGTTTTAGGGCTTTTGGTATCTTTTGGTAGAGAGATTGAGTAAAAATGATGAGGGAGGTGGAAATGGGATGTAGGGAAAAAGTGGGGGTGAAGAGGATGACCTTGAAAACAGCAAGACAAACCCTATCCTTACTAACACTTTGAGTTTCTTAAGCAAATATACATTGGACTCATTATTTCAAAATGATGACTTTAAAATACATCCTCATGCTTTTCAAGCTTTGGCAAACAATGTATTTTAATGATGGGAGGCCTACCTGCAACCTTGAAGCAATCCGGAGTTGTTTTGCAGCTTGCAGGCGAACTTTGGTGGAAGAATTCCCAACAAGTCGCGCGCAAGGCTGGACGGGTCGTGCGCGCCCAACAGGTCGCGCCTGTGCTTTTTTTGAACTGCGATGGGCACCCTGACAGGTCGCGCTCGCCCAACAGGTCGCGCGCGGGTGCTCTATGAAATTTCGCCCAATTCCTCTTCAATCACTCTTCACTATTACTTTGAGGCACAATGAAGACTAAAGGGAGGAAGAGAGGAGCTTTATAGGTTTTGATTTAAATTAATTCCCTTTCAAACCCTCTTTCAAACGTTTTTATCATGACACTTTTTCAAAATTTGAAAACTGCTGATTTTATGGTTTCCTTTTGTCCTGAAATTGGTTGAACTGATGTTTTTCTTGAAAATTTTTTGCAGGGATAGCTTCTGAGGAATCTTGGCAAAGGGGACCAGGGCTGCATGCTGACTTTCAAAGAATTTTGAATTTTTACAATTTTTACAAAAATTTGAGAAAATGACCTTGGGCTTTAAAAACAGGGTTTTTTAAATCCAAGGTAAAAATTAGCTGTACAAGATGAAATCTTTTTGAAGAAACACTTTGATAGTCATCCCTCTGGCCTGTTGGGAATTTATTGACTTTTAAAGACCTGACCTTAAAGAAAAATTGGACCCAAACCCTAGACCTAGGACTTTTGACCTCAAGACAAGACAAGCAACCTTAAAAGAGTTTATTGACTGAAACAACTTGATCCAGCAGTGCCAAGAGGGGAATAAAGACACCAGCTCCTCCATCAGGGTTATGGCATGCCTAATGGAATGCAATGAGATGACACTGATGAGACACCTACTTATGCAAATGCAAAGAGCTTTGATCGCTGATGGAGGGCTACTAGACCGACTCTAACAAGATCCTCCATCTTGAGTTTCCATAACTCAAATATTTGACCATTAAATTTCTCGATCTCTATCTTTCCACTACTCTCCATCTTCTTTCACCACTACAATCGATCCCGTAGATCTCTCACTGACCAGGGTCTACCACAGGCCCGAGCGAAACACCTCAGCAACAAAGGTGTCCCCTTGAAGCCAAAATAACTCTGATACCAAATGTAGGTTTTAACCCCATACAGAAATTATCTGCATACGAATTATAGAACATAGAAAATAAACAATGCGAGAGCATAACACATATACACAGAGATTTTCCCCTGGATCCCAAAACTGGGACTACCAGAAAGATTTTTCATTATTTCCTTTCAATGTTAGAATATATATACATACATGATGAAGCATCCATTACCATGGAACGAAAATCATCGCCTCCAAAACCATGTGCGAAAACCATGCACAAAACCATAGGTAGGTACGCTTAATCTAATATAAAGTCCAAAAAAAATTTCCCTGGGGCGCTGCCTCGAACCCCATAGAGGGGGGCTACCCGCCCCCCCTCAGACCCCCTGTGACCCCCCCCCCCCATTGCGCAATCAGCACAATGAAGGGGGGGGGCCAGAGCCCCCCCTCTAACCCCCCAGTTGACTAGGTGAGCTAGTCGTGGAAAGAATATAACACAACCCAACAATAGAAGGGGCAGAGAGGGAGAGATAGATAGATATGGAGAAAGAGTGTGTATGTTTTGGGGGTGATATAGAGAGACAAAGGGGAGGCAGTGGAAGATAAAGATATAGATGGGAGGTGAAGAGAGGAAAGAAGAGAGAGATAGAGAGAGACATGAAGAGATAGATATATGTGGAGAGAAGGTGTGTGTGTGTTTGGGGGGAGTGAGATAGAGAGACCAAGAAGGAGAAATGAAGGGAGATATATATATATATATGGAGTGGGGAGAGAGGGAATAAGATTTCTTGCACAAGATGCATTGATTTCAGTGTAGATGATGATTTATAATCCTATTAGATTTCTTGCACTAGATGCATTGATTTTAGTGTAGATGTTGATCTCTAATCCTTTTTTTTATTTTAGTGTAGACGATGTTTTCTTAGAATTCTATTCAATTTTTTGCACTAGATGCATTGCTTTTAGCGTAGATGTTGATCTCTAATCCTTTTTTTTATTTTAGTGTAGATGATGTTTTCATAGAATTCTGTTCAGTTTCTTGCACTAGATGCATTGGTTTTAGTGTAGATGTCGATCTCTAATCCTTTTTTTTATATACTTGGTAAGACCACATCTTCATCATGTCCAACTTCTCATCCTGGTCGGGGGGTAGCACAAGATTTGAACTCAAGACTTTTGGTTCGGTGAGACTTCATTTCCATGGCCATTGCAAATTGAGTTACCCCAATCGGACGTTGATCTCTAATCCTATTTGATTGATTTCTCTAGATGCATTAATTCAGTGTAGATGTTGATTTCTAATATTTTTTATTGCTTGCACTAAATGCATTTATTTCAGTGTAGATTTGGATTTCTAATCCTATTTTATTGCTTTCACTAGATGCATTGATTTTAGTGTAGATGTTGTTTCATTTGATTGCTTGCATTAGATGCATTGATTTTAGTGTATATGTTGTTTTCTAATCTTATTTGATTGCTTGCATTAGATGCATTAGATGTTGTAAATATTGAAGTTGTAGATTATTAAGAAAATAAATTTTCAAGATATATGGCAATACCTAAAAGGATACTATTAAGAATTAATAAGCTGTCAAAAGTTGTGATACCTAGAATTAAAATGAAATAGATGTATCAATCCTCTTGTAAAGTGAAAATTAATCTTTCATAAGATCGTCTCCCTTCTGCATCACCAACTAATTACTAATAGACAATTATTACATATATTCAAAATTACTAATAGGTAATTGCATACAATAATGTATTCATAATGTTTACAAGAGGAAAACATATATTTATAAACATTCAAAACAAATCAAAATATTCTTGAAGGAGGTGTGATAATTGTTTGGAGAAACAAATAATGTAAAGATTTTATAATTCTAGCCACTCATTTTTTTTTTACAAATTCGGTTGCTATATTAATCTCTAAAAAAAAGAGGGAGTCAAGACTCCTAAAATACAATAGATGCCAAAGGAATTCAAGATCTGAGGAGTTACATAGCAGAAAGATCTCCTTAGTCCTGCTTGTTCTAGATTTAATAAATTCTCGACAGGAATAGATTCTTACAAATTGGAGCAGCAGAAATTGACATTGACAAATCATTTCTGGTCGATGCTAATATGGTTGTGATGCTGTGCTATATATACCTCGAGCGTTTCTTCACCTTCCTTATGACTAGCGCTTGAGGGATTTGAGATTTCGCTGATGGAGATTTTCTTCATAAAATTTAGGCCCGCGATGAGCTCTTCAGCCTGGCTGCCTCTTATAGACCAATGATTGAACTGCTGAGGGGAGGAAATGATCCTGAGCTGGATGAGAACGAAGGTATTGGAAAACTGCCTATGAGAATTAACAAATAAGATAATGGACAAGTCCTCTCGGCCACCAGAGTTCGGTGAGATGGCATTCAAATGGTCTATAGAAATCAGGGACGCTGAGTGGTAACGATGAGATGGGCAGATTGGACGAAAGTCGGCCTCGGGGGAAGAAAGGGAATCCGGAGAGAGGCAAAGGGTGACTTGGAGACTTCTCATGAATTTCATATAGGAGAGAATGTGAAGACAGGTGGAAGCGACAGAGCGTAAAAGGAACAAAGCTTTGGGGGAGTCGGATCTGAACCAAATCCTATTGCATTTAGAGGAGTTGATGGATTTCTGGGAGAGATAAGACCACTTCTTTCTGTTAGGTAAGGTTGGATTGATGCAAGGTGAACATAATCAATTCATGGCAAAGGTTGATGACTCACCACAACGTTGCAACATAAGCTGCCCATAATCCTTTCGCAAGCCTTGTTTGCATGCATGTCAGCATGCTTATTGAGTTTACAGAGGATGTGATGGTACTGCAGGTTGCCCAATGTTTGATTCAAGATCTGGCATCTCTGGATGACCTGCTGGAGGAGGATGTTCGGGGACTCTTTTTGTTGGATCATAAGGCTTATGATCACCGAGGAATCTCCAAAAATCTTCGCTGTTCTTATTCCAAGCCTGTTGAGCTGCGTTAACCCCTGATAAAGAGCCAACGCTTCTACCCGATTGTTGGATAAGTTCCCAAGACCCCATTCGTAATAGAGAATGCATTCCCCATTAGCATTAAGTATCAATCCTCCTGCTCCAGCAATTCCTGGGTTTGACTTAGATGCTCTGTCAAAGAACAAGTAGTCGTTGTTGCAGTTTTGTAACCAGTTGGAAAACTCCTCCTCTTTTATCCTGATTTTCCATGGATGGGTTTCCTGACTGCGCTGGACTTTCCCTGTATTGCCTTTCTGATGCTGTTGTTTTTATCTAGGATGTAACTAATGAAGATTCTTTCCTCAACGTTGTACTTTGTTACATCGATGTTGCTATGTGTTTTGACTGAAATGGTTTTGAGAGTAAGATTCTTTTCCTTATTGCTGACAATTCTTGATGCCATATTTTTATCCTTAAAAATTCTCTGGTTTCTTGCTAGCCAGATACTCCACAGCATGGTGTAGGGGAGGGTATTCCATACTCTCTTCACTAGGTTGCTTCCCTTATTTCCCCAGGGACAGCTCTTTTTCCAGGCAAGAATCACTTCCCCTATTGATTGCTGGGAAGTCCATGGTAACTTGTCAACAAGGTATAAAATTTTCCAACAGTCCATAGCATAGGAACAGTCGACAAAAATATGATGCATGGTTTCTTCAACGGCACAGCAATTAGGGCAGCGAGATGAACCGTTAATACCCCTCTTTTGCAGGTTTTCTGTTGTTAAGATTTTCCCTTTTAGAAGGGCCCATGTAAAGAGTTTGATTTTTTGCAGTGCCTCTGATTTCCAAACGATTCTCCATTGGTTCCATAATGGTGTGGGGAAGGTGCTGTAGCTGATATGCTGACGTCCTGCTTGAATTGAGTAGTCTGATCCTGAGGGGTCCCAACGGAAGCCGTCCTTCTCAATTTTTTTAATAGGTGCTTTACTATGGAGCAGAGACAGAAGAGCGGATAGACTGAAATTAATATCATTGGGGGTAGCAGGGAAGGTCCATCCAAGCCAGATATGAGACAAAGGATCCCATCTAGAGATTTGATCAAGATAAAAGATCCCTTTGTTGTTGAGGAAAGTCAAAATAGGAATAGCTTCTTCATGCATGTTTATTGGCTGCTGTCCCAAGATTTTGTCAGCCCCAATGTTTATGCTAGTTCCTCCCCTAGGGACTTTGGAAATATTCTGAGTCATCAGAGGAATAGCTTTTTTGCATAGTCGCCAAATTTTTGAGGAGTCCCTATTGGGGATATCAGAGTCTAGAAGCTGCTGTCTGGGGAAGTTCAGATATTTGGTTTCCAGAACCCGTTTCCACCACGTCGGAGGACCAGTGATGAGCCTCCAAACTATCTTCCCTCCGAAGGCAAGATTAGTGAAAGTGGGTGACCTAACACCAAGACCCCCTCTGTCCTGTGCCTGAATAACTTGTTTCCAACTAACAAGGTTGAATTTCTTCTTGTCGTTTTTCCCTCCTTGCCAGAGAAAATGTCGTAGGACAACTTCCATTTTGTGTAGGAAAGAAGTTGGGGCTTGAAAAAGAGAAAAGCGATAGAGGGGTAGAGAATAAATACCTGATTTAAGAAGGATGAGACGGCCTGCTAGGTTGAGCCACATTGAACCCCATTGCTAAACTTTCCTCTTCATCTTGTCAATGATGTTGTCCCAAGTTCCTGCTTTCAAAGGTCCTAGGCCAACTGGCATGCCCAGGTAAGAGAAATGAGTCCAGTCTAAATTACAAGAGACTCCAAAAATATTTGCAATGTTGTTAATGACTTGATTTGATGCGTTCCATCCATAGATACAGATTTTTTGTTGATTGATCAAGCCTCTGGAGTACCCCATAAATTGATCAAGAAGAGACTTGAACCTCTGTGCTATCGTGGTGGAGGCTCCCCCAATGAGTAAGGTGTCGTCTGCGAACTGTGAATGGTTGATATTCTTGGCTCCATTTCCAAATTCTATACCGGTAATGAGACCCACTCTTCTATTGTGGTTCAGAGCTTGACTGAAGGATTCTGCCATGAGGATGAAGAGATAAGGGGAGAGGGGGCAACCCTGTCTAAGACCCCTGGAGGATTGAAAGGCATCACCCGGCCTTCCATTGACGAGAGGGGATATCCATGGTCCAGAGATGCAAGCAGAGATAAGACTAAGGAAGGGCGACTCAAACCCCATATTTTTTAAAACAACAAATAGGAAGGAGTGCCTAACTCTATCAAATGCGTTGGCCAGGTCAAGTTTGAGGATGAATACTTTCTCCTTCCTGCATAGACTCGAGTGAATGGCTTCTTGCATAAGCATAGATAAGGGGAGAGGGGGCAACCCTGTCTAAGACCCCTGGAGGATTGAAAGGCATCACCCGGCCTTCCATTGACGAGAGGGGATATCCATGGTCCAGAGATGCAAGCAGAGATAAGACTAAGGAAGGGCGACTCAAACCCCATATTTTTTAAAACAACAAATAGGAAGGAGTGCCTAACTCTATCAAATGCGTTGGCCAGGTCAAGTTTGAGGATGAATACTTTCTCCTTCCTGCATAGACTCGAGTGAATGGCTTCTTGCATAAGCATATAGAGTTAGTGATTTGTCTGTTGGGCAAGAACCCTCCTTGATTTTTAGAGATCAAAGAGGGAAGAAGAGGTTTGAGTCGAGATGCTAAGATTTTGGACAAGATTTTGTAAGAGGAATTGCAAAGGGATATGGGCCTAAACCGAGAGAAGGAAGAAGGTCGGTTTTCTTTAGGGATGAGGGCAAGGAAAGTGGCATTAGTGTAACCACCTATATTACCCTTCTGCTGAATCCACCTGATCATCTTGATTAGATCCTTTTTTATTAAGCCCCAGAATGCCCTGTAGAAACATATGGGGAATCCGTCAGGCCCAGGAGCCTTATCAAGATTCAGAGTCCAAATCGCACTTCTTATTTCCTCCTCTTTGATTTCTTTATTCAGGTTGTCATTCATTTCCTTGGTGAGACCTTTAGGGAGGTGTTGAAGAAGGTCATCATAATCCTCTTCTCCTTTGGTTTGAGTAAGCAGATCTCTGTATTATTCTGTAGCAGCGTTTCTAATGGCCTCTTGAGTGCTTTACTGATTTCCCTCCTTATCCGAGATTGAACTAACATTGTTCCTGAGTTTTCGAGCTGTGGCCTGCTTATGAAAAAATGTTGTATTTTTATCTCCACCTTGGAGCCAAAGTTGTCTAGATTTTAGCCGCCATTTGGTTTCTTCTTCCCTGCTTATATGACTCAGTTGAGAGTAGAGAATCCTTTCTTGCTCCAAACTTTGCTGGGAGAGTCCTTGTTCTTCTATCATTCTCTGGATATTCTCCAGATCGCTCTTAACTTTCTTTTTGGTCTCCTCAGGTTCCTTATAATTAACTCTTGCCCATTCTTTGACAGCCTGCTTGACTTTTCTTTGTTTGGTTTCCCAAATGAAACCTGGTGATCCTTCTACATGTTGATTCCACGTTCTCTGGACAATTTCTCTAACAACTGGAACCTCATTCCAGAGGGGGCTATATTTAAACGGAATGGGCCCAAGGGGACAATGAGTTTCCAGCGTGAGGGTAATGGGATAATGATCAGAGGCTGATGAGGTGAGAACATTGGCATATCCCACGGAGAAAGAGGAAAGGAAAGAAATGTTGATGAGAAACCTGTCCAGTCGTTCCATTATGTTGCCCGAGCCAAGTCTGCGGTTGCTCCAAGTGTACCTATGATTTTTTGGGGCAACGTCCACTAGATCGTGGTCTTGAATGATAGCCTCCAGCCGGCCTCTGAAGGGATCTGGAGAAAAGGTGCCTCCCCTTTTTCATTAGCATGCAGAATGAGATTGAAGTCACCTGCCACTATGATATTTGAATTTAGCTCACCATCAATACTAGCCTGAAGGTCGCCCCAACATGTTTCCTTTTCTCTGTAGTGGTTGGGGGCATACACGTTGTAGATAATTACGGTTTGGTTATTTGTTCTGCTATCCAGCGTTGTTCTGATCCAATGCTGTTGTAGATTTACTGAGGCGCAGTTCCACTTGTTATGATCCCAGAGGGTGGCTATGCCTCCCGAAGCTCCTCTTGCATCGCTAACGCACCCTTTGTATTGATTCTGCTAGTCTATAATGCCTCTCATTACTTGTTGATCCTGTTTTGTTTCCTGAATCAGTAATATTTCTGGCTTTTCACTGTGGATTAAATCTCTGAGGGCGGAGATTTTGGAGGGGTGCCCTAACCCCCTACTGTTCCAAGACAGTATTTTCATCATTGGATACTTGGCGTGCGGAGAGGTGCTCGCCTCTCTTGCTCTTTGTGGTTTGTTTCTTTTTCTTGATGTCCCTGAATGAAAGACTCTATTGGGGTTTGAGTTCCCATGGCTATATCTTTCTGAGCGTTCTCGTCCCTATGTTGCTTAGCTGATTTTCTACTAGGTCCAGGTTTCTTATGGGTATCGCTGGCAGTTCCATGTTCTTTAGTGTTGCTTCTGGTATGTCTAGAAAGAGAGGGTTCTAGAGAAGCTTGCGATGAGGTGATTAGAAAGGGAGGGGGATCAGAGGGCTCAGAAGGGTTCAGGGGGGGCTGAGGAGGATCCATAGAGGATGGATCAAGGGAAGATAAGACTAGGAAGGGATTAGAGGAGAAGGGGATAGGTGGATTAGGAGGGGGTTGGACAGATGAAGGAAGGTAGGAGGAAGATGGTGGAGAAGCAAAGGGAGATGGAGGAACTGATTCCAGGGAGGGTTTGGGAGGAGAGGTAGTCTTCTTCTTTTTGACCGTTTCCCATTGGCCCTCTTGATCGCCGCTTTCTGCATCAACAAGTTTAGGGAATCTATTGGCAAAGTGTCCATATTCGTGGCATACCTTGCATTTAAAAGGGATCTGCTCGTAATCCAGCTGCTGGATATGGCTCCATTCATCCACTTTCAGTTTTATTGCTTCTGGTAAACCTTTACCAAGATCCACTTTGACATAGATCCTTGCGCAGGCCTGCATGTTATCTTTTGGCTCACTGCGATCAATGTATTTGCCCACTGCATTCCCGATGGCACGGACAGACTCATCTCCCCAGCAATGGAGGGGGAGGTGAGGGAGACGGACCCATACCGGGACAGCACTGGGGACGTCCAGTTCAGGATCAAAGTCTGGAGTCCATTTGTTGAGGTAGAGGCCCCTGGAGTCCATAAAATAGGGCCCGTTTCTGAATATTAAGTCCTTATCCTCTTTGGATTCAAAGTGAAAAGTGAAGTACCCTTTCCCATAGAACCTGATGGAGATTTTCCCTTGGATCTTGTCAACCCAGTTTCTTTAAACCCATCTTTGTACAGTTCTAGGAGAAGGCCAGAGGCCTGTAAATTGTCCTATGAGAACTTTTTTAGCAAGAGACAAATCCGCCATGCGTGGCAAGGCTGGAGGCAGCTGAACTTCCTAGAGCACATCTAACTTCTTGACAAATCTTGACAGAGCAGGCCTGGGGCGCGGCGGAGGTAGGGATTTCACTAGTTCAGAGAAGGCACGTTGAGAGTCGACCCCCTCCAGAGGCAGATCCGAGGGGGCCATGGCCGAACTCCAACACCCAGGCAGGCGCAGAGATTGCAGGGGGAACACAGCAAAGGGCTCGCGTGCGCGGCAGAGGAGCAGCTTTTCACTTTCTATAATTCTAGCCACTCATTAAAGAAAAAATCAAAAACACATTATTTGCTGACTTTTTTGAATAGACTATATAGACTATAGATAAAATATCATCACAATATTCTTAAAGGAAATAAATTATTTCAAACATTAGCAAAGAAAAAAATTATTTCAAGAGTAATCTTGACCCAATAAATTATTAAAACTACTCTTCAAGATATATTCAGTTACATGGAGGGACATTATTGATAATTAATTAGTTGTGAGAAGTTGTGATACCTAAAATTAAATGAAATAGATGTGAAGTATCAATCCTCCTCCATATTATTGACAAGCCTTCTTCATCATCAACTAATTATTACTAGAAAATTACATACACATATAAAAATATAACACAACAACTGTAACATTCAAAAACAACATTCAACAACGTTATCATCCAAATCCAAACACATAAACACACAAACCACTCAAAGCATCCAAAAAAAATGTACAAACCATTCAAGGTAAGCAACACACACTAAATTAAAGAAAAGAATGATATGGTTATGCCAAGCAAAAAAACATTATGTGAATTTTGAAATTAATCTCAAACATGTACATAATAATGATAATGTGAAAATGTGACATTGTTGCCCTCAACTCAAACTAGATTAGATCCATTTAAAACTGGATCAAATCCCTCGAGGTACAAAAAATTCCTCAAATTCTACACTCCAAAAAGAAGGTTTGCACCTCGATGGATTTGATCCCTCTCGGCTCATGATAGATCCATTTCCTCAAAGGAGAGGCCAATTTCAAAGATCAGATAGTGAGTAGAAATATTGTGAAACCCATGAGAATCTAGTACATTTTTGTTTGGTTATTAGATTTTCTACCTAAACCCTACGAGAATTTATCCATTATTGTTCCCTCTGGATTAATGAGAATCCCTCCCCTTCCTCTCACGCCTATTTACTATGTTATTATTTCCTTATTGCGCAGAGAGGCGCTCTATAGAAGAGTATGGGGGTAGATCGTAAAAACTTAAATGCAATATTTAACATTTAACATTTTTAATGCCAGCCCTATTTAAAAATCAATCTAATTATTATTATGTATAAACACAATATAAATTTAAAATATAAAGAGATTTATGAACACTCAAAAAAAGAGGTATGGTAAATAAATGTAAATATAAATAAACCGGAGGTATGGTAAATAAATAAATAAATTAATTATATTTACTCCAGAAGTATGGTAAATAAATAAAACTTTTTTATATATATTTACTCCATAGGTATGGTAAATAAATAAACTAGAAGTATGGTAAATAAATAAAACCTCTTTTTATATTTACTCCATAAACATCTTTATATTTAAGAAATCTAAAAAAATAGGTTTTATTTAGGTGAAGCCTATGGGCCAAATACCATATTTATAAAAGAGGTATGGTAAATAAATAAATATAAAATAGGTATAAAGAGGTATGGTAAATAAATAAAAAGATATCAAATAGAAATAGAAATCAACATCTAATTATATACCAAGCCTGTGGGCCAAATACCATGGTAAATAAAAGAGATATGATAAATAAATATAAACATAAATAAACCAGAGGTATGGTAAATAAATAAAACCTCTTTTTAGATTTACTCCATAAACCTCTTTTTACTTACTAACACTCAATAGAGGTGGAGAGATAGGGGGAGTGACAAGGGAGAGATGGAGATAAAATGAAAGAAAGGGGAGAGGAGGAATGAAGAGAGAGGGAAAGGAGTGAGAGAGGTAGAGAAGGTTACGAGAGGGAGAGGGAGACACAAAGATGGAGGGGGGATAGAGAGAACGAGAGAGGGAGGGAGATAGTGAGAGGATTGGAGGGGAGAGATAGAGAGATAGAGAGAGAGATGGGGGAAGAGAGAGGAAGGTAGGAGAGAAAGGGAGAGAGAGGAAGGATGAGAGAGGGATGGATAGAGAGATGTAGTTGGATGGGAAGAGGGGGGAGAAGAAGAAAGACATAGAGAGTGAGAAATGCAGAGAGAAAGGGAGTGACAAGGGAGAGATGGAGAGAGAGAGTGTATGTCTAGGGGTGAGATAAAGAGACAAAGAAGGAGAAATAGAGAAAAGGGGAAGAGAAGGAGAGAGGGAGGGATATAGTAACATAGTTTGAGAGAGAGAGAGAGATGGGGGAAGAGAGGGGATTGGAGGGAAGAGAGAGAGAGATGGAGGAAGAGAGAGGGAGGTAGGAGAGAAAGAGAGAGAGAGGAATAATAAGAGATAGGACTTGATAGAGAGGATGAGAGTGATGGGGGAAGACAAAGGGAGGTAGGAGAGGAAGGGAGAGAGAGAAAGTACGAGAGAGCAGACTTGAGAAAGAGGAGGAGAGAGGGATGGATAGGGAGATGCAGTTGGAGAGGGAGAGAGTGAAGGAATAAGAAATACATAGAGAGTGAGAAGTGGAGAGAGAGAGGGAGTGACAAGGGAGAGATGGAGAGAGAGTGTGTATCTTTTGGGGTGAGATAAAGATACAAAGAAAGAGATATGGGGAGAATGGGGGAGAGGAGAGAGGAGAGAGGGAGCGATATAGTAACAGAGTTGGAGGGTGAAAAGAGAGAGAGAGGGAGAGAGATGAAGGAAGAGATAAAGGATGTGATAGATTGGAGAGAGGGAGGGAAAGACAGATGGAGTTGGAGGGGGGGAGAGGGAGGCAGTGATAAGGAATATGGAGAGAGAGGGAGAGAGGATAACAGGAGGGAAGAGAGATAGAAGTGGGGGAGAGTGAGGCAGTGATAAGGAATATGGAGAGAGAGGGAGAGAGGATAACAGGAGGGAAGAGAGATAGAAGTGGGGGAGAGGGAGAGAATGGGAAGAGAGAAAGAGATAGGGAGAGGATGTGGGAGGGATAGATAGATAGATTGGAGAAAGAGAGCATATGTTTTTGGGGGTGATATAGAGAGACAAAGGGAGATAGAGATATAGATGGAAAGTGAAGAGAGGGAAGAAGAGAGAGATGGAGAGAGGGAGGGAGGGAAAAAGAGATTGATAGATATGGAGTGAGAGAGTGTGTGTGTGTTTGGGGAGTTTAGATAGAGATACAAAGAAGGAGAGATGGAGGTAGATATAGATATAGATGGAGGGGGATGAGAGGGAAGAATATTTCTTGCACTAGATGCATTGATTTCAATGTAGATGGTGATTTCTAATCCTATTTTATTGCTTGCACTAGATGCATTGATTTCAATGTAGATTATTTCTAGTCTTATTTGATTGTTTGCACTAAATACATTGATTTAAGTGTAGATGGTGATTTCTAATCCTATTTGATTGTTTGCACTAGATGCATTGATTTCAATGTAGATGTTCATTTCTAATAATATTTGATTACTTGCATTAGATGCATTGATTTCAATGTAGATGATTTCTAATCCTAATTGATTGCTTTCACTAAATGCATTGATTTCAATGTAGATGGTGATTTCTAATCCTATTTGATTGCTTGCACTAAATGCATTGATTTCAGTGTAGACGTTGGTTTATAATCCTATTTGCTTACTTGCACTAGATGCATTGATTTCAATGTAGATTTTGGTTTATAATCTTATTTGCTTACTTGCACTAGATGCATTGATTTGAGTGTAAATGTTGATTTCTAATCCTATTTGATTGCTTGCATTAGATGCATTGATTTCAATGTAAATGTTGTTTTCTAATCTTATTTTATTGCTTGCATTAGATGCATTGATTTCAGTGTAGATGTTGATTTCTGATTTGATGTAATTGGATGTATGATGGTACATTAATTTTAAAGTGATTGGATTAACATTGTGCATTAATTTCAGTGTAAACACAAAAAATTATTGACAATGTACATTGATTTTTGTGTTATAGTAATTCAACCTATTAATATTGGAGGGAAAGAGAGCCAAGGTATGATGTTTACTAGAGTAGGTCGAGCTAAAGATTTAAATGGTTTATGATTTAACCTATCCTTTTCATATAATCGATATAAAAAGATGACAAAAGTAACAAAGGTGACAATAAGAATAGTAGAAGAAAATAGTTTGAGATTAATCACAATGAAGACTATTTGTAATTGACTATATTCTTATTATTCACATTTTCTATCATTCAACACTATTACATTGTCACTTTACATTCAAAATTTTTATTCCATCATTTTTCATCATTAAATTTATCAACAATATTATTCATCTCAACAAACTGGCGTAACTAAGCAAATTTAAAATTAAAATGACCAGATTAATCTTAAACATGTTTAGCATGTTCAAAATGATTATATTAATATTAGATGAATGTACATATTATTGATAAAATTAATCATATGCTTGTTAGATTTTCTTTGGCCGCACATGACTGAAACCAGCCTAGATCCATCTTAACTCTCGATCTATTAAGCACCGAGAGGGATCAAATCTGTCGAGGTTCAAACCTTTCCTCAAGTTTTGCACTCGAAAAAGAGGTTTGGACCTCAAGAGATTTGATCCCTCTCGGCACTTGATAGATCTGGAGTTAAGATGGATCTAGGATGGTATGTATATATATTTTTCATGTAATGTTGCATAGAAAGTTTACATTTAATCCATAGTGTGGCAATTCACCACGTTTTCTAAAATGATAAAATTGCATGCTTCTTTAAGAATTTAATGTGATAGAAATTCTTAATTCTGTTTATTAAATACATTTTTTTTGTTCTCGTGATGTGAAGTTGACTAAATGTTAGGGCTATACTAATCATCAATCTCATCAAATTTTAAATATTATGAAAATAAAATTGATAATAACAATAATAATAAACAATCATAATTAATTAACTATTAATAACTAAATTAATAAAACTCATTAAATCATGAATAATAGTATAAAAATAATAATTGTTAATAATAACAATAAATAAGCAAATGTCAATTATGTTTCACTCGAGTGGTTGGAAGGAATGATTGGGATCCTCCCTACGCAAGTTCAATTCCAGTGAATGACATGATCAAATTTGATGTACTCGCTTCGAGTTTTGTTGTTGAGAACGAATAATGAAACATGTATATTTCTCATATGGAATATAAGGATATTTATCATGTGGAAAAAACAATAAATAAATCAATAAAATTGATCAATTAATGAATAACAATTAAAATAATTAAATCATTAATAATAGTCAAGGGGCAACAACTAGAATGGTGGGGAGGTAGGTGCTTCACACTCCCCACCCAAGTCCAAATTCATTATAAGCCATGTGAGTTATATGTTGAACTCTTCTTAAGTTGATAACTATACATGAGCGAATTGTTGAACTTTTCATGAGATAATTATTAATTGGGGTTGGCAAGGCACTAGCAACGAGTTTACCCTAGTTATTGGCAGTGAGCTTACCCTGTGTTGGCAAAGTACTAGCTGTTATTTTATCTCTCCCTTTATTATTTCATATTGAATATCAAGGTACCTGTTATTTAGCGGATATCATTTGGAATCCTCCCGTTCAAGATACACCTTCTTTTGTTAATAAATTGGCATATTCATGATTAGGCTATTTATGGCATTTGTCATCATTAGATATCGGATATCGGGGGTATGAAACCAAGGCTTAAATCAACACTTCAATATCCAATAGACCAATATCAGATGTGGAATTGCCATGATGGACTCATCGGTACAGCGTTTCCATTACACATGGCTTTGCTGACATGTCACATGACTTGTGTCACTTGAATTTCATCTTTTTAGATACCTGAAACCACCTATTCCACTTGACACATGGAATTTAATCGTCACTGCCATGTCACTGTCACTGCCACATCACCCTCCTACCAATTAATTTTACACATCAGATATCGACTCTTTGCAGTGAAATGTTATGATGAATGGAAACATCGATATCTAGTATCACCATATCAGGTTTTCTCATTATTGGTATCAAATGTAAAGTACATGAATTCATAGCACACTAAAACATTTGATATCTAATATTGCATGCTTTCCTACCATGTTGGACAAACTGTTGATATGTCATGATTACATGTGACAATGTTGACATGTTATGTGACACGTTCCACCCAAATTTTTTCCTTTTGGGCTTTTATAATGACATATTTCACCTGACATGTGGTATCGACTTGGTAGTGCCACGTCGTCTTGATCCATGTCAGCGTTACTGCCACGTCACCTAAATTATATCAGATATCGACATTTTGCATTAATGCCATGTTAAAATGACCAATTGATATCTGATATCACCTGAATCATTTCATTTTAACATTAATCACAGTTATGGGATAGATTAAGCAACCAATTTTTCATTGAAAATTAACATTCTTGTGTTAGGCTTTTGTAAGTTTTCCACAAATAAAATATTACATATATCATGCGATCCCAATATATAATATTCCAATATCATGATATCATAATGCATCCACGCTTTAAAAAATTCCATCCAATATTCAAAATTTCAATTTAAGTATATAAAATTTCAGTTTAGTTTGGTTTAATCTAGTTTTGAAGATTAAGGTTAATCACCAGGCGGCTTTACACATTGTGTTTTTCATAAAATTTAAGCTATGGGATTTCTCTGTTACTTCAAGAATTTAATAAGGATAAGAGAACTTCTTTCACCAAAACCTATTATAACATTACTTTATTATGAACATAATGCCTCACGATGAAATTCAATATAGTTTATGTTTTCTCGAGAAATTTTCTCCACTTTTCATTCGAAGTCTATGTCATTTGAAACTTTCCCATTTGCTGTTTAAGTTAATTGTGTTCAAATAAGTTGCAAAACTATACTTCATTGAAGTTGTCATTAAGGTAAATCATCGCAAGCAATTTTAAGTCAATTCTTCATTATTGTCAACAAAGAGATTATATTTATAATTGATCTTGTGGCTAAATTTCATAGATTGTTGCATCATGGCACCTAAGAAAACTATGAAACAACAAAAACAACAAAAAACTTTGCCACCAAAGGACCAAGAGTCTTTATTTTCAAACACTTCTTACAAAATTACTCCCCTTAACAAGACATAGGCCAAAATTTATCAATTCATGGAGGATGGGGACTTCTCAGGCTATTCTTTAGAGGAGGAAGACTCATTTGAGGATATTCAGAGGTCCAACTTGTACAAAATAGTAGCCAGGCCAGATTTAGTGCTATTCACAGCTATGATTTAGTGAGCCACATAATCTTGGATAGAGAAAGACACATTGTTGGTTCTTTCAAGCCTAAAGATCTCGACTTAATGTACTAGGTACCTCAAGCTAAGCAAAATTTTGAGAATGCTTATGTTGAGAAGTTTAAAGAAAATAAATGTAAACCATATAAGTTAGAATTTGATAGATTGATTAAAGATTGGTGGTGGGATGAAAACAAGTTTCACCTAGAAATCTCTAACCTATACACCACTCAATCATGTAAAACTCTTGCAATCATGGTAGCTACAATGGTATGAAAACTCTTTGGAGAAAATAACTCTACCCATTTTAGACTAAATGGGTTCCCATCATGCACAGGGTACTTGATGGGGGTACCATATTCAATTGGTCTACCATTCTGTCAAAAAACCTCAAAAGTCAATTTGAAAGGTTTGTTAATTCACCACTAGGAATTACTCCTAATTTTTTTATGTTTTCCTATATTATGGATGTCGTATGCATTGAATCCATTTTCCTATAATGAGTTGGCAATGGACACCTAATGATGGTCCCATTCACATTTATCATTCAAAATAATGGGATGAAAACACCAATGTCCATTTATCATTCCCTTGTATTAAACATTTTTAATATGCTAACCCCCCAATTTTATAGAGGGAGCAATACAAGGAATTGACCAAATTGGGGAGTAGTACATAGATGAAACATTTTCATATATAATAATTTATGGTTGTTATGAACGACTTGGTGCTTTGCCAAGATATGTACCTGATAGACTGGCTTTAAGGGAAATTTCATATCAAACTGTTGGTATTGGAATCACTAAAGATTTACAGTCAACATCTAAAAGAATTTGGCCTATGTTTCCTATTCAAGTAGGAGCATTTTCCTTGGCTAATGTAAACCATGCCAAATTATAGGTTAAAACATTAGAAGACATCAAATTATCCTACACAATCCTTAAAAAACGTGATCCATTGAATATTGTATCAAATCATTGTGATTCCTTAGCAAGATTTTTAAAATGCATTAATGAGGATACACCTTTTGATGTTGTATTAAAAGGTTCAAATCTTGTGATTAAGTCCTACAAAGGATCTAGGGTATTTTTGAGGATCAAGGAAATTATTTGTATGCTTCCCAAAGGAGGAGGAAGGTGTCCCTTGGGGCACCCTTCATGCCAAATGAAAAGTCACTGGATCATGAACAAGCATGTAGTCTAAGTTCATATCCATCATTAACAACTGATACATAGTCTAAGAACATGAAAGTGAAACATGTTCAAACACATCAACCTCCAACTGATAAAAAATTGAAGGAAGAATTATTGGTTGAGTAGCTTATTATGGAAAGAGTCAATTCAGAGTTTGGAAGACTTATAGAAGAGAAACTACAGGCTGAGTGGGATTTATTTGAAAAGCCACAAATTAAAAAGGCACATAATGCACAACGTCAAGGCAAGGCACAAACCTCTACTATGCCCATTCAAGAATAGCAGGGAGAAAATATTCCATTAAGTCAGCCTCAAGGAGATAATCCCCAATCTAATAAAATTTCTTTAATTAAAAAATCCCAATCAAGATTTTAATACTCCTCTTTCAAAGGATATTACGCAAATTGATAAGAATGATGAACAAACTAGCCTTGTCACCATCAAGGTCATATCAAAAACTCATATTTCTTCTTTTACTAGGATCACGTCCCTTAACATATTTTTTGTTGATTCATTAGAACCTATCAAGGAATAAGATATGCCTCCCAACAATTACTTCACCAGTAAGGGAAAATCCATTGTAAAAAAAGGCCTAAAAGGAGGAAAATTGAACACAAGGATGAACCCCTTCTCCAACACATGGTAATATGGGATGCTTCCAAATACAGAGAAAAGGAACTTGTTGAAGAAATAGAAAATTCAATGGGCACCTTTTTCACAACAAATAAAAGGGCTGCTAATAATTTAAGGCAAATAATAAGACAATAGCAGGACAAGATTACTCAACTTGAATCTAAGTTGTAGTAGTAGCAATCTATTTTTGAAAAAGAATTCCAACAAAGAACTATTGTTTTACTACAACAACATGAAAAGTAGCTTTAAGACTTAAAGAATGAATTAAAAATCAAAATCCAAAATGTTCAACAGCCTTCTACAAGCTCTACAACTAAAAAAGATGCCCAAATTTCTAATTTGGAGCTATAGGTAAAGTAGCTACATCAGAGAAATGTTGATATCAATATTTTCAAAGAAGAGGCCCTTGATGTGAATGAATAGCTAAAGCTAACTCAAGAAGAGTTTTACCTATTCAAGTCCAACAAAATTTGATGAATAACTTTTTTCAAACAATCACTGAAACAGAAATTAAGCATGCCCAAGTGCAAACTAGTTGTGATAGATTGTTATCATGGCAATCCAAACAAAATATGGTTCTAATCTGCTTGCATAGGATCTCCAAAAGTGATAAAAGGAAGATAGGGATTGCATTGGATAGTTCGAAACATAATCTAACATGCTCATAGAATTTAGTTAAGGATTCACAGAAATACTACGTTGCATTAATTAATGGAGCTAAGGATTTAATCATTGACTTTAACATGCACGATGCCTAGTTCATGGTGAAATCATTGAAGGAGATTAACGTATTGTAGATGTAGATAATCATAGAAAATACGTTGAATAATTGATCAAAGAATTAAACAGATTTAACATGGAATCAATTAATCAATTGCTTTCTCACCCACAAATCTACATGAAAATCGTGAAAAATGTATCCTCGAAGTTGCACAGCGACCTCTTGAGTGTGGAAGGAAAAGTTTTCGATTGAGAAATTAATGTTGAAATAGAGCCTCCATAATTAATGTCTTATTGAATCTCCTTTTATTTATCTTTGATTAAATTTGTATTCACTTTATCAACTAAAACTCTTTGTGCTTTCAATTATCATTAATTTTTACTTAAGAAAATCCCTTCGAGTAAAAAAGAGTTTGCATTTATATATATATATATATATATATATATATTTTCCGGTGAAAAGCTTATGCATTGTTGTACCAATGTTATTTTTGAAGAATGATGGTATTGATCATTTGTATTTGGAATGAATTGAGTGGTATTGTTTTTGTTTTTTTTTTTTTTAAAGAGAGGGGCTAGTTCCCAGAAGAAGTGATATGGGGCCCTCTTTTTTGTACATATACATATCAGACAAGCTGACAACTGTCACATTTGTCACATCACCGGAATACAATCGCAATGGAACAACATAGGCTACAGCGCAGCAACAGCATGGAGGATTGAACGCGGGCGAGGTGCGAGTTAACCGACTGCCCCGACCGCTGGACCGTGCACTCATGTGCTGAGTGGTATTGTTATTCACTCAATTCATTTGTTACGATGGATGAATATCATAGCTATTTACCTTATCAATTAGTTTTTATTATCCATGATTTGGTTTGTTATTTTACTATTGCTCACTATCAAATCTACTCATAATTCTTTCAATACTTTATGAATAGTGTAGAGTAATATTCTTCATTTAGCTATTTTCATAAATTATATGTTATTTATAATTGTTTTTATAAAGACTATTTAGAATAGATTAACTATTTATCTTTTTGAATAGTCATTTCTTCATGATTCATACCTTAATCAATCACGCTCTCGAGATAGGTTAGATATAGATTAGCTTAGTTAATTTCATTTATGTAATTAGAATATAATTAGTTTTTGGTTTAAGAAAACTTTCATTAAGTCTATGATCAAGGATTAAAACACCTTTAGTGGCTACCGGGCCCACATATTGGTGAGGATCACCATCCCAAAAAAGTATAGGTCTAATTTGGGACCTTGATGTTGGAAAATGCAAAGTCGTAGCTATTAAATCTTATTTTTCCTTTGATCTTAATATTTGCTAGTGAACTTTGTTAATCTTCTTTATGTTCTTTATTTAGATTTTTTCATTGAAAAAATATCAAGAATGAAAAATCAATAACAATAGACATGGAGATTAGGTTCTTAGCCAGAGAAAAACCCATCTAAGGGGGAGGTCATCACTTTTCTCATAGTCGGTCTCGGTTTCTGACATGGTTTTGAGAGCAAAGTGGCTGGAATGTACTGCTGCTTCTGCTCAAAAATCTGCTAGCTTAATTGTTGAAATGTTGTTTCAAGGGGACAAATAGCACAAGGGAAATGTTAGGGAAGGGATACTTTTAAGGGAAATTGGGAAAATATATGAAATAGGGAGTTTAAGGGAAGGAATCATGATACACCCCATCACACAATTATCATTTGCAAAGTTTTTATGAGAAACAGGGTTTAGGATTAGATTCTTGATTTTTAGGAATAGGGGTAGGGTTTTAGGGCTTTTGGTATTTTTTGGTAGAGAGATTGAGTAAAAATGATGAGGGAGGTGGAAATGGGATGTAGGGAAAAAGTGGGGGTGAAGAGGATGACCTTGAAAACAGCAAGACAAACCCTAGCCTTACTAACACTTTGAGTTTCTTAAGAAAATATACATTGGACTCATTATTTCAAAATGATGACTTTAAAATACATCCTCATGCTTTTCAAGCTTTGGCAAACAATGTATTTTAATGATGGGAGGCCTACCTGCAACCTTGAAGCAATCCGGAGTTGTTTTGCAGCTTGCAGGAGAAATTTGGTGGAAGAATTCCCAACAGGTCGCACGCAAGGCTGGACGAGTCGCGCCTGTGCTTTTTTTGAACTGCGATGGGCACCCTGACGGGTCGCGCTCACCCAACAGGTCGCGCGCAAGGCTCAACGGGTCGCGCGCGGGTGCTCTATGAAATTTCGCCCAATTCCTCTTCAATCACTCTTCACTATTACTTTGAGGCACAATGAAGACTAAAGGGAGGGAGAGATGAGCTTTATAGGTTTTGATTTAAATTAATTCCCTTTCAAACCCTCTTTGAAATGTTTTTATCATGACACTTTTTCAAAATTTGAAAACTATTGATTTTATGGTTTCCTTTTGTCCTGAAATTGGTTGAACTGATGTCTTTCTTGAAAAAATTTTGCAGGGATAGCTTCTGTGGAATCTTGGCAAAGGGGACTAGGGCTGCATGCTGACTTTCAAAGAATTTTGAATTTTTACAATTTTTACAAAAATTTGAGAAAATGACCTTGGGCTTTAAAAACAGGGTTTTTTAAATCCAAGGTAAAAATTAGCTGTACAAGATGAAATCTTTTTGAAGAAACACTTTGATAGTCATCCCTCTAACCTGCTGGGCATTTATTGACTTTTAAAGACCTGACCTTAAAGACAAATTGGACCCAAACCCTAGACCTAGGACTTTTGACCTCAAGACAAGACAAGCAACCTTAAAATAGTTTATTGACTGAAACAACTTGATCCAGCAGTGCCAAGAGGGGAATAAAGACACCAGCTCCTCCGTCAGGGTTATGGCATGCCTAATGGAATGAAATGAGATGACACTGATGAGACACCTACTTATGCAAATGCAAAGAGCTTTGATCGCTGATGGAGGGCTACTAGACCGACTCTAACATTGGCTCCAATGGGGATGGTAGCTCCTTGGAGGTACCAAGAACCTTAGACCTCTGGGAGAGCAGACCAGTGCTTTATAATCATTGGGAAATGGAGTCATTATTTACACATGCAACCCAAATTGGGAGAGCTTTATTGACTTTGACAATTGACTGAAAATTGGACTAAATTTGACACAAACTAACTCAACTTCGTACAGAAAATTGACTGATAAAAACGACATAAAAAACTCACACCAACTAATCTCCATCTTCAGAATTATAGCCTTCACCACGGGCCCCAGACTAAAGATGAAAGATCAGTTCACACTTGCAGCAGAATAAAAGTAAAATGGTAATTACAATGATAATGACTAGAGCAGAAAATACTCAGACATGATACCTCTTGAGCAGTCGGCCATTGACCGACCCTCCAAGACAATCATCACCGTTCATTTCTTTGAGAAGAAAGGCATTTGGACCACGGTATGCTGCAATTTTGTAAGGACCTTTCCATAAATTATCAAACTTTCCATGTTTCCCTTTGTCTTCATTTCGGACATCCCACCTCAAAACAACATCATCTATCTGGAAATCATTCGGCTTTGCTTTTCTGTCATAGATTTTCTTTATGCGCTCTTGCAACTTAAGAGTATTTTGAAGAACCTCCTCTCGGGTCTACTGTAAATGAATCATTTGACTGATCTGCCTTTGCATTGGATCCTCCTCGCCACTAGTTTCTTGAAGCAACTTTGCTACCGGAATACTAAGTGAAGTAGGAAACACCGCATCTGTCCCATAAACTAGTTCAAAAGGTGACATACCAATTGACTTTTTCTGACTTACACGATCAGCCCATAATGCATTTACTAACTGTTTGTGCCAGCTCTTCTTATTTTTTTCCAGCAACTTCTTTATGATGTTTACCAATGATTTATTCAAAGATTCAGCCAGCCCATTTCCTTGCGGATGATAGGCGGTTGAATGCCCCAAGCTGATGTTATATTTGTAGCAAAATTCAACCATCTTCTTTGATTTAAACGCTGTTGCATTATCTGTGATCAACTTATTCTATTGTTTGTTCCAGAACGCATTCCATGAAATATGTGTATTCTATAAAATAGTGGGGTAGATTAAAGCAAACGTTGGTCCAGATGTAGATCTAATATGCATAGCCAGTAGATTGCATTTTTGTGATATGTGGACAGCCGAAACGTGACAATATGTTATTTCCAAGGAAAGAAATAATTACCAAGTCTGTGGCCTGCCGGGTGGGAATGGCTTCAATCCATTTCGTGAAGTAATAGGTGGCTGTCAATATCCATCGATGCTGCCCGGAAGATGCTGCATGAATTTCACCGATGAAATCTAAGCCCCACTGCTGAAACGGGGCACTGACTTCAATGGGCTTGAGAGGCAAGGGCTGTAATTTCTGCTTTCCTTGAAAAATTTGACATTCATGACAACTTTTGACTGCCTTATATACATCTGATAACAACGAAGGCCAATAAAAACCGGCCCTTAAGATCTTGTTTGTCGTGGTCTTCCAAAACAAGTGACCCCCGCAGTCACCTTTGTGAAAATCCTCTACAGCTCTCTTAGCTTCCTCCTCGACCAAAAAATTCAGCAATATGCCACCGGGGTCTTTCCAATATAGTGCAGATTTGAGGATGCAAAATTTGGCAGCCTTTAATTTCAATGTCCTAGCTTTGTTTCGAGGCATCCCGGGAGGTGAAGACAAATTTTGACGCACATATATAATATCAGCATACCAAGGGGAGGAAATAAAGATATCAGATACCTGTAGCGCTAAATTTTTTTCATCTTCGTCGGACAAGGCAGCAATTAAATTAATGTCTAGGACATGAAGATTTGTTTCAGCCATCAATTTAGCGAGACCTTGGCCCTTGATCAGCTTGGTAGGCTTGATTTCCACATCATACTCCAACAGTGCAGCAATCAACTTACCCCGCTTTCCTTCCGGTTCCGCTTGTACCAAAACATCTTTAACAGCCGCATTAGGAACATATGCCAAAATGTGAGAATTCAGTATGTACACACGGAAGTCCTTCAAAGCTTTTACCAACGCCAATGCTTGTTTTTCAATGATATTATACTTCAGCTATGTACACAAGGAAGTCCTTCAAAGCTTTTACCAACGCCAATGCTTGTTTTTCAATGATATTATACTTCAGCGCTCCGTCCCTTATAATACGACTGAAAAAAGCGATGGGCTTCTCAACTCCATCTCTCTTTTGCATGAGCATAGCTGCCAATGTATGCTCAGAACAAATGAAAATAAAATAAAATCTTGTGTATAATCCGGGCTGATTAGAGTTGGGGCTGAGGATAAAATTAACTTTACCAAATTGAAAGACTTTACCGCCTCTTCGGTCCACTTGAGCTGGCTGTCCTTTTTAAGCATGTTAGTGATTTCTCTAAGGTGCTCGGCAAGATTCGGAATGAAGCGGCGCAGAAAATTCAACTTGCCATTGAAAGACTGAATCTCTTTCTTGTTTCGGGGCTGCTCTAGTTGCTGAATGGCTTCCACACGTGCAGGATCTATACAAATTCCATCTTTGGAAATGATGTGGCCCAACAACTTGCCCTCACTCATGGCGAAAAGACTCTTCTTTGGATTCAATGAGATACCATATTTTCTACACTTTTGAAACACCATTGTTAAATGATACAGATGCTCTTCATCAGACTTAGAAAACACAGTTAAATCATCAAGATAAATGACCAAAAAGACATCCTTCTCATTAGCAAAGGCCATGTCCATCGCCCGCTGAAAGGTGGCACCTACATTTTTCAATCCAAATGGCATCTTGGCATAATGAAATGTTCCCCATGGAGTAGTGAATGCAGTCTTGTCGCGGTCATCCTCATGCACCAAAATCTGATTGTAGCCGGAATAACCATCAAGTAGTGACATCCTTGATGCCCCAACTACCCGCTGCAATATATGGTCCATCTTGGGCAGCGGATAATTGTCCTTTAACGACACCTTGTTCAGATTTCTGAAGTCTATACACAAGCGGATCTCACCGGTCTTCTTTCTCACGGGCACCAAGTTGGAAATCCAATCAGAAAATCTGATTGGCACTATAATTCCTGACTTGTACAACCTTTTAACTTCCTTCTCGATCAATGGCAGCAACTTAGGATTAATTCTTCTCAACTTTTGTCGGAAAGGCTTTTGATTTGGCTTTATGGGGATGGTATGCCGAATGATACTTGTGTCATAAGTTTCCAAATCTGAATAATCCCATGCAAAAACATTAGAAAATGAAGACAACAATCTAATATACTCTTTCTTTACCTTTGGCGACAATGCTTTCGATAGTTTCACCATCTTTGGATTTTCAGCTGTTCCGAGATTCACTTCTTCGACACCTTCTTCTGTTGGTCTCAAGGTTGGTTTGCGAGCCACATCATCTTGATCGAACAGCTCTTCCAAAGGAATTAATCCTTTAGGAATGAAATTATCTTTAAGCTGCAATACATCCATTTGATTTACTCCCTCAGGTTCGGTATCTATGGAAATGTCTTCGAACTTACCTTCAACTTGCAGAAAATCCTTGATTTCCTCATCATTTTGGAAAACTTGCCAACATCTTTGATTGTCTGGGAATGTAGGACGGTGCTTCACATAAATCTCAAACTTATTGCTGGAATTCATGGGAATTTTTAGATTACTTGCTGCCTTAGCCAATGCATCCGCAACACCATTTTGGATACGAGGCACACATGTCAAAGTATGTTCGGAAAACAGCTTCAAGATATCTAGGACAGCATTTCGATATGCTCACATACGAGGATGCTTGGCCTGAAAATCACCTTTCACTTGCTTTATAACCAGCTCGGAGTCACCATATACTGCTATCTTCTTTGCCTTCAGCTTCCGAAGGATTTTCAAGCCAGCAATGAGAGCCTCATATTCCGCCTCATTGTTTGAACAATCAAATGCCAATTTGTAAGAGCATACTCGTACCTTGCTTGGGACTTTGTTTCAGACAGAAAATGGGCTTCGAATCCACACACCTATACCAGCACCATCGCTGCCCACAGCGCCATCAAAATCCATGGTCCAAAGGCCATCCTCATCATCTTCTAAATGCTGAAATTGTGATGTCTCTGCACTTTCTGGCTGCTGCCCGTTCATTTCAGCTGTTGGCTCCATGACAGCGGTTCTTTCTTCACTTTCTTTTCTCAAAATTTCTCTAAAATTTACTGTAATATCTGGTATATCTTCTGCTTGAACCAACTGGCTATCTATCTCATTAAAATTATCAGCAAACAAAACAAACGATTCCAAATCTGTATGTACATAATTTACAGGATGATTCACTGGCTTGTCCTTACTAGTGATCATGTATTTCATCTTTTGCTCCCTATATAACTTCCTCATCTGACCAAAGACCGGGATTGTAGCCTAAGAAAAATCAAGCTGAAGTGTACCTTTGAGCTTGGCTCCCCAAGATCTCGAAAGCAACATGCCGAACCGCGGAGGAATATCTGCCACCACCACATCCATCAAAACATTCTTTGTTGGGATTTGATCTAGGCTTACCACCAAGTCCTTGATCAAACCAATACATTTTACCTGGCTGGAATCAAATGAATACAAATCATGATATTTCCTTGTGATGTCTAGTCCCAGCTTTTCCATAATTGCTTTCGGCATCAAATTATGCGAAGCTCCGAGTCAAACATAGCATTATGTAAAACATACTCATGCAATCGCAAACTGATATAGAATGGAGGAACATCACTTTCGGGAGACTCACCATTTAAAGCAGGCCCAAAAATCAATTTCGGCTGATCATCTTCTACATTCACCGTGTCTAGCATTGGATCAAAATTCAACATCTTGGAGATTTTGCCTCGGTAAGTGTTGTTCTTCATGATTTCCGTCAAAGGAATGGACACTTTCAACTTTGAAATTTCATTCTCCAAACTGAAAGCTGAAACCTTCTCACCTTCTTTAACCGGAACTTCTCTTCTTTCAACTTTATCTCTCGATGTGCTTGATGGCTGATCCATCATGTTTGCTGATGATGATTGACTTGCTGAAGGATCAATTATGTCTTTTCCTTTTGTCTGTGGGGAAGCTGAATCATTCTTTGTTGAAGTATCTTACTTTTTCTGAATGGGATTTATCGGAACAGCTCGGTTTCTTAATTGCCTCTGCTGAGCGGACAAAGCATTGAGATATCCCCTTTGGTATTCCTCCGATTCTTCCTCAAGTACTGCCTCATTTGATAAGATATAATGCTCATCTTGATGTATAACTGAATTTCTCACAAATTCTTCTTCTTTTGTAATATAGGTAGGCAGATCATCAGGAGTGAAAAAGTGATTTTCCTCCCCCACCGTATCTCCTTCATCCTCTGATTCTTGACTAACAAAATTCTGCTGAAAAGGGGGTTTAATTTGTTGTTGAACTGCTGCCTCTTGTGCTCTTGTTTCACGCTGTTTGATTCTATATTGCGGCTGCTGCGGACCTCGGAAATTAGGATTACGAATCTGCGGTTCTGGCTTGCTGAGATGAGTATGTTCAAGTGCTCTTTCAATCTTTTCAACCTTACGGAGGAGCTGATCTGATGTAGAAGCTTCTTCTTTGATTGTGACTCGCTTTTCCGCCTTCATCCTTGCTCTTTTATCATTCATATTCGCTTGAACACTAACAGCAATTTTCTGCATATCCTCCAACGTAGGCGGATCTCTATCTCGCAATGAATAAGCCATCTCCGGATCAAAGCCATCCGGGAATTTAAGAAGTGTTGATTTTCTTGACGGTCTCAAATCATCGGGAATAGCATTGTACACTGTATTAAATCTGATTATGTAATCTTGAACGAACTCACCATGATTACGCTTGAGGTTGTTGTATTCGGCATTGATCTGAAGCGGATCCTTTCTGATTTCCCATCGATCTAAAAACTGCCTTTGAAGTGCTTCTAAAGTAGCGATGCTCCGGGCTGTCAAACCTCTGAACCACTCTCTTACTTCGCCATCAAATGTTTGTACAAACAAACGCATAGTTACATCCTCCTCATCTATCTCATATAGATCAAAGAAAGTCGTCATTTTTCTATATGTTGCTGAGCAGAGATACTCTGTGGAGTGCCATCAAACATGGGAATTTTACTCTGATAATCGGCTGGCATATCATGCAGATTTTGGGGAAGAGCAAGAGGAGCAAACCGGGCAGCCATTGCTTTAGATAGATTAGGTCTAGTAGTAGCAGGTGGATTGAGTGTAGCTGTAGTATGAGGAGTATGAGGAGGAGAAGTGGTATGGGATGTAGAGGGCGAACCAACTATAGATTCCGGATAAGTGATTATAGGAGAAACAGAAATAAAAGGAGGATTGGACTGCTCATGCGCCGTCATAGTGTATCCGATATTTACAGATATAGTTTCAACGAACTCAACAAGATTTGTAGCGTGAATATCTGACTGAAGAGATCTTAGGATGAAATTGTCAACCAATCTATTGTGTCTCTCAATTTCAAGGGCGGCTGCAAAATCAGGATTGGGAACTAGGGAATCAAGTGCACTTTCAGATTTAGTTTTGAACAAGGACAACTCGAAACTCTCGTCAAAATCAATGTCTTCAAGATATTCAAAAACAGCTGGACATGAATGAGACTTGAAAATGTGACCAGAATCTGAAGCCAGTTTGGATATCAAGAAACAAATAGCCAATCAGCCTGTGAAAACTCTTAACCAATCATCCAAAAGTTTAGAGTTTACAAATATACTGGGGTGAAATACAATCGAGGTGGTTGTATTCACAAGCTCACGGAGATTGACTGAAGCAGCGTTTATCTACTTCCGCTAATGCAAAGCAAAAGCATTTCGAAGGCTACCTGGCATAACTTCAGGCTCCGTCTAAGACTTATGAAACAAACACATCAATCCACAAACAAGTTTGTTCTCCCCAGTATGGTCGCCAATATGTTAGCGCTTGAAATTTCACCTCAGGCTTAGAAAGGTAAACTTCAAGGCAACATCAAACCACTTAACCTCGTAGCTAGCCCTACGGGGCAGGAGAGGGCTCTCTCCGGTCTATCTCGGTAAAGATCTTCAACGGGCGAGATAGCCAATGAGGAAACACTGATTTTAGGCTAGTAAACTGATCAAAAGGTTTAATTTGGGATTTTTAGGGTTTGGGTGGAAAATTGGGGAAAGGCAATTCTGGGTGCGGGGATTGGACACAGTTTTTGCAGGGGGTTCTTTGGGGCAAGGTAAGAGACTGTACTGATGCCTTTAAATTAATTGAATTGATAAGAATGACCGGTGAGGAGCTAAAGAAAACAAGAAACCTTCAAGAGTTCTCTTTAGACAGATGAAAACATAAATATTAAGCAAACTTAAAAGCAGAGCATGGCAATCATGAATTCTACTTTAACACTTCATTTGCCTAATTTGCAGAAGGAAAAGTAAGGAGATGAATCACATAAAAAATTTACAAGTACAAAGAGAAACACACCATCAATACATGTAACCACAGGAATCCCAAAAAGGGCTGCTCTAATTGTTGAATGGCTTCCACACGTGCAGGATCTATACGAATTCCATCTTTGGAAATGATGTGGCCCAACAAATTGCCCTCACTCATGGCGAAAATACTCTTCTTTGGATTCAATGAGATACCATATTTTCTGCACTTTTGAAACACCATTGTTAAATGATACAGATGCTCTTCATCAGACTTAGAAAACACAGTTAAATCATCAAGATAAACGACCAAAAAGACATCCTTCTCATTAGCAAAGGCCATGTCCATCACCTGCTGAAAGGTGGCACCTGCATTTTTCAATCCAAATGGCATCTTGGCATAATGAAATTTTCCCCATGGAGTAGTGAATGCAGTCTTGTCGCGGTCATCCTCATGCACCAAAATCTGATTGTAGCCGGAATAACCATCAAGTAGTGACATCCTTGATGCCCCAACTACCCGTTGCAATATATGGTCCATCTTGGGCAGCGGATAATTGTCCTTTAACGACACCTTGTTCAGATTTCTGAAGTCTATACACAAGCGGATCTCACCGGTCTTCTTTCTCATGGGCACCAAGTTGGAAATCCAATCAGAAAATCTGATTGGCACTATAATTCCTGACTTGTACAACCTGTTAACTTCCTTCTCGATCAATGGCAGCAACTTAGGATTAATTCTTCTCAACTTTTGTCGGAAAGGCTTTTGATTTGGCTTTATGGGGATGGAATGCTGAATGATACTTGTGTCATAAGTTTTCAAATCTGAATAATCCCATGCAAAAACATTAGAAAATGAAGACAACAATCTGATATACTCTTTCTTTACCTTTGGCGACAATGCTTTCGATCGTTTCACCATCTTTGGATTTTCATTTGTTCCGAGATTCACTTCTTCGACACCTTCTTCTGTTGGTCTCAAGGTTGGTTTGTGAGCCACATCATCTTGATCGAACAGCTCTTCCAAAGGAATGAATCCTTTAGGAATGAAATTATCTTTAAGCTGCAATACATCCATTTGATTTACTCCCTCAGGTTCGGTATCTATGGAAATGTCTTCGAACTTACCTTCAACTTGCAGAAAATCCTTGATTTCCTCATCATTTTGGAAAACTTGCCAACATCTTTGATTGTCTGGGACTGTAGGACGGTGCTTCACATAAATCTCAAACTTATTGCTGGAATTCATGGGAATTTTTAGATTACTTGCTGCCTTATCCAATGCATCCGCAACACCATTTTGGATACGGGGCACACATGTCAAAGTATGTTCGGAAAACAGCTTCAAGATATCTAGGACAACATTTCGATATGCACGCATACGAGGATGCTTGGCCTGAAACTCACCTTTCACTTGCTTTATAACCAGCTCGGAGTCGCCATATACTGCTATCTTCTTTGCCTTCAGCTTCCGAAGGATTTTCAAGCCAGCAATGAGAGCCTCATATTCCGCCTCATTGTTTGAACAATCAAATGCCAATTTGTAAGAGCATACTCGTACCTTTCTTGGGACTTTGTTTCGGACAGAAAATGGGCTTCGAATCCACACACCTATACCAGCACCATCGCTGCCCACAGCGCCATCAAAATCCATGGTCCAAATGCCATCCTCATCATCTTCTAAATGCTGAAATTGTGATGTCTCTGCACTTTCTGGCTGCTGCCCGTTCATTTCAGCTGTTGGCTCCATGACAGCGGTTCTTTCTTCACTTTCTTTTCTCAAAATTTCTCTAAAATTTTCTGTAATATCTGGTATATCTTCTGCTTGAACCAAATGGCTATCTATCTCATTAAAATTATCAGCAAACAAAACAAACGATTCCAAATCTGTATGTACATAATTTACAGGATGATTCACTGGCTTGTCCTTACTAGTGATCATGTATTTCATCTTTTGCTCCCTATATAACTTCCTCATCTGACCAAAGACCGGGATTGTAGCATAAGAAAAATCAAGCTGAAGTGTACCTTTGAGCTTGGCTCCCCAAGATCTCGAAAGCAACATGCCGAACCGCGGAGGAATATCCGCCACCACCACATCCATCAAAACATTCTTTGCTGGGATTTGATCTAGGCTTACCACCAAGTCCTTGATCAAACCAATACATTTTACCCGGCTGGAATCAAATGAATACAAATCATGATATTTCCTTGTGATGTCTAGTCCCAGCTTTTCCATAATTGCTTTCGGCATCAAATTATGCGAAGCTCCCGAGTCAAACATAGCATTATGTAAAACATACTCATGCAATCACAAACTGATATAGAATGGAGGAACATCACTTTCGGGAGACTCACCATTTAAAGCAGGCCCAAAAATCAATTCCGGCTGATCATCTTCTACATTCACCGTGTCTAGCATTGGATCAAAATTCAACATCTTGGAGATTTTGCCTCGGTAAGTGTTGTTCTTCATGATTTCCGTCAAAGGAATGGACACTTTCAACTTTGAAATTTCATTCTCCAAACTGAAAGATGAAACCTTCTCACTTCTTTAACCGGAACTTCTCTTCTTTCAACTTTATCTCTCGATGTGCTTGATGGCTGATCCATCCTGTTTGCTGATGATGATTGACTTGCTGAAGGATCAATTATGTCTTTTCCTTTTGTCTGTGGGGAAGCTGAATCATTCTTTGCTGAACTATCTTTCTTTTTCTGAATGGGATTTATGGGAACAGCTCGGTTTCTTAATTGCCTCTGCTGAGCGGACAAAGCATTGAGATATCCCCTTTGGTATTCCTCCGATTCTTCCTCAAGTACTGCCTCATTTGATAAGATATAATGCTCATCTTGATGTATAACTGAATTTCTCACAAATTCTTCTTCTTTTGTAATATAGGTAGGCAAATCATCAGGAGTGAAAAAGTGATTTTCCTCCCCCACCATATCTCCTTCATCCTCTGATTCTTGACTAACAAAATTCTGCTGAAAAGGGGGTTTAATTTGTTGCTGAACTGCTGCCTCTTGTGCTCTTGTTTCACGCTATTTGATTCTATATTGCGGCTGCTGCGGACCTCAAAAATTAGGATTACGGATCTGTGGTTCCGGCTTGCTGAGATGAGTATGTTCAAGTGCTCTTTCAATCTTTTCAACCTTACGGAGGAGCTGATCTGATGTAGAAGCTTCTTCTTTGATTGTGATTCGCTTTCCGCCTTCATCCTTGCTCTTTTATCATTCATATTCGCTTCAACACTAACAGCAATTTTCTGCATATCCTCCAACGTAGGCGGATCTCTATCTCGCAACGAATAAGCCATCTCCGGATCAAAGCCATCCGGGAATTTAAGAAGTGTTGATTTTCTTGACGGTCTCAAATCATCGGGAATAGCATTGTACACTGTATTAAATCTGATTATGTAATCTTGAACGGACTCACCATGATTACACTTGAGGTTGTTGTATTCGGCATTAATCTGAAGCGGATCCTTTCTGATTTCCCATCGATCTAAAAACTGCCTTTGAAGTGCTTCTAAAGTAGCGATGCTCCGGGCTGTCAAACCTCTGAACCACTTTCTTACTTCGCCATCAAATGTTTGTACAAACAAACGCATAGTTACATCCTCCTCATCTATCTCATATAGATCAAAGAAAGTCGTCATTTTTCTATATGTTTCTGAGCAGAGATACTCTGTGGAGTGCCATCAAACATGGGAATTTTACTCTGATAATCGGCTGGAATATCATGCAGATTTTGGGGAAGAGCAAGAGGAGCAAACCGGGCAGCCATTGCTTTAGATAGATTAGGTCTAGGAGTAGCAGGTGGAGTGAGTGTAGCTGTAGTATGAGGAGTATGAGGAGGAGAAGTGGTATGGGATGTAGAGGGCGAACCAACTGTAGATTCCGGATAAGTGATTATAGGAGAAACGGAAATAAAAGGAGGATTGGACTGCTCATGCGCCGTGATAGTGTATCCGATATGAACGGATATAGTTTCAACGAACTCAACAAGATTTGTAGCGTGAATATCTTACTGAAGAGATCTTAGGATGAAATTGTCAACCAATCTATTGTGTCTCTCAATTTCAAGGGCGGCTGCAAAATCAGGATTGGGAACTAGGGAATCAAGTGCACTTTCAGATTTAGTTTTGAACAAGGACAACTCGAAACTCTCGTCAAAATCAATGTCTTCAAGATATTCAAAAACAGCTAGACATGAATGAGACTTGAAAATGTGACCAGAATCTGAAGCCAGTTTGGATATCAAGAAACAAATAGCCAATCAGCCTGTGAAAACTCTTAACCAATCATCCAAAAGTTTAGAGTTTACAAATATACTGGGGTGAAATACAATCGAGGTGGTTGTATTCACAAGCTCACGGAGATTGACTGAAGCAGCGTTTATCTACTTCCGCTAATGCAAAGCAAAAGCATTTCGAAGGCTACCTGGCATAACTTCAGGCTCCGTCTAAGACTTATGAAACAAACACATCAATCCACAAACAAGTTTGTTCTCCCCAGTATGGTCGCCAATATGTTAGCGCTTGAAATTTCACCTCAGGCTTAGAAAGGTAAACTTCAAGGCAACATCAAACCACTTAACCTCGTAGCTAGCCCTACGGGGCAGGAGAGGGCTCTCTCCGGTCTATCTCGGTAAAGATCTTCAACGGGCGAGATAGCCAATGAGGAAACACTGATTTTAGGCTAGTAAACTAATCAAAAGGTTTAATTTGGGATTTTTAGGGTTTTGGTGGAAAATTGGGGAAAGGCAATTCTGGGTGCGGGGATTGGACACAGTTTTTGCAGGGGGTTCTTTGGGGCAAGGTAAGAGACTGTACTGATGCCTTTAAATTAATTGAATGGATAAGAATGACCGGTGAGGAGCTAAAGAAAACAAGAAACCTTCAAGAGTTCTCTTTAGACAGATGAAAACATAAATATTAAGCAAACTTAAAAGCAGAGCATGGCAATCATGAATTCTACTTTAACACTTCATTTGCCTAATTTGCAGAAGGAAAAGTAAGGAGATGAATCACATAAAAAATTTACAAGTACAAAGAGAAACACACCATCAATACATGTAACCACAGGAATCCCAAAAAGGACTGCAAAACCCTGGTCTTTCTTCCTTTGCCAAAACTGCAGAGATACAATGAATAATACAATACAGCTTCTCCCTCAAGAGTCCAATCATGAAAATGACCAAGAAAGTACATAATATAGGCAATCTAACATCTTTCCTTGCCTCTAGGGGTCGAGCTCACTATCCTAGGAGTTGTTTCAACCAATTCTAAACTGAGTACTAAAAACTAGGCAGTCAAAACAACTTGCCTCTACAAACTAGGAAACCAATTCATTCATTAAATTTTTACCTATCACATGAATGAATCTTCTAGAATATGTAAATAAGTGTCATGTCATCATGAAAATACATTAATTACATCAAAAAGGGTGAAAAATCCCATCACAAGTCAAAACTGGTCAAAGCTGGGCGAATTCCTGAGCTGTAGTTGAATTCCTGTGAAAACTGCCCAACAGGTCGCGCCCTCTTTCTGAACGGGTCACGCTACTTTGGAGCTGATTTTGAGGTACTTCCAGGTGTCCAAATGAGGCAAAAGTGGGCTTGTTGGAAATTTCTGGATGTCTACTTTCCAACCCAAGTGGAATTTCTGAATTTGGTGGTCATTTGCCCCTCCAAAATTGCAATCTCCCAAGACTGCTTCCTGTGTGTCAAAAAGGTGGCAGAAAGTCATTTTTTGCTTGTTTTTTGACTTTCTAGAGGCCCAAAACTTGGTGAAATTTCTTGGCAATGGCTGAGCAAGTGTATCTTTGCATGAAAAATCCAAAAATGCTGAGTTTTCCCAAAAAGGAGTTGCCCAACGAAAAGGTCGCGCGCGGCGCGCGACCCGTTGGTGGAGAAAACCTGTTTTTTGCCAAAAAATATCACAAATGACCAAAAATGCTCAAAATTTTTAGAATTTTGTGCTGGAAGTGAGTTATTTAACACCATGATCCTTCAAAGAAGCCTCAGCCAAGATGTGGAGGGGATCGGGCCTTTTCCTTTGTTTTAGTGCTTTGGTTAACCGCCCTTGGATCACCTTCATTTTCGCCTTGCATACATGCATTCGGGCCCAATAGTGGTTTTTCATGTTCCGGAGCAGGTCCTTATCTTTATTGGCCTTGGCCAGCAGCCTCTCCAAATGAGCATTGACCTGTAGAAGCATAGCCTCACGCTCAACGGGTACCAAGTCACCGGGTCTCTTGCGTGCCAAGTTGCGGTCCTCATGGATCCTCCGCAACTCATCAAGAGTGTGCTCTTCCTCAAGTTGCTTGTTGCACTGCTCTAAGTAGGTGATTGTCCAATTTGCCATGTCCAATCTTTGTTGTAATGAGTCATTTTCAGCTCTTATGTGCTGAATGATCTCCTTTGACTCTAGGCTAGGAGAAATGATGTCAATATCAACCACCTCTATGCCTGGAACACCTGATGGCCCCTCATCAATCTTGGGCTGTTTGCCTCTCTCTGGTATCTCTGCTGATGAAGAAGGCGAGGCCCCTTCCACCTAATGTGGAGATAACACTCGCTGAGCTGATGAAGACGGCGAGACCCCTTCCACCTGATGTGGAGAAAACACTCGTCGAGCTGCTGCAAATAAGGCCCTGTGGCCTCTCTGATATGTGACCAATGGAGGAGAGCTAACATATCTGGTCTCAGGGATATCATGCTGTCGTGAAGGCCCTCCCTCCTCATGAACAACCTCAGGGGGTGATGATGCTGATGCTGCGAAAAAATCCCAAGAGATAAAATCCTCCTATGGGATGCCCTGCTGAGCCAACTGATGTATGACCACAAGCTCGATCAAACCATAATGATAGATGCTCCTATGCTGCTGTGCTGGACTCCTTCTCTGCACCAAGGGCACCATCCTCTCAATATTCCGGCATATGAAAACTGGTATGTTCATCAACCAATACCCGTGTGAAATGCATCAACAAGTGAATATGGTATGAATACAAAGATGCAAATCTGCCCTCACAGGTGAAATAGCGCATGATAAGCCTCATCAAGGGAACAAACTCATCCCTCAAAAATCTGAAAGGAACTACACCAGTCATGTGTCTCATAAAGGCAGGTTTAATGTAGTGCTCATACTGAAATCTATCCAATAGTTTGCACTTGTTCCACACTTCTCCAGCATTAGGTATCCCTGTTGCTTGGGCAATCATCTGAGGTGTCAATGTAAAATCCACCCCTGCAAGGTTCACATGCCCATCATGCAAATGCAAAACAAACAAGCGGGCCAATTCCCTGTGATGCTGGATTTGAGAGATCCTTTCACAAAATTCATAACATGACAGATAGCGGAAACATGTGACTGCAATTGGACAAGCCTGCAAATCGATCAAAGAGGTGGGCTCCTCTCTCTTATGGAGAAAGAGTGTGTATGTTTTGGGGGTGATATAGAGAGACAAAGGGGAGGCAGTGGAAGATAAAGATATAGATGGGAGGTGAAGAGAGGAAAGAAGAGAGAGATAGAGAGAGACAGGAAGAGATAGATATATGTGGAGAGAAAGTGTGTGTGTGTTTGGGGGGAGTGAGATAGAGAGACCAAGAAGGAGAAATGAAGGGATATATATATATATATATATATATATATATATATATATATATATGTATATGTATATGTATATGTATATGTATATGTATATGTATATATATATGTATATGTATATATATATATATATATGTATATATGTATATATGTATATACATATATATACATATATACATATATATACATATATATACATATATACATATATATATATATGTATATATATATATATATATATATATATGTATATATATGTATATATGTATATATATATATATATATATGTATATATATATATATATATATATATATGTATATGTATATATATATATATATATATATATATATATATATGTATATATATATATATATATATATGTATATGGAGTGGGGAGAGAGGGAATAAGATTTCTTGCACAAGATGCATTGATTTCAATGTAGATGATGATTTGTAATCCTATTTGATTTCTTACACTAGATGCATTGATTTTAGTGTAGATGTTGATCTCTAATCCTTTTTTTTATTTTAGTGTAGACGATGTTTTCTTAGAATTCTATTCAATTTTTTGCACTAGATGCATTGCTTTTAGCGTAGATGTTGATCTCTAATCCTTTTTTTTTATTTTAGTGTAGATGATGTTTTCATAGAATTCTGTTTCAGTTTCTTGCACTAGATGCATTGGTTTTAGTGTAGATGTCGATCTCTAATCCTTTTTTTTGTATACTTGGTAAGACCACATCTTCATCATGTCCAACTTCTCATCCTCGTCGGGGGGTAGCACAAGATTTGAACTCAAGACTTCTGGTTTGGTGAGACTTCATTTCCATGGCCATTGCAAATTGAGTTACCCCAATCGGACGTTGATCTCTAATCCTATTTGATTGATTTCTCTAGATGCATTAATTCAGTGTAGATGTTGATTTCTAATATTTTTTATTGCTTGCACTAAATGCATTTATTTCAGTGTAGATTTGGATTTCTAATCCTATTTTATTGCTTTCACTAGATGCATTGATTTTAGTGTAGATGTTGTTTCATTTGATTGCTTGCATTAGATGCATTGATTTTAGTGTATATGTTGTTTTCTAATCTTATTTGATTGCTTGCATTAGATGCATTAGATGCATTAGATGTTGTAAATATTGAAGTTGTAGATTATTAAGAAAATAAATTTTCAAGATATATGGCAATACCTAAAAGGATACTATTAAGAATTAATAAGCTGTCAAAAGTTGTGATACCTAGAATTAAAATGAAATAGATGTATCAATCCTCTTGTAAAGTGAAAATTAATCTTTCATAAGATCGTCTCCCTTCTGCATCACCAACTAATTACTAATAGACAATTATTACATATATTCAAAATTACTAATAGGTAATTGCATACAATAATGTATTCATAATGTTTACAAGAGGAAAACATATATTTATAAACATTCAAAACAAATCAAAATATTCTTGAAGGAGGTGTGATAATTGTTTGGAGAAACAAATAATGTAAAGATTTTATAATTCTAGCCACTCATTTTTTTTTTTACAAATTCGGTTGCTATATTAATCTCTAAAAAAAGGAGGGAGTCAAGACTCCTAAAATACAATAGATGCCAAAGGAATTCAAGATCTGAGGAGTTACATAGCAGAAAGATCTCCTTAGTCCTGCTTGTTCTAGATTTAAGAAATTCTCGACCGGAATAGATTCTTACAAATTGGAGCAGCAGAAATTGACATTGACAAATCATTTCTGGTCGATGCTAATATGGTTGTGATGCTGTGCTATATATACCTCGAGCGTTTCTTCACCTTCCTTATGACTAGCACTTGAGGGATTTGAGATTTCGCTGATGGAGATTTTCTTCATAAGATTTAGGCCCGCGATGAGCTCTTCAGCCTGGCTGCCTCTTATAGACCAATGATTGAACTGCTGAGGGGGGGAAATGATCCTGTGCTGGATAAGATCGAAGGTATTGGAAAACTGCCTATGAGTGTTAACAAATAAGGAAACAGACAAGTCCTCTCGGCCACCAGAGTTCGGCGAGATGGCATTCAAATGGTCTATTGAAATCAAGGACGCTGAGTGGTAACGATGAGATGGGCAGGTTGGACGAAAGTCGACCTCGGGGGAAGAAAGGGAATCCGGAGAGAGGCAAAGGGTGACTTGGAGACTTCTCATAAAATTCATATAGGCGAGAGTGTGAAGAGAGGAGGTAACGATAGAGCGTAAAAGGAACAGAGCTTTGGGGGAGTCGGATCTGCACCAAATCCTGTTGCATTTAGAGGAGTTGATGGATGTCTGGGAGAGATAAGACCACTTCTTTCTGTTAGGTAAGGTTGGATTGATGCAAGGTGAACAGAATCGATTCATGGCAAAGGTTGATGACTCACCACAGCATTGCAACATAAGCTGCCCATAATCCTTTCGCAAGCCTTGTTTGCGTGCCTGTCAGCATGCTTATTGAGTTTACGGAGGATGTGATGGTACTGCAGGTTGCCCAATGTTTGATTCAAGATCTATGTGTTTTGACTGAAATGGTTTCAAGAGTAAGATTCTTTTCCTTATTGCTGACAATTCTTGATGCCATATTTTTATCCTTAAAAATTCTCTGGTTTCTTGCTAGCCAGATACTCCACAGCATGGTGTAGGGGAGGGTATTCCATACTCTTTTCACTAGGTTGCTTCCCTTATTTCCCCGGGACAGCTCTTTTTCCAGGCAAGAATCACTTCCCCTATTGATTGCTGGGAAGTCCATGGTAACTTGTCAACGAGGTATAAAATTTTCCAAGAGTCCATAGCATAGGAACAGTCGACAAAAATATGATGCATGGTTTCTTCATCGGCACAGCAATTAGGGCAGCGAGATGAACCGTTAATACCCCTCTATTGCAGGTTTTCTGTTGTTAAGATTTTCCCTTTTAGAAGGGCCCATGTAAAGATTTTGATTTTTTGCAGTGCCTCTGATTTCCAAACGATTCTCCATTGGTTCCATAATGGCATGGGGAAGGTGTTGTAGCTGATATGCTGACGTCCTGCTTGAATTGAGTAGTTTGATCCTGAGGGGTCCCAACGGAAGCCGTCCTTCTCATTTTTTTTAATAGGTGCTTTACTATGGAGCAGAGACAAAAGAGCGGATAGACTGAAATTAATATCATTGGGGGTAGCAGGGAAGGTCCATCCAAGCCAAATATGAGACAAAGGATCCCATCTAGAGATTTGATCAAGATAAAAGATCCCTTTGTTGTTGAGGAAAGTCAAAATAGGAATAGCTTCTTCATGCCTGTTTATTGGCTGCTGTCCCAAGATTTTGTCAGCCCCAATGTTTATGCTAGTTCCTCCCCTAGGTACTTTGTAAATATTCTGAGTCATCAGAGGAATAGCTTTTTTGTATAGTCGCCAAATTTTTGAGGAGTCCCTATTGGGGATATCAGAGTCTAGAAGCTGCTGTCTGGGGGAGTTCAGATATTTGGTTTCCAGAACACGTTTCCACCACGCCGGAGGACCAGTGATGAGCCTCCAAACTATCTTCCCTCCGAAGGCAAGATTAGTGAAAGTGGGTGACCTAACACCAAGACCCCCTCTGTCCTGTGCCTGAATAACTTGTTTCCAACTGACAAGGTTGAATTTCTTCTTGTCGTTTTTCCCTCCTTGCCAGAGAAAATGTCGTAGGACAACTTCCATTTTGTGTAGGAAAGAAGCTGGGGCTTGGAAAAGAGAAAAGCGATAGAGGGGTAGAGAAGAAATACCTGATTTAAGAAGGATGAGACGGCCTGCTGGGTTGAGCCACATTGAACCCCATTGCTGAACTTTCCTCTTCATCTTGTCAATGATGTTGTCCCAAGTTCCTGCTTTCAAAGGTCCTAGGCTCACTGGCATGCCCAGGTAAGAGAAATGAGTCCAGTCTAAATTGCAAGAGACTCCAAAAATATTTGCAATGTTGTTAATGACTTGATTTGAAGCGTTCCATCCATAGATACAGCTTTTTTGCTGATTGATCAGGCCTCCGGAGTACCCCATAAATTGATCAAGAAGAGACTTGAACCTCTGTGCTATGGTGGTGGAGGCTCCCCCAATGAGCAAGGTGTCGTCTGCGAACTGTGAATGGTTGATATTCTTGGCTCCATTTCCAAATTCTATACCGGTAATGAGACCCACTCTTATATTGTGGTTCAGAGCTTGACTGAAGGATTCTGCCATGAGGATGAAGAGATAAGGGGAGAGGGGGCAACCCTGTCTGAGACCCCTGGAGGATTGAAAGGCATCACCCGGCCTTCCATTGACGAGAGGGGAGATCCATGGTCCAGAGATGCAAGAAGAGATAAGACTAAGGAAGGGCGACTCAAACCCCATCTTTTTTAAAACAACAAATAGGAAGGAGTGCCTAACTCTATCAAATGCGTTGGCCAGGTCAAGTTTGAGGATGAATACTTTCTCCTTCTTGGATAGACTCGAGTGAATGGCTTCTTGCACAAGCATATAGAGTCAGTGATTTGTCTGTTGGGCAAGAACCCTCCTTGATTTTTAGAAATCAAAGAGGGAAGAAGAGGTTTGAGTCGAGATGCTAAGATTTTGGACAAGATTTTGTAAGAGGAATTGCAAAGGGATATGGGCCTAAACCGAGAGAAGGAAGAAGGTCGGTTTTCTTTAGGGATGAGGGCAAGGAAAGTGGCATTAGTGTAACCACCTATATTACCCTTCCGCTGAATCCACCTGATCATCTTGATTAGATCCTTTTTTATTAAGCCCCAGAATGCCCTGTAGAAACATATGGGGAATCTATCAGGCCCAGGAGCCTTATCAAGATTCAGAGTCCAAATCGCACTTCTTATTTCCTGCTCTTTGATTTCTTTATTCAGGTTGTCATTCATGTCCTTGGTGAGACCTTTAGGGAGGTGTTGAAGAAGGTCATCATAATCCTCTTCTCCTTTGGTTTGAGTAAGAAGATCTCTGTATTATTCTGTAGCAGCGTTTCTAATGGCCTCTTGAGTGCTTTACTGATTGCCCTCCTTATCCGAGATTGAACTAACATTGTTCCTGAGTTTTCGAGTTATGGCCTGCTTATGAAAAAATGTTGTATTTTTATCTCCACCTTGGAGCCAAAGTTGTCTAGATTTTATCCGCCATTTGGTTTCTTCTTCCCTGCTTATATGACTCAGTTGAGAGTAGAGAATCCTTTCTTGCTCCAAACTCTGCTCGGAGAGTCCTTGTTCTTCTATCATTCTCTGGATATTCTCTAGATCACTCTTAACTTTCTTTTTGGTCTCCTCAGGTTCCTTATAATTAACTCTTGCCCATTCTTTGACAGCCTGCTTGACTTTTCTTTGTTTGGTTTCCCAAATGAAACCTGGTGATCCTTTTATATGCTGATTCCACGTTCTTTAGACAATTTCTCTAACAACTGGAACTTCATTCTAGAGGGGGCTATATTTAAACGGAATGGGCCCAAGGGGACAATGAGTTTCCAGCGTGAGGGTAATGGGATAATGATCAGAGGCTGATCAGGTAAGAACGTTGGCATATCCCACGGAGAAAGAGGAAAGGAAAGAAATGTTGATGAGAAACCTGTCCAGTTGTTCCATTATGTTTCCCGAGCCAAGTCTGCAGTTGCTCCAAGTGTACCTATGATTTTTTGGGGCAACATCCACTAGATTGTGGTCTTGAATGATAGCCTCCAGCCGGCCTCTTAAGGGATCTGGAGAAAAGGTGCCTCCCCTTTTTCATTAACTTGCAGAATGAGATTGAAGTCACCTGCCACTATGATATTTGAATTTAGCTCACCATCAATACTAGCCTGAAGGTCGCCCCAACATGTTTCCTTTTCTCTGTAGTGGTTGGGGGCATACACGTTGTAGATAATTACGGTTTGGTTATTTTTTCTGCTATCCAGCGTTGTTCTGATCCAATGTTGTTGTAGATTTACTGAGGCGCAGTTCCACTTGTTATGATCCCAGAGGGTGGCTATGCCTCTCGAAGCTCCTCTTGCATCGCTAACGCACCCTTTGTATTGATTCTGTTGGTCTATAATGCCTCTCATTACTTGCTGATCCTGTTTTGTTACCTGAATCAGTAATATTTCTGGCTTTTCACTATGGATTAAATCTCTGAGGGCGGAGATTTTGGAGGGGTGCCCTAACCCCCTACTGTTCCAAGACAGTATTTTCATCATTGGATACTTGGCGTGCGGAGAGGTGCTCGCCTCTCTTGCTCTTTGTGGTTTGTTTCTTTTTCTTGATGTCCCTGAATGAAAGACTCTATTGGGGTTTGAGTTCCCATGGCTATATCTTTCTGAGCGTTCTCATCCCTATGTTGCTTAGCTGATTTTCTACTAGGTCCAGGTTTCTTATGGGTATCGCTGGCAGTTCCATGTTCTTTAGTGTTGCTTCTGGTATGTCTAGAAAGAGAGGGTTCTAGAGAGGCTTGCGATGAGGTGATCAGAAAGGGAGGGGGATCAGAGGGCTCAGAAAGGTTCAGGGGGGGCTGAGGAGGATCCATAGAGGATGGATCAAGGGAAGATAAGACTAGGAAGGGATTAGAGGAAGAGGGGATAGGTGGATCAGGAGGGGGTTGGACAGATGAAGGAGGGGAGGAGGAAGATGGTCGAGAAGCAGAGGGAGCTGGAGGAACTGATTCCAGGGAGGGTTTGGGTGGAGGGGCAGTCTTCTTCTTTTTGACCGTTTCCCATTGGCCCTCTTGATCGCCGCTTTCTGCATCAACAAGTTTAGGGCATCTATTGGCAAAGTGTCCATATTCGTGGCATACCTTGCATTTAAAAGGGATCTGCTCGTAATCCAGCTGCTGGATATGGCTCCATTCATCCACTTTCAGTTTTATTGCTTCTGGTAGACCTTTTCCAAGATCCACTTTGACACAGATCCTTGCGCAGGCCTGCATGTTATCTTTTGGCTCACTGCGATCAATGTATTTTCCCACTGCATTCTTGATGGCATGGACAGACTCATCTCCCCAGCAATGGAGGGGGAGGTGAGGGAGACGGACCCATACCGGGACAGCACTGGGGATGTCCAGTTCAGGATCAAAGTCTGGAGTCCATTTGTTGAGGTGGAGGCCCCTGGAGTCCATAAAATAAGGCCCGTTTCTGAAGATTAAGTCCTTATCCTCTTTGGATTCAAAGTGAAAAGTGAAGTACCCTTTCCCATAGAACCTGATGGAGATTTTCCCTTGGATCTTGTCAACCCAGTTTCTTTAAACCCATCTTTGTACAGTTCTAGGAGAAGGCCAGAGGCCTGTAAATTGTCCTATGAGACCGTTTTTAGCAAGAGACAAATCCGCCATGCGTGGCAAGGCTGAAGGCAGCTGAACTTCCTAGAGCACATCTAACTTCTTGACAAATCTTAACAGAGCAGGCCTGGGGCGCGGCGGAGGTAGGGATTTCACTAGTTCAGAGAACGCACGTTGATAGTCGACCCCCTCCAGAGGCGGATCCGAGGGGGCCATGGCCAAAGGCCAACGCCCAGGCAGGCGCAGAGATTGCAGGGGGAACGCAACAAAGGGCTCGCACGCGCGGCAGAGGAGCAGCTTTGCACTTTCTATAATTCTAGCCACTCATTAAAGAAAAAATCAAAAACACATTATTTACTGACTTTTTTGAATAGACTATATAGACTATAGATAAAATATCATCATAATATTCTTAAAGGAAATAAATTATTTCAAACATTAGCAAATAAAAAAATTATTTCAAGAGTAATCTTGACCCAATAAATTATTAAAACTACTCTTCAAGATATATTCAGTAATACATGGAAGGACACTATTGATAATTAATTAGTTGTGAGAAGTTGTGATACCTAAAATTAAATGAAATAGATGTGAAGTATCAATCCTCCTCCATATTATTGACAAGCCTTCTTCATCATCAACTAATTATTACTAGAAAATTACATACACATATAAAAATATAACACAACAACTGTAACATTCAAAAACAACATTCAACAACATTATCATCCAAATCCAAACACATAAACACACAAACCACTCAAAGCATCCAAAAAAAATGTACAAACCATTCAAGGTAAGCAACACACACTAAATTAAAGAAAAGAATGATATGGTTATGCCAAGCAAAAAAAACATTATGTGAATTTTGAAATTAATCTCAAACATGTACATAATAATGATAATGTGAAAATGTGACATTGTTGCCCTCAACTCAAACTAGATTAGATCCATTTAAAACTGGATCAAATCCCTCGAGGTACAAAAAATTCCTCAAATTCTACACTCCAAAAAGAAGGTTTGCACCTCGATGGATTTGATCCCTCTCGGCTCATGATAGATCCATTTCCTCAAAGGAGAGGCCAATTTCAAAGATCAGATAGTGAGTAGAAATATTTTGAAACCCATGAGAATCTAGTACATTTTTGTTTGGTTATTAGATTTTCTACCTAAACCCTACGAGAATTTATCCATTATTGTTCCCTATGGATTAATGAGAATCCCTCCCCTTCCTCTCACGCCTATTTACTATGTTATTATTTCCTTATTGCGCAGAGAGGCGCTCTATAGAGGAGTATGGGGGTAGATCGTAAAAACTTAAATGCAATATTTAACATTTAACATTTTTAATGCCAGCCCTATTTAAAAATCAATCTAATTATTATTATGTATAAACACAATATAAATTTAAAATATAAAGAGATTTATGAACACTCAAAAAAAGAGGTATGGTAAATAAATGTAAATATAAATAAACCGGAGGTATGGTAAATAAATAAATAAATAAATTATATTTACTCCAGAAGTATGGTAAATAAATAAAACTTTTTTATATGTATTTACTCCATAGGTATGGTAAATAAATAAACTAGAAGTATGGTAAATAAATAAAACCTCTTTTTATATTTACTCCATAAACATATTTATATTTAAGAAATCTAAAAAAAATAGGTTTTATTTAGGTGAAGCCTATGGGCCAAATACCATATTTATAAAGACGTATGGTAAATAAATAAATATAAAATAGGTATAAAGAGGTATGGTAAATAAATAAAAAGATATCAAATAGAAATAGAAATCAACATCTAATTATATACCAAGCCTGTGGGCCAAATACCATGGTAAATAAAAGAGATATGATAAATAAATATAAACATAAATAAACCAGAGGTATGGTAAATAAATAAAACCTCTTTTTAGATTTACTCCATAAACCTCTTTTTACTTACTAACACTCAATAGAGGTGGAGAGATAGGGGGAGTGACAAGGGAGAGATGGATATAAAATGAAAGAAAGGGGAGAGGAGGAATGAAGAGAGAGGGAAAGGAGTGAGAGAGGTAGAGAAGGTTACGAGAGGGAGAGGGAGACACAAAGATGGAGGGGGGATAGAGAGAACGAGAGAGGGAGGGAGATAGTGAGAGGATTGGAGGGGAGAGATAGAGAGATAGAGAGAGATATGGGGGAAGAGAGAGGAAGGTAGGAGAGAAAGGGAGAGAGAGGAAGGTAGGAGAGAAAGGGAGAGAGAGGAAGGATGAGAGAGGGATGGATAGAGAGATGTAGTTGGATGGGAAGAGGGGGGAGAAGAAGAAAGACATAGAGAGTGAGAAATGCAGAGAGAAAGGGAGTGACAAGGGAGAGATGGAGAGAGAGAGTGTATGTCTAGGGGTGAGATAAAGAGACAAAGAAGGAGAAATAGAGAAAAGGGGAAGAGAAGGAGAGAGGGAGGGATATGGTAACATAGTTTGAGAGAGAGAGAGATGGGGGAAGAGAGGGGATTGGAGGGAAGAGAGAGAGAGATGGAGGAAGAGAGAGGGAGGTAGGAGAGAAAGAGAGAGAGAGGAATAATAAGAGATAGGACTTGATAGAGAGGATGAGAGTGATGGGGGAAGACAGAGGGAGGTAGGAGAGGAAGGGAGAGAGAGAAAGTACGAGAGAGCAGACTTGAGAAAGAGGAGGAGAGAGGGATGGATAGGGAGATGGAGTTGGAGAGGGAGAGAGCGAAGGAATAAGAAATACATAGAGAGTGAGAAGTGGAGAGAGAGAGGGAGTGACAAGGGAGAGATGGAGAGAGAGAGTGTATCTTTTGGGGTGAGATAAAGAGACAAAGAAAGAGATATGGGGAGAATGGGGGAGAGGAGAGAGGAGAGAGGGAGCGATATAGTAACAGAGTTGGAGGGTGAAAAGAGAGAGAGAGGGAGAGAGATGAAGGAAGAGATAAAGGATGTGATAGAGTGGAGAGAGGGAGGGAAAGACAGATGGAGTTGGAGGGGGGGCGAGAGGGATGCAGTGATAAGGAATATGGAGAGAGAGGGAGAGAGGATAACAGGAGGGAAGAGAGATAGAAGTGGGGGAGAGTGAGGCAGTGATAAGGAATATGGAGAGAGAGGGAGAGAGGATAACAGGAGGGAAGAGAGATAGAAGTGGGGGAGAGGGAGAGAATTGGAAGAGAGAAAGAGATAGGGAGAGGATGTGGGAGGGATAGATAGATAGATTGGAGAAAGAGAGCGTATGTTTTTGGGGGTGATATAGAGAGACAAAGGGAGATAGAGATATAGATGGAAAGTGAAGAGAGGGAAGAAGAGAGAGATGGAGAGAGGGAGGGAGGGAAAAAGAGATTGATAGATATGGAGTGAGAGAGTGTGTTTGTTTGGGGAGTTTAGATAGAGATACAAAGAAGGAGAGATGGAGGTAGATATAGATATAAATGGAGGGGGATGAGAGGGAAGAATATTTCTTGCACTAGATGCATTGATTTCAATGTATATGGTGATTTCTAATCCTATTTTATTTCTTGCACTAGATGCATTGATTTCAATGTAGATTATTTCTAGTCTTATTTGATTGTTTGCACTAAATACATTGATTTAAGTGTAGATGGTGATTTCTAATCCTATTTGATTGTTTGCACTAGATGCATTGATTTCAATGTAGATGTTGATTTCTAATAATATTTGATTACTTGCATTAGATGCATTGATTTCAATGTAGATGATTTCTAATCCTAATTGATTGCTTTCACTAAATGCATTGATTTCAATGTAGATGGTGATTTCTAATCCTATTTGATTGCTTTCACTAAATGCATTGATTTCAGTGTAGATGTTGGTTTATAATCATATTTGCTTACTTGCACTAGATGCATTGATTTCAATGTAGATGTTGGTTTATAATCTTATTTGCTTACTTGCACTAGATGCATTGATTTGAGTGTAAATGTTGATTTCTAATCCTATTTGATTGCTTGCATTAGATGGATTGATTTCAATGTAGATGTTGTTTTTTAATCTTATTTTATTGCTTGCATTAGATGCATTGATTTCGGTGTAGATGTTGATTTCTGACTTGATGTAATTGGTTGTATGATGGCACATTAATTTTAAAGTGATTGGATTAACATTGCGCATTAATTTCAGTGTAAACACAAAAAATTATTGACAATGTACATTGATTTTTGTGTTATAGTAATTCAACCTATTAATATTGGAGGGAAAGAGAGCCAAGGTATGATGTTTACTACAGTAGGTCGAGCTAAAGATTTAAATGGTTTACGATTTAACCTATCCTTTTCATATAATCGATATAAAAAGATGACAAAAGTAACAAAGGTGACAATAAGAATAGTAGAAGAAAACAGTTTGAGATTAATCACAATGAAGACTATTCGTAATTGACTATATACCTATTTTTCACATTTTCTATCTCTCAACACTATTACATTGTCACTTTACATTCAAAATTTTTATTCCATCATTTTTCATCATTAAATTTATCAACAATATTATTCATCTCAACAAACTGGCGTAACTAAGCAAATTTAAAATTAAAATGACCAGATTAATCTTAAACATGTTTAGCATGTTCAAAATGATTATATTAATATTAGATGAATGTACATATTATTGATAAAATTAATCATATGTTTGTTAGATTTTCTTTGGCCGCACATGACTGAAACCAGCCTAGATCCATCTTAACTCTCGATCTATTAAGCACCGAGAGGGATCAAATCTGTCGAGGTTCAAACCTTTCCTCAAGTTTTGCACTCGAAAAAGAGGTTTGGACCTCAAGAGATTTGATCCCTCTCGGCGCTTGATAGATCTGGAGTTAAGATGGATCTAGGATGGTATTTATATATCTTTTTCATGTAATGTTGCATAGAAAGTTTACATTTAATCCATAGTGTGGCAGTTCACCATGTTTTCTAAAATGATAAAATTGCATGCTTCTTTAAGAATTTAATGTGAGAAATTCTTAATTGTGTTTATTAAATACATTTTTTTTGTTCTCATGATGTGAAGTTGACTAAATGTTAGGGCTATACTAATCATCAATCTCATCAAATTTTAAATATTATGAAAATAAAATTGATAATAACAATAATAATAAACAATCATAATTAATTAACTATTAATAACTATATTAATAAAACTCATTAAATCATGAATAATAGTATAAAAATAATAATTGTTAATAATAACAATAAATAAGCAAATGTCAATTGTGTGTCACTCGAGTGGTTGGAAGGAATGATTGGGATCCTCCCTACGCAAGTTCAATTCCAACGAATGACATGATCAAATTTGATGTACTCGCTTCGAGCTTTGTTGTTGAGAACGAATAATGAAACATGTATATTTCTCATATGGAATATAAGGATATTTATCATGTGGAAAAAACAATAAATAAATCAATAAATTTGATCAATTAATGAATAACAATTAAAATAATTAAATCATTAATAATAGTCAAGGGGCAACAACTAGAATCGTGGGGAGGTAGGTGCTTCACACTCCCCACCCAAGTTCAAATTTATTATAAGCCATGTGAGTTATATGTTGAACTCTTCTTAAGTTGATAACTATACATGAGCGAATTGTTGAACTTTTCATGAGATAATTATTAATTGGGGTTGGCAAGGCACTAGCAACGAGTTTACCCTAGTTATTGGCAGTGAGCTTACCCTGTGTTGGCAAAGTACTAGCTGTTATTTTATCTCTCCCTTTATTATTTCATATTGAATATCAAGGTACCTGTTATTTAGCGGATATCATTTGGAATCCTCCCGTTCAAGATACACCTTCTTTTGTTAATAAATTGGCATATTCATGATTAGGCTATTTATGGCATTTGTCATCATTAGATATCGGATATCGGGGGTATGAAACCAAGGCTTAAATCAACACTTCAATATCCAATAGACCAATATCAGATGTGGAATTGCCATGATGGACTCATCGGTACAGCGTTTCCATTACACATGGCTTTGCTGACATGTCACATGACTTGTGTCACTTGAATTTCATCTTTTTAGATACCTGAAACCACCTATTCCACTTGACACATGGAATTTAATTGTCACTGCCACATCACCCTCCTACCAATTAATTTTACACCTCAGATATCGACTCTTTGTAGTGAAATGTTATGATGAATGGAAGCATCGATATCTAGTATCACCATATCAGGTTTTCTCATTATTGGTATCAAATGTAAAGTACATGAATTCATAGCACACTAAAACATTTGATATCTAATATTGCATGCTTTCCTACCATGTTGGACAAACTGTTGATATGTCATGATTACATGTGACAATGTTGACATGTTATGTGACACGTGCCACCCAAATTTTTTCCTTTTGGGCTTTTATAATGACATATTTCACCTGACATGTGGTATCGACTTGGTAGTGCCATGTCGTCTTGATCCATGTGAGCGTTACTGCCACGTCACCTAAATTATATCAGATATCGACATTTTGCATTAATGCCATGTTAAAATGACCAATTGATATCTGATATCACCTTAATCATTTCATTTTAACATTAATCACAGTTAGGGGATAGATTAAGCAACCAATTTTTCATTGAAAATTAACATTCTTGTGTTAGGCTTTTGTAAGTTTTCCACAAATAAAATATTACATATATCATGCAATCCCAATATATAATATTCCAATATCATGATATCATAATGCATCCACGCTTTAAAAAATTCCATCCAATATTCAAAATTTCAATTTAAGTATATAAAATTTCAGTTTAGTTTGGTTTAATCCAGTTTTGAAGATTAAGGTTAATCACCAGGCGGCTTTACACATTGTGTTTTTCATAAAATTTAAGCTATGGGAGTTCTCTGTTACTTCAAGAATTTAATAAGGACAAGAGAACTTCTTTCACCAAAACCTGTTATAACATTACTTTATTATGAACATAATGCCTCACAAGGAAATTCAATATAGTTTATGTTTTCTCGAGAAATTCTCTCCACTTTTCATTCGAAGTCTATGTCATTTGAAACTTTCCCATTTGTTGTTTAAGTTAATTGTGTTCAAATAAGTTGCAAAACTATACTTCATTGAAGTTGTCATTAAGGTAAATCATCGCAAGCAATTTTAAGTCAATTCTTCATTATTGTCAACAAAGAGATTATATTTATAATTGATCTTGTGGCTAAATTTCATAGATTGTTGCATCATGGCACCTAAGAAAACTATGAAACAACAAAAACAACAAAAAACTTTGCCACCAAAGGACCAAGAGTATTTATTTTCAAACACTTCTTACAAAATTACTCCCCTTAACAAGACATAGGCCAAAATTTATCAATTCATGGAGGATGGGGACTTCTCAGGCTATTCTTTAGAGGAGGAAGATTCATTTGAGGATATTCAGAGGTCCAACTTGTACAAAATAGTAGCCAGACCAGATTTAGTGCTATTCACATCTATGATTTAGTGAGCCACATAATCTTGGATAGAGAAAGACACATTGTTGATTCTTTCAAGCCTAAAGATCTCGACTTAATGTACTAGGTACCTCAAGCTAAGCAAAATTTTGAGAATGCTTATGTTGAGAAGTTTAAAGAAAATAAATGTTAACCATATAAGTTAGAATTTGATAGATTGATTAAAGATTGGTGGTGGGATGAAAACAAGTTTCACCTAGAAATCTCTAACCTATACACCACTCAATCATGTAAAACTCTTGCAATCATGGTAGCTACAATGGTATGAAAACTCTTTGGAGAAAATAACTCTACCCATTTTAGACTAAATGGGTTCCCATCATGCACAGGGTACTTGATGGGGGTACCATATTCAATTGGTCTACCATTCTGTCAAAAAACCTCAAATGTCAATTTGAAAGGTTTGTTAATTCACCACTAGGAATTACTCCTAATTTTTTTATGTTTTCCTATATGATGGATGTCGTATGCATTGAATCCATTTTCCTATAATGAGTTGGCAATGGACACCTAATGATGGTCCCATTCACATTTATCATTCAAAATAATGGGATGAAAACACCAATGGCCATTTATCATTCCCTTGTATTAAACATTTTTAATATGCTAACCCCCCAATTTTATAGAGGGAGCAATACAAGGAATTGACCAAATTGGGGAGTAGTACATAGATGAAACATTTTCATATATAATAATTTATGGTTGTTATGAACGACTTGGTGCTTTTCCAAGATATGTACCTGATAGACTGGCTTTAAGGGAAATTTCATATCAAACTGTTGGTATTGGAATCACTAAAGATTTACAGTCAACATCTAAAAGAATTTGGCCTATGTTTCCTATTCAAGTAGGAGCATTTTCCTTGGCTAATGTAAACCATGCCAAATTATAGGTTAAAACATTAGAAGACATCAAATTATCCTACACAATCCTTAAAAAACGTGATCCATTGAATATTGTATCAAATCATTGTGATTCCTTAGCAAGATTTTTAAAATGCATTAATGAGGATACACCTTTTGATGTTGTATTAAAAGGTTCAAATCTTGTGATTAATTCCTACAAAGGATCTAGGGTATTTTTGAGGATCAAGGAAATTATTTGTATGCTTCCCAAAGGAGGAGGAAGGTGTCCCTTGGGGCACCCTTCATGACAAATGAAAAGTCATTGGATCATGAACAAGCATGTAGTCTAAGTTCATATCCATCATTAACAACGGATACATAGTCTAAGAACATGAAAGTGAAAGATGTTCAAACACATCAACCTCCAACTGATAAAAAATTGAAGGAAGAATTATTGGCTAAGAAGCTTATTATGGAAAGAGTCAATTCACAGTTTGGAAGACTTATAGAAGAGAAACTACAGGCTGAGTGGGCTTTATTTGAAAAGCCACAAATTAAAAAGGCACATAATGCACAACGTCAAGGCAAGGCACAAACCTCTACTATGCCCATTCAAGAATAGCAGGGAGAAAATATTCCATTAAGTCAGCCTCAAGGAGATAATCCCCAATCTAATAAAATTTCTTTAATTAAAAAATCCCAATCAAGATTTTAATACTCTTCTTTCAAAGGATATTACGCAAATTGATAAGAATGATGAACAAACTAGCCTTTTCACCATCAAGGTCATATCAAAAACTCATATTTCTTCTTTTACTAGGATCACGTCCCTTAACATATTTTTTGTTGATTCATTAGAACCTATCGAGGAATAAGATATGCCTCCCAACAATTACTTCACCAGTAAGGGAAAATCCATTGTAAAAAAAGGCCTAAAAGGAGGAAAATTGAACACAAGGATGAACCCCTTCTCCAACACATGGTAATATGGGATGCTTCCAAATACAGAGAAAAGGAACTTGTTGAAGAAATAGAAAATTCAATGGGCACCTTTTTCACAACAAATAAAAGGGCTGCTAATAATTTAAGGCAAATAATAAGACAATAGCAGGACAAGATTACTCAACTTGAATCTAAGTTGTAGTAGTAGCAATCTATTTTTGAAAAAGAATTCCAACAAAGAACTATTGTTTTACTACAACAACATGAAAAGTAGCTTTAAGACTTAAAGAATGAATTAAAAATCAAAATCCAAAATGTTCAACAGCCTTCTACAAGCTCTACAACTAAAAAAGATGCCCAAATTTCTAATTTGGAGCTATAGGTAAAGTAGCTACATCAGAGAAATGTTGATATCAATATTTTCAAAGAGGAGGCCATTGATGTGAATGAATAGCTAAAGCTAACTCAAGAAGAGTTTTACCTATTCAAGTCCAACAAAATTTGATGAATAACTTTTTTCAAACAATCACTGAAACAGAAATTAAGCATGCCCAAGTGCAAACTAGTTGTGATAGATTGTTATCATGGCAATCCAAACAAAATATGGTTCTAATCTGCTTGCATAGGATCTCCAAAAGTGATAAAAGGAAGATAGGGATTGCAATGGATAGTTGGAAACATAATCTAACATGCTCATAGAATTTAGTTAAGGATTCACAGAAATACTACGTTGCATTAATTGATGGAGCTAAGGATTTAATCATTGACTTTAACATGCACGATGCCTAGTTCATGGTGAAATCATTGAAGGAGATTCACGTATTGTAGATGTAGATAATCATAGAAAATACATTGAATAATTGATCAAAGAATTAAACAGATTTAACATGGAATCAATTAATCAATTGCTTTCTCACCCACAAATCTACATGAAAATCGCGAAAAATGTATCCTCGAAGTTGCACAGCGACCTCTTGAGTGTGGAAGGAAAAGTTTTCGATTGAGAAATTAATGTTGAAATAGAGCCTCCATAATTAATGTCTTAATGAATCTCCTTTTATTTATCTTTGATTAAATTTGTATTCACTTTATCAACTAAAACTATTTGTGCTTTCAATTATCATTAATTTTTACTTAAGAAAATCCCTTCGAGTAAAAAAGAGTTTGCATTTATATATATATATATATATATATATATTCCGGTGAAAAGCTTATGCATTGTTGTACCAATGTTATTTTTGAAGAATGATGGTATTGATCATTTGTATTTGGAATGAATTGAGTGGTATTGTTTTTTTTTTTTTTTTTAAAGAGAGGGGCTAGTTCCCAGAAGAAGCGATATGGGGCCCTCTTTTTTGTACATATACATATCAAACAAGCTGACAACTGTCACATTTGTCACATCACCGGAATACAATCGCAATGGAACAACATAGGCTGCAACGCAGCAACAGCATGGAGGATTGAACGCGGGCGAGGTGCGAGTTAGCCGACTGCCCCGACCGCTGGACCGTGCACTCATGTGTTGAGTGGTATTGTTATTCACTCAATTCATTTGGTACGATGGATGAATATCATAGCTATTTAATTTATCAATTAGTTTTTATTATCCATGATTTGGTGTGTTATTTTACTATTGCTCACTATCAAATCTACTCATAATTCTTTCAATACTTTATGAATAGTGTAGAGTAATATTCTTCATTTAGCTATTTTCATAAATTATATGTTATTTATAATTGTTTTTATAAAGACTATTTAGAATAGATTAACTATTTATCTTTTTGAATAGTCATTTCTTCATGATTCATACCTTAATCAATCACGCTCTCGAGATAGGTTAGATATAGATTAGCTTAGTTAATTTCATTTATGTAATTAGAATATAATTAGTTTTTGGTTTAAGAAAACTTTCATTAAGTCTATGATCAAGGATTGAAACACCTTTAGTGGCTACCGGGCCCACATATTGGTGAGGATCACCATCCCAGAAAAGTATAGGTCTAATTTGGGACCTTGATGTTGGAAAATGCAAAGTCGTAGCTATTAAATCTTATTTTTCCTTTGATCTTAATATTTGCTTGTGAACTTTGTTAATCTTCTTTATGTTCTTTATTTAGATCTTTTCATTGAAAAAATATCAACAATGAAAAATCAATAACAATAGACACGGAGATTAGGCTCTTAGCCAGAGAAAAACCCATCTAAGGGGGAAACCCACAAAACTCTTCTCTTCTTATAAAATCTGCTTCAATGAGACACAAAGACCCAAACCCTAGACCAAGTCCTTCTCCAAGTACCAAGTCATACCTTCTGAAATTCTTTCATGGTTTCTACACCAGCTAACTTCAAACTGCAACTTTGACCTGCAAGCTTCAATACTGCAACTTCGACCTTGAAATTTTTGCCTTGCAGCTTCCACAGAAACCCTAATTTAGCTTCCTCTTGAGAACTTCCTAACGCGAGACAACTTCTCTTAAGGTCAATGAGGTCAAGATAGGGTATTCTTCCTTCCAGCTACAAGATACTGCACTTCATCCTACTGCAACTTGAACCTGCAACTTTGGTCTCCTTTCGCAGCACCAGAAACCCTAGAAATTCGCACGTGTCAAAGAGAGAGAGCCAGAAAAATAGATATTTCACTTCCTTCTTGGATTCCTCTTGCCTTGTAGACCTTTGCTCTCCCTTTTCTGGTTCTCCCAACTATATATCAAACTTACTTCTTGATAGATCAAACTTTGTGGTGAGCAAGTGACGAATGAGGTTGAATTGCTCCTTTAAATAGCTTTACTAAAGGGTCAAATAAGCTCCTTTTGGTCAACTTGTAGCTGCTAGGGCTGACTTGTACTTATGGAGTTTCTGGGACTTTCTAGACTAGAAATAAATTTGTTTTCCAATTACATTTTGCCCAGAAGGGTCTTATAAACATGATGTTGACTCCTTTGACTCATGACAATAAATCCGACGACCTAACAAACCCTAGAAGCGTAAAGAACGTGATTTTACCTAGAAGACCATCAATGATGAGCATGAAACCCATGCTTTAATAATAATAACATTTTTTCTTGTTTGTTACATAAGATACATATTTAAATTAGTACAACAACAATTATGAAGAGCGAAACTAGTTACCCTTTCAAATAAGTGTGTTATGAAAGATGGGCTTAAATCAGCTAAGTAAGGTTCAGCAACAAGTTTCGAATGTTGTAATAATGAATGAGAAGGATTTCAAGTGTGTATAAGCTCCATCGCAATCATGGTTGGATGATGGAAAGTCATGGGATGTAGAGTCACAAGAAATTCCACTTGCGACAACAAGATGACACTTATAAAAGGAAGTACAGATGAAAACGCCATTAAATAAATGGAAATTGATCGAAACACCTACAAGGAAAACGAAACGACAATGAAAATAACAAAAGCGAGAAAAAACGACACTAAGAAAAACTTACCGAGAAAACAAGAAAATGTGACCAAGATTGAAGAGAAGATTATGTGTGGTGAGAAAGTGCGCTCAACCCAAAGTGAGGAATGATTGTGAGAATGAATGATAAGTTGGATTGTTTATAAAGAAATTCTTCATGCAAAGCAGGTCCATGCATACCCACCACTTGTCGATTGATGAGTGACTTAGTTGCATGAAGTGGAGTGGGGTTATATTTTCTAGGAGTGTGCCCAACAAACCAAGAAGGAAGGACACATGCATGTAGCACAAGAGGGAATAACCATTGATTACAAGGAGTGCGCTCTAGCTAGGAGTGAAGTGTAGAAATTCCCACTGTAGATCAACAGATTATGCAATATACTAAAACACAATACAAGATCTACTTCTACAACACTTTGTGGAAGCTTAATCGAATTGAGAAAGATCAAGAGAACACATATAACTGAGAATGAGAAATAAATCACACATAACACAGAAGAAATAACCTGGGGAAAGCCTCAATCTAAAACCCCAATCTTTGTATTATCATACAAGTGGAAATCTTGTTCAAGTTACAAAAAGAATCAGCTCTCAAGCTATCCTGCTCTCTCTGCAATCAAACAATACTGCTCATAGACAGTAAAAGGCTCTCACAACCTTCTCCTCTGCCCTCCAAGCCTCCTATTTCCTTGCGCAGTTTTTCCTGGGGTCTAGTGCTTCCACTTGTGTGAATTCCCACCTCACACAACTCACTTGGCTCACAAATAACTAGACAAACCTGAAGGAGATAATTCCTTCTGCATGGATGAGTTTCCTATATAGGAAAAATCTTCCAACTGATAGTACATTGTTCCTTCCTCTGATCTCAACTGAGTCTCTGACTGAACTGACATGCATGAGTTATTTATGAGAGAATATTCAGTTATCTGAAGTGCAGCAGTTACATGCATGCAAGCATTAACTAACTGAACTCACAATTAATTCAAAAAACTATTTGAACTAATCTAATTTGACTTAACTCAGTTAACTGAGCTAACTAATTACAACTCATCCTTATCTCTTTAACTAATGGATAAATTCCTCAATTAATGGAGAAACTGTTGCATGTCTTCACATAGACTTCATGTTTGATTTTCTCCAACTAATTAACTCAAGAAGAATTAATTAATTATTAATCAAACTACTTCTAAGAACAAATTCGAATTTTACTTCTCAATTTTAGTTCAGGGACTAACTAAAATTGGAATCCATCCCAAAATGTCATTTATAACAATGTTATTTTTAGCACATCCATTTTTCACTCCTTGTTTCTATGTCCAACACTAGTACTCAAACTGCTATTTATAGCAATGCTATTTTTAGCATTTCTATTTTTAGCATTTCTTGTTGTTATTCCCAACACTCCCTGTCAACAAGAAAGGCATTCAACTCAAACCCGATCCTAAACCTTTGCAATTTTTCTACATGCAACACTTCTCCCAAGTGTTATTGCTCCAGCAACTCTAGAAACAAAAAAATCTCCCAACTGACCTCCCTGTTGGGCTAGAAACATCCTCTGATGCTGAAGCTCCCTCTGCCGCTGTGTTAGGCCCCTATACTACTAGTGTAACCCCTTCTTGTTATTAGTATAACACACTTATTATATTGACATACCCATGTAGTGCCCATATTGTTACTATTGTGCCCCATAGAAGCCCACTATTGTTATTGTTGTGCCCTACAATATTATTGTTATGTAGGCTTTGATTGTATTGGGACCACTTAGACTCCTATATATAGAAAGGAGGTATTTTCATTTGTATCATCCAAGAATTGTTCATTTATGTAATGTAAAGGAGGTTGCCCCCTCGAAGAGGCTGAATTCTAAGGCGTGGATCTCTCTTTTCTATCTTTTTGTGAGCTGGTTTCATAACATTTGGTATCAGAGCTTTGGATTCTAGGGTTTCGCTGCTTTAAACAAGTCATCGTGGAATTTTCGCTATAACTTTTTTTCTGTGACGTTTCAGAAGTCGCAAAAAAAACCCATTTGAGAAGAATTGACGCTGAACCTTGGGTCCAAATTTCAGAAATTTTTACGCGATATTGTCGGACATATGATCTGAGGAAATTGGTCTTTTTGCAGACTCCTGAATTACACTCAAAACAGGTGACCTGGGGAAAATCGTCATAACTTTCTTTCTGAGCATCGGATTGAAATTTCGTAAGAAGTTACAGAAAGAGGACGGACTGTAGTTTCTTTTTATATATTTTTCAGAGTCAAAGGTTGAAACAGTGACACGTGGCACTTCATACAAGTTCGCTCTACTGAACTAGTCTATAATCAGGTCACTGCGGGAGATTGTGCATAACTATTTCTTGGAGAATCCAATTTGGATCAGACTTGTGGCATTAGAAAGAGGACACAGAGGGATACTACAGGTCACAATTTCAGAACTTAAAGATCTAAAAGTACAGAATTACAGTCGTTTCAAGGTAGAGCTCCTAAAATCAAGAAAAAGCAAGATGAGGAAGTTTGATGGCAAGGATCCGGTAAATTGGATACTTCAGATGGAGCAATATTTTGATATACATGGTGTTCAACTGTTACAAAAGGTATGTATTGCATCTTCATATTTAGAACCAGATCAATTTTTATGGTACAAAGGGCTTTGTTCTCGTAACAAACTTGTTACGTGGTCAATTTTCACGGAGGAAATGATAGCACATTATGAGGATACAAAGAGCAACACCTTCTTTAGAGCAACACCACAACAATTGGAAAGAGTAAAAGGGCTTTGTGACATAATGGAAAGAAAAATTATGGAAACCAGGAAGCATACCCCTCACAACTATAAAGATGGAAGTGTTGTTTCTCCCAGCCTTCCACAACCTACAAGGGTTACACCACAACAATTGGAAGAAAAAAGAGAAAAAGGGCTTTGTTACAATTGTGATAGCAAATGCACTAAAGGTCATAAGTGTGCTGAGAAGAAATTATTTTACATAGAGTATGAAGAGGAGGAAGAAAAAGATCAAGAAACATCAAAAGAAGATGATATATGCCAGGACCCGACCCCAGAGAAAGAAGAAATGAATCAGAACATATCTTGTAAACTATTGGCAAGAATGACCACTCCTCAAACTCTCAAGATAGAAGGAAATATCAAGAAGGAAAAGGTGCAAGAAGTGAAAGATCACATCAAGAATGAAGAAATGAATCCAACCATATCTTGTACTTCACTGGTTGGAATTACCACTCCTCAAACTAGCAAGACAAAAGGACATATCAAGAAGAAAAATGTTCAAGAAGTGAAAAATCACATCAAGCGTCAAGAAATGAATCCGACCATATCTTGTAAAGGATTGGAAGAAATTACCACTCCTCAAACTCTAAAGATAGAAGGACATATCAAGAAGGAAAAGGTTCAAGCAGTGAAAGATCACAACAAGCATCGACAACAAGTTCTCCAACTTTTAAAGGATAGCGCCACTTCGGTGCAAAATCAAATGAAACAACAGGAAATGTTGGCAATACTACGTGCACTTAAAAAATGGCGACCTTACCGAATGGGAAGACTCTTCAAGGATGAGGATGTGGAAGAATTGTTTTGTGCTATTTCTATTATCCAAACAAATTGGATAAACGAAGCAAGGAATGAATGGAAGAAGGACGAAGAAGTATGGCCACTAATTCAAAAGTTGCAAAAGGTCCCAATTCAATCAATATTGCCAGAAATTGAAGAGGAAGGAAAAATCATATTGGAACCTGGAGCAGTCACAGAAACAAGAACCCGAAAGCTACGAAATAGATCAATTTCAGAGTATCTCATCAAGTGGAAGAACTTACCCGCTGAATATTCCACATGGGAGGACAAGAATTTTATACAGAAGCATCAAGAACTACTCAAGCGTTGAGGACAACGCTTTTTGAAGGAGAGGGGCATGTTAGGCCCCTATACTACTAGTGTAACCCCTTATTGTTATTAGTATAACCCACTTATTATATTGACATACCCATGTAGTGCCCATATTGTTACTATTGTGCCCCATAGAAGCCCACTATTGTTATTGTTGTGCCCTACAATATTATTGTTATGTAGGCTTTGATTGTATTGGGACCACTTAAACTCCTATATATAGAAAGGAGGTATTTTCATTTGTATCATCCAAGAATTGTTCATTTATGTAATGTAAAGGAGGTTGCCCCCTCGAAGAGGCTGAATTCTAAGGCGTGGATCTCTCTTTTCTATCTTTTTGTGAGCTAGTTTCATAACACGCTGACAAGTGCTCCCTCTGTGAACTATGAGCTACTGCAACACTCCATGCATCTCGCATCATTACACACCTCTCTGTGCCATCCTGCACTGGTGCAACACTCCTGTGCCTCTTGCATTGTTGCAGCCTGCTAGCTCTGCACTGTCTTGGGATTCCTGCACTGTAGCTCTCTCTGCTGCTCCATCCGCATCTGCCTCTACCCACTCAGCCAATCCTGCTACTCCTCGTCAGGGCTCCTGTAGCAAGGTCTAATCAAAGAGTTTGGGTACCTCAATGATCCTGCCCCTATTCCATCCTTCTTGGGACTGTCACTCCACATCGACCCACCTTCGACCTGGAGGTATGGATGCATGTGATCCCTCTGCCCACTTGGCTCAAAATTTCCCCCTACTGGAGGAATCTACATGAGTGGATGCCTCCACTCGGTCTCCTCTCAGCTTCTCCAATTGTGGCTGCTCCACAACCTCCTAAAGTTGCTTCACCAATTGTGGCTCCTTCACAATTGTCTGAGACTTCTTCTGGCGCTGCATGTTGAGAGGTAATTTACTCTCCCTCTCAACCACCAATTATCTAACCTTTGCCTTGCTCCTCAATACTTTGCATGCATCTTGTACCTTAAGTGCATACAGGTTCTTGGCTAGCACACCAATCTATTTCATCTTTCCCGCCGTCACGAAATTTTCTAGAAAAAGAGCTAATTTTAAATCAGCGATATCTCCCTCATTCGAACTCCGATTCAGCTGATTTTTTTTTGAATTTGGGTCTTTCTCCACAAGGAATCCAGATCTGCTATTTGTTTCTGAAAATTTTGCACAATTTTTTTTTGTTCTGCTCTGCAAACTCGCGGCCCAATTTTTTTTTCTACTTCGAATTCTCTTCTTCGTATACTGTTAACAGCTCCGATAAACTCAAATCTGATACCATGTAGAACTTTTTCTACAAAACCTCGCTCTGATACCATGTAGAAATTCCCACTGTAGATCAACAAATTATGCAATATACTAAAACAAAATACAAGATCTACTTCTACAACACTTTGTGGAAGCTTAATCAAATTGAGCAAGATCAAGAGAACACATATAACTGAGAATGAGAAATCAATCACATATAACACAAAAGAAATAACCTGGGGAAAGCCTCGGCCTAAAACCTCAATCTCTGTATTATCATACAAGTGGAAATCTTGTTCAAGTTACAAAAAGAATCAGCTCTCAAGTTATCCTGCTCTCTCTGCAATCAAACAATACTGCTCATAGACAGTCAAAGGCTCTCACAACCTTCTCCTCTGCCCTCCAAGCCTCCTATTTCCTTGCGTAGTTTTTCCTGGGATCCAGTGCTTCCACTTGTGCAAATTCCCACCTCACACAACTCACTTGGCTCATAAATAACTGCACAAACCTGAAGGAGATAATTCCTTCTGCATGGATGAGTTTCCTATATAGGAAAAATCCTCCAACTGATAGTACATTGTCCCTTCCTCTGATCTCAACTGGGTCTCTGACTGAACTGACATGCATGAGTTATTTATGAGAGAATATTCAGTTATCTGAAGTGCAGCAGTTACATGCATGCAAGCATTAACTAACTGAACTCACAATTAATTCAACAAACTGTTTGAACTAATCTAACTGGACTTAACTCAGTTAACTGAGCTAACTAATTACAACTCATCCTTATCTCTTTAACTATGGGATAGATTCCTCAATTAATGGAGAAATTGTTGCATGTCTTCACATAGACTTCATGTTTGATTTTCTCCAACTAATTAACTCAAGATGAATTAATTAATTATTAATCAAACAACTACTAAGAACAAATTCGAATTTTACTTCTCAATTTTAGTTCAAGGACTAAAATTGGAATCCATCCCGAAATGCTATTTATAGCATTGTTTTTTTTTGCACTTCCATTTTTCATTCCTTGTTGCTATGTCCAACACTGGTACCCGAACCACTATTTTTAGCATTTCTTGTTGTTATTTCCAACATGAAGAGGGCATAGTAATTGAGAACAAGCAGTGTGTTCTCCTTGGTGACTGAGGGTGCGCTCAACTTGGTGAAGGGAGTGCGCCCAATTGAGAGCTAAAGGTGCGTTTTTGCATGGGAAGGCGTAGTTTCAAAAAACAGTGGCCTTTTATGAACACTAAGTTTAGAAAGTGTTCTTTCTCTAGGAGAAATTTTTGCTTTTCTTACTTTTGTGAATTATGCATGTTGAGTAAATAAAGCTAGTCACTAAGTCAAAGAGATCTAGTGATTTTCTATCTTATAATGATAACACAAGTGTTTCCAAAGATAGGATGACGACACTTAGGAAACTTTGGCCTAGGAGGAAAGATGACACTTAGGAACACTACAAGGATAGCTGACACTTAGAAAAATGTGCACAAATAACGAAACGACACTAGATGGCTTGAAGCAAAAGTTCATGTAAGCTCCAAAATTGAATTAGGAAAGAAATTTGGAGGGTTGTTGTCGCAGTGACAATAATAGGAGAAATTTAGCTTCTATGTTTTGGTCCTACTTTATGAAAAAAGTCTCGATCCTTTAAGAAGTATTGATTCACTTAATTAAATTCCTCAACTTCCCCATTCAACCCAGTTAAAGATGCAATCTCTTCCATTCCTTTACTCAGTGCAACACAACACAAAGCTTACCATGTCATAATTGTTTCGATCCAAGATAAGGGTAATATAATCGTGAGTTAAAGATAATCAAAGTATGAGTTTTCATCTATGGTGTTTCTCTGCTTCCAACAGGCCTGGAAAGTACCCCGACGAAGTCACTATAGGAATGCAAGCATTTGTTCTTTGCTAGTGAGCCTGGAAAACACCCCGACGAAGTCGCTTGCTTCACCTCTCTATGAAAGAAGCATTTCTCTTATTTCACCCTTTATATTATTTCATAAAAGTTTAAATGTTCTTAGGAACTTATTATTTTTTAATGGGGCAGAAGAGGGATCCTGACTTAGTAAGAGCAAGAGAGGTTTCTCCTTCAGAGACAAGTATATAAACCTTCGATGATGGTTTTCTCGTTATAGATTTTCCCCTTTCCTTTATCTACTCAATTGGATAGGAAAACAAAACAATATTCAACAATTGAATTGAGTCTATAAATGAATATCCTAAATGGATGCAGGCATCATGGTTCAACTTATCGTTTTCTAGTTGAATGGATCATATTTTCCATCCAAACAGCATTGATTTTAAGAGATATAAAGACCAAATCAAATAAGGTAACAGGTAAGCCAAGGTTTTCACATCACTACAATTTTCCTTTTCCAAAGTTTAGCCACTTCATCTTGAATCTCAACAACACTTCCATGCAAAGTCTTATTGAAACCAAAAGAAAACTTGGAAACAAAAATCAGAGAAGACATAAAGAATAAGAAAACAAAAAAGGAAAACAATGCAATGCAAACTAATTAAATGCAACTAAACCTAACCTAAACTCACAGGCTAGAATCTCAGGACTAAGTAAAATGGAATTTCCAATGCAGCCATAGAAGTTGCTCCCAACACTTAAGTCGAAACATATCATCATGTATAACCATAACATAACATGCAGTGAGATAGATAAACAACTAAAACATATGCACACAAACATGAAAGCATAAAGTGCAAGCACAATGGTGTGATATGATTGATTGCTCTACTGAAAAAACACATGACAACAACACTTATTTGGCTCATATCCATACAAATTGTGATTGAACGTGTGAAGGTACTTATGATGATCCATGGAACTCGACAGGTAGGACTCTTCTAACCAATTTGCGATAGTGTCTTAAAAACAACCATTTGAAAAACCTTGCAAAGACAGGTCAACCATTGACATATCTACATAATATAAAAGATCAATATCATACCGTGAATTACATACATAATGGCAATAATATGTGTTGGTGTGTGGGTCAAGCTCTTCAATGGGTGAAGAAGGAAAGGTGTCAGATCGTAATATTTGACAATAATTTACCACACTCTTTGTTTCCAAATTCCATATCAAAGATTCGCATGAGGAATGATACGTCAGTTGGAGTTTAAATGTCTCATAAACAACTTCACCTTGAGGGGTATAGATTTCAACATGGAGCTGAAAATCCCTCGAGAATGCATATGCATCCCATGAGATAATATTGATAATAAAAATTTGTGAGAAAACTTTACATTGACCAAATTCAAAAGTTTCATCGAGATAGCGGGCACCTGACATAACCATCAGTGTAGAATGAAGTGCCTCGATTTCCTAACAAGACTCTGAACTTTTGGAAAAACATGGTCAATTCTTTGTCCAAAAAACGCTCATTGATACACTCATCATAGACCAAATAAGAGATGCTTGAATTGAAAGATTCATGGAACGTTTGACTTTCATCTGACTGATTTTCAAGGCTATAACACAAATCTTCATCGATTAACATATCCTCTTCTTTAAAACCTTGATTTCCTTATACATGTTCAAAATAAAATTCACTACATGAATCCTGACACAAGGCTTGACAGGTGACATTAGATATTTATGAAAGAAACTCCTTAATGATCAGATCAAACTCCATTTGAAAATTCTACAAATCTAAATCTTCCTGCGAAAACAAGGGTTTATCCATCAAACCTGGACAATCATCATCATGCAATTCATTGGAAATAGCATGATCAATGTAATGGTCGTCCAAGGTTTCAACTTGATTAATGGGTTCAAGATTGACAAATTTATTATCAAGACTATGAGATGAATGATTATAGAGTAGGGAGAATCAACATCTTGATACAAAGAAGAGAGGGAAAGCGATTCCTCATCAATGGCCTCTTCAACATTAGGAATTGTCTTCGAATGAGATTCATGGATTTGATTTTCCGCTTTTCTGATCTGAATAAGATTAGCACAAGGTATAGGAAAAGGAGGAGGACAAGGAATAAAAGTTGCATTGGATTCCTCCTTGGAAGATTGAAATTCTTCTTGAACAAGACCATCCAGTGGATATAATTCAAAATATTTTCTTGAAATCTTGACCAAGAATAAAAAAAATTCATCCAAAAATTCCCAATCCACTTCCTCGTTTGGAAACTCATAACAAAGGTGAAGAAATCTATCAGTAAATTGTTCAAGAGATTCATTCAATTTCATTCTAAGCTGGTTAATTTCATTAAGAACATCTTGATAGTCGTACTTGTCAATGACACAACGAAGCTCATTAACCAATTATTTAAAATAATATATGGAAGTAAGTAATAACACCACTTCTTGGTGCAAACATCCAATGTAAGGGTAAACAACCTTGCGATAATATCTTCAGAATATACTCCACTTGAAAAACATAATCGAACAAATTCAATCAAGTAATCAAGAATGGTTGTTCGACCCTTCCCATCAAACTTTAGATGTGACAAGTTATGTAAGAATTATGTGGGGATTGAAAGATCCAAATCTTTTGAAAATCACCTCAAGATTATGATTCAGGATGAAGTCATTTACGATAAGAGATTCGAACAAAATTTACAGGCTCAGCTTGTTGTCTAGCCCTCCTTCTAGCACCATGATGTTGACGGTGTTGGATGTCATCAACATACAGGGGGTCTCCCTGATGTGAAGTCCCAACTAGACCTCACACCATTTGGAGTAGGAGTCCCATCCAATTATATGGTCCAACCATGAGTATGAGTGATTTAGAGGTGTGCCTTGGTCGCAACACATACACAAGAGACCATAAACACAACTTTGGGGTAGCAAGCATGCAAGTTTGTGTGCCATCAAGTGTAGAGTGTAAAGGGAGCTTCCACGAACGAAAGAGAGATGGGCTTTTGATAGGGAAGTAATAGTACTATCCTAAGTGAGACACGTGAGTGAAGGAAGAGACTTTTTAATTAACCTGCAAATTATTTCACAAGATAAACAATAATCATGAAAGCATAAACAACACCCATTCAACAAGATCCATAACTAAAGCAGTGAAATAGTTCATTATCTTTAGTATGTTTTACATCAACATATACCACAAACATATAAATAAAATTATTATTACATTCATGATACATGCATGAAATAGTATTGGCTCGAAGAGCTTTTGATAATTAATGAAAGATTCCAAGTACATTATTACATTGGTGGAACACTAGGCCCAATAGTGGAATATGAAGCTACAACTTGCTTCTCCAAAGAATGTTCTCTCTCTCCTATGCATCATTAGAGAAGCCAAGGCCAAAACCCTGAAATTCCAAGCCCTTTGCTTGAGTTATGTGGGATTATTTATAACAAATGACAATGAATCTTGAGTTTCCTCATGACTCTTTAAATTCTATGACCTATGAGCTTCCATATAAATCTTCATATTCTATATGTGCCTCTTTATATTCCACGTGTATCCCTTCACATTCCACATGTGTCACTTGGACTTCTTTTACTTTGGAATTATTATTTACAAAAGACAAATTACATATAAAACAATGGCTATATAAGACAAAACTCTAATAACACAAAATGTCATCATAGAGGAGAAAGAGACAAATCAGTAGTTTGAACATGGAGTTCATTTGTGATATATGTGTGCCATGCTTTGAACTCTACTTTGATAACTTTGACCCAAATCGATAGTTCTACAACATATCAAATCTTCACCTCTAGTGCCTCTGACAATATGGATATGGAGTTGGATTGTACACTATTCCATAGCCAGGATAATTTCATGTGAAATTTGGCTAGCCCAACTTCATACTGCAAAATAGTGTTCTTGGTGATTTTCCAACCTTCCTGATCTATCGCTTGCTTGATTTTCTCAATGAACTACTTTATCTCCCTATGATGACATCCTTTTCTCTTATCTCTCCAAGTGGACCCACAAAATCCATTCTATGTTTCTTTATCAGGATCTCCAAATCACTATGCACTCGACCATAAGCAACTATGGTATTGGTCGCGTGTTCACCAATATGGATGTAGTTTTGAATATCGAGTCTCAACTATACTTTGTCCATATCAACAGTTACTTTGTCCTTCTATACCAATCGCTCTGGAACATCAAGATACTTGGCACCCCAATCCTACATTAAATCTACATCTTTGTTTGCAACCTTTAGAAGCTTCAATATCTCTTGATATTTCTTCTTAATTTCAACCAAGGGTTCTACTACCTCATGCAAGATAACCATCTCGTTGTATAACTTCTCCATGGTGTCCTCCATTAGCCTCAATTCCTTAAGTATGGTTGATTGTGACTCCATTGTATTGATACTAGTATAAGACAACTATTGATTCTCTACAGTGAGTTGATCGACCTATCACTTTACCCATATAACTCCTTTCTCAATCGTGCATTATAACTCATAATATTTTCTGAGTTGTCTTTCGATGTTTTCACAAAAGCAACATTCACTACCATGACTGCTCGAGGATTTCTCCTAGTATTAGATGTTATCACCTTCTCTCTGGATATGGAGGCTGGATTGAGAGGATCATTTGGGAAGTACCTTTGTCTTTCTTGCACAATCCTTTTCTTCAACTATTCAAAGGTAACATTGCATACATAAGTGACCCTATCATTTGGTGTAGGGACAATTCCCATTTCAGTAAATGGGAGATGGCCACCAGTGAGAGGGGGTTCAGATGGAGTGCCTGGTTCATCTGCAATGGGTTCAATGGCATCCTCATTTTCCAAATTTTCTTCCATTTCCTGGACCATCTATTCTTACTCCATTATCTACACAACTTCTTCCTCTTGTGACTGCTTCTATTGTTCTACTTCTTCTATTCTTCTCCTTACTTACTTTGCTTTCTTCATTTATTCCTCTACTTCATGCTTCTACCTAAGCAGATCACCTTGCTTCATCTTTTCTTCTTCTTCTTTATATAAGCACTCCTTCTCTCTTTTGCACTCTTCTTCTTGTCACTTCTTTTCTTTTATCCTTCTCTTCTCCTCCTCCATTTGTTTCTTTTGTTGCTCTGCTTTACTGGCACCTTTTCACATGGGATCAAATTTTAATTTTTTGTTGCTTTCTACCACTGGATCATGCTCTATCCTCTTTCTAGGTGCTACAGTGTTTACTTGGGCACTTGCTTCCTGTTGTCCCTCCTCCTTCTATACTCATGGCGCCTGTGGAACCTGGAAGGGACTTGCCTCATCTCTTAGATGATTCTTTCTCAGCGCATTGTACCAATTCTTTAACTTTTCATCTTCATCAAGGATCATAGGTATATATGTCCAGGTGTATTGTATTTTATTATAGTGTTTCTTGCACACCTTTCAAGGATTGTATCTATGAAAAATCAATGTTCCAAAATGAATGCATATGAGTTCTTCAATTTCAGGTTCATTCGCCTTAAGGTTCTTTAGCTCATAAAGTCCAATCCATAAAGGGAACATGGTCCAAGGAGCCTTTTTCCTCCTATGGAGTTGTGCAGACAATCCATTATTCAACTGATAGGATTCCTCCTACAATACCACCTTATTCATCACATACCTCGGCATAAGGTGAAGGGTTTTCTGACACCCAAAGCATCTGATGTATGTTATGCCAACTTATCATAAACTCCTCATAAACTGATTTATGATAATAGTTTGTAATAGAAGTAGACAGGTAGCTTTTATTGTGAGGTCTAGTTCCATTTCATCCATGTGAATGCATAAAGAGCATAGATCTCATCTAGAAGATAAGTTAACATGTAGAAATTTGGTGCTTACTTTGCTTGTAAAGCTACATTGGCTTGTTATACATTACACTGCAGTTCATAACAAAGGATGTATGCCCAATTGAAAACTCTACCTCTTGTGGCAATCAGGTTGAGTAGGAAAATCCAATTCTCCTCGAAGACTTCTGCATTTTTTCATCCATATAATCTGTAGCACATTTCTATGAGATACAAGTAGACCTTTCTCAAAGCTTTTTTTCAAATAGATTTCACTTGGTCTCTAACGAAATCTATCAGGATCTTGGCACCAAGATTTGAATACTTCCTTAGTATTGAGATTGGCCCAGATTTCATAAAACTGAGTGTTTGCATATTCTCGAGACTTTACCACCTTGAAATAGGAATGAATGTCGTGCATATGGTAAGTAGCAATATTATTCCCGATTTCACTGTGTAGTACCAAATTGGTGTTATCCGTGTGCAATAGGATCCATTCAATGGCTTTTGCACAAGGCATTACAGGGAATCTACATGCAACTCTGTGCATTCTAGGCCTCTTGATGTCGATGTAAACTCCCATGTCTTCAAAGCCCTCGGGGAATTGCTTTTGCATGAAAGTACCTTTTATGTCCTTCCATGTAACCTTGAACAATTTTCCTATGTAGCACTATGTATCTGAGAGAATAGGAACAACTGGCTTGACAATTTCCGTTGCCTTCTCGGTACTAGCTTCTGAAACTTCCTTTAAAATAGTTTTTCGAGTTGTGGGGGGCATTGCCTTGACGAATGATTAGAGAAAAATGTAATATGTATATAGGACAACTATAAGTGGAAATGCACTCATGGTAAACAACAATTAGTTTCAGGAAATCCCCTAACTATTACATGCATACTTATTCGAAAGACAATGACTAAGAAACAATCTAAGCGAACTGGGAACACAAGCCTGTCACAAGTGAGACAATATGACTTAATTAGCTAATAGGAGTGAATACTACACCATGAAAATGAGAGGGCACATTCCAGAACAATAGTGTATAGACAAGGCCTGATTGAGACTTAAGGATGTGTTATGCGCGCAGGGGGAGAGAGAGAGTATGTTAGGGAACATGGTGAAACCAACAAGGGACAAGAGAGGCACACTGAAGCTTGACAATGCACTATGTGCCTTAGAAGATCCATGGATGGTGTATGACACAGTAGGAGTAGACAAGGTCTCTGAATGTTGCTTGTTGGTGCATTGTGAGCTCAAGAGAGAGAGTTTCCTTTGTTGGGTGCAATTTTCCAAGAAAGGGGTTCTTTGTTCTCCAGAAGTGCACTCCGAAAGGAGGCTTGGTCTGTTGGGCACAGTTTGATGAACAATGGGTCCTTGTTTCCCAAACATGTTCTTTGCTCAAATATGGGATTAAATCAGCTAAGTAAGGTTTGTTGAAAATGCAACAAGAAAATCTAGTTTTGACTTTGCCTTGGTCAAACTAGATTAAAATTCAAATTTCTATTTCAGCAGAATAATTGGAGGTAGTTAAATGAGGTGAGATGGATCTTGTCACTCAGTTAACTCAGTAAAATTGAGTTGGATACACTTTAGTTTAGTTCTACATGACTGATTTCTAATTTTTAGAAATCTATTTCAATTAATTTGAGTTATTGTCAGTTTAACTAGTTCTAACTGTCATAAGAACTAATGGAGGTCAAGTTGTGGATGTGTAACTTCAACCACACTCAGTGATCAACCAATGAATTTATCAATCAACCCAAAATAATTGTTGCATGAAGAGAATTCAAGTTACCCAGTTGAGATGGAGATTCCAAGGTAGTGTACTACAAGTTGTAGCATATTCTTATGTGTATAGGTGGTGCATGCGGCCAAAGATTGACCTAAGGCTATTGCGCAATTCCTTGGTGTTAAATTCCTAAAAAATAGGGGAAACTTCCCAAGGGAATAACAAGAGGAAATAGGAGATTGGGAAGGCTTGAAACTGGCTAAGTGTTGGGACAAATTCATTCAGTCAGGCAAAGCGATAGACTATACACTTGCAGGGTGTGCTAAGGCTTGAGCAAGCATTGTATTTCTTCTCTATTCTCTGATTAATGCAATATATATATAGTAAGGGGTTTGGAGCAGTTTCTTTCCCCTAGATAAATATTTTTGTATGTGTGATGTTTCATTTTACATGTCTATGATTCTTGTTTTAGATGGTGAATTAACTTCGTCGAATCAGTAGAGTAGCTTCAAGTCTTGTGATTTAGTAAATTTCATGAGCAATATTGAACCTACACATTAATTTCTACAAGGTTCAAAAAAAAGTTCCAAATGTTGTAAGAATGAATGAGAAGGATTGTAAGTGTTTATAAGCTTCATCGCAATCATGACTAGAAAATGGAAAGTCATGAGATGTGAAGAGTCACAAGAAACACCAGTTGTGATAGCAAGATGACACTTGTAAAAGGAAGTATGGATGAAAACACCACTAAATAAATGAAAACATATAAAAATGCCAACAAGGAAAACAAAAAAAACTGTGAAAATAACAAAAGAAAGCAAGAATAACACTAAGAAAAACTTACTGATAAAACATGCAACTGTGACCAAGATTAAAAAGAAAACTCCTTGTGGTGAGAAAGTGCACTCAGCCTAGAATGATGAATGATTGTGAGAATGAATGATAAGTTGGGTTGTTTATAAATAAATTCTTCATGCAAAGCAAGTTGATGTATTCTTGCCACTTATCGACTAATGAGTGAGTTGGTTGCATGAAGTGGAGCAGGCTCCTATTTTCTAGGAATGCGCCCAATAAGCCAATAAGGAAGGGTGCATGCATGAATCAAAAGAGGGCACAACCATAGTTGACAAGGAGCGCACTCTCACTGGAGTGAAGAGGGTGCAATGACTGAGAACAAGGACTGCACTCTCCTTATTGACTAAGATTGCGCTCAACTAAGTGAAGAGAGTGCACCCAACTAAGAGTTAAAGGCGTGATTTTGCATGGGAGGGTGCAATTTCCACAAACAATATCTTTTGTGAACACTAAGTTTAGAAAGTGCGTTTTCTCTAGGAAAAAGTTGTGCTTTTCTTGCTTTTGTGAATTATGCATGTTGAGTAAATAAAGCTAGTCACTAAGTCAAAGAGGGCTAGTTATTTTCTATTTTAGAATGATAACACGTGTTTCCAAAGATAGGATGACGGCACTTAGGAAAATTTGACCTAGGAGGAAAGATGACACGTAGGAACACTGCAAGGATAGCTGACACTAAGAAAAACATGAATGAATAACAAAACAACACTAAATGACTTGAAATGAAAGTTCATGTAAGCTCCAAAATTTAATTAGGAAAAAATTTTGGAGGGTCGTTATTGCAATGACAATATGATTCAACTATGATCCTTTGTGAATTTACTTCCCCTTTCTTGTACTTTGCTAGATCTTGAGTCTTCTCTTTGTTAGGTTCAGTGATTTCACCAGTAACATGCTCCATTACCTCATGCTTTGTGAGTGCCAAGTCAATCCTTTTCTTCCATGCTAAGTAATTTGATGCTCCCACGAGCTTATTTCTCTCCTTGCAGAAATAACCCATATGATCTATATATTCAAACATGATGTAATAATATGATACTTACTTGATAACCAAGATTCTCCTTGATGATGTATTCAACCTTCTTAATCCTTTCAATATCTTTGAAGAGTCTTCAATGATGTCCTCGAAAGATGTTCCCTATGATTCCTCCAATAATAGCTTCCAAGATCCTTTGATGCTTCCTTCAAATATGCATTCCAAATATATCTCCTTTCAAGAGAGGGCAACAACCTTTTTGTAATCTTCCTTTAGGGCCTTCCTTTGATGAGAGCTTGATGTAGTCTTGATCTTTCTTTAATGTAGAAACACTCCTTCTATATCAAAAGGGTATTCTACTTCTTTTCTTGAGTCCTTCCACAAACTATTTTCCTTGACAATAAACCTCTTCTAGTGCCCGTCTAGTTGCCTTCTTTGTTTATCTTAGCTCTAATACCATGTTGGAAAATGCAAAGTGGCAGCTATTAAATATTATTTTTCCTTTAACCTTAATATTTGCTTGTGAAATTTGTTAATATTCTTTATGTTCTTTAGATAGGTATTATCATCAGAAAATATCAATAACGAAACATCAACAATAGTTGACACAGAGATTAAGCTCTTAGCTAGGGCAAAACCCCTCCAAGGGGAAAACTCGGAAAACTCTTTTCTCTTTGTATAATCTGTTTCAAATGAGACACAAAGACCCAAACCCTAGAACAAGTCCTTCTCCATGTACCAATTCAACCCTTCTTCAATTCCTTCCTTGTTTTTGCACCAACCAACTTCAAATTGCAACTTCGACCTACTAGCTTCAATATTGCAACTTGTCCCGCAACTTTGAGCTACTAGCTTCAACATTGCAACTTGTTCCGCAACTTAGACCCTACAAGTTTGGCCTTATAGCTTCCACAACAACCCTAATTTAGGTTCCTCCTGAGACCTTTCTAGAGAAATACAATTTCTCTTAAGGTCAACAAGGTCAAGATAGGCTATTCTTCCTTCCAGCTACAAGATATTGCACTTCATCCTGCTGCAACTCGAACCCGCAACTTCGGCTTCCTTCTACAACACTAGAAACCATAGAACTTCACATGTGAGAGAGAGAGAGAGCCCAAAAAATAGATATTTCACTTCCTTCTTGGATTCCTCTTGCCTTTGAAATCTTTGCTTTCCCTTTTCTGGTTCTCCCAACTATAGATCAAACTTACTTTTTGATAGATCAAACTTTTTTGTGAGCGAGTGATACACGATGTCAAACTACTCCTTTGTATAGTGTTTCTAAGGGGTCGAATTCCCTCCTTTAGGCCGACTTGTAGCTGTCAGGGATGACCTGTACTTCTGGAGTTTCCAATACTTTCTAGACTCAAAATATTTTTTTTTTTCAATTACATTTTGCATGGAATGGTCTTAGAAGGATGATGTTGACTCATGACAATAAATCCTAAGACCTAGAACAAACCCTAGAAGCATGAAGAACGTGCTTCTACCTAGAATACTATCAATATTGAGCATGAAACCCATGCTTTAATAATAATAATTTTTTCTTTTCTTGTTTTTTACATAGGATACATATTGAAATGAGTACAACAACAATTATGAATACTGAAACTAGTTACATTTTCAAAAATTGATCAGGAAGTTTCTCCCATTGTTGACTTGGAAAGCTTCCAATAATTAACAATTTTCACCCTCAACTCCTCTCATAGAGTCTACCTATGATTCTCCTCTTCAGAATATTCCTTCAAAATTAAAGACTAACCTACCTAATTCTTCTGATGATATAAAACCTATAGAAGTAACTCAACTTGCATATCAAGAAATTAAAAAATATGTTAATACCCAATAGGTCTCTCAACAGACCATAAAATCCGATCCATCAGAATTAGATATACCTCTTAGTTTCATTCAAAAAATTCCTAAAGAGAAAAATGAATCTAAATCTTCTCAACAAATTGAATCAACTCTTCCTCCCCATTGGCAAAACATAAGAGTATTAAAAAGAGCATAAAGAAGGAAACTAGGCCAAGAACCAATTGAGTATATTATGACACCCAAAGGGAAAGGAATTGAAACTCAATCTACTCTTAGTAATTCTTACAAGATTATTCATAATCCTTTGTTTTCCAAAAAGGAGCATTAATATATGGATTTAGATCACGAGCTATTAGTTCCTTTTGAATCTACTCCTCAAGAAAGTCCTCTTTATCATCCAACTCCTTCTAGTTATCAAAATTCTTCTTCAAAAGGAATTCCTTGCCAATCACTAAATAAAGTTATGGATGGTCAACCAAGGATACCTTGGTTAAATATTGAAGTATTCCAGGTCCGAAGTGATCAACATGATTTACCCAAACACTTAGAGAAGATATTACCTAAGTTTGATCCTGATAATAGAGAATCTGTTGGGTCCCTATAATACTAGTGATTACCCCATTACTATTGTAGTTATACCCCTTATTTATATTTTTGTACCCCTATTACCCCCATGTTGTTATTTCTGTGCCCCATAGAATCTCTCTATTGTTATTTTTGTGGCTTTATATTATTATTGTTAGGTGGGTGGATTATATTGTGACTCCTTAGACTCCTATATATAGAAAGGAGGTTTTGTCATTTGTATCATCCAAGAATTGTTCATTTATGTAATGTAAAGGAGGTTGCCCCCTCGAAGAGGCTGAATTCTAAGGCGTTGATCTATCTTTTCTATCTTTTCTTGAGCTGGTTTCATAACATTTGGTATCAGAGCTTTGGATTCTAGGGTTTCGCTGCTCCAAACAGGTCATCGTGGCATTTTCGCTATAACTTTTTTTCTGTGAGGTTTCAGAAGTCGCAAAAAAAACCCATTTGAGAATAAATCTTGTTGAACCTTGGGTCCAAATTTCAGAGCTTTTCGCGTGATATTTGTGGAGATATGATCTGAGGAAGTTGGTCTTTTTGCAGACTCCTGAATTACATTCAAAACAGGTGACCTGGGGAAAATCGTCATAACTTTCTCTCTGGGGATCGGATTGAAATTTCATAAGAAGGTACAGAAAGAGGATGGACTGTAGTTTCTTGTATGCATGTTTCAGATCCAAAGGTTGAAACAGTGACTCGTGGCACGTCGTACAAGTTCGCTCTACTGAACTAGTCTAAAAGCAAGTCACTGTGGGAGATTTCACATAACTCTTCCTTGGAGAATCCAATTTGGGTCAGACTTGTGGCATTGGAAAGAGGACGCAGAAGGCTACTACAGATCGGAATTTCAGAACTGGATGATTCGAAATTACAGAGATACATCAGATTCAATATCAGGCTTCTATAAAGTGAAAAAAGGTGTGTAGTTTTTTTTAAATTTTTGTGTAAGCTTGGTTTAACGGAATTCAAAGGGCATAGTAAAGCATTATTATCGGTAACTGATGCCCGAGGAAAGAAAATGCAAACACCTAGTAAGGAACCTGAAAGCTCTAGCATGACTCATGAAGAAGAGGAAGAAATGCTACATGATATATCAAAATTACAAGAACAAGTGCAACAAATGTCACGCTCACAAAAGCTAACAGAAGCTAAGATAAATGGCGTGGAATCTAAGATAAATGGTGTGGAATCTAAGATAAAGGGCATGGAAGCTAAGATGGATGATTCAAAGATAGATTTGAAGAGAGACATGGCAGATTTGAAGACAAACATGGCAAATTTGAAGACAGATTTGACAAATTTTCTACAAGAAATACTTACTAATGGTGAAAAGGTTGTAAAGGAAACTCATGATGTGAACAAAAGAAATGTTAATCATGATTCCATAGACTCTAATGTTGGATCGAAGACCCACCATATTCCAAAAATCGATATGAGGAAGTTTGATGGCAAGGATCCCGCCACATGGATATTACAGATGGAGCAATTCTTCGATCTCAATAATGTGCAAAACACACAAAAGGTACGTATGGCAACTGTATATTTGGAACCAAATCAGTTTGTATGGTATCAATGGCTTTGCTCTCGTAAACAATTTATCACTTGGGCAATTTTTACGGAAGAATTGATAGCACATTATGAAGATACAAAAAGCAACACTTTTTTTAGCCAATTGATAAGTCTCAAACAAAAGGGTTCAATAATGGAGCACATTGAGGAGTTCCAAAAATTGAACATAAGGGTAAAAGATATTCCAGAGGAGCATAGGATTGATGTGTTCATAGGGTCTTTAAAGGATAATATCCAACATGATGTTCGCCTTTGGGAACCTGATTCATTAGAGAAGGCATTCAGGTTAGCAAGAAAAATGGAAAGCAAAATTATGGCAACCAGGAAGCATACCACTCACAACTATAAAGACGGAAGTGTTGTTGCCCCTAGTCTTCCACAACCTATAAGGTTGACACCACAACAATTGGAAGAAAAAAGAGCAAAAGGGCTTTGTTACAGTTGTGATAGCAAATACACTAAAGGTCATAAGTGTGCTGAGAAGAAATTATTCTACATAGATTGTGAAGAGGAAGAAGAAAAGGAGCAAGAAAGGTCAAAAGAAGAAGATATACTCCAGGAACAAAGCCTAGATGAAGAACAAATAAATCCGACCATATCTTGTAATGCATTGGCGGGAATTACCACTCCTCAAACCATCAAGATAGAAGGACAAATCAAGAAGAAAAAGGTAATAGTGTTGATTGATTCAGGAAGCACCCACAATTTTATTCATTGTAGGGTAGCAAAAGAATTGAATTGCTTCCTATATCCAGCACCAGAGTGTCAAGTGATGATTGCAAATGGAGGAACAATAAATTGCTCTGGAAAGTGCCATAATATCAAGCTATCCATGGGAGAATATGTATTGACTAGCCCAATGCTTTCCATTCCAATGGGAGGTGCTGATGTTGTACTAGGAGTCCAATGGCTACAATCCTTGGGTACAATAGCTTTTAATTTTCAAGAACTTTTCATCAAATTTTCTACGGAAGGAAAGGAAGTTGAATTAAGGGGTATTGCAGGGAAACCAGGAAAGATAATCAGCTCTAATGGTATGACAAAGCTTCTAAAAAAGGAGCAAAGAGGTGTAATTGCACAATTATGTTCGCTAGATGTTTCCACATTGGAATCATCTATTTCTCCAGATCTCCAAAAAGTCCTGGACAATCATTCCAAGGTATTTGAGACTCCCAAAGGTCTCCCACCTATGCGTGATCATGATCATGCTATTCATCTGATTCCAGGAAGTGTTCCTCCAAACATCAGGCCGTACAGATATCCCTATGTCCAAAAAAGTGAAATTGAACGTATGGTTGCAGAAATGCTAGAGGCTGGTATAATTCAACCAAGTCAAAGTTCTTTCTCTACTCCAGTAGTATTGGTGCACAAGAAGGATGGATCATGGCGCATGTGTCCGGATTATAGGGAGCTCAACAAGCTCACTATTAAAGATAAGTTCCCCATTCCTGTCATTGATGAATTACTGGATGAATTGCATGGATCAATTTACTTCACCAAGTTGGATCTTCGTTCGGGATATCATCAAATCAGAATGAAGATTGAAGACATTCCGAAAATGACATTTAGAACTCATGAGGGTCATTATGAATTTTTGGTCATGCCTTTTGGCCTTACCAATGCACCTTCAACATTTCAAGGTTTGATGAATTCAATTTTCAAACCATTCCTTAGAAAATTTGTGTTAGTATTTTTTGATGATATACTAATCTACAGCAAGTCTTGGAAGGATCATGTTGAACATGTTGACAGGGTGCTACAACTATTGGAGGAGAAACAATTATATGCAAAAAGATCCAAATGTTTCTTTGGAGTCCAGGAGGTGGAATATTTGGGTCATATTGTATCTCATGAAGGAGTTAAGGTAGACCCTAGCAAAATTAAAGCCATTAAGGAATGGAAAATCCCCACATCCATAAAGCATCTGCGAGGATTTCTTGGGTTGACAGGGTATTATCGCAAGTTTGTTAAGAATTATGGGAGAATAGCAGCACCTCTAACAACATTATTGAAGAAAGATGCATTTTCATGGACTCCGGAAGCAACAAAGGCCTTTGAACATCTTAAAGAGGCAATGTGCCAAGCACCGGTCTTAGCTACACCGGACTTCACAAAAACCTTTATTGTGGAATGTGATGCTTCAGGAAATGGAATTGGTGCTGTTCTAATGCAAGATGAAAGACCCATTGCTTTTGAAAGTCGTCCAATCAAGGGAAAGTTTTTAAGCAAAGCTATTTATGAGAAGGAAATGTTGGCAATACTCCATGCACTTAAGAAATGGCGACCCTACCTAATGGGAAGACACTTCAAGGTAAAAACGGATCATGATAGCCTTAAATACTTTTTAGAACAAAGATTATCCTCTGAAGAGCAACAAAAGTGGGTCACAAAGATGTTGGGTTATGACTTTGAAATCATCTACAAAAAAGGGAAGCAAAATGTGGTGGCAGATGCACTCTCAAGAAAGGATGAGGATGTGGAAGCATTGTTGTGCGCCATTTCTATTATCCAACCAGATTGGATAAACGAAGCAAGGGAGGAATGGAAGAATGACGAAGAAGTGTGGGCACTTATTCGAAAGCTACAACAAGATTCCAGTACGTCTGATACATTTAGCTGGCAAAATGATTCGTTATGGTACAAAGATCGCTTATACCTCTGTAAGAATTCCCAGCTAAAACAAAAGATTCTTATGGAATTGCACACTTCTCCCTTAGGAGGGCACTCAGGATTTTTAAAAACTTACCACAGGGTTAAGAAGGAATTTTTTTGGGATGGCCTTAAATCAGATATTCAAAAGTTTGTGGCGGAATGTTTGGTTTGCCAACAAAATAAAGTTGAAACAATTAAGACACCGGGTCTATTACAACCTTTATCCATTCCAAGCCAACGTTGGGAGGAGGTTTCAATGGATTTTATCACAGGTTTACCAAGTCTGAGGGAAAGAGTGTCATCATGGTGGTAGTTGACAGACTTACCAAGTATGCACACTTTTGTGCATTATCACATCCATTTAAAGCCAGTACAGTTTCTACTGCATTTATGGAAACAATTCAAAAGCTACATGGAAACCCAAAGATTATTGTAAGTGACAGAGATCCCATTTTCACTGGAAATTTTTGGACAGAATTATTTTCTTGTCTTGGTACTCAGTTAGCTCATAGCTCATCTTATCATCCTCAATCTGATGGGCAAACTGAGATAGTAAACAAATGTTTGGAAGGATATCTTCGTTGCTTTGTATCTGATAAACAGACACAATGGGTCAAATGGTTGCCTCTGGCTGAATGGTGGTATAACACTTCCTTCCATACAGCAACAAAAATGACCCCATTTATGGCACTTTATGGGTATCAACCACCATCCATCACATCATATTTAAGAGAAAATTCTAAGGTTCAGGCAGTGGAACATCACATCGAACATCAACAACAAGTCCTCCAACTCTTAAAGGATAACCTCGTGTTGGCACAAAATAGAATGAAACAACAGGCAGATCAACATCGCAGTGAAAGAAGTTTTGATGTAGGTGATTGGGTATTCCTACGGCTACAACCATATAAGCAAATGTCCCTAAAGCAAGCTAAGAAGGATAATAAATTATCACCAAAGTATTATGGTCCGTACAAGGTGTTGCAAAAGATTGGTACTATGGCATACAAATTGGAGCTTCCTGCAGCTTCTCGATTGCACCCAGTTTTCCATGTTTCATGTTTAAAGAAGGTTATAGGCGACAAGCTCCCAGTTCAAACAATATTGCCAGAACTTGACGAGGAAGGAAAAATTATATTGGAACCGGAAGCAGTCACAGAAACAAGAACTCGACAGCTACGAAATCGATCAATTTCAGAGTATCTTATCAAGTGGAAGAACTTATCCGCTGAAGATTCCACATGGGAGGATGAGAATTTTATGCAGAAGTATCCAGAACTACTCAAGCGTTGAGGACAACACTTTTTTGAAGGAGAGGGGCATGTTGGGTCCCTATAATACTAGTGATTACCCCATTACTATTGTAGTTATACCCCTTATTTATATTGTTGTGCCCCTATTACCCCCATATTGTTATTTCTGTGCCCCATAGAATCCCTCTATTGTTATTTTTGTGGCTTTATATTATTATTGTTAGGTCGGCTGGATTATATTGTGACTCCTTAGACTCCTATATATAGAAAGGAGGTTTTGTCATTTGTATCATCCAAGAATTGTTCATTTATGTAATGTAAAGGAGGTTGCCCCCTCGAAGAGGCTGAATTCTAAGGCGTTGATCTATCTTTTCTATCTTTTCTTGAGCTAGTTTCATAACAGAATCTCCCGAAGGCGATATTAGTTGATTCATGTTAGTAGTCCAACTCATGAATGTAGGACATGAGGATGTAGTTTGCCATCTTTTTCCTTATACTTTTTAAGGAAAAGCTTCTCTTTGGTATTTTTCTTTTATAGTTGGATCAATAACTAACTAGGATGTCTTTGAAAATGCCTTTATTAAGAAATTTGGTTATGACAAATCACCAACTACATTAGTCATGGAACTTTCCAAAACGAAAATGAATCCCAAAGAGAAAATTAAAGACTTTAATCCAATATATATAACTATTAAATAAAATACCTGTAGAGTCAAGACCAATAGTTAATGTGCAAATTGAATTTTACACAATTGCTTTACCTTCTTCTATTGATATATTTGTTAAAAGAGAAGGTAAGAACTCTTTCGCTAATATTATGCAAGAAAGATTAGAAGTATAAAGGGAAATGATGAGAATTGTTGGAAAATCTATAATAGATGAAAATATATCACTACCATTAGCTAAAAACGTTACTATCAAAGAGGAAAAAAAGGATAAAAAAAGCTTTAGACATGGAGAGTCTACATAAACTTGTTAAGAATTTGGTGATTGATATCATTGATATCAAAAAGAACATTGCAAAGGAATCAACATATAAGAGACCTTGGAGGCTATTCATAAAGATAAATACTCATCCTCCTAGTAATAAAATATCCTCTATAAATGATTATGAAGATGAAGAATGTGATCAAGAATCTCAAGTGAAGATACCTGATCTGAAATCACCCGTAAATGACCTCAGAAAAATAATGAAGGTATTATATACTCAAGTGTTGGGTTGTGCCTATGTTATTTTATGCAACGGATCAATAAGATTGCGAAATACACAGACATTGAAACAGTAAGAGAACACAGTAAGCAAACACATAAACACAACAAATTTAATAAGGAGTTCACTCAATCCTCCTGGGCTATGTCTCTTGGTCCAGCCTTTAGTGGTGGCCTTTCTATTGTGTCTTAAAGCATAGTTTTTACAATAAGGAGCTCAATTTGAGTCTTACTTTAACAGATGATGATCAGTAGGATTGTACTTGGCTTCCCCAAGTCTCTAGAGTACACAAACTCCCCTTACTGAATCTCGACTTCCATTGGTCTCAGTGGTATGAGTCCAATTTGGTACTCAATACCTGACAGGTATACACAGAGGAGTTGCTTGAACCTCTCAAGCCTTCTCTGGAGTTCACAGACTCTCGGACTCTCTCTGTCTCTATCTGCTCGATGTTGCCTTTACTCTGTAGGTCAGCTCGGCTTCTCTGTTCTCTGCAATTCACTTCTTTCTTGCCTTTTGGCTTTTTACTTCTCTTTCTCTGCTTCCTTTTACTCTTTGTTTGTTCATGGCTTAAAGCCAATCTGCTCCTTGACTATTCGTTTCCGCTTCCTGGCTCTCTGGATCTCCTGCCTATGTCCGCTTGAATTCCCCTGCTCTGCATCATCATCATTGTGTAACGCTTCATAGAGAGGTGGCCACTTGTTTTCTCACAAACTGAGTGTCAGTTCTCTTTGAACGGTTGTTATTTCCGTTGCTCCAAGATTGCCCGCGAAACTGATTCCCTGCCAACTCATCAGTCATGCTGGACCTCAAATCTTATATGACTCAGCCTATTCCATGTCGAATCCGGTCATCCATCGGATCATTTCTCTGTCGTTGATCTGGAGCCTCCAGATCCTACGGTCTCCGTCCATATCGGGCGGGTAAGTAGCATGACCTTTACCTGCGCGATGTGAGTGGTTTTCTCTCTCATCCGCTGGATGTGTGTCACCCAGTGTATGGCATCAGGCGGGACTCGGTCGAACCCGCTTACCGCTTGAAGCCCTTTTGATATCCTGCCGGTTTTAGTGCAAGACCCGCCTTCTGACAAAATCGGTGATTTCCGTACGGTTTTATGCTTTTCCTCGTGACCGAGTGCTTGGGGGCTTTCCTTCACTGAGGGGGATGCCCTGCGAAACTACCTATGTTTTTGGATTTGACCTCCCGTTTGTCAATTTGTGCCAGTGCGCGGTCACCATGGGCCAACGGTCTGTGCGCTTTGACCGAGGGTCCTCGTTGTTTCGTGCTGACCACAAATTGCCATTGTTTAGAGGTTATTTCTGATAAGCTCGATATCCATAAGATTTTGAAGCTTGACATAATTTGAAACAATCATGAAAACTTAGAGAATGTTTAAGGATCCAATTTAGATCATGGCCTTCCCATTGAAAAATCTTTTGGACCACCAAAAGTTGGTTTTCAAGCATCGACTAAGTGAGGGTATAGCTGTCTCACTTGTCCAATCTCCATCCATTTTGCACTACTTGGCTTTGAACCCTTGAGTCCAATCCTGAGGTACTCAATATCTCCCCTGCGCATCATCCTCACCTTCGTGTCCAGAACTGTGTCTTCCTGCAATTCATTGAGATATTCAGGTAACAAATCATCAATAGAAGGCAATTGACTCTGCTCTTCGGGATCTTCAATTAATGAAGGTTCAAATAGTCTCAAGTTGTCTGCATTAACGACTGAGTAGATGTGCATGTATGTCGGTAAATCAAGGCGAAAATCATTCTCACCAATTTTCTCAAGTATCTTGAAAGGTCCATACATTATTGGCTTTAGATTTTTACCTTCACCTTGCATTCTGTCTTTTCTGATATACAGCCAGACTTGATCATCAACTTGGAAACTATTCTCCATCTGATGCTTGTCATGCCTTGCCTTGTACTTGGCTTGGCTCTTTTCCAGCTATTCTTGTACTGTTGGGTGAATCTCTTGGATTTTTTCAATGAACTTGGTTTCCTTGTCCACATCACTGTGTCCATCAACTGCTATGTCTTTGCCAAAGACAAAATCCAAGGGAGACCTTGGTGTGAAACCAAAACAGGTCTCAAAAGGAGATCTCTGTGTAGAAGAATGTTTTGCTCAGTTGTAAGCATGCTGCACATAACACAAATGTTCATCCCAAAGTTTGGGATGCTTGCTGCAATAGCCTCTGAGCAACTGGATCATTGTCCTGTTGACCACTTCTGTCTGGCCATCTGTTTGTGGATGAAAGGTTGTGCTTTTCTTCAGTTTGGTGTCCATCAGTTCCCACAAACTCGACCAAAACTTCCCAACAAATTGGGTGTCTCGATCAGATATAATGGAAGTGGGTAATCCAAAATGAACCCATACATGCTGAAAGAACAACTTTATAGTTTGTTCAGCTATAATCTGTTTGTTACAAGGTATCAAAACACACATTTTGCTGAACCTATCCACAACAACATATAAATAGTCATGACCTTTCCTAGATTTAAGCAGTCCTCCAACAAAGTCCATGGAAACACTTTCCCAAGGATGAGAAGGAACTGGTAGTGGAGTGTACAAGCCTAGTTTTCTATTGCTGGGCTTGCTTTTAGCACACATGGTACACCCTCTTACATATCTATAAACTGTCTCATTCATTTTTGGCCAATAACAAAATATTTGTAGTTGTGCAACCATTTTACTTACCCCAAAGTGACTTGATATTAGAGAAGTGTGTGCTTCTCGAATTATCTTTACTCTTTCAGTTTTTGGAATGCATAGCTTCCCACAATGATACAAGAGTTGGTCCTTAATGTGATAATCCAATTCTTCTACTCATTTTCCTTGACTTAAAGTTGCATATACATCTTTAAAATCTACATCTTGAGCATATTGTTCAATGTAGCTCTCACGCAACACTGAGTTATGCTTAAGTATAGTAGATGCGTTTATAATTGGTCTAGATAACATATCTGCAACTTTATTGTGTATGCCCTTTTTATATATGATGACTAAATGAAACTGTTGTAGAAAACCCATCCATCTATAATGTCTTGATTGCTGCAACTTAGTTTGGGAGTGTAGATATTGAAGTAGTTGATGATCAATATGTATAACTGTCTCTTTGCCCATTAAATAATGTTTCCACTTTTTCACACTCTGTACTAATGATACAATTCTTTATCATATGTGGGATAGTTAACTATTACATAATTAAATGTCTCAGAATGATAACATATCGGTTTACCGTGTTGTATCAACACTGCTCCCATGGCATAGTCACTGGCATCTGTTTGGATCTCAAATGGTCTTTGAAGATCGGGCAGTGCTAGTACTGGTGTTGTACTAATCTTTTTTTTCAAGGTGTCGAAGGCTTTGTGTTGTTTGCCTCCCCGCTAAAACACCTTGTTCAATCCTGTTAAAGCATGTAAGGGAGCTACAATTAAGGAAAAGTTAGAAATGAACTTTCTCCAATATTGTGCTGCTCCTAAGAAGCTTCTAACTTCTATAGCAGATTTGGGTTTAGGCCAGTTTACAGTGACTGCCACCTTAGAGGGATCTATCTTCAATTCACCACCCCCTTGTCCCAAATAATTCAAAGATGTTTTGCCAAATTCACATTTTGAGAGTTTAACATAAAAAATTTCTCTTTTCAAAACATCTAGTGTCTGCTTAACATGATTTAAATGTTCTTCCAATGTTTTGCTAAACATAAAAATGTCATCCAGATATACAATAACAAAATCATCAAGAAAAGGTCTGAGTACATCATTCATTATTCTCATAAAAGTGGAAAGAGCATTAGTTAAGCCAAAAGGCATAACCAGACACTCATACAATCCCTGCTTTGTTTTGAAAGCAGTCTTCCATGCATCTTGTTCTGCAACTCTGACCTGATGATATCCACTATGAAAATCTAACTTGGAAAAATAAACAGCTTCCTTTAACTGATCTAATAGATCATCTATGCGAGGAAGGGGATAACAATTTTTTATCGTTATCTTATTCAGTGCTCGGTAATCAATGCACATTCTCTGTGAGCCATCTTTATTTTTCACCAAAACAATTGGAGACCCACATGGTGATGTGCTAGGTCTGATGAACCCCTTCTCGAGCAACTCCTACACCTGCTTCTTGATTTTTGAATTCTCTAAAGCGAACAACCTGTACATTCGGATGTTAGGCAATGGAGCATCTCGCTGCAAATTAATATCATGCACTATTTCCTTTTTGGGTGGCAGACCTTTAGGTTCTTGAAACAAGATATCATATTCTGAAACAACTTTTTCTAAATCAGCTTGTTGTTTAGCATCACAACCCTCAAATACATTGGTTTTATCAGGTTTCTTTTCCTTTACAACCATCAGTAAAAATTATTTGCATGAATTTACAATTCATTTCATCTGCCCTGAGTTTATGAGAGTATAATTATTCTTGAGCTTATGAGCTCTTACAATATATTCGATTCCATCTTTAACGACGAGATACTTGTTCTCAGCTCTATAGAAAATAGCTTTTCTATCATACAAGTAAGGACTTCCCAAAACAATTCCACATATATCCAAAGGAACTATATCTAACTCAACCTCATCTGCAAATGTTGACCCAAAAAAAATCTTAAGTTTACATTGTCTAGTCACTTGTAGTTGTGCTTTATCACTTAACCAACCTAATGGGTATGGTTTCTTGTGAGTTGTAGTCAGTAAGCCCAACTTCTTTACAGTTGCTTCAGAAATTAAATTTACTTGTGAGCCACTATCAAACAAAGTATCAATCTTTTGATGCTTGGAAATAACTCGAATATGGAAAAGCTCATGTCTTTTTCTCTCATTTTCTTCATTATTAGTAGATTGTATAGAATTACTAGTAGATTCTTCAGAATTTTTACCTTATATACCTGTGGCTGCAATGGTTGTTTCATCTCCTGAGTCTAACCCCAAATCTTTCTAAACAGCTGCAGCAATCTTCTTCTTCTTGCCCTTGAACTTCTTAGGTCTCATCTCCAGATGCAGGATCCAACCGTGCTCATCATCATGCCCATCCTTCTTACACTGAGTGCATGAAGACTTGCTTTTATGTGCAGTGTTGGCCTTCCTCTCCTTCCATTTCTGTTTTCTTTTCTCGTTATTCTTGCTTGCAATGGGCTTGGATGATCCCCCAACTTCTGGGTTCCCATTCTTTCCTCTAGCTTCTAGATGCGTAGCTTGAAAAAATACCTCATCTATACTAGTGGGATTAAACATGCGGATAGTGTGCCAGATGTAGCTATGTAGACCACCTATGTACTTCAACAGAGTCTCAGGTGAGTCTAATGAAATTCCTAGAATCAAAGCTCTTTTCCTAAATTCTTGGGTGTAACCTTGTACACTTTGCCCTTTCAATTGGCAAAGAGTTTGCGAGCTCATCATGGCTTGCTGCATGTAAGCTAGTGGATAGAACTTCTTTTTGATTGCAGAAACAAATTCACTCTAAACAGAAAGAATCTACCATGTTTCTTCATGTCAGCTTATGTCCTACCTTCCCACCATACCAAGGCAGTGCCTTCGAGGCATAGGCTGGCCAGCTGAATCTTACTCTTGTCTGAGTCGATACTCTGAACTCTACAATAAACATCAATTTGTCTAATCCAATTATCCAAATTCTATGCATTCAACTCTCCATCATATATTGGTAAATCAAATTTAACATCTAATTTGATCAAAGATGTCTTCTTTTTATGTTCAGGGCTATTAGGAGGTGTGAGAAAGTTTTCTTCTTTCCCTTTGCCTTTTGAGTGGTCATGGAGGAGAGACTTTTCTTCTCCTTTATCTTGTTTGGAGCCTAATGAATCTTCATCTTTATGTTTCCTAAAGTCCCTATACATTTCCTCTACCATGGACCTCATGGCCAGGAAACTATCTATAAATTGGGGGTCTGGTCCCAAGGGACTTTCTTCTGACATTTTCTTTTAAGGATAGACTCTTCCAATTTCCGGGTTAGTTTCGATCAACTTTCCTTCTCCTAATTTAAGCTTTGATTTAGTTAGCATTCAACAACAAAATCCAGCACAAGCCTGTCTAACCTTAACAACCTAGATCTTTGATACCACTTGATCTGAAATCACCCGTAAATGATCTCAGAAAAATAATTAAGGTATTACAAACTCAAGTGCTGGGGTGTGCCTATGTTATTTTATGCAACGGATCAATAAGATTTTGAAATACACAGACACTGAAACTGTAAGAGAACATAGTAAGCAAACTCATAAACACAACAAATTTAATAAGGAGTTCACCCAATCCTCCTGGGCTACGTCTCTTGGTCCAGCCTTCAGTGGTGGCCTTTCTATTGTGTCTTAAAGCAAAATTTTTACAATAAGGAGCTCAATTTGAGTCTCACTTTAACAGATGATGATCAGTAGTATTGTACTTGGATTCCCCAAGTCTATAGAGTACACAGACTCCCCTTACTGAATCTCGACGTCAACTAGTCTCAGTGGTATGAGTCCAATTTGGTACTCAATACCTGACATGTATACACATAGGAGTTGTTTGAAACTCTCAAGCCTTCTCTGGAGTTCACAGACTCTCAGACTCTCTCTGTCTCTGTCTGCTCGATGTTGCCTTTGCTCTGTAGGTTAGCTCGGCTTCTCTGTTCTCTGCAATTCACTTCTTTCTTGCCTTTCGACTTTCTGCTTCTCTTTCTCTGCTTCCTTTTACTCTTTGTCTGTTCGTGGCTTAAAGCCAATCTGCTCCTTGACTGTTCGTTTCCGCTTCCCGGCTCTCTGGATCTCCTGCCTCTGTCTGCTTGAATTCCCCTGCTCTGCGTCATCATCACTGTGTAACGCTTCACAGAGAGGTGGCCACTTGTTTTCTCACGAACTGAGTGTCAGTTCTCTTTGAACGGTCGTTATTTCTGTTGCTCCAAGATTGCCCGCGAAACTAATTCCTCTGCCAACTCATCGGTCATGCTGGACCTCAAATCTTATATGACTCAGCCTATTTCCCCGTTGAATCCGGTCATCCATCAAATCATTTCTCCGTTGTTGATCTGGAGCCTCCAGATCCTATGGTCTTTGTCCATATCGGGCGGGTAAGTAGCATGACCTTTACCCGCGCAATGTGAGCGATTTTCTCTCTCATCCACTGGACACGTGTCACCCAGTGTATGGCATCGGGCGAGACTCGGTCGAACCCGCTTACCGCTTGAAGCCCTTCCGATATCCTGCCAGTTTTAGTGCGGGACCCGCCTTCTGACGGAATCAGCGATTTTCGTACAATTTTATGCTTTTCCTCGTGACCGAGCACTTGGGGGCTTTCCTTCACTGAGGGGGACGCCCTGCGAAACTGCCTCTGTTTTTGGATTTGACCTCCCGTTTGTCAATTTGTGCCAGTGCACGGTCACCATGGGCCAATGGTCTGTGCGCTTTGACTGAGGGTCCTCGTTGTTCCGTGCTGACCACAAATTGCCATTGTTTAGAGGTTATTTCTTATAAGCTCAATATCCATAAGATTTTGAAGCTTGACATAATTTGGAATAGTCATGAAAACTTAGAGAATGTTTAAGGATCTAATTCGGATCAATACCAATCAACAAACTTCCAAAGTGGATATCAATTGGGAGGTTGTTGATGGTATCATTGATGATGAAGAATAAGAACATCCACATGAAGAACTAAATATTGTTCATATCCAAAAATAAAGGTCCTCCAGCTAGTACCTCTGCTCCATCCCCTGCAACTACCCCCTAGAAAAAATACAACTAAAGATAAATCAGTTCAAAGAACTATGATTATATCAAATCAACTTGACTGTGATATGGTAGAGGATATGAAGTGTACAAGGGAAAAAAATTTCTTTTTTAGAATTAAAAATATTAAAACAAAAGAGAAAATATCCACTTAAAGCCCTAGATAGTCATAATACTGAAAATGAAACTACAGTGGCTTGAAGTAAAGATAAAGGAAAGGTTGCTCAAAATTCATATCCTGATAAAAAGAAGCAAGTGAATGCTAGTGTTGTACTGATATGAGACAAGTCAAATTCGCATACTCCTCCCATTTTATTAACTTTTGAAAATTTTAATAAGAATGCACATAGTTGTTTAGTTGACATAGGGGCTTTTTCAAACATTATTCTTTATTCAATTTGTAAAAACATTAATGGAGAACCTCTCATATTGTACAACTTGATTGTTCAAAGGTTAAGGTGTTAGGAGAACTAAAAAATGTACTTATAAGGCTTTCCTCTAATCCCAGTGTTCACCAAATAATCGATATAATAGTTATTGGTATTCCTTAATCATACGGTCTACTACTAAGTAGAGGCTAGGTAGGAAAACTCAATGGCTATTTTGCAATATGTTGGTCTCAATTGTGGTCACCATATAATGGTAAAACAAACCAAGATAAGATAGAAGGTGAAAAACATATGATACATATTGTGATTAAAATAAACAATGAAAATGAACCAGTGATGTTTTCTAACTTTATTCTTGGCACTATTGTGTTGATTCTTTGTTTGGGAATTATGTTGCAAAAATTTTGCCACTTTCTTTTGAACAATTTGATATTCTAAATTTTTCCTAGATTTATTATTCCAGGCGTGTAAATTTTGTATCTAATAGTGTATAGTTTTTAGTAGATAATAAATTTTGGTCTTTATATTTTGATGGCTCCAAATCTAATGACAAATTTGGAGCAAGTTGTATTTTGCAGAGTCCTACTGGTGAAAGACCTATGTTGGCTTGTAGACCCAAATTTCAATGTACCAATAATGTTTCCGAGTATGAAGCACTAATACAAGGTCTGAATAAAGAAATTGATCTCAATATACAATACATTAAGGTCTTTGATGACTCTGAAATAATTGTTCAATAGGTTAGGAACATTATTCACTATGTTTCTAATCACCTTAAAATTTATTAATAGATCATCTTAGATCTTACTTCACATTTCACTTCTTTCAATATCACTTCAATTCCTAAATCCCAAAACTCTAATGTTGATCTACTTGCAAATGCAACCTCAAAATTGATACCATATGAGGAATTTTCACATGACAAATTTCCCATAAAGTTATTACTCAGACCATTTTTGCATAATATCATAAGCAATTGGATAATATCCATTGATGGCAATGATATAATAAGCTTACTATCATAGGAAGATAGATACATTGATGAAAATTTCCATGATCTATATATTAACCAACCACCATTAGATTTTAGAGCCAAATATGAGAATGTTATTCCCAAATCTATTGTTAAGTTGGATGACTTCTATGATTTCTAAGATAGGTTTAAAACCTCAACAAACTGTAAAACCAATAGCTCTACAATGAAATTTGAAGCGACCAATATAGGAATTGAGGATTGATGAAAATTGGCATGATATATATATTAACCAACCACCATTAGATTTTAGAGCCAAATATGAGAATGTTATTCCCAAATATGTTGTTAAGTTAGAATATTTCTATGATTTCCAAGATAGGTTTAAAACCTCAACAAACTGTAAAACTAGTAGCTCTACAATGAAATTTGAAGTGATCAATCTAGGAATTGGGGATAACCTTCAAAATGTTAACCTCTATTTAGGTCTCTTTTCTTTTGAAAGGATATGTTTTATCTTATTGCTAAAACAATAAAAAGATGCTTTTGCTTGGATTTTTTTTTTCAAAAAGAAAAAACCAACAAACTTATATTAAAAATAGAAGTTGTTTACAATAATCACCAGTTCTGTGTATCGTTCAAAGACAAATATTAGTCAAATGGGCCATCTATATCCACATTAACCTATATATGATATTTTGTACCACTAATGACCAACAATGTGCACATTGTACATCCAGTTGCATATGTTCAATATTAGGTAGAAAAATCAAACCAAATACCATTCTCAGACAACAACAAAAGGGATACCGGTGATCCATATTTATGCAGGAATGAAACGAAATACAAATTTAGACAGAAACACAAAGCTACAATGAAAACTGAACTTCAATTCATTAATAAAATACTAAAAATTGTTTACATACAGAATGGAAATAAACTAGCTTGGGCAATGGTAGCTTATCTCTAATAAGTTATGTGGCGACTAAATGCCTCTGAATTGTGTTACAATTAGGCTCGCGACATTTTTTATTATTATTGAGAAACAAGGGAAAACCAAAAACATGCAAAAACCTAACCCTAGGAGATGAAGTGCCAAAAGTTTGTGGGCCCCGTTGGGGTATTGGTACACCAACTTCTCACGGTTGTAACTTTGGCATAAGATCTTTGTTTGATGTGTACAATACCTTGTTAGAAAGATATATCCAAGGACTACAAATTTCGATTATAAACACTTTCATAAGCTGTTAGTTTGCTTATTTTCCAAAAAATGTCATTTAGGGCCTTAAAATGGCTCCAGAAGTTTAGGACTTTAAAAACTGCCAAAAATAGTAAATTGTGCTAGAATTAAGGAAATTGAAAGAAACAACGCTAGGAGTCCAAGTTGAATAGATAGGTGGCCACCAATATCTACTTGTATCATCCCTCACCCCTAGGAAGAAATGGTCCCCATTGCATTGAGTGCATCCATGAGATGAGGAAATTTATGTTGAACTTGGTCCCTCGTGCAAGAGTTAGCGTTTTGACAACTCGATACAATTGGATCCTCTTTTTGCAAGTGTATTTGATTTGTGTGTCCATGATCCATTCAATTGTGGCCTGTTCAATGCAGTCTGGGTTGAGCTCTGTGGTGTCAACTGCTCAACAATGTCTGATGTGTCCAACAATGGTGGAAAGTATGGTTGAAGGTGGTCCACATTGAATACGAAGTGCAAGCTAAGGAATGGGGGGATACTGAGCTCGAAAGTGTTGTCTCCCACAACCTTGGTGATGGTGTAAGGCCTGTATCGAAGTGTTCAAAGCTTACGATGGGCTCCAACGAGGCACTTTTTCTGTAGATGTAACCAAACTTTTTCGCCCACCTGAAACTTATGGGGCACCTGATGTTGATCATGTCATTGTTTGTATTTGGCATTGGATTTCTCCAAGATGTCATGAACCTATTGGTGGATGTGTTGAATGTGCTCAATAAACCTGGTGGCTTTATCAACTTCGGATTGAACATGGGCAAATTCTTCCTGTGTAGTTGCAAAAGGTAGTGCAACATCAAGGGGACATAATGGTTGAAATCTCAGACCCACTTCAAAGGGGTTGTGGTCAGTCGAGCTATGGAGAGATTTGTTATAGCTTTGTTGCACATAGGGAAGACTCTCATCTCATGTTTGTGGATGCTTAGAGTTGTACATGCATATTATGTGCATAATCATCCAGTTGACGGCCTCTATCTCGCCATTAGTTTGGGGTGGAATGTAGTCAACTTGGTGAGATTGGTGACTAACAATGACCAAAGTCTTGACCAAAACATGCTTAGGAAATTGCTATCCTAATTTGATATAATGGTCTATGGGACCTCAAAATTTACCCACACTCATTCAAAAAAGTGTCTGGCAGTGGCCTCTATTGTGATACTCTTCTTGCAAGCAACCAATATGGCCATCTTAAAAAATCTGTCGATGACCACAAATACACAGTTGTTGTCATGCTTGGTAGAAGGAAGGTCAGACATATAGTCCATGGAGATGGATTCCCAGGGTTGGATAGGATTAGGCAGAGGAGTATACAAGCCTTTCTTCTTAATAGTTGGCTTGGCGATGACACATGTAGTGTGGGATTTGATGTGTTTTCCAACATCCTGTTGGATATTTGGCCAATAAAAATACTTCTATAGTACTGCCATAGTTTTTTCCACACCAAAGTGTCGTGCAACCCGATTTTAGTGAACCTCCCAATTAGCTTGGAACGCTTGCTTGAAGGAACACAAATGTGGTTCAATAAGCATAATAATGCATCGTAGAGGTGGAATTCTGGAACTTTCTTGCCATCCACTAGCATCTAGCATGTGGTGGAAAACTTTGGATCATTTTTATATAGTTACGACCATCTAGAGGTCTCGTGGCCACAAGAGTTGAGAACAGTGGTCAATACTGCAATCGGTGGCTAACTAAAGTAATATGCAACATAATTGATGTTGCCCTTCTTGTATTTAATATTCAAATGGAATTGTTGTAGATATGTGGACCACTTCAGATGGCAATCATTTTGAAACTTCCCTTGGGTTTGTATAAACTACAGGGGTTAGTGATCTATGTGGATGACCGTCTCCTTCCCCATAATGTAATGTTTCCATTGTCAGCAAGCCTGCATGATGGAATACATCTCCTTATCATAGGTGGGGTATTTCTAAATTGTGTCAAAAATTATCTCATTGTGATAGGCCACTAGATGCCCTTGTTGGGTGAGAATCGCACCAATAGCATAGTCAGAGGCATTTGTATCAATTTCAAATGGTTTCTGCAAGTTTGACAATCTGAGTACTGGTGCAAAGCAGAGGTAGTGCTTCAGCGCAACAAATGCCTTTCGTTGCGAGTTGGACTACAAAAAAATTGGTCTTGCCCCACCCTTGGTAACTTGAGTCAAACACCAAATGATATGACAAAATCCCAACACGAACCTCCGATAAAAATTGGTAAGGCCAAAAAAGTTGTGAAGCTCTGTTAAAGGGCTCGTCGATGATGTAGCCCAGATATTAAACCTGGATCATTCCAAAGGTGAATTTCTCCAAATTGGCACATAATATGTGTTGCTGCATGGTTTGAAGGACCTATCGAATGTGTTGCAAGTGTTATTCCCAACTCTTGTTGAATATGAGGATTTCGTCCAGATATACAACCACAAACGGGTTGGTAAAGGGCCACAATATGTCATCCATAAGCCTGATAAAAGTTGTAGGGGAATTTTTCAACCCGAAAGGCATGAACAACCACTCAAAAAGTCCCTTCTTGGATTTGAAGGTGATCTTTCATAAATCAGTGGGTTCTATTGGAACCTAGTGATAACCATAATTTAAATCGATCTTGCTAAAATACTTTACTCCTTTGAGCTGGTCAAGCAGGTCATCAATACGTGTTCCTGACAATAATTTTATTTAGTGCCTGGTAATCAATGCAGAGTCTCCAGGTCCCATCATTTTCTTTACAAGTAAAATCAGGCTCCCACAAGGTGGGGGGCTTGGTCGGATGTGCCCTTTTTGCTACAACTAATGAATCTCCAGCTAGATTTCTTCATTTTCCATAATAGAGCGACAATATATCGGTCCATTGGGTAGAGGTGCTTCGGGAGTCAAATCGATCGAATGTTTGACCTGATAATGCGAAGGTACCCATGTGGGTGAGGATAAGATGCCCCTATATTCTTCCACTACCTTATCCACCTACTTTTGTTGCACGATGGAACCCTTCGTGGGGGCCATGGATGTGGCCACGATCTTACCCTTAATTTGATCATGAATAAAAAAGAAAACAAGTTTTTCGGTTTGGGAGATGATCTTACTGCATTGCTTAGCATAGATCAAAGAGATGGTGGTAGGCGTGGCTGCCTCCGGTATCCTATATAACTTACTTCCCAGAGTAATAATAATAGTGAAAGGACTTGAATCATACAAAACATGATAATTACACAAGTATGGTTGGCCCAATAATACATCAAAAACTTCAAGAGGAGTAATGTCATATAATACCTCATCTGTGAAGGGTTTTATGTTGTTGGGAAGATGACATTGTTGGCTGATGCGAAGATCTCATCCTTGGTGGAGCCACCTAATGGTGTATGGTTATGGGTGTGGTGTGGTCAGTAGGCCTAACAGCTTAATGACCTCTTATGAGATGAGGTTATTTTGGCTCCCGCTATCGGTAATGAATTGCAGCAGAGACCCCTTCATCCACATTTGAGTGGAAGAGACCCTCCCCCTTCCTCTGGATCTTCGGGCTCAAGCTTTTGGATCTCGGTGGTGGAAATGGTGGCACTAGGCTTCACATCAATAATTTACTTCCCTTTATCATTCCCATTGTTGGGTTTTGACTCAAATTCAAAACATGCATCTGACACTGAAGCCTTCAACTCGATCACTAGTGACTACTTGGTTCAAAACTCACTTGTGTTGTGAGTGGGGCTCTTATGGAACTCACACCACTTTACTGTGTCATTCTTTGTCTTCATGGTGTTGTTATTTTCTTGCAGCTTCGGTGGGTTGTCCTGGGTCACCCTGCCTTGGTTTTGTCCTTTGTTCTGCAGTTTGGGGGTGCATTTCCCTTACTTCGGATTCGTAGATCCAAAGTCTCACTTCTTATGTTAAATTTCTTCTTGATATTGACAACGTATCAATAGGTGGCACCAAGCCAGGAGATCCAGGAAATCCATATCATCCTAGATGTATTTGTGTAGATAGTCGTAGTACTTGAGTACCAAATTCCACTCAGAATCCTTGATACCCAACTTCATGTGAAGGGTATGAAAAATATTTGTGAACTCTGCCACGTCTTGGTCCCTTCCTGCTACAATATGGTGCATTTTATGTACTTCTCTTCATAGCTCCCGACAAGATATTATTGTTCCTTGATGACATCTCGGAAAAATTTCCAAGTGGATGCAATTAAAAAGAGTTAGGGTCCCCTTTCATCCCTCTGCTCATAGTAGGTTTCCGAATAGTCCTTGATGTGGGGGGAAACTTTGAGGAGTGCAAAAGTAATATTTTCCCTATTGGAAAAATAATGAACCGAAAAATATCCTTCCAAAAGATTTAACCATTTATCTATGACATTTGCATCTATATGGCCTTCAAATATGGGAATGTTAAATTTTACTTGTACCTTAAAAGGAGTGGCACCTCTAGGTTGGTTGTTGTATAAAGATGTGTTGCTTGTGGGCATTCACCAAAGATCTGAACAAATTTGTCCATCATCTCATTCCTTTGTCGTTGGAGGGCTTCTTCGAGCAATGTTTTGAAAGGATCTCCTTCTCCCTCGTCTTTCTTTTTTTCCGCCATGGCATCGGGGCCGGTGAGGTCAATCTTGCAAAGGTTCAACCAGTTCAATCCCTAACTCCTTATACCCCGGCCTCATTGGGGACATGCACCGAAAAGTAGAGAAAGAGAAGACCGCTCTGATACCACTGACCCAGATTTATGCAGGAATGAAATGAAATACATATTTAAACATAAACATAGAGCTACAATGAAATTTGAACCTAAATTAATTAATAACAAAATATTGAAATCTGTTTACATGTAGAATGGAAATAAACTAGCTCGGACGATGGTAGTTTATCTCTGAGAAGAGATGTGGAGGCTACATGCCTATGAATTGTGTTGCAATGAGGCTTGTAGGCCTTTTTATTATTTATAAATAAGCAAAATTACCAAACGTCCAAAACCATAACCCCGGGAGATGAAGTGCCAAAAGTTTGTTGGACTCATTGGGGTTAGTTGGTACACCAACTTCCCGGGGTCGTAACTTTGGCATACGATCTCCATTTGACGCGTATGATACCTCGTTAGAATGATCTATTTGAGTACTACAACTTTTGACTGAAAACCCAATGTAGGCTCCAAGTTTTCCCATTTAAATATATATATATATATATATATATATATATATATATAGATATATATATATATATATATATCTATATATATATATATATATATATATATATATATATATATATATATAGATCTATATATATATATATATATAATAAATAAAAAATAAAAAAATATTAAATTGTGCTACAATTAAGGAAACTAAAAGAAACAGTGTTGGGGGTTCAAGGGGAATAGGCAAGTGTCAACCAATATCCACCTAGATCAACCGTACATCCAAAAGCCAATGCATTCCTATTATGAAGAACACGTCTAATTTTGTTGTGGCATAATCAGGTGAAACATTCACCGTGAATTGAAATAATTATATTAGATGTTGCACTAATAGAGAGCACCATCCACTTGTAAATCTGAATGTAAAATATTACGCCCTACCATCAACCACAAATAACTAGAAAACTTACCCAAGATGTAGAATATCAAGCAAATGGAATTATCCCAGAAGTGTGGAAATTGAACTTCAATATCTAGAATAATGAATCTCACCAAAGGTTTGATTGATTCCAACTCTGGATATAGTAGTTTCCATGTCATTTAATTCCCTATGCATATGAGAAAAATTCACTAGATGAAATAAATCAGTCAAACAAAGGATCCTCTAAAGCCAATTGGTTAGCAATAGGGGGTTGGAACTAGTTCTCTTAGAAATCCACTCAATTACCACCAGTGAATTTCCAAATCTAGAGTGTCAATAGAAAGCCAATTAGCACCAAAAAAGTGCCCAAAAGAGCTAGTACTTCAGCATGGGTATTAGTACCAGTGGCACCATTCCAGCTGATGTGATATTGAATTTGAGGTCTAATGATGAGGAAGGTGTCACACCCATAGACCCTGTTTTTAGCAGCACCATTGAAATAGGCCAATTGAAATATATTACCAGTGTCTAATGGAATAAAATTCCTCATGGAAACCTGAGTAATCATAGGGCCAAATTCCCTAAAATAGGTAGCAACCCAAATGCAAGTAACATTAATATTGGGAGGGGAATTTCCGTAAATGAATAATTTCTTGCATCTCCAAATGCCCAAAATAATATATAATGGCAGAGCTGAAAATATCTTATATCTAGTTATCCATTCTTGCATACATGTTTATAGTGAGGTAGAATTCCAAATGGAATTAATATTTAGAATATTTAATACACCTAACCATATTTAATGTGAAAATGAACACTGCAAAAAGAGGTGTACCAGAAACTTCAATTCACAACCACATAATATGCATTTACCCGGTCTGCAAAAAATCCTACAACACAAATTGTCCCACATCAGCACCTTGTTTCACCATGCTATCCAACCAAAGCATTTCAACTTTAAGGGAATCTGCCAACCCCAAATATTGTTGAACCATTTGTAGGTCGTTGAGTTTGGTGGAGAAGGTGTGATATACCAATAGGCTTTTGAAACCGAGAAATTTCCACTTCATGCAATACTACCCCATGAGAAAATATCATCTTTATCGCTAAGAATAATTCTAGCTAATGAAAGATATAATAAATACCTATCCAAATAAAGTGTCATCTCACCAATAAATCCCAGCTAGTGAGCTAGTCCATAACCAAAGTGGAGTATCAGGAATAGAACAAATCCAATTTAATGTATACACACCAACATTATGCAATTGGCAAATAAGAGGTACTGGTAATAGATGATAGCCAATGAAATCGCAAATTGGATGAAGTCCAATTTCAACCCCTATTTCATCACCAACCTGCCACTTAATATTGCTTAGTAGCCATTGTTTTACTTCCATCAAACTACTCCAAATATATGAAACTCCACATGGAGATTGGGTGCCTCTCTTTATACAAGTCACCATTGGTTGCTTTTGCATATATTTATCCTTAACGATCTATTTCCAGATGCCTTTGCCAGAGAAATCTCGCCATAAACTCTTCATCAACAATGCCCACCCGAATTTTCAAAGTCCTTAACTCCCTAACCTCCATCTTCTTTTATAAGTGATAATACCTTTAAGTGAACCAAATAATATTTCGGTACATCAGAAGTACCCGCCCAAATGAACTTTGAAATAATCAAATCAATCTTGTTGATAATGGATTTGGGAAACAAATACAGATGGAGCCAATATACTGCAATACTTGGTAAGACCACCTGTACCATTATCAATCTACCACCCATCGTTAGGCATCTATCAGACTAAGTGATTAATATGTGCTTGAATTTACCAATAAGTCAATAACAATCTTTGATACAATAATCATTAGGTTTAAGAAAAAAACCCAGGTACTTAAAACCCTGATCAAGGGTCACAAACTCCACTTGAAATATATCAACAATCTCCAAAAAATGAGCAGATTCCAGAGAAGAGGAGACCAATAAGGATTTAGCAAAGTTCATAAATAATCTTGATCCCTCGCCAAATAATTCGATGATTTGATGTAGTGTATGTCATTCCACCACTAGTAGATTACCAAAGAAAATAACATAATCTACACAAATTGAACGAGTGATATGGATTTTTCTAGTGAGTCGCACACCCGAGAAAGTACCAAGTAGTTGTACATCCTTGATTAATTTGCTCATGCCCACAATCATAAGTAGGAATAGAATAGGTGGAATAACACATCCTAGCCGAAGGCCCCGAGTGGCCTTAAAAAAAGTAGTTGGTACTCCATTGATAAGAACCACGAAATTTGTAGATGATGCACAAGCCATAGTCCAATTTACAATGAGAGCCAAGATTCCAATCTTGTATAATAATAGTTGCAAGAAATAATGGTTGACTCATTCAAATTCCTTATGTAAGTCCAACTTCAATATAAACTCCTCTTTCTTCTTAATTTTGATAGTGTGTAAACACTCTTGCGTTATAGCCATTGCATCATGCATTTGGTGATGTTGTAAAATAACAAATTGTTCTGGCCCAATCTGATTCGAAAGAATGGGCTTCATCCTATTTGCAATGATCTTAGATATCATTTTGTAAACTATGTTGCACAATGAAATAGGCATGTAGTCCATAAAAGTAGTGGCTTTTGATACTTTGGAGATCAAGGTAATAAATGTGGAATTCAACGCACAAGATAAATAACCAAACATTTTTTTATTTTTCCGCCACAAGTAATAAATCATGTCCCATAATGTCAATGAAATGAATAAATAATTCAATCGGCCAACCATCTGATCCATGACTTTTATCTTTGGCAAAGGATTTGAGAACAACCACCAGTTCCTCCAATATAATCAATCTTTCTTTGTCAAGTTGTCCTCCACATCAAACATAGTCGGATAGGAATTAATGACCTCCAGTTGTCTAACAATATTCACCCCATCTCTGACCTTATACTATTTACCAAAATGTCAAACAACCTCCATATGAAGTTCTTTCAGTGAGGAAATATATTTTCCATTAGAATCATGTGACTACTAGATAGTGTTTGTGCGCCTTCTATTGGATTCATAGTTGTGAAAAAACCAAGTGTTTTTGTCCCCACTACTAATCCAAATGGCTCTACTTTTAAGTCATCATTCCTCCTCTTGAATCATCAAGATATCCCTCTTGCAACCTTCCAAATCCATAGCTAATGATTTGAGTGAAATATAATTTTTTTTAGGATGTGTCAGATCTACCAGTGTCCTTAATTGTATCTCTATCTTATTAATCTCCTCAATGTTTTTCTTTTTATGTGTTTTCTCCCACAATTTAATTGTCGTCTTAAGCTCCCTTAGATTATAACATAAAAAATCCACCTGAGTACATTCCTACATACCGACATAGGATGCCCATTTTGATCTCACCTTATCCATAAAATCTTGGTTTTTAAGCCAAGCGTGATTAAATTTGAAAGGAAGCCCAATCCACACCCCATTGTTATGCCAATGTAGGATGATGGCACCATGGTCAGAAAACCCTGCCACAAAAACCCATGACCAACATAATCCTTGTTGTTCCAGCAGATTCTCATGTATCAAGAAATGATCCAATCACTTGGTTATGCCATCCTGACTAGAGTGACCATTCTGCCAAGTTGGTCTAAGGGGAACCAGATCAATGTCCAAAAGATGATTTCTACCAAAACTATCTATGAAATATTTTTCAAGATGACCCTTCATACAACAAGCACCCCAATTTCCCAAAGTAGCCACTATAAGGTTTAAGTCACCAATTAAAATCAATGATCTAGTTTTCAATATATCGCAACCATCCATTCGATCCCAAAAAATTTGTTGCGCAGAATATGAAACCTGTGCTTGGAACCCCTGGCAACACTTGAAAGAAATATGCTTGCAAATGATTTATATGCTAAGAAATCAACCACGTAAGAATCCCAATTTGCAGCTAAACCCCCAGACAAACCACAAGTCTTGTGGGCATCGAACATATTTTCTTGTAGAATAATGATTGAGGGTAATTAGGTCCCAATCAAATGTCTTAAGGCAATACATTTCGAGGATGCCCCCAGCCCCCTTATGTTAAGTATGTTAAGGGTTAGTACCTTCATACGGGAAACCTTTCCGTGGGCACGTAGCCTCTAAGAGCCTGGATAGGAAATGAATTATAGAGAATAGATTGATTGATAAGGTCCTCCAAGGTGTTGTGAACACCATTAGTCACCATATAAGGTGAACCGTATGCCTTCGTTCTAGCTCGCCTCTTCTTTCTAATTGTAATGTTACGACAAGAGCTAGGACTAAAAAGGATAACATCCCCAATGGATAGTTTAGAGTGAAGGGACAAATATTGCAAGTCAATAGCTAGGTTGAGACATAATAACTCAACAACACTACCCACATAATTTGTAGGCGAAAGAGGGCCTAAAAAGGAACCAAATTGAATCACCATGGAATGAGGTCGAGAATATGAATTAGTCCCCCCCAAATATTTGAGTTCAGTCTCCCATGATGAATGACATCCTTTGATATAGAAGGCCTAGTAAGAGATAGGTGGCAAGATGAGCGAATTGTATAAATCCTATAATAACTAGTACGATTACATGAATTAGTAAATGTGGGTAAAATATGGAGATCCCACGTCTCCTCAACCCGAGAGTTAGGACCAGAACCAACAAAAACAACCATAGAAGAAACACCCAAAGGACAAGAAGTAGGGTGTCCACTCAATGTATCATATGGAAAATAAAAAATCGATCTCTGTACCACATCACATCCAAAAGTATAAGGAATAGTAGTTGAACCATCCAAAATGGCAGTTTATAAGTCTTGGATTGGTTCCACTACCAATTCAATATCATCATGAATATTATTCTTAGGAATGATAGGAATTGAATTGCGAGAAATTCTAGAAATAAGAAGAGGAGCCCCAATTCCATTAGAGGAAGTATGAATAGTTGATGTCATCCTACCCACATTCGACGTCAAGGAGCCACCATCTTATGACCAAGTCATCGATTCAAGTTGAAATGACCAAGACAAAATGCCAAAAGATGCCTAGTATCATGGAAACCTAGGAATGTAAAATGAATGACCCAAAAATCAATGTGTTGTTGAATTCTATGACCACCCCAACATAAGTCCAATGCAGTTGGTAGTCCCCCAGAATAATCACTTCCACTAGGTTATAGTTGATCCTTTTGTCTAGACCCCATAGGATATGCTCCTCCAAATAGGCAAATTTGTCGATGGAATTACCAATATCCACTAGTGCTATTCGGGACCAGAATTCAAGAGGGAGGCCTAGGAGCGTAGCCCAAAGTATGTTTTTATAAGGAACCTCCTTAAAAGGATCAAAAACTACATGATAAGGCTAAAGTGAGGGGAAACTATGACCCACAACCTAAGGAAGATCCAAAATCTTTGCCACATCATCTGGATGTAGAAAATGAAAGCAAAACCAATGATTGAACTGGATATTGATCTTCAGAGCATAATTGATGGCCGAATTCCACTGCCATTCCACCCACATCAAATGTGAACCATCCATCTTGAAATAAATCCACCTACCGACTAAATCCTATTGTTGCAGGCCAACAACACAGTCCCAAAATACATCAGAGGCAAATATAAGTCTAAATCTCTCCCGTAACTTTAACATGTTTATTTTTATGTGAACAACGAGAAGGTGGCCGAGAGGGAGCAACCAAAGAAGTTGGTATGTCGAAACGACTAGGTAGATCATGAATGGAAGGGTGGGCCACCACATTGGAAGAAATCCATAACATCAAATCACCACACACTACACAAGAGAATTGATGTTCAACCTCGATGGTTGCACGAACAAGAGCCACCTCAAAGATAGGCCCATGCAAATCACAGACATCCGTCCAACCATCTACCATGCCAGATGCCTCCATTTAACATGAATCGCAAGCACCGCCAATACTCAGACAAGATGTGTCCAAGTGTCATTTAGATCACGCACTCAAATATAGTGGAACAATAATTAACACCAAATATAACTGGTTTCCCGGTCAGCAGACCACAAAGCTAGTCAAATGGTAAGTGGCGAGGATAAATCATCCACCTAGTTGGAGACAGATGATAATGTCAAATACAAAATCATGTCACCAATAGAGAAACACATAACCTCGGGTGGATGAGAAATAACATCGCAATAACTTCGTTGATATTGATCACATTCTAATGTACCACCAATATCAAAATAGAACACCAAAAACTCAAATCACTTATCAAACTCATAATCGCGATCAATACGAAAAGAAAACAATATGAAAAAATCATAAATGTTGGAGTGAATCCCACATTAAGTCCCACCAAATTCGATAGAGGTAGGTATCACAACGATCACCAGAAGATATGAGGGAAAATATGCCAATTCAAAATAAACCATCCCGAAACGAAACAGTGGAATACCATAAGTTCTAGGAAATAATACAAAGATACCAAAACTAACTTTCAAATGTCTAAAAATACTAGAAATAAGCCAATGAAACCACCTGTAGTGATCCACCACACTCTAAACCAAAATATAGAACAAAACCAACTCCCATATTAAACAAATTCAACACACAAGTAAATGATTGACTCCTCAACAATGTATCAAAACCACTACAATGTAATCCAGGAGATAAACCAGATCAAATTGAAGAAGTAGATACAACTACGAAAGCAGATGTGCCAGTAACCCAACCCAAAAACACACGCAATCCATTGAAACCCACGTAATCAAGATACAAAGAAGTACTATAAAGAAAATGCCTCCAGATCAGATAATGGACCTTATCAAAACTTTGAGAAGAAAGACGAACCAACACTCCCTCCTTTGTTGCCATAGGTTATGAACCAACACCCCCTCCTTTTTCATCGAAGATGGCGATCCAACAGTCTCCAAGAATACCCCATCATGCACCATATCCTCCAGGCCCCTTATACTAAGACCAACTTAAGCATTAAAACTCCATATACTTGCATCACTGACAAATAAAATTCCCAACCCTCAACATATGGCACAAACTTATGTGAACATCAAATATATATATGTATTTATACCCAAATCAATATAAAACAATCACTAGATCATCTCTAGAGTAAAAATTGTGTGACAAAACCCACCAACAATCCCCACATGTCACCTGCTGCTATCTTTGGATGACTGGGTCTGACCATCCATCAATAGCATTTGCATTTTGATAGACCTCCACCAACAGTCCCTGCATACCACCTGCTACTATTTTTGGATGTTTTTTCTTAGACATATAATGACCTTAAAACTTATGATACATCTATTATATAGCATACGATTCCTCTAAAACCTGACATAAAACTTGTTCAACAAAAGTTGAGGACAATCCATCCTAAATTAGAACCTCAGATTAAAAAGGAGTTGAACAAACTCCTGCAAGCTAAGATCATGCTTCCTGTTAGAAACTCTCAGTGGGTATCTAATATGGCCCCTATTTGGAAAAGTAATGGTGATATTAGAATATGCATTGATTTCAAAAATATGACAAAGGTTTCTAAAAAGGACAATTTTCACCTCCTTCCTATGGAACAAATTTTACAAATTGTTTCTAGTTCTAAAATGATGTCCTTTTTGGACGGATTTTCAAGGTATAATAAAATCCTTATGTCTAAGAATGATCAATTAATAATTAACTTTTTGAGTGAAATGATGTATGTATTCATATCAAAATATGCCTTTTAGCTTAATCAATGCAGGTGCTACATTTCAAAGAGCAATGGATTAGTCTTTAGATGTCTATAAATAAATTAGTTGTGATATATCTTGATGATGTTGCAATATATTTTAAAAGGAGATTTAATCATGTACATCATCTAAACCAATTTGTTGAACGATGTAGAAAATGAGACATTTCATTAAATCCTAAGGAAACATTTTTTGAATTAATATAGGGGGAGAATTTAAACTTTATTGTCTAAAAATTAGGAATAGTAATTGAACTTGAAAGGATCAAAGCAATTTTGAAATTTCCTTTCCCTCATAGCAAAAGGACGATGTAATATTTTCTAAGACAAATCAATTTTGTGAGGTGTTTTGTACCTAGTTTTGCTAAAATAGTGGGACCTCTACAACATATGATTAAAAAGGATATTGTATTTAAATAGAACAATTTAGAAAGAGATGCATTCATATTAATAAAAGAAGCAATTATCCAAGCCCTAATTCTTACTTCCCCTTGTTTTAATAAATAAATTATTATTTATGCTTTTACTTCTAATCAATCTTGTGTAGTTATCCTTACTGAGAAGAATGACCAAACTTTAAAATACCCACTTCATTCATGAGTATATGATTCCAAGGCACATAGTTGAATTACTCTAATATTGAAAAGCAAGCTCATGCAATTTTTAAAGCCATAAAATGTTTTAGTCCATTCTTGTTTAAATCTCATACAAAGGTAACTCGTATATACCTCTCTTTTAGGAATTTACTAATTCAAAAAGATTTAGGAGACAAACAAGCAAATTGAATGATAACTCTCTAGGAGTATGACCTCTAATTAAACCATAAAAAAAATTAGAGGTCAAGGTATTGGTACACTGGCAACATAATCGATTTAAGGATAGCTATTTCACCACAAAATCATGAAGAATTAGACATAGAAATGCCAGACATAAATCTTACTCCCGATTCCATTGATTCCTGGTATAACGATCTTAAGTACTTCTTGACCTATGATTTTGCACCACAACATCTAGAGCCTAAGAAAATAAGACCTTTAAGATTGAAATCTAGCCAATATTAATTGATTAATGGAGTGTTGTTTAGAAAAAAAAACTATGATTCAACTTTACTTCGATGCTTGGAAAAATACGAAGTTGACAAAGTTTTGTTAGATTTGCATGATGGACCTACAGGTGGACATTTTGGAGGATATGCAACTGCTCAAAAAATTCGACATGTAAGATATTACTAGGCTACTGTTTTTAAAGACTCACATGCTTATGTCAAAAAATGCAAAATCTGTGAAACATCTACTAGAAATGAAAAGAAACCAACCTTCCCACTCCAACTAGTAGTAGTTGAAGAGCCATTTGTTTAGTGGGGACTAGATTCCATTAAAGATATCTTTCTAAATTATTCATAGAAGCATAAATATATTTTCACAACAAAATATTGTTTCACAAGATAGACAGAGGCCATTCCTCTTATAACTGTTTACCAAGATAAAGTAATTTATTTTACTGAAGAAAAAATATATATAATAATAATAATAATAATGATGATGATAAAAATTATTACTAAGTTTCGTCTCTTGAGAACATTAATTTTTGGTAATGCATCGTACTTTTCCTCAATTAGACTAATTGAATTTTCCTTAGGGAAAGGGATAAAAGTCAAATATTCTGCTAATTGTTATCTTCAAGGAAATGGTTTAGCAAAATCAACAAATAAGAACCTTTAAAGAATCATTAAAAAGACAATTGTTGAATCTCAAAGAAATTGGCATAAGTCCCTTGTAAATGCTTTGTGGACTAACACAGTCACACATAATACTGCATTAGCAAATTATCCATACTTCCTTGTCTATGGCAATGAAGCTATTCTTCCATCCAAAGTAGCATTTCCCTCTCTCCAACTGGCTCAATCAATTAGATAAGATCCGCATTTCAGTCTCTCCAACTGGCTCAATCAATTAGAGAAGATCTCTGAGCAATAATGCAATCACAAATTGAAGAATTACCAAAATTTGAGGAAGTTAAGGATAAAGCTAATCAAAGTTTCTTTGCGTATAATTTTTTTATTAAAAAATGGTTGTATAAGCACTCAGTTAGTGACATATTTTAATATTGGTAATCTCGTATTGAAGTTGGACAAAGTTCATGAAGATAAAGGTAAACACACTAAGTTTCAAAAATTGTGGTTTGGTTCATTTCAGAGATCTCAAAATGTTGGGCCTCAACTTATACATTACAACCCTTAGAGGGGGATAAATAAAGCCTCCCTGAGAATGGCCAAACCCTCAAGAGATCTTTTTTCTTGAATTAGTATTAAAAATTTGTAAATATACATAAATTTTATAAATTTCATTCCTACATAAAATTTAAAAAAACGTTGATAAAAAACAAATTATTAGTTGTTAATCATCAATATACTCTTGGTTTCACCCCCTAAGAACTTATGTTTGCCATAAATCTTTTCTATGGTTATCTATTACATGATTATGATGTATAAAACATTTTTATCTGATTTACTTTTTAATGGATTACAAATTCAAGAAAAGTGCTTAAAACATAATTTTTCATTAAGGCCCACTCATTTTACATTAATATTGATATTTGCTAGCAATTGGAAATGAATGAAATAAAAGGGATGGGTTTTATGCATTTATAGAATGCATTAGATCAAAATATCTTTCATATCACCCAATTGCAAAATATATTTATATAAACACAAAAATTCAAAGGGTTATTTAAAATTAAACATGAGAAGTTAAAAAGCACAAAAATTGTGGAAAGTGTATGAAAACCCATCGGGGCCACATATGTTTGTTGGCAGTGGGTCAATGTATACATGATACTAAGGTAACTTTGTTGGGGCTAGCGATGTTCACTAGTAGTGAAGCAATGCCTCGTTAAAAGAAAGATGAATTGAACTGATTATAAGAGGGAGCAACTCTAATTTTGGGATTCATTCATACATCTTGCAAACAAAATCACTTGATTGTTCACTCTGATGTTTAGCTGTTTCAACCGGTTGTTTAACCACAAATCTCTCAAGCGGGAGATTCAACCTCTACTTCGGGGGACCATCCGTGCCCGCCCTAGAGAGACAGTTCTACAAGGATTTCTAGAGTTCTGGGGCAGTGACATAGCACCACCAACCAGCATAGAGCAAGGAGTGCATATTTCTAGGCAGCCAGGAAACACACAGAGGGAGATTGAGGCAAGCAGAGATCTGATTGCTTGTTTGGGAGTTGGGGAGCTGAGGTAGCAGCATTAGACCAATGTTCTTCCTGGGTTTTACAGCCATCTGAGCCAGCTTTCCAACAATTCTAACCGTTGGGCTGGGGGACAACATAGATGCCACAAACATATTTTCATGGTACTTTGGAGCAGCTGAGTTGGGCCAAGAGATCATCCGAGGAGTTAGGGATTGGATAGCATGGGTGAACTCAACATTTTGGATAAGTTTTTAGGCGGATTTACAGGCAGTTTCCAGCGAGTCGAAATTGGCAGCTAGAGCTGAGGTGAGGCTCCAAGGGCATAAAAAATCAGAAGTATAAAACAACCAAAATCCTTTTTGGGTTTTCCGGGTTTTCAACAAGGATCTGAAATATAAAGTTTCATATTTTTCTGAGCACCAGAGGTGGGGTTTTAAGCTGTATCTTTGCAACAAACGCTATAGAATTGCTGGGGATTGAATAGTGCCTTTGGGGGTCGATTTTGGGAAGTCCAAATCTGGCCAAATCATTTATGGGTTTTTGTGGGTTTCAGCCAAGGAGTTTGGAGTTAAAAGAATATAAATTTCTGGCCAGTTTTAGTGCACCTTCCACCAATTCGAACTTCAGAAGAGCAGTAGTTTCTCAGTAGCACAATGCAAATTGGTGCATCAGCTGGGCAACCTTCAGCTCAGCCATTTTCCTACCTGGGTTTGGTCCTTATTGTCTTTTTAGAGAAGTCCAAGTGAACCATTCCATCATCTATTGTATTTGACTTGCAGAAATATAATAAAATGGCTCAAAATTTCTCCATTTGTAGCTTTTATATGGGTCTTTGCTGAATATTTCGTTTTTGTAATTTTTTGCATGTATTATTTTCTTGTTATCAATTATATTATTAAGGATCATTACAGTGGTATTAGAGCTAGGTTATTGGCCAAGTTGTGAGAAATTAGCCAGAAGATCATGGAAGATTTGGGTATGAGTGCACAGTGATGGGTGAAACCGGAGACAAACCCATGGCTCAAGGGAAATCCAATATGCAAAAATTCTGGGGTAGAATTCATTGGGACGATGAGAGGTTGGCCCAGTTGAGGAGGGTGGCAGACAAAACCCATCCTCACCCTTACAACAAAGACGTTAGAGGTGAGCAGGTTGTGGGGGTGCAACAATCTACATCGTGTGGGGAAAGTCAACCGAATCAGGGAACCAAATCTCCTGAAAAGGAGCAGACATGACAAAGACGGTTAGAGGGTGAGACCAGGGAGTGCTTTTGCTGGTGGAGACTTGGATTTAGATATCAAGAGCTCGAGGAGGAGGTTGAGCATGATGCTGAGAGCCCACATGATCCAAGATCTTTTGCTTACAGATGCATCGGAATTACATATAACAGAGCTAATTAACCATGGAACTTAAAAACACATAAACAATGCAGAAATAATCAGAAGAACACAAAAACCATGACACAATGATTTGATTACGGAGTTTGTCCAATTTGGACTACGTCTCTGGGCCCTGCTCAATAGTGGGGAGGCCTTCTTTCAATTAGTGGCATAAAAAGAGATAAAAGTACAAGCAACATTCAATTACAATCCTTATACCTCCAAGCTAGAAGATGGACAAAGAATGGAGAGCCTAGCTTCAGAAACAGACAGTACCACTGAACTCCTGGCGAAAAATAGTGCAAAAATGCCTATCCAAACTCCCAATTTGGATAATCTGCTGCAAGGGTTAGGGTCTGATGTGTGCAATAGATTTTGAGTTATGTGGCTAGTCCTCTCTACCCTTTCCCGACACAAATAGTCATATATATAGCATGGCGGAAATCCCTCAAAACTCAGGCAATTTTAACATAAGAAACCAAGTTAAGTAGGCGGGATCAGGTCAGAATGATACATAGCAACAACCTTACAATAATGGTGAAACCCCGTTCAAACATGGCAAACCCATTCAACTGTGCATAAGGCTTAGTGGCATGTCTATCGGCATCTCCAACTATCGGTGGATAGTCCAAAGCCAAAACAACAGGAATTTTGCGATACACGGACTTGCTGAACTTATAGAACACAACATATAACATATCGCATCTGACGGTCCCCATCGCAAATCGCAATTGGTGCTTGAACCATTGGTGCATCGACCCATACACTGCAGTAATAGCGGACCCAATGGGGATATAAAATGCAATATATAAAAATATCGTGTCTGCCAGTCCTATTGCAAATCGTAATCGACGCTTGAACCATCGGTGCATCTACCCATACACTGCGGTAACAGCGGACCTGAGGGGGATATAAAATGCATCATATAGAAATATTGTGTCCGTTAGTCCTATCACAAATTGCAATCGGCGATTACTACCGGACCGCTTCACAAACACCAACCCTTTTATGAAATTGTGATATGCGATAAATCACATCGCAACCGAGCTTCACCGAGGCTGATTCTTTAATACTCATCCACCTCCGATATGCGATATGCGATATCACAAATCGACACTGCTGGTGGGCGATTCTTAACTCGTGACCTCTGTTTTTCCTCGATATGCAATATGCGGGACCCAATGGAAACCTACCATTTGGCGCTTCGCCATTCGCTGGGACCTTTGCCATGTCATCTCCTCCTGCCACCTCAACAAGTCAAACTTGAACTTTGGCTTGCTCTAACTTCTTCATCTGAACTCGAATTTGAGTGTCATTTTCACCGTTGGAATCAGGATGACGAGCACTTCGATTCGATGTTAAGTTTATCCAGATTCTGCCACTTTGAGTTTTGAGCCTTTTACCATGCCACTCGTACTTTTCTGAAGATCTAACTGGATCAATCCTCTAGGATCCTCCTGGATCACCACAGGATGGTGAGGAGCACATCGATATACCCGGTGTGGCGCAAGAGTCACCTTTATTAGAGACCTCTTTGATAGCCCCAGTTAACACCCTGGTGGAGAGGATAGAGCCTACTCGCATAAAGCCATTTGTTGAGGGGGTGCCATCCTTGGACGAGATGCCAACAATTGTTGAGGTATCTGGAGCCATGACCGAGTTTACAGGTGATAGATGCCCACGACAGTTCCATCAGTTTCAGACCGACCTTCTAGAATTAAAAAGGAAGGCCGCATTAGTACTAGAGGCAATTCTACAGTAGAATGAGGAGCTGGAGGGCATGAGAGCGGTTTGTGCTAGGTCCACAGCCAAATTGACTGACATTGGGGAGCAGCTGGATTCCCTACTGGTGCAGCTAGAGTGCACGTTGGAGCATGAGAGCAACCCTCTTCGGGTATACATAGACGGGGCTGGTAGCACTGTTAGGTTACCTTGGCCCATTGGACAGAGGGAGACAAGCCTACCTAGTCAGATTTTATGTATTGACCAAGATAACAAGATGAGACAACCTGAGTTGCATAGGGTGCAACACCTGCATGCTGGGTTTGTTCTATGTGTGGGAGTTCGTGCATTCAATCCCTCTCTTGGGGTTGGGTGGCGAGAGATTCTGAGTTGGTACCCAGTGGAGTGGACTATGGAGATGGTAGTGGACCCAAGTGGAGGTCAATAGGAGTTTCCAGGCATTGGGGACGTTGGAAGCCCCGACTGGCATTGGGATCTGAGAGGACCACCTATCATTTCCCATGTATGCCGGTTGACTACAACCGGGATGGTGCAGTTGACCTAGTAGTTGACCATGCACATTTGCTAGGGGAGTCTCAGTTAGCACCAGTGGTCGACTAGTTTATGGACAAACTCTTTTAGTTTTCTTGGTATGTCATTTGTACACGGGATCACTAGGTGATCAACATACTCTGGCAGGAGTTTGTCGGAGGAGGTGGCATTAGAAGGCCACCAGACAGTGCTTTGCATGGAGATGGGGGTATTCACTTTTGTGCAGGGCACAGAGGATGCAGAGGAGAGGAGCAGTCATGGCATCATTGCTGACATATAGGGAGAGTCACTTCTCGGATCCCTCAGGGGGGATTTTGGGGGAAGATCTATTCATCGACGAGGATAATGATGCGATGGTGGAGGTGATGATACTGATCAAGTGTGGCCTGACACGTAGAGACTTAACTCTAGGCCATAATATCCAGGGATGTGTGGGAGCATCTAGCATTGAGCGGTGGTCTATAGGTATGGAGATGCATGGTGGTGTGCTATAGTGTGTTGGACTGTGTTGTGGAGTGGGAGTACCTCACATTGCAGTGAGTACATGCAGGGAGTGATAGGTGCAGTGACACAAGTAGGAAGCGGGACGTACAGGAGGGCGTAGCTGCAGCTGAGGGTATCCAACAATGTACAGGGGTAAGCCTTGGTGTACAGTGGCATGTCCAGGAGTATTGGGATGATCGGTGGTATGCAGAGGCATATGGTGCTGCACAACAAGGTCTTGGAATGTTTCCTCCAGGGACACCCATGGACGGAGATAATGGGCATACCTTTGGGTGTAGTTCACCTAGGATCGATGGGGACACAAATGAGCAATACTTGATGGTATCCACAAGGATTCACACTCCTGGCCCTCTTCTATGTCACTTACAGGAACGAACGATCTGGTTGTTGTCCTTTGACACTCTGGGCATGAGCAGCAGGGAACGGGGAGCTCACCCAAGATATTTGGATGACACTTGGTGCGATAGAAGGGAGACTTATCAGAGGGGGTATCGAGTCGGTGCGCGAGTTGAAAACCACAGTTTGAGGGATGAGGTGATCACCAACAGGGACGACATATCATTCATCATTGATCTTATTCCTGGGGAGCTGGTTACAGGGGAGGCATGTTTCACTCTTTCCATAAGGCATGTTTGGATCATGCATGAGTAGAGGATACCGTGTACGCTTGAGATAGTTGTCCAATATGTATCCGGGTTCCTAACATTATATCGACACATTCTCCAAGGGCGGGTAGCTGAACCAATGTCGATGGTTGGTAGGAGGAGGATGGATCCGCATACACTGAGTCAATTGCGCATATCAGATACCCATCTATTGGTTGCATTCAGGGGGTAGCTATTTGGCACACATGGTTTCCAGTAGTCACCAGTACTACACAGTGGCAGGTACTAGACAATTTAGCATGCCTCAGATTAGTTCATGATGTATGGAGCCTATATATGGGTGGCATGTAGGGACTAGAGATGAGGGACAAAGGGATTCTATCGGTTGTCAGGGCTATGCCGCAACAGTTCTGCCTATGGGATGTAGGGATTCAGTTGATCGATAGATCACTCGTGATGAGAAGAGTCGTGGCAGAGAGTGATATAGTTTGCTCTTGGGATGACACATGTGGGTTCATAGAGGGTTTCATCATATGGGGAGGCTGACATTCTCTATTGCCGCATAGGTTTGGAGATAGATTTGGATGGGTAGGCCTTGGTGCCATGGAGATGCCCAGGCAGGATGTGTCTCACCTCTTTCAGTATTCCACCATCAAGTTCCAGGAGAGGAGGATACTATCTGTGCATGATGGGGAGTATGACATAGTCATACTAGCGTAACGTTAGCATGGTGGCACCACTCTGGGACTAGCAAGGAACTGGGGCATCACAACTCAATAAACTTTAGGGATGCGCTGACTACTGCAGAGGGAGATCATACAAATATTCCATTAGGCTTTAGTGAGTCACTGATGGAGCAAGGGATTTCTGGTACTTGCACTGGGCAGGATAGTGAGTGGAGCGAAGGTAGCTTCATGTTGAAATGGATGGCCTGAGATCTTGGTATTGAAGGATTCTTTCATATCAGGACAGTGCTAAGGTCAGGGATGATTCAGTGGCACATCTGGGACCCTGGCACATGTTGCAGTGATAGTGGGGAGCAACAGTTAGAGAGGATGCTCGTTCAGGAATTGCTTGAGGACAAGCAATTTTTGGAGTGTTGGAAGAACTTGCTGGATGAGGATGCCACTTGGGAGGGTGAGCACATATTGGAGCACCCATCTTTGAGGTTGCTTGAGGGAAAGAAACATTTGGGAGGGGAGGACTATCATGTCCCTTCTTAAACACATTTGTAACAGGGTGCTGCTACACAATTTTGCACAATTTTGGCTAAGGAAGAGAACCCATCATTTTTGACTCAAGGACTTAGGAGGCAATTCGACTTAATTTGGTTGCTAGTGGAATGTAGGGGCCACCCACATGGGAATTCAAATTGGCCCATTCAAATAGTTTGGAGGGAAAGTCGAATAGGTGGATGGAGGGGCCCACATGAGGCAAGGGAGGCCCAAGGGGTTATAAGGAGGGAGAAACTCTCATTTTTGGATTCATTCATACATATTGCAAACAAAATCACTTGACTATTCACTCTGTTGTTTAGTGAGTCAACCAGCTGCTTAGCCACGAATCTCTCAAGCGGGAGATTCAACCTCTACTTCAGGGGACCATCCGTGCCCGCCCTAGAGGGGTAGTTCTATAAGGATTTCAGGAGTTCCAGGGCAGTGACATACGTAGAGCAAGGGGTGCATATTTCTGGGCAGCCAGGAAACACGCAGAGGGAGATTGAGGCAAGTAGAGATTTGATTGCTTGTCCAGGAGTTGGGGAGTTGAGGTAGCAGGATTAAACCAACGTTCTTCTTGGGTTTTAGAGCCAGTGGAGCCAAGATTCCAACAATTCGAATTGCTGGGCTAGGGGACAGCGCAAATGCCACACAACAAATTTTCGTGGTACTTGGGAGCAGCTAAGTTGGGACAAGAGATCATCCGGGGAGTCAGGGATTGGATAGCATGGGTGAACTCAACATTTTGGAGAAGTTTTCAGGTGGATTTATAGGCAATTTCCAGTAAGTCGAAATTGGCAGCTAGCGTTGAGGTGAGGCTCCAAGGGGGTTGAAAATCAGAAGTCTAAACCAGCCAAAATCCTTTCTAGGGTTTTTTGGGTTTTCGACAAGGATCCCAAATATAAAGTTTCATAAGTTTTTGAGCACCATAGGTGGGGTTTTAAGTTGTATCTTTGTAGCAGACAATGTAGAATTGCTGGGGATTAAGTAGTGCCTTTGGGGGTTGTTTTCGGGAAGTCCAAATCGAGCCAAACCATTTCTGGGTTTTTGTGGGTTTTGGCCAAGGAGTCCGGGGTTAAAAGCTATAAATTTATGGGCAGTTTCAGTGCACCTTCTAACCATTTGAACTTCAGAAGAGCAATAGTTTCTGGGTAGCGCAGTGCAGATTGGTGCAGCAGCTGGGAAACCTTCAGCTAAGTCATTTTCCTACCTAGGTTTCGTCCTGCTTGTCCTTTCAGACAAGCCTAGGTGCACCATTCCATCATCTATTGTATTTGACTTGCAGAAATATAACAAAATGACTCATAAGTTCTCCATTTACAACTTTTATATGGGTGTTTGCTGAATATTTTGTTTTTGTAATTTGTTGCATGTATTATTTGCTTGTTATCACTTATATTCCTATTAAGAATCATTACAATTTTTGTAGAGACACTGAATTGATTTCCCCCCCTAGTGAGCAACGAGAATTTACCAATTCTGTTTAAGAAGAAATTCCATCCACATTAGTAAACTAATTTAATCGAGCAAGCTCGCCGAAGACTTACCCAAATGATAAAGGTTACGACTAAGATTTCAATCAAGCCAATCCCAAAACATGCATGCATATGAGGAAATCACAAAGAGGAACGAGGCATACCTTTTATCGAGAGAAGTTGGTCATTTGATGCAACTAGCTTGAGGGATCATTAAAGATATTTTCTGTTCTCTCGCTCCTATATTGAATACTTGCACACAAACAACAAGTTTACCAAACCTTATGCCGTGCAAAAACTTGTTAGCGTTAGTACATGATCATAATCAACACATTAGCATAAAAACCAACAAGAAAGATAACGATAAAGTGGGGAAAAACACATGATGCTTATATTAGACTAAAACCAATTGACACATTTTCATGCCTTCTGTAGCCCCTGCCTATGGCCCTCTTCTCACCACAACTCCCTATTCATATGGACAATGATGGTGGATTGAGTGTCGAGTTTGCAGCTGGAGATTTGATCATCATCATCATCATCATGGCTAGTTTAATTATTATATATATATATATATATATATATATATATATATATATATATATATATATATATATATATATATATATATATATTTTTTTTTTTTTTTTAAAATTCTATTTCTATTTTTATGTAATTTCATTGAGAAAAAATGTTTATATATTTTTATGTAATTTCATTGAGCCAAAATGTTTATATATATATATATATAATTTGATTGAGTCAAAATGTTTAGATAACATAACATGATATTACAACATCTCTTCCATGTTGGGCTGAGAGTGTTCAACCCAAAAATGTAATAAAACTAGCCTAGATCCATCTTAACTCCCACCAGAAGAATCAAATCTCTTTTCACTTTAAAAGAGATTTGCATCTCAAGAAACTTGATGCCTCTGGACACTTGATAAATCCAGATTTAATATGGATTTAGGTTGGTTTAATTATTATTTATAATTAATTATAAATATAAATATAAATATAATGATTAATTTCCTGTTTTTTATTTTATTTTATTTTTATCTAGACAAAATGTTAAAGATTACAACATCTCTACCATACTATGATCAAATGTTTACATAAGAGTTAATTTTACTTATGAACCTCAAATATAAAGATATTTTTTTAATAAAAAGTGAATCACGTGAGAAATTTTGGATAAAATATAATATTACAATATTATATGTTACCCAATATTTATTACCACCCCCACCCAATAATTTTATAATTGAGTTTAATTTACTTTTAAATTTCAAGTATAAAGAAAAATTACAATAAGAAGTGGGAGGGGAAATATTGGGTAAAATGTAATATTATAATATTATATTTTACCAAATATCATCTAGTAAAAAGTGGATGGAGGTAGGCAAAAATATTAGATAAAATGTAATAATTACATTTTTCCTAATATTCCCCCCACCTCAGATCATAAACATATCCATAAAAAAGTTTTACCTTTACAGGCTATATGGCTTCAACGCCACATTTTCTACAACTAATTATGTATCTAATATAACCATCAAACTAAGATGGATCTAAGCTGGTTTAATTTCCCCCTTAAATAGGTTATATTCCACATGAATACCATGGATTAGTACCAAGAGTTGTTGTTTTTTTTTACAAGGTTATTTTTATTTTATTTTCACTTAGTTAAAATGTTTACATTATGTTAATTTTTGTTTGTTTGTTTGTTTTTTAATTCTAATTACTTTATCTCACTATAAACAACTTGAGTGACCGTGATGGTTAAGATCATGTGTTTCCTCCGAAGAAGTAATAAGTTCAAAACCAAAGGGGGTAGAGTATGTATACGTTTGTAGGCTTAGTCCCTTGTCCCATAAACACGCGAGTATAATACACCAATTTGGTATCTTGTTGGACCCGTGACTTAAAAATTAAATAATAATAATACTAAATGTAAAATAAAAATGAAAATTGAAATATTTTATGTATAGCTAATATTAATTTTTAAAGTAACATTATAATTATAATTATATATATAATATAAAGTTAATTCACAATATATATAGGATAGAACTTATTTCACTTAATAAATTAAAAAAAAATATTTTAAATATTTATAAAATATTTGACAACATCTTCCTCATTTACTAATATTTTATTTTAATAGTTTGATTGTGAAAAGGTTAATTAAGTAGATTGAATTTAAAAGCCCAATATTGAACTGAAAGGTTGAGAGGATATGTCTCGAACATGTGTGCTGTTCATACCACTATAAGTATCATTCCATATGGAATAACATGGGAAGAAAGAGCCTTATCCATGGTGCAACTAAAAACATTTAGTAACAGCAGCCCGGCGAACTCCAATTGCAGCAGTGTTTCATGTGTGAAGGCCACAAATCTCATCTACATTCCAGTTTCAAGGGAGTTATTATCGTTATTATCATGCTGATGAGGAGGGGGTTACAAGCCTAAGGAACATTCAATAGTTTGGGAGCAGCATGTCGAGTACAGTGTTTGGAGCATCCTTCTGGGTTCTTCCTTCTACCAAAAGATGGATTGGGTCCAAAGGGCGGATTAGCTACCATAGAGGCCACCTTCGGCCCAGATATCAACCTTTTACAGATTCTTCAGGGGTAACCATTTATTTTCTAGAGAAACCCACTTCAGTTTTTTTAGTTGAAAACCATTTTCTTCAAAGAAGTATAATGCCCAAAAATTGAGAATTTGAAGATTCTTCATGGGCAACAATTTTTGTTCTTCGAAGAAATCCACTTCAATTTTTAGTTGAAAACCATTTTTTTTTTGAAAGAATTGTAATTCCCAAAAATTGAGAATTTGAAGGCTTACATTATCAGTCGCTCTTAAATACTTTGGCTGCTCACGCGCGTGGAGACACCCATCTCATCTGAGTTCCATGCTTTATGCCCATGTCCTGTGTTAATTATGTATGTGTGTGAGAGGTCAGAGCAACTTAACACATGACAATATATATCGTACTATGTTTAGCTGCTGTGATCTCTCACACACAGATACATATATACACCACTATCAAGGTGCTCTAGTTTAATGCTATTGCTATTTCTCTCTGGAGATTACAATTGTTCTACGGTGGATGTCTGTAATGGTTATTGTTACTGTCAGTTATAGAGTTTAAATTTTAACACACTGCTTTTAGTTGTGGAAAATTATTTAAACAAGGATAAACCCAAGATAAACAAATTATACCAATATCCATTTATAACCAAAGTAGTCAATGGGACTGCTAATGTTCAAGGACCACCGATGATCAGTAAGTATCAGTGGGTCTACTAAAGACATCATGAATATTCCTCAAGGGAGTGCCTACGGTATTTCAAAGCTAAATACATAAAACAATGGCTATAAATACAACACCAAGCATAAACAAGTAGCTCTGGTTGTAAGATATCACCAAGTTGTATAGAGCTGCCATCTTCCTTCATCTATATATATGAAGTTTTGGAAGACTTGTCAAAGCATGTCATCTGTAAAAGTGTCTAAAGAGCACCTTTATATGTATCTCTGATGTTGTCATTTTTATGTTGAATACAGGCATATGCACGCTACCAAAGGTCTACTGCATATATGGTTGTTACAGCGAAGAAAAAAGAAGCTCTTGCTGTTACATTTGACAGTGATTACGAGGATGATGAGTATGTGCCATTTGCAGAAATGAAAAGATGGAAGACTAATAAGCCTTCAGGCTTTGGGGATTCCAAAACATATGATACCTCACTTGAGGATAGACTTCTTGCTGAGATAGCCCAGAGTCAGAAAAAACAGATATCTAATGTGAATAAAATGAAAAATAGAACAGTGAACAATGTGGAAAAGGTTAAACATGAAAGCCCGAAGATACAGCAGAAAGAACAGAAACAGCAAAATGGTAAAGAGTATATCACTTTCTGTTAATTTTTCTCTTAGGCATCTATTGTATATTGTTCTTTGCTTTAGATAATTGCATCATTATACTTTTCATCATTTACATCTTGAGTTCACCCCATAGCATTGTAACGGCATTAAATCATATGCAATTATGTAGAAAGAACAATATCAACAACAATGCAGCAGAAATAAAAGGAACATAAGAATAAAAACATTCACATATAGAGACACCAGGATTGGTTGGAGACTAGGGCAAAACCCCACAAGAGAGAAATCCTGGAAATCAATTAAACTTCTTCTATTAAATTTCATCAATTATTTAGCTGAGATACAAAGTACAAATAACAGCAGGCTTCACAGGGCTTATATATGTCTTGCTCTCTTGTTCACAACTTCGTTTGTGAACAAGATTTCATCGACAATGCTGTTGCATACTCCTATCATCAATGGCTTGCCATAATTGACATTAGTGTTAAAATTTATAAATATTACCATTATACTGAACTGCAACGATGCCATAGAGAGATACATCAATCAAGAAGACTTCTGCATATATTTCAAAGATGCCATATGATCATATCAACACTGCTAATGCTGCTCCTTATTCAGAGTAAATGATAGGGCTTCCAATACTGCTCTGCGTATGATGCTATATAACTAAAATGATGCTGCAAGTGTGCAAGGAACATACATATCCAGTTGTGCCATATTCATAGACATACCGTTGTTCCGAGATCATAATCCAGACTGCTGAGCCAAAGAACCATATACATATGTTGCAGAGATGTTAACAAGATCGCAGAGATGCTAACAAGATCGCAGAGATGCCAGCCAATGTATAATGCAGGGAATGCCAATATATATATAACGGTAGTGATGCGAAGGAGTAATGCTGAGGAATCCACTATACAAACGCAGAAGCATGCTGAGAAATTCAATATAAAATCACAAAGGATTATGTTATATATTAGTATAGATCTATTTTAAATACGGATCTAACATGAGCCGAGAGGGATCCAATTTCTTCAAGTGCAAATTGTATAGTTATTTTTTTTTGGCCAACATGAGCAAAATTTCAACATTGATAACGGCAGACAAACAACGTTACACATCATACTGGTCTGTGGAATGAGCCTCTCGATTCAATAAATTGAGTAATAATGCCATGCATATCATGCTTTAAATCTGTATTACATTGCAATACATCAATTGCCATAAATCTGAGTAACAATGTCATACATCTCATGCCATATATCTGTGTAACAACATCATACATCTCATGCCATATATCTGTGTAACAACATCATACATCTCATGCCATGTATTCATGATGCCATATGCCAGATTGCCATTTAGAGATGCGAGATTGAGCCAACATAGGATGTGCGAATCATCAAAAGAATGTGAGCCAGGTATAGCATGGGCCATAGTGTCTTGATGCTCTTCAATCAGTCCATAGAAACAAAAATAATGAGCATGTCAAATGTTTGCTACAGGTGACGAGTCTGAACCTTTCCGACCCTAAATCAGATTGAACCATGAAAAATTGTATATCTCATAAGAATAGATCGATTGCTTATTTATATAACTTGAGGTGGTTTCTTTTGTAGGACTGATCTTTGATTTTGGAGGGAAAGTTTCAAATTGAATTCAAATTTAAGTATACCCAATATTATTTACTTCGACTACTTATTTTTCAAATCAATTTTGGACCAATAGAATTTTCAACATAAACCCTCTTTAGGGTTTCTTATCGGAATTTCTCCATGGCTGCCAATTTTAACACACTCTCTCGAGTCTCAACTAGGGAGGAATTCCAACTATAATCTAAGTCTCTAGCAAGTACCTATCACAAGTTCCGTCTCAGATGCCATGTCTCAATATATAAGAAGGTAGACAATCCCTCATCTACGCATCTCATCTTGTCACGAAGAAGAAGAATAAAGTACTATTAAAGATAGGGGAGATCATTCCTCAAACCCTATTGATCTCCAGGACAAATCACAAAACCTCCATCTTAGCCATATCAACAAAATATCTATCTCATGACATCTCGTCCTTTGATCATGAGCTAAACAATCTCGATCTAAAGAAGAAGAAGAATTATCATAGGGGAGTCCATCTCGACTCACATCATCATCATAGGGAAGCTTCCAACTTCGATCCTATATCCAATAATCAATATGATTATCTGAAATAGAATCATCATCGTCATCAAGTCACATCTCGCTCATCTCCATTTGATGAACAATCTCAAATCTGAAGAAGAATGATCTGACATCATAGGGGAGCCCAACTCAATGCACAACAACATAGGAGAGCTCAACTCAATCTGAAACAACATCAAGGAGCCTTGCTCAACTTGAAACCACATCGGGGAGCCCAACTCAACCCGAAACATTTGCCAACAAGGAGCCAATGCTAAAACCGGGGAACCTCGTGATCGGGGAGCCAATGCTACCACCCAAAATCCAATGACAATGAGGAAGGTCCTATGGGACACTCTCACCTCATTTTTGCGACGATGGGGAGGTCTTATGGGACACTCTCACCCCAAGTCATCTTATATAGTGGAGCATCCAACTACCACCCTAGATCGAGCAATAGGCGGGATACCACTTACCAAGCAAGGATCACAACCATCCTATTGTTCTCTGTTGATCTTCCTAGATCAAATGTCTCATCGTCATCTTTGCTCATCTTGCACTGAGCATTTTTTAATCCAAAGAAGAAGAATCACCACGGGGGAGCCCTCTGTTTCGACCCTATAACCAAAGACAATGGGTGAGATTAGACCTACTCCAATGCGTAGGGATCACACTCTATCCCAAAGTCCTTGACAATAGGTGAGATCAACTTACCGGAGGTAAGGATCACACTCTACCTTATTGTCCCTGATCTTCCCATCTTGACCCTTGAGAGTCAGATGGTAGAACACTTGCATCCACCAACTTGGGCGAGATCCACCTATTGCAAGGGGTAGGGATCACACTCTATCCCAAGTCCCTCATCCCATTGGCCAGATGGGGAGGTTATCCCACAAAGTGGGCAGGACGCTAACTAGGGCATACTCTGACTAGGGGAGATCCCAGGTCTCACCATCCTATTGGTTAGAGGTCTTTCAACCCCAGGAGCCCTATAGCTCCATTCCTCAAGCTTGGAGCTCAACCAAGGGGGAAGAGCAATGCTCAGTGTTATCGATAAGCCCAGACCCTTGTCTAAAAGGGGCATATCCATCAATCCATGATGCTTTCTTAAATTCAAAAACATATCAAAGTGCTCGAATCTGATACCGGCTCAAACAACTCACTGAAGAGTTCAATCACACTACCTCAAGGCTCATACATTACCAAGAGCAACAATTCTTTGTTTTCCTGTTTATGTAGGACATCAAATCAAATATTATGTTAGAGCAAACACATATCATAAAGAAAGGAGTACCATATTCTCCCTCTTATGCGGGGAGTCAGTGACCACAAACCTAAGCTTATCTCATACAGTAACATTTTCTCCATCCATGAAGATGTCTTTTTCCCAGCTATATATGACCAAACTTTATCTAATTTAGAGTGCATACAAAGATCCATATGGGATCCATCAAATCTAATAACAATAATCCATTAATGCAATCCAACACATCATAAAAACATTTCTACACGAGAGGTGGATCCTAATATTACATGGGGTAAACTAGTCCTGTCAGTAAAGAATTGTTAGCTCATAAAATTAATAGGCAAAGACATATTTTTAACAATATTGGATGTTCATTAATAGAAGGCTTGCTTCATTCTACAATCATAATCCTCCACTGTAGATAATAATAGGTGTTGGGATCTCATCAAGGGTTTCTCCCTTTGAATGAGAAGCTTCTTCAATCATTAATCAAGACAACAACCTGTCTTACATATTACTGTCATGCATCAACAAAATTGTCAGATCACAGAGTCAAACTATATTAGGTTCTCATAAATATGTACACCATAGTACACCATAGTCATGACAGGTCACCATCAATTGTTTCACTATCACATATGAACATGTCTTCAAACATTCATCAAAGGGTAATAGTCACATCTTCACTTCTTTATCACATTATACAAACATTTTCCATCAAGTCCAATCAACCATTTTTGTCACATTGTCAAATTTATTATGTTGTTAATTCATCATATCAAAACCTTATCAAGAAGATAGTTAGTAGATCAACCACACTATTTCCATCAAGGCCACCCTACTCATTACAAGTATTGAATCAATATCTATTATCAAGTAATGACATATCAAAGTCAATGTTTCTAACTATGCTTTATCTTTGACAACAATTAGGATATCCATTAAGGTCATATGACAGGTTTTGACTGGTTACATCAAAGAGATCATATTAACTGTTAATATAAAGTGCACCAATATATCATAGGTTAATAAAATTTACTCTTATATGTGGGTGACTGACATGCATGAATCAAGTCATTTATGAGGGTGATATGCTTGTCATACCTCAATGCTTAACTTGCCACCTAACTAAAACTGAAACAATATACTAACCTCGTAATGTTCAGATACCTTTATCAACTTTGTAGCATTCAGATATCATATATGCTTTGTCATTGGTAGTAGTAGAGCTTTGCATATTGCTCTAACTTCCTTTTTTTTTCTTGCCAACTTCTTCTTCCTGCACCAACTAGCATCCAGATGATCCTTAATAAGGTTCAGCGAGTCACATCTTCATTAGTAAGTTAGAAGTATTAGAAATACTCAAATATGCAGGAAGGGTAAGCAATAATCAAAACAATAAATTTAAAACAAGAGCAGTGTCATAAAGAATAAGGTTTAGAAGGTCTCATTTTGAACGAGGGTTGAAGCGATTAAATCCCTCTTGATCATGTCACCAAGAGTTTATTGAAGAAATGCAATCATTCACAAATTCATTGTTCCAAATCCTTTCTCAATCATAAGGTGCCATGGGTCATCAACAAACATCAATAGAGGAGGAGATGCCTTAACTATCAACAGTCTATCAAACCATACCGTCTCCTAGAGTGAATCTAGAATTATACTGAACTTGGCACAGGTGCTTGTACTTATCAAGCTAGGGTTTTGAGACTTCAGGGTTTCAACATCTCCAAGCCATGCTTGAAAGTTTCTTCCAAACCCCAATCTTATGATATCCACCAAGCCCTAACAAGGGTGCCTAGGGTTTCCTTTAAACCCTAGGATTCTTTTAGGTCTCTGCCATCTGTACTTGCTTCCATCAACAGTGTCTTCATAGGGGTGATATCCATGACTTTTCTTTAGCCTAACTCTGAGACCATGTTAATTTTTCTCTTAGGTTTATATTGTTCTTTGCCTTAGATAATTGCATCATTATAATTTTCATCATTTACATCTTGAGTTTACCCCATATCATTATAACATCATTAAATCATATGCAATTATGTAGAAATAACAATATCAATAACAATACAACATAAATAAAAGGAACATAAGAAGAAAAACATTCACCACATAGAGACACTAGGATTGGTCGGAGACCATGGCAAAACCCCTCAAGGGGAAAACCCATAATTCACTTCTGCTTCTTCTATTAGATTTCATCAATTGTTCAGCTGAGATACAAAGTACAAATAACAACAGGCTTCCCAAGGCCTATATATGTCTTGTTCACAACTTCGCTTGTGAACAAGATTCATCAACAATGCTGTTGCATACTCATATCATCAATGGCTTGCCATACTTGACATTAGGGTTAAAATATATAAATATTACCATTATACTGAACTGCAACAATGCCATAGAGAGATACATCAATCAAGAAGACTTCTGCATATATTTCAAAGATGCCATATGATCATATCAACACTGCTAATGCCATAATGCTTCTTATTCAGAATAAAGGATAGGGCTTCCAATACTGCTCTGCGTATGAAGCTATATAACTAAAATGATGCTGCAAGTGTGCAAGGAACATACATATACAGTTGTGCCATATTCATAGACATACTGTTGTTCCGAGATCATAATCCAGACTGCTGAGCCAAAGAACCATGTACATATGTTGCAGAGATGTTAACATGATCACAGAGATGCGAACCAATCTATAATGCAGGGAATATATATATATAATGGTAGTGATGCGAAGGAGTAATGCCGAGGAATCCACTATACAAGTGCAGAAGCACGTTGAGAAATTCTATATAAAATCACTGTGGAACATGTTATATATAAGTTGAGTAATGATGCCATGCATATCATCCCTTAAATCTGTGTTACACTGCAATACATCTCATGCCATAAATCTGAGTAACAATGTCTTACAGCTCATGCCATATATCTGTGTAACAATGTTATCCATCTCATGCCATATATATGTGTAATATCGTCATACATCTCGTGCCATGTATTCATGAAAGAAAGAAAGAAAGAAAGAAATTATTTTAATGTCCACGAGGCTAAAGGTAGCCTATGTGACAGATTGCTTCTTCATCTGCTTGATGTATTCGGCCTTTTTCTGTGAAGCTTCAAAATAATTGCTCCCAACTTCTTGACAAACCCCTTGCTAAATAGATTATCCCAAGAGCTAGCTACCAGCATATCTGCATAACTTTTCCTATTGTCTTTGAAGGCCTCACATTCTAAAATGAAATGTTTTTCTATTTCCACTTTTTCGGAAGAACAAAAAATACATACTCTCTCCTCCCACACTTCCTTTGGCCTTTTCGAACGCTCTGTTTCACAACGGAGTTGATGAGAATTAGTCCTTGACTGAGCAATAAAAATTTTGGCTTTCCAAGAGATATTGGCCTCTATGTATGCCATACGCGAGATTTCCATTTAGAGATGTGAGATCAAGCCACCATAGGATATGCGAATCATCAAAAGAATGTAAGCCAGAGTATAGTGTGGGTCATAGCGTCTTGATGCTCTTCAATCGGTCCATAGAAACAAAAATAATGAGTGTGTCAAATGTTTGCTACTAGTGACGAGTTTGTACCTTTACGATCTTAAATCAGATCGAACCATGAAAAATTATATATCTCATAAGAATAGATCGATTGCTTATTTATATAATTTGATGAGGTTTCTTTTGTAGTACTGACCTTTGATTTTGGAGGGAAAGTTTCAAATTGAATTCAAATTTAAATATACCCAATACTATTTACTTCAAATGTTTGCTACTGGTGACGAGTTTGAACCTTTACGACCTTAAATCAAATCGAACCATGAAAAATTATATATCTCATAAGAATAGATCGATTGCTTATTTATATAATTTGATGAGATTTCTTTTGTAGGACTGACCTTTGATTTTGGAGGGAAAGTTTCAAATTGAATTCAAATTTAAATATACCCAATACTATTTACTTTAATACTTATTTTTCAAATCAATTTTGGACCAATAGAATTTTCAAAATAAACCGTCTTTAGGGTTTCTTATGAGAATTTCTCCCTGGCGGCCAATTTTAACACTTTCATGTCAATTTATAGTTTATGTTGTACAACATTTTCACCTTACTTTATCTTTTCTTGTTTGTTTTTATTCTTTTTAAGATAATGCCTGTTTTCAGCAAAGTCACATGACTTGGGATTTGGGAACGACTTGGCAAAGCTGAAGAGCGAGGGTATGACATAGACTTGGGAAATACATAAATCTCAGCAAATAAAACTATTGAAAAATTCTTAAAATTTCATTAAAAAACTTGTTTTTTTCCATGATGAAGCCTCTTCACAGACATTAAAAGAAACATAAAGGCATGTAAAAGTAAATATGCAACTGTGAAGTTGTATATATACTTTAAGTTTAAATTGTTTATCCAAGTGTCTCTATCTGCCAGAAATAATAAATTAGTCAAAGGAATTTAGCTCAAGTGAAAGTCTCTTATCTGTCAGAAACAATAAATTAGTCAAATGAATTTAGCTCAAGTGGTATGGTTCATGATTTGTGTCCCAAGTAATGTGAGCTCAAGTCTTTGGAGACATGTTTTCCCTTGTGGTATTTATGAAATATTGGTTCCACTAGGTGGAATAGTGGCAGCCGTTTCTACGAAGTCACTGATTGTGCCTAATGGAATGTACTCATTATTGTTAAAAAAAAACTATCAAAAACAATAAATGGGAAATTACAGGAAACAAGTTTCAGAAAATGCATATGGCAAGGTGTTAATTTTAGGTATGTTCTATGCTTAGAGCAATTTAGTTCAATTTTCACAGTTAACTCAATACCTTTTCCAGATTAACAATCACATCAGCATTAAAGTAAACTGCAGATAAAACATAAACATAAATTGCAGAAGACAAGCCAAGACAAGAGGACATAAGATGTGGCGCTAGCCAGGGACAAACCCCAATGTGGGGAAACCCTTGATCAATTCTTCTTATATGTTCTTCAATAGTTCAACAGAGAGAGAGAGATAGTACGTTTACAACAGAATTCAACACTTTGACTTATCTAGAAAAGAGCATAGATCATCTCTAAGAAGATGATACACGAGATTAGTTGAAGACATGCTGCTTCCACTGATTCTCCAAGGTGACTCCTTCACCTATCGTTGTGCTGCATTTCGTCAGTGCTGCACCATGTTGCACCCATCATCACTATGCTGCATCTCATCATGCTTCATTAATCATGACTGTACCGATCACTGTACTGCATTATGTGCGATACTGACCTATGTGCTGGCTGCATCTTGCTTGCTTGTTGTCCCTAGCATGCTTGTTGTCCTTTGCATGTTTGCTGTTGCATGCTAGCTGTCCCTTGCATGCTAGCTATAATATTGCATGCTTGGTGTATTTGCTACTAAGTACCATACAACTGTCCCAATGTTAGTTAGTTGTCCCTTGCGTGCTTCTCTCCTTTGGAGACAGATGCTCTGGCTGTTCCAGCACTTTCGGCAATTTCAGCTGTTCCCGACAGTTCCGGCAATTCCGACTATTCCTGGCAGTTCCGACAGTTCCTAACAGTTCCGGTTTCTGCCCTCTACATCAGCGTTCCTGGTTGTTCCCGGCAGTTCCGGCTGTTCCCGATAGTTTCGACAGTTCCGATAATTCCGTCTATTCCTGGCAGTTTTGGTAGTTCCGTCAATTGCGGCTATTCCCGACAGTTCCGACAGTTCTGGCTTTTTCCGGTAGTTCCGGCAGTTCCGGCTATTCCCGGCAGTTCCGGCAGTTCCGACAATTTCAACTATTCCCGACAGTTCCGGCAATTCCAGCGATTCCGGCTATTCCCGGCAATTCCGGCTTTTCCCGGAAGTTCCGGCAATTCAGACAATTTCGGCTATTCCCGACAGTTCCGGCTATTCCCGACAGTTCTGGCAGTTCCAGCTTTTCCCGGTAGTTCTAACAGTTCCCAGTAGTTTCGGCAGTTCTGGCTTTTCTCGGTAGTTCCGACAATTTCGGCTATTCCTAGCAGTTCCGGCTTCTGCCCTCTGGATTAGGGCAGCGTTATCCCTCAGGATCTCTCCTCCTACTAAAACCCAAAGGCAAGTAGAGAGGAAGAGATCCCAAGTGTGTTGAAATGACTTGAAAGCCACCTCTATTTATACTAAAACATTGAGCACAAGTGGGGTTTATTTGGTCGCTGGCCGACCTTGACGAATTGTCCCATAACACAAATAAATTCATATCTCCATGAATACTTATCGGAATCGGATGATCTTTAGATCAATCCTACACCTCTCAATGAAAGGGATCCGAGAAAAATATTAGCTTCCATTAATAAGATGACCCACATGGAGTTTGGCCCTAGTTGCCAATTTTAACACTTCCTCTCAACTGGGGAGAACTCCATTCGCTGATCCATATGTCTGACTATACTATCTCTGCCATCAGTGCCCTACACTTCTCTGCTGAACCATGAAGAAGAAGAATTGATCGAGAATGTCTCATACCATTCTCTACTGACCCGAATTCAGTTTCATCTGAAGAGAGTGTCACATCACTCTTATTGACCTGAAGTCAGTTTTATTGATCCCAGATCAATATCACAAGAGAGTGTCTCAAACCACTCATACTGATCCTAGATCACCTTCATTGATCCCAGATCAATGGAGGTCATCCTAGCATAGGGAGTACGGTAGATACAACGATGTGTCCATCGATAGTACTACTATGGTCCCTAACCCCATTTCCCTGCTCATTGATTAGATGAGAGGTACTTCCCATGAGTCCCAGATTGCATGGGTAGGATGCCTCGACAGGAGAACTAATCATCCTGTCCACAGGAGAATGAATCATCTTGCCCCATAGTCGCCATGGGAGAACTAATCATCCCGGCCCACAGGATAACTAATCGTCCTATTTCACAGTCGCCACGGGAAAACTAATCATCCCGGCCCACAGGGGAACTAATCATCCTGTTCCACAATTGCCACGGGAGAACTAATCATCACGGCCCACAGGAGAACTAATCATCCTGTTCCACAGTTGCCACGGGAGATCTAATCATCTCGGCCCACAGGAGAACTAATCATCCTGTTCCACAATCGCCACGGGGTATCACAGGGGAAGGTTGAACCTGTCATCTTGTACATAGCGCACCACCAGGGGAGGGTGAGTCGCCTTGTGGTCGTATGTTGCTCTAGTAAGTACCCCAAGCCCCCTAGAGCTCCCAGAGTTCAATGCATGCAACATTTAGGAACCTTATAAGGTCTCTCAACGACTCCAAGTTGTTCGGGAAAGTCACAGATTTGACCTTTCCCCGGGGCTTTGACAAAATGTTTGCGACCTATACATCGGTCTCAATGCGATGGAGCCTCCTCGCTCATCGACTTACCATATCCCAGATAATGCAGTATCTGATGTCTATCTGCTGGAGCAATCATCAAATATGGGATTCCTCAATAATCGAATCCCCCCCTGGTTGTCACAGAGAATCACAGTGATATTCATTATGTGTACAAACAACTCACTTAAGAGCTTCTGCAACCATGCAACTTCACACAAGATCATACTCGTAGCTATGTATTCAGTCTTGGTGGTGCTTATAGCAACTGACTTCTTTTTCCTGCTCATCCATGATATCGAAGCAAAATCCAAAGAGAACTAGCACTGAGAAGTGCTCTAGTGATCCTCCACAGTGCCTGCCTAGTCAGCATACAAATAATCATGCAGTTTCATATTTCTGGCAGTGTATCTCAATCCATGAGAGATTGTGCCCCGAAGATATCTCAGAAGATTCTTGGCACCAATTCGGTGAGGCTCAACCAAATATGAGCTCACCATGCTAACTGTAAAACATATGTCCGGACGGAAGTTCACCAAGAACAGCAACGTGAATGAGTTTATGAAACTCAGAGGCATTTCCCAAATCTGGTTCGACATCACTACCATATAACTTCTGAAAGTTAAGATCCTCGAGGTAGTCAAATGCTTGCAGTTTATCATTCCACATCCAGAATCCAACTCCCTCTTACTTCTGCAAATGAGAGGGTTTGCACCTGTCAGAAATAGGTTGTCCTCATAAGGTGTCGGTATGAGAGGTCTATCATCCACAACCTTCGGGTAATGGTTTGGATCGGTTTCACTCCTAGTGAATCTCAGCTTCATCAGACAACTATCAATCCTCTCATACTACGCCCGAGGTGTTTTGCTTCAAGCCATAGGGGGTTTTCTGCCACTTGTATACATGAGATTCCTGATCATGAATCTTAAACTCCTCGGGTTGTTCCAAACCTGTGGACCTGCTGCATGAGGGGAATGATTCCCTAATAAGAGTTTCCTTCGGTATATCTCAGACATGTACCTTCATGCTCTTCTTGAATTCATGCATTCCTATCACCATTTGACTCACATCAGGTAGGACCCCATAGGTAGACCTCTGGTGTTATAGATGCGATATGTCAATTGACATGATCCCCAATGGACCATCCTGCAACTTGATACAAATTGCCAACCTTGAACCCATGAGAAAAAGCATCTTTGAAAATTCTATTTTTTAACACGCACCTTTCCATCGATGAATGCCACCCTAAAACCTTTGACTTTCATTTCCGAGATGGACAACATGTTCTTCTTGCGATTAGGTACATAAAAGAGATTCTTGTAAATGAATAGAGTTACCCTCATTCAATTGAGGGATAACATTCCCTACACCCTTTCTGGGATAGGTGGCATCGACTCCAAGTATAATTCCACGGTTGTTTTCGTCTCTACCAAATTCGAGAGAGCACCCTTCCATCTGATGAGGTGCCTTGAAGCACTATGATCAATAAGCCAGATTCCCAAAGAATCTGAAGGAGAGGGCTAATACAAGATAACGCTTCTTTATCTTATCAGAAACAACATTTGATTCTTCATACCTGGGGTTCCTTGCTTTCTCTGAAGAGTCGGCTGTTTCCTTGATGACCTGCATTACCTATCATTCCTCTGATCATTGAAGATGTCCCTGGAATGATTGTTATCATCATCAAGTGATGTGTCCCTAACTCAGACACTCCTTCGCATAATGGCTGAACTTATTACAACCAAGGAAGCTGCCTTTCCTTCCACCCTTAGATCCAGGCTTCCCAATGAAGTGATCTTTAGGTAGGCCATCAGAAACTTCTGCTGCGCCATTCTGATAATATTCTCTTCTTCGACTTCACCCTCGGTGAATTTGAAGAGGGACGAGGAATCCACTGATCCTTTTGTCCTTTCCCAACTGTCTTCGGTGATTTCTCTTTCACTCTTGCTTGGGCATTGTCTTCACCTTAGCTCTGATACCATGTTAATTTTAGGTTTGTTCTATGCTTAGAGCAATTTATTTCAATTTTCATAGTTAGCTCAATATCTTTTCTAGATTAGCAATCACATCAGCATTAAAGTAAACTGCAAATAGAACATAAACATAAATTGCAGAAGACAAGCCAAGACAAGAGGACACAAGATGTAGTGCTAGCCAGGGACAAACCCCAACGTGGGGAAACTCTTGATCAGTTCTTCTTATATGTTCTTCAATAGTTCAACAGAGAGAGAGAGATAGTACGTTTACAACAGAAGTCAACACTTTGACTTATCTAGATAAGAGCATAGATCATCTCTAAGAAGATGATACATGAGATCAGTTGAAGACATGCTGCTTTAACTGATTCTCCAAGGTGACTCCTTCACCTATGGTTGTGCTACATTTCGTCATCATGCTGCACCTCACTGTGCTGCACATGTTGCACCCATCATCGTTGTGCAGCGTCTCATCATGCTTCATTAATCATGACTGTACCCATCACTGTACTACATTATGTGCCATACTGACCTATGTGCTCGCTGCATTTTGCTTGCTTGTTGTCCCTAGCATGCTTGTTGTCCTTTGCATGCTTGTTGTTGCATGCTAGTTGTAACATTGCATGCTTGGTGTATTTGCTACTAAGTACCATACAACTGTCCCAATGTTAGTTAGTTGTCGCTTGCATGCTTCTCTCCTTCAGAGACAGATGCTTTGGCTGTTTCGGCACTTTCGGCAATTTCAGCTATTTCCGGCAGTTCTGGCAATTTCGGCTATTCCCGGCAGTTCCGGATTTCCTTGGCAGTTCCGGCAATTCCCGACAGTTTCGGCAGTTCCAGCTGTTCCTGGTAGTTCCGGCTATTTTCGATAGTTCTAAAAGTTCCGATAATTCCGCCTATTCTCGGCAGTTCCGGTAGTTCTGGCAGTTCTGGCTATTCCTGACAGTTTCCTTAGTTTCGGCTTTTCCCGGCAGTTCCGGCAGTTCCGGCTCTTCCCGACAGTTCCGACAATTCCGGCTATTCCTGACAGTTCCGACAATTCTGGCTATTCCAGCTATTCCCGGCAGTTTCGGCTTTTCTCGGCAGTTCCGGCTTTTCCTGGTAGTTCCGGCTTTTCCCAGCAGTTCTGGCAATTCTGACAATTCCGGCTATTCCCAGCAGTTTCAGCAATTTCGGCTATTCCCGATAGTTCCAGCTTTTCCCGACAGTTCCAACAGTTTTGGCAGTTCCGACTTTTCCTGGCAATTCTGGCAGTTCTGGCAATTCCGGTAGTTCCGGCTTGTGCCCTCTGGATTAGGGCAACGTTATCCGTCAGGATCTCTCCTCCTACTAAAACCCAAAGACAAGTAGAGAGGAAGAGATCCCAAGTGTGTTGAAATGACTTGAAGACCACCTCTATTTATACTAAAACATTGAGCACAAGTGGGGTTTATTTGGTTGCTGGCCGACCTTGACGAATTGTCCCATAACACAAATAAATTGATATCCCCATGAATACTTATCGGAATCGGATGATCTTTAGATCAATCCTACACCTCTCAATGAGAGGGATCCAAGAAAAATATCAGCTTCCATTAATAAGATGACCCACATGGAGTTTGGCCCTAGTTGCCAATTTTAACATAAGGGTCCACTAAGGATAGGAATCTTTAGGTATTCTTTGGGAACCATAAAGAACAAGGTAAATGTCAGCAGATGGTTTCTGGAAATGGGATGAAAACTTTTAAGTAAACAGAAAAATCAGGCCCTAGTGAAAATTCAAAATACACATGCTGAGTGCTCTTTCACTATTGGACCACTCAAGTTTTGTGAAAATTAGAAATCTGAGATCTCTTTCTCGAGAAGGTTTTTATTTTTTTGGTTAGAGTCGGTGGAGCTTAATTTTGTTCAGTCAGAGATAGTGGGCCTGTCTAGTTTCTATATTATTCGGGTACCATGCTCTTCTTTAAATTTTTCTAGTGAAAAAAGGAAAATTTTTAAGAAGTCCAAGATATCAAAATCATGTTTTGGACCACTTGGGAACAATTTTGGTATACCTAGTTGTTTAATTAGTATTATACAAAATTTTCAAAATTTATATGTGCAGCATATTACCCCTATTAGTGGGGGTACATAGATTTTTCAGTGCATCATTCATCTTCATTGTAAGCCCAAGCCCCATTGTCACAAGGCAAAGCCATGTAAAAACCATGTGAGGCCCTGAATTAGGTCTCCTAGATCCGTGTCTTGTCATTTTGAGTCTATATCCATTTTGTTTGGTCGGATGATGACATGTCCCTTGGAAGCTTCACCTAGGCAATTTCATCCCTGATCAGATTGGAGGGCCTTGGGAGGCTTCTCTTGATGACTCATGGTTTTATGGGGGCTTGTATTGTGTAGGGGTGATCGCCGACGTATGGGTCAAACGAGCCCACATCAAGGTGTACTTATGTTATTCCACATGGTTAGTGTCTATAAAGTCTGCAGGTGACCTTGGCCTTGGATTACTCATAACAACTCTCACAACATAGCAGTGTCTTGTGACAAATTTCACGCTTTTTGAGGCAGTTAGATTCCTAATGCAAAATGGTTTAGGTTGTTAAAAAGTCAACCATGGCTCAAGTTGCAGAGTAGGACTAGAGGATGCCATCTCACGTGTAAATTTTCCAATTAGAGCATTTGGTGAAAAGTTATGGCTTGGTAAAACTTGGTCAACAGTATAGGGAATATTCTAGGTGGATTTTTAGGAAGAACATTGCGTAGAATCTTGCATGCATTACGTCAAAAGTGATCAACACGACAGGACGAAGAAATGCCTGGCGTTAGAATTTTGAGATCATGCAAGGCATTGGAGATTAGGCACAAGGGTAGGATGATGTGGGAGTTTAGTGAACAGAGATAGGCCTATCACATGGGAAAGCTTGAGCAATGAAACACGTATTTCAGATTTTCCAGGAGGGTAAGGGTGTTGGAGATCTAGCCTCTAGGACCCAGGTTTAATTTCACAAGAGGAAGTCAACATAAAATTATGTGAAAAGTAGTTGTTGGGTCAAATCTAGTGGTTGGAAAGGGGCCTATTAGTCGTTGTAACCACCTTGGACCGAGAAAGTAAGATACTAGAATAGCAGTCTAGTTGTTGGAAACAAATAACCACCAAGAGATCAAGTCAACTTCTTTGAGACAATTCACACCCTTCTATGTGGACAAGTCGAGTTGCAAGTGGACCAAGGAAGTTGGATGTTGAGGAGATTGTGGTGCAATTTTGACTTTTGATCATTGAAAACCTTCTTTAGAGGGAAGTCATGGCCTCTCTTGGGATTCTTGAACCAATTCAACCCCCATGGGGTTTAATTAAGTCTATGTGGTAAAATTTCATGGAATTAAAAGATTGCTAAGTTCTGGATTGTGGAATACTAACAATATTTTTTGTGAGGAGAGTCATACTAGCCGTTAACTAGTTGTTAGAGTTTTTTCTATGAAACACTGGGCTCTCCTCCATTGTAATTGTTGTTGTTCACTTGACATAAATGCTATCTCATTGAAAGAGCTTATCTATTTTGCAAACTCTTATACACTTTGTATAATTGTGGAATGGTTTTTGTTAATGTTATTTTTCTTGCTATGGCTATTGGATATTAATTTTTTATCTATTCCATCTTGCTAATAATGAAATTTATCGAAGACCAAATTTTAACTGGATTCTACTAATTGCAAATTTACCTAGTCTCCTACAATAATGATCTGGACTGTTCTGTGTTAATCCGCAGGCCTAAAAGAACAATTACAATAAGCTTGGCTACCCTTCCTACAATACCCACAACTCAAGAATATGGTCTTTATCCTTAGAACACCTTTAGAACAGTTCGTGACAGGCTCGTATGCTTTAGTTGGGGCTTATTTGTCTCTCTGCGGTAACTCACAACCCTAGAGGGGGGCCAAATCTCTTGAATAGTATGGGCTTCAAACTTGCTGCCCCAAGGAGAATTCATGATGAGCTGATGCTCGATGTTGAAGAGCAGATGGATCCCATTGATCCACCTCCTCATGAGCCCTCCTCCTCAAAAAGGAGGCCCTCATGGCTCAAGGACACTCTCGAAGATGTTGAGAGACATATTGCACCAAGGGGACATTTCGTGAAAGAAAGTAACTAAATAGGTACCAAGGGTACTTAGCTGCCATGAGCACCATTGTTCAAACTGAGCCTTGCACATTCAAAGAAGTTGTAAAGCACCAAGTTTGGAAGGATGCTATGAACGAAGAATATGAGTCGATTATAAAGAATGATGTCTGGGATGTGGTCCCTAGACCCAAGGACAAATCCGTTGTCACCTCGAAATGGCTCTACAAGATCAAGCATGGAGCTGATGGAAGTGCTGAAATGTTCAAGGCCAGGTTCGTTGCTTGAGGCTTCTCTCAAAAGGAAGGTGTGGACCATGATGAGATATTTGCACCAGTTGCTCGATATACCACCATCTGTTCGATTATAGCCCTTACTGCCTCGCAAGGATGGAACCTACACCAGATGGATGTCAAAACTGCCTTCTTGATCGTAAGACACATGTATGCAGGTTGAAGAAATCCCTCTATGGGTTGAAGCAAGCTCCCCGGGCTTGGTATGAGAGGATTGACAACTATCTGATGAAGCTAGGATTTACAAGGAGTGACGCTGATCCAAAACTTTACTTTAAGGTTGAGAATGATAGACCTCTCATTTTGGTACTTTATGCGGACGATCTCTTTTTGACAGGTGCAGACCCTCTCATTCATCAATGCAAGAGGGAGTTGGCTTCCAAGTTCGAGATGAAGAACCTAGGACTGATGTGTTATTTCCTAGGATTGGAGGTCTGGTAAAAGCCAGGTGAGATTTTCTTTTCTTAAGGAAAATACATTGTGAGATTTGGGATGGTGGTTTGTAAGTCCGTGACTACTTCGATGGAACTTAACTTCAAGAAGTTATGTAGAAGTGCTGCTAGGTCTGATTTGGGAAATCCTTTTGAGTATTGTCAACTCGTGGGGGCCCTCATGTTTTTGGTGAACTTCCGTTCGGACATATGCTTTGCAGTGAATACGTTGAGTCAATTTATGGTCGAGCCTCATCACATACATTGGATTACTGCCAAGAATCTTCTGAGATATCTTCGGGGCACAATCACTTATGGACTGAGATACACTGCTGGGAATGTGAAGCTCCATGGCTATTCTAATGTTGCTTCTTACTAGGTTTTGCTTCGATATCTTGGATGAGAAGGAAGCAAAAATCGGTTGTTTTGAGCACTGCCGAGGCCGAATATATTGCTGCTAGTATGTCCTCCTGTGCAACTGTTTGGTGGAGGAAGCTCTTTAGTGAGTTGTTTGGATATGTGCTGGATACCACCGTGATCTTCTGCGACAGCCAAAGTGGGATTCGTCTTTTTGAGAATCCCGTGTGTTGACCACTACGTGTCAACGACCCATAACAGTACACCCCCTTTTTCGCAATAGGGGTAGCGCCTGATCGATGTGTTCTTGCCATCTAGCTATCATCATCAGCTTGAGGATCGTCTTATAATGTAAACCCAGTTTGCATGTGTATAATGTAAATAATCTCAGTAGATCCATGTCGTGTATGTAATCACCTAGGTAAACCTAATTTTTTGGTGACGATCTACATTCCGGGAGGTTTTTCTATCACCGATCCATTCTCGGATGGTCGACAGAGTTTTCCTTCAGCCTTACCCCAAAGCTGGAGTGGATTTTGTCACTGGAATCTTAGGGGAGTCTTAGTGTTTTAGATCGAGTCTATGTAAAAGTAATTTGGGAATAATCCTAACTATTTGGTTAGGTTATTTTATTACAAATTACTTGATTTGCTAGATTATATTGTGTCGTAGAACTGGGTAGTCTGTGAGGGTCTTTTGTAAATGGGTTTTTCCCCTTTAGATGTAAAGAATGTAAAAATCATGATGTAAAGTGTCTTGAGGGTTAGAAAAATAATTTATCCCCTCATAGGTTAATTAATTAAATTTTCTAGCCAAATTAATTAAAATCCTAAGCCAGAAATTTGATTAATTCTAGGTCCTAGGTAAATTTAAATTCTCTAGGGCAAAATTCGTTGGTCCTTAAAAAAATAAATTTTAAGAGGTCCAGGGATTAAGGTAAATTAATTATTTTGCTAAACTTTAAGCCTTTGGTCCCTGGGGTTAAGTCAAAGTCAAAATTTTGAGGATTAAAATTCATTTAATTGAAAAATTCGAATTTCCTCAATAAATCAAAATCTCGACGGATGAGATTAAAAGAAATTTTAATCCTTATAAATGGTCGAGATTGCTGTGACGAGGATCACTTGAACTAGCCGTTGGAGGATTTATCTTTAAATAGGAGGTCATTTTGTTAGTCAGGATGATCTGATCTCTGGATCGTGTACTAAGCGAAAAGCTCTTTTGTAATTTTTTTATGAACAATAAAGAAAGACTTTGGGGTTAATTTCTGTCGGTGTTACTCTTCATGGAAATACTGTAAGATGTGTCATTTTCATGCATAGATTTCTTTTTAGCCATTGGTGATAGCTTTCTGAAGAGTGATTTTGAGTATAGGTATCTTGCTCAGTCGCTGGGGTTTGAATAATAATTTAAGTTTAGAATATAATAGCAAATATCTCTATTTATTTAAATTTTATTATCGTTTTCTCGCTCTGTGTTGATGGTTAAATTGAGTTTTTGCATTAATCCTTGATTATTAGATCATCGGGCGTTCGGGGATGTTCTCGGCTGAACTAGCCAACTCCCGATTCGTGTTTCCTGAAGAGCCCAGCTTAAATTTGATCCTGGGCTTATCATAAGATATATATTTTTTATGGGTGATGCATGAAGGGTTTTGAGCTTAGTACCTCCTCTAAAATTAAAAAAAGTTAAATTTTTCTGTGCTAAATCGTTAGATTTGGCTGTTGAGAGCCTCAAATTATCAGATCTGGGAGCGGAGTTGGACTCACACTCCCTAGATTTGATAGATCTGTAATTAGTTTTAGTTTTCTTACTTGGATGTTTTTTGGGTCATTGTACATATCGTTTGGGTGTTTCTTGTTGTATTGCATCTATAGATTTGAAGGAGAAAACCGTGTAGAGTCTAGATCTAGGCCTTGGAGGGTAAGATCTGGATCTCTGGGGTTCATCAATATCCTTTTGCAGGGATTTTATTCAAAAAAATTTTGCAGTCCAGGGTTTTAAATTCTTTTCTTGAATCTGGAAATAATTTCACCGGGGTTTCACTCATATAATCTAAGGCATTAAAACACATTAGTGTGAAATTCGTTTTCTTGGGTTTATTTTAAATTGTTGGATGCATTTCTTTTGCTGCCTGGGGTTTTCTGGAAAAAATTCGAAATTTTTTTATTTGGGTTTTAAAATTTTTTTTAGGATCTGGAAATTTTTGTTTGCCTGAAGTTTTTCCTCTGTCTTCTACATTTAATCTGCTACTCAAGTCCAACCTTCTGCTCCAGCAAACCTGCATACACAACAAACAAACTCTGACCCTAAACCTGCAAAAAAAAAAAAAAAAAAAAAAAAAAAAAAAAACAAAAAAACAAAAAAACTGAAATCGTCTATCGAGCTTCCTCTCCCTAATCAGTGGCTCCCATCATCTTTTTTTCCTGGCCCGTGGCTTTCCCCTCCTCTCATCGCTGCCAAAACATCTGTATAGCTCTCTTCACCATCGCTCATACAACCTGATACCACCCCGTCGAGTTGCTCATTACCTTTCCGCCGTCCCTCCTCATCAACCCGCAGTTGCCTTACGTTGCAATCCCAACCTGCAAAACAAACGCTCCATAATCCTCCCGTTGCTCATCAAACCCTCCATCCGCGCGCTGGCCATTCCTCGTTGTCTGCTCTTGAGTCCTCAGTCTCCCCTCCGTCCAAGCAGCCCTCCCTTCATTGCAAGCCTGTAGCCACTCTGTCGTTCTCCTTCCCTCCACGCAGCCTCATCCCTGCTACTCTCATTTAATCTGCATCACTCCATCGCACCCTTGAACGTTGCCTGCTCCATCCACGTGCTGCCTCCAACCCGTCGAGCAAACCTCGCTCGCCCTCCTCTCGTCTCTGCTCATCCGTTGAGCTTCAAACCTGCACACACACACACAACAAGCTCAACATTTACGATTTTCATTTTCAATACTATGTATGCGTTTAGTTTGGTTAGGTTTTACTTTTGTTAATTCATTTTTTTAATTTACTTTTAAGTTTGTATATGGTTAGGGTTAGCGTAGGTACTCCTTTTTTTATTTTTGGTTTTAGACTTAGGTTAGGCTCTGTTTAATTCTTAAATTCGATTTTATATTTTTTAGTTTGATTCTATTAAATTAAAAAAAAAAATCTAAAATCCTAAAAATTTTAAATTCTTAACATTTAAAAAAAATAAAAATCTAAAATATTAAAAAAATATAAAGTTTCAAAAATCTAAAAAAAATAAAAAAACTTGAAAAAAATAACCTTTTGATATTTTATTTTATTTCTTCTTTTTCTTCTATTTCTAATTTAAAAAATTCATTAAAAATTTAAAAATATTAAAAATCCAAAACATTAAAAAATCTTTAAAACATAAAAAATTAAAAAAAAGGAAATAGAATGAAATAAATAAAGGGATTTGTGCTTAAACGCTAAAATTTTTAATGTGGCCTATGGCCCATTAAAAATTTGATTCATTAACCCTTTGATTTATTTTTCATCTTTCACATTAAAGCGTTCTTCAAGGAATAATTGAAATGCTAGTTTTAAATTCCTTGGTGTTTCTGATGTTAAACGCTAAATCTTAAATTTTCATGATTCTTCTATAGTCTAGTGCGATAAATGTTTTAAATTATATTGGCGATAAGAGAAAATTAATTAATTCTAGATCTTGGGCAGTTAATGAAAATCATTTAAAAACTAGAATATCTTGCGTGATAAAGTTTTGGGCATCTTACATTTAATTATTCATAATTGTCATTGTTCGTCACATATTGAAAAGTTATTTCAGATGACTTGTTTTCTTAATCTATGGTTAATTCAAATTAAAGGCACTGGTCTATAATTGTTTCTATCTTGTGGTCATGTTTTGTTTACATTGGCGTTTAATCTATTCATCTGATTTGATCGAGTTTCATTTAGATTCATCAAGTTGTCCATCATTAAAATCTCTTAGAGCCCGTTTTTCACAGGCTACCCTCATTCATTTACCTCAGGGACTACCCCCCTTGACATGCCTAGGAGAGAGTCTAAACGGAATGAGTAAGGATCAAGAGTGACAACCCTTACTCTGAGCGTTGTCTCGGTACCTAGACACTTTGTGCGACAACACCGTGTTTCATGGCCATTCCAAGCATATTGATATCAGGTACCACTTTATCCGGGATATGATACAACGAAGGGCAATAAGGTTCCGTCACATTGGGACCGATGATCAGGTCGCATATATTCTTATGAAGCCCTTGGGGAAGGTCAGATTCTTAACCTTCTGTGAACGACTTGGACTCATGGCGAAATCCTCTAATGAGGGTCCCGTTTGAGTTAGATATTGAGCTCTGGGAGCTCTGGGGGGCTTGTGGTACTTCTTGGAGCTTTGAGCAACCATAGGGTGAGTGGTTCACCTTCTCCTAGTGGTGCGCGTGTACAGGGTGAGTGGTTCACCTTCCCATGTGATACCCCATGATGGTTGATATAGGCATAGGATGAGTGGTTCACATTCTCCTATGGCATATGAGCAGGATGAGTGGTTCACCTTCTTTCGCCAATACATCCTACCCATGTAGTTCGGGACTCATTGGAAGTACCTCTCATTTGGCCAATGAGTTGAGAATGAGGATAGTGACCATAGTACTACCGATGGATGCATTGTGTTCTACCATACTCCCTATGCTAGGATGTTTGATATTGATTTGGGATCAACGGAGACTGACTTCAGGTCAGTGGAGAGTGGTATGATACACTCTCGATCATTTCTTCATAGTTCAGTAGTGCAGGGATTGCATTGATGGTACAAATAATCAGATGGTTTGGCAAGGTGGAGTCTTCCTAGTTGAGAGGGAGTGTTAAAATTGGCAACTAGGGCCAAACTCTACCTTGGACAGCTCATATGATGGAGATGATATTTTTGTTGGATTCCTCTTTCTGAGAGGTGTAGGATTGATCTAAAGATCATCTCATTTTGACATGTATAAATGGAATTATGAATTTATTTTTTCTATGGACAAATTGTCAAAGTCAACCAACAATCTAATGTAGGCTCAAAAGCCCAAAATTCACGTCTCTTCATCCTCAACGTTGCATATAAATAGAAGGAGCGTCTACCTCATTTGGACATTCATCATCTCACACATATCTCTCTCTCTCCTCATTTGATTGGGTCATACAAACTTCAGGGAGCCTTCTTCTCCTCCACACGTGCGAAAGTTTGACTAGGGTTTTTTGATTTCTGTGTTGATCAGGTTGCAACAGGTTTGACCAGCATTGATTGGGCATTGTTTGACCTTGTTTCACTGTGATTTTTGCGGGAATATTTTTGTTTGGGTAGGCCGCATTCTTTGGCACAAAAATCGAGATTTTCTGTGTTGTTTGACCAACGTTGGCCGCAGCAAGTTTGACTTTGCGTTGACCAAGTTTGACCGGTTTCTTGAGGACTATTTTGGGCTGTTGTTGGAGGCCGAGTTGACTGGATTTGACTGAGCTGATATGGAGGAATATTTCTACTGATTTGACCAACGTTGACTTTCTAGTTAGGGCATCTTATTCACTGCAACATGACTGCACTGATTTGACTGTGTTTGGGCAAATGAATTTTGTATAATGTAATCTCTTTGCTGAACTTTTAGAGAATAATAAGAAGACTTGATCAAAGGGTTTCCCCACATTGGGGTTTTTCCTTGGCATCCGCCAAATATTGTGTCCTCTTGTCTTGGCTTGTCTTCTGCTTTTTCTTTATGTTCTATTCGCACTTACTATTATGTCAATGTGAATTCTAATCTGGAAATTGATATTGGGCTAATAAGAAAAATTGAAGTAAATTGCTCTTAAGCATAGAACATACCATTGCTATCTAAAATTAACAGTTATTCCGTCCTCCCATGGGCAGTGAATCCATTGGGGACATTACAGTCCCCCCTTCTTGACATTGCTTGCCCTTGTTGAAATTTCTAAGTCCGACACGTTAGAAATCCCTACTGCATTATCTTGTTTAATTTCTCCTACTTGTTCATTCCATTAACAAGTTATTTATAAATATAAATACTGAAATAAACACAAATGCAACCTTATCTCATATACAAATCAACAATTGAAATAACCGAGACAAACACACAAGGGACACTGCTATTTTTGGACAATCGTCCTCGGAAAAACCCAATGTGGGAAAACCGGTGCAGTAGATATGAGAATTTTATTATTATGCAGTTTCTGAATACAACTAGGGTGCCAGAAATGGCTCACCCAACAGAGAATGTCCTCGGCAGTAGTACCTCTCCTCAAAGACAGATATTCCGGCTGGTCAGTCACCGGATGAACGATCCCACAACAACTACGACAGCTCCTTAGCTGGACAACGAAAGTTGCTCCAAGCTTCTCCACTGCTCTGCGTCACTCTGCAGGGACTACGTCACCCTTCCCAGCTCACCAACAATCAGTCTTCCCCCTGAAAAATCTCCTGGCGCCGCCTCTTGGCCCTGCGTCAGCTCTGCTAGCCTCTGTGCAGCTACTAAAGCCTCTGCGTCAGCTCTCAGACCCTCTGCATCACCCATGCTGGCCTCTTCAGCCTCTACGTAGCTCCCTGCTGCCTTTGCGTCAGCCTCTCCAGGCTCTGCGCTCTCTCTGGCACTATCTCTACCTCTCTGCTATGTATTCTTGGCCTTGTGCTGAATTGCCCCTCACTGCAACAAATCACTAGCTCGATTCTCTCAGCAAAACCCGACTCTAGAAAATCGAACTGACTGATCAATTAGGTGTATCTCCAACTGACCCTCAAGCCTCCTCTTATACTTTTCTTGTTGAGTCTTCAATGGTCAAGATTAAGTCCCTAATCAACGGCTAAGATTAGATTTGACTTGATCCATGTCACTTAGAACATTCTCACCCAGTTTTATATTAATACCCATTAATATTTTAATTTAATTTTCCTAAGTTTAGACTGAGGAACCCCATTAAAAATATTAATTATTTTAATATCTCTCCAATCGGGTGGAATTTCCCCAGACCATTTATTGGTCTTAGCCTCACCACCAATTTTCATGGCTAGAGCACATCCGATGCTACCACAAATCAACACTCCCTCTTAGCGAGGAATGTGCTCTAGTAATGTTTCACCATGGAAACATCACACTGATCCTCCACACTGGTACCTGTGTTGATGCTTGGCCTGCTGCCTCACATCATCTGCACTGCTGCTTCCTGTACTGCTGCCCATGACACTACCACTGCCACTGCTACATCTGTACTGCAACTCCCTCTCAATATGCTGCCCATGCTACCCCTAGCACTGCCACTGCTAACTGCTGCATTGCAACTCAGTTACCAAGAAGTAGATAATTGACTTCTCCCAAATACTGATATCCCAGTCAGTCAGGAAGCGTCGTGATGCTGAAGCTGCCTCTGCTGCTATCCTGTGCTCCCTCTGCTGCTACTGCGTTGCTGCATACACCTCTGTGCCTCTCGCATTGCTGCAACCTCCACTGTGTTGCCTCACAATTCTGCACCAAGCACTGCCTTGCTGCTCCACTACACATTGCTCCACCCGACATTTGTCATCATGCTACTGTCATTAAGGGCTCCCATAGTCGGATGTGATCCAAGAGTTTGGGCACCTCAAGGATCCTGCCCCTAGTTTGTAGTCCTCCTGACTACAACTCGATGTCTCCCCACCTCTTCTCTAGAGGTGCATGAGCACTCATGGCACAGTCGTCATCAGTGTCGACCTCTTTCTCCACCTTAGCTGGAGCTGCCTTGGAGTCAGAAGCCTCTCCCTTGTTTTTCTTCCTGGGACATTGGGATGCATAATGTCCCAACTCCCCACAATGGAAGCACTTCACCTTGGAGATGTCCTTCTTCTTCCTCTTCCCTTGCTGTCTCGCAAATGCTAGAGCCACATCCTCCTCCTCCTCTTTCTTGATTCCCTTGCCACTACTCCCCGCTTTGGTCGATCTCCTCCCAACCTGGAAGAGTAGCCCTGCCCAAAATACTTTGGACATCTGTCTCCCACTCCTCGGAGAGTGCATTCAAGGTGGTTCTCACCATGAACTCCAGATCCGGTGTAGACCCCACGGAAGTAACTTGGTCACAAATCTCCTGCAATCTGAGGAGGAACGAATCTATCTGTTCTCTCTTCTGCATCTGATACAACCGCAGCTGATTCTCTAATAGCATCTTCCGCTGCACGGAAGTGCCCTGATACAAGGTCGTCAAAGTATCCCACATCTCCTTTGCTGTGTTCTTTTCAGCAATATGTGGTATGACATGATCTTTGACCCCGTCTAGGATCATGCACTTTGCCCTCGCCATTGCATCCTCATACTTCTCATTCTCAGCTGGGTCGACTGGGATAGCCATGGTTCTCAAGGCAAAGTCCTTGATGTGATGTCGATCCAGGACTGCCAAGATCCTGGCCTTCCAGATGACAAAGTTGGAAGCCCCATCCAACCTGTCCTGATCCCTCAGTCCGTTCACTGCCATTTCAGCTCCTCTTCTGGACTCCCTCTGAGTTTCAACTTCCCTCTTGGAAATCTCCCTCTAAGTCTTGATTTCCTTGTTGGAAATCCTCCCACCAAATGTCGAACCGCTCCTCTCCAATCCTCCTTGCAACTGCAACTTGGATCTGGATTTCTTGGCTAGAAATCCGTCAAGGTAGCGACTCCCTCTACCTTGGTTCTGTCTCCTTAGGTACTGTTCTATTTTGACAGAACCAACACCCCACCAGCTTCTCAATCACAATCCGCCCACAACTCCCCAAGCCCAGGCAATTGAAGAAACTGAGCCTTTCAAGCTCTGCATAATCCCTGCAATGGCAAAATATGCTCCTCTTGGCCACAACGTTAATCCTTCTTGGCTGAGAAAGATGACTGGGCACTGCGTAGGTTCGATCTGCCCCTCTCTGCCTCTGTGCTGATCCTCTTGCTGGCTCGAAATGATGACGCAGGCCCTCTGCGTCACTTCTTCTCTGCTGCTTCTGCTCTAGAACAACGCTGTCTCTCGGGACCGCTGCTACAATTGCAAATACTTTAGATTATTGCTAGCGTCTTCAGTTCTCCTGTGATCTGCAATGCTTTGAGACCATGTTGAAATTTCTAAGTTTGACATGTTAGAAATCCCTACTGCATTATCTGGTTTAATTTCTCTTACTTGTTCATTCCATTAACACGTTATTTATAAATATAAATACTGAAATAAACACAAATGTAACCTTAACTCATATACAAATCAGCAATTGAAATAACCGAGACAAACACACTAGGGACACCGTTATTTTTGGACAATCGTCCCTGGAAAAACCCAATGCGGGAAAACTGGTGCAACAGATATGAGGGTTTTATTGTTATACAGTTTCTGAATACAACTAAGGTGCCAAAAATGGCTCACCCAACAGAGAATGTCCTCGGCAGTAGTACCTCTCCTCGGAGACAAATATTCCGGCTAGTCAGTCACCAGATGAACGATCCCACAACAACTACGGCAGCTCCTTAGCTGGACAACAAACGCTGCTCCAAGCTTCACCACTGCTCTACGTCACTCTATAGGGACTGGGTCACCCTTCCTAGCTCACCAGTACTCAGTCTGCCCCACAAAAAATCTCCCGGTGTTGCCTCTTGGCCCTACGTCATCTCTGCTAGCCTCTGTGTCAGCCCCTTGGCTCTTTGCGTCAACCCTTAGACCTTCTGCATCACCCACATTGGCCTCTTCAGCCTCTGCATAGCTCCCTGCTGCCTCTGCGCCAACCTCTCCAGGCTCTGCGCTGTCTCTTTAGCACTATCTCTGCGTCTCTGCTATGTATTCTAGGCTTTGTGCCGAACTGCCCCTCATTGCAACAGATCACTAGCTCGATTCTTTCAACAAAACCCCGTTCCAGAAAATTGAATTGATTTGATCAATTTGGTGTAATTGACCCTCAAGTTTCCTCTTATACTTTTCCCGTTGAGTCTTCAATGACAAATATTAAGTCCCTAATCAACGACTAAGATTAGATTTGGCTTGATCCATGTCATTTAGAACATTGTCACCTAGTTTTATATTAATACCCATTAATATTTTTATTTTTTTAAGTTTAGACTTAGGAACCCTATTAAAAATATTAATTATTTTAATATCTCTCCAACTGACTGGAATTTCCCCAAACCATTTCTGGGTCTTGGAGATCTTATGTGCCTTAGCCTCTCCACCAATTTTCATGGCTAGAGCAGTTCCGATGCTACCACAAATCAATATCCCTCAAGCAATGGCATGTCTAGGTGCCTCACAACTACCATACCGAGCATACTAACACCCCCTTTTTCCTCTTGTAGTATGATGATCATAATGTTGGTGGGAAATATCATCATGCAATAGTTGTTGTTCCATCTTACTGGATCATAGGTGGAAAAAACACAACTGTATATTACTACTGATGTAGATTTTATTTCTCCTGGTGTAGCAACAATCTTCCATGGTACTAATAATAAGTGGCATAAAATTGATCCCTTTGCTGGAGATAAAAATCTTGTAGTAATTTCGCTGCCTCTGTTTGACTGCTGTCTTCACATCACTTGCAGGTGGCCTGTTTTCCTTTTTGTCTTTAGAGATGAAAAACCTCTCATTCTTATTGACCAGACTTTTCTTTTTCATAGCATTTGTTATCCAAATAATTTGCAACACAATGAACTACAACATCACTTTATAACAGAGTTTGGCATATAATTCAAGGACATGAGATCCTCCTAGAAAATCAATGACCTTTGCTTCCCAATCCTGTAAATAGTGGCTCTTAAATGGAGCAAAAAATTTGTGTAGATAGAACTCAACATTTTCCTTGTTTATTTCCATTACCACATACTTGTTTTCATGCTTTTGATGGTGCTTCTTACAGTTAGTATGCTTTGTGGTTCCTCCTTTTATAAGATTGCCCTCAACTTCAGGAGAATTTGCTGTTGTTATCAGATTTCCTTTGGGGTCCTTGCCATCCATCTTTGACCTGTTTTTGCTCGCTTTCTGTTCCATATTTGTGTGATTTCTGATTTGAGGGTGAAGCTCCAACATGCCTTCAACTGGTTTGTCATGTGAAGTTCTAATGAGCTTTTCCTTGAGTGCAGGTCTGGAGAAAAAATATATCTGATCTTCATAGAATATGATCTCATCTTCTATCTTGTACCTGTCATCATGGATGAGTTTGTCCAACAATTCACAAACAAACTTATTTTTGGAGTATTCCACTAAGAGGTGGGCTCTCCAATCCCTTAAGAATGTGCATGTGTCATGTTCAACATTCTCTTTGCACCCCGGATCATACGGTTGTAAGCTGTTACTTGATGATTTGGGGCTTGTATTTCTACAGGCTGTCATGCAAGTGACTTTGCCTTGCTTGGGTATGACCTCCATTTGCTTGGTTGTTACAACTCGAGGGCCACCATTGGTCATGCCTCTTAGTACTACCTTGCTGCCATTTGGGTCTCGGAATTCCATTTCCATCGCTTGGTAGTTCATTACGAATCTTCCAAGCGAGTACAACCATTGTACTCCCAACACTACATTAGTATCAGCCAATTCTATCACATGAAAATCATCAGTAACCATATACTTACCTAGTGTGACACTCAAACGTGGAACTACTTGTGTGCGTGTCATATGATACCTGTTGACCACTACGTGTCAACCACCCATAGCAGTACACCCCATTTTTCACAAAAGGGATAGTGCCTGATCAACGTGTTCGTGTCGTTCAACTATCATCATTAGCCTGATCATCATGTTATGTTGTAAAGTTTAAACCCTTTCTGCATGTGTAAATTGTAAATAATCTCAGCAGATCTGTGTTGTATATGTAATTGCCTAGGTAAACCTAATTTTTTGGTGACGATCTACATTCCGGGAGGTTTTTTGTCTCACCGATCGATTCTCGGATGATAGGCAGAGTTTTCCTTAAGCTTTACCCCAAAGTCGGAATGAATTTTGTCACCGGGATCTTAGGCAAGTCCTAGCTTTATAGATTGAATCTATGTAAAAGTGATTTGGGAATAATCCTAACTATTTGGTTAGGTTATTTTATTACAAATTGCTTAGTTTGCTGGGTTATATTTGTGTCGCAGAAATGGGTAGTCTGTGAGGGTCTATTTCAGATGGGTTTTCTCTCTTGTGATATAAAAGATATGAAAATAATGATGTAAAGTGTCTTGAGGGTTGGAAAAATAATTTATCCCTCATAGGTTAATTAATTAAATTTTATGGCAAAAAATTAATTAAAATCCTAAGCCAGAAATTTAATTAATAATAGGTCCTAGGTAAATTTAAATTTTTCAAAGGAAAAATTCGTGGGTCCTTAAAATTCAAATTTTAAAAGGTCCCAAGACTGAGTAAATTAATTATTTTGCTAAATTTTAAGCCCTTGGTCCACAGGGTTTAAGTCAAAGTCAAATTTTTGAGGAAAATAACTCAAAATATTTATTTTTGAGTTAATTAAAATTCATTTAATTGGAAAATTCGAATTTCCCCAAGAATTTAAAATTTCAACGGATGAGATTAAAAGAAATTTTAACCCTTATCAACCATCGAGATTGTTTTGACGAGGATCATCCGAACTAGCCATTGGAGGATTTATCTTTAAATAGGAGGTAATTTGTCAGTCTGTTCATCCGATCTTTGGATCGTGTACTAAGCTCTCAAGCTCTAGTTTTTTGAATTAATGCAAAAGTCTTTGGGGTTTCAATGTGCTCTAGTGTTCTTCTTCATGAATTTATGGTAACATTGTTTTAATTTCTGCTTAATATTATGTGAAAACTATCAATCAATAGCTCTCTTAGAATAATTTGAATACAGGTATCTTATTTAGTTTGTTGGATCTAGGGTAACATTTTTAATTTTGATTGAAGTAGCAGGTATCTGTATTTCTTCATAATTTTATTGTTGTTCTATTTCTTTACTTGATTTGATGGTTGATCCAATGTTTGCAGAAGATCTCTCAGGTTCTCATTGAGCGTTTGGGGATAGTTCTTGGTTGGACCAGCGAACTCTCAACACATATTTTCTAAAGAGCCTACTTCATATAAGCCTTAGGATTTATCTAACGATAATCTTTTTTCTGCAGGGTGTTTTTGGGCTAGTACCTCTCTAAAATTTCAAAATCTTTTAAATATTTTGTGGAAATTTTGATAGATCTGGCTATTAAGAGCCTTAGATTATCAAATCTGGGAGTGGAGTTGGACTCATACTTCTCAGATCTGATAGATATGTAAATTATTTGTATAGATCTATAAATTATTTGTGTAGATCTATTATTTACTTGTGTAGATCTGAAATTTTGTAACATAATTTTGAATTTTAACACTTGGGTTTTTTGGATTTTCTCTATTTTTGTACATATTGGGTATTGGGTTTTTCTCTTTTCACTTGTGCAGGAATAGATATGAGAAATCAACCAAACCGCGACAACATTTTTTGGCGGCGTTGCCGGGGATATTTTATTCTCGACGCTTCAACAACATTTTATCTTCATTCTCCTCACATCATCTTTATCATTTTTACTTGCAACGCCAACATTTTTTGGCGCCGTCGTCGGGGACATTTTATTCTCGGTGTTTCATCAACATCTCCTGATCATTCTTCTCATTTCTCATCTTTTCATTTGAACCGACAATGCCAACATTTTTTGGCACCGTTGCCGGGGATAGAGTTTTTCTGTCATTGGTTTCTCGACATCGTTTTAATCATCTCATATTTTCCACCATTCATTAGCCTGTCAAGAGGCACAACATTTCTTGGGGTCATTTGATCTTTTCATCGCCCTATCTTTTGTCATCTCATTAATCGTTTCATCTGCACCTTTAGCACCTGGACATTTCAGTTCGTTTCTTGTTTGGGTGGTGACTCCACTTCTTCCATTTATTATTTCTCAGACAAGAAGCCCTCCCTTATATCCGGTTGTTTGTTGCCTTTTGGATCCTAGAGTTAGATTCATGTTCAAGTGGCAACTCCACTTCTTTCATTTTTTACAAGAATTTCTACTAGAAGCTCGCTTCTTGCGGATCTCTTGATTTTCTTGAGCAGGGGTTTTTCTCTATCATCCATTTGGTCCTTCGTTATTCCTTCAAGCAAGTCATCATGGATGATTCGTTTACCCCGTGTCATTTTACTGATTTTCTCCATGATATTCCAGAAGTGGCCATTCATAAATTGTCTTTGTTCTCGGGTGGTGATTCAGTTGCTGTTAGAAAGCATCTATGCAGGTTTACTCATACAATACTCAGATATTGTAGTTCTCCCCAGTATGATCATGAAGATGTCAAAATGCGTCTATTTGCCTTTTCTTTAGAGGGTGATGCTTTGAATTGGTTTAATAATTGTCCTGAATATTCTTTCGCTTTTTTACAAGACATCGTTAATGCTTTTAAAGATAGATATGGTTATCAAGGTAGCTTGTCTTGTGCCCCTAAAATTATGCAACAGAATGAAAGTGATCTTGTGAAGGATCCAACTGTCAATGAAAGATTTCAAGACAATTCTCCATATCAGAATGTGCCATCCACTTGTACCGTTGCAAGTCAAATCCATGACAGTGGAAAAACAGGGACAAGTTGTCAAATCAGTGTCGACAATGAAAGGGAAAATGATAAGCAAATTATAGAAGAACTAAAACAATTGGTTAAAGACATGCAGTTTAGTCAAATGCAGCGGGTAAAAAATATGGAGCTTAATCAAGAGAACTTTGTAATTGATTACGTCAAGGATATGAGAAATTTATACATTTAACTGGAAAAACGTGATGAGGAGATGAAAATCATGAAAATTAAACACTCTAATAATGTAACCACCATAGTAGAAAAGTGTGCTAAGAATATGGAGGATATGAGGACCGACATGCAGAAGGAAATGGAAACCATGAAAGCTAATCATGGCATAAATTATTTCTATGCAAAGTAAGTTATTAGCTCTAGAGGAAAATATGAAGATCATGGAATTTAATTATTCAAATCACGTGATTGCCATGGAAACAAGTTATCAAGAAGAAATAAGTTCAATTTGGAACAGAATGTCAACTATGGATGAAGAAATGACCATCATGAGATTTGATTATAATAATCAGTTCGCTATCATACAAGCAAATCATGAGAAAAATATAAACTTTATGCAACATTGCTTGATGACCATAAAAGCAGATAATGACAAAGTAATAAAAGATATGGAAGCTAGTCAGATATGTCTTCAGAATAAGTTATTGAGCATGGAGGAAGACCATGCCAAGGAAGTCAGTGCTATGAAGGTTGAACACTCTAACCAGATGGATGCCATAACAATACAGGTACAGAAACTTCAGCATCAGTCAGAGGATGAAAGAAACAAGGAAACGTCAATAGATCATAAGCCTCCCTATCTGCTGCAGCAAGCTCCATCTTATTATGAGGTCCTTTGTTCCATTGAAAAGTGGCTAATTGAAGGTGACCTGGATAAAATGGAAATTAATAATCAGGTTGATGCTCACATGGTTAATCCACCAGTCATAGAAGATCAAGTTATAACTCATGACACCTGTGAGACTGATCCATCATTCTTGACAGAGTAGATGCAAAATGAAGAGAGACATGTCATGCATATCTTACATACTTCATCTAAGAGTTTTGAAACAAAATGTTCCACATCATCAGTGATACAGTTTGCCACAAAGAAAAAACACAAGAGAAAGAGAATGAGAAAGCGATTTGATGCATCAGATGGCTGCGAGCAGCTTGATTTTCAGATAGGAAAAAGTCCTACCGTATGCAGGATTGGACATGGCACATCTGAGAAACAACCGACAGATTTTCCTGAAAGCAGGTAAATGCTCAGTATGCACTATATTGAACACATCTGATGCCATGGGGCATCTTTGTATTGTATTTCTAACCTTATGCCCTGTTATTTCAGTATTTCATTTTGTAGTTAGATTTGTGTTTTTCATGTTATTAGACTAGTTAATAAATGAAGAGCTTATATATTTCCTATGCTTAACATTACATGATGATTTTTTGGATGGACGTTACTTATGTTATGTTGTGTGTTGCGTGGATGCAGATTCTGGATTCTCACATTTCTCTGTTGTAGCAATGTGTCTCCAAGTAGAGCCAAATGTTGACCACTACGTGTCAGCCACCCATAGCAGTACACCCCCTTTTTTCGCAAAAGAGATAGCGGCTGATCGACGTGTCCATGCCGTTCAACTATAATCATTAGCCTGATCATCATGTTATGTTGTAAACCCTCTCTGCATGTGTAAATTGTAAATAATCTCAGCAGATCCATGTCGTATATGTAATTGCCTAGGTAAACCTAATTTTTTGGTGACGATCTACATTCCGGAAGGTTTTTTGTCTCACCGATCCATTCTTGGATGGTCGGCAGAGTTTTCCTTCAGCCTTACCCCAAAGCCGGAATGAATTTTGTCACCGGGATCTTAGGCGAGTCCTAGTTTTATAGATCGAGTCTATGTAAAAGTGATTTGAGAATAATCCTAACTATTTGGTTAGGTTATTTTATTACAAATTGCTTAGTCTGTTGGATTATATTTGTGTCGCAGAAATGGGTAGTCTGTGAGGGTCTATTTCAGATGGGTTTTCCCCCTTGTGATGTAAAAGATATGAAAATGATGATGTAAAGTGTCTTGAGGGTTGGAAAAATAATTTATCCCCTCATAGGTTAATTAATTAAATTTTTTGGTCAAAAATTAATTAAAATCCTAAGCCAAAAATTTAATTAATTATAGGTCCTAGGTAAATTTAAATTTTCCAAAGGCAAAATTCGTGGGTCCTTAAAATTCAAATTTTAAAAGGTCCCAGGACTGAGGTAAATTAATTATTTTGCTAAATTTTAAGCCTTTGGTCCATGGGGTTTAAGTCAAAGTCAAATTTTTGAGGAAATTAATTCAAAATTTTTATTTTTGAGTTAATTAAAATACACTTAATTGAAATTTCGAATTTCCTCAAGAATTTAAAATTTCGACGGATGAGATTAAAATAAATTTGAATCCTCATCAACGGTCGAGATTGCTTTGACGAGGATCACCCGAACTAGCAATTGGAGGATTTATCTTTAAATAGGAGGTCATTTGTCAGTTAGTTCATCTGATCTCTGGATCGTGTACTAAGCTCTCAAGCTCTCTTGTATAGTTTTTTGAATTAATGCAAAAGTCTTTGGGGTTTCAATGTGCTCTAGTGTTCCTCTTCATGAATTTATAGTAACATTGTTTTAATTTCTACTTAATATTATGTGAAAATTATCAATCAATAGCTCTCTTAGAATAATCTGAATACAGGTATCTTATTTAGTTTGTTGGATCTAGGGTAACATTTTTAATTTTGATTGAAGTAGCAGGTATCTCTATTTCTTCATAATTTTATTGTTGTTCTATTTCTCTACTTGGTTTGATGGTTGATCCAGTGTTTGTAGAAGATCTCTCAGGTTCTCATTTGAGCATTTGGAGATAGTTTTTGGTTGGACCAGCAAACTCCCAACACATATTTTTTGAAGAGCCTACTTCATATAAGCCTCAGGATTTATCTAACGATAATATTTTTTTCTGCAGGGTGTTTTTGGGCTAGTACCTCTCTAAAATTTCAAAATCTTTTAAATATTTTGTGGAAATTTTGATAGATCTGACTATTAAGAGCCTTACATTATTAGATCTGGGAGCGGAGTTGGACTCATACTCCTCAAATCTGATAGATCTGTAAATTATTTGTATATATCCGTAAATTATTTGTGTAGATCTGTTATTTAATATTTACTTGTGTAGATCTGAAATTTTGTAACATAATTTTGAATTTTAACACTTGGTTTTTTGGATTTTCTCTATTTTTGTACATATTGGGTATTGGGTTTTTCTCTTTTCACTTGTGCAGGAATAAATCTGAGAAATCAGTGAAGAAAATCTTCAGATCTGACCTAGATCTAGACCCTGGAGGGCAAGATTTGGGCTCAAAGATTGTGTGCAGGAATAGATCTGAGAAATCAGCCAAGAAAATCTTCAGATCTGAGCTAGATCTAGACCTTGGAGGGCAAGATCTGGGCTTAAAGATTGTTTGCAGGAATAGATCTGAGAAATTAGCCAAGTAAATCTTCAGATCTGAGATTTTTCACGCAGATCTGGGTGTTTTGAGACAGATCAAGGTCCTAAAGGGCAATATCTTATTCCAAATCTTTTTATAAGGCCAACCATTAGATATTTTGCAATAAATTTGAAGATCTGAAGCAAAATAATTTTTTTCAGAACAAGGGTTTCAAGTTTTGGTGCTCCTAAGCCCAGATCTACCTTCTCCTAGCCCAACGCTAGTTCTATTGGGCCTAGTGCTAGTTTTCATTGGCCCTAAATTCCCTTGCTCCATTTTTGATTTGAATATTTGATTTTCTGAAGCTAATCATTAGTGGGTATTGCAGAAAATTTGGTAAAAAATTGTGTTTCAGATATTGAAATTTTTTTGGCAACTTGGACAAGTGATCTTCAAGGCCTAGGGCTTAAGGGTTTGATCTTTAACCATTTTTTTCATCACTGTTTGCTACAACAGTCATATACCTTTCTAATAGTGGTGAAAAACACATCTAAGTGGTTTGAAATTAACTAAAAAATTGCTAAACACATCAATAATTCATTTATGTTTGATGTGTATCAAGAATTTGGCCTAGATCTACATTTTGGATCACTGTTATCTTTGAATAATTCTGTTTCTGAAGTCTGAAATATAACAATGGAAAAATTTCATGTGGGTTAGCTTAAAATCAGTTCCTAAGTTGTCTAATACATTAAGGAATTAATTTCTTGAGTTGGGCATTCATCATTAGGCTTATTTCATGTTTTAATTGTTGGCTGTAATAAGTATATCAGATCTGATATAATTCCAGAAATCACATCACAACAGGCTGAAATTTTTTGATAATTCATGTGGGCAAGTTTGGAAAAATTTCGGTAAATTTTTGGCATAAAGATATCATTGATAGTTTATTGTTTTTATTGTCATATTGCTGCTGTCATAAAGTTTTTCTTACTTCTGTCCTAAAAATTAATTTATGAAAATTAAGTATTTTGTCATGGAATTGTGATAAAATGCATATCCTTTGTTTCATAAACTAAGTATTTTTTGAGCATCTGTTGATATTAATTGCAAAGAATTTTTTGTTCTCTTTGAGCTATAACTGTATCAGAAAGATTTGAAATAAGCTTGTGTTCTAATTGTAATATCTTCGGGGGGTTTAATTTTGAGTCTTCATTTAATAAAGCGAACATTTCATTTGGGTATTGGAAGTTTCTGCGACATGAGCATGTTTTCATCCTTGAATCTAACTTCATCTCATCTTCTCATCATCTGGTGCATTTGCATATAAGTTAGTTTTGCATAAATAAAATTTACTTCCAAGCATAAGCTTGGTCGATAGAGAGATAGGTATCCATCCATCTTTATTTGAGTAGCCTACTTTTAATAGTACTTAAAACGGTGACCTTGTAGTCATCAGAGCCACAGCGCTCTGTAGCGCCGGAGGCGCCAGGTATGTTAGATTTTCAGGAGAGGTATTGTTAATCACACCTTAGTGTGCTTCTCCTGATCTTCTCCCTTCCAATTACTACGAAATCAAGTTCAACACAGAAAGGATTGAAGGGTTCACATTTAAATAGCCATTTAACTAAAATTAACCAAGATTCTTGCATCTCACATTAGTTTTAGGATCTGCATTTCATATAAAATAATCATTCATCTAAGCAGCAGTTGCTAATCGATTACTTGGGCTTAATTTCCCTAACAAGATCGTTGACTCCATAAGGCACTAGTATCACTCGTTTAAAATCTAATCAAATCGTATAAGTCTTGCTAAATCTTAATCATGTACTTGATCGCTTCACTGTGTCTCCCGAACTGGTTGGTTCCCAACTAGTTCTTTTTCATTCCACTTTTCCATAGGGTCTGCCCCCCTTAGCCTGCTATAGGGAGATAGCTTAAACGGAGAGATTGGGGATTAGGGTGACAGCCCCGGATCTGAGCCGTTGTCGCGGTGCCGAAACATTCTGTACGACAACAATACCCATCAATTGTCTTCACTTCGAAGCCTTCAAAGTCTTGGGCAGGGATGCCTCTCCTTGCCACTATGGCTGCATCAATGAAGTTGTACGTTGCTCCACCATCAATCAATGCTATGACTCGTTGCTCTCGTATAGCACCCTTGATTTGGTGTGATATTTAGGGACTCCTAAGAGAGTGGTGATAATACCTTCTTCAATTCTCGGATGTGGCTTCTTAGCCTCTTCCTGGGATGGTGCTTCTTCAGAAATGCCAAGATACTTGCCTAGTGTCTGTGCTGGAACACTCTCATTGTGGTTATCAGACAATACTTCAATGTAGTGAATCTTTCCCTTTCCCAAACATCAGGGACTAGGTTCCCACGGATCTTTACAAGTGAAACTATGCTTCTTTCTTCTAAGCTCGTTTTGAGCTTCTTCATCCAACCAATCCTTCTTAGTTTCATCATTCAGAGATGTCCTCTTGCCCTTATCTTTTGGAGGGACTTGTGGTATGGGTGGAGTCTTCACTTTTGGTGCTGCACCTCCCATATCTCGAGTCTTGGTGATGGCCTCCTGTAATGTGGTAGGTTTGAAGGCCTTGACCCATCCATGTAATGGTTCAACTAGACCTTCTATGAAGAGCATGACCCACCTCTGCTCTGAGAGGTCTGTCACCATGACTATTGTCCATTCGAATTCTACAATGTACTCGTCTGGTGTTCCTGTCTATTTGATTTGTGCCAATTCTCTAAAATGTATATGAGGATCATTCTGATCAAAATGCTCTATTAACCTTTGGGTGAAGTCCATATAAGATGTTATGCTAGAGTGTCCCAAGGTGACCAGTCCATGGTACCACCATTCATGTGCTTCCCCTTCCAAATGTAAAGTGGAAAATTGGATAGTGTCTGCTTCCTGCATGGGATTAAATCGGAAATAGGTGTCCAACTTTTGTACCTAAGCCCTTGCTAAGCATTTTGATGATCCATCAAAAGAGGGGATGGGCAACTTTCCTACCTTGCTCATCAAATCCTGATTTTGTTGTTCACTAGGTCTATTTTGGTATTTGATGTTGCTGTATTCTCAGAAAGATATGGCTGCTCATATATTTTCTTCTAGTGCTGCATACTCCCAAAAGTACTCATTAAAGAGTCCATCCTGTTTTGCTGCTCCTTGGGTTGCGGCTGGCTGATTGTCCAAAAACTGAGGAAGTAAGGGTCTATGGTTACTTCCATTGGTTGCCCTGGCATTAGACTATGCAAAAGTATTGATGGGGCCAAGATTATGGCTGTTGCTCCCTTCAGTACTAGTCCTGTTACCAACATTCAAACCATTAGTCATATTATTACCAAGATTGTTTATGGCTTGTAGGAGCTGTGTCATTTGCTGCTATCCCTACTGCTGCCTTGTATTAACAAATTAGTTATTTCTGTTTGCCCATGAATTAGCACATGTAAGAGATTATTGAGATCTGGTCCTCCCCGTTCTTACCTAACCCCCATGGCTGTACTGCAGTTAACTCTTTCCATTCTGACTATAACATTGCTTGTATCCCCTGGAAGCATACTAGGCTCATACACTCAAAAGCTGGCAAGATGCACAACCTTGATACCACTATAATGTCCTAGGGTAATTTTGCCGTTATGGTTTCTTATTCAACTTAGGGTTTCTAACATAAATCATTCACTTATTCAAAAATGGATATTTCTTCATGTAATAAACAATACAATTAGTAGTAACAATAGTCATACATCAATAAGCTAAACAACGATTCTCCTCAACTCCACAATAAACAGGGCTAACTGCCTAGTAAACAAGGAATGCAATACTTCACCAATTACAATACTGTTTACAACTATCATTTGATTTGACAAACCAACTCCAATATTAAACCAAATTTTAATTGAATTCTACTAACTGCAAACTTACCTTAGTCTCTTGCAACAATGGCCTAGAGTCCTAGACTGTACCGTGTTAATCCATAGGCTTGGAAGAATAATTGCAATATGCTCAATTGCCCCTTCCTATGGTACTCACAGCTCAGGAATATGGTATTTATCCTCAGAATGACTTATAATAGTTTGTGCCAGGCTCGCATGCTTCAATTGGGGCTCGTTGGTTTCTCTGTAGTAGTCTGCAACCCTAGAGGGGTCCTGAATCTCTTGAACAATGCAGACTTCAAACTTTCTAACTTATAGCCCACCAAAATTGTCTAAAAAATGCCATAGAATTGCCTTATATTTGCAAGTGAATTGCCTCAGAAATGCCACTGAATTGCCTCAAATGCTAGCGAATTACCTCAGAAATGCCAATGAATTGCCTCAATTTGTGTCAGAAATTTCGGCCTTGTGGCCTATGGCATCCAAAATATTGCTACAAACCTCGCTGCTTTTTGCTGATTATGAGGCTGAATTCCTTAATGAATTGCCTAGAAGATACCTGCTATTGTTGCACAAAGTTTATGCCCTCAATTGCTTCGCTGTATAGAGAAAACACAAGAGTTCTGTCTTTAGGCCAGATGAATTGCTCCAAAGAATATGTTGTGCCAGGACAAGGTAAAATCTTCAAGCCTTAAACCAAACCAAAACTGCTCCAATGACCTGTGTCAGAACAAGAAAAGGGTGTCTAGGTAGGGTGGGATCAACTCCACTGAAACTAGACAAAGAGATTAGATAGGGTGGGATCACCTCCACCGAAGCTAATCAAGAAGAAGGGGTATTAAACCCTCAAAGCCTCAGCTCAAGAAAACAGAGATATCAAGTCCAAATTGATGATCCTAAATGACTCCAACTCTCCTTTATTTATAGATTTCTCCATGGGTTTCATCTAATGTGAGGGGTTGCAAGTGCAACCCCCAAATTTGGGCTTTTTGCCCCAACCGACCCAAAATCTACCCAATGTTGCCCCAAACATTGGATAATTTGGGTTTTCCCCCTTTATCAAGACTATAGCCTATGGGGTTGGATAGGCTATTCCATCCTTCCGTGGGAAATTAATCCATTGGGGACATTACAAACAATATTACAACAAACAAAACCTCCATGTCATGAAAACAAGAAATGCAACATTTCAAAGGGTTGATCCTTGGTTATTGCTCTTGTTCTACTCATATTTTGATAACTTTTACATATTGTACATCGGTTTCTAGGAGTCATTCAAGTCTAGTGCTTCCACCATTCCAACCTCAAGCATTGTGAAAACTTCTAAATGTTTCAATAAATTCCTATTCTATCACCTTCTTAATCTGAAATATGAATCTAATTTCTTTCAATACAATTGTAAAAGTCCGCAAAACGTATTGAGAAGGGAATGCCTTTTAAGTTTTAACATGCTCATCATTAACAAGAAATACAAGGAAGAAAAGCTGCTATAAAGATGGTTCTTCATCTCATATGTTGATTTCTGGTAGCATCAGATGTGCTTTAAGCCTCAAAATTTGCAGGGAGGCTTGGACACATGTATTCCACAATACCCATAAATTGTTTGGGAAATTCCATCCAGAGACAGTTTTATTGAAATAATTAATTATTTTTAATGGGTGCCTAAGTCTAAACTTAGGAAATTAAAATAATTAAAGAATATTAATCAAACTGTGGGTGAAACTTATAGAAGAAGATGAGGATCAAGCCAACATGATCTGAGCCATTGATTAGAATCTAATCTGGACCGTTGGTTCTCAAATGGAGGATTATAAGAGGAGGCTTGATGGGCATTTGGAAAACACATCGAGTAGAGATCAGAAGATCGAATTTTTGAAGCACAACAGTTGCCGGGAAGAGAATTCGAAGTGATCTTTTGCAGTGAGGAGCAGGGCTAGTTCCGGTTGGAGATTTCTCTTGATCCGGGAATACTCAGTAGAGGAGGTAGAGAGAGATTTGGGAGAGGTGACGCGGAGGCTAAGTTGGCCAACGTAGGCTGATGCAGAGGCAATACAGAGCCTTGAGGAGGTCCGTATTTTTGTTGGAGGAATCGATTTCTGAAGTTGGAAGCCGGGTGTGAGACCGAGAGGTGGAAATCGAAGTTCCTGGGAGGCAAATCGTTCAACAAAGGGAGTGATGCGGTCCTTAGATGCTGTGATGGTGGACTGACGCAGTGACTGCACAGAGGCAACAAGGGGCAAGCCATTCTGTGGCTGGATCAGTCGAGATCGCCTGTGATAGTGTGAGGTACTTCTCACTATTCTTCTGTCAGTGATATTCTCTGTACTGGATAGCCAGCAAGGCATCCAAAGATTGTATTCAGAAAACTACTGCTTAATAATAAAACCCTCAGTTGCTGCACTGGTTTTCCCGCATTGGGTTTTTCCGGGACATCTGTCCAAAACTAATTGTGTAATGTGTTGTGTATTTATTTCTTGCTCAGTTTCTTGTTTCCACTTATAAGTTAATTGGTGAAGACTGCAGTGTATTAGTTTCAATGTTTACTGTAGGAAACAATAAATAATTTGTTCAGTAATTAACAAATAGGAGGAACTTAATCAGTTGTTGTGTAGGTAGCAAATTCAGGGATTACTGAACAAATTATTTATTGAGCAAATCGAATCCCCGAAGGATTGTGTAGTCCAGGCCAGGAGGGCAAAGATTTTTGAGGAAGGTCTCTCTCTGAGTGAGTCGACAGAGAGGTAAGAGTTCTAGATTGAAGATTGTTAGTGTCAGAGGGAGCATTGCAACAACTTCAGGGAAGAGGCAGTTTTTTGGTGTGACACAATTTTCCGCAGCAGTTGCTGGGGCAGAAAATCGTTAGAAGGAAGAAGGGAGACAATGTTGACGGAATTCTACTTGAGAGGACTTCCAACCAAGAAGTCTGATTTCTCAAGTGCCGAGCAACGACAGAGAGGAGCAGATCTACTAACTCCAGCAGGGAGTGCATAGGCCAGCCCAATGTTGCGCAGATGAGAGAGGAGGTAGTTCGACAGTTCGTTGGTAGAGATGGCAACCAGTGGGTTATAGGCAGTGTTTTCAGGAACGGCCGGCTCGGAACCGACTCGGCCTAGTTGGTCCGAGCCAGACCCTCCACCTGTGGCCCGGCCTAGGAAACGGTTCGGCCAGCCGAGTTGTCTAACAACTCGGCCGACTCGGTATTAACCTGGCCAGGTTGGAAACTGCGGCCCATTAACCCGTAAAACAACAATTTTTTCTTAAAATTATTCTTTTGGGGGACTCCAAACCGGTTTTTATTTTGTCTATTTTGTCTTTGGGGTCCATTCCCCTCTCCTAAACCCTATTTAACCCACCCAACCCCTCTCATTTCCTCACAGCCATCTCATGCATTTGAGTGAGAATTTCAGTGAGAGTTTGTGAGGAGTTGTTGAGTTTGTTTTTGGCGCAATAGTGAGGAGTCTTGGGCAAGCATTGTAGCTGAAGGGAGGAGCTTCTTGGGCAGCCATTTGGAGTAGCATTTGCCATTGAGGAGTTGGTTTCTTGGAGCAACCTTGAGGAGGCAGTTTGTGCCTGGAGGTATTTTTTTTCACTTGTAAAAATCTGTTTTTGCTTATTAAATTTTATGTGCAAATTTGGAAATTGAAAAGAGTGTTTTTTGTGAAAGAAATGAACATTGAATCAATGTTTTTTTTGTTTTCATTTTCAGATTTTTTGCTTTCATTTTCAAGTCAAAAAATGGCACCTAGAGTGAAATATGCTGCTTGGGCATATGTTGAAATGGTTGATAGTCAAATGCATTGCAAATTTTGCCATAGGAAAATTAAGGATGGTCCTGGGGGCATTAATAGGCTGAAACAACACTTGGTAGGGATCAAAGGCCAAATTACTCCATGTACTTCACTAGAAATTGGGGAGATTAGTAAGGATTTGTTAGCCAACTTTGAGAAGTTTAAAGAAGATAAGGCTAGGCAAAAAGAGTTAGAGGTTGAAATTGGGAGGAAGAAGAATATACAAAAATGCTGGCTACCAACCCCCATTTTGATTTTGAGGATTCTTCCTTTATCCCTTGTACTGATGCATCCAACCCCTTCCGATATGTTCCTCCCTCTTTTAAGTCTATTCAAGAAAAGGGAAAGGGTAAAATGAAAAAGGGTGATATGAATATCAAAATTTATTTCACTCCCTCCTCTCCATCAGATGCACATGGTCCTCAAGCTAGTAGAAGTCATATGTAGCCCACTTCAGATGACTATTGGAAGAAAGAATTGAGGGAGACTGCTTGTGATTACATATGTAGATGGTGGTATGATGCCGATATCCCCTTCAATGCTTCCCGTTCACCATATTATGAGCCTATGTTTGATGCCATACATGCTGCTGGAAAAGGCTTCAAAGGCCCTACTATGTATGAGCTAAGGGGGTATCGTTTGCAGAAAGAAATTGCCTCCATTAATGAGTATTTGTAAGATTTCAAGGACTCATGGGCAAGAACAGGATGTACCATCATGTCAGATGGATGGATTGAACAAAGAAACTATACCATCATAAGCTTTCTTATATTCTGCCCACAGGGAACCATGTTTCTAAAATCAGTGGATGCATCTGATAAGGTAAAAGATGGACAATTGTTCTTTCAGCTATTGGATGAGGTTGTTGAGGAGGTGGGGGTGGCTAATGTTGTTCAAGTCATCACAGATAATGCCTCTAACTATGTTCTTGCTGGTAAACTGTTAGAGGAAAAACACGGAACCATCTTTTGGACCCCATGTGCTGCACATTGCATAAACCTCATGCTTGAGGATATTGGCAAATTAGATTGGGTCAAAAACACTGTAGATCATGTCAAAAGCACAACAAAATTTATCTACAATCATTCATGGATTTTGGGCCTGATGAGGAAACATACAAGGGGCAGGGATATTATTAGGCCTGCCATCACTAGATTTGCTACTTATTTTTTGACATTGCAATCTATGCTTTCACAACATAGAAACTTGCAAAATATTTTTTCTAGTAAAGAATGGAATCAAAGCCAGTGGTCTCACAAACTGGAAGGCAAAGAATTGAAAAATAAAGTTAATGAAGAAATATTTTGGAGAAAGGCAGCAGAGATTGTGAAGCTTGCTGAGCCATTGGTTAAGGTGTTGTGGTTGGTGGATGGGGAAAGATTGGCTATGGGCTTCATTTATGAGGCTATGGATCAAGCAAAGGAGCAAGTAAAGAGGACATACAAGGATAAAGTGGCTAAGTATGGGCCCATTTGGGCAATCATTGATGAAAGATGGAACAATCAACTCCATCGCCCTATACATGCAGCTGGGTATTTTTTGAACCCACGGTATCATTATAAAGCTAAGGCGACAGGAGCTTTTAGGGGGGAGGTTAGAGATGAATTGATTAACTGCATTGATCGCATGATCCCATTGGAGTGTGATCAACTGGAGATACACCGACAGGTCACAACCTTCAGCAATGCCTCAGGTACCTTTGGGAAGACCCTGGCAAAGATTGCAAGGGAAGCAGATGAGCCAGGTAAACAAAAATTTCAATTTTCAAATTCTTAATACCTACTTTGTTAAATCGTTTATAATTTGAAAGTTGGATATAATTTGTAATTTTGTTGAGCTAACTCATTACACTCCTATGTTTTTTGCCGCACAATGGTGGGAGGCTTTTGGTAGCCATTGCCCTGAATTGCAGAAGTTTGCAATTTGTATTTTGAGTCAAACTTGCAGTGCTACTGGGTGTGAGCGCAATTGGTCTGTCTTTGAGAGGATTCACACAAAGAAGAGAAACCTTTTGGATAAAAAATGGTTAAATGATCTACTCTATGTCCAATACAACCTCTAGCTCAGACGCAACCAATTGCTGAACAAAAGCCCTGATTCAGATCCCATTGTGTTGGAAGACATTGATCCAACATCAGATTGGGTAGTGGAGATTCATCCAGTAGAGTTTGCTTTGTCGAGGATATTGATTATGAATTACAGATGATAGCATCACTCGAACAACATGTTCAGTTGAATGTAGATCTTGATCCACCTGTACCAGCCTTAGCCTCAGAGCCAGCAAGTCCTCCAGTTGCAGGCGCTTCCTCTGCTCAGCCACGATAGAAGCGCATATCTCGTCTATCTCAGCTTGCAGCTACTGCACAGCCTACTAGCGCTACCACTTTTACAGTTGCAGTTGGAGATGATGATGAGGAGGAGCCATGGAGCCCCCTGTCTGACTCTGATCCAGAGATTGATCCAGATGATCTTGGCTCCTCTAACAGTAGCCAGTAGTACTGGTCACAGTTTACTTTTGTTGTAGAAGCCATTTCTAGCCTCCTTGGTTATGTGTTTTTGTTTTGATCTCTATATCATCATCATGTATGTATTAGATAGTGCACTGGGTGCCATTTTGATATAATGGATATATTCATGAGCCTACTTTGATCATATGTTGTCTTCTATCTATATTCTGATGCTGTGTGTTTGGAAACATGAACAAAAACATTTGAAATTATGTTTTTTAATAAATTAAATAAATATTTAATGTATTTTTTACAATGACCGAGTCATTGAAATCGAGTCGACTGAGTCGATACCGAGTCGGAGTCGAAGTTGGAGTCGACCCTTGGCCGAGTCGGAGTTTTAAAACATTGGTTACGGGATTAGGATCGGTTGGCTGGTGCATCCAACTATGTGATCTGGAAGGCGAGGATGTCATGCCTTCTGGATGAACACTTTCTCAAGATCTACGTCGATAGTGTGGTAGCTGAGCCCGCGGATTCAGATCCGCTCAAAAAGTACAAGGGAGAGATGGCGAAGGCCAAGCAGATGATCCTCGATGGAGTGAAGGATCATGTAGTATGTCACATCTTAGGCAAAGGGACTGCCAAGGAGATGTGGGATGCCTTGTCCACGCTATATCAAGGATCTTCCGAGCAGTGGAAGATGTACTTGGAGCAGAAGATGAGATCCACGCAGATGCAGAAGGGGGAATGCATTGATCCGTTTCTTGCAAAGCTTCAGGAAACTCGAGATGAGTTGGTAGCTGTGGGGTCAACACCTCAGCCTATCGAGATGGTGAGGCTAGCTGTAAATTCAGTCTCAAAAGAATGGCAAGTATTTGTCTAGAGCATCCTGGGCAGAGAAAGATTGCCGGATTGGGAAGGAATGTGCGCCGCTCTTCAGCAGGAAGAGATGAGGAGAGACTTAGTCAAGTGCAAACTTGACAGTAGCAGTAGCAGTGGGACAGAGCCGAAGGAGGAGGATGAAAATATAGCCCTTGCATCTAAGGGGCAACAAGAGCAGCGGAAGAAGAAGAAAGATATTTCGAAGATCAAGTACTTACGGTGTGGCGAACTTGGTCATTATGCTACATAATGTCCTCTCAAGAAGAAGGCAAGGACGAGAAGCATGATCTGAAGGCTGCATCCACAAGGAGAGAGGAGGAAGAGTTTGCCATGGTTGCCCATATACCTCTAGGGGAGGGTGGGGTGATCTAGAACTATAGTTGGGCAGGATCCTTGAGGAGTCCACCTCTTGGATCAATACCTTGCTACAGGAGTCCAGATCAGCAGTAGTAGGATGGACCAGTGTTAGTTGGTACAGAGGAGTGCCGAAGTGACAGTTGCAGTAGCTAGGAGCGCCAGAGACTGAGCAACGCAGAGAAGAGTTGGCATCAATGCAGAGTCAGCAACAACGCAAAGGCTTTAGAGGGTTAGTGCAGAGACTAGCAGCAGTCAGAACTCAAGCAACAGATGCATCATGCTGAACACCTGTTCAGTAATTTTGGATGCTTTTCCATTGTTGACGCAGCAACAACAATAGTTGGAGAAGGTTACAGTGTTGGCAGTGGTAGTGTCAACATTAGCACAAATGCATAAATTATGAGGGTTGTAGTATGGATGCAGTATTGGCAGTGTTAGTAGCAGTACAAATGCAACATTTGCGCAGTAGTTGGTGGGCAGCGATGTCAGACATCAGCAACACAGAGGGAGATGTTATAGAGAAGGGTGATGCTTCAGCAGGTTCAATTACTAGAGCACATTCCTTGCTAAGAGGGAGTGTTGATTTCTGTTAGCATCAGATGTGCTCAAAGCCTCAAAATTTGCAGGGAGGCTTGAATACATGTATTCCACAATACCCAAAAATCGTTTTGGGAAATTCCAATCGGAGATAGTTTTATTAAAATAATTAATTATTTTCAATTGGTGCCTAAGTCTAAACTTAGGAAATTCAAATAATTAAAGGGTATTAATCAAACTGTGGGTGAAACTTCTAGAAGGAGACGAGGATCAAGCCAACATGATTTGAGCCATTGATTAGAATCTAATCTGGGCCGTTGGTTCTCAACTGGAGGATTATAAGAGGAGGCTTGATGGGCATTTGGAAAACACATCAAGTTGAGATCAGAAGATCAAATTTTTGAAGCACAACAGTTGCTGGGAAGAGAATTCGAAGTGATATTTTGTTGTGAGGGGCAAGGATAGTTCCGGTTGGAGATTTCTCCTGATCCGGGAATACTCAGTAGAGGAGGCAAAGAGAGATCCGGGAGTGGCAGCGCAGAGGCTAAGTTGGCCAATGTAGGCTGATGCAGAGGTAGCGCAGAGCCTTGAGGAGGTTTGTAGTTTTGCAGGAATTGATTTTTGAAGCCGGAAGCCGAGGTGTGAGATCGGGAGGTGGAAATTGAAGTTCCTGGAGACAAATTGATCAGCAAAGGGAGTGATGTTGTCCCTAGATGCTGTGATGCTGGGTTGACGTAGTGACTGCATAGAGGCAGCTAGGGGCAAGCCATTCTGTGGCTGGATCAGTTGATATCGCATGTGATAGTGTGAGGAACTTCTCACTATTCTTCTATCAGTGATATTCTTTGTACTAGATAGCTAGCAAGGCATCCGGAAATTGTATTCAGAAAACTACCGCTTAATAATAAAATCCTCAGCTGCTGCACCGGTTTTGTCACATTGGATTTTTCCGGGGACATCTATCCAAAAATAACGGTGTAATGCGGTGTATTTCTTTCTTGCTCAGTTTCTTGTTTCCGCTTATAAGTTAATTGGTGAAGACTGCAGTGTATTAGTTTTAGTGTTTACTGTAGGAAAAAGTAAATAGTTTGTTCAGTAATTAACAAATAGGAGGAACTTAATCAGTTGCTGCAGTGGTGATTCGGGTAATCGAATTTTCACATCATAAACCCTTCATGGAACTTATTGCAAATCGAGAATAGTTACAATTAAGTTTCCCAAAACTAAAATGCTTTTTGGTTGCGGAATAATGTCACTCAGTTCTTTTATAAATTGCTTGAGCTTTTTCAGAAATGGCAAGTGTAAGGACTTTACATAATACTATATAGTATTATTGGAGGAGCTAGTCCGTTCTATGGCAAATATTTATTGCAAATTGTCTGAATCCCCAATTGTACAATCTGGGATGGTTTAGTTGCATTCGTCATCAGTGTCATCTACTAATATATTCTCGCCTTGTGATGTAATCAGTGATGCACGGAGCTCGAGATGTAAGATAGAGTCTATTTGTGAGACAACTTTGAAGAATCCCTTTAAAATAAAAGGCCAAAGTCAAAATATAGGTCCTTACAGCTGTATGGTGGGAACAACTTGGATATGTGCAAACAATGATAAATTAGCATATGCTACCTCAATGCTTCGTACATGCAAAATAATGGTGGAACATCTGGAAACAATTGATCCAAGCCAGGTGCAAAGGGAGTCAAAATGGGCATTATGGATCAACGCCCATAATGTCTTGGTTATGCATGCATATGCTAAAATTCCAGCATTAGCATGACCAAGAATTTTACACTGATAACAGATTTTCCAGATCTATCAGAGCTATAATTTTTACAAATAATTTGTGGACTTCCAATGAATTTCTAATCTAGACTTTGATTCCAACAGATCTCACCTATTTACATGAATAATCCAAGCGATTTCATACTTCTTGACAGTGAATTGCACCATGTTTCTGCTGTACAACTTTGATTAAAAGAATTCTATCTCGTTTCTTTGCAAACACACATGTTTCTACTGTCGATACTGAGAGATGCTAGCTATAGATCGCTGTCAGAATGCTTTTGGGCAGATCAGCATCACTAGTTGTCCAGAAGACACTGTGAGCTCCAACTGTCAACCTTTTGTGCTTTCACACTTGTAGCACAACTCAGATTTGAAACTACTCATCATCCTTTTGGTGAATTCATGGCTTCTTCACCATATTTCAAAATTCAGTCCCTATGGATAAATCCCATAGGTTCATTCATACCTTAAGGGCTATGAAATCAAACTTTCAATGAAAAAACTATCATGGCTTTGATACCATGTTATGAATTGGCACAAGCAAGCATAACAAGAATAGCTGGTGGAAAAGGATTTATGCCAATCTCTTAACCCCTTTGTATTGATCTCAGGATTTGACTTTATAGTACATCAATTGGATTGTTTTAGATTTAGACCTCACTAACAACTCATCAGTGGATCGTGACAACACCTCATCAAAGATAAGGTTTACAACTCATCTATGTGGTCTTGGACTTTGTGATTGTCTAGAGACTCACAGTCTAACACTAAGTTGGAGGAGAAGAAATGAGAATTAGACAAAAAAAATGACACCACCAACTCCACACACCCCTGGGTTCCCTTGACTAGTACCATTGAAAAAACGACTAGTGGTTACTTTTGTTCACCAATAACGAGCCTACCTGCCTTGGGACTTTTGTTTTGGAATAAAATCAGCATAAATAAATGTAATTTTGTGAAAAACCTCCAGTGGAGAGTAAGGCTTGCCTTCAAACAGAATGGAATTTCTAGCCAATCAAATACCACAGGCTGCAATACATGGTAATGTTCTACGATATTCTGGGCAGTCGGCAGTCTTTTGTTCTTTGTTGTACCAATATCAATACTTTGGGCCTTGCCAATACCATGTTGAGAGTCTTTTGGACAAAGCAAGGCAAAAGAAAAGTTTATTCATTTATCCTCTTTTTATTAGTTATATGTCATTTATGCTTTGGCCTAGAGAGGCATTAGACACTCCACTGATATATTGCCAACAATGTATCTTGTGCCTTTCATCCTTTTTGATAATCTATGGACATCAAGCTGATATCTTTATTTGTATCTATTTTATTTAGAATCTGATAGATCAGGTGGGTTTTCATTCTCAATTTCCATACTTCCATATGGTGATTTTTTGAACTTTAATGTGTTTGGTGTGTCATATTATGCTGTTGTAGTTCTCTAATTTGAATATTTTGTTGCTTGATTATCCTATGGAACTAGCACCAACTGGAGTGAATGTTCGTATTGGAAACCTGCCTAAAAAGAAGAATATTGTTAGAGATTTGCAAGCGGCATTTAAAGGATGCCCAGGCCTACTTCATATAAACCCTGTTGTGTCTGGAAATAAGAAAACAAGGGATCCTGTTTGCAAGGGTTTGGCATTTCTTGTTTTTGAAAGCGAGGATTCAGCAAACAGGTATGAAGTGAATCTTAAACTATTTTTTCTAGTTTTGATCTCTTTGGAAGGCTAGTTTTAACTATTCTAGCTTTTGTTTCTTATATATATATATATACTTGAGCCTTTTTGTATCATCTTCACATGCTGCAGAAAGTATAATAAAATAATTTTAGGAATGTTTTCTTTTTGCATATGTACTTCTCGTTTTCAACCCTTGTATGTGAGAGCATGAGTCATATAGAGCAGCATTGCAGCTTTTGTAATGTCCCTTTGTCCGAACATTGGAAACAAAGATTAACTCAGTAGCATATCCATTCTCATAGGCTACAAATTAAAAGGTAATGAGGTAATAATTGAGAATTAATTAATTCAAAAATGACTAATGAAAAAAAGAATATTATAAGTCAATTTAATAAAAGAAGAAAAAGACCCATGGTATTTGGATGACCCATGGTTTTTACCCATGGTATTCTGATAGTCCATGACTATTAAAGGAGATGAGAGCTCACTCCTTAGGCATGCATTTGGGATTATTGTTTCGTTGTTGTTGAGTTGAGCCCTTGGAGCTTGTTTATTACATGATTTCTCTTTAACATTGACATTTATTTGAGATATATTATCACTTCATCAATATCACATTTATTTCTTTTCATCATCAAAATAAATGCCAACAAGAAGATCATAATGCAAACAAAGAGAGACACAAGAAATAGGCTCCAAGCCAGGGCAAAACCCCTCCAAAGGGGAAAACCCAGAGAACTCCTTATAGAATTTTCAATGAAGACTTCCAAGACCAAGACACTAGATCATCCACCAAGAGATCAAGCCAGCCACCCAAACAAAATCTATTCCTTCTCAATTTTGGATCTGAGGCAATCTATCCTTCCACAGAGAATTCCACTGCCAAAGAGAGAGATAAACGAAAAATCCAAGATCAAAACAATCTTCTAGATTCACTATCCCTTTTCCTCCTTTTCGCACTTCTGTTCTGGCTCAGATCTTCCTCAACGAGTTGAATACACAAGTATGTCTTTGCAGGACAAATTCCTCTCCAATATATAACCATCTGAGTGGGTCCTCAAGCCTCTTCTAGGCCGACCCTTAGGGCTAGCCGACCTGATCTCTTGGGTAGTCTCTAGACATTTCCATGACATAAAATATTTTTCTTTACATTGATACAAGAGCCCTTCTAGGGGTTTTGCATTATGACTTTGAATTCGACTCTCTAGAGAACTCAATGGGTGCACAACCTAGGACCAAAACCATGGGCAAGAAACCCATGTATAGATAAATTTTCTTTTACAAAAATACATATTTTTTTCTCTCTTGACAAGTACAATGATTACATCAAGTCATGATATCATAATTATGAAGACCGACACTAGTTACATTCAACATTGCTTAGCCCACATAGAGAGAAGATGTTGGATGGATGGTACGACGAAGCAGGGATACAAGCTTGCAGGATGTTTGAGCAAGATAGCGAGTATATCGGGATGCAAAAACAAGAGTTGGAGCTATGGCGTAGTGGCATTAGAGTAGCATAGTGTCAACATGTTGGCCTGTTCCAGGGGTTGCTGTCGCTGATGATTGGTGGGAGGCACATTCTCTGGGAAGTCAAGGACTTCAAAAGTATTATGGTAGCAGTTGACATCTACTATGATAGAGGTCCCCAACAGTTAGACTGGAGGGATATTATGAGTTGGTACCTATCAAATGGGAAATTTATGAGAAAATACTTCTAGTCATGGGTAAAATGCATTTAGAATGTTCGGGCATTAGGGATGCTAGATTCCCTATTTGGCAGTGGGATCCAAATGAATTATCCTCTCGTATGGCAAGGATTGACCAAGTAGGGGAGCACAACTGGACAGCAGGAGGTACGAGAATTGATAGTGTTCTATTGATGCAATAGGAATTATGCGAAGCCTTCTTTAGATTCATTTGGGATCTAGGAATTGGCCTTGGCAAGCAAATTCTAGATATTAGTCATTTGGGATCTTGGTATTGAGATTAGAATTGATTGGGGTCAAGCAATTTCGAGAAGGGAGGACCATAATGTTCCTTTTTCCGAACATTGGAAACATAGATCAACTCAATTGTCTAACCATTCCCATAGGCTATAAATTAAAAAGTAATGATGTAATAATTGGGAGTTAATTAATTATAAAGCGACTAAGGAAAAAAATAATATTTTAAGTCACTTTGTAATATTCCTAAGGGAAAATTAACTGTGATAAACAAAGCATTCAAGATACATGCAACACAAAATTCACACACAAAATTAAACACCCAAAAATACTCCAAAAACTACGCCAAACTGAGCCATTTTCATTATAAATCAGATGGGGGTACAATATAAGTATGGAGTGAATGCACTTGGGCTTACCAAAGGCAAGCTAACAAGCCCCAGGTGAGGAAAACAACTGCTCGGATGCTGGAAAGATATTCCCCTCAATGATCTGCGTTGCCCTGGAAAAACTGTACTGCTGGTTGGAAGAATCTATTGTTTGGCCCTCTTCCAGTGCTCAAAAAATTCTGGGAAATTAACCCTGGTCTCCCTTCAAATAACCCACCAAAACCCAGAAAGGGTTTGGCCTAGTTCTGACCTCCGAATTTGCCACCAATTTTCACTTGCTCCTCTAATGGCTGGGAAATTCGATCCACCTGGAAATATCACCTCTCATCCCTTGCAAAATGATGATAAATGCTAGCAAAAATATATCCGGATGCCCCCACAATTTCCCGCCCCATTCAGCCCCAAAATGTACATCCACCCAACTCCCACATGTAGCCCATAAATAGCCTCTGCGTAGGCCCACATAGTCTCTGAGATGGTGATAATGCTACAGGCCCACGCAGTCTCTGAGATGGTGATAATGCTACAACAAAAACTCCACAGGATTGAGCCCCACTAGCACTCCAAATCATCAGCAATAAGGTAGCCCAACGCTCTCCTAAAAGGCCCAAAAAATATGTTGCCCCACAACTAGCTCTCCCATGTAGTGCATGTTTCTCTCCCATGCCTAGGCTGCTGAATAATTCCCACGAAATGCACTGATGCCATGTGCGGAACAACTCCCAAATGGTGTAGATCTTCCTCCTTGGGCTGACACTCGAAGTCCACTGAAGGTAGGGTGAGAATCTCGCCTGAGAATCTCATGTGCTGAACAACACTTGCAGACTTGGCTCAACAGCTCAAGCGTGCTAGTTAGGTTCGATGTGCAAAGGTTCAAAAGCCCCAAAATGATGCATCTTTCTCCTATTTATCCTTGAGCTCCCCTTTTCCCATGTGGGCCCCATGCATCGACCTCACCTTGACTTTCTCCCTCCAAAAGTGCGAGTTTGCTCAAGGGGTGCGTATTCCCCTTTTGGGGTGGCCCCCACCATCCACTATCACTTCGATTTTCCCTTCTTCTCCTATGTTGGGACCTTCCTTAGCCAAATTAATCAAGTGGGGTCCTCCTAACCCACTTCTCCTAAGTTAAGCACCCAAAATATCAAAATTGACATAACTTAGACAAAATTGCAAAACTGGTGTAGCTGCTGGGTGAAATTAATTAGAGGGGACATCACACATTTCTATAAAAAAAGAAAAAGACCCATGGTGTTTAGATGACTCATGGTATTATGATAATCCATGATTTTTAAAGGAGATGAGAGTTCACTCCTTAGGTAGGCATTTGGTGTAATGACCCATCTCAATTCACGAGTAGCAGCCAATATTAGCATGTATACGAGGCATGCATATGAGCTACATGTGCATGCATTGCATATATCGCACTAGTATACATATTAGTTGATATTGGAAAATGTCCAAGTATAGAGTAATGATTTAATTATTGAAGTACTAAGTAAATACCTAACTCACTAGAACATAATGAATATGTAGAGTGGGGCACTAAATATACCATCCCTATAATATGAAACCAATTAAGGTACTATTCAAAAATATATATATTAATAAATACAAAGAACTTTACAAGGTAAAAGTGAAATTAAAATAAATAACATTTTTTTAATATATTAACTAAAAGAATTATACATGTTATTTTACAAAAAAATATAACATAAAACTATATCAAGAAAAGGAACTAAATAATATAATTAAAAAGGCATATGACATAAACATTGAATAAAGTTCTTAAATAAAATATAAAGACTAAAATAGTCGACAAAACCTATTTCTTAAAAGTAAAAGAAAAAAATCAAATCCATTCAATTTAACCAAACAATGTTATTTATAATGAAAAGTGACTGCCTCTAAAGATCATGGAGGTTCCACGTAACAGGATAAGTACAAGGAAAACAGATGGACGGCGAGAGGTGACGGTGGAAGGAAGGGAAGACGGTGAGGTTTTGGAGATATAAGGAGAAGCGAGGGAGTGCAGAAGGGAGATTTTTTTTTGGGAGAAATGGAGGGGGAACAATGAAGGAAATTGGGAACTGAAGACTAAGTTGCTGAGCTGAGAGATTGGAATTGAGAATTGGAGATCTGAGCAATTGTTCTTGAAACTTTTGGGCACGGGGGTCAGAGTACTTCGATTACGAAGTATTTTGAAGCTGGGTACCAAGGATTGTACCTAGTTTGGCTGGGAGGTTTCGGTCATTTGGTAACCAGAGTGAAATTGGAGTGAGGACAACCCGAAATCTGGGATCGACATCAAACTCAGAAGAAAACAGGTATTTACAATGAATTGATAAGTTCTGTTCTTAAATTTCATTGTATGCAATGTTCAAAGTAAATTCTAAGTTTATGAATTTAGAACCCTTACAGTAAAATTTTAGATTTAGGGCTTCACAATGATTCTGAATATGAATTTGTTAAACTCTGTTAAATTCATTAAATTTAGGGCATTTTAGAGCTCTACATTTTGATTATTGTTTTATTGTTGTTGAGTTGAGCTCTTGGAGCTTGTTTGGGTGAGAGCCCATATTATGTATAGGGTTAGTTTTGGTGGTAAGTGATCCACCCTAGTTAATCCATTCAGGAGGGGTTTCGGTATTGAGACATATACCCTAGCCACCCAAAAAAAAGGACGGATCAAATCAGATCTGCTCACTGGGATTAATGTGGAGATTGTGAGGAGTGGTTACCCAGATCTCTCACAGGGGCATAACATTGGAGGAGCCATTGTCAGCCATTAAAATATTCTGCTGGTGTTTTAACAGGTTCTCAGATCCAGATTTGGCATGTAATATCATATTTCATTTAATAAAATAAGGCCAAGTTTCTGATAAATATTGTCAGTGTTTGTCTTGCTAAGCTTTTGCAAAAGTGCCATGGTGTTGTTTAAATTTACAACAAAATTATCTATGTAAATTTTTTTGAAGAACTCGGAAGAGAAGATTTATCAAAATTTTTGGAAAAATGATTAAAATGAATATTACAGCTTTGCTTTTTTGTTGTTTTCTATTGATTGAAATAATATATTCATGAAATAAAGGTTCACTCTTTCTATAATACAAAATCTTTTTTCCAAGTTGTCTATATGATTGATCTTGTTACAACCTAAGTTGCATGAAACATCAAAACGTTTCAGAGTTTCCGAAACGAGTACGTTTAGAAACGTCACCTCCCAAAAATGGAAACATCGGCCGAAACATCATATATGTATATATAAAAAATATATATATAAATAAATAAGTGAATAACACATTATCTTGCAAGAAAAAAGGGAATAAGACCCATAGATGACAATTTAGAAGGAAAAACAAGTCTATATTAACTAGAATAGACGATTACATGATGGTTGAGTTTCAGCCAAATTTCGTAGTTTCAGGTACGGGTACGACCCGAAACGTCAGGGTCCTTGAAGTTTCATGCAACATAGGTTACAGCCCTTTTGAATGTAAAAATAGAAAAAACCTTAAAGAAAATAATGGATGGCCATATTGCTTGCTAAACAATAGCCATAATAGTTGTGCTATATATTAACAACAGATGTACCATGCATATATATGGCAGAACTACTTCTCAATTACAGGTCATAATTATACGTGATGTCCGACCATACTTCTCCATAAATGCAGACTATACTTAGCCTTAAATACAGACTGGATTTCTCCTTAAATTCAATCAACTCTTCTTCTTAAATTCAGGCCATACCTCTCCTTAAATCTATTGGATACTTCTTAAGAATAGGTTGACCTGCATTTAGTACAGCAACTGATCTTCATTAACTGTATCAGCTGCCCTAGATTTTGACAATCTAGAGATATTAACATGTGGACTAGTATACATGGAATTGATGAAGGCCATTTTCACCAATGATGAAGACATTTCTCTCATTTAATGTGCAATTTTTCTTCATAATTGCTTCCATTTCATTATTAGATTACAGAATTATCTTCTCTCTCTTGATTTAGGTTTTTGTCTACATTTACATTCTCTACAGTTTTACTACTTGGAAATCATCACACCTCTAGTGTACTAAGCTTGTTTTGGAATTAAGCTATTGCATTGTATCTTCCAAAGAGAAACAACATTAGTAATTAAGAGGATCAAATGGTTACATTATGCCTGGGCAGGCACCTGCATTGCCAAAATGATAAGCTCTCAAGTTAGTTTTATAAAACTGTTCATATTAATAACTTTGTAGTATACGAGACCTTAAATAATGCAAAGACTCCAATAAAGTTTTAATTTTTTTTATTGATGTATTTATACAAACATTTAGTGAACAGAGTTTTTGTCAAGCATATCAAAAGCACACTGGAACACTGGCATAATGATGAAATCAGAGGCAAATGATATTTTATTCAACTGAAGAAGAGGTATTACAATGCTTGGAGAAACCTTACCCACTTCAATAATATAATTCTGAACACAATGATCACCAAGGAGGGAACTCGTCCTCAATGTCTGAATTACGGCCTCTTCAAATAATCTGGGCCCTTAAAACAACATATACCATACTCAGATATGAACTCCTGTAGTAAGCAATTCACTCCTCCAATGAGAATTCGGGCCTCTGACAAATGCAATAACCTCTGCAAGAAATGAGACAGAGTTTGGCTCCAAATAAATTGCAACAAGAAGAGTTTCGGCCGGAAATTAGAATACCCTCGGCCTCAAGGAAATGTAGTGAATTCAATCTGCAAGGAATGCCCGGACCTGCCAGTAATTTGACCCTCAGAGAAGATCAATTTCGCCTCTTTGTAGAAAATAAAATCTGAGCCACAAAATCCTCAGTCATCTGCTTTCTGGAACAATATTTGAGCTTCAGATTCAATGAGTAACACGTCCCAAGGACCTGACTGCTAAATATGGAGGAATTCCGCCCTTGTAAAAACAATTACAATCTTCAGAATCCATCCCTTCCTGACTGAGGTACTCGACCCTTCCAAAAAATATGAATCTCGGTTTAACAAATGAAATTCTTCAGAGATAGAACTCCTCTTTAAATGTCTGCCTGTTGTAAAAATAGATCAAGAATTATCTGCAGAAAATCAATCCCCAAGCTGAGAGAATGGCTCCCCAACTCAGCGTCTGGACTTATAAATTTTATCAATGCAATTCGGCCCCTTCGGTACAGACCAATTCAGCCTCAGATTTGTTAAGTAAATCTGGCCTTTGGATGGATAGACAATTTCAGGCTCCTAGTGGGACAATTCGGCTCTCAAATGGAATAGCACTCTGCCTTCAACAAGATAAAACCTCTTGCAAGCACAATCTGATCTTGGCCTCTTGAGAGAATAATGATGTCTGAAATAACTCAGCTCTCTTAGGGAAAGTCTCCTCCTGCAATCAACATTATATTTCTTCAATTTCCCTGAAACAAGATTAGCAATGAAATATAAACAGTATAGGAAATCCAACTAGGGTTTCAAAGGTGTCCACCAAAATTGGATAGATGTTAACTGGGGTGGCAATGAAATTCAGCGAAACTAGTGTGAGGATCTCGCTTGAAACCCTTGGTCTGAAACTCACTTGAGCTCCACTCCAATGACAGAGAAATCACAAGATAGAATGATGAGAAATGGCTTCCTCTTCCCCTTTTATAAGACTTCGTTGAACTTTATCCATCCTTCTAGAAGTCCTTTTATTACTTTATTGATGAGCCACTTATTTTCTCCCAGTGACTTTTGCCCCCCTTTTTTTAATTAATAACCAGCTTAGATCCATCTAACACCGGATCTATCATGTGCCGAGAGGGATCAAATCCCTCGATGTGAAAATTTTCTTTTTGGAGTGTAGAACTTGAGGAAATGTTTGCACCTTGAGGGATTTGATCCCTCTCGGCGCATGATAGATCTGGTGTTAGATGGATCTAAGTTGGTTCCAGTTGAGGGCAACAATGTCACATTTTTAGATTATCATTATTATGTATATGTTTGAGATTAACTTCAAAATTCACATTATGTTTTTTTTGCTTGGCATGAGCATTTCATTCTCTTCTTTAATTTAGTCTGTGTTGTTTTCCTTGAATGGTTTGTATGTCTGTGTTTGGATGCTTTGAGTGGTTTGTGTGTTTATGTGTTTGGATTTTGATGGTAATGTTTGTGAATGTTACAATTGTTGTGTTATATTTTTATGTGTATGTAATTGTCTATTAGTAATTAGTTGGTGATTAAGAAGGGAGAGAATCTTGTCAATAGTTTGCAAGAAGATTGACATTGCACATCTATTTCATTTAATTTTAGGTATCACAAGTTTTGACAACTAATTATTTCTTAATAGTGTCTCTCCAGGTATTACTAAATATATCTTGAAGAGTAGTTTTAATAATTTACTGCATCAAGATTACTCTTGAAATAATGTTTCTTTGCTAATGTTTGAAATAATTTATTTCCTTCAAGAATATTTTGATGATTTTTTTTAATCTATAGTTTATTTTGCAAAGTCAAGAAATAATGATTTTTTGATTTTTTTTAATGAGTGGTCAGATTTATAAAATCTTTACATTATTTATTTCTCCAAACAATTACCACATCTCCTTAAAGAATATTTTGATTTGTTTTGAATGTTTATAAATATATCTTTTCCTCTTATAAATAATTTGAATACATTGCTGTATGCAATTATCTGTTAGTAATTTTGAATATATGTAATTAGTTGGTGCTGAAGAAGGGAGACGATCTTGTCAAGGATTAATTTTCACTTTGTAGGAGGATTGGTTTTGCACATCTATTCCATTTTAATTCTAGGTATCACAACTTTTTACAACTAATTAATTCTTAATAGCATCCATCTAGGTATTACTAAATATATCTTGATTTTTTTTTAATAATCTATAGCCTCAAGATTAACAAAATCTAATGCATCTAATGCAAGAAATCAAATATGATTAGAAAAGAACATCTACACTGAAATCAATGCATCTAATGCAAACAATCAAATGAGATTAGAAATCAAAATCTACACTGAAATCAATGCATCTAATGCAAGCAATCAAATAGGATTAGAAATCCACATCTACACTGAAATCAATGCATCTAGTGCAAGCAATCAAATAGGATTAGAAATCAACATCTACACTGAAATCAATGCATCTAGTGTAAGCAATCAAATATAATTAGAAATCAACATCTACATTGAAATCAATGCATATAGTGCAAGCAAACAAATAGGATTAAAAATTATCATCCACACTGAAATAAATGCATCTAGTGCAATAACTTTTCTTCCCTCTGCCCCCCCTCAATCTAATCTTGAAAAATAATTTTAATAATTTACAGCCTCAAGATTAACAACATCTAATCCATCTAATGCACACAATCAAATAGGATTAGAAAACATCTACACTGAAATCTATGCATCCAATGCAAGCAATCAAATAAGATTAGAAATCAACATCTACATTGAAATCAATGCAACTAGTGCAAGTAATCAAATATAATTAAAAATCAACATCTACACTAAAATCAATGCATCTAGTTCAAGCAATCAAATAGAATTAGAAATCACCATCTACACTAAAATCAATGCATCTAGAGAAAGCAATCAAATGGGATTAGAAATCAACATCTACATTGAAATCAATGCATCTAGTGCAAGCAATCAAATATAATTACATCTATACTCAAATCAATGCATCTAGTGCAAACAATCAAATAGGATTAGAAATCATCATCTACACTGAAATCAATGCATCTAGTGCAAGAAATCTTCTTCCCTATGCCCTCCCTCCATCTATATTTATATCTATCTCACCCCCCCAAACACACGCTATCTCTCTCCATATCTATCTATCTCTCCCTTCCTCAATCTCTCTCTTCTTCCCTCTCTTCACCTCCCATTTATATCTCTATCTCCCTCTGCCTCTCCTTTGTCTCTCAATATCACCCCCGAAACATACACACTCTTTCTCCATATTTATCTATCTCTCCCTCCCTCTTCCTCTCTCTTCCCCTTCTCTCCCTCTCTCCCCCTTTTATCTCTCTTCCCTCCTGCTCTCCTCTCTCCTTCTCTCTCTATCTCCCTTATCACTCCCTCTATCTCTCTCTCCACCTTTCTCTCTCTATGTATTTCTTCTTACCTCCCTCTCTCTCCCCCTCCAACTCCATGTTTATCTCCCTCCCTCCTTCTCTCTCTCATGTCTTGTCTCTCTTCCTTCCTCTCTCCCTTTCTCTCCCACCTCCCTTTGTCTCCCCTCCCTCTCTCTCTCTTCGCTCTCCAACTCTGTCACTATCTCCCTCTCTCCTTCTCTCCCCCCTTCCTTCCATCTCTCCTTCTTTGTTTCTCTATCTCACCCGAAAACATAGACACTCTCTCTTCATCTCTCCCTTATCACTCCCTCCCTCTCTCCACTTTTCTCTCTCTATGTCTTTAATCTTCACTCCCTTTCTCCCCCTCCAACTCATTTCTCTCTATCCCTTCCTCTCTCCTCCTCTCTCTGGTCCTTCCCCTCTCTCCATTTCTCTCCTACCTCCCTCTCTCCCCCCCATCTCTCTCTCTCCCCCTCACTCCCCCCTCCATCTTTGTGTTTCCCTCCCTCTCTTACTCCTCTCTTTCTCCCTCTCTCTCTCTTCATTCCTTCTCTCCCTCTCTCTCTCTCTTCATTCCTCCTCTCCCCTCTCCTTCATTTTAACTTAGTCTCTCCCTTGTCATTTCCTCTATCTCTCCACCTCTATCACTCTGTCTTTGTTCTTCCCTCCATATATATCTAGAGCTATTAAATTTAATAATATTAATATTATATTATTTATATTATAGTTAATATTATTATAAATATTAATATTTTAATTTCAATATTAGTTCTAATGATGTTTTTTTTCATGGCATGATAACAAAATTTATAATAAAACTGCATCGAATTAATATTTTCAAATATTACAATTTTGATGTGGAAATATTTGTCTTTAAAGATTTTAATATATCCATAGAATATGGTTTTCCTTTTTAAAGATTCATTTTATAAATATTTAATTAAAAGAAATATTAAAAGATTTTGGAGCAGGATTTTGATTGTTTGTGTTGAATTAACATTTTTCCTTTGATTTAAGAAATGGTATCACATATGCTTAAGCGCAACACCAAGAGCCTGGGCACAAGTCTCCATAGAAGCATAATCTCCAAAATGGCCCATCACACAAAGAAACAGCACAACCCTATCCTAGAGAAACTCTCAATCTCTTGTCAATATATATCTTGTGAGCCTCAACATTTTCAGGGCTATGCTATCTTCAGGAAGTTTGGGTAGTATGTCAAAATCCATACACAAGCCTTTTTGTTTGGGGATAGAAATTCCTTCTTCCTGTTGATTTTGGGTATCATCGGATGTGCTCTAGCTCCGAAATTTTGTGGAGGGGCTAGAACACATGAGATCTCCAAGACCCAGAAATCATTTGGAGAAATTCCACCCGGATGAAAAGTTGTTAAAATAATTAATATTTTTAATGGGTTCCTAAGTCTAAACTTAGGAAAATAAAAATATTAATGGGTATTAATAAGAATATGGGTGAGAAACTTCTAAGTGACGAGGATGAAGTTTGTTTTAATCTCAGCCGTTGATTCATCAACATGAAAAGTATAAGAGGAGGCTTGAGGGTCAGTTGGAGACACACTTGAGAGATCAATTAGTTCGATTTTTCTGAGGCGAGGTTTGATGAGAAAATCGAAAAAGTGATCTGTTGCAGCAAAGGGGCAGGGATAGTTGAGGTTGGAGGATCTTCTCTAGGACCTCGAATACACAACAGAAAGGTAGAGAGATGCCAGAGGAGGTAGCGCAGACCCAGGGAGACTGGCGTTGGGCCAGGAAGGGCCCACGCATTTCCAGTGCAGGGGTAGAGCCACCCTCTAGCAGAAGTCCAAATTCAGTCGGGGAGCAGCAGGATCAACCGAGAAGGCTGACGTCAGAGCTTCAGGAGGCAGCGCAGTGCTAACGCAGTGTCCCAGTGTGCTCCACGCAAGCCCACACAACTACTACGAAGGGGCAACGCAGTTGTAGTTGGGGATAGTTAGTCCAGTTGCTAGAACAGAGAGATTTTTCCGGGTGAAGTGAGGTAATCTCACTTAGGTTTCTGCCAGTATATTTTTATCTCTATAACTGGATAGCCGAGAGGGCATCCAGAGTTGTATTCAGAACTACTGCTTAATAATAGAAAACCCTCAGAGCTGCTGCACCGATTTTCCCGCATTGGGTTTTTCCAGGGACGTTTGTCCAAAAATAACGGTGTCCCTTGTGTATTTGTCTCATTATATTTCAGTTCATGGTCTGTATGTATGTGTAGTCTGCAATAGTGTTTTCATCACTGTTTAAATAATTGAATAATTTGTTGAGTGTAAAAACCAGTAGGAGATGATAAACCAGTGATTGCAGTAGGATTTCTGATGTGTAGATTCAGATTTTTTCACATGGTATCAGAGCATTGCAAATCATAGGAGACTGAAGACACCAACTGGGAGATCCAGAGAATTTGTTGCAGAGAGGCAGCTGTCCCGAGTGACACGTTGTTCCAGAGCTAGAGACGTAGAGGGAGAGTGATACAATGCAAAAGAGGTGACGCAGAGGCTCACACAGTGCCTACGTCAGCATTCTGAGCCAGGTGAGGGTGACGTAGTAGCTGGGAAGAGCCCACACAGTAACTGCGTCAGCTGTCTAGGCCAATGCAGAAGCTGAGAGGGGCAGATCAAGCTCATGCAGAGCCACGTCATCTTTCCAGACCAGGAAGGAGTGACACAATGGCCAGGAGGAGCTGATCTAGCTCACGTAGTGATTGCACAGAGCCAGAGGAGCTCAGATTCTTCAGTTTTCAGGGCTGGGGGAGTAGAGAAGATTCGATCTGATGAGCTGGTGGGACATTGGTGTGTTGGTACAGAACAATGTTTGTGGAGATAGAGCCGAGGTAGAGGGAATCACTGCCTTGACAGATTTCTAGCCAAAGAAATCTAGATCCGGGTTGCAGCAGCAAAGGAGGATTGGAGAGGAGTGATTCGACATTTGGCTGGAGGATTTCCATGAAGGAAATCAGGACTCAGAGGGAGTCTAGAGGAGCTTGTTCCTTAGAAGGTTTCTTGTGCCAAAGAAATCCAGATCCAAGTCTTGCTGGATTAGTAACAGGAGAGGGAGAAGAGAACCTGTCCTATATTTGTTGAGCAGAGATGGCAGTCAATGGACTGAGGGATCAGGACAGATTGGATGGAGCTTCCAATTTTGTCATCTGGAAGGCCAGGATCCTAGCAGTCCTGGACAAAAATCGCATCAAGGACTATGCCTTGAAAGTAGTTGTTGTTTTAGTCGACGTTGATCCATTAAAGAAGTACGAGGAGGCCCAGGTGAAGGCCAAGTGCATGATCCTAGACGGGGTCAAAGATCATGTAGTACCACACATTGCTGAGAAGGAAACAACAAGGGAGATGTGGGAGACGCTGACCACCTTGTACCAGGGCACTTCCATCCAGCGGAAGATGCTATTAGAAAATCAACTGAGACAGTACTAGATGTAGAAGGGAGAAGAGATCGATCCCTTCCTCCTCAGGTTACAAGGGATTAGAGACCAGTTGACTTTTGTGGGGTCTACACTAGATCTTGAGTTCATGGTCAGGACTGCCTTGAATGCAGTCACCGAGGACTGGGAGACATTTGTCCAAAGCATCTTGGGCAGAGCGACTCTCCCCAGTTGGGAGGAGATGTGGGCAGCTCTTCGACAAGAAGAAATCAGGAGGTTGACTAAGGTGGGGGGTAGTAGCAAAGGAGCTCGGGTCAAGGAGGAGGAGGATGCAACTCTCGCATCATCGGGATTGCAAGGACAACAAAAGCAGAAGAAGAAGGATATTTCCAAGGTCAGATGCTTCAAGTGTAGGGAACTTGGACATTATGCCACTTAGTTCCCCCGTAAGAAGGGCAAGGAGGAAGCTTTTGAATCGAAGGCTACTCCAGCGAAAGCTGACAGGGAAGGCGAGGATGACGATTGTGCCATGAGTGCTCATACGCCTCTAGAGAAGAGGTGGGGTGACATGGAGTTGTAGTCGAGAGGACTACATGAACGGGGGCAAGATCCTTGAGGTGCCCAAACTCTTGGATCACATATGGTTACGGGAGCCCTTAATGAAAGTAGAAAAATGACAGGTGTCGGTCGGAGCGAGGTGTGATGGAGCGACAGTGGCAGAGCTAGAGTGCCAAAGTTTGAGGCAGCACAGTGGATGTAGTAGCAGTGCGAGAGGCACAAAGAAGTTTGCAACGACGCAGTAGCAGTAGAGGGTTAGCACAGATTAGCAGCAGAGGTAGCTTCAGCATAATGAGGTATCCAGATTGACCATCATGTCATTTTTTGGGTGAAGTTTCAGTTGCTTACTTCTCAGCAACTGAGTTGCAGTGCAACAGTTAGCAGTGGCAGTGCTATAGGCAGCATGAGGCAACATTTTGAGAGGGAGCTGTAGTACAGATGTAGTAGTGGCAGTGACAGAGTCGTGGGTAGTAGTATAGGTTGTAGCAGTGCAATGGATGAAGGGCACCAGTCCAAGCATCAGTAGCACAAAAGACTGATGTAGTGGATCAGTGTAGTACTTCTGTTGAGAAGTGTTACTAGAGCACATTCCTCACTAAGAGGGAGTGTTGATTTTGGGTAGCATCAGATGTGCTCTAGCTCTGAAATTTTGTGGAGGGGCTAGAACACATGAGATCTCCAAAACCCAGAAATTGTTTGGAGAAATTCCACCCGGATGAGAAGTTATTAAAATAATTAATATTTTTAATGGGTTCCTAAGTCTAAACTTAGGAAAATAAAAATATTAATGGGTATTAATAAGAATATGGGCGAGAAACTTCTAAGTGACAAGGATCAAGTTTGTTTTAATCTTAGCTATTGATTAGGGACTTAATCTCGGCCGCTGATTCATCAATAGGAAAAGTATAAGAGGAGGTTTGAGGGTCAGTTGGAGACACACTTGAAAGATTAGTCAGTTCGATTTTTCTAGGGTGAGATTTGCTAAGAAAATTGAACATGTGATCTGTTGCAGCAGAGAGGCAGGGATAGTTGAGGTTGGAGGATCTTCTCCAGGACCTCGAATACACAACAGAGAGAGGTACAAAGATGCCAGAGGCGGCAGCACAAACCCAGGGAGACTGACGTTGGGCCAGGAAGGGCCCACGCATTTTCATCAGCGCAGGGGTAGAGCCACCCTCTAGCAGAAGTCCGAATTCAGTTGGGGAGCAGTAGGATCAACCGAGAAGGCTGACGTCAGAGCTTCAGGAGGTAGCACAGTGCTGACGCAGTGTCCCAGTGTGCTCCACGCAGGCCCACGCAACTACTGCGAAGGGGCAGCGCAGTTGTAGCCGGCGACAGTTAGTCCAGTTGCCGGAACGGAGAGATTTTTCCGGCTGAAGTGAGGTAATCTCACTTAGGTTTCTGCCAATATATTTTTATCTCTGTAATTGGATAGCCGGGAGGGCATCCAGAGTTGTATTCAAAATTATTGCTTAATAATAGAAAACCCTCAGAGCTGCTGCACCGGTTTTCCTGCATTGGGTTTTTCCGGGGACATTTGTCCAAAAATAACGGTGTCCCTTGTGTATTTGTCTCGTTATATTTCAGTTCATGATCTGTATGTATGTGTAGTTTGCAATAGTGTTTTCATCACTATTTAAATAATTAAATAATTTGTTGAGTGTAAAAACAAGTAGGAGATGATAAACCAGTGATTGCAGTAGGATTTCTGATGTTGTAGATTCAAAAATTTTCACACTTCCTTGTTTGACGTTGGGGAAATTAATACTTCTGTATTTAAATCTAGCTTTGGCTTAGCAAAACCAAAGCTTAGTCCAATATGACTATTAGATGTGCTACAATTCCATGTGCCATTTTTATGTCTCAAAAGTGTTCCAGGCTTTAGTTCATCAACTTCTTTTGTCCATGAGACAATTTCCTCCCGTAAGACATTCATTTCACTCAATGGAAGGCACTCTTGTAACATCAAACAAACCTCCACTTCTTTAGAAGATAGTGGTCCCAGAATATTTATATAATGATCCACCTTTGTAGCTGGGCAATCCTTAGAGAAACTGAAACCTTCCCATGTAAGTGTGTACCTCCTCTTGCCTCTATCAAAAACTATAATAGTGCTGCCAAGTAACTGTGTAGAAGGTTTTTGATTGAAGTCCTCAACAAACAATGACACTAACTTGTTGGTTTCTGGAAGTACTAGGTCATTTTTGCAACTAACTGACCTACTTGTTTCTTCAACAGATTCATCTTCTCCAATTTTGTCCTTGATACCTTGATCTTGGACTTCACTTTCAAGTTTCAACCACAATAGCTATCTCTTCTGTCGGGGTTATTCCCTTCCCTATATCTTTATTTACCTTTTGGTTCCCTGCATCTGGATCCTCTTCTAGTACGGAATCAATTGCTTTCAAGTCTTCTTCTATGTTTACCCGAGATGTAATTGCCTTAGTATGCACCACTGCTGTCTCATCTTTATCTATCTCTTCAACTGCGTTTACTAAGTCTTCAGTTCTGCTGGTATCTTCAATTGCCTTTTTATCTTCTGCTTCAGGGTCTTGAGCTTTAGGTTTGCAATTTTTCTTTTCTTTCTTTGCTAATAGCCATGCTTCCATGAGTTCTGCCACCTTCAAGGTAGCACTAGTATATTGCTTCGTCAATTCACGCGTTGTCTTTTGCTACCTCGACATTTCTCTAGCAACAACTATTAGACTCTCCATGTCTCCCATGGTACCTTTGACTCATGACTCTTGTTCACTTGTCTTAAGGCCCACAACTGGCCAAGACGATGCACTGATACCATTGTAGTATACCAGAGCTTGAATAATGCAAAGAATCCAATACAATTTTAAAATTTTTTCATTGATGTATTTATACAAACAATTAGTGAACAAAGTTTTTGTCAAACATATCGAAAGCACACTGGAACTCTGGCACAATGATGAAATCAGAGGCAAATTATATATATATATATATATATATATATATTTTAACAAAGTCGGTTACTGGATTTCTATTCCCAAAAAAGAAAAGGAGGGAGACATGCTCCCATTACATCAAGCCAAAATGCGAGAAGGCATCCGGAAGAGAAACAGAGGGCAAACAATCCCTATCTTCCAAGATCTTCCCCTTTTGTTTCTAAGGTTACTAATTGCACTATCCTTATAAATACTTACATACTGATTCAACAACAATTTACACCTACATAACATAAAAAACTAGTAGCGGAAAGACTTTGCAGAAAAGAGAAGAATGAGGCATTTACAATTAATTTTTGTTGACTGAGGGTTCTTGATGGGGCTAAGGCCAATTCTTGCTGCTTTGAATGTTAGAGTTTTCTCCTGTCTAATTAATAAGTAAGCTCTTTAGATAATTGATTGTTTCCTCCAAATGCCTGCACTTTTGTTTTAGCACAGACATTTCTTTCCTCTGCTCTTCCATTTGTCTCTTTAGGAAGGAATTCTCAGATTTTGCTTCAAATTTGTAGTCTTTGACCGTTTCTCTGACTTGCTCAATCATGAATTTGTTAGCTCGACAGACTGCACAGTTTTCGCACTTTGGAACATCTGCAAGCAGGTTCCATTCCATTTTTCTTGAAGGAAGAAGGCGACCGATCCAACAGAGAATAGAAGGGGAAAGAAGAAACATAGAGAAGAAACAAAAGCAACCTCTAGACAGTCCTGCGAAGACCCACAGCTGCCAGAGAGAGGGAAACCGGGCTTTGAAAGAAGAAGCCACAAGAGCTGTGTGAAAGCTAAAGAATCTGGGAGGCGGGGGCCACCAGAGTTGCGTGATGGGGAGGGAAACAGGAGCTGCGCGAAGGCAATAGGATCTGGAAAACAACCACTAGAGCTGCGCAAAGGAGAGAGGCAAGGCTAAAACAGAGAAGATAAGCTCAATCCCCAAAGGGGCGCAGCGACATATACAGGAAAAAGGATTACAACTTCTGAGACAGAGGGGAAGGAAAGGGAGGGCGAAGATGGCAGAGATAAAATAAGACGAGCAGAGGGGGAGAATATATTGCTGCGCAACTTGCCACATCAGGGAAGAGAACATTAGCATTTCACAGGAAGCTTGAGTAGCTGCAGTTCGCTTGATAGCCGTAGACTGACTATCCTGTCTGTTCTTGGGGATTTCCTTGGATTTCTTGATCTTCTGAGATCTAACCATTTGAGCTGAAGTGACTGTTGCCCACCTTGATGTTCTCTCTTTGATTGCTATTCTCTGCACATTGAGGCGAGAGATCCTATGGAATCGGTTTCTGAGAAATCGCATTATCAATTCTAGATTCTCCCATAGGACAGTTGACAGCCAGATTCGCCTGCATGTCGGTGGTACGATTATTTTCTCTAAGGATATGCTTGAAGGTGACTTCACCTAGAAACTGCAAATTTTTTCCCACCCTTTTTGTTATTTGTCTCAGGGCCTTGTTCTTGGGGCTTCTGCTTTTCACCATTGGTTGCATTATTCTTGAAGAGTCCCCCATTATGACCGGATTCTTCATACTTCGCCGCCTTAAGATTTCCGTTCCCAAGAGGAGGCCATATGCTTCTACCTTGTTGTTGGATAGTTCTCCTAATCCCCATTCATAAGTAATAGGATTTTTCCCTCTTGGGTCAAAAAGTATACCTCCCGCTCCAGCCTTGCCTGGGTTGGACTTAGAAGCACCATCAAACAGTAAGCAGGGCCTATTTAAATTTTCTGTCCATGTTTTGAACTCCTCTTTTTTAATTCTGATTTTCCAGTTCTGCATGCTATTAGGAGATTTGCTGATGTGTATTTTTTGTTGCTTTCTCATCGCGAATTTAGCCCAGACTCTTTCCTCGTGCTACATGTGTTTGACATCTATTGCTTTAACTCCTTTAGAGTTGATGAATTTAGATGACATGCTCCAAGTTTTAGCCAAGACTGTTTTGGTATTTGGGGTGCGATCTTTAAAGATCCTTTGGTTTCTTGCTAACCAAATTTGCCAACACATAAATGAGGGAAAACTCAACCAATATCTTTTTACTGTTTCTTTATTTTTGAAGGAATATGGATATTTTCCCCCAAGTTGATAGAAGTTCATGTAAAGGCAGCGATTGTAGAATACTAACCTCCAAGGGACTAACAAGTCCTTTCCAGCAGGCCCTAGCAAAGGGGCATCCCGCAAAAAGATGCTGAATATTTTCTTCACTTCCTTGACACATAGCACAGCGTGATGGGCCTTCATATCCTTTCTTTTTAAGATTATCAGTGGTCAGTATTTTACCTTTGAGCAGCGTCCACATGAAAACTTTGATTTTTGGCAATGTTTCAATTTTCCATGCCTCCCTCCAGTAATCCCAGTCTCGATTTCCATGCTGATGTAAAGTAGCATATCCAGATTTGACTGAGAAATCCCCTCCATCAGGATCCCATCGAAGGGAATCTTTTGAGTCTAGACTTAGTGGAGCAGCCCCCTTAAGATGTGAGATTAGGGACTTCCATTGAGGGACAAGGCCATGAGGGAGGTTGAGAATCCTCCAATCTCCCCATTCTCCATCTCTCCAAAGAGATATGTCATCCAGAGTAATGATTCCTTTTGTTTTCATCCATCTTCTTAGATCCTGAAGATTTTCTTGGCAGGCTATAGGCTGATTTCCCATTATTCTATCCTTCCATATTTTGATGAGTTTACCATTACCAGGGATCTTAGAAGAGTTTTCTTTGATGAGGGAAATGGTTTTTTAATCAGATTCCAGACCTGGGAGCAGGGCCTGATTGGATAACCTTTTCTCAATAAGAGGGTTCTATTGTGGTTCATGTATTTTGCTTCCAGGATTTGCTTCCACCAGCTGCTCTCTCCTGTTATAAATCTCCATGTTATTTTTGCTCCTAGAGCCAAGTTCATTATCCTTGGGAGTCTTATTTCCAACCCACCTTTCTCATATGGCAGAGTTACTTCATCCCATTTCACAAGGCTGTGCTTCTTTGTCTCCACTTTACCTCCTTGCCATAGGAACCCCCTGATTACTAGCTCAATTTGTTTGTGTATACTTGCCGGGGCTAGTATTGCTGCATATTGGTAAATTGGGAGAGCTGTGAGTAGGGCCTTTATTAGTACCACCCTTCTTGCCATATTGAGCCAGATCATACCCCAATTTTGCACTTTTTGTTTCATTTTCTCAATGTACTTATTCCATATTTCGGTCTTCAAATTTTCTTTTGAGATCGGGAGTCCAAGATATTGGAAATGGCTCCATTTTTCTTGAAATGGGATTTCTAGAATTTCTGAGATTTTTTGGAGAGTGCGAGAGGGTGTGTTCCATCCAAAGATTCTGCATTTCTGATTATTTAGTAGTCCTCCAGAGGCTTCCAAAAAACTGTTTAGTACCTTTTTGATTCTTCTTGCCATTATGCAGGAGGCCCCTCCCATGACCAAGGTGTCATTTGCAAATAGGGAGTGGTTTATGCTTTTAACTTCAAGAGAGATTGAGAATCTTGTGATAGTCCTATCTTGTCTGCATTTCTCAAGGCTTCTGCTCAGTGAGTTTGCCATTATAATATATAAGAAAGGAGAGAGAGGACAGCCTTGGCGAAGCCCCCTTGAGCTTTGAAAATATTCACTTGGTCTTCCATTGGCCAATGGTGCAATCCAAGGACCCACTATTATATCTATTGCCTTTTTTGAGAAACTAAATCTCTGTAGGACAGCAACAAGAAAACCCAAGTTGACCCTATCAAATGCATTAGCCATGTCGAGCTTGACAATCATTCCTTTTTCTTTTTTCATAAGGCTAGAGTGCAAAGCTTCCTGCACTATTAGAATGTTGTCAAGGATTTGTCTTTTTGGGACAAATCCTCCTTGGTTTTCTGATATTATTTTTGGAAGCAATACTTTTATTCTGTTTACCAGAATTTTTGTTGTGATTTTGTGGGAGGAGTTACACAGAGAAATGGGCCTGAATCTACTAAAGGAGTTAGCATTTGACTCTTTTGGAACAAGGGCAAGGAAGGAAGAGTTTGTGAATCCTCCAACCTTGAATTTCCCAAAAACATTTCTGATCATTCTTATCAAATCTTTTTTAATAATGATCCAGTTGTTTTTATAGAAGGAAACAGGGAACCCATTCAGGCCTGGGGCCTTATTCGGATGCAAAGGGCCTGAATCTACTAAAGGAGTTAGCATTTGACTCTTTTGGAACAAGGGCAAGGAAGGAAGAGTTTGTGAATCCTCCAACCTTGAATTTCCCAAAAACATTTCTGATCATTCTTATCAAATCTTTTTTAATAATGATCCAGTTGTTTTTATAGAAGGAAATAGGGAACCCATCCAGGCCTGGGGCCTTATCCGGATGCAAATCCCAAACAACAACTGCAACTTCCTTTTCTTCAACTGCTCTTGTGAGTTCATTGTTTTCTGCTTCACTGATTTTCCTGGGAATATGCTGAAGATAATCTTCATATTCGTTATTTGATGCTGGGGATGATAATAGATTTTTATAGTATCTATAAGCCTCCTTCTTTATTTCCTCTTGACCTCTGACTTCTTTGCCTTTGTTATCTTTTATGCTGTCTATTTGGTTTTGATTTCTTCTTATCCTGGTCGCATTATGGAAGAACGCTGTGTTCTTGTCTCCTGCTTTGAGCCATAGACTTCGCGATTTTAGCCGCCACTCTTCTTCTTCCTTTTTGTTTTGTCTATACATCTCCCAATATGCTTGTTTTTCCTGCCATATGCTCTCCTGCGATTCCTCTTGCTGCTCTTTTTCCACTTGGATTCTATCAATTTTTCTGCTATTTCTAGCTTTCTTTTTTGTGTTTCTAGTTGGTTAATCCTTGCCCAATGTTTTAGCTCTCTCCTCAGGGATTTTAATTTAGTTTCCCAAACATAGCTAGGAGAGCTAGTAATTGGTTTTGTCCATACTTCAACAATGATTTTTTTAACTTCTTCACTGTCGTTCCAAGTGGAGCTGAATCTGAAAGGAACTGGGCCAAGATTTTCTAACTTCCCAAGGGTGAGAGCCACTGGTTTGTGATCTGATGCTATATTGTGGATGATTTTGGATTTTATCTCGCTGAAGGCATTGGCAACTTTGTCTTGTATTAGAAATCTATCCAACCTTTCCTTTATGTTATTTTTCCCAATTCTTTTGTTGCTCCATGTATACTTTCCATTGCTAGGAGGCATGTCCATTAATTTGCATGCTTCCATAATAGATTCTAACATTTCCCTATATGGATCAACATTGTATATTCCCTCGAATTTCTCCTCTGCGCTCAATACCAGATTGAGATCTCCTCCTACGATTATGCCTCTGATTTGGTCCTACATAAGATAATTTTTTAAGGTGGACCAATAGACTTCCTTATCCCTGTAATGGTTTGGGGCATAAATATTTATAATACAATATTTCTCTTTTGTTTTTTTGTTTTCCAAGTCTGTTTTTATCTAGTGCAACTCTTTTTTTTGCTGAATGAGCTCCCAATTTTCAGTTTTCCATAGTGTGCATATTCCTCCTGAGGCTCCAGTCGCTGGAATTGAGGTTCCTTGATAATTTTTTGTTTTTTGTATCATTGTTTCCATTTCCTTTTCATTTTTCTTTGTCTCCTGAATCATAAAAATATCTGGTTTCTCTGAAGTTATTAAATCTTTCATTGCCTTAATTTTTGGCATACTTCCCATTCCTCTGCAATTCCAGGAGACTATATTCATTATCACTTGATGTTATGGGTAGAGGGACCTTTCCCTCTGTTAAGGTGGACAATTTTCTCCTTATTTTTTTTCCAAGAAAGTACCCAAACTCCAGAGGTTGTTGGGTGCCCAGAGCCATTTCCTTTGCCGCAACTTCATCTCTAATTTCTTTGTTGGTTTTTCTGCCTACCCTTTTAGGGTGGTCAAGAGAGGAGAGGAGCTCTTTGGAGAGGGTAGGAGTGATTAGTTGGTCGAAGGAGGAGGGGACAGGGATTTGGGAGGGGATAGGCGAGGAAGGGGAGGGTTAGAGGGGAAGGGTAGAAAAGGCGAGGGAGGAAGGGGGAGGAGAGGGGAGATCAAGGTCCGCAAGGGAGCCAAAGGGATTAGAGACCAAAATATCCGATAAGGGGGGAGGGATAGAAGATGGAGGGAGGGGGTAGAGGGAGAGGGGGGGTCTTTAGATGAAATAGGCTTGGAAGGAGAGGATGAGGGGGAGAGGGGGGGGAGGGACGAGGGAGGGAGAATGGAAACTGAAGAGGGTTTGGGTTTGGTTGCTGACTTTTTCTTCTTGACCTGCTCCCATTTTGGTTCCTGGTTTTCTATTTCTTCTGTTTCCTGATTTTTAGTACATCTATTTGCAAAATGACCATATTCATGACATACCTTGCATTTGAACGGAATTTGTTCGTAGTCTAGCTGTTGAATGTGAACCCAGCTATCCACTTTGATCTTGACTGCTTCCGGAAGTCCTTTCCCCAGATCTACTTCTACACATATTCTCGCGCAGGCATGCATGTTTTCCTTTGGCTCACTTCTGTCGATATATTTCCCCATAGCATTTCCTATTGCTTTAACAGATTCATCTCCCTAGCAATGTAGAGGAAGATGGGGAAGCCTCACCCATATTGGCACTGCATTTGGCACGTCCAACTTTGGATCGAAGTCCAAAGTCCATCTATTGAGATAAAGCCCTCTTGAATCCATGAAATATGGCTCGTTTCTGAAGATTAAATCTCTATCCTCTTCCGTTTCAAAGTGGAAGGTAAAATATCCTCTTCCACAAAATCTTATGGAGATTTTCCCCATGATAGATGAGGCTAGTTTCTTTCTACCCATTTGATGACCGAACGGGGAGAGGGCCAGAGACCAATAAATTGACCCACCAAATCTTGTTCAGAGAGAGACAGAGCTGCGCAACGAGGAAGGGAGGGAGGAAGGATTATTTCATGTATTTCATCGATCTTCTTAACAAACTTTGATATGTACGGTCTGGGACGAGACAATCCCAAGGAGGAGATCAGAGAGGCAAAGGCTTCCGCATTTTCTCCCAGCTGAGCTGAAGCTTCGGCAGATGAGACAGGGATCGATGCACCCTCAGGAGGAGGCTTCGCATGATCCATCGCATACCAGTCGAGGGCAGCAAGCCCGGGGAGCAGGAGGCCCCGGGAGCCGAAGGAAAAGGTCGCGCTCAGAGATTGAATTCGTCAAGGCGAGAGCAAAGCGTGCGCGGTTTTGAAATATTACTAAATTCCAGAGGCAAATTATATTTTATTCAACTGAAGAAGAGGAATTATGATGCTTGGAGAAATCTGATACATGCTTCAGTAATATAATTTTGAACACAATGATCACCAAGGAGGGAACTTGTCCTCAATATTTGAATCACAACATCTTCATATGATGGAGGTCTGGGCCCTTAAAACAACATATATCATACTCATATGAACTTTTGTAGCAAGCAATTCACTCATCCAATAAGAACTCGGGCATCTGACAAATGCAATAACCTATGCAAGAAATGGGATAGAGTTTGGCTCCGAATAAATTGCAACAAGAAGTGTCTCGACTTGCAATTAGAATACCCTCGGCCTCAAGGAAATGTAGAGAATTTAATATGCAAGGAATGCCTGGACCTGCCATCAATTTGACCCTTAGAAAAGATCAATTTTGCCCCTTTGTAGATGATAAAATCTGAGCTACGAAATCCTCAGTAATCCACCTTCTGGAACAATATTTGAGCTTCAGATTCAATGACAAACACCTTCCTGACTGAGGTACTTGGCCGTTCCAAAAAATATGAATCTTGGTTTAACATATCAAAATCTTTAGAGATTGAACCCCTCTTTAAATGTCTGCTTGGTGTAAAAAGAGAACAAGAATGATCCTCAACAAATCGATCCCCAAGCTGAGAGAATGGCTCTCCAACTCGGCCTCTGGACTTGTAAATTTTATCAATGCAATTCGATCCCTTTGGTACTAAACAATTTCGTCTCAATGAGACTTCAATTCTGGCCTCAGATTTGTGAAGTAAATTCGACCCTTGGATGAATGGATAATTTCAAGCTCCTGGTGGGACAATTCGGCCCTCAAATGGAATAGCACTCTACCTTCAACAAGATAAAACCTCTTGCAAGCACAATTTGATCTTGGCCTCTTGAGAGAATAATGATGTCTAAACCAACTCGGCGCTCTCAGGTAAAGTCTCCTCCTACAATCAACAAGAAATTTCTCCGATTTCCTTGCAACAAGATTAGCAATGAAATCTGAACAATATAGGAAATCCAACTAGGGTGGCAAAGGCGTCCACCGAAATTCGATAGATTCTAGCTAGGGTGGCAATGAAATCCATTGAAACTAGTGTGAGGATCTCGCTTGAAACCCTCAGTTTGAAACTCACTTGAGCTCCACTCCATTGACAGAGAAATCACAAGATAGAATGATGACGAATGGCTTCCTCTTCCCCTTTTATAAGACTTTGTTGAACTCCCCCCCTTCTAGAACTCCTTTTATTATTTTATTGACGAGCCACTTATTTTCTCTAAGTAACTTTTGCCCCCATTTTTTAATTAATAATAATGTTGCCCCTGTTTATTTAATATTAATAAGACAAAATTGGGCGATACTCCTCTATCTCCTTAACAATTTTCCCTTTTGTTGCTAGCTAGTAGGAGACAATTAGGCTAGTGGTGTGCTCAAGCGATCAAGTACAATACAAACTTATGGTTATTCTATACCATCTTAATTTAGAAGACAAATGCTTGTACTAAAAATTCATTAGCATGATCCCAAATTCAGCCCTAGAATTGGTGATCATAAGCTGGCTCTACCTCTATATTGATGTGAAGATATATATAAAAAATATGAATGGTGCCATACAATCAATCAATATATTATTAGGATATTTAGACACTTAGGACTTAGTTAATTTCAATTTGTCTAAAATTTGTTCTTTTTGTATGCATTTGTAGTTATTTGATCTGATAGTCTCTATATGTTTTAGACATAAATTGATTTGATGGTTCATATCCTCCTTAATATTAATGGCTATATTGATCCATGCCTAAATACCTGATTGGTGCATGATCCCTAATTAAAGAACACGGTGTTGAAATTTGATGACTAAAAAAGTTTCCTACAATCCCAACCCGGTTCTAATTTCACCTTATCACTCCCATTTAGTTAAATGCCCTTTCCCATAAACATACATTCAACATATAAGATTTTGGAAATTAAGTTTCCAGATTAAAACACATGGGACTGTCAACACATGCTGAAAATAAATATGGACATAAACAGACCAACAACACACATAAAAATACACACAGATTTTTGGTCAACATAGTGTTGATTTTTGGTAGCATCAGATGTGCTCTAGCCATAAAAATTGGTGGAGAGGCTAAGGCACATGAGATCTCCAAGACCCATAAATCGTTTGGAGAAATTCCACCCGGATGAAGAGATATTAAAATAATTAATATTTTTAATGGGGTTCCTAAGTCTAAAACTTAGAAAAATTAAAATATTAATGTGTCTAATATGGGTGAGAAAGTTCTAAATAACGAGGATCAAGCCAGCTCTAATCTTAGCTGTTGATTAGGGACTTAATCTTGGCCGTTGAATCGTCAACAAGAAAAGTATAAGAGGAGGCTTGAGGGTCAGTTGGAGATACACTAAGAGAGATCAATAATTTGATTTTTTGGGGCAGGGTTTTTTGAGGAAATCGAGTGAGTGATCAGTTGCAGCGAGGGGCAGTTCAGCAAGGGATTTCGATCCAAGGCTGAAAGATACATATCAGAGAAGCAACAAAGTGCCAGAAGAAGCAGCACAGAGCCTAGGAGGGTTGACGTTGAGGCAGCAAGGGCTGATGCTGAGGTAGCAAGGGTTGACACAAAGGCTAAGGAGGCCAGCGCAGAGGATGCAGAGGGCCATAGAGGCTTACGTAGAGGACACAAGAGGCTTCAGAGGTAGCGCTGGGTGATTCTGTGTGGCAAACTGGGAGCTGATTCGCTGACATAGAGCTAGAGAGGTGACACAGTCCCTGAAGGGTGATGCAGTTCTAGAGGAGTGCGTGGAGCAACTTTCGTTATCCAGTGAAAGGAACAACCGGAATCACGGTGGGATTGTTCATCCAGTTGCTAATTAGCCGGAATATTTGTTTCTGGATAGAGGTGTTAGTTTCAGTGTTTCCAGCCTTCCTCCAGTGATCAAATATGCTCTTACAAAGTGGTCTCAAAGTTTCCAAGTCAAATTTTGTCATTTCAAAGAGTTTTCAAGCAAAATTTGGTCACTAGGCATTAGGTCTAGGGTTTGCTTTCACTCCTTCTAAAGTTGTCCAAATTTTGGTCCATGTCATTATTCAGCTGAGTCTATCATCATTCATAGGGTTGTCATTATCATCTCAGTGTCTAATGAGTCATTGTACACCTTGTTCATGCTTCAGTTGTGCCTTGGCAAGGTCATTTCCCTCTCCTAGGGTTTTGAAAGCCAATTTCTCTTGGACGGTCAAGTCATCGGCAAAACTTGTATCCAGATGTTCATACACCTTCCCCTATCCTTAAAATACCCTATCAAATGCTTCCCATCCCTTAGATCCCCCAAATTCCTCATTTTCGCACAAACCCTAGTTTCTAGCTCCTGGCAATTTTCTAGGTTGGGCCTGTGTTTTGCCCATTTGGACCCCTTCCCCTCATTCAAACTCTGAGATTCCACTTTCCCCTACTTCCTAACATCCCTCCCTACTTCCAAAAATTTCCCCAAGAATTTAGAAGCCCCCTATTCCCTTCGTTTCGCTCCATTTCGACAAAATTCCTTGTTTCACACATCGGGACAAGTCGCACTCAAATGATGTTTCAGAGCAATCAAAGATGAATTTTGGAAAACTGAGAGAGGTTTTTGTCCAAAACATGCCAAGGAAGAAAAACCTCCTTCACTTTTTGCACAGGTGTCATGGTTTTAGAGAAATGTCAAAATTACAATCGCCGGATCCAAGGAGGTTGGCCAAGGCGCTAAAACGACGGAAAAGGCCCAATCCACTCCAAATTTTGGCCAAAGCTTCTTTGACTGAGCATGGTACTTTATTGGGGACTCTCAGCCCAAATTTCAAGAAATTTGGAGAAAATTTTGTCATTTGTGAATTTTTTGTGCCATTTACAGGTTTTTGTCCATTAACGGGTCTCACCCCGCGCGCGACCCTTCATCATGACAACTCCTTTTGGCGAAAACTCAGCATTTCTAGAGTTGTCATGCAAAGTTACATATGCCCATGGATGGACTTGAGATTTTGTGTAGTTTTGGTCCCCCAAAAGGTCAAAAAACTACCAAAAAATGACTTTCTGGCCCTTTTTTGAGTTGCAGAAACCAGTCTTGGGAGAATTAAGTTTTGACAGGGCAAATGACCTCCAAATTCAAAAATTCCAGTTGGGTTGGAAAGTAGACTCACAGACCTTTCCAACAAGCCCACTTTTGCCCAATTTGGACACCTACAAGTGCCTCAAACATCACTTCAAAGGCGCGCGACCCGTCAGGCAGGGGCGCGCGACCCGTCAGGCAGTTTTTGCCAGATTGCATTGTACAGCCCAGAAAACGCAGTTTTGACCCAGTTTGACTTTTTGGGGTGGAAGATGATTATCTTTGATGTAATTATTGTAACTCTAAGACACTTCTACTCTTGTTTAACACTTCTAGAAGATTCATTCATGTAAAGGGTAAATATTTAATAAATGGATTGGTTTCCTAGCTTATAGAGGCAAGTTGTTTTGACTGCCTAGATTGTAGTGCTTAGTTTAGAAGTGGTTGAAACAGCTCCTAAGATAGTGAGCTCGACCCATGGAGGCAGGGAAAGAGGTTAGATCATCTATATTATGTACTTTCTTGCTCATTTTCATGGTTGGACTCTTGAGGGAGAAGCTATCATTGTATTATTTCACTGTATCTCTGCAATTTTTGGCTAAGGAAGACCAGGGTTTTGCAGTCCTCTTTGGGATTCTTGTGGACTCATGTGTTGATGGTGTGTTTCTCAATGTTTTTGTAAGTGTGTTTATGTGAATCATTTCCTTTCCTTTACTTCCTTTACTGCTGCACATTAAACAAATGAAGTGTTAAAGTAAGAATTCATGCTTGCCATGCTCTGCTTTTAAATTTGTTTAATTTCTATGTTTTCTACTGTTTAAGGAGAATTCAAAGTATTATTTGCTCTCCTTAGCTCCTCACCGGTCTTTTCCATCCACTCACCTCAATCAAAGGCATCAATACGGTCTCCTACCTCGCCCCAAAGAACCCCCTGCAGAAACTGTGTCAAATCCCCGCACCCAAAATTGCCATCCCCTCAATCTGCCACCAAAAACCCAAAAAACCCCAAATCAACCTTTTTTATCAGTTTACTAGCCTAATATCAGTGTTACCTTGTTGGTCATCTCATCCCATTGAAGATTTCACGAGATAGACCGGAGAGAGCCTTCTCCTGCCCCGTAGGGCTAGCTACGAGGCTAAATGGTTTGATGTTGCCTTGAGGTTTACCTTTCTCAGCCTGAGGTGAAATTTCAAGTGCTAACAAGAGGTACTACTACCAAGGATATTCTCTGAAGGGTGAGCCATTTCTAGCACCCTAGTTGTATTCATAAATCCGCTTAATAATAAAACCCTCATATTTGCTGCACCGGTTTTCTCGCATTGGGTTTTTCTGGGGACGATTGTCCAAAAATAACAGTGTCTCTTGTGTTGTCTCATTTTTTTTTTTTTTCTTTCAGTTGTTGATCTGTTTATTTGTGAACGCTACAATTGTGCTTATTTCGATGTTTATATTATTAAATAACTTGCTAATGTAAAGAACAAGTAGGAGATAATAAACCAGATATTATAGTAGGGGTTTCTGATGTGTTGGTTTCAGAAATTTTCGCACATAGAACCAGGTAAAACTCTTTCAATCTTCTCCGGGGAAAACCTGTTAGAGAGCTCTTCAAATTTATTTATCTTTCAAGTTCAGGGAAAATACATTTGCAGACAAAACAAAACAACAAAATACAACTTATCTCTTCAGCCAAAACTCTTTGAAAACCGTGCCCACTTTGCCTCGATTTCCGTGCCCACTTGAAGCTGAAAATATGTACTGTACGGATACAGATCGTATGGATTGTACTGTACAAATTCTGTACGAACTGTATGGATTTCCATACCGTTGTATGATTTTTTTTCTTATTTCAAAAACTTCTCTCGAACAGCATGCAACTCACAACATTAAATGTTGTTTGTACTGTACCTTCTGTTGTCTTCTATGCCTTGATTTTCGTGCCCAACTTTGCCCAGAAATCACTCGTTCAGCTTGCTGCAACAAATTTCTCCTTTAGAACTTTTCTCTAGCTCTCAACCTCCTTTCTCCAATCTGCGCATGAAGAATGAATGCAGTCTCTCTTTTCTTTTCCCCCTTTTGTTTCCCTAAATGACTTTTGGGCAACCCTAAGATCTAATGGCTTAGATTCATTTAGATCAAGGGATGAGAATAAATGTGCATTTAATTTTCTCTTTCTATTTTTTAACTCACCCTTTAAATAAAGTACCCACACTATACTTTATGTCTAAAGTCACTTTTCACTTTATAATTTAACATTGACTTGACCACTTATAAAGTCACTTTCCCTTTATAAAGTCACACTTAGGAAAATAATTATTTTGGACACTTTTCCCTAGGTAGAGACTAACCCATGGGAAACCACTTGTCCAAGGTACATTAAAAATCAACACTCCCTCTTATCGAGGAAAGTGTTCTCACCACACCCATCTTGTCCCTGAAATGGACATGCTTGCCTCTTGGCAAGGATTTCGTGAGAACATGAGCCACCTACTCATATGTTGATATATACTTCAACGTCACTACCCCCTTCTGAACATAGTCCCTGATGAAATGGTATCTGATGTCAATGTGTTTTGACCTGTCATGAAACACTGGATTCTCCGTGAGTTTAATGCAACTTTGATTATCACATTGAATAATCATCGGTCTCAACCCCTGATAAAATAGGCCATACAACAACTTGCAAAGCCAAATGGCCTCACAACTAGCCTGGCTAGCAGCTATATACTCAGCCTTAGAAGAGCTCAAAGCAACTGACTTTTGCTTTCGACTGAACCACGACACAATTGCCGAACCCAATCCGAAGCAACACCCTGAAGTGATTTTCCTGTCAGAAGCACAACCTGCCCAATCTGAATCTGTGTAACCTGCCAACCTCACTCCATCTCCCCGCTTATAGTCCAGACCATAATCAATAGTCCCCTGCACGTAGCAAAGAATGTGCTTTGCAACTACCCAGTGCACCCTCCTGGGCTCAACCATGAATTGGCTAAGTGTGTTCACTGCAAAGCATATATCTGGCCTAGTGTTGACCAGATACATCAAGGACCCAATAAGCTGCCTATACAATGTGGGATCCACCAAACTAGAATTTGAAACATGAAACTTCTTCCAGTTGGTGATCATAGGTGCAGACATGGGTCTACAGTCTGCCGTGTGAAATATGCTCAACACATCCACAACATATTGCCCTTGCCCCATAAAGATATGCCCCTCCTCCTGCCACACCTCAAGCCCCAAAAAGTAATGCATTAGCCCAATGTCCTTCATCTCGAACTCCATAGCAAGATCCTCCTTGCAACCACTAATCAGTCTCTCTGCCCCAGTAGTGAACAAGTCATCAACATACACCACAAGAATGAGCGGATCATCCCCTATAACAATGTAGTATAGGTTCAGATCTGCATCACTCTTCGTGAAACCCTTTTGCTGCAAGTAAGTATCAATCCTCGAATACTAAGCTCTTGGAGCTTGCTTAAGTCCGTAGAGTGCTCGCCTCAACCAACATACGTGGGTCTCCTGCCCAAGTACCTCAAAGCCCTGTGGTTGCTCAACATACACCTCCTCCTCTATAACTCCATTCAGAAATACGGTCTTCACATTCATCTGATGGATCTGCCAACCCATTTCTGCAGCAATAGAATAAGGGACCGGATAGAAGTGTACCGAGCTACGGGAGCGAAGGTCTCATCATAGTCAACTCCCTCTATCTGTGGGAACCCTTTAGCCATAAACCTCGCCTTGAACTTCTCAATGCTGCCATCTGCAACATGCTTGACCTTGTAGAGCCACCTGGAAGTGACAACTAGCTTGTCGTCAGGCCTAGGCACTACTTCCCAGACATTGTTCTTAATGATAGAAGCATACTCCTTCACCATAGCCTCTCTCCATACCTCCTGGCTGGAAACCTCCTCATAACTAGTAGGCTTAGAGTCAACAACGCTGGTAGCCTTGGCTACATCACTGCAAAACCGCTCAGGTGGCACACTCTCCCTGTTCACCCTCTTTGGAGGACCAACGGACTCCGCTTCCTTCAAGGCGTCTTGAAGCCACTTGGGCCTCCTCTTCCTTGAAGAAGCTTCCCCATAGGGAACCTCATAATCTGCCCCCCTGTCTGGTGAACTTGAATGTCTGCCAATTGACCTTGGTGTGCCTGTACCGGCACCTATCCTCGAAGAACCTATACTAACACTTGTCTCTGTGTCAGCTGAAGTTCCAGGTGAACTTTTTACCATTGGACTCCCTAAAGAAGTGCTCAGTGAACTCGCCACTGGTGCCCTAGATGTCATTGACGCTGAAGTACCTTCTGTACCATTCGATCCAGAACCTTGAGGTCCTGCTCCCTATACCTGACCTCCCTGCTGAGGAGAAGTTTGTGACTTTCTCTCATGATACTCCCGTGATCTCCGATAGGCTGTCTCCTTGAACTTCGCATTCCTCCTAATCACCACTCTCCGTTTAGAAGGAATGAAGCTCCAATAGACCTTCGAAGTCCCGCTGTAACCCATAAAGATACCCTTCTCTGCCATGGGTTCCAACTTCATCCTCTGCTCCTTGGGGATATAAGAATATGTGAGACATCCAAAGATACAAAGATGTCCCACATGAGGCTTCTCTCCAGTGAAAGCCTCCTCTGGAGTCATATTCCCCAATACTCTGTGAGGACTCCTATTCTGTAGATAAACAACAATATTGCAAGCCTTAACCCACAAAAACAAAGGCAACCCCTGATCATGAATCATCGCTCTAGCAGCCCCAACAATAACTCCGTTCTTCCTTTTAGACACCCCATTCTGCTCAGGGTTGTAAGGAACCATGAACTCTCTTGTAATGCCCGCCTGTGCAAAAAAGTTAGAAAACTCACCATTGGTGTACTCACCACCATTGTTTGACCTCAAGACCCAAATCTTCCTACCTGTCTGCTTTTCCACAAGAGCTTTGAACTTTTTAAAGCGATTGAAGACCTCACACTTGGTCTCCAGGAAATATATCCAAGTTCTCCTAGAGTAGTCATCATTGAAGATAATATAATACTCATAACTTTTTAAAGCGATTGAAGACCTCACACTTGGTCTCCAGGAAATATATCCAAGTTCTCCTAGAGTAGTCATCATTGAAGATAATATAATACTCATAACCACCCAAAGACACAAGAGACATACGACCACTAACATCAATATGAATCAAGTCTAGTATTCCTGTAGATCTGTTGTCGCTTGCTGGGAATGGTAATTTGGTATACTTTCCCAAAGCATACCCTCTGCATACCTCATAATGCTCGACACTGAAATCAGGAACTGCACTAGTGATCTCCCTCAGTATTCTCAAAGCTCCATGATGCATATGTGCCATCCTCCGGTGCCATAACTGGCACAAGTCTCTACTGCTAGTGGTACCAGTTTGAGTGCTACCAGATGTTCTACTCACTAATGCTTCTGTAGACTGAAAAGTGAACTTGTATAGTTTCCTAGAGCGGACTCGAATCACTTTGGCCGGAGTGATGGAAGCTCCCCTGGGATGCAACAATCCCTGCCCTCTTGAGAAAGTGATGTCAAACCCCTTCTCCTCCATAGCTGACACTGGAATCAAGTTCTTCTTCATCCCCGAAACATACAAAACATCCATGACCATTAAAGGAGGCAAAGACTCCCTCTCAAAGGTCATAGTCCCCACACCAACAACTCTCACAATGCGGTCATCTCCTAGTACAATCTCAATATCAAGTGCCCTCTCTGCAAGCTTTGAAAAGAACTCCCGTGCACTTGTCATATGGCGGGAAGTCCCGCTGTCTATGTATCACACATTGAATGATGTACTCCTACTAGATGTAGAAGTAATAAATGCAAAGTCCTTGTCAAACTATGAAGCAAACTGCTCCACCTCTGCTGAAGCTGCAGTACCCTTCTTCCCCTTGTTCTTCCTCTCAGGACACGTAGTAGCATAGTGTCCCATCTTCTGACATGCCCAACATTTGACTTTGGACATATCCGTATCTTTCTTCTTCTTCTTCTCCTTTCCCTTAGCCCCATTTGATGAGGCCCCTTTCTTGGCCTTCCCTTTGTTCTTCCCCCTAGCTGTCAAGGCTACATCCTCCTCATCTGCTATCTTCACCCCACCACTGCCAGTCTTCCGTATCTCATGCTGCACACAATCATCCCAGAATCTGTCCCAATTGGGAAGATTCTCCCTAGAGGTAACAACATCTCCAAAGACCTCCCAAGACTTAGGAAGTCCCGCTACAACTATCTTGACTAACTCTGTGGGTGCAACTGCCTCACCAATAGCAGTCAAATCATCACTTACCTGTTTGACCTTGCCAAGATAATGAACTACACTTTCAACCTTTGTCATCCTAATGTTCTTCAATTGTTCTTTGAGTACCATCTTCCTGCTCTCATTTGTACTCTGATAGAGTGGTTAGAGCTGTCCACATCTGATATGCATATTTGTTTCCTCTCACCTGAGGAACCACATGATTCTTCGGACTGTCCATCAAAATCCTTTTTGCCTTTGTATTATTTTTTGTGAATTCAGCAAGTTCATCTGTAGCAGTAGGAGGTACAACCACTTGCCGGACTATGCCCCAAACTGCTGCCTCCTCAAACACTGTCTGAATTCTGTCTTTCCAAATGACATAGGTGGATATCCTATCCAGTCTATCCTCTATCCTTAAGAACATGGCCATGACTGCTGTCCAAAATGGAGAAATGAACTTTCCAGCACACCTTGCTGTCCCAAAAGTTCAGTGTCTATGAAATTTCACTTTGCTTTCCCAAAATATCAGTTTGTTGTCAAAAAATTCAGTTTGTTGTCCAAACCATTGTTTGTTGTCCCAAACTACTATCTCTTGTTCAATGTTGTGTTCCAAACTAAGGAAAATAGTGCTATGCAAAGAAAATAATAAAAACAACACCATAAAATTGAAACATTCAGTGCACACTGCACACCCATAAAAGGTCAAGGAATATCCAACCACTGAGCCATTTTATTATAATCTAGGAGAAAAGTACAATAATATGGAAGTGGTGCACCTAGGCCTGCCTCAATGGCAAGCGTGATCAAACCCAGGTGGTAATATGTCAAGCCCAGATGGCACAATAATTGCTATAATGATGCCCTGCGTTGCCCTTGTGAAATTGTGTTGTCTGCTACAAGGATGTTGCTATAAACCCCACCTCCGGTGCTCATAAAATCACGGAAAATTAACTTTGGCCTCTCCACCAAATATGCAGAATAACCCATGAAGGATTTGACCAAATGTTGACCTCGAAATTTTGGCCCAAATTCCCCTTAGCTCCTTTAGCTGTTGGCTGACTTGGGACCCCTGTTTGACCCCTTAGATCTGCCCAAAAAAATCTATAAAATTAGGAGTGTGATCCTTGCCCAAAGCCCAGAAAAACCCAGAAAGGGTTTCCCTTGGTTACAACCTTAAAAAATTGACCCTTCACAGCTTGGCCCTCCAATTTCGAATTCTATTGCTATGACTGATTCCGCCAATCTTTGTTCTCCCAACTCTAGAAATCCTCCTCAAATGGACCTCTAAGTGATCCCCTACTTCTCCTGGCTAGCTCCAGCTCTACAATTCCTTCCTCTGACTCCCACGTGAGCCCAGTGATGGCTCTCTGCGTAGGCCTCGGGTGACTGTAAATCGAACTGCTCCAATGTAGCAACCTCTTGCTCCAAAACTCTCCCAGAAGGTTGATCCTCCACTGTAGCTTCAATGCCCAAACTCCCTCGACAGTTGTTGCTCGGATGAACCCACAAGCAACACGTGTGTTCCCCTTCTACGTCCTCCAGAAACACGCACTGGCTGAGACAAACGCTGAATGATATGACTGTGAAACTCCACCGGCTCTCCTCCAAGGTAGTACGAATTGCCTTCCTAGGGTGGCACTCGAAGTCCACTGAAGCAAAGGTTGAGATCTCCGCTCGGAGACACTCGTGTGCTAAACAGCACAGTAACCCGGCTAAGTAGCTCGAGCAACTAAGGTTGAGTTCAATATGTCAAAAGATAAGATGCTGAAATGAGGAGAGTTGCCTTCCTTATATAGATTTCGTGGAGCACTTTTCCCTCCATTTTCCCTCCATCGTGGGTCCCTCACTTAACCATTGATTTCCCCTCCATGCAAATCGAACTAGGGAATGCGTATTCTCCTAGTGTGGGTGGCCCCCATGTACAAATTAACCACATCGAAATAACTTCTACTAAGTCTAGCCTCCTAATAAAATCGAATGGGCCCCATCACCTCCAAAATCGGCCCCAAAATGTAGAAATTAATCATGTTCCAAAATAATTTAGGAAGGGACATTACAGTCCTCCCCTCCCAAATGTTGCTTGTCCCCAAGCAACTTCAATGCTGGATGCTCAAGTATGCGCTCGCCCTCCCAAGTAGCATCCTCATCCGGCAAGCTCCTCCAATGCACCAAAAATCGCTTGTCCTCAAGCAATGCCTGAGCAAGCATCCTCTCTAACTGCTGCTCCCCACTATCACTGCAAAATGTGCCAAGGTCCCAAATGTGCTACTAGATCGTTCTTGACCTCTGCACTATCCTGATATGAAAGAATCCTTCAATACCAGGATCCTAGGCAATCATGTCCAACATGAAGCTCCCCTCGCTCCACTCACTATCCTGCCCAGTGAAAGTACTAGAAGTCCCCTGCTCCATCAGTGACTTACTAAAGCCTAATGGAAGATCTGTATGATCTCCCCCTGCAGCAGCCGGTGCATCCCTAAAGGTTATTGAGCTGTGAAGAGCTTTGATGCTCAGTTCCCTGCTAGTCCCAGAGTGGTGCCATCATGCTGAAGCTGCGCTACTCTGACTATGTCATAGTCCCCATTGGGCGCAGTCAGTATCCTCCTCTCCTGGAACTCGATGGTGGAATACTGAAAGAGGCGAGACACATCCTGCTTGGGCATCTGCATGGTTCCAAGGCCTACCCATCTAAATCTAACTCCGAACCTATGCAGCAACAGAGAATGTCTGCCCCCCCATATGATGAAACCCTCTGTGAACCCCCATGTGTCATCCCTAGAGCGAACTATATCACTCTTTGCCACGACTCCGCTCATCACGAGCGATCTATCTATCAACTGAATCCCTGCAACCCATAGCCAGACCTGCTGCAACATAGCCCGATCAATCGATGGAATCCCTTTAGCCCTCATCTCTGGTACCTGCATGTGATCACTATACAGGCTCCATATATCGTGGGCTAATCTGATGCATGTTAATCTACCCCGTGCCAGCCATTGTGTAGTACTGATGATCGCTCGAAGCCACGTGTGCCAAAGAGCCACCCCTTGAATGCAACCAAAATATGGGTATCTGATACTCGTAATCAACTTAGGGTATGTGGATCCCTCAGGTCCCTGCCAACCATCTCCCCTGGGTTTGCCATTCGCCCTCTCCATAATGTGCCAATATAAGGTTTGGAGTCCGGACACATACTAGGAAACTACCTCAGTCATACCTGCTATCCTCTACTCATGCTTGGTCCCCATATACCCTGAGAAAAGAGTGACACGTGTCTCCCTTGGGACTAGCTCCCTAGACGTAGGCTTGGTGATGAATGATATGCCACCCCTGCAGATGATCACCTCATTCCCCAACCTGTCGCTGTCAACTGACACACCAATCCAATGCCACTGCTGAAAAGTCTCCACCCTAGTGTGTTGAGTGTCACCCAAATATCTTGGGTGAGCTCCTCGTCCCTCGCTGCTCATGCCCAAAGTGCAGAAAGTCGACAGCAAAATCGACTGTGCCTGGGAGGGATGTAGAAGAGGGTCAAGCGTGTGAGTCCTTGTTCGATCTTGGGTGAACTACGCCCAAAGGTATGCCCGGTGTTTCCGTCCAAGGGTCTCCCTCGAGGCAACACTCCAAGACCTCGTTGTGTAGTACTATACACCCCTACATACCACCGATCATCCCAGTACTCCTGGATATGCCACTGTACATCGCGACCCATCCATGTACACTGCTGGATGCCCTCGGCTATGGCTATGCCATCCTGTACCGTCCTGTGTCCCGCCTGTGTCACTGTACCTGTCACTCCCCGCATGTACTCAATGCGATGTGAGGCACTCCCACTCCACAATGCAGTCCAACATACTACGACACACCCCCATGCGTCTCCATGCCCATCTGCAGACCACTGCTCCACGCTAGATGCTCCTACCCATCCCTGAATGAGATGGCCTAAAGTTGTGTCCATATGCGTCAGCCCGCATCCAACCCAGATCATCACCTCCATTGTCGCATCACCATGCTCTCCGATGAGGGGACCTCCCCTCCAAGTCCTCCCTAAGGGATCCAAGAAGTGAACCTCCCTAGGTGTCAGCAACGATGCCACCACTGCTCTGCTCCTCTGTGTCTCACACAAATGCAAAGAATCCCTAGCTCCATACAAGGCACTGCCTAGTGGCCTGCCAATGCCACCTCCTCCGACAAACTCCTGCCAGAGTATGCTGATCATTCTGAGACCCCGTGTACAATTGTCAAACCATGACAACCCAAGGAGTCTGCCCATAAACTGGTTGGCCACTGGTGCCGACCGAGACTCCCCTAGCGAGTGTGCACGCTCAACTACTAGGTCAAATGTACCATCCAGGTTGTAGTCAACCGATATTCCTAGGAAATGATAGGTGGTCCCTCCCAAATCCCAATGCCAGTCGGGGCTTCCAGCATCCCCAGTGCTTGGAAACTCCTGTTGAGCTCCACCTAGGTCCACTACATCTCCATAGCCCACTCCACCGGGTACCAACTCAAAATCTCTCGCCACCCAACCCCAAGAGAGGGATCAAATGCGCGAACTCCCGCACATAGAATCGTCTCATCTCGCTATCCTGGTCAATACATAAAATCTGACTAGGTAGCTCAGTCTCTCTCTGTCCAATGGACCAAGGTAACCTAACAGCGTTGCCAGCCCCATCTATGTATGCCTGAAGAGGGCTGCCATCACGCTCCAATGTGCACTCTAGCTGCACCAATAGGGAATCCAACTGCTCCCCAACGAGTCAATTTGGCCGTAGACTCGACACAAACCACTCTCATGCCCTCCAGCTCCTTGTTCTGTTGCAGAATAGCCTCACGCACTAACGCAATCTTCCTTTGTAATGCTAGAAGGTCGGCCTGAAACTGATGGAACTGTTGTGGGCATATATCACCTGTAAACTCGGTCACAGCTCCAGATACCTCAACAACTTTTGGCATCTCGTCCATGGGTGGCACTGCCTCAACAGATGGCTCTATGTGTGTAGGCTCTATCCTCTCCACCAAGTTGTCAACTGGGGCCATCAAAGAGGTCTCTATTAAAGGTGACTTCTGTGCCACATTGGATATATCAATGTGCTCCTCACCATCCTGTGGGCTCTCAACATCATGCTCAATCTCCTCTTCAGGCTCCTGATATCTAAAGCCGAGTCTCCACTAGCAAAAGTGCCCCTTGGTCTCACCCTCTAACCGTCTTTGTCTTGCCTGCTCCTTTTCAGGAGATTTGATGCCTTGATCTGGTCGGCTTTCCCCACATGATGTAGATGGTTGCACCCCCACGGCCTGCTCACCTCTAACGTCTTTGTTGTAAGGGTGAGGATGGGTTTGGTCTGTCACCCTCCTCAACTGGGCCAACCTCTCATCGTCCCAATGAATTCTACCCCAGAATTTCTGCATATTGGATTTCCCTTGAGCCATGGGTTTGTCTCCGGTTTCACTTGTCACTGTGCACTCATACCCAAAGCTTCCATGATCTTTTGGCTAATTTCCCACAACTGGGCCAAGATCATGCTCTGATACCACTGTAATGTTCCAAACTAAGGAAAATAGTGCTATGCAAAGAAAATAATAAAAACAACGCCATAAAATTGAAATATTCAGTGCACACCCATAAAAAGTCTAGGAATATCCAACCGTTGAGCCATTTTATTATAATCTGTGAGAAAATTACAATAATGTGGAAGTGGTGCACCTGGGCTTGCCTCAATGGCAAGCGTGATCAAGCCCAGATGGCACAATAACTGTTGCAATGATGCCCTGCGTTGCCCCTGTGAAACTGTGTTGTCTGCTGCAAGGATGTTGCTGGAAACCCCACCTTCGGTGCTAAAAAAATTACGGAAAATTAATCCCGACCTCTCCACCAAATACCCATAATAACCCACGAAAGAATTGGCCAAATGTTGACCTCAGAATTTTGGCCCAAATTCCCCTTAGCTCCTCTAGCTGCTAGCTGAGTTGGGACCCTTGTTTGACCCCTTATATCTGTCCAAAAAATTCTATAAACTTAGGAGTGTGATCCTTGCCCGAAACCCAGAAAAACCCAGAAAGGGTTTCCCTTGGTTCCAAACTTAAAAAATTGACCCTTCATAGCTTGGCCCTCCTCCAATTTCGAATTTGTTGAATTTTCCAAGTCTATCCGTTAGAAAATTAATCTGTATTATGCTGGTTTATTTCTTCTACTTGTAAATTCTGAACAAGTTATTTAAAACATTTAAATACCGAAATAAACACAATACAGTCACAACATCTACAAATGATCAACTGAAAGAAAACGAGCACACAAGTGACACTGTTATTTTTGGACAAATGTCCCCAGAAAAACCCAATGCGGGAAAACCGATGCAACTATTTTGAGGGTTTATTATTATACAGTATTTCCTTGAGTACAACTGGGTGCCTAACTGGCTCACCCGACATAAAAAAATACACGGCAACAATACCTCTATATTCGGAAATAGGTATTCAGAAAACCTGTCCCATGAAACCCGCTCCGACAACTCTAAAGCTCAGCATTAGCCCTTCTCGCCTTTGCGTCAGCCCCTTGTTGACCTGCATCAGCCCTAGGACCCTCTGCGTCAGCCCTCTGAGGCACTTCGAAGCCTCTGGGAACCTCTGCGTCACTCCAACAGCCTCTGCGTGGATGACGCAGTCCCTCTGGTCTCTGCGCTGTCTCTGCTGGGCTCTTCGTGGCTTGAACTAGCTGCTACTCTCTCTCTCCCTGCTTCTGCGTTGGTCTCTCATTACTGTCTCTGCCTCTCTGTCTAGTACTTGCTACCCCTCGCTGCTGATCACTGATTCACTTTTGCTTAGCAACCCTGCTCTAGCAAAATGAATGACTGATCACTCTGGTGTATTCTCCAACTGACCCTCAAGCCTCCTCTTATACTTTTCCTGTTGGTCCTTCAACGACCGAGATTAAAACTCTAATCAACGGCTAAGATTAGATTTGGCTTGATCCATCACTTTTGGAACCTTCTAACCTAGTTTTATATTAATAGTAAATACCCATTAATATTTTATTTTTCATAAGTTTAGACTTAGGAAATCCATTAAAAATATTAATTCTTTTAATATCTCCCAAACCGGGTACAATGTGTCTAAACCATTTCTGGGCCTTGGAGATCTCATGTGCTTTAGCCTCTCCACCAATTTTCATGGCTAGAGCACATCCGATGCTATCCCAAATCAACACTCCCTCTTAATGGGGACTGTGCTCTAGTAATACTCCTCACTGAGCATCACTCTGATTATTCGGCATTGGTACCTGTGTTGATGCTAGGCCTCCCCGCCCAACATCCTCTGCACTGCTGCATCCTGTACTGTTGCCCATGGCCTTGCCACTGCCACTGCTGCATCCGTATGGCAACTCCCTCTGCATCTGTGCTACTGCTGGTCCATCCTCCCAACACTGCATCTGCACTGCATCCCCCTCTCATCATGCTGCATCATGCTACTGCATACTGCTACTGCACTGCAACTCAGTTACTGAGAAGTAAGTAACTGATCCACCCAACTTCTGACATCCCTGTCAGGCTAGAAACACTCCCGATGCTGAAGCTCCCTCTGCCGCTAACAAGTGCTCCCTCTACTGACCTCTGCGTTGCTGCAACAACTCCCTGCATCTTGCACCGTTGCAAACCTCTCTGTGCCATCCTGCACTGTTGCAACACTCTCTAGCCTCTCGCACTGTTGCAGCCTGCTAGCCTTGCGTTACTCGGGGACTCCTGCACTGTAGCACTCTCTGCCGCTTCATCCGCATCCGTCTCTACCTACATCCGCCAGTCCTGCTACTCCTCTTCGGGGCTCCCGTAGCAAGGTATAATCCAAGAGGTTGGGTACCTCAAGGATCCTGCCCCTCATCGCCTGTAGTCCTCTTGACTACAACTTGATGTCTCCCCACTTCTTCTCTAGTGGCACATGAGCACTCATGGCACAATCGCCATCCTCCTTGACTTCTTTCTTCGCCTTCGCTGGCACTGCCTTAGAGTCAGAAGCCTCTCCCTTACTCTTCTTCCTCAGACACTGGTTCGCATAGTGACCCAGTTCCCCACAATGGAAGCACTTGACCTTGGAGAGGTCCTTCTTCTTCCTCTTCTCCTACTTTCCCGTAGATGCTAGAGCTGCATCCTCTTCCTTCTTGATCCTGACCCCTTTGCTGCTACTTCCCGTCTTGGTCAGCTATCTAATCTTTTCTTGACGAAGAGCTGCCCACATTTCTTCCCAATCTGGAAGACTCGCCCTACCCAATATGCTCTGGACAAATGTCTCCCACTCCTCGAAGACTGCGTTAAGTGCGGTCCTCACCATCAACTCCTAATCTGGTGTGGCCCCTATGGAAGTCAGTTGGTCACGGATCTCCTTCAATCGACCGAGGAAGAGATATATCTGCTCTCCCTTCTGCATCTGGTATGAACTTAGCTGATTCTCCAGGAGCATCTTCCTCTGCATGGAAGTATTCTGGTACAATGTCTTCAAAATGTCCCACATCTCCTTTGCTGTTTCCTTCTCGGCAATATGTTGGACCACATGATCCTTGACCCCATCAAGGATGATGCACTTTGCCTTAGCCATTGCCTCCTCGTACCTTTCATTAGCTACTGGGTCAACTGGGATAGCCATTACTCTCAAGGCGAAGCCCTTGATACGATGTCTGTCTAGAATGGACAAGATCCCGGCCTTCCAGACCACAAAGTTGGACACTCCGTCCAGTATGTCCTGATCTCTCAGCCCATTCAATACCATCTCTATGCTCTTCTTTGTCGACTCCTCCGAGTCTCTCTACTTTCCGCCTGGAAGTTCTCGGTTCGACTCCTGTTGAGCCTCTCTACTTCCCGTTTGGAAGTTCTCGGTTCGACTCCTCCAAGTTTCTCTACTTCTCGTCTGGAAGTTCTCTTCTGGACTCCCTTTGAGTTCCGATTTCCTTCTTGGAAATCCTTCTGCCAACCATCAAGTTGCCCCTCTTCAATTTTCTGTGCAACTGCAGCACTGATCCAGATTCCTTGGCTAGAAATCCGCCTCGGCAGCAACTCCCTCTAGCTTGGTCTTGCCCTGTTAGGTACTGTTCTGACCATAATACCTCACCAGCTTTGCTCCCGCAAACTACCCTCAACTTCCTTTGCCCAACAACTGAAGGATTGAGCCTCTAGGCTCTGTGCAATCCCGACTATAGCAAAAATAGCTTCCTCAGTCACTGCGTCAACCCTCCTAGTCTCTGCGTGAGCCTCTCTCTGCCCTCCTCAGTCTCTGCGCTGGCCTCTCTCTGGCCCGGATTGATGATGTAGTTCCTCTGCGTCAACCCCTCCTCTGTTTCTTCTGCAAGGATTAGCTACTGTCACTCGGGACAACTGATTCTGCTACAAATTCTTTGCTTAGCTGATGCCTTCAACTCTCCTATGATCTGTAACCACCCTCTGATACCATGTTGAATTTTCTAAGTCTATTCGTTAGAAAATTAATCTGTATTCTGCTGGTTTATTTCTTCTACTTGTAAATTCTGAACAAGTTGTTTAAAACATTTAAATACTGAAATAAACACAATATAGTCACAAGTTACAACATCTACTGATCATCAACTGAAAGAAAACAAGCACACAAGTGACACTGTTATTTTTGGACAAATGTCTCTGGAAAAACCCAATACGGGAAAACCAGTGCAGCTATTTTGAGGGTTTATTATTATGCAGTATTTCCTTGAGTACAACTAGGTGCCTAACCGGCTCACCCGACAGAAAAAAATACATGACAACAATACCTCTATATTCAGAAACAGGTATTCAAAAAACTTGTCCCACGAAACCCTCTCCAACGACTCTGAAGTCAGCGCGGGCCCTTCTGGCCTCTGCGTTAGGCTCTTGTTGACTTGCATCAGCCCTAAGACCCTCTGCGTTAGCCCTCTGAGGCACTGCGCAACCTCTGGGACCCTCTACATCACTCCAGCAACCTTTGCGTGGATGACGTAGTCCCTTTGGCCTCTGTGCTGTCTTTGCTGAGCTCTGCGTGGCCTGAACTGGCTCTCTCGCTCTCCCTGCTTCTGCGTTGGTCTCTCAATACTGTCTCTGCCTCTCTGTCTAGTACTCACTGCCCCTCGCTGCTGATCACTGATTCACTTTTGCTTAGCAACCCCACTCTAGCAAAATGAATGACTAATCACTCTGGTGTATTCTCCAATTGACCCTCAAGCCTCCTCTTATACTTTTCCTGTTGGTCCTTTAATAGTTGAGATTAAAACTCTAATCAACGGCTAAGATTAGATTTGGCTTGATCCTTGACATTTGGAACCTTCTAACCCAGTTTTATATTAATACCCATTAATATTTTATTTTTCGTAAGTTTAGACTTAGGAACTTCATTAAAAATATTAATTCTTTTAATATCTTCCAAACTGGGTACAATCTGTCCAAACCATTTCTGGGTCTTGGAGATCTCATGTGCTTTAGCCTCTCCACCAATTTTCATGGTTAGAGCACATCTGATACTACCCCAAATCAACAAATTTTTGTTGCTGTGACTGATCCTATCAATCTCTGCTTTCCTAGCTCCAACAATCCTTCTCAAATGGCCCTCCAAGTGATCTGCTACTTCTCCCCACCAGCTCTAGCTCTACAATTCCTTTCTCCGAGCCCCACATGAGCCCTGTGATGGTTCTCTGAGCAGGCCCCGGGTGACTGTAAATCGAACTGCTCTAATGCAGCAACCTCCTACGCCAAAACTCTCTCGGAAGGTTGATCCTCCACTGTAGCTTCAATGCCCAAACTCCCCCAACAGTTGTTGCCCGGATGAACCCACAAGCAACACATGCGTGTTCCCCTTCTGCGTCCTCCAGAAACATGCAATGTCTGAGACAAATGCTAAATGATATGACTATGAAACTCCACCGACTCTCCTCCAAGGTAGTACGAATTTCCTTCCTAGGGTGGCACTCGAAGTCCACTGAAGCAAAGGTTGAGATCTCCGCTCAAAGAAACTCGTGTGCTAAACAGCATAGTAACCCGACTAAGCAGCTCGAGCAACTAAGGTTGAGTTCAATATGTCAAAAGATAAGATGCTGAAATGAGGAGAGTTGCCTTACATAGATTTCGTGGAGCACTTTTCTATCGATTTCCCCTCCATTGTGGGTCCCTCACTTAACCATCAATTTCCCCTTCACTGAAATCAAACTAGGGAATGCGTATTCTCCTAGTGTGGGTGGTCCCCACGTGCAAATTAACCACATCGTAATAACTTCTACTAAGTCTATCCTCCTAATAAAATCGAATGGGCCCCATCACCTCCAAAATCGCCCCCAAAATGTAGAAATTAATTCTGTTCCAAAATAATTCAGGAAGGTACATTACATTCAAACTACAATTTTCAGCGTGTCACTCTGTTACCATGTTGAAATTTGGTGACTAAAAAAGTTTCCTGCAATCCCAATCCACTTTTAATTTCACCTTATCACTCCCATTCAGTTAAATGCCCTTTCTCGTAAACATACATTCAACATATAAAATTATGGAAATTAAATTTTCAGATTAAAACACATGGGACTGTCAACACATGCTGAAAATAAATATGGACATAAACAGACTAACAACACACATAAAAATACACAGATTTTTGGTCAACATAGACCTAGGAAAAACCCTTTCAATCTTCTCTAAGGAAAACCTATTAGAGAGCTCTTCAAATTTATTTATCTTGCAAGTTCAGGAAAAATACATTTGCAGACAAAACAAATCAACAAAATACAACTTATCTCTTTAGCCCAAAACTCCTTGAAAACTGTGCCTACTTGAAGCTGAAAATATGTACTGTACGGATACAGACCATACAAACTATACTGTATGGATTCCGTAGATTTTCGTACCACTGTATAGAGTTTTTTTTTTCAAAAACTTCTCTCGAACAACGTGCAATTCACAACATTAAATGTTGTTCTTACTGTACCTTCTGCTGTCTTCTATGCCTCGATTTCCGTGCCTAGCTTTGCCCAAAAATCATTTCTTCAGCTTGCTGCAACAAATTTTTCCTTCAGAACTTTTCTTCAGCTCTCAACCTTCTTTTTTCAATCTGCTCATGAAGAATGAATGCAGACTCTCTTTTGTTTCCCCCCTTTTGTTTCCCTAAATGACTTTTGGGCAACTCTAAGATCTAATGGCTCAGATTCATTTAGATCAAGGGATGAGAATAAATGTACATTTACTTCTCACTTTCTATTTTTTAACTCACCCATTAAATAAAGTACCCACATTGTACTTTATGTCTAAAGTCACTTTTCACTTTATAATTTAACATTGACTTTACCACTTATAAAGTCACTTTCACTTTATAAAGTCACACTTAGGAAAATAATTATTTTGGACACTTTTCCCTAGGTAGAGACTAACCCATGGGAAACCACTTGTCCAAGGTATATTAAAAATCAACACATGGAGGGTCATTTGTTGATGATTGATTGATTGTATACTTACGTGAAAAATTTCCCTTTTGTGTTAATATATTGCTTCAAGTGGCTGCATTGGCTGGGGTTGTAGACTATTTCCCTCTTTGAGGGTTTTAACCACATAATACATTGGCTTATTGATTTATTTGTTTGAGCAACTCGCTACCATTGTGATTGAGACCTTGAACTTGTGTCATTGCATTCATTAAAGGATTTCCAAATTTTTCTATTTTTGTGCATTTCTAGGTTGAGAGGGCTGTTTAATTGTGTTCAGAGTGTTGCTTTTAGTTGAAAACATTTTTCACTTCATTCAAAAACGTTTTTGTTTGCCCAAGATATTGTTGGAAATTGGGTTCAATGCTCCCCGTGTGTTTTGTGACATGGACTAACCGCCTCTCTTGGATCCTAACTCTAGTGATTGTAGTAGAGACTAATGCTTGCGGGTTTTGGTCTAATGACAATCGTGATTCCAATTGTTGAATGGTGTTGTCATTGATGCCAGTGTCAGTCTTTGAACACTCTTAAGATATGTCGTAGATTGCATTAGTTGGAAGCTCCAACGAACAAGAAGTCCTAGAAGACAGCTAGCCCCTACAGTGTAATCCGTGTATGATGAATATTTTGGCTAAGAAAATCAGTGAATTTGCATGTAAGCCTATCATAATTTGATTCTCCTTGTCGTGCTGATTCCAATAGTAAGTGGTTCGCTCCATAACTCCTCACGGTTGAGGAGATATGCTCATTCAAAGATGAAGCCCCAATTCTTAGGTCAAGGTCCCTAAGCTGTAGTATTGATGACAACTTAATGATTGGTCATTTTTGGGCTTGTTGAAGGATTTTAAGATAGCATCAATATTAAAATTATTTTTGATAATTGTTTTGGTCCTTAAGCTGCCCAAATCGACTCTCCTTCAAGCAAGAAAAGCCTTTTAAGTCGGGCTCAAAAGGTGTTTAAAAAAATTGGCTCAATATTTTTGAATTTGAAAATTTAAATTTCATAAACTTGTAAGGTCGGCCGACTCCATGACCTGTTTGGCTAGTCGACCCCTCTAGAAAGCCCTTCATCCACTATATATATGAGGCTCGACTTCCTTAAAAAACAACAAAACAAGCTTTATTCACTCTGAAATTTTTGGTGGCCAGGGCAGAACGAGTCATCTAAAGGAGGCCGAAGTCTGAAGATATTTTGGGGTTTAAGTTTTTGTTTGGCTAAGGTTCTTTGTGGGGTTTATTTGATTATCTTCTGAGATATTTCAGCCAACTCTATGGACATAGGTTGAGGCAACTTGTTCCTGAGGCATTTCACTGTGTATTTGAGGGAAATTGAAGCTCCATTCTATGGATGGATATGAGGCTAACCTGGTGTGTCATCCGATGCAGTTTGTTGGATTGAAGATAGGCATTCTCTTGGCATATGCTCACTGATCTTGAAGCACATTTCTAAGGTAGCTTGTGGGTATAGAGGCATAACTTCTCCAACCCTCTGAAGTCTACTCGACCTGTTTTGGCAGACGTCGAGGACTAATTCTGAGGCAAATTTTTGAAGATCTTTTTATTGGTTAGATCGGGTTTCCTGAGGTTTTCATCTCTGAGTTTTCATGCCTCTTAGGGCATAGATCATTGACATCCATCTATGATTGATTTTGGGCTACTCACTGAGGGTTTTGGCACGAATTGAAGGCACACTTTTGTGCATGATTGATAGATTTGGAGTAAAACGTATTGTGGCATTTCTCTAGCTTATCCGAGGACTGTTGTCGTCTTTTGACTGATATCTTTTCTGAGTTGTACACATCACTTCAAGGTAAAGGTTCTGCAAGTAACAACTACCTTTTCACGCATCCACTGCTGAATCTAGAAGGTACAATACAAAAGCTATGAATGTCATTCTAGGAGCTCTGTCAGACTTTGTAAAAGCCAAATTAGATCAATGTTCATCAGCCAAAAATCTTTGGAAGAAGCTCCATAGCATCTACTCAAAGAGGTATGCAGGTCGAGAAGAAGATGATGATGATCATGACTGTAGATTCTCATGTCGAAGAATTTGACAATGATGAAGAAGAAGAAGCATTAGTCATCATGGAGGCAGAATTGATCAATGCCTTACGTGATCTTAACAAAGTAAGGAAGCAAAATCAGATACTTGAAGAAGTTTCCCTTTAATATTTCAAGTGTAGGAATCTGAAAAAAAAAAGAAAAATTTGACAAGCCAGTTAGAGGAATTTGTAGCAGAAGTAGGAATCTATAGAGGGAAGTTGATTTAAGAGGATCATTGCCACATAGAGTTATTTTACTCATCTAGAGGGAGTGCACACTAGTCTTTTTGTCTCTTGGACATAATGGTGCACTAAGGTTGCGAATTGTCTTGGGGAGGATATTATTGCTTGGAGGGATTTTCCCTTGGATTGATAAAGTGATGCTATGGTGAATTGTGCTATTTTATTGTGAGTATTTTCTTCCATTTTGAAAATATTGTAGAATTAGGGTTTCTATGAAGTTTTCTTGATATATAGAATATTTAATGGCTCTAAAATCTTCTTTGCGAAATTTGTCACCAAGTATTAATCAAGGAAACTTAGTATAGCATTCTTTGACGTTAAATCTCCAGTTGATTGAAAGTTGCTAGGGTTAGATTGAGAGGTTTTCTCTCTTAACTTGCTCTAATCAAGGTTTTCCACTAGTGACTTTGCCCTTTTCACTCCATATACCCATCATTGATAAAGGCAATAGTATTTTGTGTGTCAATATTTAAAATTTAATCTTCTCTTTTTTTTTATGTTTTATAGGGAAACCAGGGTTAAGTTATGGCAAAGTCGGCATTAGATAGCATGACATACCTTGAACATCATAGCTTTAGTGTTCGACTTTGCATCTTCTAAATTGATAAAGGAAAAATATCATTTTTGTGCATTTTTTAGCGACCTTTGTAGGCGTGGCGTCTAGGGTTTAGTAGCTGTTTTATGCATTTTCAGCCATTGAAAAATTGCTGTGATATTTTTCTTTGTTTACTCATTAAATAGCCTTGAATTATTTATTGTTTTTCATTAATTATAGGCTGTTTTATTTCTGCTGGCATAAATTTTGCATGCTGTAAATAGTCCTTATTATAAACTCTAATTTATAACAACAATCATTAAATTTAAGGTAGCATGTGTTTGGAATTTATTTAAACATCTCTAGGAGTATCTTAACCCCTTGAGACTTAGCCATAAATTCTTTGAATTTTCCACCTTGTCTCACCCGGAGCTTTACCCTATTGAATATTATTCTTGGGTGCCTATTTAATAGAATCCTCGGAGGGTATTTAACTTGAGAACTCTTGGGTTAATCTTTGAGATCTATTAGGGAAGCCTCTGTTGTGGGGATAACATCCATCCATAAAACAATAGGGAGCAGTTATTAAAGTGACTGGTGACTGATCCATTGTTGCCCTTGATATGGGGTACTTAGTGAAGCTTTGCACTAAGGTGCTAGATTCTGCAGTAAGAGGGTCATATGAATAAGTGATATAAATGTAACCATATGAGTAATTGGTGGGTCGAGCTATTTGAGTGACCAATATAGTAGCATTGTACAAGTGACCAACATGTTGGGCTATACAAGTTACTAAGTTACTTTTCGCCTTATTCATGAAAGTACAAGTGATGATAAACATTCTATGCTGCAAGCCACAGATTAGTGAGCCAGGACTTTGTGACCTTTGCTGCATGGATAATGCCATTGAAAATCAACTGGTTGACCATTTGTGATTTTTGCTGCATGGGAGGTTTGTTGTTGGGTAGATTTTACCCCCTCGCTCGAAAGTATCCTATCATATAAACTGTGTTACCAAATTCCCTATAGAGTCTGAGTAGGCTGCATTGCATGCCAACTGCCTCTCTTCTATTTGTCTCCATGTATATGGTGTGGTTGCAAGTCGACAGGGAAATCATGTTGTAAAAAACTATTGATGAGCTTTCCCATTGATTTATGTACACAAAGTTGAGCATGCCCGTATTAAGTTTTTCCTGTTACAGCTTTTGCAAAGTCTAATACTTTAGTTTGTGGAGTCACCCAGTGTATCTATGACATTTCATACCATGGATATGATATGTTTCTGGTGATGTTGAAATAGTTATCATGAAATACTCGTGAATTTTACAAACTCATCAATTTATTTAGTTTGGTTGGGCTTGGTTGGGCCAGTATAAGATACAACCAAGGTGAAGTAGTATTTTGAATCAAATTCATTAGCTGCAATGCAGTCTTTTGTGGTTTGAATTTTACTAAGGACTTTATAATTATATATATACCTTACCTCTATTTTTTCCTTCTTGATTTATTTTCTCATTTCATCATTTCCTTTCTTGAATCTTAATGCAGTGCAGATATTGCAAAAGCTATGAACATATTTTGGATGTCATTTTTCATGTATTTTAGTATAATTTTATGTACGGAAATATTAACATTCTAATTTGCAGTCCTTTCTCTTTCATTGTACCTACATATTAAAGCTGTGGTACCTCAGATTATTAAAGGTAAATTTGGTATTTATGTAAAATCTTTAATAATTATTACTAGTTAAGAAAATCAGTGGACATTTACAAGAAAAACACTTATGTGATGCACCACCAGTCCTGAATTTTGTGGTTGTAATGAGAAAGTAATTAATATGTGTTCTATCTACAGATTTGCAATGAAATATAATGGACAAAATATCATCTTTGGCAAGATTGAGAGAAATATAACTTGCAGTCTCATTAGTCCAAGCGGTGTTACTAATCCTGATCTCATGTCACTAGCTGCTACAAATATGCATGCAATGCCTAGACTAAGGATCCGAGATAAGGGAATAGACTTGGTTGAACATGCAGACTCCTGTGTCTTCCAACAAGAAAAGGAAAGTGATCTAAAATCTTTGGTGAACTTGGAAGGGGCATGCCACAATATTCTTGATCACGAGAATTCAGACAAGGAAAAGAGTGCTGAAACTAGGGCAGGTGATTTAGTCAAACATGGTGGCAGTGGCACCATTGCAAAGGATGAACAAGATACTTCAGATGTTAGCCTTTCCTCACATGCTATGCCTTCTTTCAGAGCAGAGGCAAACTCATTTATCACTTCTTTGAATGATCAGGAAAATATTATGATGAATTCCTCAAAGTTTTATGAAGACACTGACATAAATGAAAAGAGCCACACAATTTACCAAAATGATACACACAGAGATTGTTCTTCTCATCAAGATTCAGATAAAGAAGCACAGTATTCTGATGATGGATCAAAATCTTCAGATGATATTTTGGCTGAAATTGGTGGAAGAGAATTGAAAACTGTTGGAAAAAACATTTCTAGCAATGCTGCACCAGGAAAGTTGGATGCACCGGAGTCCAGACAAGTGGAGCAGGCGCATCCACAGCAAGAGTTGACCATTTTGAAAAACCCTAAAACTCAAGCTTTGGGTTCTGAGGTTGAAAATCTCAAGTCAGAGACACTGAACATTGAATTTTCAGTCTTAGCTTCCAGAGTTAATGAACGAAGCCAAAAGCAGAAAGGCCAAAAGAAGCAGAAAAACAAAGTGCAAACTGAAACCAAGCCTTTGAAAGGAACTGCTGCAGTTCTTGGGTCTGCGCATAGGTATATGTCCCTTTGCCTTTCATTGAACTGGAACTTTTGAGCATTTGTAAACTGTGTAGGACCAGTCTTTTCATTTTTTTTTGTATGGTTGTTTTGGTTCCATTTATACTGCATTTTCCTGAAGCATTCTTTACTTTAAAATCAGTGTATTTGAACTGCAAGTGACATACTGGGACGCAGGTGGCATGAGAGTGTTAAGAGTTATTTTTCTTCTATAATTAAATAAATTAAAGATTCCTTTAAACTCTATTAATTGGAAAAATTATGTACATGATTTAATACAAAAAAAGTGTGGGCCACCACTACAGCCTCCATTGGTAGAGCCAAAATCTCAAAAGATGGGGTTGGCTTAAGCCAAAACACCCCTCATCATGAAGTTTCAGTCATAGACATATGAAACATAAAAACATAGGGCCAACAGCCAACACAGATAACCTACGATCCAACCAGCTGTAGGAGGAGGATGGTCATAGTAATCTGGGGCTTGACCCATCTAGTCATCAGAGAATCAGCATCTAGAAGCATGGTTTCCATCCATCAGTAGGTGGCTTGGGCCCCTTCAAGATAGTTGAGTGTCACAGTGGGACACCATTTCTCATGTTGCAGGGGTCTAGCAGATAAGCTTTGTGAGTGCTCCCACCTCTCCCAAGCTTGTTTTCTAGCCTTGTGGCAGACCCTGCTGTGGTTCAACCTAGAGGAGGCCGGTTGAGAAGGTGGCCCTTGTAGTCTGCCAAATCAAGGAACCAGAGAAATATTGTTGAGAAACACTGTCTACCCAGGGCCATACCTTTTGAATAAGGGGACAAAACTGGAAAAGGTGCTTCAAGGTTTCTGTTCAACTACATTGTGGGCAACGTGCGTTTTGCACTCTTGGCTAAGTTGCACTGAAACGGATACGGATATGGGGTTTGAAACGGATACGGCAAATTTTCAAAAGATCTGGATATGATAAGGCAGGAAATGACACACACACACACACATATAAAATAAAAATTCCATATTACTATTCATATTTTAGAATCTAGATTAGATCTAAAGACTAAAAATACATAATCAATTATCATCTATGATCTATCATGATTCATCATCATCAATTCAGCATAAACATTGTCATCATCATTAATGATTATTGTAACATTCATGATTCAACATATTATCAAGTTTTTGTTTCAAATTTCAATCATCAAGTTATCAACATGACAAGTTACATGGACACCATCATTACCAAGGTTAATAATGCATACTAATTACTACATAGTACAAAGTACAAAATGAAATATGATTGGTAGTCTACTATCATTATTCATGAATCATAATTCATATGGTTGTTCAAAAGTTTAAAAGTTAAAACACCATCATAAATTACATTTACATATCAACAAATATGTCTTCATTCATGCAACTAGAAGGTAGCGATGATAATATCGGCGATATATTGTCGAATATCGGAAATATCGCGATATTTTCAGCGAGCCGAAATATCACCGAGAAAATATTGCTATAGTTTGGCTCCCGAGAATATTGCGATATTTCGAGATATCGCCGATATCTTGGCAAAATATAGTGTGATGATATAAAATATCGCCGGGCTGGCTGGGCCGTGGCTAGAAAAGGGAAATTTGCCTTTTTTTCCTCATTTCGGTTTCTGAGTGTTGGAGAAGGAAGGGGAAGAGCTTTGTGGTGGTTGTCAATGAGGGATTGAAGATCAAACAACCATTATCACCACCAAGAATTTTTTGTGGATCAAAGATTGAACAACAGTGAGACAAACTTCATTTCTTCCATTAACAGTTATGTTCTTAAAAACGCCTATGTTAATGATTTTTTCATAGATTTAGGGTTATGCTTGCTTGCCTCTTTGCCTACCAACTTTTTCTTTCTTTGTTTTTTTTCCATTTGCTATGATTTTCATGCCCATGAGCCAATGCAAGCGTTTTCTCCATATTTGGACAAGAAGCTTAATTTTTTTTTCAACTTTCTTATGCACCTTCTTATTGCCATTTTTCATCCACATTGCAAATAATGTAGTAATTTTTTTAAAATGAGGTGGTTATTATTTATTATTTTTTGTGTTGGGGGGTTTAATGCCAATTTTTTGTGCCCTAGGTTTGAATTAGTTCACTACAAATATGCCAAAAGCCTTGGACCTATTTTGGGAGTATGGGGAGACTGATGGTGCATATCTATCATGCAAATTGTGTGGGACCAAGATTTCAAGAGGGGTTATGCGATTGAAATACCATCTGGCTAGACTCCCTGCACATGATGTAATGCCTTGTACGATTTCTAGTGCGGAGGTTATACAAAAGCTCTTGAAGCAATTGCTGAAAAAGATAGAAAGATAGCTGCTAGGGAGAGGGCACTAGTGACAAATAGATAGCTGCTAGTTTTATTTGTTTTGCTACATATAAGTTTATAACTCATGATGATGAGATATTTTTATGTGTGATGTTATTTTGTATTGGTTCTCCACATTTGAGTCCTTGATTGGACAATTATTAGGGATTAACAGGATTTGGTATCGCCTTTGATGTATCATTTTTATTTTACATCCACTACATCATATATATCAATGCTTTCTTCATATTTATGTGCCAATGTGTTTATTTCATGTTGTTATTGCTTTATTTGTTTAAAAATCTGAAAAAAAAAATGAATATATTATGCATTTTTTATATTTGCCGATATCTGCCGATATTGCCGATAAGATGTTTTCTGGACCCTCGCCGATATTTTGCCGATACCGATATTATCAACCCTGGTTGAAATACCATGGGTCATTTTTTTAATAATAAAGTGACTTTATGAGTTTTATTTCTTAATTAAATCAAAGTCACTTAATAGTCCCCTTTTTCTATTTAACTATTCGCTATAACCTTTAAGATGATACTAAATAATTAAATTAATTATTTCCGATCTCCTCTTCTCGGAAAAGGGACATTACAGGTTCAATCTCATGCATTATGTGCCAAGTCAATGATTCGAGTTGTGCAAGATAAATAAACCTAGGAAGTGCTTCTTCAACACCTAAATAGGCAATGAGTGTCATTGAACAAAACTTATGGCAAGGCATTTCTCTTTAGACTATCTTGTTAACCCCCTCTTCGGGTTCAAAAATCTAATAACTTTTGTTGTGCAAGGTATTTAGAGAACCTGGGAAGCACTCAAGCGCATCCTAACAGAAGAACCCTCTCTTAAAATCAACTTCTCTTCATGAGTTATGGTGGTTTCCTTTGATGTTTTTGTAAGTCGGTGGCTAAATTCACCTATTTTTGACCCTAAGGCTCTTTCAACAAGGTAGTCACTCAACCAATGATCTATTTGATGGCCTATCCAAAGATTGGATCCCATGGGCCAAGTCCAAAAGGAAGTTTTCTCTAGCCAATACTAATAATATTATTGTGGAACATGTCCAAGGGCTCATCCTTGTGAAATTTCTGCTACCTAGAAGGTGCTATTAACCCAGTTAATTATTTTGATTACTTATACACATCAAAATTAACTTATCAGCGGAAAGTAATGAATAAAAACATGAATAACACCATTAACCAAATAATAGTTGTAGTGGAATACACAAGAAACCAGTCACACAAATAACACATATTTTTGGACAAATGTCCTTGGAAAAACCCCAATGTGAGGAAAACCAATTTGAGGTTTTTATTATTAATCTTCAGCAATCTACTAATGAGAAATTATAACTACTGCTTGCCTCACATTGGCAAAGCTTTGCCAAAATTTATTTTCTCATCTGTTGATCAAATCGGACAGGGAAAAACCCCATTGCCCTCTTCTACAAATCGCATTGCCTCTTCGGCAACTCACACTGGCTCTCCAGCAATTCACACTGGCTCTTCGACAATTCACACTTGCCCTTTCTAGCACTCGCACGACCTCCTAGCAATTCGCACTACCCTTCTGAAACTCACACTGTCTCTTAGGGATAATCTCACCCTCCACACATATGAATTTACTAAGCAACTTGGCCTCCTCCTGAAGCTCACAACCTCCACTGGAAAATCTCAGCCTCTTGCAGAAAATAATTCGGCCAGCAAAACTCCCTCTAAAACTCAAAAATTGGAAGTCTCTTGGATGAAGAATAACCCCAGAAATATCCTTCTCAATTACTACTACTGAAACCCTCCTAAGGTCTCACTAAAAACTCACCCAACTCAATGTTTGATCTATCTCCAATGTTGCCCATCAATCTCCCTTTATAATCTCTCATTCACAAATGAATGGCCAAGATTAGAAGTTATCTTGTCCCAATCGATGGCTAAGATCATCTTAGAAACTTTCAAGAAGCTTCTAGAAGTGAATCGATCTCATCTCAAGTAATGTCAATTAATTAACCACATTTAAAAATCCCTAATTGACTTAATTAATACATTTTCCCTAGGTGAAACTAAGGAAAAATTACATGGGTTTGGAGATAATTAATTCCTCTATGTTCCTAGCCTTTGTGACACCTCTCAAGGCTAGAACACCTTTCTGAGCTACAATATTTAACCACCCTTGACAACTTCTCATTAAGAGTTGGCCTTCTAGCACCTTTTGTCTAGTGGGAAGACTAGAAATGGAGCTCCCCCACTGCGTTTCTAAGATACAAGTCAGCCATCGGATACAAATAGTTCTACACCAGTTCTTTACTCAAAGGTCAATGAAACAAAATTTTGTGGCTGAAATCCAAGCAAAACACTTGATAATTCACTTAAATAGTGTATGAAAACCTATTCTTGAACCAAAAATACATGTTTTTTTATCTAGATGCTGATGGTGGAAGGTTTCCTTGTGAATAAAAGACTCAAATATCTAGGAGCTAAGTTTCCAGAAACGTCTGCCCTGCTCCTCGGAAATGCAGATCCACGTTTCAGATACGGAAACCTGTACGATTCGCCATGGAAACGGCCATGATCCGTATCAGGCCCATTTCAAAAATTTTGGAAACGTTTTTTTTTCAGGAGAGCTGGATCATGCCGTTTCTGGAAATTTTTGAAATGTTTTTGCAAATTTCAGATTCGTATCAGAAAATCGTGGTACGGATACAACTTTTCTGGAAACAGATCGTGTTAGCCAATCTTCAACTGGAAACAGGAGGTGAATTTCTGCCGGGAACGGGCTATTCGTCGGTGGAAGTCGGTGGAATTAACGCTGTCAAGACTCAAAACAAAAAAAACCTAAATTTAACTTTTTAACCATTCGTTTCCGCTGCAAAGGTAAAACGTGAGCGCGTCCACGACAGTCGACCATTTGTTTGAGCCACCAAGGTAAAACGTGAGCGCTCAGTGCAGTGGACAGTCCACCATTTGTCTGAGCCTCACCGTGCGGCGTGAAGTTGGAAGTTGGAACTCACAACCTGCAGAGTCTGGACAACCGACAGGAGAGCGTCACCTGTAGATGCCTTGGGACATGTCAGCGTGAACTTTGAGTTTGAAGTTGGAACCCGCAGCCGACAGGGTTAGTCACTAGTTAAATTATAGTTATAAGTTATAACTTGATGTTTTGTTTACATTTGACCCCAAAAAATGACCTCAGTTTACTGCAATGATGCCTCACTCATAACTGTTGCATAAAAAGACTTGTAATCCTATTAAGAGTTTCTTTCCTTCATTTTGTTAGGCTATTACATGCCTCAATCATAATTGTGGCATACGAAGACTTTATTCCTGGTAATGGCTGACTATCGTTTGTTAGTATGTTGCACAGTCTATTTTGTTGGTCTTAGGGATCTTAATATGAATTGTACTGTGATGTACACATTTTCTTTCACCATGTTGACCAGGGAAGAGAGCGTTCACCACAAACTTCAAAGTTTCCATAGTTATTATATGATATTTCCTATGTTATTGTTGAGTTCTAGAGCATTTTTCTTTGGGCATATTTAAGTTTTATAATGGGTCTAATTGAGGGTGGAGAAATATTCAATAGTAGGAAGCGAAAAAAAGAAAAAAGAAAAAAGGAAGAGATTAAATCATTAATCATTATACACTCTACTAAATGTTTGTGATTGGTAGCTACTGGTCATCATACTAGCCTTAAAAGTTAACGGTCCATTAGAAAGTCTAATTTTGTTTGCAACAAGAAGCTCTATAATATATATGCAGCTGAAATCATATTGAATACGGGTGACAATTTTTTTCTTTTTGTAATGCTTGGTAGGACCGTCCATTTTCTATTATATATATAAGGCAAATTTACACCACACAGTTTTACCAAGTGGCCTCAACTCGCCCCAAGGGGAAACCGAGTCTGTTGGCCACCGGTTGGCATTATACGCCATCCAAAAACAAAATTGCTTAAGTCTTTCTAACAAGGCCAGGTAAGTCTCAGTCTCATGTCCAAATACTATATAACATCTGACATAAACAACAGGAAATTTAAATGCTATCCGCATAAACAAAAACTAAGCATAGAGGAACTAATCCTTCTTGACATTCTGCTCCTCAGAGTCTGAGGCAACAGGGGCGGGATCTTCAGCAGTTGCCTCTGGCATTCCATACAACTCTACAATGCAAGGGATGTGACGGTCGATACGATCCATCCTGATATCCTGTTTGTGCAACTGAAATAGGATTTTCTCCATGTCTTTTTTGTAATTGGGCAGGCCCTATAGTGTGACTGCCATCCCCACAGAAATTTGTTCCATTGCTTTACCAAGAAGACTTTTCATCAAGAAGTACAGGTACAGGGTGTGTTTGAACTGCGTAATTCTACCTCGTGTATTCCCTGGGTCAGGAACCATCGTCCTCCAGACTTCTATCTCGTCGTCCAGTTCCCTTTCCTGTTTTATCTCGGCTTCCCAGTCATCGATCAAATTTTGGATACCTTCGTCAGTTTCGTCCCTGTATGCCGGGCCCTTGCTTCCATGATCCTGTCCTCGTTTTGCTGGAGCCATGCCCTATTCCTTGATGCCCTGTAGACATTCAAACACCATTAGATTCCTCATGCCGTTCACATCAACCCTTCGCGACTGGTCATGTCGTGCTTCTCTGCCCTGCCTGGCCTGCAGCGGGTTAAGGTATGCCTGTGACCATAAGTGGCCAGGGGAATTGGGTTCCCAACTCGGGTCCCTAGTCTCTTCGCCATGCCTCTCACCCTTACCATGGTGTCGTTGCTGGTCACCCCCCTGCAGTTGGAGCCAGGCTTTTAAGCCCGTCTGGGATCGGACTTTGCAATTGCTGTCATACTCGCATGCTCCTCTCTCAGCTAGTAGTTTCCTGCCCATGGTGTCCTTTCCCCTCTGCCCCTTATGCCACCCGGGGTCCCTAGCTATGCTCTTTTTGCCATGCATAGGTGAATGCCAGGGGTGTCGCAGCAAATTGCTAGCATTGCCAGTGTCCCAACCCCTTGCCCGCAGCTCTTGCTTACCTCTCTTGGCATCACTCGGCCCCCCGATATGACGTGCCCGCTATCCCTAATACCCCGGGTCTGAGCAAACATGTAGGGGCCTGTATCTTGGCTTGACCCCTTATTGTCCATGCCGTTGCCTAAACTTTGGCTTAAAAGCAAAATGAATGACACACAGAGCTGGGCCATGGCCCTCCCTTTCCTCCCCTGGTTTCTCCCTGACTGTGCTAAGCCCCATTGGGGTGGCCCCTTGCCTCTCCCTTCCCCCCAGCGGAACCCCCTCCAGTGCATGTAATTGCTGCAGGAACCCAACCAGAGCATAGAAATTAAACAGGGGTGAGACCAGACTACATACCAGAAAGTCGTCGCTAGCCCGTAGATGAAGTTCCTCCTCCTCTCTTCTGCTCTGAACTTCCTTCCTTCTCCGCTGCGAAATTCACTTGCCCCGCACGTCGAATACCCTTCCCATCTCCACCACCCTTCCTTATTCCTCCCTCTGACATCCTATGCATTCATGACTATGGACACCGCACCCCCTACCTTAAGCATGTTGGGGGCGGTTGTAATAGAAGCCCAGGTACAAACCATGTCAACTCGAGGCCTGTCGCCTCTGACACCCTCTCTCATTCCAATCGGGAGAATACAAGTGACAATTTTGAATTGGCTTGTGGATTTGAGTAAATTTAAAATTTATGGGATTAGAAACATAAACACTGAGAACATTTTCAGTGCAGACTCTATAAATCAAAGGATCATGGCAATATTTAAATTGGACCTTTTGTTCTTACCAAAAATTTTATTAACTCAGTTGATTGCTTTTCAAATTCGAATATGCTGACTGGCATTTTTTGCTAGTGCCTTGACTTAGATTAAACCATATTTAAATTGTTACAGTAGAAACTTTGTATAATTTCTAAGAGTAAAGCTACTCTAAAAAATAAAATCCACTTCATGGTGTTCATAAAGAATGCTTAATGATTCAGTGCACATTAATTTGCTTGACTGTCTTACATGTAGACTTGTTTGTATTTGTAACTTTGTAACTTTGTGAACTTCGGTTCAAACTTTTGGGTTGGAAGGTTTCTTGTTCTTTGTTGAGATTGCATCGTGACCCATCAGTTTTATCTTGCAGATTAATTTACATCATCATTCATGGCAACTTCAAGTTCAACCATTCATGAGGCAGAGGAAGTAGAACATGAAATTTGATCTACTCCTAAAGTCGATCCAAAGTCACCACTTTGGAAATATGTAACTATTTTTGGGAAGATCCAAGGAGGGGGATCATTAGCATGGGTTTGCAGTGAGTGTAAAAAGAAGTATAAGGGATCATACACACGAGTTAAAGCACATTTGCTTAGGCTAAAAGGCAATGGGGTTCGAATATGCAATGGCCCACCTAAAGAGAATGAGACAGATGGAAATGGTTTAAGCAAGGCAAAACTTGCAAAATATCAGAGAGAACAAGGTGAGGCAAATGATAAAGAAAATGAGGCAAATCCTGCCTCCCATTTAAAACACCCAACAAGGTTGGGAGCATCTTCATCAAAGCCTCCACTTCATTCTCATGGAATTGTTTGTTCAAAGCGGTAAAATTTGGGACCGCTTGAAAAGAGCTTTAATAATGACGCTTGAGAGATAGCAGATGTAGCTATAACCCAATGCATTTATGCAAATGGTCTTCCCTTTAACCTTGTGCGATCTTTTTACTGGGCAAAGATGGTAAAAACAGTGAATGAAGCCCCAATAGGGTACAAGAGCCTTGGATATGAGAAGGTACGCACCACATTGTTGAGTGCTGAAAAGTTAGATTTGGAGGCTAAATTAGGTCCCATTCGTCATTCATGGCTCATTTCAGGGATGTCCATCCTTTCTGATGGATGGAAAGATCAAATAAATAGGCCTTTGATCAATGTGATTGCTCAGAGCCCACATGGGGCAATGTTTTTGAAGGTAGTGGATTGTGAGGGGCAAATGAGAGATTCTCAATTCATTGCTAACATCTTGATTGAAGCAATCGAATTGGTGGGGCCTGAAAATGTTGTCCAGGTGATAACTGACAATGCAACCGTGTGTAGAGCAGCAGGCCTAATTATTGAAGGCAAATATCAACACATCTTTTGGACCCCTTGTGCTGTACATTCATTGCATGTTGAGCAAGATGGGGAAGCAAATTGAGTGGATTCGAGTTATTTTTGAAGAGGCAAAAGAAATTCAAGCCTTTATCACAAACCACCACATGTCTCAAGGCATCTACAGGGGATTTGCTAAGTTGGAACTCCTTAAGGTATGTATACTTTAAAGTTTATTAAATATTTCATAAATTCTAATTTTTGACTCTAAGTTCAAATATCTAAATTGGATTCTCAAATGTCATGATTCGTGAATCATAATAGTTATTCAATCAAATTATGATTTTTAATTTGTTGAAATTTGAAACATTGGCAATTTGGCACCTGCAGATTACCGAGACTCGATTTGCTTCTCACATCATAGTCTTAACAAGGCTTATGCAGGTGAAAGATGCATTACAATCAATGGTATGCAGTTCTCTTTGGAATCAATAGAGGCAATCCCAATCTGATAGAGCACAAGCAATGAAATGGTTGGTTGTTGATGATGAATGGTGGGATAGGGTGGAGTACCTCTTGGCATTTACTAAGCCAATTGTGGATTTGCTCCGTATGTTTGACATAGATCAATGTTACTTGGGAGCGGAAGCGGGAGCGGGAGCGACCATTTTCAGAAGCTCCCGGTTTGGGAGCGAATCCCGGAGCGATTTTTTAAAAAAATATATATTTTTTATATTTTTTAATTTTTGATACATATATGTCAACAAAAACATGTAGAATGATGAATTAGATATAAAAAACATAAAAAAGCATAGATTGAACCATATAACAACAATCATCTAGAAGTTATAATCTTCATCAACCACGTCCGCAAGTTAGTAACATAGTAACATACAACATATTGAGTCTCATGATTCATCAATCTTAAAGTTTCAAGCTTTCAAAATTCAATATATAACATTTATCATCATTGATCACCAAAGTTGTACTTGTAAGCTAAGTGTAACCATTACAACAAATAATATCTAACATGAAATGAAATGTTATAAAATAAATTGAAATGAAACAACTTTCAACTTTCATGAAGCATCATATTCATAATTCATTACTAATGAGTTATAATTGCCAACTTCAAACTTAAATTGTCATATATTGTTTAAAAAAATATCATAATAAATATGAAAGAGTCAATAGTTATAAAAGCTATTAGAAACTAGAGAAGAGAAGTAAATCTATTATCTATTTCTTATGCTTGGGCCTCTTCCCACCACGAGAAATGTCTAATTTTTTATTCTTGTTGCAAAATCAGGATCTTTGTCATTAATATCACCCTCCAAGCATTAATATCCAGAGGTATCTTTGTCATTACCTTTGTATCTGTATAGGGATCTTTGTCATTAATATCACCCTCTAAGCATTAACATAAGATAGAAAAAGCATAGCATGTCAAGTCAAGATTTTGTTTGAGTGATGCGTACATTTTTAGAAGGGTCATGATAGAGGAGTTCGACAACCAATGTCACTAACATCAAGGTACATAGAGGGATTGGTACTCTTGATTAAATATGAGTTCCATACCCTAATACATGACAAAATTCAATGGAAACATTGCAATCCCCCAATCCTGAAATCCTGAAAAACTGATAAGTCTGCTGGATTTTGAATGAAATCTAAAATTCTACTTTCTCCATATGAAATCCAATGAGGACAAAACCACTCTCAAACATCCTGAGTCATTTCATGGTAATGTTAAAAATTTAAGTAAAAGGATGAAAATGAAAATTAAAGAAAATGTCACTTTTACTTTAAGAATTTAACATTACCATGAATAGCATATCAATACTAGGGCCTAGACTTGATCATTAAGTTGCCCCACTCAAAAACTATTTGTTTCTTTCAAAAAAAATTGCATTTCGAACATTACTACAAAAAAAAAATGCAAAAAAGGCAAAACGCTCCCAAAAACGCTCCCGAAAAGGCAGGGAGCGAATTTTTTTTTAGGGAGCGATTTTGGGAGCGCGCTCCCGACCCGCTCCCGCCCGGAGCGCGGATCGGGAGCGGGAGCGAGGGGGGGGGGGCGCTCCCCCGCAACACTGACACAGATATACCTAATTTGGGAGAGGTGTATGAGGGCATTGATTCCATGATAGAGAAGATAAGGTTGGTTATAAATGCCAAGGAGAATGACTCCGATGAATTCTTTTACAGAGAAGTAAAAGATATATTGACCAAAAGGTGGAACAAGATGACCACCCCATCGCACCTTTTAGCTTATGCAATGAATCCAAAATATTACGTTGCAGAGTTGCTACGTGATCTAGAAAGAACGCACCAAAGAAAGACCCAGAAGTCGCAGAAGGATTTAAAAATTCTTTTAGAAAGCTTTTTGGAGATCCTGAAATTGGGCTTCAGATTTGTGCACAGTTTTCTCATTTTGCGGGATCAGAGGGTTGGGGTTGTGATATTGAGTGCAATGTTGCAGTTATCGTTATCGGGATAATATCGGCAAGGGAAAAAATCGAAAAAATCGTAAAATACAAAAATACTCATTTTTTTTCAATTTTTTTAATATCTAAAGCATCTACAACATAAAATAAATACATTGACACATAAATATGATAAAAGAACTAATATATAACATTTGTAATATCATTTCTAGTGCTACATCACACATAACAGTGAATCATGTCCTGAATAGTAAATCCTGACTCCTGAGTCCCAACTTAGCCTCAAAATATCAACAAAAAGTATAATAACGTATCTCATATCATGAGTCATAATGTCATATACAATGAAATGAACCAAATAACTAATACCACTGATTTCCTCTGCCCCTCTTGCGAGAAAATGCAATAGCTTTCCCTCTAGATGTAGATGCTGGTGGAGTTGGCAGTGGACTCTGCTGTGCTCTAGAAGCTGAAGAACTAGGAGCTACAAGAGGTAGACCACGTCCTCTACTGGTGATAGGGGTAGCCTGGGTAGGTTGTGTCACCTCCTCCTCTTCATAAAAAAATCGCCAATTTTTAAAAAAAATTTTATCAAGATTTTTTTCCCAAAAAGTCACGATTTTTTGTACAAATCGCGATTATTTCAAGTTATCGTGATTTTTTGCGAACAAAAAATTAACGTAAAAATCAGGTGATAATATCGTCAAAACTCAAAAAATCGCGATATTGTATAATATCGCAATTTTCACAACACTGATTGAGTGTATGTGGGACAAGACCAGATTAAGTCCAATTGATATATATCACATAAATATGAAGACAACATTGATATATATGATGTAGTGGATGTAAAATAAAAATGATACATCAAAGGCGATACCAAACCCTGCTAATCCCTGATAATTGTCCAATCAAGGACTCAAATGTGGAAAACCAATACAAAATAACATGACATATATAAAAATATCTCATCATCATGAGTTATAAACTTATATGTAGCAAAACAAATAAAACTAGCAACTATCTATCTGAGACCAGTGCCCTCTCCCTAGCAACTATCTTTCTTTTTTTTTCAGCAATTGCAACAAGAGCTTTTTGTATAACCTCCGCACTAGAAACCGTACAAGGCATTACATCATGTGCAGGTAGTCTAGCCAGATGGTATTTCAATTGCGTAACCCCTCTTGACATCTTGGTCCCACACAATTTGCATGATAGATATGCCCGATTTGCCCCACCATCAGGCTCCCCATATTCCCAAAATGGGTCCTAGGCTTTTGGTATATTTGTAGTGAACTAATTCAAACCTAGGGCACAAAAAAAAACAAAAAATTGGCATTAAAACCCCCAACAAAAAAAATAATAAGTAATAACCACCTCTTTTAAAAAAAAATTACTACATTATTTGCAATGTGAATGAAAAATGGCAATAAGAAGGTGCATAAGGAAGTTGAAAAAAAAAATTAACCTTGCTGTCCAAATATGGAGAAAACCCTTGCATTGACTCATGGGCATGAAAATCATAGCAAATGGAAAAAAAACAAAGAAAGAAAATGTTGGTAGGCAAAGAGGCAAGCAAGCATAACCCTAAATCTATGAAAAAATCATTAACATAGGCATTTTTTAACTTTTAAGAACATAACTGTTAATGGAAGAAATGAAGTTTGTCTCACTGTTGTTCAATCTTTGATCCACAAAAAATTCTTGGTGGTGATAATGGTTGTTTGATCCTCAATCCCTCATTGACAACCACCACAAAGCTCTTCCCCTTCCTTCTCCAACACTCAGAAACCGAAATGAGGAAAAAAAAGGCAAATTTCCCTTTTCTAGCCGCGGCCCAGCTGGCTTGGCAATATTTTATATTGTTGCACGATATTTTGGGAGCCAAAATATCGCGATATTTCCAATATTCGGCAATATATCGCTGATATTATTATCACTGGTTTTATTTACCTCTTTTAAGCATCTTCCTTTTGACATTAAAATATCATTTTTTAAAGCCTTTTTAAAACCTTTTTGAAATTTCTTTGTTGAGGGATTTTTTTTGAGATTGTCAGCAACTTTGAAGTGATGTGTAAGCAGTATCCCTCTACAGCTGTAAGCAAGTTAGCATAATATCTTATTGTTTTGTTTACAATTATATATGTTTGAACTGCTCTTTCTTGCACTACTTTCACTATACATGTTGGTCGGTATACATCTTTATATATTTTATGAAAATGCTTTCCATTCCTACAATTATCAGCTAGTTTGGGAAAACGTATTGCTTTACCTAGTTTTTTTTAGAAGCATAAAGATATGGGAAAGGAGTACAGATTCAGTCAAGTTTGTTTAATATTAGTACGCTTTTGGAAATTTTGTGTATAAAGTTATAAACTTGTGCCATTTATTCACTTATTACACGTTATTATTATTTAAAAATATTCTTTGTTCTGTTCTTGCTTGGTGTTGCTTCTCATGCCATTCAATCATTATGCTTCTGCATTGGGCATTAACATTAGCTGGAGTTGGTTAGTGAGAATTAATCAGCTAGACAATGATAGAAAAGAAGGGAAAGAGTGTGAGAATGTCAAATGTAATGACATCATAAGTAAAAGTACATAAAAACAACAAACTTACACTACTATGCTTAGTTCATGACAAACACAGCAAAATGAGAATAGACAATTAGTTAAGCACGGAGAATCATATGCAGCACTGAATAAATGGCAGAAATGCCACTCTGCAATAAAACCCAGTTTCTGTACTACATTTTTAGCATATATGTTATAAATGGGTGGAGTATATATTTCTTGAAGTTTATGAGTACATCTCAGCTTTTAGAAGTTTTTTGGTTCGTATGCTTGTGCTTTACATACATTTGAATGCTTTTTGAAATGCCACACTATGTTCATGTTGCACATGTTACTTTTTCTGTATGCCTTAGTTCGTACTTCTTCACTCAACTGTGGCCATAATGCGTGTTAAAATACCTTGGGAAGGTCAATTTGACAGTTACTGATCAATCCACTTATCTGAGTGATATCAACTTTAAGGTGCATTGGGAGATCTGAAGAAGCGTCTGTTGTCATGGTGCAGGTTGAAGAAGAAGGAGAGGAGTATGTTAACTGATGTGCTGGTCAAATATGCAGGGGATGATGTTGTAACAACGATGTCATAGTATATTTCTTCGGCTATCAGTCTCAATAAACAGATTGCCTGGCTTTCTGTGATAGATTACTCAATCAGTTGTCCAGGAGGTTTAAAGAAGATGTGCTCTCAAGTGTTAACTCCCCATCTTTTTTCTTACTCATGGATCTGAGCTTTTCAGTCTTTATCTCTGCATTTTCGAAGATAGGGGTTCATTCAATCAATGCTATAAGTTGATCAAAGGGCAAGCATTGGCATCCAGGAACTGGGGATAAAACACTCAAAATTCATTATGTATTCAGTATAGGTGGACATGTTATCAAACCACTAAAGCTCACACTTGTAAGCCTGGAAACTTTTGTTTGTACATTGCTATATATGCACATTTACTATTCGTTTCTTGAAACATATTGAATCTTCAACTGTGAAGATAAGTTGATGCATGGATGCGTATAGCGTTTTTTTAGCATGATTGTTAAGAATATGTCAAAATGGTGTGCCTTGAACTTCCAATCTTTGGTGTAACCAGAGTGGCATGTATGAATGGTTAGACACCTGGGTTTTACCATGGTTAGTTTGAGGTTTGTAATCCATGGTGACATATGGACTGTGCTTGTCTGTGTATTGTTGTAGGACTTGCAGCCTATGGCAAGCCACATCATTGGAACAAGTCTGTTAGAACTCAGCACTTTAAACATTTTGTTTCTGTAGCTTGTTAGATTGCTATACCACAATTCAGATATTAACCAGGTCATATTTTTAGTTTCTTGCTATTATTTCTAAATGACTTCCTGGTTTAAGGTTCAAAATCAGTCCGAGAATGAAATTTCATTGCACTTGAGATACTTGTATATTTGCACGATCAGTCAGTATTTTTATACTGTTGAAGCCTTTATAAACTTACATCTAGGAGATCATGTCTGTTAGTAAATAGCCACCTAATGTAGGCAACACTAGTCTGGACATTCATTTTAAATGTAATAACAAAAAGAGAGCAACACATGCAAAGAGTTCATGGCTACCATGAGAATATATCAAGAAATCTGAAGCCTCATGATGGTTGGGAGGGGCAGTATTTGAATGCTAATTTTAGTTATAGTGATCGGTACTAGTGATTGGCAACCAGCTTCAACTGTATCGATTGGTAACTTGTGTTTGCTCTTGATTCTCATCATTGTAGCATCAGCTGCTACTGAAGTCTGATGTTCTGAAGTTCTTTTGTGTCTAATGAGTTCCAACGAAAAAAATGAAGATTCAAGATTTAATATGTGCATGTGAATCTTGACTATATGAGGGTTATCTTAAAGCATTAACAGTTGTGGTCTTATATGCATAAGGAATGGAAAACATATCTTTGATTCTGCTGCTTCGTATTCCATTAAGTGTTGTTTGGATTTCTATTGCTACACAGAAAGAACTTAATTTTCAAATGGCAGTGACTAGTGCATTATCGGTTGTTAAACAGCAAGTAGGCAAATCATACAAGCATTCAAGGCAGACTGACCGATGATCATTTAAACTTGCAATGTTGCAAACATCGTGTTGGAAAATATAACTTATTGGTAACTTTGGGGGAAAATATCGGAAAATATCATCAAACTTAAAAAAGTCAAAATTTCAGTTATAAAGCACATTCTCCATGGAGCTGACGATTTTTTCTATGGACTTGTGATGTGATTTTTTCAAAAATATTGCATTTTCCATGGCAGAAGAATTCACAGTATCTGTTGGTGATATTGTCGCTGCTTTACCCACATCACGATATATCACAATGTTAATGATATTATTGTGACGTTTGCAACACTATCAAACTGCATTAAATGTAATAATTGTCCCAACGAAATTATTGGACTGTCCCATACCCAATTGAATTGGAGTAGTGTTTGTAATGAAAATGTTAATTGTATTTGCGTTATTGGTTCTACCATCTCTACAAATGAATACACAAATTTTAACATTAATTCTGACTACACAAATTTTAACATTAATTCTGACTGTACAGACATGTACCAGTCTTAATTTTGATTAGAACTTTGAAATCTGATACAAATATATAGAAATTCTCCACTAATTGTTTTAGGTTTTTACATCATTGTCATTTGGCAAACACTTAGAGCTATTACCTATGTTAAGGTTCAGACGCAAGGCTTTGATATCATTACGGAAATGGGAAGGAAACATGATAGCCCTAAAGTTAAAAAATATTTATTACTGTGCTGAAAGAAAATATAAGACATCATTCTTCTTTATAAGAGTGAGAACCAATAATCTATGTGTTGATAAATCAATAATTTAATAAAACCACCCTACAAAATTATAAGCTACCATTCACACTAATTAAACCCTAATAATCTTCTTAAAGATCCATAAAATTGACATTAATTTTATAGTAGTCACCCATAAAATTGACATTAATTTTGTAACATTCACCCTTGATGATGTCAATTTGATCCTTTTTGACCATCCTGATCCCATGACTTCTAACTCAATAGTTGTTCCAACAACTCAACATATAGTAACACGATATGAGGATTCCCGGGACCCATAATATTCCATTAATTTATGTGTTGATATTTTCAACATTACCCTTAGCAATATGATAAATGAATTCATACCACTCCACCCATCACAAATAATATCCAATAGATGTAAGTTTTTTTTCAAATTTGTGCTTCAATCTATATGCATAAACATTGTTTAAAGACTACTTTACTCTTGCTAGTGCATGAGATTTTTGCTGAAAATTTCATATCTCCAATACGAGGCTGAAGTCAATGAATACCATCCAATTTGAGGGGCAAATTTCATTTTACAATTATTCTGATGTATGAGATATGATATGATGATTCTAAGACTATGTCTCCTTGTTATATATATATAGTTGTTTGTGAAGAAACACCCTCAATTACAAGCTTTGAGGGAAAAGCCTTTTTAAAAGATGAAAGACATGTTAAAGGCCTAGGGGCCCTATGTTAAGACCCTAATAAGCATTCATTATTAGATTATTTGTTATATTGGTAGGTATGCTATAACTTTTCATTATTAAACTATTTAATAAAGGGTGTTATTACAAAGAAATAGTTTAATAATGAAAAGTTATAGCATACCTACCAATATAACAAATAATCTAATAATGAATGCTTATTAGGGTCTTAACATAGGGCCCTAGGCCTTTAACATATCTTTCATCTTTTAAAAAGGATTTTCCCTCAAAGCTTGTAATTGAGGGTGTTTCTTCACAAACAACTCATTTTCCCATGCTTCTTCTCGAGACATATTTCCCACTTGATTAGGTACTCTATAACGGTTCTATTTTGAAGAGAGAATGTTGATTTATGACTTCCTAGTTCATGAATCAACTTCCCTTCTTCATTTAATTGTGGAAGTTTTGTTTGCACTGATATATTTTGTCCCAAAACCTTTTTTAGACAAGATATGTGAAAAATATTATGAATTCGGGAACAAAGTAAGATTTAACTCATACTCCGCTTGTCTAACCCCATGAATAATCTGGTAGGGTCCATAAAATTTGGGAGCTAATTTCTGATTCTTCTTTTACTTGATTGTAGATTGCTTAGAAGGTTGAAGTCTCAAAAATACTCAATCATTCTTGAGTAGTCTTTCACTTAGATGTTGATATGTTTGTTTCCTCATCCTGTTTTGTGCTATTTGAAGGCTTTCCTTTGTAATTGTCAAATTTTCTTTAGTTTTTGGCATATGTGACTCTATTGCCTATACTTTGAACTTATCCTGCAAATAATATGATATGTTAGGAAGATACCCATAAAGGGCCCCAAATGGGGACATTTTAGTAGATGTGTGATAGGTAGTATTATGCCACAATTATACTAGAGGAGGCCACTTAGTTCATTGAGATTTCATGTATGATGAATAACATTGTAGATAACCCTATAAACATTTGTTAACTATTTTTGTTTGACCATTTATTTGTGGATGATACGCTGAACTTATAGCTAGTGTTGTTCCACTAATCTTCCATAATTATTTCCAAACTTTTCCTGTGAATTTGGATCTTTGTTACTTACTATTAGTTTAGGAAAACCATAAAGTCTATATTTTTTCTTCATAAACACTTATACCACTTGGTTTACTATATACGTATTTTGAATGCCACAAGAATGTGCATATTTGTGATTCTATCAATGATCACAAAAATAGCATATTTACCTTCATATTTTGGTAGCCCTATAATGAAGTCCATTGATATCTCTTATCATCTTTGATTTTATGTGTACTGGTAGAAATAATGTCAAGGATGTTACTCTCTCCTTTATTTCTTTGGCAAATATGACATGCCCTTACAAATTTTGAATATATTTTTTCATTCCTAAGCCCAAAAAAATCTTTTTTGTTCCTTTGATATTTCATTTAGTAGACGCGTGATAGGTAATATTATACCACCATTCTATTAGAGGAAGCCATTTCATCCTTTGAGATTTCATGTATGATGAATAACATCATATATAACCCTCTAAACATTTGTTAACTATTCTTGTTTGACTATTTGTTTGTGGATGATATGTTGAACTCATAACTAGTGTTGTTCCACTCATCTTCCATAATTCTTTCCAAAAATTACCCGTGAATCTTGAATCTCTATTACTTTAGGGAAACCATGAAGTCTATGATTTTTCTTCATGAACACTTGCTAATTGATCTACTGTATATGTATTTAGAATTTTGCAAAAACGTGCATATTTTGTGAGTCTACCAACAATCACAAAAATGACATCTTTACCTTCATGTTTTGGTAGTTTTGTAATAAATTCCACTTATATCTCTTCTCATTTTTTATTTTATATGTGTAATGTCTGAAATAACACTAAAGATAATGCTCTCTCTTATTTCTTTGGCAAATCTAACATTCCCTTACAAATTTTGAATATCTTTCTTCATTCCTTTACCCAAAAAATCTTTTTTGATCTTTTGATATTTGATTATAGTAGATGTGTGATAGGTAGTATTATACCACCATTTTATTAGAGGAAGCCACTTCATCCATTGAGATGTCATGTATGATGAATAACATTGTAGATAACCCTCTAAACATTTGTTAACTATTTTTGCTTGACCATCAATTTGTGAACAAAATGCCGAACTGATAACTAGTGTTGTTTGTGACTAATCTTCCATAATTCTTTCCAAAAATTTCTTATGCATTTTGGATCTATGTTATTTACTATTATTTTAGGAAAACCATGAATTCTACTTTTCTTCATGAACACGTCTGCCACTTGGTTTTTTATATATGTATTTTGAATTCCGAAAAAATGTGCATATTTTTTGAGTTTATCAACAAAAAAAATGACATTTTTACCTTCATATTTTGGTAGCCCTATAATGAAGTCCATTGATATATCTTCTCGCATTTAATGTAATATGTATAATGGCTAAAATAACCTTCAAGATGTTACTCTTTTCTTTATTTCTTTGGCACACCTGACATTCCTTTCAATTTTGAATGTTTTTCTTCATTCCTTTGTTGGAAACACTAAGAGGGGGGTGAATCAATATTTCTTATTAATTAGTATATTTTTAACTTCACAGATAATTAATTGTTAACATCAAATAAATATAAACATTTGTCTACAGCATTCAACAATGCATAATAATAAAGATAGTAGACACACATATTTTTAGGTGGAAACCCCTCCGGGACAAAAACCACCGAACACTTCTTAATATTTGTAACGAACAAGGTTTGTATACGCAACGGAAAATTTTAAAATACTTCAAAGACGTAAATTTCCATTATAAGACATGTAGCTATATATTGAATATTGTATATTGAATTTATGTAAGATTTGAGATCATTACAATGAGGGTGAGGGCCTTATATACTCTAGGCAATTACCTCTTCACTAATGGTTATGCCCTTAGGGACATACATTTTCATTAACTAGTTACTAATTAATCATGATTTATTATTATTGTTTTTTTACATTATAATTTTTATTCATAACATTGCATTCCTCTTCAAAAAGCTTTGTCCTTAAAGCTTACTGATGAAATGGCTTGATTTCTTTTCCCGTTTCGAGTATCTTATCATCTCAATACTTCATATTCGTTGATACAAGACGATATGATGCTCTGAGTGATAAACAAAATTGTTAGACTAAGAATGGATCTGACCATCCTAGATTAATCCCCTGTGGAACTTTCTAGTGACTGAGAATTTGTAGTGAATTCTTTTCATAGGATTGGATTCTGCAAACTTCAACATTCCTTGGAACATAAATCTATTGTTTCCGTTCTGAATGATTCAAATATATACACTGGCTTAGTTGTCTGCTCTTGTGATTCAGATGTGGATAAGGAGTTATTGTAGTTTGATCTTGAGATAATTTGTTTGTGGGGATTTCTCGACTTACTTCAGGTACTATTCTTGTTGAATTGGTGATTGAATCATCACTTAAAATTTCCATTGTTTGAATTAGTTTGAACTTCTATATGTTTCTCTTCTTCTTGAGTTGTGATATTGACTGGATCGATATCTGTTCCTTTATCTTCAACTTGGACTTTTGCAACTGGAGACTTTAATACTTCTTCTTGAAGTTGTTCTAACATGTCATTTAGTGACTTCTTGTCACTTTTAAGCTTCTTTATTTGCACAAGAAGAGCTTTTAAGCGTAAAAGTTCTTCGTTTTCTGAATCGTTGACTTTGTCTTTGATATCCTTCTCTTTATCTTTTATACTTTTGATTTGTTTTGATAATTTTTTATTAAGGTTCTTCAAGCATAATTTTTCCTCTTCCTTCTTTGATATACTTTCATTGAGCTTTTGTTCGAAAATTTCTTTTTCTTGTTTTAGCCCCTATTTCTTAACCTTAGATTTCTTGATTTGTTCAAGTATTTTTTTATTATTGCCCCTTAGGCACAAAATATTTTCATTATTTTATGTTGATTTTTCATGAAATTAATTTTCGAGATCTTTATATTTCTTATGCTTCGTTCTTTTGTTGAAGTTTTGTGATTTCTTCCTTTAATCGTTTTATTTGTATCTGTTCATTGTCTTGATATTCTTCTGAACTAAATAATCTTCCACACCTTAGAAATCTTAAATTGTATTTTTTTAATATAAGTATATCCAATTTCGTTTAAACAAAATGGACATTTAGTCCAAAATAGTGATTATTGTGTGGGACTCATCTTGAATACTTCCTTCGAATTAGGCTCCATTTTTCTTGACTTGATAACCTTCCTTGGAAATTTATTTTTTATTTTATATATATATATATATATATATATATATATATATATATAATCTTTTTTCTTTTTCTTTTTGAAAAGTTACAATTCTAGTGAAACGTGGCTATTCACCTTTTTGAGGTATAATATAAAATATATGTCCACTCATGTGTCTTTAACTTGGTGAATTTTCTCCATGTAAAAAGTAAAACTTACCATTAACATAAAGAGATTTTGTATTCCATTTGCTTTTATTTTACCTTGAAAATACCATGGGCAATTACCATGGGTTGCTAAAACTGCGAGTTTGTAGACCACTTAATTTAGAATCAAGATACTCTTATATACTTTTCCTTCTCTTACGTATAGTTTTAAAGATATTTGGAAAGATTCCCTTGTGACTTTATCATGCACTCTTTATCAATAATGTAGAACCTTTATATATATATGAATGTTCTCCTTCAAAATTTACATCAGACTATTTTTTTTACTAGAATCATTGAAATGTCAACGGTCAAAGACGTTTTTTTTTTTAATTAAATCATATTTTTTTAACTCTCTTCTTTTATAATTCTTTTCCAATTTTTTTTTGAAGTGGCCAAGGGCCTGATCGAAAATGGAGAAACTCCAATTCATGTAGCGAAACTCTTTAGTTGCGATGACAATTTGATGACCAAAGGCCAGGATCAACCAACGTGGCTCTGATACCAACGTAACGAACATAGTTCATATACTTCAGGGGTATGCTCTGATACCAACGTAACGAACAATGTTCGTATACACAACGGAAAACTTTAAAATACTTCAAAGACGTAAATGTCCATTGTAAGACATGTAACTATATATTGAATATTGTATATTGAATTGATGTAAGATGTGAGATGATTACAATGAGGGTGGGTGCCTACTTATATACCCTAGGCAGTTACCTCTTCATCAACGATTATCTCCTTAGGGACCTTTTCATTAACTAGTTACTAATTAATCATTATTTATTGTTATTATTGTTTTACATTATTTATATTATTTTATATATATTTTTATTCATATCAATATTTGTCTTCAAAATATTTACATCAATTTTTCAACTCCAACAGAGGGAGGCTTTAGCCCCTAGTTTACAGGCTCCAACCTGTAGTACACTCTAATTCCCTAGTTTTCAGGCTCCAACTTAATGGATGCTCCAACACCCTATTTACTAGCGTCTACTAGATTGACACTCTAATGCCCTGTGTAGGGTACAACATCCCCTAACATGACCTTGCTGCCTTGAAGTGTTCTCAAGCTCTAACCTAAATTAGACTCCACTATCTTGCCTTGCACCACCCTACCACCCTGATCAACCAACGAACCACGTTTCGCAATTTTCAGACTGGACCCACCTGTGCTCAAATATTAATACAAATAAATTGCAATACAAGAAACTACTATACAATCACTGTCAATCAATAACTCTCCCTCTTCTCTTACTGCATATCAAACCTTAGCTGTTGAACAAATAATCAATCTCATTACCAAATGTGACCGCTATAGAAAACTACTATACTCTTTTTGCCACTACTGTTGCTATCAAGGTCACTGTCATAGTCAAATGTCACTTCCAAGTTCACTGCCATATCAAAGGTTATTTTTATATAGGTCACTATCACATATCCAAAGCACTATCATGAAAATCACTATTATGAAGATCACGATCACATCACTATGGAAATGCCAACACTATCACTACAAACTCGTTCCCACATGCACAATCTATTGTACCACACGTCTCTCTTGTTCCTATACTTAAGTTGATTTAATTATTGCCGCAAAATCATGCAAGCCCCCTAGTTGCTCAAATCAACTACCAAAGCACAACCAACCCTCCTATGCCATTGTCATAACTAACAAACACTGACATCAACCATTTCAACAAGGTCCATATGAATTCTAATCTCAGTGTTTCTTTTGTTTTTTAATTTGGATCATTAATGCTCTTAGAAATCCATAAAAAGTGTAATAACCTTAAATGTTTGATAGAATGCCTATTTCCGAATGCATTATACAGTTTGATAAGAAACCAATGTGGATTCAACAAAATGATCACAGGATATTGAGATTCTGCTAATTAAGCGACAAAATAAACCTCCTTTTTATATTCAATTAATATTTATACAAACCAGACTTTTCTTGGCTCTGCGACAAAATGATCTTAGTGAAAAATAAGTTTACTTAATATATGACACCATATCAATGGAGACTTGAGCACTTAACGTTTGTTGTGATATAAAATAATCTTTTATGATTTGTGTCTCAACACACAATGAAGGAAAATATCACAATATCAATTCATATCGCTGTCTTGTATGTGTTATATGACTTACTATTACACAACGTGCTCTTGACCAAATCTGTGGTGCAATATAGTGTGCTATTGACCAAAATCATGGGGCAATTCGATCCAGAGTGAAGTTCAACAACCTATAGTGAGTGCAGACTATATACTTCTCCAACGATTCCAATGGTACTCGAGCTTTCACTTCATTCATATATCGCTTGCCAATTTTGTAGTGGGTCAAAGCTAAACTTACATGTTCGAAATGTCTATAGAGGAAGCCATATCAGTCATGGAGAGCTACCACCAAAATTCCTATTAAAAATACTGAAACACCAAATTGAGAAGCTTCTCTTGTGGACCGAGTACACCAAACTTCGACCTAGTTTCAACCTCTGTAGGATTGAATAACATAACTCCTTGCACACTGCAGAATTTGGATGCTTCACAATAACCCTTATATGTCAGCTTAAATAAAGGTATCAAACATGTATGAACAAACTTCAAACTTATAGTCAGCTTCACTTAAGGCACAATAAATGATATATGTATTACTGTAGATGAGGATCTAGGTCAAATACCTTTTAGTAAATATGCCATTGTAGACCAACACTTTTACAACTGTAATCACAATTATTACAAGTGTGCAATTATGCTCAGAATGATCCAGATTCAAGGCAATAATTGACTTCAAATTTTTCAGAATGCCTCATGAATTAGACCTTCAGATAAATGCATCTAGTCCATAGATGATTTTAAGTCTCGGAAATAATGTTAATGGACTTCAATTCTGCTTCTTCAAACAAACTTAGACCACAATAACAAGCCGTAGAGATAGAGATTCACCTTCTACAAAAAGGAGCCAAAGAATTTAGAGGATAATACTCATAGAGATTAGGGTTACCAGATTTAAGTGTAGTTTGATAGATCACTCTTTAATAGTTGTCAAAAGATTTGTATCTCAGGGCCGAATGCAATAAGAATGCCCAACCAAAATTTGAAGCCATAGAAACTGTTGGAAACTAGATCACTATTATTAGATTATAAAAACATGTAAGCAATAAGAAAATCAAAGCACAATAACCACGAGAAATATCAACACAAGCATGCACACATAAGAACACAAGTATTTCTAGTGGAAACCCTTTTAGGAGAAAACCACCCTGTTTCTGCTATGATGCTCAATTTTTCTATTAAGCTGCTGAGCACATTTTACATGGATAGCTTACACCCACAAGCCAGAAGACTCAACTTCCTTCACAGTATGTTGGCACCTATTAGACAAGAAAACCGTTTCTCTCACGGATCTATAAAATTCTATCCACTCGAAGCTCCCACGACCAATGATCCTCACCCAATTACCATTGGACTATCCAAATCCTAGTGGATGGAGAAATATCTTCCTTCTACTAAATTTTCCAAATCATTGTCTACTTTGAAGCCTCAACACCTTCACTTCCTCCATGTGAACCACATTTCATAAATGTTGCATATTGGGTTCTCAATCTGCTCAACTTGAGCAACCCAACAACACCATCGTTCCACAACACAAAATTTGAATCAAAAATATTTCTCGGAGGGGATTGCTTCTTCTCTTCCATTCACAACAATATACGTTCTCTAACACACCACAATTTTCTAATTCTCTGCCACAAACAACATAAATTCTGAATCTTCTTCTCAACTCTATCTTTGATTTTTGCATAGTATAATTCTTTGATATAACTCTGCAAAACCTATGGGAGAAACTTCTGCAATATGTACTCACTCTCAATACCCTCACAATGGAATTCTATCACACATTCAAGCCAACCAATGAAATAGACTCAAAGCCTTCCTCTATTTATCAATTTTATGTGTTGAGTGACTTAGTAAATGCTACAAGTTATGGACAACTCAACATTTCTTTTCACACGCTTCAGATTTGGCTGAGATAAGCTTCTTGAACAAATAAAATCACTTAGCCCACTATACTTTTGATATCTTCAACTGTAATCAGCTTCTAGAGGCTCCATTACCTTATTCGGCCATATGCCGAAAATTTCCAATCATAAGCTTTACCACAATACCAAAATTAGCTGAGTTGTGCGTGGAATGTAGAGAAATTCTTGTGAAAAAGATCAGTCGCATGCATAACATAGGCTAAATTCGACTGGAGCTCCTTATTCGCTTGCACAAGCCTGTCTCCCTACGACTAGAGACTTTCACTCACTCTCATGACCCATCATCCATGCGACTAGGGCAGAGGATGGTCAAAGTCATATTTCCTTAGCTCAGAACCTGCCCAAACTTGTTCCAGAGCTTGAAAAGCCTCTATAGGACCTCTTGAAGTCACTGAAACCTATTCAACACTTCACCAAGTCACTGCCACATCACTATCATCATCATAAGTCAAACTAGGTTGACTTGGATGCCAACCAACAACCATACTAGCACCCGGGCCATCATACTGCTCCACAAGAACTCTACCATTAGTATGCGAATCCAGAACATGTCAAACATCCTCCAACACCAGTAAAACCATCTCAAACAATCACTGACACTTGTAGATTGTATCCAAGCCCAATGTATAACATCACCAACACCTGTATGCAACAACATGATCAAGAAGATCATCACATCTACAAGCTAGTCCAAGATAATAGGCATGCCAAGGACCATCTACACATCATCCATACACAATCCACCTATAGCCACACATACACATGCATAACCAACTCACCTGCAACCCAAGTAACTAGGTTGACATTAATTCCAACCAACAACACATCTGCGACACTACAACGCACATCAATGCCAACAGAAACAATAAACTGAGCTTCAAAAATGACCTTTTGCTTTTAAAAGTCACCTTAATGAATCCAAAACATAAATAACATAACTCCAATCCTTCGCTGTAGAAGTTTGAAGCCTGGCTGTAACCCTTCCTCTTACAATTAGATGAATGAAACCCAAAAATGCAATACTTCACATAAAGAAAAGAAAACCCTCTCGTCTGATATTTCTATGTTTCCATAGGCGCTGAAACAAATCTCAAAAGTAAATCAAAAAATAATAATCATTGAATTGCTTCATTATGGAGGTGAGATGTAGTGCCATTTTATACATTTTGGAGGGCTTCTAAGAAGGCAACCGAATTTTATTTTGGAGGGATAATTTTGAGTTTTAAATTCAAATCGTAGAAGGAAAAACCCCTTTGATGGTTTTTAATTTTGAATTTCAAAATAACTTTTTGGATTCAAAACCCTCCCCAACCTCCATCTTCTTTTTCTAAGTGATAATACCTCTAAGTGAACCAAATAGTATTTTGGTACATCAAAAGTACCCGCCCAAATGAACTTCGAAATAATCAAACTGATCCCGTTGATAATGGATTTGGTAAGCATATATAGATGGAGCCAATATATCGCAATACCTTGTAAGACCACCTGTACCATTATCAGTCTACCACCCATCGATAGCCATCTATGAGACCCAGTGAGTAGTTTGTATTTGAATTTATCAATAAGCCAATACCAATATTTGATATGGTAATCATTAGGTTTAAGAAAAAACCTAGGTACTTAAAACCGTGATCAAGGGTCACGAAATCCACTTGAGATATATCAAAAATCTCCAAAAAATGAGCAGATTCTAGAGAAGAGGAGATCAATAAGGATTTAGCAAAGTTCATAAATAAACCTGATGCCTTTCCAAATAATCTGATGATTCGATGTAGTGTATACCATTCCACCACTGATATATTACCAAAGAAAATAACATCATCTACAAAAATTAAATGAGTGAGATGGATATTTCTAGTGAGCCGCATGCCCGAGAAACTACCAAGTAGTTGTACATCCTTGACTAATTTTCTCATTCCCTCAATCACAAGTAGGAAGATAATCGACAAAAGAGAACATCCCTATTGAAGGTCCCGAGTGGCCTTAAAGAAAGTAGTTGGCACTCCATTGATAAGAACCATGAAATTTGTAGATGATACACAAGCCATAATCCAATTTACAACCAGAGCTGAGATTCCAATCTTGTATAATAATAGCCACAAGAAAGATCAATCGACTCAATTGAATGCCTTATGTATGTCCAACTTCAATTGATCCACCCCTTTCCTCTTAGTTTTGATAGTGTGTAAACACTCCTGTGTTATAGCCACTGCATCATGCGTCTGACGATGTTGTAAAAAACCAATTTGTTTTGGCCCAATCTGATTAGACATAATGGCCTTGATCCTGTTTGCAATGATCTTAGATATCATTTTGTAAACTTTGTTGCAAAATGAAATAGGCATGTAGTCCATAAAATTATTGGCTTTTGATACTTTGGAGATCAAGGTAATAAATGTGGAATTCCACACACTAGATTTATAACCAAAAATTCTTGATTCTTCTACCACAAGTAATAAATCATGTCCCATAATGTCAATGAAATGAATAAATAATTCAACCAACCAACCATTTGATCCAAGACTTTTATCTTTGGCAAAGAATTTGAGAACAACCACCAATTCCTCCAATGTAATTGGTCTTTCTGATGTCAAGTCGTCCTCCACATCAAACATAATCAGATAGGAATTAATGGCCTCCAGTTGTCTAACAACATTCACCCTATCTTTGGCCTTGTACTATTTACCAAAATGTCGAACAACCTCCATATGAAGTTCTTTCAGCGAGGAAATAGGTTTTCCATTAGAATCATGTAACTACTAGATAGTATTTGTATGCCTTTTGTTGGATGCATAGTTGTGAAAATACCTAGTGTTTTTGTCCCCACTACTGATCTAGACAGCTCTTATTTTAATCCACCATTCCTCCTCTTGAATCATCAAGATCTCCCTCTTGCGACCTTCCAAATTCATAGATAATGATTTGAGTGAAATAGAAAAAAATCAGGATGTTTTAGATCTACTGATGCCCTTTATTATATCTCTATCTTACTAAGATCCTCAATGTTTTTCCTTTTATGTGATTTCTCCCACAGCCTAACTATTGTTTTAATCTCCCTTCGCTTAAGACATAACAAATCCATATGATTACATCCCTGCATACCAACATAGGACTCCCATTTTGATCTCACCATATCCACGAAATCATGGCTTTTAAGCCAAGTGTGATTAAATTTGAAAGGAAGCCCAATCCACTCCCCATCGCTACACCAATGCAAGATGATGGAATCGTGGTTAGAAAACCCCACCACAACAACCCATGACCAAAATAATCACTGTATTTCTAGCGGATTTTCATTTATCAAGAAATGATCCAGTTGATTGGCTATGCCATCCTGACTAGAGCGATCATTCTGCCAAGTTGATATGAGGGGAACCAACTCAAAGTCCACAAGATGATTGCTACCAAAAATATCTATGAAATATTTTTTAAGATGATCCTGTCTACAACAAGAACCCCAATTTTCCAAAGTAGACAACTAAAATCAATGATCCAATATTCAATATACCAGTACCATCCATTCAGTCCCAAAAACTTCGTTGCGTAGAATATGAAGCGTATTTATATAATATATGAAACATGTGCTGGAAGCCTCGGTGAAGCCTGAAAGAAATGTTCTTACGAATGATTTATATGCTAAGAAATCAACCACAAGCGAATCCCAAATTGTAGCTAACCCCCAAATAAGCCACAAGCATCTAGTCCACAAACCTGCCAACTAGGACAAATATTTAACAAAATATGTGAAGTCTTGTGGGCATCTAACAAAGTTTCTTGTAGAAGAATGATTAAGGGTAGTTGGGTCCCAAACAAATGTCTTAAGGAAATACATTTCGAGTTTTCTCTCAACTCATTTATGTTAAGTGATAGTACCTTCATATGGGAAACCTTTTTGTGGGCATATAGTCTCTAAGATCCCGGATAGGAGATGAATTACATAGAATAGAGCGATCGATAAGGTCCTCCAAGGTGTTGTGAACACCATTAGTCACTGTATTAGGTGAACTGGTTGCCTTCGTTCTAGATCGCCTCTTCTTTCTAATTGTAACATTATGGTGAGAGCTAAGACTAACAAGGATAACCTCCCCGATGGATTGTTTAGAGTGAATGGACAGAGATCACAAGTCAATAGCCAGGTTGAGACATAATTTCTCAATAACACTACCCACAAAATTTGTAGGTGAAAGAAGGCCCGAAAAGGAACTGAATTGAATCATCAGAGAATTAGGATGAGAATATGAATTAGTGCCTCCTAGATATTTGAGTCCAGTCTGCCCTGATGAATGACATCCTCTGATATAGAAGGCTCAACAGGAGGTAGGGGGCAAAAGGAGAGAAGCGTATAAATCCCATTAGAACTAGTATGATTACACAAATGACTAAATGTGGGCGAAAGTTGGAGATCACACATCTCCTAAGCTCAAGAGTTAGGACTAGAACCAATAGAAACAATAATAGAAGAAACACCCAAAGGACAAGAGGAAGGGTCTCCATTTAATGTAAGAGATGGAAAATAAAAAACTGATTCCTCTACCACATCACATCCAAAAGTATAAGGAGTAGTAGAAACAATAGGAGTAGAAATGTTTGAGCCATCCAAAATAATAGGTGATAAGTCTTGGACTGGTTCCACTACCAATTCAATATCATCTTGAATATTATTCTCAAGAAAAATAGGAATTGAATTGTGAGAAATACCAGAAATAGCAAGATAGGTCCCAATTCCATCAGAGGAAGCATGAATAGTCGATGCCTTCTTACCCACATCCAACATCAACGGAGCCACCAAATTATGACAATGTCGTTAATTCAAGCTGAAACGACCAAGATAAGACACCAAAAGATGCCCAATATCATGGAAACCCAAGAATATGAAAGGAATGTCTGAAAAATCAATGTGTTGTCAAATACTATGACCACCCCAACAAAATCACTTCCACTAGGATCTAGGTGATCCTTTTGTCTACACCCCATAGGCTACGCTCCTCCAAATAGGAAAATTTTTCAATGGAATTCACAATATCCACTAGAGTTGTTAACGAACACAATTAAAGAGGTCCATAGTAGGTTTTCATGAGGAACCTCCTTAAAATGATCAAAACCTAAATGCCAAGGATAAATTGAGAAGAAACTATAACTCACAACCCAGGGAAGAGCCAAAATGTTCGCAACATCATCAGGATGCAAAAAATGAAAGCAAAACCAATGGTTGAATAAGATATGATATTTGAAGCATAATTGATGGTCAGATTCCACTGCCATTCCACCCACGTCAAATGTGAACCATCCATCTTGGAATAGATCTACTTATTGAATAAAGCTTATTGTTGCAGACCGAAAACATGGTCCCAAAATACATCAAAGCCGAATGTAAGTCTAAATCTCTCCCACAACTTTAACAAGTTTATTTTTATGTGAACAACAAGAAGGTGACCAAAAGGGATCAACCAAAGAAGTTGGTCCATCGAAATGACTAGGTAGATCAGGAATGGAAGGGTGGGCCACCACATCGAAAGAAATCCCCAACGTTAGAACACCAAACAATGGATAGGAGAATCACTATTAAGAGTTGATGGTCATAAAATAAGAAACACCTCAAATATAGGCCCATGCAAGTCACAAACATCCATCTAGCCATTCACCATGCCAGATGCCTCGATCTAACATGATCCACAATAAATGCTAATACTCAAACAAGATGTGTCCAAGTGGAAATTAGATCACACACTCAAATATAGTGGTACATTAATTAACACAAAATATAATTGGTGTCCTAGCTAGTAGACCCCAAAGCTAGCCAAATGGTCAGTGACTAGGAAAAATCATCCACCTAGTTGGAGACATATCATAAATTCAAATACAAAAACACCTCACCAAAGACGACCCAAGGTGGATGAGCAAGAACATCATAATAAATTCATCGATATTGGTCAGATCCTAATATACCACAAATATCAAAGTAAAACACAAAAAACTCAAATCACTTATCAACATCATATTCGCGATCAATACCAAAAGAAAACTATATCAAAAATCATAAACTTTGGATTGAATCCCATGTTAAGTCCCATCAAATTCGCCAGAGGTAGGTATCACAATAATCACCAGAAGTTCATAGGAAAAATATGCTAATTCAAAATAAACCAACCCAAAATGAAACAATGGAATACTAGGAGTTCTAGGAAACAATTCAAGAATACCAAAGCTGACTCTAAGATGTCTCAAAATAATAAAAATAAGCCAGTGAAACCACTTATAGTGATCCACCGCACTATGATCCAAAATATTGAACAAAATCAACTCCCATATTAAACAAGTTCAACACCCACATTAATGATCGACTCCTAAACAATATATCAAAACCACTATAGTGTAATCCAAGAGATAGATGAGATCAAATTGAAGAAGTAGATACAACTATGAAAGCACATGTGCTGGTAACCCAACCCAAAAACCCACCCAATCCAATGAATCCCAAGTAATTAAGATACACTAATAAGAAATTTCCTCTAGATCAAGTAATGGACCTTATCAAAACTCTGAGAAGAAAGACAAACCAACACTCCCTTCTTTGTTGCCATAGTTGGTGAACCAACACCCCTTCCTTTTGTTGAAGAATGTGACTAGTGTCAGTCTTCATAATTTTATTTGTCAAAATAAATTTTAGTATTAAAGAAAATGATTATTAAAGCATGGGTTTCATTCTTGGGTCAATGTTTTCTAGGTCAAATCATCCATTGAAAGCTCCTAGGTATTGTCATGTAGAGTCATTGTCACTTCTATTAGACCCTTATTGGGTTTTTGTATCATGTAAAAAGAATTATTTTTGAGTCAAAAAGGTCATTTGTCACCTCCACACCAAGTTGGCCCTATCCTCATGAAGTCAACCTAAATTAGGGAAATTCAACCCAACAGAAAGGATATATATAGGGAGGCAACTCCTATTTGGAGAACTCACTCAATGACTCATCAAGTTCAATCTATAAGAATAATAAGCATAAAAGAAGAGTGGAGTAGATGGAGAAGGAAGAAAGAAGTTGAGAATACCTAAAACGATTTTTTGGGCTATCAATATCTCACACGTGTGAAGTTTCTTGAGTAGTTTCTAGGGTCGAAATTCTGAATCTATTGCAGGTCCAAATTTTGTTGTTGGGGGCCGAAAATCTGTAGTTGGGGGATGAAATTCTGGATTGTAGCTGCAAATGGGAAGCTGAATCTTGGAGACTTTGGTAGGGGTCATCTATAAAGAGGAAGGGCTTACTTTGTGATTGGAGGAGGTATTTATCTAGGTCTAAAGATTCTTGGGTTGTCTCATCTTGATTTAAATCTACTAGTGGAAGAGTTAGACTTGGTTTTCCCCTTGGAGGGGTTTTGTCCTGGCTGAGTGCCTACATCTTGCGTCTCTTGTTCTCGTGGTATTCATATACATTTAATTTTATAATTGCTTGATGAAATATAAAGTAATAAATAATTAAAAGAAGCCAACATAATTCACAACTAATTATCAAGAAAGAGGAATCAAACCATAATTCCTATAAGCATTGATTTCTCTACATGGTATTAAAGCTAAGGTGGAAGAAGGTTGAATATCATTTGAAGAAGGGAAAAGTAGTCTTGGAAGGAAATGTTACTCCCTTTATGAAAAGTTACTTGAAGATGGGTCTTAATATCATGAAAATTACAGGAACTTGAATTGGAAGGATCATGTACAATCTATTTAGGAGAGTCAAGAGTGAAGGATTCTTGGCTGCACTTACATGCACACTTGATGATGACAATGCATGGATCATTGATAGTGGAGCCTCAAGACATATGATGAGAGAAATTTTTCAACTTCATACTCTATCAAGGGAACCATCATCACATGTAGTCAAGCTAGGAGACAAAAATAACTATTCAGTCAAGGGCTTTGGATCTACATCATTGAAGTTGGAAAGTGGAGAAAAGCTACACCTCAACAACATCCTTTATGTCCCAGGTATGAAAAGGAATTTACTTTCCATTTATTATTTAGAAGATAAACGAGATAAAGTTTTTTTTTGTAGATGGAAAAGTTTTGGTTTTGGGAAAGGATTCAAGTATTGAAAAGGCTAAGGTTATTGGAGTTCATGAAGGAAGACTATATAGAGTTACAACACCATCTCCTCAAGCACTAGTTCACATGAAGATCAAACCTATCGAACTTTGGCATAAAAGATATGAGCATATTCCTTACAAGATAATACCCTCTCTTAGTCAAATGGTAAAGGGAATCCCCAACATCAAGGAAGATCATGAAGGAGCATGCAAGGGATGTAATTTGGGAAAGAATACTAGGAAATTTTTTACAAGCAATGGTACAAGGTCTAAGGAGATATTAGACCTCATTCATTATGATGTGCGTGGGCCAATGTATAATAAATATCTTGGTTTCCATCTTTACTATGTGACCTTCATTGATGATCACTCTAGAAAGACATGGATCTACCTTCTCAAAAAAAAAAGACGAAGTATTTGAAAAGTTCAAGGAATTTAGATTTGAAGTTGAGACCTTAACTGAAAGAAAAATAAAGTCTTTTAGATATAACAATGGAGTGGAATACACTTCAAAAGAACTAATTTCTTATTGTAAAGAAGTAGGTATTAAGAGGGAGTTCATTGTTCCCTAAAACCCTGAGCAAAATGGAATGGCAGAAAGGAACAATAGAACCATTGAAGAATGCATAAGGACTATGATATTTGATCAAGATCTACTAAAATTTCTATGGGGATAAGAAATCATGATAGTAGTATATATACAAAATAGAAATCCTCATAGAATCCTAGACAATATGACATCAACAGAAGCATTCACAGGGATGAAGCCATTTGTAGACCATCTTTGAATCTTTGGGACTCCTGCATAGATTCATGTTACAAAAGACAAGAGAAAGAAGTTAGAATCTATAAGTATAAAATGTATCTTCATTGGTTATAGCCTTTCATCAAAGGCTTATATAATATACATCAAGGAAGGAAGACAAATTGAAGTTAGTATGGATGTTATATTTTATGAAATCCATGACTACAAAAGATCCAAGGATATACCAATCGAATCCAATGAAGAAGATGTACCGTTATTTGAAGAATACGAACATCATGACAAGGCACCTACAAACCAAGAAGAAGAAGAAGAAGGACCGAGTGATCCCATTCAACCTATAATCATTCCCGAAACAAATAAGAGGCAAAAGTGGTTAAGAGATACACTTGAAGATGTCGAAGGAAACACAACAACTAAAGGATATTTCAGAGAAAGAAAAAGGGCGAAAATATACTCAGGATATGCAACATACACGATGAAGTTAATCAAACCAGAACTAACTACCTTGGAAGAATCCTCTCATTAGGAAGAATGGAAGAAAGAAATGTGGGAAGAATATCAATCCATCATGAAGAATGGGGTTTGGAAATCGTTCCTAGACTTGGTGAAAAATTGGTTGTCACTTCCAAATGGATTTACAAAATAAAACATGCCATTGATAGAAGCATAGAGAAATACAAAGCCAAATTTGTTGTAAAGGGTTTCTCACAAAAGGAAGGAACAGATTATGAAACGTTTGCTCCTACTACGAGGTATACTACTATTAGATCTTTGGTTTCACAAGTTGCTACTATGGGATGGAATATCCATCAACTTAATGTCAAAACAAAATCTCTAAATGGAACCATTGATGAAGAAGTATATTTTGAAAAACTTGAAGGATTTGAGATAAATAGCAAGGATATGCATGTTTGTAGACTCAAGAAAGCTTTATATGGCTTGAAGCAAGCTCCTAGGGCTTGGTATGCGAGAATGGATGCATATTTCTTAAGTATTGGGTTCATCAAAAGTTCTGTCGACGCAAACCTCTACACCAAGAGAGTGAAGAATGAACCAATCATTAAACTACTATATGTGGATGATTTGTTTATTATAGGTGTGGAGCGAAAAATTCTAGAATGTAAGAAAATGTTGGCGACAGAATTTGAAATGACATATTTGGGACTCATGCACTATTGCTTGGGATTGGAATTTTGGTAGAAACCAGGTGAGATATATCTTGGTCAAGGTAAGTGATGATCATTGGTATTGCAACAAGAATGCTGCAACTCCCAAGGCTACCATATTTAATTATCAAACTGGGGTTCATACAAACTTAAGAGGTATCAGCACTAAATGTGCAGCATACAATGTGTCCTTCATTTGATGTCATGATGTAATGGAGTGAATGTAATAAAATTAGATCCTAAACTAATTGCAGAAAATGAAATGCTCAAAATGGAAACCTTAACCTATTGCAAGAAAGAAAATATAAGGAAAAAAACCTATTCTAATTGCATAAAGTAAATCTCATGAAGTAAATTTCAATCATTACGTTTCAAATAGTTTAAGTCCATTAACAGAGTTCATTGAATGTGGAAATCATCATTGTATTATCCATTTCATAAATCTGTTCATTAGCCCAAATCGCTGAAATGTTTTGCATGGGTAAAGAGGCAAGTCATAAGTGGTATTTAGTATTCCCTAATCATTGATTTAGAGCCTAGGGGTATTGATTCACCCCTAAGGGATGATAACCAAGCTTCTTGAGCGAATATGGGAAATTATATACATGTTGGAAGGCTGTTACAAGAGATCCTGTAGTTATCATAGGAAACTGCAGATTTATTACAGGAAACTATAAGTCACTGAATGAACAAGAAAATCAAATCCAAATTGGATGGGACAAATTTTGTTATTGACTAGCATGTATTAGGTCTCCTCCAAGTGGAATCACTCAAAAAGACCCCTGTTAACCCATGCTAAAAAATAAAAAAACATTACTAGTCTAAACTCTAGAAATTCGAGAACTAGTGAGCTAGTAAATCTATCAAATGCCTAACCTAATCAAGTGAAAATTCAAGGGGGTAATTTTTTTATTAACTAGAATGTTTTTGTGATCTAATTCAAGTGGAATCAACTTGATTGAAGATTGTTAGCATGCTCTAAAAAATACCATAAATTTATTGTTATTTTCCACAAAAGACTTCCAGAAATCCAGATTTGGGAATAAGCAAACTAATCCAAGTAGCTCAATGAATACTATGACCTTCCAAAGTTGTTCCAAGGATGAAATGATGCTTGTGATCCTGCCAAATAACTTACTTTGACCATTTAACCCAATCCTACAATAAGAAATTATCAATACTAAATACAAAAACATGGAAAAAAACAAGAACAAGAGATGCATGTGAATAAGAAGTGAAAGGAAGAAATGTAAATGATACAAAAGGGATTTGAGGCTCTTGGGATGGCCAAGCCCAAGGAAACTTAGATTACTATGGAGGAGACCAAGATTTAGAAGCTGACCATGGCACCGATCTTCATTATTTCCATCAATACAATTACGTCCCTACAAGAAATGAAAATGGAGTTGCAAAAATACGAGTTCTATCTACAAGAAGACTAAGAAAAATCAACCCCGCGAGGCAAATTCGATTTGGTACTTATACAAAATGATTAGGAAGCATTCCCCATGAAAGGAGGAAGATTTCCCCACCAAAATCCCTTAATTATTGGATATGATTCCCAATACTAGGAATCTGTATTAAATGCCAGGCAACACATTCCTAGATTTTATAAATCATTGGAGCTCCAAAATTTGTGCAATTATTTCAGAATATTGTTATGAAACCAACTCACAAAAAGATAGAAAAGAAATATAAACGCCTTCAAAATAAGCCTCTTCGAGGGGGAAACCTCCTTTACATTACACAAATGAAAAATTCTTGGATGCTACAAATGACAAGACCTCCTTTCTGTTATCACTCAGGTTATTCCCTGCCTCCAGAAGGGAATACGGCCGAGGTAACCACTAACCAGTCTTTTAGCTGCAGATCCTAGCCTATCTGCAACCAGAGAGGGCTCTCTCTTTATGATTTAGATTTGTTTTGTTATATGTTAGGCTAGTTATGAAGCACAAGTTTTGTTTGGTGTTTGGAAGATGACATTTAGTAGAGCAGGGCTGTAATGTGAGAGAAGTTCAGACCATTGGGTTGATGGAGTCTAATGGAAATAAGCCTCTGGGTATGGTTTCTTTGGCAATAGGAAAATTAGAGAGCAAGATAATTAAACACATAACAATTTTCGAGCTGGAATAATATGAAATGAAGTCAGGGAATGAAAGGTAATCAAGAATCTTTCATTATGCTAATAGAGGGAAATTGTATAAACATTCTCAGGGAGCAGTTAAGAATTCCTTGATGATATTTAGAGTGAAAAAACCAGGGAGACAAGAGCAATCAAGAATTCTTGCCTATGCTAGTCCTGTAGAAAACATAAGAAATTACAGGAATTGAACGCAGAGTACAACAAAGTAAATCCTGTGTTATCCTTCTTTCCTGTGACTTAGAGCATGATATTTAGATGGTAAATGAAACACAGATACAGTAACACAAGAGTAAAGAAGACTGATTGATTCATGTATTAACACGAGAATTCTGCAATATATCCTTCCACCATTGATTCCATAACCAGCAAATTCACCAGCAAAGCATTCTAGCAATCTTTATTTCAGAAGAGTTCTCAAAACATACAGCGCAGGTCCAGAATGATATTCATCAGCCAAAAATAATACATACCTTGGGGAAGTATTTATAAAAGAGTTTTACAAAATATCCCGTAGGAAAAAATATCAAGTAATAAATTCATCCATCTACTTTGGCAAAGGCAATAACTGATGTGGAAAAATCACGCAGAAATGAATGAAGGAGTAACTATGCTATACTGGCCACCTTAGGTGTTCCACTATTGTTGACTTTTCAACACAACTAGTCAGCTGATAGTTGCTTCTATGATTCGCGTTCCTGATGTGCTGTCATTTTCCACCTATGCCTGAGTTTGTCTCAACGCTTTTTAGCGCGAATTCCCTCCTTTGTCAATTTGATTTTCCGATAGGTGGCTCTTATATTTGAATTTGATAAAGTGTAGCTGACCAAAGGAGAGAATGAAAATTACCTTGGCAAAACCTCGAGCATGCCCTCCCACCATTGATCTGTTGGCAGCTGGTGTCTCTGTAGTTTAATTAATGTTTCATCAGCTTCAGTATATGTGTAGTAATTTGGCTGGACTTCAAAAAGATGATTTATTTCATGTTCAATATAGAACAAATTTTCTAATTTGTCATATAAACTCTGTCCAGAGGGAGGTACTGTCTCTTCTGTGCTGCTTGATGATGCTGTGATTTGATTGGTAACATAGGTATTTACCCTGCGAGCATACTGTTCATGTGTTAACAGTCTTCCATTGCTGGTCAATAAACTGGGTAACCCCTTGCTCTGCAACACTGCAAACTTTTGTCTGAAGGCATTTATTTATGCTTGCATCTCTTGGCACTTTCTTTCCAAATTCTGCACAAAATTCCTCATGGTCAGCACCTTTTTCACTAACAAAATTGTGTCTGTTCTGTTCCTGATATCCAGAGCTGCTAACTGTTCTCTAGTATGAGTATTCAAAAAATGGATCATCTTGTTGGCCTCTTTGGGCTTGTTTGCCAATAATGCTCTAGCCTTTTGAGTCTCAAATTGAGCTATCACTATCAATTCAATCCGGTCATGAATGGTCTGGATTGATGTCCATTGATCAGTAATGGACTGGCCAATTTTACTCCATAATTTTTTTTTGATTTCTGCCAGGGTTTTGTGAAGAGTAAGGTCCTTCTCCAAGGCCTTTATCTTATTTTCCAGGGCCTTTACTTCCCTTGTCTTCACAGCCACAACCATTTTTGATTTGTCATAATTCACCTCAATCTTGGCCAGTTTTTCTTTGGCTTCTTTTAATTCTGCCATTTTGAGTTCCAGAGCTTTTATTTCCTTCATCATATCTTCCATGCTCAGGCTGGCATCTTGTCCTGCTGCTGCTATGGTTGTTGCTGAAGCTAAGGTACTTGCTGTTGATGCCGAATCAGTAGGAGGGATTGCTGCTGTAGTTGTAGGAAGGGCAGTTGTAAGAATTGGAGCTGTTTGAGCTGGCTGAGAGGCCAACTCTCCCTGTTTTCCTTGCAGTGCTGCCTCCAAGGCTTTCTCTGTTTCTAGCAGTCTTTCATTCATCCTCATTAACAAACTTACCACATCCTCCTCTTCTTTCTGCTGTGCAACTTCTGTGGTTTGAGGATGTATTGTAACTGGCAGCTTTAGCTGCCTTCTGAGGGCTGCTATATCTTCCTCTTTCTTTTTTATCAAGGCCTGTATGCCCTTGGGATCCTTGGGATCATGTCCCAGTTCCATGATAATCTCCTCCAAAGATTTGATTATGTTGTCCTTGGCTAATGAGGAGGCTTTCTCCAATTCCAATTGGGCAGAAGTATTATAAAGTGAATTTTGCAATCTGTGGGCCAATATTGCTTTATCTGCCAAGGTGGAGTACACCATTTCTCTAGTTTGTTTGTGTAACTCAATCTGGTCCATTGGGTGGATGTCTTTAGCAAGGAATTCTAGATTGGTTTTGATGTAATCAGCAGCTGACTGGGGCTGCTGTACTATAGGCCTGAAGTGTCTAAGAGCCATTTTCCCTTCTTGAATATCATAGGCTGCCATTAGCCTTTGTTGATTGGTGGGATCCATTCTTAGCAATTGATTATAAAGCTGGAATCTTACTGGCTCATTTCTGGCCTTTATGTCAGTGAATGCTTTCTTGATATCTGAGCCTTGCTTACTCTATTGCTTGGTGGATGTAACCTCCACACCATGTTGCCTCTCTTGCTCCTGCTGAAAGGAGCTAGCTGATGTTTCCATACTTGGGGGAATCTGCTGTTTGGTTGTTTCCTCACCCCTTAAGTTGCCTGCTGTCTCCTCTGTAAATTCTTCCTCAGAGTAGGGGTTCAACCTTTGCCTTTTATCCCCTTGATGTTCTGTGGATGCCCCTATGGGAGTATCTTCCTACCTATCCCTTGGCTCTTTCCTCATTGAGAGGAGTTTGTAACACATGGATTTCAGGTGCCTTTGCTTGTGTTGAAGGGGCTTGCCCTTGAATTTGCTCTTTTGCTGTATCTGGCCGGTCTGCCATTATATCCTGCTGCTCTGAATGTTGCACTTCCTTGCCTTTGGATGTCCCTGGAGAAGGAGTACTCTCTTGGGCAGGTTGTTGTGCAGTTGTGGCAGATGATATGCCCGCTCCAAGTTGTTGAGGCAGTGCGAAAGGCACATGTTCTATGGCGCCAGGTGCTAAATGCAGGCTGAGGAGCAAGGTGAGGGGTCGAGTTTGTGGATTGAACTCCTCAGGGTGGCGGACTGGAGCTATGGTGGCGAATTGGTCATGCTTTGCATGCGCCGTTGTCGTAAATCAACAGGAGGAAATAAACAAAACTATCGCTTTCGTAACCTTTTAACGAAATTTTGGGTTTTTTCGGGCTTTTTGGTGCTTTTTTTGATAATGTCAGCATGACGTAATTGTCCTGTAGCGGGGTACGGAAGGTGACATGGCGGATGACGTGGTCGCTGACATGGACGGATGACATGGCGGACGAAACATTAATGTGGGTGTTGGTGTGGGTGTAGACGTGGTGAATGATGTGAGCAGCGGGAATAGGAGGCAGTTTGTGGTTTCCATCAGACCACTTTTGGTATGGGGGCGGTTTGCGTCAGAATGGGCCCGATGCAACAGAAAAGGGACACGCGTCCTGGGGTACGACGGGAAAACCGCTTTCCATCGGGAGCTAACTCTCGTACGTCGGAGCGGCTCCGATATCGACGAGAGCCATTGGATCTAGAGGGTGTGATCCAACGGTTAACAAGAGGCATAGATGGCAGAGGTTTAAAAGAAAGGGACCCGCGTTAATATTTTAATATTTTTCCAAATACATGCGGGTCAGAACTTTGGTTAAGAGGGTTTGTATGGTTTATGTGGGCGGGTTAGGTGTGGTTATTTATTTAACTGGGTGTTAAATAAATTCCAATGACGCGGAGGGTTGTTATAATGTTTCTGGTAAACGTTATAAGTCCCAAAACTTTGCTATATGGCTATAGTTGCCAGGGGTAGGGATATTATACATTTTTTGGGTTTTTTATTTATTTTTATATATAATAGGGGAGGGGAAATATAAGTGGGAGTTATATAATATAGTTAACATGTTAATATGAATATAAAGGGAAATTCTAGGTGCATGAAATTGAATCACCTAGACTTGGGGGTGTGCGGAGAAATAAAACTTTACACAAGAAATGTGGCTTTGAGCTTTTAAGTAAACCTGAAGTTTCACTTAAGTTTTTATGGAAATGGAGTGAAGTTAAGAGTTTGAGCAGATCCCAATCTCTTTGAGGGATTTTAGTGAATAATTATTGTGAGGGGAGAGAGGGGGAGTTAGACATGCAACATCCGATCTATCATCACACCTTTTCCATGGCACTTGAGATATCCATGAACATAGATCATATTAAAAAAAGATGACACTGTTGATAGACCGGTTTCTGCAACTTCAATCTACTTACCCATTCTACAATTCCTAGCATTTTTTCTTCATTTTGATTGGGTGCACTTGAACTAGCAAACCCTGATTTTCCTCTTTTCTTTTGGCTGCCCTCCTATCTAAATCTATCCTTATTTCTTCCGAGGGCTCAGATTAAGCAGTTGGGCCCTTTATTTCTCTATCTATCTAGTGATCTGCCAAGCTTAAACTGTTTGGACAGACCTTCACTCTCTATTCTACAACAGGAAATTTAAATATGGACTGGCCCATATTGAGCTGTTGGACCATCCATCAAGTGAGATAAGAAACAATGTTTGCACATTATGAACTTGCTTTGAACAAATAGGACAGTAGTGGCATTTTGACTGGCCACTTTCCTAGTCTTTCTTTGGGGTTCATTTTCTTTCTTTCTTGACCAATTCATTTTTCTTGCCCTTTGATTTTTCTTTTAGGGCATACCCTCTTTACATTTTTTAATTTTCTTTATTTGTTTAGAAAATATGGAACCTTTGCAACATGGAAAGGATGATCATATTTGGCACTTCCATAGTCAATCATGAGAAATGACACCTATTGGTATAGGAACCTAACAGTGGCTCCACTTGGGGATGGCTTTTCCAGGTGAAAATCCAAGAACAACAGGTCAGATGGCCTTACTTTCAACTCTTGCTGTAATCTGAAACTTCCTTCTGCTGTAGACACACAATTGAATCTTTGTAACATGTATACACTTCTCATGAGCTAATGTGAATAGAATAACAACTCTGTTCTGCCAGTTGGTCTAAATGTTCAGTCATCTTCATGGCTCCCAAGCTTTCTTTTTGATCTCTTCTGGTAAATTCAAATATGTACAAAAGGTGGCACAACTCCTTGCTTTTTCCCTCAAAATCTGCTGCATCTTATCCCTAATCTAATTGCTGTAATGAACTGCTAAAATAGACATTATTTATGTACAATATATAGTCCTAATATGTTGATGAAAGAGGATCAAAATAATGCTTGAGCATTCGCCCATTGACTAGCCCTTCCTTAGCTTTTGTGCCATCCAAACTCTTCAAAAAATAGGTGTTGTTTCCTTGTACAACCTGAATGACATAAGGTCCTTTCCAAAGGAAATCAAATTTTCCATGCTTTCCTTTGTCTTCCCTTCTAGAATCCCACTTCAGCACTTTGTCTCCTATGAAGAAATCTTCAGCTTTTGTTCTCTTGTCAAAAATCTTCTTGAGTCTATCTTGCAGAACCTGAGTTCTCTGATATACTTCCTCTCTAGTTTGTTGCAAGTGAATAGTTTGATTGATTCTCCTTTGAATGTCATTGGGTTCTGCTTGTAACTCTTGCAACAATTTGATTACAGGGATTCCCAAGGATGAGGGGAACACAGCCTCCATGCCATAAACCAATTCATATGGGCTGGTTCCTATAGATCTTTTGGTGGTCAATCTGTCTGCCCATTGTGCATTTACCAGTTTTTTATGCCAATTCTTTTTATTATCCTCCAAGACTTTTTTGATGATGTTGATCAAACTTTTGTTGGAGGATTCGGCTAGGCCATTACCCTAAGGGTAATAGGCTATGGAGTGGCCTAAGGTGATGTGGTACTTATGAAAAAAATTGATCATTCTTTTGGATTTAAAGGCAGTAGCATTGTCTGTAATAATCTTCTCTGGACGGCCAAATCTAGAAAAAATATTGGTTTCTAAGAATTGCATGATGATTGAGTCATTGGCTTGCCTACAAGGGATGGCTTCTATCCATTTGGTAAAGTAGTCTGTGGCAGTCAAAATCCACTTGTGTTGGCCAGAAGAGGAAGGGTGAATTTCTCCAATGAAATCTAAACCCCATTGTTGAAATGGTCTTTCGGTGGAAATGGGTTTTAGAGGTAAAGGTAACAACTTTCTCTTGCCTTCAAAGATCTGGAATTTATGGCAAGAAACTACAAATTTTTTCACATCAGCAAACAGGGAGGGCCAATAAAAACCAGCTCTTAGAATTTTATCATCTGTTGACTTCCAATACAAGTGTCCTCCGTAGTCTCCTGCATGAAATTCCTTGAGTATTTTGTTAGTTTCATCCTGTATTAGGCAATTTAGCAAAATACCTTCATGATTTTTCCAAAATAAAACATTGTCTATAATACAAAACTTTGATGCCTTCATTTTCAAGAATCTCTTTTTAGTTCTGGATAACCCTGGAGGAGCTTGCAGGTTTAACAATACAAAACATATGTCAGCATACCAAGGTGATTGTAAAAAGGCTTGATTGATCTGTGGAGTCGCCATCTCCTGTTCGTTATCCAGTTCATTTATGTCAAGGGCTTGAAAATTGGTTTCAGTCATTAATTTAGCTAACCCTTGTCCTTTTATGAGTTTTGTAGGCTTAATTTCAATGTCATATTCTAAAATGTTGGCTATCCATTTGCCCCTTTTACCCTCAATTCCTTCTTGAGTCAGAATGTCCTTGACCACGACATTTGGAACATAGGCTATCACATGAGAATACAAGATATAAACTCTAAAATCTTTGATGGCCTTTACAAGGGCATAGGCCTGTTTCTCCATGATTTGATATTTGAGTGGAGCATCTCTAAGTGCTTTGCTAAAAAAATCAATGGGCTTCTCACATCCTTGGTCATCTTTTTGTAATAGGACAGTAGCAATAGTATGCTGAGATGCAAAGGAAAAAATTATGAAATCTCTATCAAACTTAGGGCTTGTGAGAACAGGCGTTTTAGTCAAAGCTATTTTGATTTCTTCAAAGGCTTGTTTAGCTTTTGTTGTCCATTTGACTTTAGAATCTTTCTTTAGCATGTTATTCAACAGTCTTATTAGTTCGGCTAAATTGGGAATGAATCTTCTTAGGAAATTGATCTTCCCTAGAAAGGCTTGTAGTTCCTTGATTTTTCTTGGGTGAGGGACTTGGAGGATAGCTTGAATTCTGTCCGGGTCAATTCTGATGCCATCTTTTGACATTATGTGACCTAGGAGTTTTCCTTCTTCAAGGCCAAATAATGATTTCTTCGGGTTCAAGGATATGCCATATTTTCTGCAAATTAGGAACACTTGTCTTAAATGATCTAAATGTTCTTGGTCTAATTTTGAAAAGGTAGTGAGGTCATCAAGGTATATGACTAAGAAATCATGGATCTCTTTTGCAAAGGCTATGTCCATTGCTCGCTGAAATGTGGCCCCTGAATTTTTGAGTCCAAAAGGAATTTTGACATATTTAAAGGTTCCCCAAGGTGTTGTAAAGGCAGTTTTGTCTTGATCATCCAGGTGAACTAAAATATGATTAAATCCTGAGAATCCATCTAGCAGTGAAATCCTAGAAGCTCCTAGTACCCTTTGTAAAATATGATCCATTTTAGGTAAGGGGTAGTGGTCTTTGAGAGAGACTTTATTCAAATTTCTTAGGTCAACACACAGTCTTATCTCTCCCATTTTCTTCCTAGTAGGTACTAGGTTTGAAATCCACTCTGAAAACCTGATAGGTGAAATTATTCCAGCTTCATACATTCGTTTGACTTCCTTTTCGATCAGGGGAAGGAGGACAAGATTAAATCTTCTCAGCTTTTGTTTAAAAGGCGTTTGATTTTCTTTTAAAGGTATTGTGTGTTGGATGACAGAAGTATCATAGGACTTGAGGTCCTCATAGCTCCATGCAAAGACATCTTGGAACTCTTTAAAAAAATCAATGTATTTCAGTTTTTGATCAGGAGGCAATGTTTTGGACAGTTTTATCATTTTGGGATTTTCTGTGGTTCCTATGTTGCAGTCCTCAATTTCTGCATTTAGAGGTTGCATTTTTGGTTTTCTTGGAATGCCATTCGAATCAAATATATTCTCCAAAGGAGTTAAGCCTGCGGGCAGGAAATTATCCTTTAGTTCAATTACTTCAGACTCTCCCTCAGCCATTTCATCAAGGTCCATTTGTTTAAGCTCTTGTAAATTTTTGTTATCAAAAGTTGTTGGATGCAAAATCAGATTCGCTGTTTCAGCTGATATACTTTGCTCACTTTTGTCTATTTGCTGTTGATCATCAATGGTGCTTGTGTCAATGTTTATACTTGAGAATTCCTCTTTCAAAGTTAGGAAATTATTTATTTGTGTATCATTTTCAAACACCTGCCAATTTTTGACATTATCTGGGACAACAGGTCTATGTTTGATTTCAGCAACTAAGTGGTGATTAGGCTCAAATGGAAGCTTTCAAGTGCTGGCAAAAGGCACCAAACTGTGTGCATGTAAATTGAGCTTTCTTGGAATTTTGGTGAGCTGAGATTTTGAGATGGTGTTGAGTATTTCAATGGCTGCACCTCTATAAGCTCTTAGCCTAAGATCATTTGTAACAAAGTTTCCTTTCATCTGTTGGATGATCAAATCTGAGTCCCCTAGAATTGAAATCCTGGTTGCCCCTAGGTTTTTAATCAGTTAGAGGCCTAGTAAAAGGGCCTCATATTCGGCCATATTGTTTGTACATATGAAATTTAGCCTATATGCATGACCTTGAGCATGGTCATTTTGCATGTTGTGTATCCAAACCCCTTCCCTTGCTCCTAATTTGTTCACTGACCCATCAAACTCTAAGTACCATAAGATTTCTTGATTACCACTGGTCTTAGGAGTTTTGGAAACTTGCTCAGTGGGCAGATTTGGATTTTGTAACTCATATGCTATGCCTTGTTCATTTGTTGCATCAATCACATCAAATTTTTTTTGATCTTGAGCACTAGATTGTTCATTTATGCTTTTTGTTTATGCTATTTCTAGGAGTTTGACATCAGTTTTGGGACACATCTCAGCATTGTATAAGATGAATGAATCCATATCGGAATGCATAGAATAGATGGGGAAGTTTTGGGGTTTCTCTTGATTGCTAACCACATATTTCATTAAAGTTTCCCGGTACAATCTCTTTGGCTGGCCAAAGACTGAAATGGTGGCATAGGACATGTCTAGCTGGAAAGATCCTTGGAGTTTTGCACCCCAAGATTTGGACAAAAGAATGCCATACTTAGGTGGAATATTAGCTACCACCACATCCATCAAGATTGTTTTGGCTGGATATTGGACTAAAGATACACAAAGGTCTTTAATTAGGCCTAGACACTTGACCTGGCTGGAATCAAATGAGAACAAGTCTTTGTAGGGCCTTCTGATATCTAGGTCTAGCTTTTCCATCACAGATTTAGGCATTAGGTTATGGGAAGCTCCCTAATCAAACATTGCGTTATGCAGAACTTTGTCATGAATGTTCAGGCTCACATAGAACGGAGGATCTCCTCCATCTACTATTTTACCATTGACTTCAGGACCAAAAATCAGTTCTGGTTGATCATCTAAAACATTGACTGCATCCCTATTCTCTGATATTTGAAGTGACCTATTGATTTGTTGTCTGTAAACTTCACGTTTAGCCAATTCAGACAGTGGAATTGCTATTTTTAACTTGCTTATTTCAGTCTCTAGGTTAAAATGTTTTTCCACTTGAATTCTTGTGTTGTGGACAACAAGCTTTTCCTTTTCTGCTTTATTTTCAGTAACCTTCTCTTCATCATGAGTGTTGTTTTGAGCTAAATCTCTTTTAAAATTATTTTCAGGAGGGCGGTTTAGATTTTCTTTTGAGGGAAAGGATGTGGATGGTTGATTCTTTGAGGGCTGTGAGTCTGATATGTCCTCAATCGTGGGTTCCTTTGGGTTAGGGTCTGTTTTAGCAGGGAGTTCTGTTAGGGCAAATTTATCTTTTGTTTTCTTTGACTGCTTGGTATCTTGAAGCTTAGCAGGTTCAGGCACATCTATGGTTCTGCTTCTTAATTTGTATTGTTTATGGACCTCATAGACCACTGCATCATACCCTTCTCTGAAATCAAATGACTCTTTGGACTTTGTTTGAAATTGATTGAAATTATGGGCCTCTTGGTCATCTTGTGTTAGAAAGATTTGTTGCTCACTGTTTAAACCCATTAGGTTGATTTGGGTGTCCTCTGTTGGCTCACTAGAGGTTGCGGCTTCGGCATAGTTCTCTTGAAACTGAGGTCTGATATTCTGATCAGGGCCAGCCTTCTCGGTGTTAGGATTTTTATTTTTTCTAAAGTTTGGATTCCTGGTGGTGTTACTTGGTTGACCTTCCCAAGAAGATTTTCTTTCAATGGTTTCCACTCTGTCACCCAGTCTGTCCATGCCTTTGATGATTACATCAAGTCTTTGTTCAAATGCTGAAGGTTCTTCTTTAAAAGTTGTCCTTCTTTCAGCTCTAGCTCAGGCTCTTTTAGAGATCAGATTTTCCTCTACACTAACAACGATGCTCTGCATGTCTTCCAAGCTACAGGAGCTCTTTCTCTTAGCCGATATGCTATGTCAGAGTCAAATCCATTAGGGAATTTGATTAGCGCTAAGTCAGGTGGAGGTCTAAGGTTTTGAGGGATAGCATTGTACACATTATTGAATCTGGCACAATAGTCTTGGACAGTTTCTTGTGGGCCTCTTTTTAAACTGTCATACTCTGATAGGATATGTAATGGGTCCTTCTTCTTTTCCCATATATTGAGAAAGGTTTGGTAAAGGGCATCCAAATCAGCAATTGTGTTTGCACCAAGTGCCCTAAACCAGGTCCTTACTTCACCGGTTAGACTTTGAACAAAAATTTTCATTCTGACATCATTGTCATCAATTTCATAGTTCTCAAAGTACTCCATCATTTTCTTAGTGTGTTGCTCGACGGTGTAGGAGCCAGTACCATCAAAATATGTAATCTTGCTCTGGTAATCCTGAGGCATAGCCCCTGGATTTGCAGGCAATTGTAAAGGAGCATAATGGTTTGCCATATTTACAGGGATAAATGGGACAACAAGAAGAAATAAGACAGCTGGAACAACAGGGACAACAGTGGAAATATGTGTAGTGGATGGGGGAGTGGAGAGAATGCTTTGAGGTGTGGATGAAGAACTGGGAGAGGCTGTTGTATTGACAGAAAGGACTGCTACTCTCCCAGGGGTGAGCTCAGATTTTGTAAGGTTTTGCTGAAGTATATCAAGGTCTAAATCAACAGATTTTTCTAGTTTTTCTTGTTTTCTAAGGGTCTTAGAGATCAAGTTAGGATTTTCAAAAACAGCTGGAGGATCTGGATCAGGATTTGACCTAGTGTACCAGACTTTCTTCTTTGGAGCCAGCTTCTAAATTTGTTTTTGGTATTTTCTAGAAATGTTAAAGATCACAGTTTTTGATAATATTCTGTAGGAAGCTCTTTTTGAAATATAGGAGGCTTTGGGATTTCCTTTGAATATATTGAAATAGGGAGATTGATCAAATCTTCGGGACAACTGTTTAAAGCCTAAAGCTATACTGGATGTTGACTGAAGCAGATTTTATTTACTCCTGTAAATGCACAACAAGAACAGTTTCAAAGGCTACTTGGCTAACTTCATGCTCCATCTGTAGCTTTAGAAAATAGACAGCAGTTACAAACAATCATTCAGGTCCCCAGCGGAGTCGCCAATGATGTTATCACTCAGGTTGTTCCCTGCCTCCAGAAGGGAATATGACCAAGGTAACCACTAACCAGTCTTTAAGCTACAGATCCTAGCCAATCTGCAACCAGAGAGGGCTCTCTCTTTATGATTTAGATTTGTTTTGTTATATGTTAGGCTAGTTATGAAGCACAAGTTTTGTTTGGTGTTTGGAAGATGACATTCAGTAGAGCAGGGCTGTAATGTGAGAGAAGTTCAGACCATTGGGTTGATGGAGTCTAATGGAAATAAACCTCTGGGTATGGTTTCTTTGGCAATAGGAAAATTACAGAGCAAGATAATTAAACACATAACTATTTTCAAGCTGGAATAAGATGAAATGAAGTCAAGGAATGAAAGGCAATCAAGAATATTTCATTATGCTAATAGAGGGAAATTGTATAAACATTATCAGGGAGCAGTTAAGAATTCCTTGATGATATTTAGAGTGAAAGAACCAGGGAGACAAGAGCAGTCAAGAATTCTTGCCTATGCTAGTCCTGTAGAAAACATAAGAAATTACAAGAATTGAACGCAGAGTACAACATAGTAAATTCTGTGTTATCCTTCTTTCCTGTGACTTAGAGCATGATATTTAGATGGTAAATGGAACACAGATACAGTAACACAAGAGTAAAGAAGACTTATTGATCCATGTATTAACATGAGAATTCTGCAATATATCCTTCTGCCATTGATTCCATAACCAGCAAATTCACCAGCAAAGCATTCCAACAATCTTTATTTCAGAAGAGTTCTCAAAACATACAGCGCAGGTCCAGAATGATATTCATCAGCCAACAATAATACATATCTTGGGGAAGTATTTATAAAAGAGTTTACAAAATATCCCGTAGGAAAAAATATCAAGTAATAAATTCATCCATCTACTTTGGCAAAGGCAATAACTGATGTGGAAAAATCACGCAGAAATGAATGAAGGAGTAACTATGCTGTACTGGCCGCCTTAGGTGTTCCGCTATTGTTGACTTTTCAGCTCAACTAGTCAGCTGATAGCTGCTTCTCTGATTTGCGTTCCTGATGTGCTGTCACTTGCCACCTGTGCCTGAGTTTGTCTCAACGCTTTTTAGCGCGAATTCCCTCCTTTGTCAATTTGATTTTCCAATAGGTGGCTCTTATATTTGAATTTGATAAAGTGTAGCTGACCAAAGGAGAGAATGAAAATTACCTTGGCAAAACCTTGAGCATGCCCTCCCACCATTGATCTGTTGGCAGCTGGTGTCTCTGTAGTTTAATTAATGTCTCATCAGCTTCAGTATATGTGTAGTAATTTGGCTGGACTTCAAAAAGATGATTTATTTCATGTTCAATATAGAACAAATTTTCTAATTTGTCATATAAAATCTGTCCAGAGGGAGGTACTGTCTCTTCTGTGCTGCTTGATGATGCTGTGATTTGATTGGTAACATAGGTATTTACCTTGCGAGCAAACTATTCATGTGTTAACAGTCTTCCATTGCTGGTCAATAAACTGGGTAACTCCTTGTTTTGCAAAATTGCAAACTTTTGTCTGAAGGCATTTATTTCTGCTTGCATCTCTTGGCACTTTCTTTCCAAATTCTGCACGAAATTCCTCATGGTCGGCACCTTTTTCACTAACAAAATTGTGTATGTTCTGTTCCTGATATCCAAAGCTGCTAACTGTTCTCTAGTATGAGTATTCAAAAAATGGATCATCTTGTTGGCCTCTTCGGGCTTGTTTGCCAATAATGCTCTGGCCTTTTGAGTCTCAAATTGAGCTATCGCTATCAATTCAATCTGGTCATGAATGGTCTGGATTGATGTCCATTGATCAGTGATGGACTGGCCAATTTTACTCCAAAAAATTGTTTTGATTTCTGCCAGGGTTTTGTGAAGAGTAAGATCCTTCTCCATGGCCTTTATATTATTTTCCAAGGCCTTTACTTCCCTTGTCTTCTCAGCCACAACCATTTTTGATTTGTCATAATTCACCTCAATCTTGGCCAGTTTTTCTTTGGCTTCTTTTAATTCTGCCATTTGGAGTTCCAAAGCTTTTATTTCCTTCATCATATCTTCCATGCTCAGGCTGGCATCTTGTCCTGCTGCTGCTGTAGTTGTTGCTGAAGCTGAGGTACCTGCTGTTGATGCCGGATCAGTAGGAGGGATTGCTGCTGTAGTTGTAGGAAGAGCAGTTGTAAGAATTGGAGCTGTTTGAGCTGGCTGAGAGGCCAACTCTCCCTGTTTTCCTTGCAGTGCTGGCTTTCTCTGTTTCTAGCAGTATTTCATTCATCTTCATTAACAAGCTTACCACATCCTCCTCTTCTTTCTGCTGTGCAACTTCTGTGGTTTGAGGATGTATTGTAACTGGCAGCTTTAGCTACCTTCTGAGGGCTGCTATATCTTCCTCTTTCTTTTTTATCAAGGCCTGTATGCCCTTGGGATCCTTGGGATCATGTCCTAGTTCCATGATAATCTCCTCCAAAGATTTGATTATGTTGTCCTTGGCTAATGAGGAGGCTTTCTTCAATTCCAATTGGGCAGAAGTATTATAAAGTGAATTTTGCAATCTGTGGGCCAATATTGCTTTATCGGCCAAGGTGGAGTACACTATTTTTCCAGTTTGTTTGTGTAACTCAATCTGGTCCATTGGGTGAATGTCTTTAGCAAGGACTTCCAGATTGGTTCTGATGTAATCAGCAGTTGACTGGGGCTGCTGTACTGTAGGCCTGAAGTGACTAAGAGTCATTTTCCCTTCTTGAATATCATAGGCTGCCATTAGCCTTTGTTGATTGGTGGGAGCCATTCTTAGCAATTGATTATAAAGCTGGAATCTTACTGGCTCATTTCTGGCCTTTATGTCAGTGAATGCTTTCTTGATATCTGAGCCTTGCTTGCTCTGTTGCTTGGTGGATGTAACCTCCACACCATGTTGCCTCTCTTGCTCCTGCTGAAAGGAGCTAGCTGATGTTTCCATACTTGGGGGAATCCACTGTTCGGTTGTTTCCTCACCCCTTAAGTTGCCTGCTATCTCCTCTGTAAATTCTTCCTCAGAGTAGGGGTTCAACCTTTGCCTTTTCTCCCCTTGCTGTTCTGTGGATGCCCCTGTGGGTGTCTCTTCCTGCCTGTCCCTTTTCTTGGCTCTTTCCTCATTGAGAGGAGTTTGTAACACAGGGATTTCAGGTGCCTTTGCTTGTGTTGAAGGGGCTTGCCCTTGACTTTGCTCTTTTGCTGTATCTGGCCGGTTTGCCATTGTATCTTGCTGCTATGAATGCTGCACTTCCTTGCCTTTGGATGTCCCTGCAGAAGGAGTACTCTCTTGGGTAGGTTGTTGTGAAGTTGTGGCAGATGATGTGCTCGCTCCAAGTTGTTGAGGCAGTGTGAAAGGCACCTGTTCTATGGCGCCAGGTGCTAAATGCGGGCTGAGGAGCAAGGTGAGGGGCCGAGTTTGTGGACTGAACTCCTCAGGGTGGCAGACTAGAGCTATGGTGGCGAGTTGGTCGTGCTTTGCATGTGTAGTTGTCGTAAATCAACAGGAGGAAATAAACAAAACTATCACTTTCGCAACCTTTTAACGAAATTTTGGGTTTTTTCGGGCTTTTTGGCACTTTTTGTGATGACGTCAGCATGACGTAAATTTGTCCTGTAGCGGGGTACGGAAGGTGACGTGGCGGATGATGTGGTCGCTGACATGGATGGATGACATGGTGGACACGACGGATGAAACGTTAACGCAGGCACTAGCGTGGGTGCATACGTGGTGAATGACGTGAGCAGCGGGAACAGGAGGCAGTTTGTGGTTTCCATCGGACCGCTTTTGGTACGGGGGCGGTTTGCGTCAGAACGGGCCCGATGCAATAGAAAAGGGACACGCGTCCCGGGGTACGGTGGGAAAACCGCTTTCCATCGGGAGCTAACTCTCGTATGTCGGAGCGGCTCCGATATCGACGAGAGCCGTTGGATCTGGAGGGCGTGATCCAACGGTTGACGGGAGGCATAGATGGCGGAGGTTTAAAAGAAAGGGACCCGCGTTAATATTTTAATATTTTTCCAAATACATGCGGGTCAAAACTTTGGTTAAGAGGGTTTGTATGGTTTATGTGGGCGGGTTAGGTGTGGCTATTTATTTAACCGGGTGTTAAATAAATTCCAATGATGCGGAGGGTTGTTATAATGTTTCTGGTAAACGTTATAAGTCCCAAAACTTTGCTATATGGCTATAGTTGCCAGGGGTAGGGATATTATACATTTTTTGGGTTTTTTATGTATTTTTATATATAATAGGGGAGGGGAAATATAAGTGGGAGTTATATAATATAGTTAACATGTTAATATGAATATAAGGGGAAATGCTAGGTGCATGAAATTGAATCACCTAGACTTGGGGGTGTGGGGAGAAATAAAACTTTACACAAGAAATGTGGCTTTGAGCTTTTAAGTAAACCTGAAGTTTCACTTAAGTTTTTATGGAAATGGAGTGAAGTTAAGAGTTTGAGCAGATCCCAATCTCTTTGAGGGATGTTAGTGAATAATTATTGTGAGGGGAGAGAGGGGGAGTTAGACATGCAACATCTGATCTGTCATCACACCTTTGCCATGGAACTTGAGATATCCATGAAATAGATCATATTAAAAAATGATGACACTGCTGATAGACCTATTTCTACAACTTCAATCTACTTACCCATTCTACAATTCCTAGCATTTTTTCTTCATTTTGATTGGGTGCACTTGAACTAGCAAGCCCTGATTTTCCTCTTTTCTTTTGGCTGCCCTCCTATCTAAATCTATCCTTATTTCTTCCGAGGGCTCAGATTAAGCAGTTGGGCCCTTTATTTCTCTATCTATCTAGTGATCTGCCAAGCTTAAACTGTTTGGACAGACCTTCACCCTCTATTCTACAACGGGAAATTTAAATATGCACTGGCCCAGATTGAGCTGTTGGACCATCCATCAAGTGAGATAAGAAACAATGTTTGCACATTGTGAACTTGCTTTGCACAAATAGGACAATAGTGGCATTTTGACTGGCCACTTTCCTGGTCTTTCTTTGGGGTTCATTTTCTTTCTTTCTTGACCAATTCATTTTTCTTGCCCTTTGATTTTTCTTTTAGGGCATACCCTCTTTACATTCTTTAATTTTCTTTATTTGTTTAGGAAATATGGAACCTTTGCAACATGGAAAGGATGATCATATTTGGCACTTCCATAGTCAATCATGAGAAATGACACCTATTGGTATAGGAACCTAACACTTTCTATATATAGGAGTCTAAGGGGTCATAATATAATCACAGTCGACATAACAATAATAATGTAAGAGCAAAATAATAACAATAGTGGGCTTCTATGGGGCACAATAATAACAATATGGGGACTACATGGGCACAACAATATAATAAGGGGGTTATACTAATAACAATAAGGGGTTACACTAGTAGTATAGGGACCTAAGATGCCCCTCTCCGTCAAAAAGTGTTGTCCTCAACGCTTGAGTAGTTCTTGATGCTTCTAGATAGAATTCTTGTCCTCCCATATGGAATATTCAGTGGGGAAGTTCTTCCACTTGGTGAGATACTATGAAATTGATTGATTTCGTAGTTGTTGGGTTCTTATTTCTGTGACTGCTCCAGGCTCCAATATGATTTTTCCTTCCTCGTCAAGTTCTGACAATATTGTTTGAACTGGGATCTTCTGCAACTTTTGAATGAATGGCCACACTTCTTCATCCTTCTTCCATTCATCCCTTGCTTCGTTTATCCAATCTGATTGGATAACAGAAATAACACAAAACAATGCTTCCACATCCTCATCCTTTCTTGAGAGTGCATCTACATCAACATTTTGCTTCTCTTTTTTGTAGATGATTTCAAAGTCATAACCCAACATATTTGTGACCCATTTTTTCTGTTTTTCTAAAGATAATTTTTGTTCTAAAAAGTATTTAATAATATCATGATCCATTTTTACCTTGAAGTATCTTTCCATTAGGTAAGGTCGCCATTTCGTAAGTGCATGTAGTATTGCCAACATTTCGTTCTCATAAATAGCTTGCTTGAGATGTAGCCGTAAAAATACCCAATCGCCTACATCAAAACTTCTTTCATTGCGATGTTGATCTTTTTGTTGTTTCATTCGATTCTGCATCAAAGTGGCGTTATCCTTTAAAAGTTGGAGAACTTGTTGTTGATGCTCGATGTGATCTTTCACTGCTTGAATCTTTTTCTTCTTCATATGTCCTTCTATATTGAGATTTTGAGGAGTGATAATTTCTTCCAATGCATTACAAGATATGGTCGGATTCATTTCTTGATGCTCGATGTGATCTTTCACTTCTTGAATATTTTTATTCTTGATATGTCCTTCTATCTTGATAGTTTGAGGAGTGGTAATTCTAGCCAATGCATTACAAGATATAGTCGGATTGATTTCTTCCTTCTTGATGTGATCTTTCACTTCTTGAAGCTTTTTCTTCTTGATATGTCCTTCTATATTGAGAATTTGAGGAGTGATAATTCTTGCCAATGCTTTATAAGATATGGTCAAATTCATTTCTTCTTTCTCTGTGGTTGGTTATTGGTCTATATCCTCTTCTTTTGATTTTTCTTGATCCTTTTCTTCCTCCTATTCACAATCAATGTAAAATAATTTTTTCTCAGCACACTTATGACCTTTAATGTATTTGTTATCACAATTGTAACAAAGCCCTTTTGCTCTTTTTTCTTCCAATCGTTGTGGTGTCAACCTTGTAGGTTCTGGAAGGCTAAAAGAAACAAGACTTCCATCTTTATAGTTGTGAGGGGTAGACTTCCTTGTTGCTGTAATTTTGCTTTCCACTTTTCTTGCCAACCTGAATGCATTCTCCAACGAATCAGGTTCCCAAAGACGAACCTCAAGTTGAATGTTATCCTTTAAAGTCCCTATGGAGACATCAATTCTTTACTTCTCTGGAATATCATTTTCACTTGTATTCAATTTTTAAAAGTCCTCAATGTGCTCTACCATTAAATACTTTTGTTTGGTATTTATCAATTACTAAAGAAGGTGTTTCTCTTTGTATCCTTATAATGTGCTATCAGTTCCTCTGTGAAAATTGACCACGTAACACATGGTTTACGAGAACAAAGCCCTTTATACCATAAAAATTGATCTGGTTCTAAATATGAAGATGCAATATGTACCTTTTGTAACAGTTGCACTTCAAGTAGATCAAAATATTGCTCCATTTGTAGTATCCAATTTATTGGATCCTTTCCATCAAACTTCCTCATATCGTCTTTTCTTGATTTTAAGAGCTTGATCTTGAAACAAATGTAACTTTGTACTTTCAGATCTCCAAGTTTTGAAATTGTCTCTTGCAGTAGCCCAATGAGTCCTCTTTCTAACCCCGCAAGTCTGATCAGAATTTGATTCTCCAAGAAAGAGTTATGCCCAATCTTCTAAGATGACATGATTATATGATGTGCCACGTGTCACTATTTCGACCTTTGGATATGAAAAATATACACAGAAAACTATAGTCTGTCCTCTTTCTGTAACTTCTTACGAAATTCCAATTTGTTGTTCAGAGAGAAAGTTATGATAATATTCCTAAGGTCACCTGTTTAGAATGTAATTCGGGAGTCTGCACAAACCCTAACTTCCTCAGATTATATATCTGAATATATAGCGATACAAGATCTGAGATTTGGACCCAAGCTTCACCATGATTTCAACTCAAATTAGTTTTAATTTCAGAATCTGAACCTTCGTAGAAAAAATATTATGGCGAACATTCCACGATGACCTGTTTGAGATGAAATTTTGGAGCTTTCAAAAACCCTAACTTCCTCAGATCATATCTCCGAAAATATAGCGAGGCAACATCTAAAATTCAGACCCGAGGTTCAAATCGATTCCTTCTCAAATGGGTTTTTTTTAGCTCCTGAAACTTTGTAGCGAAAAATATATAGAGAAAATTCCACAACTACCTATTTGGAGCAGTGAAACCCTAGAATCCAAAGGTCTGATACCAAATGTTATGAAACTAGCTCACAAAAAGATAGAAAATAAAGATAAACGCCTAAAAAATAAGCCTCTTCGAGGGGGAACATCCTTTACATTACACAAATGAACAATTCTTGGATACTACAAATGACAAGGCCTCCTTTCTATATATACGAGTCCAAAGGTCATAATATAATCAGAGGCAACATAACAATAATAATGTAAGGGAACAATAATAACAATAGTGGGCTTCTATGGGGCACAATAATAACAATATGGGGACTACATGGGCACAACAATATAATAAGGGGGTTGTACTAATAACAATAAGGGGTTACACTAGTAGTATAGGGACCTAACAAATATCTTCTTGATTTATTATTTATTATTGATCCTCTTGTAGTAGGGAGCGAGCCCCTAAATTATCTCCTCCTCTAAATCTTCATAATCTACCTAATATTCTAAAAATATCCCACCAAAATAAATAATGTTAGGCACAAATATGTCCCTAAATTATCTCCTCCTCTAAATCTTCATAATCTACCTAATATTCTAAAAATATCCCACCAAAATAAATAATGTTAGGCACAAATATGCAATTATTCATAAACCTTCCTAATGACCATACTAAAGTTAAAAATACATTGTCTAATGAAAAAAGAGAGGTTTAATGTGCTGAAGGATGGTCAGATGGGCCTTAATTTATGTCTAATTTATAGGCCCATCATAAACCCCTGTTGAAAATGTTTCTCATCCTTTGAGAAACTTAGTGACCTCATTGTGCCTCATTCATGACCCCAGTGGTCTCTTTCTTGTGCATTCCTTAGTCATTTCTCTTAAGAATCTTGGTTGTAATTTTTGCAAAGACAAACAAAAAAATGTAGTTGTTCTTTTCATGATTGTTTAATAGTCTTTCAAGCAAAAAAAAAAAAATTTCCTCTTTGCAAGTGAACTTTGTTGGCTTCTAGATCTATTTCATTCATATCCTCTCCCTTGAAACCTTCATTCCATTTTCACTCGTTTTTCCAAAACTGTTTGTGCATAGAAAAATAACAGCTTTTCTTGAGACCATTAGCCTGCCTTATTCCCTTTATTCAAGATGGGTTCTTGAATATTTTTCAGTTTAGCAAGGTCTTGCACATCCTTTTCGAACCTCCTGCTATTTTTTTCCAGCATTTGGACACCTCATGAAACCTTCAAAATGTCTTTAGATGAGAACTAGGACATCTTGCAGTAATTCTTGTAGTAACTACATGAAACCCTATAACAACCCGTTTAAACTAGTTTTGAGCATAAATAATAGTCTGAGCCTAGGGTAGGCCCTTAACTTGACTTCCATGCTTTTCTCCCCTTTCTATCACATCTTTTAGGCCTTGGAAAAAAGTTAGAAAGAGATTAGAGACCTCTTGGAAAGACTCTTTTCATCACTGCAGTTTGAGTTCTATTTTGATGGTGAATTCCTTCTTACCTTTTGTCACCTTCTTCTTCTCTTTTGTGGCCTAGATAATTTCCTAATGGCCTTGGAGTTCTCTGTTTTGATTAGGTCTCTCTTAGGCACTGCCATTTTGGGTTTTATCACAATTTGTTTCTTTCTTCCTTGTAGCAACATTATGCCTTCCTGTAGCAGTCATTCTTTCTCTTTTAGGATCTTCTAACTGTATGGGAGTGATGATAACTGATGTAGAGGGTTTGGAGGATGATGCTGGGGATTAGAGGGAGTAGTGTAACTTTGTGAAAATGGAGAGGATGTGCTCTGTGTGTTTGTTTCAAGAAATTTTTAGGGTGAGATAGAGTGTAGGGTTTGTTCTTGAAAAATAAATTCTTTTGTTGTTATGAAATGGGATGGATGAATAGATGGATAGATAGTGGATATGAAGTGGATGGAGGGCTTGGAGTGTTTTGGTGACTTGGTCTTTGCACAAATTTCCTCTTTTAACTGTTGTCTCCATTCCTCGAAATCATCACCCTTCCTAATTTGGTTTTTCCACATTGCATGAGTGAAAGAGTTAGCTATATTAACTAGTTGAAGGTGTCTGAGACTATTGACCCATCCTTAGCTTATAAAACCTCATCTCTCATGCATTGACAACAAATTTATAACTATAATATGCTCAAGAGAAGAGGTCAAGAATATTGCATACTTGTACCTACTTGATGGTTATTGGAGAGGCATGCATGCTGTTGTTGAGTTGATGACCGATCCATGGTCCTCTGGAGGTGATAATTTCCTTTGTTTTCTTCTGCACATAGCTTGGTGATTATAAACCTTTGTCTTCCAGTTACTGTGAGAAATCTATCTTAGTCA